>CM059602.1:226046142-227367142 GCA_030412105.1 Cyclura pinguis
AGCCTTCCTAGAGAGGGAATTCCACAACGTAGGGGCAACCACTGAAAAGGCCCTCTCACGTATCCCCACTAATTGTGTCTGTGAAAGTAGACGGATTCAAAGAAAGGCATATTTTGTGAATCTCAGGCCTCTCACAGTCTCATATGAGGAGATACAGTGTATTACACAGACCGGACCTAAGATGAGTCATGAAATAAAAGGTTTTATCTCAATGCTGAACTTCTGTTTTCTGTATCTCTACCAATCCTCCAAATATCCCTTTTTGCTATTTGCTATCATGCTGAAGAAGTATCCAGCAAAGTCAGATGCAGTTTGGACCTTTTTAGTTGGTCCTAATAAAGGCATCCATATTAGGCATGCCACCTGGTCCCCACTTGAACTATCGCCTGGCTCAGATGCCAAGTTTTCATTAAAAAAAAAAAAAGCAAATCTCTAGCTTTTGTAGGACTAGAGGCAGAGGTCAAAATGTACGATTAGTCCTCCATCCAATTGTTTTCTGAGAAATGGGCCTGCCTCATCTTCTGAGTGTGTTTAGCCAACGAGTGACTGACCTTGTACTGATAGTGACAAGAGAGACAGAATTAGTCAAGACGTATTGTTTCACAATGAAAGTCTGCAGTTTCCTGGGTCAGTTTTGCAAATCTGCAGTTTCTAGGAAATCTAGCATTTCAAGGTGAAGTCCAGCTGAAGTCTGTTTTGCAGAACTCCTAGCAAAAACTACACAGAAAGCAATGAAATAATTGGAGTGAAGGAGAAGAGCTGCACTGACACAGAAAATAATGATTAGTATTTAAGAAGCCACAGAGGCCGCTGCTTTTCATAGAATCATAGAGTTGAAACAGACCACGGGGCTATCCAGTCCAACTCCCTGCTATGCAGGGAACACACATCAAAGCATTCCCAACACATGGACAGCCAGCCTCTGCTTAAAAACCTCCAAAGGAGACTCCACCACACTCTGAGGCAGCATATTCCACTGCCAGACAGCTCTAATCACCAGGAAGTTCTTCCTGAGGTTCAGATGGAATCTCCTTTCCTGCAACTTGAATCCATTGCTCCTTGTCCTAGTCTCTGGAGCAGCATAAAACAAGCCCGCTCCCTCCTTGACATCCCTTCAAATATTTAAACATGGCTATCACGTCCCCTCTTAACCTTCTCTTCTGCAGACTAAACATACCCAGCTTCCTAAGCCACTCCTCAAAGGGAATGGCCTCTAGATCCTTCACCGTTTTGATCATCCTCCTTTGGACACGTTCCAGCTTGTCGATATCCTTCTTGAACTGAGGTGCCCAGAACTGGACACAGAATTCCAAATGAGGTCTAACCAATGTGGAATAGAGTGGTACCATTACCCCCCTCGATCTAGGCACCATACTCCTATCGATGCAACCAAGAATTGTGTTGGTTTTCTTGGTTTCATGAGTTGTTTAGTGTAGTGATATAATATCCAGAAAAAAAAAGTCCCATTTATGAGAGATAGTTAGCATTCTCCCACTAACTATGTCTAAAAGCCCAAACTAAATGGGCCAGAACCAGACATATTTGAGAAAAAATTATACCATATTGGAATGTTTGGGGTATGCTACAGAACAATATTTTAGAAAGTAAACACATACAATATTATGTTTTTATTAACCCATTCATGCTTAGAGACCATCTGGTACCTGCAAGGCCAACTTCTGAGTAGGTTGCACCAGCTGCACAAGGCAACATGGGAATAACGTAACAAGTCACAAAATTCAATAGGAACCACCTTCTTGGAGCAGTTCTAGGAAAACACTGATATTTGATCAAAGAACCCAGACACAAATTTTTAGGGAACCATGCCCACCAAATTCAGCAACTGCAGAAGACTAGATGAGACAGATGCCACAAGTCACAAAAAATTCCACTGGATCCATGTTGTTGTATCCCCCTTCTCTATTCTGGAAAATGGTCTGGAATGCCAGTTTTCCAGGGAACCATGTCTGGAATGGATAGAAGGAGGTGGTTATTGTAAAACATTATGGCTTCTTGCACCAATCCCTCATCTTCACAGGCATGCAAGATAGGGCTTTCTTGGGGCAAAACAGAGTCTTGAAAGGGAATTGCTGGAAGTTGGTTGTGGGAATGCAAGATAGGGTACCTAGGCTCTGGAACACACTTCCAATGGAGGCCCGAATGGCCCCCTCTCTACCATTCTTTCATCATCAGGCAAGAACCTTTTTGTTCCAGTACGCTTTTAGAACGTAATAGGGTTTTTTTTAAAAAAAGCCTTCAGAGCGTATTGCATTGTTTCTATTGAACTGTTTTAATTGCTTTGAAAAATCCCTTTTAGCTGTAGGTTTTAAATTGCATTAATACTGTAACTAGTTCAATTCTATTTTAATGTTGACTTTTGTGTGTTTACAGCTAAATAGCTTTATATTTATAGCCCACCCTATATCTAAAAATCGCAGGATGGCCTACTAGAAAATCAATTTAAAACAATTAGTAATAACAATAATTCAAAAAGACTCCAAATATATCAGTTTATCAATTAAAACCAAATTATTTAAAAGCTGTTGAAAGATTTTTAAATAGTATAGCCATAAAACATGTTCATCATGGATAAAATTAGGTTTGAAGACTTTAATTAAAAGCCACCCAAATTAACCTAATGTTGGTGCCAATCAGGCCTCCAGAGGGAGGGAATTCCACTTGCTTTAAACCGTAACCTGCCCTGTGTCCCAAATTTATTTATGTATTTAAAGCACTTATACTCTGAGATTTAGCCAAAGGCTCCCTGAAAGGCTTACAATTTGTTAATTTGACAATTTCCTGACATCAGCCTTTCAATCTAAGAAGACATGGCACACAAGGAAGCAGGGATGGCAGCGGCATTGGCAAGATTAAGTCCAGCAGATGATGGCTGATCTTCTCTCCTTCAGAGACCACAGCAGCGGCAGTTGGAACATGGAGGGAAGGCCTCTCACCAGCTGCTGGTAAAAAGGCATGATGAAACTGTGCTTGACTGCTCTTCTCGCCTTCAGAAGACACAGACTGGCATTAGGAAAGCATTTTCCAGAAAAGATGAGGTAAAGTAAGATGAAGATGATGGTGATGACAATGACGACAATGATGAGTGAATGGGTGACTGCCTCTCTGGAAAGTTAGCATCCTGGGTAATTTTCTAGAATGCAGGTGTTTTGTTGATTGGGTGCAAGAAGGTGCAAAAATCTTTGAGATTTTTGTCGCTTGTTACATTCTATCTAGTCCTCTGCAACTGATGAACCGAGTGGGCTTAACTATCTGGAAAGTTTGTTTTCTGGGTCATTTTTTACAAAACAGATGTTTTAGACAGATTAGGCTCCTGGGGGGTTTTCTGCAGCTTGTTATGTGAATTTTGTTGAAAATGCTGCCTGGAAATTTGGCATTCCAGGCCATTTTTAAAATATTTATGTTGTGACAGAAACAGGTGGTTTCGGTGGAATTTGTTTTTGTTTTTTTGAGACTTGTCGCAGTAATGCCACTTACTTTTGCATGACTGGTGAATTCTGTGAACATGGCTATCCTGAAAGATGCAGTCCTAGACTGTTCCTTCTTTTTCTTTTCTTTTCTCTTTTTGATGATTTGCCAGGAATGTTGTACAAAAAGCTGGAGGATTCTTGGGGTAATTTTTGTGGCTTCTTGCATTATACTCATCTACTCTTATGCAACTGGGGAATTTGGTAGTATGGCTATCTAAAAAATCACTTTTCAGGCCATTTTCTGCAATACAAATGTTTTCAGAACAGGTACAAGGAAGTGATTTATCTGGAATTTTTGTGGCTAAATGCATCATCCTATCCAGTCTTATGATATTGGTGAACTGGATGGGCATGGCCTACTCAGATATTGATGTTGTAGGGTAGTTATTCTGCTCCAGATGGTTTTGAGATATTAAGGGGATTAATAAAAATATGATGTTTGAAATATCTGTGTTCTAAAATATTGTTTTCTTCTGCCTCCCTTCTTTGTCTTAAAACAAAGCATTGTCTTATCCTGTCTGTTTCCCTGTCCCATTTCTAAACAACACTGGCAAATTGTGCAGCTGCTGAATGTAGCCATGCAGCAGCATAAACTGAAGCAACACAGGGGATGAAGAGAGGGCTGGAGGTGCAACAAGAGAGGGAAGTGTGGCAAGAGATAGAGGCAAGGTGGGTAGAAGGTGCAGCAAGTGGGTGTAAGAGAAGAGAAGAGTGTCAGCATGAGATGAGGAGAAAGAGGGAAAAGAAAGCGAGATATTCAGGAAGCAACAGTGGGAGATATGGTAAAGGAGTGAGATGAGGCAAAGGTGGTAAAAGGAGGGAAAGTAGAATGAAAAATGCAGTGGGAGAGTGCAAGGAGCAAGACAGCTAAGCATAAGATAAAAGAGAGGAACTAACGGTGGCCCAAGGTGAGGCAAGGAGGGAAGAGAGCCTGGGACAGGGAAGCAGTGGACTGAATAAAGTATGGAAGGGGAATATGGTGAAGGTGTAAGGTGAGCCAAGGAAGGTAGAAAAGTTGAGCTGTGTACTAAGGGAGGCAGACACTGTGCAAACAAGACAGAGAAAGAGAGTGAAGCATAGTAGGAGAGTGCAAAGAACAAAAGAAGTAGGCACAAAGGGAGGCAAAGTGCAATGGAAGGAGGTACAGTTAGTTTCCTGTTCATTCTCCTTCACCATCAATCAGATGGGAGTCACATTCAGGACCTTTCATGGAGCTGTACCTTTCTGCCATTAGTAAGAAACTGAGGGCAAAAAATACTATAATGATCTAACAACAATATGATAGCAATAAAAGTTCTTGTGCAAAACAAGAATAGTTGTTTGCTATTTAGCACACCAGGAATAAACACAGCCACTTTAGATGATTCTTATCCCCCTGTTAATTACAACAAGCCTGTAAGGTAGATTTGCTGAAAGGAAGTGATAGTCTGAGGTCACATGGTAAATTCTATGACCACACTAGGATATAAACTTTGATCTCTCTGTTCTAAGTCCAGCACTATCAACAGTACTCTGTTAGTTCTCCCAGAAGAGGAGTTACTATAAAAATTATACCAATGCTCCGAACACAGTGGTAAGGGGAAAAAGCAAGGATTAATATGTTAAATTTGCATAATTAGAATGCATATTAATAATATACACAATTATAATGACATGTATAACATGAACTTTAGATGCCCAGATTTCACAGGCTGGAATAGGGCAATTCTACTGGGGATCAATGTCACTAATTATTAGAATACCTTGTCCCCTACCCAACACCAGCTTTTCCTCCCTTTTGAGTATGCACAAGAAAGTCTTGCAACTCTCAGTTCATATGAGAGCGTGTCATACAAGGAACCACAAATCTCTGCTGCTAAAACTGTATGTCCTTCTTCGCATAAACATGCTAATTCAAGACTTGGATCAGCAACTCCCAATTCCTTTCAGAATTCTGTTTTGTTTTAATACTGCTTCTGATGGGCTCCAGCAAATCTCCCCATATCCGGACAACAGGCATGTAGTTATAAGGAAATAACTTTCCAGAAATATTTTCATTCTTGATGCTAATTTAGCTTCTTTTTTTCCTTCATGATGATGGAGCTGCAGTCTAGGCTGTCCAATATGCATCTCCAGGCCTGGCAAAATGCATCCCCTCTCTTCCCAAATACTTTTGACTTTGAGAGCCATATCATTTGGTTATTCAGCCATTAACATGACTCCAATCACTGTTCATATAGTTACTATTTAACCCACTTAAAGCCACATGCATGTTTCTCAGCATTCAGAGCCCTAAGCAGACCATTATAAACAGGCCAATTCTGCTGCACAGTGTAACTAGGGATAGAAATCATGGGGTCCTCTAGATGTTGCTGACCTGCAACTCCCAGCATTCTTCACTACTGGCTATATTGTCTAGGGCTGCTGGAAGTTGTAGCCCCAACAACATCTGGAAGGCTGCATAATTCCTACCCCCATCTAGCAGAATTGTCCCACATGTTTGGAAAGAAGATACTGAGGTTCTCTGTAGTTTAGGCAATTTTCTGTGTAATTTTCTTTTACACAATGGTGACACGGAGGCTCACTGAAGTTTAGGCAATTTTGTGTGCAATCTTCTTTCTATACAATGATGATATGGTATATTGGTATTAGACTTGTTTACTTCACTGCCTCTGACATGCTATATGAATGTTTGTTATCCACTGTATACCCAAACTTCCCAACCTTGGCAAAGCTCTTGGAACTCAAAAGTGATTTTTCCCTCTGAATGGAAAGTATCTCCATAAAGGATATATGGCATCGGTAAAAGAGCCTTATCATTCCATTAATTCAATATATACATCAAGATGAGTGCTTTAACAGTATTTCAAGACTTTTTGGTCTCCTGACAGGTTCACCCAAAATGCCAAACATGCAGCAGGCCTGTAGAAAAGATATTTGATTGGCATGGTGAAGTGAAGTGCGGGTTATTTTATTGAGCACATGCAAGTTTTATTTAACAGTATACAAGATCCCACTATAGCCAAATGCCTTATAAAAGGACAGCAAAGAGAAGATCCACTTGGGATTTAAAAAATTAAACTTAGTCTAACTGATATAAAAAGCACACTGATGAAAAGCATTAAGGCTAAAATAATTAAATCCACTGAAGAGCACTTCTTGCTGGCGAAAAATCAGCATGACTTTCAAAAAACCTATCTAAATGATGGTCTTATTTTAATGACCCAAAGTTCTCTAGTGGCATTTCTTAACCATTTCGTTACCATGGACCCCCTTTAAATATCTTTTGTTGCCACAGACCGCCAAGACTTAATTCAATATTTAAAGCCCTAAACTGCACCACATATTTAATGTTGCTGTTGCACAATGTGAACAACACTAAAGTTTGGTGCAACAACACAGGTGGCTTCTGGCTTTACGTGCAGTAGCAAGAAATATCATATGCTTCCTCTCAGCCACTCAGTGTCAGTCACTTGTATGTTCTCACTGCATGCAGAAGTAGCAAGTTCTGAATACATATTTTGCTATCTCTTATTTTCATAACATTTGTATAGTTTGAGATATTGTAATGGAACTTTGTACAAATGATATCCATCACCAGCAAAGGACTCCTACTTTTAAGATCAATGGATGACCGTTTGTCTATCTGTCCATCTCCCTCCCTCCCTCCCTCCCTCCCTTTCTTCCTTCCTCTTTTAACTATAAAAGCTCATCACATTCCTTCAAGCCTTCACTGATCCCTTGTGAGGACACCATGGCCCTCCAGCATCTGTGGACCCCAGCTTAAAAACTGTTTTAAAGCTCTGTCATTATTTTGAAGGAACACAAAATAATGCTACCACATTGCTATCTACAGATTTCAAATAAGTTGCAAAGATTCCTCCTCCAAAAGCGAAGAATCAACATTTACAGCAGCTAAAACTGGTAGTTTCCAGCATTGTACCAACTATGGTGCTTTATATCTCTTCTTTTTATTAAGCCTCTTGCTGAAGAATGTTAATGGAATAAATATGTACCTTCTAACAGAGAAGCTGACTACAGTGTGACAAGGAGAATATTGTTAAAGCATCAATATAGATGACTTTTGACACATTGATTTATAAGATAATTAACAATTCAACAAAACAATTAATTATTTGAAGGAAACAAGATCTTCAGTGTTTTATTTAGTTCAATATACCACAGCCAAAGGCACCTAAAAAATGAACAAACACATGCACCTATAGCTTCCTCCTCTCATCAATGAACCCAAAATAAAATGATGAATCAAATCCATCAAAGCTTGCTTCTCTGTGTCCATTCTTTCTTTCTTTAAATAATGAGAGCATACTGGTACAATATCTTATACAATCTCCACGAACTACTATAGTAAAATCATGCTTATTGCTTGAACTGGCAGGAATGGCTCCTAATCACATTCCATACATACAAATGTATGTTTAAAAAAAAAAAAGCATTTAAGGAACTAACAGTGTTGCTGCTGCCTAAAGAAAACCTTGTGCATTGTAGAATACTCTAGCCAGAGAGTGTGTTGGGTGGTTTTTTAAAGCTGTCCTCCTTATTTTCTTTTTCCTTTTGAGGCCTATCGTTTTGTGACATATATACATTTCCTTTCAAATCAAAGATGAAATCTGTAACCTTTTCATTATGGCACAATGCCAGAGAACTTGACAATTGAAAGTCAGAAAAGGTAACTCCTGTCATCAAGAAACTTGTATCACATGCGATTATGTCATAATATAACAGCCTATGCCAGACACCTTTCAAGGCAATAGTATAGGATTTATCACCTAATTTGAAATAAAACGTCATTTCAAAAGGACAATGACAGGAAATACTGGTTCTTTCCTCCAGATTGTCTGGAGAACAAACATGTTTATGCATAACACCTAAATAATTCTTCCTAGCCCACATTTTCCAGCGCCATATGTTTGCTATACTTCTTGAATATGTCTGTTAAGCAAAATAACTTGAAAAGCATAGAGAAGGAGCAAATAAGCACATACACTAAGAGCACTGAGACACTGTAACAGGTAGCTAATGCCTGCACTTCCTTCTATGATCTGGATTGGATGACTGGTTCTGGAGAGCAGGCTGAGCTATTCCTTCCCCCATGATAGCCAATGTACAGGAACAGATACACAGTGGTAATGTGCGAAGCAAAAGTATGACAATGCATTATTTTTATTTTATTAATATCCCACCTTTCTCCCAATAATGGGACTCAAGGCATTTTACAAAGTATTTAAAAAGAACATGAATGAGAAACTATGCAAAAATTTCATTAAAAGTATATACATTTTATTTAAAAGACGATTAAACAAGGTATGCAATTAAAAACATTAAAATTCACTAAAAGACTAGATACACACACCATGAAACTGCAGAAGAGAGCTAGGATAGAGTCACCCTGTCCTCCCTAAGGAGGAAATTCCAAATTCGGGGAGCAAACACCAAAAGACTTGCTCCCTTGTTCTCATAAAATGATTCTGAGAAGGTGGTGAGACAGAAAGAAAGCCCTCTCCAGCAGATCTTAGAGCTCTAACGGATTCATAAACTTCTGTGATTTTAAGTACTGTGAAACCAGAAAATATCTTAGTATATCCAAGAACAGGTTGGTAAACCTGCCTATCTCCACATGCTGTTGGACTTCAACTCCTTCCAGTGCCAGCCAGTATGATCAACTGTCAGGGATGATGGGAACTAGACTCCCACACAGGAAGAGCTGCAGGATGCCCTGTCCAACAGCATTCACTTCATCTTATTATTGGACAGCCTCTATTTAATAATGACATCACTGCATCCAGAGGAGTGGGTTTATATCTACAAAAGCTCATACAAAAATAAAAACCAGTTTATCTTAAAGGTGCGGCAACATTCCTTGTCTTTCCTCTCCATCCTTTCCTCTTTTTTATATCACAGGAGGAAAAAATCATCTATTTATCACTATGAGTTTTGCCTCACAGAACAAGCTCGTGAGGATTAGTAAGAGGGCAGATTACCCTTCCACAGTCACTTTTAAGGCTTCTTTTAAAGAAACAGCTCTTTAATTAGCCCATTTCATGCCCTGTTTTGTTAATCAAAGTCTCATTCTGAGGGGACTTTAAAACTTCAAAAAAAAATACTGAAGTGGTTCACACCTTGAAAAGAAAAAGAATGCCATGTTGTCTGAGGAACAGAACTGACAAGAGGAGTCTGTTTTCTGCAATGCACTTCTTCAGTGCTGCTGTAAAGCTGGAATTTCAGTGAATGAATAGATTTGTTCCTAAGCATCCCTGGTGCTTGAATTTCAACTGAATTAGGCCTCACACAAGGGAGCTCAGTGATGATAAGGACTCCCATCAATGGTATCGCTCAGCTTCCTTTGGTCGTGCAAGCTCAGAGACATGTTGGTGCTCCACCTGCTCCCAGATGCTCAGGTTGCAACAGAGATCCAGCAGTCTTTCCTGATAAAGTGAGCTATGCCACTAGGAGCACAAAACAACTCTATTCCAGAATTTCTAGTGGCTTTCTGTTGTCTTCCAGGTTTAAACCAAGCAGCTGCTTTTGACACATACTGCTGGAATTGCTGAGACTCAAATATTTAAGACTGCCTCATGCCTCTGTTCAGAAAGAAGGATTTTTGATGGCTGACCCACAGCTAGGAAACTAAAACAACTTCCTCCTGCATTGCTCTCTCAGTGGCTCCAATGTCTGTGGGGCAATGAATCCACTCTGGATTTTACCTTAATTTTTAAAGGAGCTCTCCAAGGTTCTGAGCCCTGCTCTGCTACAACTAGGTTCAATACCTGTAATATCTCCTTTTAACTTTGGACTAAAATCTAAACCACAGTCATTGCTCCACTGTCATCACAGCCACCAGTCTCTACCATCCGCCCCAATTCCGTAGAAAGCTTTCCCATCACCATTCTCTGAATTATTTGAAAAGGAATTAAAACTCTTCTCTTTCTTCTGGCCTTTCAAATTGTGAAAAACCAAGTGTTGCTTTTGCTCTATTCAGTTTACCACAAGGTATGGATAGACAGCTTTTAACATCTAATGATTTTAAATTCTAGAACCTGCCCAGAGGACTGTGCCAAGTGGACAGTGGATAAAAGTTGAAAATAAATAAATAAATTTGTTTTTCAACTTTCAGAAAAGTTACTGCAATCCTCCCAGAAAAAGTGCCCTTTCTTGTTTAAATAGAGGTTTATAGTGTTGTTTTTCTTTCTTTTTTTTTCAAGAAGAGATTCAATTCCATCTTTATGGTCACAACTCCTTTAATTCATGTTGTTAGATTCTGAACTTAACAGAAGGGGCTTTGATACCAAAAACTGAAACAAACCACATGACTACCCAAACTATGTGAAGCATACCTCATAAGACTCTACCAGACGAGTATGTTATTAGCCAGGCTTGGATGAAACAATCCACTGCCCACAAAGCTACTTTAAATGTACTGTCTTGGGGTGGGGGCACAAGTGGACTAGAAAATGAAAACAATACATTACACTACATTCCCATCACTGCAACAGTTCCCACCACAGGCAACACTTTGTTTTCAACAAAGACACTCCCATTCTGTGTCTGCAAATATCCCTACACACTCTAGTACTGTACGTATGCCAAGAGAAACATCTGTGTGCTCAGAATTATACAAACCTAGCTTTCAAAACAATTAAAAAAAAAGACTTCTCACACACAATGGCCCACATCATTGCTTGGTAAGAATTTTTTCTTCATTCCTTTCCCTCATTCTTAACTGTATTTTAAAAATTTAGCACACAGCAAACAGACACATGTGTTAACATTTCCCTACATTTAGTGGGTTTCATTTAGTTTATCTTCCAACTATCAGCAGTAATCATGATTTGCATTTATACTGACCACCAACATTGGAAGTGAAGCGGAACTCATCACTGAACAGCAGCAGTTCCAGGGTTATGGTTTAATCCCAATATAAAATTGATATGAGGACATTACTGTGGATTCTAATAGTAAAATATAACATGCTATATATAAAGATAAGTGGGTATCAAGCACACAGCCTTCCATATGGTATGAAAACCAGGTCCGGAGGATTTTCTTTTGGATTGTAGTCTAAAAGTATAAATTACCAAGTTCTATTATTTTGTGTGTGTGTGTGTGTGTGTGTGTGTGTGTGTAATGTTTATATATAATGGAAAAAAATCAAATATAAGTCTTCCATACTTGGTTTTATGTTTGTTTTATGACTTACAGACTTTTCCTCATTTTTATGTTATGGTGTGTTTCATATTGTTTTAATCATTATTGTTAGCTGACTGGGTAGACTTTTCCAGCAGAAGGGCCGAGTAAAGTTATGTTAGTAAATAAGTACACATATTGAGCCAGTGTGGTACAGTGGTTTGAATATCGGACTATGACCCTGAAGACAGGGGTTCAATTCGCCACTCAGCCATGGAAACTCACTTGGCGACTTTGGGCACACACACTCAAACCCAGAAAACCCCATGATAGGTTTGCCTTAGGGTCAACACAAGTCAGAAATTACTTGAAGGCACACAGCAACCTGTAACTTTAAGTTTCATGAGTTCAATGTAACCTTACATCAAACCAGTACTTCTGCATCTCAGATTTCAACAGGCACATCCATACATTGAAATGATACAATTTAGAATAAAGGTGAAGCAAAATAAAAGGTGTCATTTAAATGTTTAAATTTACTTACATGAAGTCAAAGAACACAATGATAGGCATGTCCATACATTGAAATGACACAATTTAGAATAAAGGTGAACCAAGACAAAAGGTGTCATTTAAATGTTTAAGTTTACTTACATTAAGTCAAAGAACTCAATGACCTAAATCTAATTATTATTTTCAACCACAGTAAACTCACTGAATTTCAATGCTTTGGTGAGTTAACAGGTCAACTCTAGTTGGGACTAACTATTGGATTTAGGCTTTTATAAGCACTGAGATTCCAAACACGGAAGCCATACCTAATATAAATGTAACTAGAATTAGTTGTATTTGTAAAAAAATGGCGAAATTATGCTTTGCACTGAAATGATTGCCTATAATCTTATTTAAACCTTACAAAACAATGTAATAGTCATTCAGTAATTCCACTACTCTAGCTTATTATTTTTTCTGGGTTTGATTTTTTAAAATTTTGATTGATCATTTCATTGACTGAAATGTCAATGAAATGTGTGTGTGGCACCCTGTGTGTGTGGCGCCTTCAAGCCGCCTGTAATCCCATAGTTTTCATAGGATTTACTATGGCAAGGAATATTCTTTCCTCTGAAATAGACCCTTCTGTACCTGGCAGTCCCCCATCCATGTATGAACCAGGGATAACCTAGGTTGGCTTCCAAGACAAGACAGAATCTGATTCTTTTAGGGTATTTAGGCCAGATGTTCCCCTGCTGTCCTCTATATTGCTCTCCTGTATATTCTGTCTATTTTCTTTCTGCCAGCAAGAAAATATCTCTTTGTGTAGGCAGGACTTTGGAGTTTTCAGTTACTGTGGCAGAAGGATCTTTCAATGGGGTATAATAGGTTTTCATCTTTTTACTGTCTTTTAATGTGTTTTTAACTGTTGTAGTTTAGTGCTTTAATGAAACTGTTTGTTTAATGCTTTGTAAAGCTTCTGTATCAAATAGGTTTTTACTGTACTTTGTTCTTAACTTGACAGAAGTTGTCTTGGGTTCCATCCTAGGAGAAGGGTGGAAAATAAATTAAATAAAAGCCCAATTTTAAATGACTGATTTATGTCATCACAGGTTTAATGTCTGAATAAATTATTATCTTCCAAGACTAAATGTGCTTTAAAAAATGATGGAAGAGAAATATAACCTTGGGGTGTGCTCTAGAAGGCTGTATTCTACCCACCTCAGCTTTAGATGATAATGGTGATGACACTCAGCTCACTCAGTCTTGTCACCAGAGTCAGCTGGGGCTGTGGAGATACTTGAGTTTGGGAACAGAGTAGGTTGCCTGCCCTGGATGGGGCTGTATTCCTCCTGAAGGTGCACGTGCATAGTCTGAGGGAGCTCCTAAATCCATTCTTGTCACTGGAGGCCCAGAGAGACTCAGTGGCTCAGACTGCTTGAGGCCAACTTCAATTGCTGTGTTAGCTACAGCCTTTCCTGGACAGCCATAGCATTGCCACAGTAGTCCATGCATGCACTGGTAACTTCCTGATTAGACTACTACAATGTACTCTACATGGGACTGCCATTAAAGATAACTCTGAAACTGCATCTAGTACAACATGCAGCAACTACATTTAAATGCCTTTAGACAAACTCTTCTATCTAACCACTGACTGTAGACAAAAGAAGTTTGGGCAAGATGAGGAATCCCCCATGGGCCACCTGGTCCATAGGCCAAATCTCCCGATGTCTCCTCTAGAAGTAGGCAACCTAGTGCTCCCCAGATGTTTCAGACTAAATAAACTCTAACAACTTACCATGGTAGTCAGGACTTGGAGGAATGCCATCCCCAAACATTAGAGAGTTACCAGGTTACTACCAATCTAAATTAGCTTGGTTAGCAATTTTAGATTGGTTAGCTACCAATCTAAAATGTAGGTAGAAGAAGCATCAAAATAATTACAGTTTACACAGTCATAAACTTTTTTTTTCTATTTGAACACTATGGAGTTCAAAGAAAACAATGCAAGTTTTCCGTTTAGGCAATTAACACTTAATGTAATTGTCCCACATCACTTCAGTCCAGCATCCTCACAAATCATTCCATAGCATGATAAAAGCATAACTTTATTTCGCATTCTGTTTCATATAGTACCATCTATAGGCCCCAAATAAACTAAATTATTCTTTTTTTTTTTTCTTATTCTCAAGCACAGCTCCTGGGTATTGAGGATTTCATTGGATTAAATGATAACATCCTAATGAAAGGTGAACACAGGAAAATGTGGGAGAAGCAACACTAAGAGGGGACACCAATGTCATAAAAGCTTTCCTTTTTTCCATCATGTCCTGCTCCTCAAATTGCTAGCATGGATTCTCTTCCTTTAAACCAAAGACTTCTATGTATGTCATACGTTTAAGAAACAAAAATTAATGGAAAATTGAGATTTTCGGGGCTGGGGGCAGGTGATTGTATTACAGCTTCATAAAGAGAACCATCAATGACAGATCCTACAACCTTGCAAGGAAGATAATCTGCATGAAGGCAAATATATGATACTTATATATTTAGCTGTGCTCAGGAACATTGTTTTTTGAATGTTACTGCATATCATTTCTGGGTTGGATTGAGAACTGGCTTCTTCTGTTACAGAAAGGACTGGGATCCAATGGAGCCTCCTTCATGTTAGATAAAGACAGAACAAGTGAATTGCTCCTGCTCTCAAGAGTCATCTCACACATTGTTCTGTCTCTCAACCCTTCAGAGAAGAGTTTTAGGGGAGGAGTAGCCTGCAGTAGGGAGAGCTAACTGGCAAAAAGTTGCATCTTCCACTTGTACGCATAGGATTTATTTTATACACTTATTTATTTACACTCTGACTTTTCTCTAATATGGTACCCAAGGCAGCTCAAAACATGGGATCATCCAGCTCACAGAATTCTGTTCTACCTAATTCTGGATGATATCCACTATGTTTCATTTATTTGCTCATTTTACTAGCAACCTGCTGTTCCTTACAGGCGCCTAGAGCAGCAGACAATCTTTCATTTAATGAAAGAGATTTATATGCCCCTTTTCTATTTGAAATATTCAGGTTCAAATGTCATTAAAACAACAATAAAAACAGATTTTTCCAAACACACACACACCAGGTTTTGATTTGGTTAAAGAATAAGTGGTGGACAGTGGCAATTGAAAGGCTGAAACAGAGCAAGTTAAACTGAAGAAGGAGACAGAAAACACTTACAGTACTGTTTCTGGAATAATAAGAAAACCAGAATTTGCAAAACCAGCACAGTGCAACTTTAAAAGCTAAATTAAAATAAAGCTGAGTATCTCAGGAGCATTAATTAGTTTTATTCTCATTTTAATTACCCAGGAAAACAAAATGAATTATGTGTGCACACATGCTACTATTATCCTTTCTTCCTTTTGGCTAGCAGACTAGTAAAGAACCCTAGTAACACAGGAGAAAATAGTTAACTTCTGTTGTATAAGTGTTCAATCAAGTAATAGGAAAGTCTTCCAATATTCTATTACCATAGATTAAAAATGTTCATATACCATTGAGGGAAAAAACAACAACTGCCAGAATCATGGATGACATGGGCTGGAGTCATATGACAGACAAAACCTATTCCTTACTTTTCCACAGATCTGCTAGGTATTCTGTTCTCTTGCAACACAGAAAAGCAATGTATAAATAGGATAGTCAGAACTTGGAGATACTACTCTGATTAAGAACTAATTCTCACTGCCTTGATAAACCGGCATCTGAGCTTACTCACTTAGTTCACGTTGCTGCCATTCCCAAACACAAAATCAATCCAAGTAGAAAATCAGATGTTAGGCAAAAAGAGATTAAGTCCAACCATTTGTGTTTTAACTACTTCTCTATGTTTACTGTAGGAACCTTCTACCCTGCAACTCTACCTTTTAATGGTGCAGTCGGAGAGAGGTTTACCACCTATTGGAGACCTAGGCCCTGATCAGACTGTGTCCTCTTAAGGATCAAACTAGTCTGACACTAGATCCTTCTGAGGAAAGAGGGAAGGGTGTTTTCATGAATTAAAAACATCATGAAAGTCCTGTCTTTTTCAAACAGCTGGTCTGTCTCTAAAAGGTGATACTACAATCTTTATTGTTCCAGCTTTTAAGAGTGATAATCAACCTGTGAAGGGGGTGTCCTCCTTCACTAGCTAGGGTTATCAGCCATTTTATAGTTGAGCACATTAAGGCACACTGCACAACAATAGAAAATTCTATACCCAAGTGTGAGCAAGATTAATTGAGCCTTAGTATCACTCTTTTGCCACCTCAGAAGGTGTTTGCTGCTTTCCCACAATATCAAATGGTGTGTGTGCATGCGTGCGTGCATGTGTGTGTGTGTGTACATACATACCAAACACCCAAGAGATCATTCATTTCACTTTCAACTGCTTTTTCAAACAAATTTTTCTAAACAAAAGCATTTTATCTACACTTAAGTGGCAGGTGAAATTCTAGCACACTTCTCAATAAAATGAACAGAAAGGCTTTACAATTCAACAAAAGGTTGAGGGAAGTACTGGCAGTACCAGCAATCTAGAAATGCCCTTGGGGTAAAGAATTATTCAGCAAGTTTTCTCACACTTGAACAAAAGAAAAGGAGGGCATATAAAGTGATTTTGTCCACTGATGTATTAGTGCCTTCCAATCTCTTATTAGCACCTCTGGACATCTAAATAATGTTAACAATTGGCTCCCAGATACAGAAGATGTCTGATTTGGAAATCCAATGAACATGGGTATTACCTGTTGAGGATATCTTTTCCTGCCTTTTAAACTTATTCTGCGCATCAAGGACACAATCTGAACAGCATTTAATTGATTTAAAGATTTATTTTGTAATCCTGAAGAAACAAAAAAGATATGCCAACATAATACAAATGGCAAAGGGAAATTTTAACATCTACCAATTCCTACTCTAAGCTAGACATAAAAACACTCCAAAGTATTCAAAAACTGGTTTCCAGTGATACATTTATAAATCTTAATTAATATATCTTTCAATCCCATCAGTTTTAACTTTAACCATTCTCATATACTGTTCAACCATTCTCCCCCCCCCCCGCCTTTTTTTAATCTTCCAATACATATTGAAAAGAGTTCTGGCAATCACTAATACCTAATATTTTCTAATTTTACTTCAGCCAAATCTCCTTTGCATTCATTGGGAAGTGGAAAGTACCAAAGGCATCTGTTTATAATATCTCAGGATCATATCAGGTCCTTATGTCACCAACTCCACTGGCTCTTAGTTCACTCCCCTGGATCCTTTATTTGGCTCTCTAATAACAACCCAGCCAATAAAAAAGCTTACATGCATTTCAAGTTTTACATAGTTCTTTCAACTCAACATATTTTAAGATAGTAGAAATATCACTCCTTTTCCAGAATGTTTTAGTCATATGGTTTTACTCATGAATTTAGCCCATTCATACAATTTAAGGTGATAGTTCTGGCATATAAAGTAGCTTAAGCCCCACTAATAAAAGGCCATTTTTAGATTAATACAAGTTAGCAAAACACACAATCTTGACTGATCTTCAGTATAATTAAGTCTGCACTGATGAGGTATGAAAAGACACAATCTTGGGTCACTGGGTGAAAGCTATAAAACTCTTTTCCTAGAAGGTTGTGTCCACTTCTGAAACAGATGTCATCTTTTGGAAATATGTAAATAACTTCAGTTAAGTAAGAAATCAATTATATTCTAATATTTTAGTGTTTCTGTGGATATTATAGCTGGACATCATTGCCTGGTATTATTCAGTGATATTATTTTATTGTTGGGTGACTTCAAGTAGTTTTTGACTTATGGCAACCCTAAGATGAACCTATAACGGGGTTTTCTGGGTAAGATTTGTTCAGAAGGAGTTCTCCTTTGCCTTCCTCTGAGGCTGAGAGACTGACTTGCCTAAGGTCACCCAGTGGGTTTCCATAGCTGATCAGGGGTTCAAACCTTGGTCTCCACTCCAGAGTCACAGTCCAGCACTCAAATCACTATACCATGTTGGCTATCTGGATGTCACACTAAGTCACTGTTTAGTATAATATAAGCAAACTCATATTAAGCCTGGGGCTCAAATCCTTTCCATCTCCTTTCCTCTTGGCTGCCACTTACTCAAAGCTTAGCATCTTGTATGATTTCTAAATAAGGAATGGAAAATGTATAGCTCTTCAGATGTCATTGGACAACAACTCCCATCATTCACCATTCAGTGTGTTGGCTAGGGCTGATGGGCCCTTAAGTCCAGCAACAGCTTGAGGGCCAAGTTTCCTAGCCTTGCTCTAAACCAAGAATAAATGTTAATAGTGGTTTGTTTACACAAGTCAGCTTCATAACTCATTATCTAAAACGGACTTATTTCAAACAAACCCAAGTTACATTAACAACAGTTTGCCCAGGGCAGATGACCTGACAAGTTATAGGTCTAAATTCCAAGGTGCAAATCAACCACAATGCTCAGTCAACTCTTCATTCAGCAAATCAGAGAGGGGCCTAATTTAACTTAGACCAAAACAGAAGCCACTCAATTTTATTCAAATCCAAATTGGAATCTTGATTCAGAAATACTGATTCAGCTCTTTGTTCCTTCTACTGGTTACCATTGGTAAAAATTGCTTAACTATGGCCATTTCCGCACTACACTCTTATAGTGCGATTATTTCACTTTCAACATCCTATGGAATCCTGGGGTTTGCAGTTTAGGGAGGGGCCAGTCGGCCCCTCCCGAAACTGCAAACCTCAGGATTCCATAGGATGTTGAAAGTGGAATAATCGCGCTATAAGAGTGTAGTGTGGAAATGGACTATTTTTGTGTGTGTCAGAGGTACGTACATACCAGCTCTATACAGGATTACATTTGCCAAAGAGCTACTAGGTTGGAGGAAGCTGGGAAACTAAACTGAACAGAGTAAGAGGTGGAAGAGATCTTGCAGATTATCTATTCTAACCCCGTTTAATATAGACTTTGTACTTGAGGATACATCTACAGTATCTGTAACAGATGGCCACCCATCTGTTTAAACACAGTACATCCCCTGTATCTACATGACCAGTATATGTGGATTCACTAACTCTAAAAAATATTCCCCCTTGAGGAGGAGGTGATTGCGTGTCCACCTTTGGGGAACCAGAAAAGCAGAGCAAGGGCAGCAGAGGCTGGAGGAGGAGAACTCACACCAAGGCAAAACGCACAGGAATTGCAGGGAGGAGGAGGCTCACACAAGCTTTCCTTTTCCCCTCCGGAGCTCCCATTCCTATGCATTTTGTGCTGGTGCAGACAATGCACACCGAAGCAAAACGCAAGAGAACGGGGGGAGCCCCAAAAGGCAATAGGAAGGGGAGCGGGGGGGAGGAATTTATTTGCAGCTTTTCCACTTTCATGAGGGTTCTGCATCCTGAATGCTTGCAAAAGTGGAGGGGCCACTGTATAACCACTAGAGACCAAGGAAGTTTTTTTTCCCTTTTTCTTTTTTTTTTTACTATAACAGGCATTTTTATAGTTCAAGCGATCCTTAAAGTTAAGACAGTAGAACAGAAATCCTCAAATGTGTAGTCCAATCCTTCCTCTTCGTATAAAAAATACAACCATGACATTATTTTTTTAAGTGACTATTTAGGGCATTAGGGAAGAAGCTTTACGAAGTACAGGCCTTCCTCTTCCATAAGAAAAGGTACTTTGCACAATACCGAGATCCTCTTATGTTTTACTGTTTACTTTGCAAACATGCCTAACCCCAGCAGACTTGTATTTAAATCTACAAAAGGCTCAGAAGTGTAACGCACTGTGACAGTGAAGCCCATCTGAACAATATCACATAGTACAATAGCATATTAAATATCCTTTTGTGTTCCTGGCCTCACTCTGTATTCTCTATTTTAATGAAAAACCCTGAAGTTCTCTACAATATTTTGAAAAAAAGGCTGAATGAAGTAAAAGAGTCTGAAGTGGCTTAGTAGTAGGCTTTGGTCATTTATTGTTGACAGCACGGCTTTATGTTACACACAGTATTTTTAGGCTTTTCATTAATCCTTCTTCTTTTTCATTCCAAACCTTATGTTACTTGAGAATTTGACAGGAAGTTTCCTACGGACAAGGCCTTCCACACAGTGACAGATGATGACCAACCCAAACACACCAGAATGAAGCTTTCATCCAACAAAGACTAAGCAAACAAATACAAACAGATTCACAGAAAAGGGGAGCAAAATACAGCTTTCTAGCTCAATGAGTTTCATCCTTCTTAGTCTATGGAGCCACAGAAGGGAGGACTACCACTTCATACACATGATGGAGCTAAGGAGCAGTCATACACTGTCAAAAAACGTGGTTCATTTTACTTGTCACTGCAAAAACTCCTGTATCAATTCAAACTCAGACTCCAATTGTCAGTACATTTCATTGGTATAGATTTTTCAATATAACATAGAAACTGAATGGTAAACTCAAATACAGGGGGAAAAAATCAGCAGACACATTAAACTGTTTTAATCATGTTTGCAGGCAACCATGGATTAACCTCAAATCTCAACTGCATATCCCCCCCCCTTTTTTTTTTTACTTACTGAAAGAACATTCTACAAGCATGTAGGAAATAGACAGGGACAAATATTTCTCCCATAATACTAGAACCTCAGTCATCCAATTAACAGTGGAAGATTCAGGATGCACAAAGGAAGCGCATGTTCACACAGTATATAATCAATTGTGGACTTCACTCCCCCAAGACACAGTGATGTCTGTCAACCACATTCATGAAGGATAAAACTATCAATGGCTCCCACTATGATGGCTATGTATTAACCTCTGATTTTAGGGACAATATGCTTCTCAATATCAATTGTTGAGGGACATGAACAGGACGATGCTATTGCATTCCTGTCCAGATTGTGGGCTTTCCATGAGCATCTCGTTGGCTACTATGGGAAAATAATTGTGAACTCAATGGGTCTTTGCAGCGTACAGTGTGACTCTCGAGGGTGACTTGTAAACTCAGCAAGGAGGGTTTACATTGAAATGGTGAGATAAGATCTCCTTGTGCTTGGTTCACAAGTGGCCCATGGCGTTCTTGTGTTCTCCTCTTATTTGCAAGATCTAGCAATGGCCAAGAAATGAACTTGCATTTGCTCATATATAAATCCGTAAATAAAATACTAAGGTCAGTAGCTAAGGATATAACATAGAGGAGCTATTAACACAGACATATCTGCTTAGTGCTGAATAACAAGCAAAAATTCTAGTTGATCAGTACTTATTTTAAACAAAAGCGTATCAGTGCAGCATGCTTGACAAAAAATTACAAGTTGGAGTTGTGACAACAATCAGATACAGAAAATGTTCACATATTTTCAACTTATAATTTTACAGTACGTTAGATTCTGATCATGATGATAGAATATGTTACAAGTCATTTAGAAAGTTAGTTACAAACTGTTCTTTTCATACATACAAAATAGTACTAACTTTTGGTAAAATCATACAAAGAACTCTTCCTTCAACATAATCTAGGACAGATAAACCCTACATCTTATTATTCCTGTAGGCTGTACTTTGCCCACCCTAGTACCAGTATACAGTCTTATATTTCAAAGAGGCCCTGCTAAGTTAATGTGCTCATGCCTCCAGGTAGCTGCGTCTCCCTAAGACAGTCCTGTCCCCGCTTTCTATGATTTGGTGGCATGATCCTTTGCAGACAGTACCACTACAAATAGAAGGTGGCATATCATATGTTTGGAACCTTCCCTTTAAAAAACAATAAAAATATCTTTACAATGATTCTGAATCCTACACACCAGGAAGAAGGCAGGGATAAAAGCCCTATTGTCAATTACTTATTTTCACATGCAGGATTTGGGGTGTGTGTATGAATCTTGACTCTGTAGTTTCAGAGTTGCTATCTTGCCACCTCATATTCAATATGACTGAATAAATTCAAGGTGTGTCATCCACCTCCCTTTGCCAACCACATCTACTCATTAATGGATCAAGGAATCTCTCCACAGAAATATGAATTCTGTTTGAGTGTTTACATCCAACAATGGGCAACTGATAGTCTTTGGGGAGTATTTTATTTACTTATTTACTCACATCTTTCAGTTATTGGCCAAGATCCCATTTCACACTGAGATAAATCTCTACAAAAAATATTTCTGTTGGAGGTCCTGAGGGTGATGGCTACTCTTCCTTCCTTAACTGGACAACAGCAGCCAGATGGCATCAGAGTGAATGACATCATGAAGCTATCCTCCAGTGCCACCCACCTGTCACTGCATGGCCAAGGAAAAGATATTGCACAAGAAGATACTGGATACTTCCTTTGCAATTCCAAAAAACTCTCACTTTACATTAGCATAACGCTCAGTTATGTCAATGTCAGCTATTAACAGGATTCTGGTCAAGAGCCCCAAGACTGTTTAAAACAATCAGTAAACAATTAAAACTATACTAAACAAAAACATCAGGGTCCTAAACCAAATTCTTGTGCCCCATCACCCCTCCCACCATGCTCTACTGAGCTACCTCATGACTGGCAAGAAGGAAGCACTTTGAAGCTTCACCCCACCTCAAGTTGCTTGAACATGTGAGTCACAATATTGTCAAAGACCCATGTGTCTTGGGATCCTATCCAATTCTACCATATTTTTATTCACTACATCCACTACAGTTCACGTAGAACAGGAGTGGGCAAATTGCAGAGGTCCAAGGGCCAATGCTCCATCCCCAAGGTCCACCACAAGTGATACTAGCTTCTATGACCAGAAGTAACATATTTTGGTAATTTCTTTTTCACGGTAAGAGTCATGTGGCTCAGAGCCTCACTGGCCATTCAAATAGATTTGTGTGCCACATCTGACTCACGGGATGCACTCTGCCCATCCCTGCTTGCTTATTGTGCTAGGATGTCATGACCTCCCAATGACTGTTACAGGGCCAATGTTAAGATATAACTTGCATGTCCATTCCCGCACATTCTTTGCAACTCTAGCATGTATTTAAGTATCCACTAACTGAAGTTACATGCCAAGCAACTGTTGAAATGGGCTAGATTGCACAAAAGCTTATGCCAAATAAAACATAATTAGTCCTTGAGCCTCCAAAAAACACTGGTTTTCCCGCAACAGACTAACATTGTTACCCAAATCAAAATCATATCTATCTTCTCTGACTTTTAGCTGGTTTGACTTTTAGCTAGATACAAACATTTCTGATTGTACCCAAATCCAAGTCACAGAGGTGATGTCAGAGACCACATAGACTGAACAGTGCAGCTGTCAGTATGGCCAAAATGGCCTCTTATTCTAATCCTGCTCTGACCTTAGAGCAGAGCATGAGAACCTGCCAGAAAGGTACTCTCACACCACAAGACATCAAGCAACAGCTGCACAAGTTAGGCAAATTGTAGCAGTGGGTCATTTTGTGTTTAATGTTGCTCTGAACAGATAGTGCATCAGTACTGAATAGCAAGAGACACCAAACACCTCAGAATCTTTTTTTTTATTTCTGTTTATAGGGAAATGTATAGCAGTCAAATCTAATCATAAAAATAAAGAAATATGAGTTTTTGTAATTACATAGGTATTTCATTTTATTCAGAATATAGATGAATTACACTTACCTAAAGAGTTATCTTCAAATATCATTAGGCACAAATTCCACACGAGTGTTTCCTATTTATGGCTAGTATTTTTTTAAACAAGTAGATTTGTTTTAAGAAATGGACCAAACAAAATATCTTCTTGTTATGGTGGATCTTCGGCTGGATTTCACCGGGCTCTGCCTGTCTCCCCATAATCAGCTTTGTTTTAAATTACTAGTGTTTCAAAATACGTTTACATCAAAACTGCCATTGACACTTCTAAAGTGAGGTGGAAAGGTGATAATGAAACAACATGCAGGGCCATTAATTAAACTGTAGTTAAAGTGAGCTAGGCAGTCACAGAAAGTACTGTAATTCCAAGGATCCAAAAGGGACAGATTTTACAATTCTACAGAGATTCAGCAAAGAGGTAATCCCTGTAGCTTTTTCAGAAAAATAAGAGAGTTAAACAGCTTTAGACCTATGATGGGGTGAAGGAAATGGTTTCTGATCATCTCTGGCCTCAACAGTATGGGACAAACTATGAAGTCTAGGTACTGGGCCTCAGCCCTGAGCGGGTTCATATGGGGAGAGCAGTATGAGGGGTCTCAGGCTCCGAGGGCTTTGAAAGATGAAAACTAGCACCCTGATCTAAGCATGAAAGCAAAGGAGTTACCAGGGAGCTGGTACCCTCAAGATATGCCGGGAAACATGAAGCAGCGTTCAGCACCGGTTGAGCTTCTGAATGATTTTATTGAATTTCTATCCTACCTTTCTCTCAATATGAGACCCAAGGCAGCTAGCTCAAAAGATGTTAAAACAAAAGATAGTTTAAAAAATAGATAATATAAAAAATTAAAAAGAATCATACTAAATATTAGTTAAAACAGTTTTAAAAATTATCTTCAAGTGCAGCATAATATACAATGTGAAATAAAGTACTGAGCCTACCACACATTTAAATTCAATCCATGGATGCCCAATACTTGCCAGTATGAAATTGTCCACTTCCTTCAAAACTCCAGAGATGCATTGCTGGATAAGGAACCACCAAACATACTTGAATTTCATCTTCACTAATTATGGAGCCTGGCAGCAATGAAACTAGTTTCTTATATGAAATAATCATGTGTTCATATGATGCTGCTCATGTTCCCTCTGTGTATTATCCTACCATGTACATACAATGTGAATGCAACAGGCAGAAACATGCTTTTACATGTAATTCACATATTAATTGAAGAATGGTCTTACTTCAACAATCAAAACAAGCATGCAGAAAAGGGACATAAAAACTTCCCACTCTACCGTATCACTCTTGTCTGCAGTTCTTCCAGGCACCTAGGGTGAAATATTCAGGTAAAGTAAAAGGAAATACTTTTCTACATAGTATTGTTTGTTATGTGCTTTCAAGTTGATTCCAACTTGTTGCAACTCTGTCATAGGTTTTGACACCACGCTGGTGGCAGAAAATAGCAGAGTTGGAACAACAACTGAGGAAAGTTAAAAAAAAAAAAGTAAATCAGGGATACAGTAAATATTAAGAACACAAAAATAATGACTGCATATTATTTAATTAACTTTAGAGTGGAAAGATTTTCTATGCCCTGACCTATCATAAATCCAAATGGAGACTACAGTCAAGAAATCAGAAGAAGGCTAGGACTTTGAAGAGCAGCTATGGAAGAAGAAAATAAGATCCTCAAGTGTAAAGATATACCGCTGAATACCTGAGTCAGGTTCACCCATGCCACAGTATTTCCAATTTCTATGTATGGTTGTGAAAGCTAGGCAGCAAAGAAGGATGACAGGAAGGAAATCAACTCATTTGAAATGTAGTGCTGCAGGAGATACCATGGACTGTAAAAAGACAAATCAATGGAACTGAAAGCAAATTAATTCTAAACTCTCACTAAAAGCCAAAATGACTAAATTGGGGCTATTATACTTTGGACATATCATAAAATGACATGACTCCTTGGAAAAGACAATAAAAAAGGAAAACCGAATGAAGTAAGAAAAGAGAAAGACCAAATGATAGGCAGATAGATTCAATTAAGGAACCCACAGTCCTCAGTTTACAAGATCTTAGCAGGGCTGCTAATAATAGGATTGGCTTGGAGCACTCCCATTTGAAGTCGATTTGATGGCAATTAACAACAATAAATCATAGGAGGTTTTTTTCCTACAATTTTTTGTAGATTTTTTCAGGGGGTTCACCACTGTCTTCTTCTAAGGTAGAGAGAGTCCAAATTCCTCAAGGTCACCCAGGGAGTTTCCCTGACTGAGCAGGGATCTAGTCGAAGTCCTAGTCCCAACATTCAAACCACTACATCACACTACTTCTTCATACAGTAGTACATCGTTAAACTGTGAACATACCACCAGATGATGTAACAATGCTGCCAGCTTAGAGAGATTTGTTGGGATCATCAATAACTACTAGTTAGGATAGCTATATATTACCTCTAGCATCAGAGCCCTTGTATATCAATTGCTGGGGGATGTGAAATGGAGAGTGCCACTGCACTCATGATCTGCTGGCCTCTTGTCATAGGCAACTGGTTAGCCACTCTTTGACTAGGATTCTGGACTAGATAGGTCTTTCATTTGATCTAACCTGGGCCTTCTTATGTTCCTAATGCTCCTCTGTGTGCACTATATTATCAGAAGACTGTATCAACTATTGCTATCAGGCCATTTGTCTCTCAACTCAGCAGTGGAATCTGCAGGTTAATTGGACTCAGACTTCAGACACTGAGTAAAGTAGGGCAGGACATTTACCTTCACCCACCTAAATATTTCTTCAAGACTCACAAGAGGAAAAGTATCTATCTATTTTATTTCAGGCCTGCACAGCATCTTCTTTTCTCCCAACAAGCAAACACAAGTAGAGAATATTGCTAGGACAGACCAAACCCTAACAAAAATGAATATTACCATTTTTACTATTTTTTTTAGGAAAATCCCATTTTACTAGCTGTAACTTACTGCCAATAGCTAATTAAGACACTTTAAACTATATTTAGCTCATTGGGTATTACAAATATCGCGGACAAGCTTTTAAACAACACACTGTTCTTTAGACACGGCGTCCATGGCAAAAATAGTTTACCATTTCATGTTGTAACATGCCAAAGTTCTGAGTTACTTCAACAAATCCGCTGATGTTTTAGTTAGAAAAAAGAAAGCAGAAGATAAAGAAACTATGGTAATAAGATTTCAAGAAGATCGGAGGTTACACAGATTTTTCCAGAGACAAAAATATATAATTTTAAAAAAACCCAACAAATATAACACAACATTTCTGCAATTCTTAGTGCTATTCAGCTCACATATAATCTTGGAAGGCAGACAAATCAGAAAGTAAAACAAACTTGTACTTGTTAAACAGCAGAGTTTCATTCCCATTAATTCTGCAGAATATTATTTCGTTAAATCTTTATAAGTGGAAGAATACATCATGTCACTAAATATAACAATAAATAAATAGGACTGTGCTTGAATGTCAAGCAATCAAAGCTGTTTTATAAAATAAGTCTTGTCAGATATCTGCATGTTATCAGTGGGCAATTACTGCATTATCTTCCTTTCCATTTTCCGCTTATTTCTGTACTTCGCATGGCTTCATGCTGACCAGTTAAAGAAGTTTTCATTTGGAATAACTTTGATTTTGAATACTTCAATTTTGAATAATTCATAATGGTTTTAATTATTTTTTAATGGTTGCTTTTCTGTGTTTGCCTTTCAAGATGCTCATGATATTTAATATTTATTTTTATATATAATATATTATATATAATATTTATTTCTAGTTTACTTTATTTCTAAGTCATCTTAGAACATGACTTCCTAGCGCCGCTAGGATGTGCACCATCGATTTGCAACCTTTTGGGGTCACAGGGCATAATAACGAAGGAAGGAAGAAGGGGGAAAAAAAGAAATGTGGCAGCACCTTTACATGAACTGGTTTTTAAGGAATACCACTCAGTACTGCATCCAAGCCAGCAGGGTATAGTGGTCTGATTCCCCATTTGACCCCATCGAAACCCACCGGGTGACCTTGGGCATGTCACACACCCTCACCCCTAGAGAACCCCATGGTAGGTTCGCCTTAGGATTACCATAAGTCAGAAATGACTTGAAGACACACAACCACACAACACTGCATTCAAAGAAGTGGATTTATATCCACGAAAGTGCATGCAAAAATAAAAACCAGCAAGACTTAAAGGTGCTGCCACTTCTTTTTTCTCCCCTCCTCCTTCCTCCTTTTTATGAGACTAACATGGGTACTTCTTTGAAAAGGACGTACATCATTTCTGTGAAAGAGTGTAAGAACTGCTAATGTCATTACATTTCAATGTAATGCACACAGTACGTTACTTCTGGCTTTAAAGAGTCATTTGATGTTAAAAAGTATTTTTGAAAACAAAATAACAAAGGCAACATGTTACACATTTACTAGCATGCTACTTCTTAAGTAACTAGTTATGGCTAACATGCTGCTTCAGGGAGAATAACAAGTTAATTTCCAATATGTTCTTTTTTAAATATGACTTTCCAAGCTCTGTTTATATGAATGGTTCATAATTTGGGGAAAAATACAGTAGCTACAGGTCAGGTGAATTATTGCCCTGAAACAATTTAACAACCTATTTGGCTTCTGTTTGTTTTTTCTGTTGGCACTTCTAAGTGCTGGGGTTATTATTTCTGAAACAATGCCAAGAAGAATTAGTAGTAGTTCTGGGTTGTGCTGTATTTTGTCTAGTGTTTCAGCAACAGCTTTCATGAAATATATGAACTAACAAAATCACTTTTACATTGGCAGGCTAAAGACATGGAAACTCTGAAGGTAAGTAAATGCATCTACTCTAATTTTATTTCTTTCTGCTTTACTTGATCTAGGTCTAAACCAGCGGTGGGAATCATGTGGTCTTCCTGATATTGTTGGAGTGAAGCATTCTTCACCACTGGCCATGGTGACTAGGGATGATGAGATCTGCAGTCTAACAACAGCTTGGGGAAAGCTGCATTATTCCCATCCCTGTTCTAAATCCATCCATACTGCCCACAAGTTGACACAGTCCACCCTGGGGTACCAATAATCTATTATTCTGCTACTAAAACAGCGTATGTCAGTTGCCAATTGCTTTCCAGGCACAATTCAAGATACTGGTTTTGACTTTTAAAGTTGTCTTTTTAAAAATCTGCATGTATATTAAGATCTACAAGAGATCCAGGCAGGGCATAAAATAGATGACACTGTTAATCTGTGGAAGGCAGTGATACAAGATGTCGTAACGGATGTTAACCTGGATGGCTTTTAAAAATGGATCTGATAACAAGTACGGAAGATTAGGCCATCAATGGCTGGTCATCAGTATGGCTATGTATCACCTCCAATACAAGAGGCAATACATATGTGTATATCTGTTGCAGGACAACACAGGATGCAGGATGCTGTGGCAACCAGTTGGGCACTGTATGAAAAGAATCCTGGACTAGTTAGAACTTATGGTAGGTCTGACCCAGCTTGGTTCCTTTAATGTTGTTATGTCCTCTATAGAATTGGGGAGGAGGTAACCCAAATCCAATTTGCTTCCTGATATACAAAATCCATATTAATTGTATTCTATTACTAGGAAAAATACAGACTGAAAATCTTTCCCTTCCTTTAATATTTTTCTATTCCTCTAATAGAATATATCTTCCATAATATGTTGATACTGCAGTTGGAAGTTCTGGAGAAACATGAATCAGGCCATCTTTCTTGTGACTCCACTTAGAAAGCCCAACTGGCTTCATCACCACTCTTCTTTCAGAAACTAGCAACAATGTCTGTTCTAGATGGCTTTTGGACTAGACCAAGAGTGAGCCTTCTATATGGGGTTATGCTCCAAGTCTCATCATCAGTATCAAATGGAAGATGATTATGGGAGTTGCAGTTAAACATGCAAATGGTAGTAGATTTATAAGGCTTAACAGAGATTGACTGCTATTGAAATTTACTACTAAAGGGAGTGACTGACTGTGCTTATTTAGTAATTTTAATAGTGACTCAATTATTCTACTGAAATTATAGGTCCTTAGCTGTTTGAGGATCTTTTTAAAAATTATTTATTTTTGATATGGAAAAACTGGATAGAAGCATTTTCATTAAAATAATGAACAATTAATAAATGCTCCAAGAATGAATGAAGGTAACTTAAGAGCCCTAGCTTCTAGCTGGAACAAAACAATATGCTTGTGAAAATATGTAGGTAACATATATACTGAGAGAACAAGTACCTCAAAATATACATTCATGATTCACATGTCCTTTCTAATATTTTTACATTGGAAAACTTACTCATCCATGCCTAATTGTATTAATATCTCAGTTTGCCAATACATGGGACGGACATGCTCCCCAGTGATGGGCTGGATTCTTCTCTTCCCCAACACCTTGCCAAAAATGTGACAATCTGAGAGGAAAACCATCATCTATCAAGGCGATTAAGTGATCAAAAAAGTCTGACTTCCATCATATGAAACATTTTGGCTTATCTTTAATGTCTGCTGCCTTTTTCCCCCCCAAATGCAAGTCCCTTTCAACACCAAACTTTTTATTAGGCCCTGAGGAAATGGCCTTTTAAAACATCTGCTTTTAACTCTCCTAAAAACCTACTGAAAATAGATTTTTTTTCCATGCTACAGAAAGATTTTCTGCTGGTACAACGTGTGCCAACCTTATATTACACTAAAAGGCAGGCAGTCACCATAAAAATAATTTATAGCCAGGCATGTTATTACCACCCCAGCACACTGCTTAAGGATTTAAGCCCATGCACAATAACACTTTAAACACTGAGCTCCTATGAACTTAATATAGAGGAATGGTATAATATATATATATGCCACAGCAGTTTGTCAGTTATGAGAAAGAAAAGTTAACAGTGGTATTATAATATGAAAAGAGGTAGGAAGGCAAGAAAGAAGACATACTCACCAAACTTATCATAATTTTATAACAGACTACATTTAAAAACACAAAACAGTCAGAGCAATGGGAAAGTGCTGAAAAAGATAAGACTAAGTTTACATCAGTGGCCAAAGCTATTTTTCCATTACATGTATATAAGTATCTACCTTGTTGACCTGTCAGTCTCACTAATCCATCCTCTACTTCCACTTAATATTATTAAAGTCAAGCTTTCAAGAGCCTAGACACAGTGGAGAAAATCACATACTTTTCCCCCTTAGGGCGGTAACCAGATGTCAATAGCTGCAGCTGTGACTACATAATTACCTGTTTGCATTAACACAGACCACAGTTTAGATTTAATAGGTTGGATGACAATGCAGCAAAATGCATTTACCCTATGATTACCCCTTTTCAAACATTCTCTCACTCGCAACTTCGACCCTGGGAACATTGCAGGCGCAGACTTGGGTCAATAAGAAACATTGGCCAGCACAATAGGCCTTGCCTCAAACAGCGCTGTTGACAGACACCAGCACAAAGGAAGTGAATAGAGTCCCCCTCAGTTCTCACACAGAGCGAAGAATGAGTCAGTGTACTGCTGCTTTGGTGCTCTGTTTGTACAGTGTATACAGCTTTTGTCCTCAGCCACTGTTCCTGGCTCAATGGGGGCTAAAGAGCCTAGGAAGTGAAGGAGGAAGAATGGCTCTGCACTCTCTCCTGCAGCCAACAGAATATCTATGTGCACATGACAAGGTCAAATGAGAAGCCTAAAGTCACCAGTTGACTCTCTCCCACCTTAATTACTCCCCCAGCACCTCTGCTTTTCTATTGAAGCTCCAGCTGTAGGCAGCTGGAACAATAGGCTATAAGCTTCAGGTCCATTTTACCCTGAAATTATTGGGGAGGAGGGGTTTCCTGTTACCCCGGCACCTCAGTACATCATTGCATAGTTAACTATTTGAGAACTGCCAACTTCTAAAAGCACGAAAGTGCACAGAAGGTTTAAGTCCATCTTAGGAGACCAATAAGCCAACAGAGAAGAACCAGAAGAATGACACAAGCAACCTATAGAAAACTTGCAGTATGAAGAACAGCCCCTAGCACCATCCCTAAAGGATTCACAGATGACACATGTATCAATATCTATCAGCTATAATAGCTAAGAACATAACATACAGTTCCAAAGCAATTCATTTCTCACATTATCAGATGTTAGGAAAAAGAAAAAACCTCCCTGGAAGAGGCAGTGGTGGTTGCTAGACTTAGAGGAATCATTATGTTCTCAAAGATCATAAACAAAAGTTAGACCTTATGCTAAAAATTTTAATTTCTAACTCTCCACAAAAATAAAAATACTGAAATGAGCCTAAGTATGCTTAATTGTGTTCTTGATTAGAAGTTTGACCTATAATCTTTTAGAAATTGATTGTTCATCACAAGGTTAGCAGCTACGATACCAGCTGCGCTATCCAGAAACACATATAAACTTTCCCATACTCTAAGGATTATTGTTTTTTGCCTTCAAGTCATTCCAACTGATGGAGATCCTAAGGTGAACCTATCACAGGGTTTTCTGGGGCTGAGAGAATGTGACATGTCCAAGGTCATGGGTTTGCATGGCTGAGTGGGGAACTGAACCCTGGTCTGCAGGGTTGTAGTCCAGTGCTCAAACCACTATATCATGCTGCCTCTTCACTATAAGAATACATACATGGAAAGGATCTTTGAAATTGGCCGCAGCTAATCAAAGCAGGCTGATTCCAAAGATTCACACTCAAATGGAGCTACTTCTTGGGAAGAGGTGTTACTGAATATGCAAGAATCAAAATATACACAATACTTGCATTGAGCAATTGGTAAATATTACTCTAGAACTTTTAAAAGGGGATCAGTCCAATACTTGCTAAGCAAATAATAGAGTCAAATATATTATTAAAGAAGGCAGTTCCATATGCCTTCCCTTAAATCTCAATACATCCTTCCAGAACAGAAGGTACAGAATATAGAACACTCCAGTCACTTTTGCAAGAATGTAAGAACAGGGGCCCTCTCACATTAGATAATTTCAGTGCTGTGATTTCACTTTAACTGCCATAGCAACATATGGTGGAATCCTAGGAGGTGAAGTATTTAGAATTCTCAGCTAGTAAGAATTCTAGTATGTTACCAAACCACAGATCCTAGGATTCCATAGGATGCAGCCATGGTTGTTAAAATGGAATCATAGGGCCATAACTGTGAAGTGCAAAAGGGCCCCAGAACAAAAGAGCTATGCTGAATCAGACCAAAGGCCTATTTAGTCCAGGGATGGGCAAAATGTGACCCATCAGCCACACACAGCCCTTCAAAGCTTATTTTTCCAAAGCCACCCTGAGCCAAAATATTTTTTCAGCAAAAACGGTGATTTGCCACCCCTGGAGGCATGCATGAGCAGTGTTTTGATTCTTATTGATTCTTACTGCACCTTCAAAACCCTAAACTGAAGGAGACAAACTTCTCATTTCTGAAGCCAACTTAGATTTGACTACTCCCCTTTTGAACCTCTTTCCCTCTATGACTGTTCCACTTACTCATTAAAATAACAGGTACAGAGCTGCCATAAGATGTTGCGATGTGTCCTCTATTTATAACATCAGTTTTCTCTTCTGCTCTAGACTCAGTGCTGATGCTAAACAGTCAGCCCTTCACATTAGTGGGTTTAACTTTCACAGATCTGATATTTTGTGCATTTCTCTAAATCCTGTCCCCCCATGCTTCTTTTCTTGGGGAACCTTCCTTCTCAGCCACCCTGTTCAGGCCATCAGGCCGTTAAAAACCCACACCTGGTCCTTCTCCTTCTCCTCCACCAGTTACTTGCACCCTAGTCTCTCAGCACCACAAACTCTCTCCCAATGCCCCCTACACCCAAATGAGAAGATGGGCAAGAGAGAGTACATATAGGGCTACAATGCCAACTCTCCCTTTTTCCCTCTCTCCTTTCTCTGACTTGGCTTGGACTCTGGGTGTCCACTCTGCCCACCATGCCCTGGCCTCCTTCCTCCAGACAGACAGACAGACACACACATATTTTGATATTTGCATTTTTTCCACTCTTGCAGGGGGTCCTCTGCCCTTAACCCCAGCAACTGTGGAAGACTAACTGTACTGCATACTGTCTCATGAAAACTTTGCAAGTTTCTCAGAGACATTTCAAGTTAGGGCACACTTAACTTGGTCAAACTTGATTCTTGTAATAAGAAAGTACTGTATATTTGAAACTATAAACATTGTTCAAAGAGACAAGTTCCTCAACAAGACATTTGAACCCATCCACAATTTACCATAATGTATTTTATCACACTGGAATTAAGTGGCAGAGCATATCAGAACTATATATAAATACACTTAAAGCATATGGATCCCCCCCCCCACACACATCTCCTGAAGTGATTAACAAGCAGAACTAAAAACAAAAACAAAATAAGCAAAAGTTTTGGCATCTGCCTTCTATTACATTTTGCTTATTTTAGTTCTGTTTATTAATTGCATGCATGTGTGTGTGTGTGTGTGTGTGTGTGTGTGTGTGAGAGAGAGAGACAGAGTGTGTGAGAGAGAGAGAGAGAGAGAGAGAGAGAGAGAGATTAGTGATTTACGGTATCCTCTTGGGATCAAGGACATATGTAAGAGAAGTGATGTTGGTTTGTTTTGTAATCACACCTATTTATCCATGTAGATAGATAAATATGTTTGCATCTTTAGATTATGGTAGAAAAAAAGGTTAATTAGAATTTAAGACTGATTAACTAGAATTTAAGACCAATTAGCCTTCTCAACATTTAGTTACACACTCAAGTTATTCTTCATGTTCCGGTCCACATTTGGTTCAGTTCAACAGTTCCCACATGTCAAGTGAATTCTGCTTGACTCACATCATGTGAGAAAACCAACATGGTGAAGAGCCAATGTGGTGTAGTGATTTGAGCACTGGACTAGCATTCTAAGAGACCAGGTTTAAAATTTCTGCTCAGCCATGGAAGTCACACTCTCTCAGTCTCAGAAGGCAATGACAAACCTCCTCTGAAGAAATCTTGCCAAGAAAACCTTGTGATAGGTTCACCTTAGGGTTGCCATAAGTTGAGAACAAGTTTGAAGGCACATGACAACAACACATCCTATATGTGGTACCAGCATATGCAACTGCAGTATTTGGTTGTAACTAAATTGTTCATCAAATATAATATATATTTTGATGGCTCCTGATTTACACTTTTACTCCAAAAGCCACCTTGAGTCTCAGCTTTGGATAAAGGCAGGGTATAAATAAACCAATACAACACAATACCATCTTGTTCACTAACATTCAATTGTTGACAGCATTAAATAAAGACATACTCTAAAAAATATTTACAAACTTATGGTCTTACCAGTTTGGCCAATATAGCTTTTGTGGATTAGTGAACCACAAAAAGTAGCATCGCCTGAATTAGTGGCTGAAATAACTTCTGCACAACACAGTGGGTGGCTAACAGAAAGTACACTGTAAGCATCTAAAAGAATAGTATGATGTCCACAATAGCCACAGAGTTATAATTTCCGAAGTATATCCTACTGTAAATAAAGTTGTGAGTTATTTGCTGAAAAAATGCACAGATTCAGCCTGCAATCATATAGCTACTTTGTGTGTATTTGTGTGTGCGCTATAAAAAAGCTTCTACTGTTTGACAGTAGACACAGTGGCACCACATGCATTGTTTGGACTAAGAGCTATGGTGAATAGCGCTGTGTAAAAGCAACTCTAAAAATGCTGCCTCCTTGAATTTAACCTTCTTTAAATATAAATAGAAACTCCTTTACATTTCTATGATATGTGGAAATGGGTTCAGAAGAAGAGTCTTGCCAAAGATTACTTTCTGGCTTTTCAGTAGTGTGTGGCTAGAAAGATGACACATTCGAATTCTCAACAAAAGACATGAAGTAAGTATTTCAAGTCACTGAAGCAATAACATTTTTACAAGAGGGAGAATGCTATTTTTTTTAAAAAAGGGAACAATATATTTTTCTCAGTAAATGCAGCAAATTCCCTGGCTAGTTATAAAACAGGAGAAATACCATATGCAAACCATATGAAACTATACCATACTGGTAATGAAACACATGCACATTCCCTGAATAATCTGGATGATCAAAATCTGGCTTAACAAAATAAGACCTACAGTAGCTCCTTCTCTGTGCACTGGGCTGCCCCTTCCTATTCACCTGCCTTTTGCCCATGCGCGTGGAAGGAAGAAATGCTGGCCTAGGCTGAAAACAAAGGAATGAGAGGGTGAGAGTGGCAGAAGGCTCATGCATGCCTTCTCCATACACGGGGCTACCCCTTCCTATTTGCTTGCCTTTTGCCCAGGCATGTGGAAGAAAGGCATGTGTGCCCAGGCAAAAGGCAAGCAAATGGGAGGGCGAGCATTCACTCAGACAGGGAAAGTTATTTGCTTTTATTTTCTTAAACTTTTGCGAGGGTTCTGCGTCCCAAACCCTCACAAAAGTGGAGAGACCACTGTATTACAATCAATTAATACAATTCCTAAAAGACACCAAAAATACAAGCACCACAACAATGAAAACCAAGGACACAGCATGTTTTCAGATGGTCGTATACACAATATTAAACAAAACCATAACAATAAGATAGCCTTCATTATAAACTGCTGAAAAAGAGAAGCGCTTGCAAAGGTGCAAATAAACACATACCTTCAACATATTTTACAAAGCTCAGGAATTCCATCCAGTGATGGTAGGAGCAAATTACAACATAGGCTTTGTGTTATAATTTATATCCTTGGTTTAGCTACCACTTTTCCTTGAAACAGGAACCTTTACTTTCAGTGGCTTGTCTTCTAGCACGGGAATTCCACATAATTTATTCAGTGAAGATACCAGTTGTTACTGGTAAAGAAGGTAAAGACTAATAAAATTTCACAGGCATGTTGGGGGAAATACGGAAGGGGATTCAGCCTCTCCTTCTCCCATCTATTCATCTCCTGAAGTTACAATTGAAGCCTGTCTGTCACTCCCGTTCTACCACTCTTCTCCCAAGTGCACTATGGAAGCAGTAGCTTCAATAATGTCTAAAAAAGTGAGACACCCATTATCTCATTATCAGTAGAAATGTGAAAAGAGCTGAGCTTGTTTGGCGGATGCAGACTCACTCCAAGTTAATATAGGAATAACTGCAGCCCACCAGAAACTGACTATATTGCCTCTCCCGTTAGGTGTTCACTTAGGAGACAAGACATAGGAATCAACTTCTAATCCCAAGTTCCAGCTGGAGCAAACGTTTAAACTATTTATCTCCTAGGCCATTTCTGCACTAGACTATTACAGTGCTACTATTTCACTTTCAACATTCTATCGAATCCTGGAATTTGCAGTTTAGGGAGGGGCCTTGAAACTGCAAACTCCATAGGATGTTGACAGTAGAATAATAGCACTACAATAGTCTAGTGTGGAAATGACTCTTAGGCTCTGCCCTAATAATCTAGTTTCCATTGTTCTCCATAATAGTTAGGATGCGACAGAAAATGCTAGCAACTAGACAGAATATTATAATTTTATACACTTCCACAGTTTCTTGCAAAATTATATGAAAGCAGAGACCAACAATCATGACTGTCCAGTTATTTCAATTCATTAAGGTCTTCCCATTTCCCTTCTACTGCCCAACAGAAAAAAAATCCTTATCTTTCTGCAATATATTAAACTTCCTTCACAGCAGCAAACCCATCTTCGTATGAAGGCCCACTGTCAAAAAAATGTCCTTCTGTCAAGCCTGCTTATCCCAGTCTGCTGTTCTGTCCTGTTTTATCAGCCACCCCCTCTGTCCTTGGGCCCTTTTATTGTACCCTGTTATCTCGTATTATCCCTTCCTTCAAGAAACTGGAAGCAGGAGGAGGAAACCTTAGTCAGGGGCACAGGCACTGCAAAGAAGTACTGAAAGAGCAACACTGAGTAATGACTGGTTATTTTGGCTTCCTCTTCCTCTGGATATCAGTAATGAAAGAGAGGAAGTTCTACAGACATGTTGCTACATTAGGCAAAAGTGTGAAATAGTCTATTTACCTTTCCACTTCTTAGTGTTGTATATATCTATTTCTAACACTAAATATAAAAATATTTCATTGTTCATTTCCCTTAACAGCTGGAAGGAGAAGGCACAATCAAAATTTTTGAAACGAATCTAGAATAAAGGAAGGGTTTTGGTTTTCAAATTTCAAAATGTGAAGGACAATCATTTAACAGTTAAAGAGTTACACAGAGGCTTCAATAAAATGTGTGAGCATTCAGCTTCTACCATACATGGTAGAGTTCCATCATAAGCGTGCAACTTACTTGCCATCTACCTCTGGTCGCTTGCACACACAGTGAAATTTGGCACCAAAATCTATATAGAGATCATCTTCTACAATGTGGAAAATTTCTCCAAAGACAATTTTGTCTTTGGCAGGTCCCATTTGAATTAAAGGAGAGCGCCTCAACATGGATGCAAACGTTTCTCCACCCTTGGAAGGCATCTAAAAACAGAAAGAAAAAGTTTTAAAAGTGTTAGCACTCATTTTTTTCACATATAGAAGAACAATCATTTAGAATTTTGTCTACTTAGCATATCTTGATTTTAGGCCATTTGTGCCCTTAAACTAAAGATTACAGGCCATAGCAAGATGAAATATTTTAAGGATCCATCCATGTATACCCAAATAATCACCTTGTGCTTTCTTTTGACTATGGGGGGAAGCATGGATTGAGTCCTTAAAATCCCACAAAATGGCTGACCTGGCTATCAAAACTGGCATCAGTCCTCTGCAGTGCTAAGCATATTTATGTGATAAGTACTACAAAAATCAATGGGACTCTTACATCAACATAACATGCTTCAGTCAAGGTGTCCATTGCAAAATAAATCTTTTGAACTTTATTTTCTCAAAAAAAAAAAAAAAAAAAAACCTGCCTAAGATCTACTCCAGCACCTGAAGCACTTTTCTGGGTGGCATTCAGCAGAAAGGCAGAATATCAAACAAACATTCCATTTTCCCAAATGCAGACGTTTGCTATATTTCCTATGGTCTCCTGATGAAATATTGGTATCACTTCAGTTACGAGAAAAACATATGCATTGTGCATGCTGTCATGTGTGGCAAACACATATGTGACTATTTTGCCACTGAACCAAATAACCTTTCTAAAAAATCTTTACTTTGAAACAGAAAATAGCTAAAATAGCTTTGAACTACTGATAACTAGAGCTTTGCAAAGGTTTTGTTTAAACTGTAACTCCCAGAATCTCCCATCTGGAACCTCCCAGATATCCCATCTGGGAAGTTTAGGGAATTAAACTCCCTCTGCTGATAACTTGCAACAAAAGAATCAGCAAGAATGTTCCTAGTAATCATGAAGAATGAATTCTCTCAGTTGATTTTTCCACTAAGAGATGATTTCTTAAAGAAACTTTACAGATAATACACAAATACTTATCAGTCTCGTTAAAGTTTTAACACATGTCTAGTTCACACATCAACCCAAACATGGAAAAATTCAAAATCCGAGTTCAGAGAATTTCTACAAGGTCAAGATATAAGGGAGCCACCATTACCATCAAAGGGCACCCCATAGTGAAAGATCTAGTTATGTTAATCTCTCCTAAACTTCTGATTCAGGAATAAGGTTTCAATTCAGAATATTTTTCAGTAACATAGGAAAGTAGAAAAAATGTTGTAAATCCTAAATACATCCTAACATGTTATACTTAACACACACAGTAGACAAGAAAGCTGGATTTCAAAGCCAACTTCGAACAAATAACAGTAATGAGGTGAGATTCTCTCTGGTAGTCAGATAAAGATGTTGAGAATTGCGAGTAAACAGAACATTTAGGTAATTTATTTACTATACCAAAAAATTCTACACAATAAGCTTTAGGTGGATAAATGACGATGAGATTTCCAGAACATTCTTGCTGAAAATTCTTAGTAAACTTCAGGGAGGGAATCTGAGAGGTGGGTAAAAGGAAGTTTTTCTTCCAAAAGAGAACCAGAAGGAACCAAGTGGTATGAAAGATATACACAGGAGTAAGGAAAATATACATGCCCGAGACATTTACTTTTGATTCACTGTTAAGGGAGTGTGTTGATTTCTGTTTTTCAGATAAAACACTGCTTCCCTGATTATTTAATCCAGAGGAAACTAGCATCAAAAATAAGGAGTTTAAATGGCATGTTTTATCATGTAACATTTAGAAAACAAAATTAGTGTGTAATCCAGATCCAAAAAGAATTAGCTTGCCTATCTTTTTTGCATTCCTCTCTACTTCTTAAACATCAAACCCTTCCAACTAAAGATGAAGCTAGGTGCATTTCATGAAATATATGGCTTCTTGTCACTATCTACCTTGGAGCAACAGCTCCTAATAAGTGCTGATGCATTAGTTCCCATTGTATTTACAGTGCCATGTATTTTGCCTTGCCACTGATGCAGTGTTTGAGAGCATGCAAAGCTTCTTTCAAAGTATCAATGATAGCATGAGAAAGGGCATAAAAGAGTCAATGTCCTGAAATATCTCATTTTGTGTCGCCCCCAGTAGTCAAGAAGGTCAGGAATCACAATTCTGCAGAAAGCTTTTCAAGTGTCATGGATTCACCGGCGCTAATAAAAAGGAAGAACCAGCATTGTGTAATCAATGGTTTGAGTGTTAGACTAGGACACTAGAAGGCCAGGGTTTGAATCCCTGCTTAGCCATGAAAACCTACTGGGTGACTTTGGGCAAGTCACACTGTCTCAGCCTCAGAAGAAGGCAAGGGCAAAATCTCTCTGAACAAATCTTGCCAAGAAAACCTTGTCATAGAGTCACCTATGTCAGAAGTGACTTGAAGGCACACAACAACAAAAACAACAACCATACTAGGGGAGCCTGATTTCTGGGATGAAAACAGGGGTGTCAAACTCAATTTCACCTTGAATCGCATCAGCATTATGGTTGCCCTCAAAGGGCCGGTTGTATCTATAAGACTATATAAATGTATCTATTCTTTTACCATATTAAATAATTGCATCTGCATTCAGTTATTACTGGTTTTAGTAATAACTAGCTCTGAAACTAGAAGTCTAGGAAAAATAATGGCAAGCAGATATTCAAGTGTACAACTATTATAAAATTTATTGAAAAATGAGTTTTGAAAACAGAAAGTTTTTTTAAATCATCAGACAAATATTACCAAGCACTGTTTATTACACTCACTTTATTTAACTTTTTGGTCCCAGATGAGACAGGCAGAACAAATAATTGTGCTCTGATATAATGTGCAATATGATAAGGTGATATTGCCTGGCCCTGTACATCCTTGGACACTTTGGAGCTATCTGATTATAGTGTGTGGTCCCTATACCTCTGTAAAGTGACATAGAATTGGTCAGTATACCCAAAGTGTGTCACTTCCTGCTTCCCAGACCCTCTCTGTGCCCCCATCTGCTCCCCAGACCCTCTCTGTACCTCACCCTTTCTATAACCTCTTTCTGCCCCCCAACCACTCTCTGTGCCTCTTTCTGTCCCCAGACCTTCTCTGTGCTTCCTTCTGCTCCCCCCTCCCCATGCCTCTTTCTGCCCCCCCCCCACATGGCAGTTTCTGCCCCCCTTCCCTTCTCTGTACCTGGTGAGTCCGATCCCACATTGCAGGCTCCCAGCTGCCAGTATTCTGAAAAGGGGCCAGCACTCACGATCTACTTCTACTTCTGACTGCTCCTCTGTCCAACTCTCACAAGTCATGCGGAGAATTGCCATGGTAACCCGCGGCAACACTCTTACAGTGAGACGTGAACAGAAGAACAGTCAGAAACAGAAGCAGATCGTGAGCGCTGGCTGCTGGGCCCCTCTTCAGAATACCAGCAGCTGGGGGCCCGCAGTGTGGGGATCAGGCTTGCCAAGTGGGGGGAGTGCCACAGCTGCAGGAGAAGTGCAAGGGCCACATGAAATGGCCTGGTGGGCCGATTTGGCCTGTAGGACTTGTGTTTGACACATGTGGGTTAAAGCAACTGTTTCTGGAATTAAAAGGACATGCATGAGACACCAAACAAGTTTACAAGCTTAAACTTATACACAGCATGTCTTGGCTCCATAGTTGCCTTCAAATGATGACAGGGTCAAGCCCCCTTCATAAGAATATATAATTAGAAGAAATATCTAGTCAGAATTTTAATATCAGCAAGTTAAATAGTATGCACAGTAATATACAGAGATTTAATGAAAATACACATATCAAAGTGACCGCAATTTAAACTAGAAGGACAAATAACAAGTCAAGAGAAAACAAATACTAAAACCTTCCTGCTTTATATTAATGAAGATATAATCTCTTTCTGCTTAAACATAAGCATGAATAACTTGTCAGTGAACTAGGAAAAAATGACTGTTATGTTAACTCATAATCAAAAATACAAACTGGCTTTTATCATCGAAACAATATGGTTTACCTTACAAAAGATATAACTAAAGATACTAGAGTGCACAAATATATGTATTTACGTACACAGATAGAGAGCAAACAACCTCTGGCTTATCTTCAGACAGTATAAATCTTTCACCTTCTACAAACAAAGTTAATAAGGTGAGAACAGAAAGTAATGAGAATACAAATACATCCTGACTTTTGGAATACAAATACAGGATATACTCTGAACATCTGTTGAAGCATGAAACCAGCTGCTGAAACACTAGACCAAAATACAGCACAATTCAGACCACTCCTAATCCTTGTTAGCATTGTTTCAAAAATAGTAGCCCCAGCACTTACAAATGCTAACAGAAAAACAAACAGAAGCCAAATAGGCTGACAAATTGTCTCAGGTCAACAATTCAATAAAAGCTACCCCATTCTGGCCCAAATTATGAACCATTCACATATACAGTGCTTGGGAAATCATCTTTAAAAAGCAATACATTGGGAATTACTTGTTATTTTCCCTTAAGTAACATGTTAGCCCTAAACAGTTACTTAAAGAGTAGCTTATTAGTAAATGTGTAAAGAGTAGCCTATTAGTAAATCTATAACATGTTGCTCTTCTGTTATTCTGTCTTCTAAAATACACTCTATCATCAGATGATCCTCCAAAATTGAAAGGAACAAACTGTATGAATTACAGGCTTCTCTTGCTTATCTGACAGGTTAGGGACTACAGCACTGTCAAAAAGCAGAAATGGTGAAAAAGCAGGACCCATCTACTGTAGGGAACATGAAGGACTTATGGAGTCTTGCTTGGGAACAAGTATGAGCACACACTTCTTGTAAAGTCTCTCAACTGGTCTGGTACATTTCTTCCCCCTCTGAGCTTACTTTGCAAGTAGCATATGTATGGCCCCAAATGAGCTTCCACAAGCAAGAAGAACTGGAGGAAGCATGCTGTTTTGATACTTGCAATACAGACGAGTTCCATTAATTTGACCTGGGGATCACTCTTCCTGTAAGCAAGACTTGGGACCACACACACACACACACACGTCAGCAGTCCCATACAAGCCCCTGTAGGAAAGAACTGACAAAATAGTGGATTCCATGTCAAATTAATGGAACTTGTCCTTAATTTGGAAGCAGCAAAAGAGCAAGTTGTCAAATAACAAAGTGTTGAAGAGCAGAGGCTTCCTGTACCCTGTAAGGACTTACTCTATTTCACAAAAATGATGTTATTATGCCCTGTTATGACAAAAGAGTACAAATCAATGGTGCAATGGTTCCCTGTGCTGGGAAGTCATGTTCTAAGATGACTTAGAAATAAAGTAAAACAGATATAAAGTCATTATAAATTAAAAATTAAAAATGTATTAAAAGGGAAACATGGAAATGCAAACAATAAAAATAATTAAAACTTTTATCAGTTAATTTTTTCGAAATCAGTTTCTCAAACCAGCAGCATTAACAGTATAGGAAGGCATGGACGAAATGTGTCAAGAGTCATTTAAAGCACACCACAGCTGGTAATCTTTGAACATCCTCTCCCCAAATATAGAGATCACAATGGAGAATGCCAACTTCTTGGCTGTCGCCAGATGGCTACTTATAGAGCAATCAGCCAGGCCTTCTCCAATGACCTTGGTGATTGTAAGAGTCTATACTCTAAAAGCACCAGATCCTGTCTGATCTTGGAAGGTAACCAAGGTCAGTCCTGGTCAATACTTGGATGGACGCCTGTCAATGAATTCCAGGTGCTCTAAGCTATATTTCAAAGGAAGGAACTAGCAAAACTACCTCTGGTATTCCTTACCTAAGAAAACCTGAGAAATTCATGGAGTTGCAATGTCAACAGCTGATTTAAAGTACACACACATCTGGGAAGCTGATCTGGTATTTAGCTCTGTCTGAAGCTGCTTGTGGCTTTATATCACCAATATGACTTGAGCTTGGTCAAGTAGAATGCAGGTAGCTAATGTAATTGTTTCAGCACTGGTGTAATATGTGCACAGCTTAGCATCCAACTCAGCTCTTCAGCTGCCATATTTTATACCAGTTTCCACGCGAAAGTCAAGTGTTGCAGTCCACGCTTATATAAACCTATCTGGAACCTAAGATCAGCCTTTGAAGCTTGCTCTTTTTTGAACTAGAATTTCCTGTGTTTCGTAGAACAAACTTGTCCTAAATCAGTGCTTCTCAAGCTATTTGATGTGTGAGAGCAGCAATTTTTTCCCCCAATATAATAGAGACAAGAACCATATTTGTGCCATATTATTACCCCATTCACATAGTTTCTTTGAAATTCACTGAGGACTGGCTGCTGATGCACCAACCTGCATAATATCACTTTCAGTAGCGCAGCTCTACACTAAGGCTAGGGACTGTGTAGCCCTCTGAAGTTTCTTGGGCTGAAACTCACATCAGCTATAGCCAACACAGCCATTGGTGAGACAACACAGGACTCCAACACGATCTAGAAGGCCACACATTCACCTGCCCTGTGTTAGAATGTACTGACCAAGGAAGGGAGTACATGAGCAGCCTAAGGCAGAATTAGCTTTCTTGTAAGAAATTCCTGAACACCACAGAAACCACTGGGAGGCAACTGTAGTACAGCATCTTTCAGGTAACTGTAAGAATTCTTTTTCTTCTGTGACAGGGGGAATGGAAGCATCCTACATAGTGTTGTTGTGGATTTGCTGAAAATGACTTTTTTTCAAGAAAAGTTCTTGTGGTTTACGAAAACAAAGAAATGTTATGTATGTTTACCAAAATATTTCTTTCTCAATGACTAAAGCATTTTGTAGCAGCAACAGAACCCACAACAAAAGTGAAGATATCCAGCTTATTGTTTGCAACACCACTTTCAAGAACTATAGCTTGTGTAAATGTTAAGAAATTTCTCTCCTTATCTCATAGATAAGTCAAGAAAAATGAATACTGCTCCAGTCAAACTGAGATACTCAACAGTATCAGCTAAAGCAACAGCTTTACGTACGTTTGCTAAGAAAAAAATTATTCTGCACATAGCGGGATGTATTTCAAAATAAACATGCATAGTCTCAGCCTGTCAGCCTGGGAAAACAAGACCTGCTGCAGCCAACAAGCCATACTGAGGATGCAATATTATGAATATTTCACAGAAGTCATTGTTGCCACTTCGAATTCTGTGGCACTAACTTCCAGGAAGATATGCACCAGATCAGGCTATTTCAAAAACATCTTGAATGCTGATACTCAGCCCTAGAACATCACAAATATTATTATTAATAATAACCAAATGGTGGTTATTATCTTATGCAGGATCTTATTTGATGCAGGAATTGCCACGATTATCTTATGCAGGATTATTTTATGCAGCAATAGACCCTCTTTATCCCTGGATTCTGTATCCACGGTTTCAAACAACCACAGCTTTAAAATCTCCTCCTCCTCCTCCCCCCAAAAATCCAAAAAGTAAACTTAGATTTTGTTGTTTTATATAAGGGAAACTATTTTCCTACATCGTTGTACACAGTGGGACATGAGCATCTACTAATTTTGGCACCATGGGAAAAACCCTAACGGACAGCAAGGACCCACTGTAGATCGAAAGCAAGCAAAAAGCTGGGAAAACTTCTACGTATAAAACTCCCCCTTGGGAAATCTACTTTTCTTGGATTGCAACTCCCACAATCCCTAGCCCGGAAGGGTGAAGGATTCGGGGAGTACCAGTTCAAAAAGTAACTAAGCTCTGCGCGACATTCCCCCAACATGGCCACCAGGAGAGGCAAGGCCATTTCCGCGCTAGAGTGTTATAGTGCTATGATTCCACTTTCAAGCTCCTCTGGAATCCTGGGGTTTGCAGTTTAGGGAGGGGCCTCGAGGCCCCTCCCTAAACTGCAAACCCCAGGATTCCAGAGGAGCTTGAAAGTGGAATCATAGCACTATAACACTCTAGCGCGGAAATGGCCAAAATCACGCGGCGAAAGGAAGCACAGGGGAGGGTAGGAAGGGTTGCACTCAGCACCGCACCTCGCTTCCGCCGCCGCCGCCGCCGCCCTGTCCCGAAAAGCCCCGCCGCCGCCAGCCGGGCGTCGTTCCGAGCACTCCGCAGAAGGCGGGTGTTCCCCGCAAGCAGACCCTCCGCTGTGAGCAACGCATCGCCGCCGCTGCCAGAGCCTTAGCTGCCATGTTAAAAACTCCACTCTTTCCAGGCGGCCTACGCCGGAAACTGTACCCTCTTATGTCCACCCCCACGACAAGAACCATAGAGATAGGCAGCACCATCGGCTTTGTGGGCTACGAATTAAAAGCGAGCGGTTTCTCTCTATAGTACACAGCGGAGAAGTCTGGGCGTTGCACTTTGGAAGGCTCGAGCGGCACAAATCCTCGCCGAACTTTCGTTCCGGTTGAGTCTCGTTTCAGCGCGCCGACCGTCCGCGTTGCTCCCGTGAACCCTTTTTTGCGTCGATGACTTCATTTCTCATTCCTAGCGCTCTTTTTTTTTTTTTACGGTGCCAAAAAAGAAACCATTCCGCTTGATTTATTTGAGTGCAAAACAATCCAGATATAGACCAGAGATTCGCGCATACGCCTAGCGAACAGGCCCGTCTACGGCTGCACTATACTATTAATAAAAATAAACGGAGGGAGAAAAGGAGTCTAGCAACGCTGTTAAAACTAACCGGCGTAAGTGCAGTTACTCCCTGCTTCCCCACCCCTCGGTGATGTAACTGCATTCATATCCGAGGTTGAATATTTTAGGTTCATCAGTGCATCTGAAGAAGAGAGGTTTCTTCCTGCTCAAATAAATCAGTTATTTCTAAAAGTGTTCGTTTCTTCTCCTCAGTCATTCCCTTTATTTGTATGTAAAAAAAAATAATAAATAAAAATAGACAGTCAGTGTAGGAAAATATATTGCTAATAGCGGAAACTATAGCATTCAATTGTCTAGGGTCATTATAGATGCTAAATTGGAACTTCTTAAGCTCTGATGTGGGGACTGGTGTCATTTTCCCCCAGTGTGCCAGGGATCAGCACCCTATTTGTGGCTCTTGACTGCAACTGTTTTTTTCTTTCCTGGAAACCAGGGACCAGCAGCTGATGGCTCATGGGACTGACAGTGGTACATGGACCATTTTGAGTACCAGAGGGCTAAATGACCCCACCAAAAAAACCAATGAGTGATTTGAGCATTGGACTAGGGAGACCAGGGTTCAAATCCCTGCTTGGCCATGGAAGCCATTGGGTGGCCTTGGGCAAGTCACACTCTTCCAACCTGAGAAGGCGGCAAAGGCAAAGGCAAGTCCCTTCTGAACATTCTTGCAAAGAAACCCTCATGACAGGTTTGCCTTAGGGTTGCCAAATTTTGGAAACGACTTGAAGGAACACAACACGGAGCAAAGCAAAAATTTCTCAAGACAAATGATGGTAGCCACAGACCTCTAGGGGAGAACTTCCAGCTGGGGTTGAGGGGGCAGGAGAAAGAGTTCAGTCAGGCCTGAATCTTTAGTAACCACAAAAATGGAAGTGGGAGGAAAAGATAGGGAATGGATGAGAGTATCCAGAAAAGAAGTGGAGCTAACTGGCTCCTTCAGCAGAGCAACTCCATATTGGAACATGTTGTTGCCACTTCAACTGTCACCTTGAGACACAGGGAAACAGCTATCCAATTTTTTAATTTCTTTGCTTCTGTAATGGTGGGATTTACCTCAAAACATCTGGTAGCAACTTATAGCAAGTGAAGGTATAGGAGACGCGCATTATCTTTGCCTGAGCTATGACCCTGCTTTTGTAATTTTTTATTTTGATAACTAGATGGACAAGGCTGGAGTCATGGTCAAGCAAATTCTTTAACCTTTTTAGCAACACAGAAATCTTAAAATTGGTGAAGCCTGGTGAGACCTTGAATTCCACATCATGGAATTAAAAAGATAACATTGAAAGAGCATGCATGCCTACGTATGCACACATACTGGTGACTTATCTATTGCTAATCTGCACGGATCTCTGCTGGTGAGCAAAATAAATTGCAAGGAAGCGAGATCAGTGGTTTTACCACACTGAAAGAGAGTTTGGGCCTAAGTGAATTTTTATGGAAGGTCAAAATGAGAAGTTACCTCAGCAATGTAAGATATGACACTGTACATAATTTAGGTTTGCCAAAGAATTCTGGGCAGCAGCAGTAGTGGGGGGTGACACTGACAGGGAACCTCTCACAGTGACAACACTTGTTGGCACTGTGCAGGAGGCACAGTAAACTTCTTTTGAATGTCTTTTACCAGGAAAACCCATGATAAAACAATCCAAAACAAAAAAAGAGGTAGTGCCAGAAGACGACATGCCCAAATTGAAAAGCATTCAACAAGTTACTGAGGTACAGCAGACGGCAAATATGAGTTGCATTGTGGCTAATGACACAATTTGACTTGGGTCAAAAAGATGTTCAGCTGTTGATGTGCTCAGAGGTGAAACAAAAGTCTGACGCTGGACAACACATATTGTAGGAACCTGGAATGTGAGAAGCATAAATCGGGGGAAGCTAAACAGAGTAAAACAAGAACTGGAACATAGAAATATTGCAATACTTTGGGCTTATAGTCCGATTTTTAAAAGGCGTTTTAAAGGGAAATTATTACCACAACATGCTGGCTGTGAACTACTTTTAAAAAGGCATGATTATATTCAAGGTATATTTACCAGGATTTTCAGTGTTGGGGAGAAAGCAAAGCGTAGAATCCCAGGAAGTGATGTAAAAGGCTTCTAATCGTATAGCAGCAGTACACTTCTGACATTTAGTGATAATGCAAATGTTATTAACGTAGAGTGTTAATAATATAATGTGGAAATGTAAAAATTATGAAACCATCTGAATAGTTTTGCCTGCTCAAAAAGCTTAACATTGCTTCAGAGTGTACCAAATGTAATTTTTCCTAACACACCCTGAATCTTTTCAAAGGTTTAAAAACAAACTGCTGTTATAAACAGTGTGTGGACAATATCAATTTAAAATTGCTTTTCAAATGCTTCCACCTAGTGGCTTGTTGTGAGACTAACCAATTTAGCTATGAGTTTTCAAGTTGTGCGCGTTCAGAAAAGGATGAACAAGTTGTTTGTTCTTGGGTTTTTTGCCCATCTGTACAGTATATCCAACAACTGTCAAAATTTCACAAAACTACCCAAATTTCTGTCTTTCATTTCCAAACCGGGCTTTGGAATCTTAGTGATTAACCAGCATCTTACTATCCTAAGCTGATGAACACAAACTGGATGAGCAATGAAAAAAGTGATGACCAACAGGCATGCAGAATCTGACTTCCTGTAACGAATAGGATCTTTTTCCCCCACCAACTGACAACTTCTTAGTATTTCTCCATCCACCACAATATCTAGATTTCCAGGTACCATCATTGTGCAAATGCTTTTCCTTCATACTCCATCTGTACAGAAAACAGTGGATTTTCTTTCAGACGCATAACTAGAAGCTAAGATGCCTAATGCTAAAATTTAGCTACAAGAGTGGGTATGCTGGAATTGCTGGGAGAGGAATTTGTGAAACCAAAATTCTATACCACTAAGCCATGAAATTCAGTAGGTGGCTTTGGGACATTAATCACTTTCAGCCTCACCTTTCTCAGAGGGCAGCTTCTGAGCTCTGGCCCCTGAACAGTATACAGTCATACAACAGAAGCTACAAACTGAATATAATTCAGATGATGATGATGATGATGATGATGAAGCTGATCCAACACTTTGGTCATCGAGAAGTATCCCTTTCTTACCAGTTGCAAGATGGACTAACTATTACTCTGGGGCAAAAGATCTTTGTGGCAGTGCACTTCTTTTTATAGTGTTCCTAAACATTTCACAGTACTCAATTATTTTATTTAGTGTACAGTACACATGCTTTTTTTCAGATATGAATGTTTCTAGGGATGCATGGACAGGCATTGTGTCAGTGGGGGCGAGAGAGAAAAACCACTTTAGTTTCTATAATAGTCACTAATTCCATTCAAACAATAACATACAAAAAACTCAACTGCTGAGGCCAAATTCTGCCCACTTACCTAATTCCACTGTGCAGGATCCAGCAGCACAAAAAACTGCAACCTTTGTTTCAAGCTTAAGCATGTTTGCACACAAAACTCCATCCAGGTTTCTACATTTGAGAATACAATGCTTTTATTTATCATCAAGAATTTGAACTAAATCTGAAATGCTACAGATAGCTGTCAAATACAGCATACATTGGTTTACAGACATGATTTGTGGCAATTTTGGTACAGCTAGAAAGATAAAGCCTAAGTTACAATGCACCTTTTAAGAATAAAATTAATTAATTCAAGCTTGGTGACTAAAAATGGCATAAATGTCTGCTACATATAACGTTTCAATGTGCCAGAAAGTTATTTAATGCAGGCACATGGCAAATTAAAGAAGAGTGCATTCAACTTCTAGAAAGTCAAGTGTTTTTACAGGATCAGCAACACGTTTTAATCAAAAACATTCTGAAATAGAAATCTGACCTGTGAATGTAACATTTAAGTAAATTTTCAGGGTTCTGCGTGTGGTTTTCATCTTAAAGAGATCTTACTGCCCTGCACAGAAGCAGCAGCATGGTTAGTACCATGCACTTCAAACTATTTTAAAGGTGAACATGCTATAGAAATGCCATGGTCCATAACTATTCTTTTCATCGGCAGGGAAGGGGGGGATTGAAACATTTGATCAATTTGTATTTTTTACCAGTGTGATGCTTCTAAACCATTCCCATATGCTGTGCAAGACTTTTAGCCTATATATTTTATATTAATTATCTGTTTCATATTTTGATGAGGCCATTTTTTCCTGCAAAATCCAATACACAATACAAAAAAAAATACTCATCACAATATGCAAGAGAAAACTATATTTCTTCATAGTTGGAACACAGACACCGCTGTCAGAAGAAAACTTTTTTGGGAACTTCAATAAAACAACAATAAATATTAATGAAAATCATAAGATTTCGGTGTCCATGCACAACAATACATGTATGTTCATATTTAAATCAAGGCCAACTTATTCTGCCAGTGGATACAGCTGTTAATGACAGAATGAAGCTCCTCCTGGTTTTGGCAGTGACATAAGTAGGAAAGACATGACACAAAGCAATTAATATTCATCACAGCATCCAACATGTACAGTGTTGAACCACTCACTGAAACTTTTGCAATGCAACGCCTTACTGATTACTTTCAGACCAGAAATAAATCTTATAAATACTCAAAATGCATATAAATTCCCATCCCACACATAACATAGGCAAGAGTGGATTCAAAAAATACTCTGAGCCTACAGAAACAATTTCTATTAAATAGCTCATAAAGCTAAGTGCTAAGTAGAAGGGCATCTTGGAAGAGTCAACAGTAGAGGTGTTGTGCTTCAGCATTTGCCTGCAGTATCTGGCAGTGGGTAGCATAAGAAAGGCAGGATGATCACTGAGTCTCCTCTTCCGTCTGCTTTGTAGTAGCTTCTGTGGCACTGGCATTGGCAGCAGAGTTCAAGACCTCACCGAAGTCACCCCCAGCAGGCTTGTTTCCCCCAACCTTATACTAAAGAGAAGTTCAGAAACTTCAGATTAGCCTCTTAAAAAGTTAAAATGCAAATATTTTTATTATAGCTCAGCATTTGCATCTAATATTGTACCATCTAAAAGCAATGGAATATACAGAAAAAGATCCTCTTAGCCTCCTCTCAATTATGGAACTTCCTTCTCCCAAAGTACAAGACTTCATGGGGGAGAGCTATAAAACTTAATCTTTAGGCCATTATTCATACACTTTGGGCCCTTAGTTAAAACTGATAATTCTCACAGGAATATAACCAGCTTGGAAGGCTCAGCCTTTGGAAAGCAGCTTTATAAAACTAAGTAAGATCCACCCTTGAGCACCTTAGAATACAGATTAAGTTTAATTAACACCACAGCAGATAACACTTTGTACTAAAAGGTAGAAAAGAAATTGAGGACTGTAGTACTTAAGGCATTAATCAGTTTGTTAAAATATATCTTAAAGCCTTACTAGGTGGCTAAAAAGTTATACCAATCTAATTCTTGTTGTAGAAAATTTCCACATTCAGAAAGATTCCCCCAAGATTTGAGTTTAGGGGAAATCTGTCTCATCCAACCTGTAGTTTGAAGAGCGGGCAAATGGGACCCTCCAGATATATTTGGCCTGTTTACATCCACTGACAATGTTGTGAGATAATGGAAGCTGTATATGGATGGTCACATTGCTCACTCTTGGTTTAGGTGCTATTCAACACTATGCACTAATTATCTGTTTGGAAAAGCTAACAATAATCATGATCCAAAGAGTGTTCATCAATATCCAATCAGTTTGGTGGCGTGCCATACATATATATTCTGGAGACACACAGAATACTGTACTCTATGCAAGTTACTATCTGAATCCAATATGTGCCTGGATTCCTCAGAATCTCAGTTTTTTTTATAAATTTGTTCATGTAAATAGAATGACCAAAAGCATTTGGAAACGTATGGTAAATTCTACAGAAGTCCAAGAGGTTTTGATATGGCTGTCAGGCTGAGTATGGGACATGGTCCTGGACGCCTTAATACTTACCAGAAGTCAGGAAGATTTATATAGTTGAGAGCAAGTGTGGTATAGTGGTCTGAGTGTTGCACTACAACTCTGGAAACCAGGGTTCAAGTCCTCAACAGCCATGGAAACCCACTAGTCATACTCTCTCAGCCTCAGAAAAGGCAAGGGCAAACTGAATCTGAACAAATTCCACCAAGAAAACCCTATGATCGGTTTGCCTTAGGTAGCCATAAGTCCGAAATGACTTGAAGGCACACACAACAACAAAAAACATGAAGTTCCAAGGACACAAAATGGCTATTTAATGGCTGGGTGAAGGAGGACGGGGGGGGATGGCTCTAGTCAGATGCACAAGAAAGAAAGCAGTTTCTGCAACCTTCTGAGGGCCCCAAGGATGCCCGTTGCTATGTGTCCAGTTAAGGAAATGAAGACAGACACTTCACCACCATCCCCTTCCACTGGCCAGTAAACAGCCATATGGTGAAAGGGCCAGAATGGGCTAAGAGATGGGGTCTGAGAGTGAGACAGGAGAACTGCCCTAATGCTTCCTGAAAGAAGTATTATAGTGGGTCTTTTCCACTGGCTAAATATTAAAGCAACTGGAGCCCTGTCTCATATTCAACATGGCAACAGTATATCCTGGACCAAAACATTTGTTCCTTGTGCAATTTCTTGCTCTCCCATATAAGGCCTGCAGTGTCATACCTATGCACGCACGCACAAATGCATATCTATATATATGCACAGACAGACAGACAAGAAGATAGATATACTTATTTACAATCTGTCTTGCATTTAACGTCTCAGGGCAGCATACATTAAAATCAACTTGCTCAATTTAAATCAAGAAAAACAATTTAAAGAGACTAAAAACATATGAAATTATTTAATAGATTAAAAGAAGACAGCTTAAAAGCACTTTCCCATTCCTACTGTTTAGCTGTGTCTGCTGGCAGTAGGAGCAAAGGTGAGCATTTGGGCAAGAAGAAATCAAGGGAAGCAGTGGACATCTCATGAATACTTCAGACATTATGTATGAAACAATCCAAACAATGCTTAGGTAACACACATCTTCAAATACCGGAATGAAGACACCACCCTATTACTACATTTCTCTGGCTACTTCTATTGAATCAATTAAATTTGATTCTCCCTAAGAACTGTAGTGGTTTGAGCACTGGACTATGATCCTGGAGACTGGGGTTCAGTTCCACTCTTGGCCATGGAAAGCCACTGGGTGACCCTAGGTGCATCATTCACTCTCAGCCCCAGAAAACCCTGTGATGGTTTGCCTTAGGGTTGCCATAAGTCAGAAACAACTTGAAGGTAAAACAACAACAACTGTTTCCCCTTGTAAATGCAACAGGGTATTTGCTTCATTGTGCTGCCCATGTGTATGATATTGTCAAGGGATACCATAATAATTCAAGTGTTTCAGGAAATCTCAGCTAGCCTCCTTGGTTATTTTAGAAAGAAATTTTGTAGTTAAGCTTTACCTTTAAGTTTTCAACTTTTTCTTCAAATGACTTGAATGTTGGTGAATTTCTAGTGGGGAAAAAGACAATAGTTTTCAAGCTAGAAATCTATATGTAACAACAGAATAAAAGAAAAATCCAACACAGAAAAGTACTTTTTAACATGCAACCTGGGATTCCACAAAACTTTAGTGCCCCATCTCAAATATCCCAAATAAATTACACATAGGACTATTGATTTGTATTCAATAGTATTCTCACTAGTGCAAAGCTTTTACTGTTTTGCCTCCTCATACAAATGTCAAACCAGGATTCCTCTTGCACAAGCTATTTACAAGCTCATTATGACTTCAACAGTCTACAGGTTGTTTGTGTTATAATAGCATTTACAGATTCTGCAGTAGACAACCATCATTTATTGTATGCTTTCTGCTACCCTATTATTGGCTACGACCCATGGTACTCAAGTACTAATCCTCCAAAGTTTTTCCATTGTAAATAAATTCCCTCTCCATTCACTGGCAAAACCCTTTCAGCATAAGACCGCTGGATCAGTGATACCACCTTCAGGGTATATTATATCTGTCTCAAATACAGAAAACTAAAGTTGAATGATCTGATATATTCAGGTAAACCTTATACATCCATACCTGTTCTAAACCTGGTATAACTGCACCAATCAAAATTATCCATTCCTGTTTACTTTAGGATAATGTTGGTGTACTAGCGAACTATATATACGTTACCTCATAGCAGGCATGCTAATTGAATGCTGTAGACAACGTATACTAAAATGGCAGCATTAAAAGAAAGGAGAATCAGATTATAAAACAGTGGAAAACATATCCCTACTAAGTCTATATATCAACACACCAGAACACTTTCTACATCAACACATCAGAACACTTTTCCAATGCATGCAAGGACATATTTATCACCATGCAGTGAAAAGGAAAGCACAAAAGTACAGTTTTGAGAACTGTAGTCTGTACTTTGTGTTCAAGAGTAACTGATCAGATTTAGTCCAGTTTGACAAACATTATGCATTAGACTGTGCCCAAACAAAAAGAATATATACAAACACATTTACAGCTTTCAGCTACAGCAGGGGCTGACAAAGTATGTCCCCACAAATTTTGCTCTGCAGCTCGTATCAGCCCTAGCCAGTACAACCACCTGTGATAAATAATGTTGGAAGACGCAGTCCAGTGACATCTAGATGGCTGAGTTTTGCCCACTCCAATCTTAAAATAATATACTGTGTGCTGGTCAAGCACAACATTTCTTCATATTAGAGATGTAAAACTGCTTGAAGCTGTGGGAAAAAAATTAATTTTCCAGAGTTTTGGGAGAGAGGGAAATAGGAGATTGAAATTTTTGGAAAAATTGTTTTAAAAAATCATGATATTAATATTCATTACAGATTAAAGGTAACTTTGACCTTTTCTTTAATCTTTAGGAGTACATAACTTATTACATACAATTTTGTTTGGAATAAAATTATTTTTGGTATATTAGAAGTACAATTTATTCAGACTATAGTTACACACTGAATTTGCTTTTTAAAATCTCTATTTTTCGTTACCAAAGGAACAAGATCCCATTAACTGTAAACTTGTTGATGTGGCCAATTTATTAAAACCAGGCAAAAAACAATAAAAACAGAAGAAACCATGAACATTTGGAAAACAGAGAAAATTATTTTGACTTCTCTAGTTCTCCATAATGTCAAGTAGACATAAAGCATCTACTCCCATAATAAGAACTATGAAAAGTAAACCAAGACCAGAAATGGCAGTGATCTTACGCTATACATAGTCTTGCACAAAGGTCTTTCTGTTCTATTGTTTTTAGAAATAACTTTGGAGGTGTAAAGATATGATAAGATATTTTTATAAGATAAACATTTCATTCATCATAAAAAATCCATAATCCCATTTTTCCAATTTTTTTCTGGAAAAATGGTTTCAGGGAAAAATTGGGGGGGAAAAACTCTCCTAATTCTTCTAGAGTTCCCCACCACCACCACCACCACCACCACCTTCATATCTCTACTTCAGAATAGTCCCAGTTAACTTCTCCACAGAGTGCCCCTTTTCTTTCTTTCCTTCTTCTCAATTGCCCTGATGAATACATCACATATTTGCTATGTTAAGTATAAAATTGGGGAGGGGGTCCTCAGGAGAAATAGATCTGTACTGTCAAGCTCTGCACTCAGATCACACAGATTTCCATGATACTACTGCTTGTTGTCAACAACGTAAAGTAGCTACTGCAATAGGAGTCCAGCAAGCACTATGGTATGTTAATGGACTGTGGATTTTATGTGCCATCAGGTGCTGCTCAGATCTGATTGAGAACTAGTGAGATAATTATTAACCAATCAGATATTTTTCTGGATATGGCCAACAAGCTTTCTTTTCTTAAAGTATCCACTCATTGTAAAGTACAACTGTCATTCTTTACCAAAACTTTCCACTCCAAGGAAAAAGTGCTTTTCACAATCCTAAATGTTTCAGTCCTTATTTCTGTAAGTAGTTCAGTCAATTCATTTCAGCCTTCAGAAAGCACCCAGATCCACAGCACTTCTCTAGTCTGGTCCCTGTGATACTAGATTGTTCACATCCAAATATTTTAGCCCTTCCAAGACAGCAAGCAGCCCCTTTGAATGTTGGATATGGAGAACCGGATGCCTGCCTGCAGCTCCTGGGTACGGCACCACTGAAATCTTCAGAACACAACATTAGCATCCAGGTATCTCTCTCATCCACATGCATGCATGTGTACACACAAATGTAGAGGAGCCAAGGTTCACGTCTTCATAAACCACTGTATGTTCCCCTCCACCGAGGCATCAGCTCCTCCCCCTCATCCGGCTTTTTTTGCCATTCTTTTAGCCACTACTTTTTCATACATGTAAGCTTCTTCAATTTGTTCTTTAAAATTTTCCAGGCATTCTGCTCTTTGGTGACAACATGATCTCAGGGCGGTAAGATAGCAAACCTATGTCGTCTGCTATCTTTGCATTCCTTTGACCCATACTGCTACAGAATCACTTTGTCTCAAAGGCTATAAGCATAATTCCAAAAAAAATCTGTAGTAATAAGATCAGACAAAAAATATTGAACATTTACCACCTGTACTGGACTTGGGATTTGGCCTAACACCTTTACAGACAAGCTATGCTTCTTCAGTCTTTACTATGCTCCTTCACACATTAGCTAGAGTCTGCAAAGGAGCACAGCTCTCTGGAAAGTCAGGAACCCAACATCCCAACTAGAGGATAGAAAAGCTATTTTTAAAAAAGTAATTTGATGTGTAACTCCTTAAAGAATCTCAAAAACTAATCTGTTAATGTTTTGGAAGAATTTTAGTGACATTACTTTTCCAGTTTTCTTTTCTGGAGACGGAGAAAACACTTTAGGATACATAAAAGATGACACAAATCTGAAAAATTCTGTTCAAAATGCTCTTTAAAAATAACTTTGAAGCTAATTAGAAAACATTACTTATTATAAACCCCCCCACCCCCCATAATGAGCTCCAATACACCTTCTGATATGTAACTTTGGTATGGCTTTGTTACAAAAAAAATATTAAATAAGAGGTAACATATTAATTACAAGCTCTGGTTTTGGTCATTGTGATGTAAAACAGGAAAGTACTAAGAACATGAATTGGCATGTTTGAATGACATGTTAGACCACAACTTAGTATTCTCTGCATTAACCATAGTAATCCTCAGACTAGCGTTCTCCTCCAACCCCCACCCAACATGGCTAAGGTGGCATTCAGAAGTTTTTTGTTCTTTCCCTCAAGCACAGCTTCCTGCGTCATCTAAACTGGACATCACTTTTACCCTAACTACAGTAAATTCCAACCACTATCTTCAGAAATTATAGTTTGAACATGACTTGTTTGAATTTATTTACAGTAAACATAAAACCACAATTAATTGCATGTGAGCTTCAGCTCATCCATGTCATGATAAACCACCATGCAGGATAACAGAGCAAAATGGATAGATTTCTTTTTCATGCTTTTTAGAGGTATCACTGTCCCTTCTACTTTTTTTCTTTCTTTACAGGAAGAAAAAGTTCTTGAAGTTTAGATCTATGAAAAATGGAACCTCTTGCAAGATCATGGTTTAACTTCTACGTTGAAAGGTCATCCAAAAAAAAAAAAACTCTATCCAACAAAAAGAGCTGCAACATCTTAAAATGCCAGCGTAACCCATCAGGGACTGTAGCAGTGGATTTCTTGTACAGGCCAGGGGTTTGATTAGATGACCTCTGTGTTTACTTCAAAGTTGGTGTTGCTTGATTATTACTGAAATTCCCTAGAAATAGCCTAAGTCAGTTTAAGAACTCAATCCAGAGGAAGCTGTGTTAAAGATTTAATTAGTTACTCCAGCTATCACAAGAAACTCATGCTGCAGCTAAATGAAGAAAATGAATTTTTCAGGTCTCCTTACCCAGATATGAAATTTAATGAATTTCAGGGTCAACAGCTGTGCCACTACTGTTACTGAATTTTCACTGTGGAGATCCTGAAGTGAAAAGCCACTTCTCTAACAAGTTACTAGTAAACAAATTGCACAAGCAAGGGTGTAAAAGTTCCAGACCACATATTCCTGACATTAGTAAACAACCTGCATAGGCAAGAGTGTAGAAGTTCCAGATCACAGCCACCTTGCAACAGATTAATCTCTATCCAATTTTGCTAGTTAATTTCTTAAATTCTTTGCCTTCCTGAAAGCAAGGAATAACTTTTAACAACCATATAGAGGTGCCGAAAGCATAAAACTAAAGAGTCATTTTAGCCTTCTAAAAGACAAACACATTATGGTTGGTTGGGATCTATCAGTTAAGAGAGAAAAACTACTTGCATGCTCCACACCAACTTTCAATCATCTTACCTAAAGGAATGTATAAATGCCTGCACTCTGTAGGAAACCAAGTAAGCATTTTAAAATGAAAAGAATGTTTCAGTACAAACACAAAGATGTTTCACAATAAGAGCAAAGAGCTCATATGGAAATATATACAGTAGTTGCACAAAGACTCAACTTTTACCAATAAAGAAACTACCTGTTGTACTTGACCATTCTGAGATACTGTTATATATTAAATACAAGGGATTTCTTTTAATGGAAGCAGGGCATTTCTTCTTTCCAAGTTCCTATAAAGAGGCTAATGTTCAGGTGCTACAAACAGCAATCAAGTGAATGGCAGTTTTACGTAATTCTGCATGAAAAAGTAGGGCAACACAACTAGCATCTTCATAAAATCTGCAAACAAGGGGTTTTTTTGTATAACACTGTGGGCCTTGTTAGTATGTTATCCATTGCCATATCTCCAACTTCAGCATCCAAAACAAAGCTGCACATGACAATGTAAAGATGATTCTCTATTTTTTTAAAAAAATACTTCACTTCCAGGGTACAATTTAAATAACTCTATTAACCAAGATGCCCAGAAATGTTGTCCCCTACAGAAAAATCTCACTAACAGCACAATCACCCCAACAGCTTGCGAAGTCCTTGATTCTACACTAGTCCAGTCCTTTGTTTCACAAGCCACTTGAGAAACAATTCTAGAAGGGAGCCAATTTTCACAAAGTGCAAGCAGTCAGAGACTTCTTCACTTCTGCAGTCTAAAGATTCATGCAGCTCACAGTGCTAGCTTCAGACAGCTTCTCTCTAAACAAGAAGCAGAAGCAAAGAGTTCACGTACATGTGGGTCGCTATTTGTAGCCCTACTGGAAAAATATTTCTTACTACCTGGTTACATTATTGCAGGGTACATTTAGATTAAGGTGCTCTCCTGGGAGTCAGTTCAAAGCAGGCCTTTGCCTGATTATAATGCAGAATGAAGAGATTTTTATGAGGTATCATTAGAGATCAAGAGAAAGATATATAAACACCTAACTAGATAGATAAAAACAATTCGGCAGGAAAGAGGTGCCATTTGTATTTTTTGCATCAGACATCTAAGTGTCTTTAAGTGCAGTGAATCAGAACATGTGTACTATTATCAAATCACATTAGGATGATGCAAGTCTCACTGTGATCACTGGTAGTCCAGACAGTGGTCCAGACAGTACTCTGAGTCTAACTCAGAGTAAACGACATTCTCCCGCATCAAAGTGTTATTGGCAGAAAATCATCACAGTACTTTATACACAAAACTAAAATTCTGCACTGATTAAAAAGACATCTTACAGTCTAAGCACAACTTACACATTCATTTACTTCTTACTATGTATATTCATAGATCAGTGCCAAGAAGCTGGCAGCCAGAGGTAGAAGTACTCTATCAAAATAAATTTCCATTAAATAAAAAAAAATGCAAATCCCAGCAATCATCCACAAGGACCTTGCATCGATGCCTGGGTTAATTATTTTGGCTATGATAGAGTTAAACTCCAGTGCAGTGTAAAGAGGTAGGGAAAAATTAAGTCTTACTTCACATCTTCCAGTTTCTTTGTTATTACAGAACCAACCGTTGAAAAAGCAGCAGAAGCTTTCTGCCCAGCCTGAGACAACGTTTCTGATGTCTTCTTATACCTATAGTTTTTTTAAAAGGTGACTTTTAGTACAATGCCTATACATGCCATTATAAGAACAAACACACATTTTACTTTACATCAAGCTAATTTGAAAGTAACAAGTCATGCATTCTATACTGAGCACCTCAAAAGAAACTTGTAAAGTAAACCACCTCACTGAAGTAACCACTGAATTTGAGGATCATCACATCTAGAAAGTTCTGTTTTGTAGCCTGCTTCCCATTTATCTCTATCAATACAAATTAAGACATTCTGCAAAATGACTGGTTTGTTTTTAAAAATGATAATTACTAACAAAATAAGCCAAAGATTTCACAAAATAGAACAAATTATCACTTGATAAAAGAGGCAGGCTGTCCAAGAACAGACTGCTCTTGTAACAAATATGGCAAAAAAAAAATTCTATACCACACAACTTCAGAACAGTAAAAATCAATTCACATAACTGATAGAATAACATGGCAAATCTTTCCTTGATGTACTACTCCATATAGCCTGTATGTGGGAAAAGGTTACAAGTTTCAACACTCTTTCCCCATGGAAAAGACCGTCCCTATATTAAAAAAAAGAAAAATTCAACCACCTGCAGAAAGGTGGTCCCATTCAAATGTCCTGCCCCTACCCACCAAAGTTGGCTTCCCTGTGAACTGTTCCTTGGACCTCAGCTTGTTATAAATCAGAAGCTGGTAAAGCTCATGGGCTGCACATGGTCCTCAAAGCCAGTTTTCTGGCCCCTAAGCCCCATAGCACTCACCCTATTTTTTAGAAAAAATATATTTTTGAAAAATAATTTCAGAACTAAATTGCCCCCGGGGCCTCCAGAAGTATGGGGACAATTCCATCACACTGTGAGAGGCCACCAGACTGTTTTACATCCAGGAAAGCCTTTCTTTTTCTAACAGGAAGTGACCAGGAAATTGTCCTTCTAGTGATTTTTTGCTGAAAAAAGCCCTCTCCTGGACCTGGGGTGAGATCATCCCCCAAGCCTCCGGAGAGTTTAGGACCACTTTTTGGTGCCCAAAAAGTAGACTTTTTTTTAAAAAAAAAATCTCTGGAGGTAGCAGTAATGACCAGAGTTATTTCCTCTAAGGGCCACAGGGGGCAATGTGTCCCACTAACCTCCAAAAGTTGCCCACTCCTGCTGCAAATACAAGCATGCCTGTCATTTGGGGCAATGATAAAGTGAAAAAAACAACATACGCATTTGTTGATGTTACATCTTGCCATCCTTTGGAAAGGTTCTGCCTCAGCTCCTGCAAAGAACTGATTCCCAATTTCCTCTTGATTTCTGCTAGATGCTTCTCTTTAGCAGCTAGCACCTGTGACAAAGTTTGAATTTCTTCTTCCACCTACAACACAGAATAAATGAAGAAAGCAGTTAAAGAAACATAAGCTACTGATGCTGTGATCCTGTATTAACAAATAGCTGATGTAAGTGTCCGTTATATAAGTGGTTTAGCATTCTCACGCTTACAAATACAGCATCAAAGTAGCACAGGCTGTTTCAGACCCTTTGAGAGTGCCTTGTCTCCAAAGAAACTGTCCCCTCAGGCATGAAAAAAATAGGCAGCTCAAGACAGCTTACTATAAACTGTTCTACATATGGCACTTAACACCAGGGAAATTAGCTAAAATGTATAAAGGTTCCAATAATAAATGTTGGGAATGTAAAAATAAAGAAGGGGCCTTTTACCATATTTGGTGGCTGTGTGTCAGAACTAAGTAATTCATAAAGAAATCACAAAAATTTTAAAAATAAACTTTCTGATGAAAGCTGAGCTCTACCTTCTAAATATGTTAAACATTATAGAAAACAAGATGGTGATTCACAGATCTTTTTATATATGATTACATTAGCCAGAACTTTATATGGCCAAAAATGGAATGATTCTATGACTCCATCAGAGGAAGAATGGCTCATTAAAATTTATGATATGAAGGAAATGGATAAATTAACCATATTAGTAAATGATAAGACTTCGGATAACCTTAGGAATGACTGGAAATGCCTAATTAATTATTTAGAAGAGAAATGGGGTAAAATATCAGTGATAAGTATAGAGGCATAATTGTTGGTTATGAAGAATAATGACAGAAAGATATAAGGATAGGACATGATATGACATAATGACTGTATTATTTTCATAAATTAGAGGATTTAGGAATATAAATAGTTTAAATAATGTAATTAATAATATTAGAAGTGTACAATATGATTTTGGAATAACTATTTAAAGGCGATGTATTATTACAGATGCAACAAAACTTCATGCTCAGCAGATTCAATAATGATTTTGTTCTCTTTTGAAGAGGTACCATATATCAATCAATGGATTCTTTTTATGACTGATTACTTTTCAAGTCATATTAATATTGCTTGTAATATTGCATATTAATATTGCTTGCAAGCTTTATTTTGTAATAAAAATTAGAATTAAAAAACCAGTTTCTTCCTGTTGCTGCCAGCTATTTTCATTTTCTTACCACTTCCTTCTCTTTTATCCTGTGTGTAAGTACAATACACAGAAACAGGATCTTGACCTGACAAACCAGTTCTTTCCTCAAGCACCCCTCAAATGCAGCAAGCCCAAGTACTTTCATTTTCTGCTGCAGTCCCTTTCCAAATAGTAATTAGAAGACAGCAATTGCAAAGGAAAGCAGAGGTATTTGAAATACTGCGGGGCAACTAACTGTCTGGATATAGCAGAAGGCAACATCTGGCTGGAACATGCACTATAAAACACACAGAAAGCATTCCTATTTCAAATTAAGGTTTACCTTAGCAAGCTCTCTTCTTAGCTCATCCTGTTCTTCTTCCGATAAGGCTTCTGTAACATTCACTGTAGCAGCTGCATCTTCTCCAACTTCTGGGATAGCTTCACTTTTCAGTAAACCTTGGAAAAGCAACCCAAACATTTAATGTGTAAGACAAAAATGTAATGTTTATTACTGTATTTGCTGGCGTATAAGACTCACTGTTTCTCCTGAAAAACAGCGTTTGAAAATTGGGTGCATCTTATATGCCGGTGTGTCTTATACGCCAGCAAATAGCACTTGCCAGTGTATAAATGGGGTGTATCTTATACACTGGCAAATATGGTACTCTTAAATTAGTAAAATATTTGACTTTATCTAAGGCATTTATGTGTTGCTTCTTAGTCTACCAGGTCCCCTGCAGCAATATGCAATATACAGAAACGTTCAAAAAATACAATACATAAATAAAAAACATTTTGAACAAACTAAAAACATTTCTTAGAAATAATTTTCTAAGGCTTCAAGAGAAAACAGCCAGATAAATTTCAAGGACCAAAAACCACGTGCAATAGCACCTACATATCTGCCTGCTGGAAGCTCAGAAGAGATGGAGCCAACCCAACTTTCTTTAGCTGGCAGTTCTACAGCCAGAGTGCTGCTACAGAGAAAGCCCTGTCATGTGTACGCACCAACCCACCCTCACAGGATGCTGTGGCACACAACAGAACCTCCAATGAGGACCTCAAATTTTAGGCAGGCTCATATGAGGGAAATGGTTTTTCAAGTATCCTGACCCCAAGCCATTTAATACTTTGTAAGTCAAAACATGCACCTTGAACTGAACTTAAAAGCAAAGTGGAACCCAGTAAAGCTCTTTTCAGACTGGAGTTATATGGTCTCTAACACAGTAGGATAGACTAGATGTATGAAAGTAGGACCCCAGAATTTCCATCGGGGCTGGGCAACCCAGAGAATTTTTGTTATATATTTGATCCATTACAGCACTTCATTCCACAAGAAAAAAAGCTTTGAGATTTTACAATTATACATTAAAAACCACAGATACACAGAAGGTTCCACTAGCTCCACTGTTTTCAGTGTGTTTTAAAATAATCACAAGCAGTGCTAAAAAAGAGGCAAGATACCAAAGGTATTGCACAAAAGGGCTAGAGCAGTTTCTACAGCCAACTATATTTGAAGGCTGCCACTGATTCACTTAGATCCAATGTCAGCACATGGCAATCACAGTCACCTCAAAACCATGACCTTATAGTGGGCCAGTAGAATATCACAGCCAAGAATACTGCTAAATAGTACTTGCAGCTGCTGAAACATCCTTGAAAAGTAACAGAATTCTGTCTTCTCCACCTAGTTCTAAATAAAAGTCATATATAGTTATCAAAGCAGTCTTAGGCCTACCATCAAGCAGGAAGTAAAACTGAAATGAAACTTGATCATCAACAACAGTGAAATGTGTCTGAAATTGCAATACTTCTTGTGACAGAAACATTACATTTATATTTGCACAGGATTTTTCTTAACACATATTTTTATGCTCTTTCGTGTCCTAAAATACACATTTGTGTATACAATCTATCTGAGCCTAGGACTCTGCCCAAAAATTCAGAGAAAGAAAGACTGTGCATGACTGTGCTCTGATCCACACATTTTCCAGGAAGTGCAGATTTATTTACTTAATGTTAAAATGTATACCAAATAAAGTTACCCAATACATATTTCTATAGTGTGTCCAAGGCAAAATTCATATTATCTTGTTGCAATCACTAAAATAATCATATGAAGCAGATTATTACTCCCACACTGCAGACTGAAGGGCAGCCATGAAGAAAGGGAAGGCAGGAGAATATCCAAGGTTAGCTGCTCAGGTCATGGCAAACGTGAAAGTCAAAACCGGAAGCAATCAGGTTCACAGCTCAACCCTAGCTGCTACATAATACCAGCTTTAGACATCTTGGCCACCAAGATTCCAACAACAAAGCAGGAATCAGTTAGGTGACTATGAACACTTTGGAAAAAGTATTTCGCCCTAGGATCTGAGTATCAGAAATTGGAAACAAGCTTTAGCAAACTTGGGTCAAAATCAAATTTTCTGAACAGCTGTGTCAGACATCAATCGGCATGTTTCATATCTTTTTATTTTTCTCTTAAGAACCAAAAGATCTTGTACATTCAGAACACTTAACTATCAGACCATTTTTCTAAGATTAAAGTTGGCATCCCTACCTACTCCTGCTGTCAGGCAAATACGCACACTCTTCTTTATACTTAAAAGCAAAAGCACTGGTAAAAATCTATCACATTAAAATATCATAAGCTGTAATTCCACTAATGTTATATATGAGTGCCAGTACACTCCAGGTGCAACAGGCAGTATGTTGAAGAGAAAAAAAACACCATCCATCTTCATACATTTTTATTCTGGAGGGACACAGTCCTTCCAACAAGGCCACATTTTAAGCAGAGAATCCCCATGATCCAACTATGCTTGAAAAAAGAGAACTTTTGGTTCTACATACTCAATAAATTAATAAAATATGGCCCTAATTTAGAGGACAATGCCAATCTTATCTGCAGCACCCCCCTTTGACTTCCATGGTTTAGATCCTACAAATCTGTATGGAATTTGTAGGATATAAACACCAACAAGGTGTACACTCAAATATGCGGTGCTTCTTTATGTAGCCGCTTGTGTTCATTTTATTACATATTTTTCAAGTTTACGGCAAGCAACCTTCCAGGTTCCAAGTTCTGCTTAAAATCAGTGTTATTAACTGGCTTTATTCAACTACTTGCATGTGCCTATGTGTGTTCAATTAAAACAACTGAACAGTGCTGTTCCCAGGAGGGTGTTTATACATGCTCTATAACAAATAAAATACAAATATAAATATGAATTTATTTTAATATTGTCAACTAGATTTCAGCTACTCCTTTGGTAACAGTAGTTATCCTGTTTTCTCATCCATTAATTTTTTAGTATAGAAGGTATTTCTATCCTTTAGGTGCCCCACTCTGACTGATCCAGTTCCAATGGCTCATCTCAGTACAAATTACTACACATATGAAGCCAGTTTCCATAAAGCAAGCTGAACTATGATCTACCTTTACACTACCACTTTTCTTTAAAAGAACTGTAGATATAAAAACACATTAAGAACTAGCTTCCAGAAAGCAAGCCATAGATGCAAAAACACATTAAGAGCATTACCAGGATTCTTCTGTACAGGTGAATCAGGTGGGGAGAAAGTCATGCTGGGAGACAGGTAGAGGTAGTTCCTGTTAACTCCAGTATCAAAATTGAAAGGAGATTTGTAATCCTCATACAGGTCCGTATCTAGCCAGTCTGCCACAGAGATCTCAGAATGCATGACCATTCATTGCTGGCCTGCAGCCACTGAAGCATCCATCCTTTGCACACGACACTTAACTTGCTAAATTCTGAACCACCAGTTTTAAAATGTTAGGCACTCCCATTGTGCCATTATTTCCACTCAAGAATATTAGTTTTCTATGATTATGAGGGCTAGGATTTTTAGGATACTGGCTTAACAAAATGGCTGCTCAGGTACTCCTTAACTGCAGTCATTCATGAAATGCATGGTAAAGTCAGTATCTTCTCCATATAAAAAGAGAGCTCTCTGCATAACAAAGTGCGTGCAGTATACTGAATACCTAACATCCTGGAAAGCATCACACTGTGCAGGATTATACCAAGAGTTCCCAGTCATTTTTTAAATTGTCAGCTGACAGCAGTTGTACCAGGATATCCTTAATCTTCTAGGACACAAAAGGATTACTATCCTTAATCTATCCTATAAGCCATCTGTGTAGGACTTTATGCCTGATTAATGGAATAGATTTTTCTTCTCCAAAATTCAGCCTGCCAGCCCTGTTTTTCTCTTAGCACAGTTACAGCTGATTCACGTGTAGTGGCAACACATGTTTACTACTGCATGGTATCAGGAAAGAGTTGTAACCATTTCCCAAGTATTTGTATAAAAACATGAGAGAAAATGTGCTGGCACACAACATTTGGGTTGCATCTTAAAACGTGTGAAATTTTGTTGGGTCAGACTACAACAGTCCCTTTCCTTTTCGTACTTGCAGTGTCTACAAGTAACTAACAAAAAGCTGTGTGCATTCTAAACCAACTGATCTTTGTTTCATATGAAGCTGCTTACACACATGCTATAACCTTAACTAGTTCTGCTACAGTGAAGGCTAGAGAGCACGTGGCTCCTTATTAGTCAAGGAAGTGGAACATCAGCAAACACGAAGGAATTACAGTTTGTTCCAGTAACAGGTCAGCAAGAAGAAAATGGAAGGGGAAGCAGTGATGCTTACAGAAGAATCCAAGTAAGTGTCTAGGTTGCTACAATCAACAGACAGTGGAAAGGAAACGGTCAGGAAACATGTGAGTACAGAACAGCAGGCAGACATAGCTGAACCAACCAGATTTGAACAGAACGACAGTGGAGACCTCTGATGCATGACACAGTTGCCAGTTTAGGTCATAACAAAACTGTGATTGTGGTGGAGATGGTCACGATGAAGGAGAAGAAGAGCAAGCTCAGTTACAATAATCTACCTGCATTTAAGTCATATTTTCCACACAGATATATCTCTCACCTAACAAAGCATCCAGAGTTGATGCAAGAGTTACATTCCTTTCGGATCTAGAATAAACAGATCAGTCAATGGTTGTTGAAAGCAGGGTAAGTTTCAGTGGCCTCTTGTGACAACAGAAAGGGAGTCTCAAATGTCGATCATCAGCTGGTACTTCCTCAGCTTTCCAAAAAGCATCTTCCTTTTCTAGAAGCTGTATTAGAAGATGCATTCCCAAACCAACAAGAAAGTGTATGTAGAGAACCTTCAAACCTCCAAATTTTGATGAATTACTACTCCTAGGATGTCTCATCACTGATTAGGCTGGTGACATGAAGCAGAGTTCAGCAGCATCTGGAGGGTCACAGGTTCAACAGTTCTGTAATAACAGGACTGGAGAAGATGCGACAGTGCTGTGCTCCTCTACAGTTGCAGCTTGTTCTTCTTCTGTAAATATATTCTCCTCTCCTTCCTGGTCAGAGTGAAAATTTAAAAGCCTCATGGGAGGCACTAGTAGGATTCTATTCTCACCTTTTAATATTCAGTTCCACCCAGAGCATGATAGTGTCTCCTCTTCTCTGGGCACAGCGCATGCTTAGAAAGCGAAGAGAACTTTCTGAACAGGTGAATTTTAGCACCTTTTTACAAGCTTACAGTAGTACTGCCAGTTAATCCATCACATTTCCTTGTTAATATCAGGCCAGAAGCTTTAATTTTATTACAAAGGTGTTGATGAGGCAGCAAAGTGGATTGCTTGTGACCAAGACACTTGAGCCAATTATAGTTGAGTTAACCTGAATGAGTTGCAATGTAAAGTGGCTTGTTCAGGCTTAGCCAAGCATTATCAAGCTTCTTCCATGCCGGTTGTCAAGTAATTGGATTGTAATTTTATCTGCTGAAACATGGTTCCATTGCTAACCAACCTACAGTAGCCATCTGAGGAAAAATAACAAGTGGTCACCTAGACATTCACATGTGCTGGACACGTGACAACGAACAGAGGGGTTAGCAGAACCCACCTGTCCCTCTATATGGGAAAGACTGCTACCTCACCTGCAGTGACATGGATACAGCAAAATATTCCCAAAGCACATTTTTAAGAGAATACAGTAGAATACTTCCTAAATGCTGGTGAAGCAAACTGTCCCACAATTTCTTCTGAAGAGTACACTCATCTTCCAATCCACTTGCTAAATCAAGGATGGGGAACCTCTTCCAACCAAGGACCATACTCAGTTTCAGGGAAATTTTCAGTGGTAGGTGTGGTGACAGCTGAAAGAGTATCAAAATATTTTAGCATAAAACTCTTGCTGTTGCTAAGCAAGCCTTACAAGAGCCATTTCAACCTTTTAGAATTTATGCAAAAACTGAGAAACTAAATGTCAGGAGAAAACATGGTCATCTCAGAAAGCCTAGGAGGAATGGGACCACAGAACAACTGCATTTGGAGTCAAGTCCCTCGCCCGATGCTAAGCCATAGCTTGAGTTATGAGGAGAATAGAAGGCTGTAATTTGTAAGTGTTGGCATGCCGGGAGAACCTGTATAAGAAGGGTCCCAGAAAACTTGTCTTAAAGAAAGATGCCTGTTGTTGGAAATGTCCTGAGGGATAGGAATGTAAAATGTAATATGGAGCAAGATGTTCTATAACGAAGTTTCCAGAAGACTAGTTACATCAATCTGAGGCAGCAAAGCACTCTTAAGACTCATTTTGTTGTGGCATAAGATTTCATGGAATAGAGCCCACTTCATTATATTCATGGAGTGTGATCCTCAGTTGTTAAGTGTATATGGAAATGGAGGTATGTATGAGGAAAACACAAAAGGTTGGAATCACAAGACAGTGGAATAGAAAGGATATAATCTAGTGATTATAAAGTTTACACCATTATTGTCCTATTGAATTGTCTTCTGCACCAATGCATGCCATCTTAATTTCTCTTCAACACCTTGTTTACCTTTCTTTGCAGTGGTTTTTTGTATGCAATGCTAAACCATGGCTTAGTATGAGGAAGAACAGCTGCAGATGATTGTAATAAAGTTTGCAGACTCCCTTCTCCAGCAGCCACAAGAAGGAACTTATAACCTTTTCCTTTTATTTTAGATTAACCACAGCTTGTTGTGACATCCAAATGCAAATGAAGTGCAGACAGCAGAAATAAGTCAATGAAAGAACACAGTTAATAAGCTAGATTCTCATATTAACAAAACTGATTCTCATCAGTTGTGCAGCTGTGAGGAACAGAATACTAAAAGGCATGCAAATATGAAATGTTCACATAAGAATCCTGAAGATGATTGGCCAAAATAGTCTGAAAGGCAGCACTAAAAAGAAAATACATCTCTATCAACAGCTGCCTCTAAAGAAACTAAACCTATTTCCTTCTGACCACCACCAGTATCATTCTAGTTAAGTATGAACTATAGCCAAAGGAGAAAATATTTGAAATGTTATCATCTTTAGTTGGAAAGTGCTCACTAGCTTGTAGATTCATAGGTGCTGTTTCAACTATGCTAAAACGGTAATATAAAAACGGTGGGGGCTTCAGTCACCACAATCACTACTGCTGGAGAACAAGGAGTCATATTCCAAGGTGGAAACCACTTTCACATTTACCTTTAGAGGATTCTAGCCATGTGTAAGAAAAGGAAAAAAAGTTTAATTATTTCTCAAGAGCAAGGGGGGGAAACAACATTATACAATACTATAAAGGAGCACATTTATTTGCATTATTCTCTTAGGAATGATAACAACATTCTTTTTCAGGACTTCCTTGTGTTAACCTGACATCCTGGTCAATTTTAAGCAGGTGTTTGGGCACCACCTCTCATATGAAATGCAACACTCAGTCTTGAAGAGTTCACACTCAATACAATAAAATCCTCTCAATATGTTGCTCTCCAGATGTTGTTGAACTTCAATCCCCATCATCCTTCAGCATTGACTATGCTGGCCAGAGGTTCTAACATCTGGAGGGGTACAAGTTTGTCATCACTAGCCTAGTCTCTCATGTCCTCTACGTGTATGAGGCTTATGAGTCACTTTCATAGCATACAGTGATATTATAGGTCAAATAAAGGTATGACAGTTTTGGAGGCTGTGCCATGAGGACTGTTACACGTTAGAAAAGATTTCTGTCTTTCGCAGGATTGCCATTTAAAGAGCCTGAAGTATAACCCTTTAGCCTGTAGTTCACACAAATAAAAGTATTTTGTGTGCTCAGGAAACCTGAGTGTTCATTTGGCAGTCCTTAATCTATGAGCAACCTTCTTATATAAACTTTATACCACTGACGTCTCTGTCCTAATTTCAGAGACTGCAGAAGAGGAGAAAGCAACAGAGTTGGAATAGTGACCTGTACTAATGGGTATATTTAGATAAAAATGTAAGAGGATTTTATGTAGTAGAGGATTATCTTCTATTAAGAGCTACAACGTTTGATCCTGAAATTTTGTTTTCAAGTAGTTGAAGACTTGTACACTTCAAGAAAACAATTTTTGGGTAAAACACAGAGAAAAGGATCTAAACTGATTGATGGCAACAATCCAAGGTTTCAAGGCCAAAGTCTCTCTCAACCCTATGTGAAAATAAAAGGTGAGGAACCCCATGGCCTTTTGCTGGCAGAGTACCTGTCCTGTCACAGAGCCCTTCTCCTTTTCTTCCTTCCTCCACCATTGCCTCCTGTCCAAAAACAGTTACACCAATACAGTGGCAACTATACATCATGTGGATAACTGAAACAAAAAGACATCTGAAAAATCTTTTTGCTCCAATGGGGCATTCAAAATATTTTTACGCTCGGTCAACTTAAGCACTCCCAAAGCAAAATGGCTTTAATCAGAGGGGGAAAGGTTTATGTGGTTAAATATCTATACTTGCACTATTTGTTGAAGAAACAAGAAAATTCCACCTCTGCTTGGTCTTCCTGTTGTGTGACCCTCCATGTGCCTTTAGGAGCCACAGAGGGAAATCCTACTTCTGCTCACACCACCATAAACAATTTGGGCACAACAGTGTAAACAATTGTTCGTTTTCTAGACACAGACATGGAAATAAACTCCTAAAAAATTCACGTGATCACAAACAAGGCTTACAACCAGCATGCATACCAAAAGCAGAAGAAAATACACAAGTTGTCTAGGCCACAGACAGCAATTTTTTTTTTCAGGAAAGAAGAAATGCAAAGTAACAACTCTTGAAGATTATTCTATGTTTTACAGTTTTCCCTTTAGTACAGCCAAGTTTCCATTTCATCTCCATCAGAAAAAATCTAGAAGAAGCCTTAAGAATCAATTATCTTTCTAAATATGCAGATCCACTGAACTGTTTTACCACCGGTCAGAGAAAGAAAGAAACAATCAAATATTTACAAAGAACCCTCTTTCTAGCTAAATCTTGAAAGGTACTCAAAAAATCATACAGAGTTACAAAGAATCTGCTGAAAAGAGATTTTTCACCAAAGTCTTTAAGTGTCACACAGACACATGCCTACTGTTTGTACAGAATACCATGCTGGGTGTAAATAAGCTAACAGGGCTCCCTCTACTGGGTTGTCTTTATTCTACGTTTCTTTGTCTGTTTGCTCAAAAAAAAAAAGGTTTGGCTGATGTTTACACAGACAGCATAAGCATCCAAGAAGCCATGGACCAGAGCTCAATGACATTTGCAAAGTTATGCTACTTCAGGTTGCCTGAAGTATTTTAATGCAGTTAGTTGCCTAAACTTCTATATGAAATATGAGAAATCAAAACAGAAGGACCGTACAGCTTCCTGAAACTAGAATTAAATCAAGCTGAAGCAAGAGATGAAGAGAGGGGATACACAGTCAGCACCAGCTCTGCTGAACAACCAGGCTCCTCCTTCCACTGTCTGTCACCTAGCAGCAGCAGCCGCAGCCACTGTTGTCCCATCAAGCTACAGTAAAGGAAGGGAAAAAAAGACAATCGGTGCCATTTCATCAGTTTAGCTGAGAGTTCCTCAATCACTTCCTCCTGTTCTCCTTGGAGCAAGTGTCCGTTCCAGGTGATTGTATAAGAACTTTGTAACAAGGCACTAGTGCACAACTTAGCTTCCCTCTCCTCCTTCTCTCTCTTTTCCTTTTGTGTCTTTTAAAATGCAAATCTGAGGTCAGAGATTATCTCATTATTGGTCTGAGCAGTTTTTATTGATTAAACACAGTCTTTTCTGCTTGGATAGTATGATAAGTAATTTTTCAAAAGCTTCAGACTGACACAAAATGATCATACACTCCATCAGTCCACCTAAATCAGACACCCAATAGTACAGACTTTACAATGTAGGACATACAGTCACTACAAATGCCTGCCTGTTCCTCTTCTCAATATTACTGCCATATATTTAATATACACACTGACACATTCTCTTAACTTCTCGAACACTGCTTCTGAAACTATCTGCTATGGTGGACTAGAAGAGTTTTCTCCCCCACTGTGCCAGGGACCAGCAATGTATTTATGCCTATAGAATACAACTATTTCTTTCTTGGAAACTTGCTATGAACTGGCAGCCAACACCTCACAGACCAGATGTGGTCCACAGCCCACCAGTTTGAGTAGTACTGTTCTAAGAGACACCATTAGGAGAGGAAGATCCTTAAGAGCTAGAGGCCTGCATCCTACTGGTAGTCTCAACTAAGAGTAGATTCACTGAATCAATATGAACTTGTAAGATAAATTAGATAAATTCCACCAATTCAGTGGATTCAATTGAGCATGCTGAATTGATTTAGGGAATATTTAGCAAACGTAGGGACCTTTCTGCAGATCCACTAATATTATTTTTCAAATCCAGAATGAGGTAACAAAACAGAATATTTAGTGATATTATTTTACAGAATTTTACTTCCAACAAAACTGCCTTGTATGATGATGGTGATGATGATCATCTTTATGTCCCTCCTCTTCCCCAATCCGGGACTAAAGACAGCTTACAAAAGTTTTTTTTTTTTACATCACAGGAACCTTCTAAAAAAATTACACTATACAAAAGTTAAAAAAAACAATTACACTGGCAATTAAATTAAAAGCAGTTTAAACAAACCATTAAGAAGAAGAATAACAAATATGAACACAGTATATGAAAGGCCCTTTTCCTCTGAGCAGTCAGCTTTAAAGGATCTGGTGGCGGGGGGACTTCATCTCCTTATGAAAGGGCAGCAAGGAGAACACCAATCTAACCTCTCCAGGAAGGGAGTATGAGAGCCTGGGAGAAGTCATCAAGAAGGCCTTCTTTTGTGTTGCCACCATATGTATCTCTGAAGGAGGCAGCACAGAGAGATGGGCATCCTCAGAAGACTGCAGGTTCAGATCCTTTAGATAACCTGTTTCTTAGCCATGTAGGGCATTATAGGCCATGAGTATCACTTTGAATTGTGCCTGGAAACAGAATGTGAGCCATGGAGCTGTTGCAACAAGGGAGCTATGTGTTCCCTGTCAATCTCTTCCTTTTAGAAAAAGCAAAGCAGAACAAATTTCCTGGCTTCCTCTTCTGCCTGCCAGTACAAAATAGATAAGAAAAAACTGGAAGTATGCCATAATAAATTATCTAACACTGTGACATGAAAGCAAAGCTTTTATAAAGAATATGAAACGTACAATTATCCAAAAAAATATATCATTTTGTACACCAGTGGCTGCTCAAATTGGTGGTCTGTGGACTGGTGCTGGTCATGACAAACTTTCAAGGGGAAAAAAAAAGTTTGCTGTCAGTGGGCATAAATATGGTGCCAGCCTCTGGCACAATGGGGGAAAATCCTCCTGTTCCTCCACATCAAAAAGCTATGGTCTAGCACAATTTGACTACATTATTCAGTTGCTACAAGAATCATACCTGTTTGTATTATCTCATGAGAGACATAGCTCCCTTGTTGCAACTGTGTTATGGCACATGCATGCACTACTACCTGCTTTGACAGACAACAACACATTTTACTGAGATCTTTTACTACTATATTGAAACGACTCCATGCTTTGCTGATCTTCCTTAAGAAGGAAAGAATACTTTTGTGCACGCTTTGCACAATAAGCATACTCACCTGAGTCACTGAGCACTATACAAAAAGGTAAAACATAGCCCTATCCACAGACTTGTGCTTAAAAGGAGTTCAAGCCTTCTAGCATGTCCCTGTTCCTAACTGATAACTTAAACTGATTCACTGTGATGAAATCCAAGATGACCCACTACATTGTTTGCATGGAAAGCTGTCTCTGTGGGAGACAGGAGCTTGCAGATGTATTAACTCATTTTTCAAATGAATAATTATGCAGAAGTGTAACATGAATATAAAGATTACTCATTAACATTCATATCCTGCCTTTTTTCCAGTGAGCTCTAAGCACTGTGCATGGCTCTCTTTCTTCTCACATTAGCCTCACAACCCTGTGAGACTGGTCCAAAGTCACTCAGTGACTTCTATAACTCAGTGGTGGTTTGACCCTGGATCTCCAAGGTTTTTACCCTCTTACTAAACCTATCATGAGGTTTTCTGGGGCTGAGAGTGTGTGACATACCCAAGGTCATTGAGTGGGTTTCTATGGCTAAGGGGGGGAATCAAACCCTGGTCTGCATCATAGTCCAATACTCAAACCACTATATCATGCTGGCTCTCAGGTTCACCTTAGGGTCTACATAAGTTGGAAACGATATGATAGCACACAACAAGTCCTAACTGAACAGATAAAACGAGTAGAGGTGTATCTAGGGTAGGACAAGTAGGGCAGGGGCCCTGGGCACCAATACCAGGGGGAGTGCAAAAAAGCCATGCCAGAAGCAGCAGAGGAGGAGAAGAAGGAGGCGGCAGCAGTGGCCCAGAGTTAGGGGCTTAAATTCCATGCTTGCCCTAGGCACTGTTTATGCTAAATGTTTATGTTCTGTTTATGCTCTGAAAATGAGAACTTTTAAAATCCTTTAATAAAGATATCTAGCTCAATGCATATTGGCAAAATTAGAAAAATTTTGCCATGCCAAAAAAAACAAACCAGCAAAATTGAAATTTGCATTCTCCACTAGAAGTTCTCCAGATGTTTTTGATTAAAATCACATAAACCATTCACACCAATTATCAGGCATTATAATAACTGCAGTCCAAAGCATCTGGAGGGCAGCAGGTTGGGGATGGCTGATCTAAAAACTAATTTTTTCAGCAAAATCTTTTCTATAATAAAACCTCAGATGTTTCTTGAAAACAGATCCTCCTCTGAAGTTAGACAAAGATGCAGCAATCTGAAGCAACAAAATCTTCTGCTGCCTCTATAAAACTGCAGTTTTATTTCTCATGTGTATTTTCTGTCAATGATAAAACATTAAAGCTTATTCCACCTGAAGTTAATTCACAGGATCTACTAATTTTATTGTATTTCTGGTACTTATTTTCTTTGAACTAGCTTACTAGCATAAGGAATCTTGCAAGGATGACACATACCAGAACTGCAGCTGTTGAGCTTTGACCATAATTATAATCACTATCAACACTTTATACTAGAGATGGAGAATGTGTGGTATGCCTCTCTACATGTTATTGGATACCAGTTCCCAGCAACGCATACCTCTGGCTGTGCTGGCTAGGCCTAATGGGAACTGCAGTTCACTAATATCTACAGCCCAGTTTTATATTTTTTGCTTTTAAATACGACTATGTGTCATCCGGCCCCAAGTGCATCATAGTAAGACATCAGGATCAGAACCTAATTTAACAGCAATCTTTGATTTTTTTTTATTAAAACCCGTATATTCACAATTTTACAACATTGATGTCTTATTCATTTTTCAACTATATAAAAATACATATAATTGTTTACTTATTGTACAATCTTCCATTCTGCATTTATTTTCCAACATACTTCTAGGATCTGTTAGATGTTTCAATCCTATCCAAATTTCAATGCATAACTCCCTTCCTTCCCTTGTTTGAACCTTCTTTTGCCCTGTTTCTCTGTGACCCCAAAACCCCTTCTATCACTGAAGACTTGCCTCTTCTCTAGCAAGATTAACCTATAAGTTGGCTTTTCGGCTACTCTGCATTCTGTTTTTTTTTTTAATCTCTATTATTTTTCATGCGGTATCTCCTTGGCATAACCTTATCCAGTTGTCTTCAATATATTCCTTAATTGCCCTCATATTGTTTTCTTTCTTACTACTTTTTTCATCCTTCATGGCCCAGTGTTAGATCATCTAATATAACATATTCTTGAACTTTACACAACCATTCTTCCATCTCTGGTGTTTCTGGTCTCTTCCAATATTTCGCGTATACTATTCTGGCAGTGGTAATCACATATAAAATTATATTCTTATATTTTTTATAGTCTTTATCTACTTGATATATCATGTTTAATAAGAAGATTTCTGGTGTTAGAGGGATCTTTATTTGTAAAATCTCCACTATTAATTTATGGATCCTCTTCCAATATCTTTTAGCTTTTCAATCTTTGATTTTTAAAAGTAATTACAACATTTAATATTTTGCCGTACTAACGAAAAGAAACACAAATTTAAAAAAACCTTATATGAAAGTCAGGTCCACATGTTTTCTCTGGATTTGCTACTGCAATAAATGAAGGAACCTTGTTCTGTCGTTGTTTTTAAGAATTAGTGGCAACAGCATATAGAGAAGGCCACCTTCCCAAATTTTCACCGGAAGTAACTAATATAAACATCGCTAAGAAATATAAATATTAGATGAATTATTTTTAAAGAAAGAAACAGCTTGTTTTGTAATGGCCAGAAGCAATCTGTTACATCTCACTTCTTCAAATGAAGTCAAAGTCAACACTATGAGTTTCATTTTTCCTCTGGATAAGGAACTGGAGATTTCAATCTCATTTTGAAGCCCACCACTCCTAGGCATAAACATGCACATAATTTTGGGTATATACCATATGTCCTACCCTCCAGCTGACAACACCCTGAAAATGGATGCTGGAGTAGATCCCAGGGTATAAGCTCCTTTTCTGAGAATTAATGAAGAATGATTCAATTAAGATTCAGCCTCCTTTAGCAGAGTTCACAAGCGGAAAGTGCTGAATCTCTTGGGTCTCTCTGAGACTAGTTTTAGCAAAGTAAGGCAAATGAGCAGTCTGCAAGTTTCATAGTTAAAAACTTTACTAATTACATTTAAAGATACATTCAAACATATAGACAAGCAGTGCCTAAGCCATGGCTAACTACAGGAAAGTATCAAGAAGAAGAGAAGCTCAGCAGGGCCTACACTCACCATCTTGAGGGCAAAAAAGAAGAGAGAGAGAGCCAGGAGTGTTTTTATGTGCTTGCAAACACATCTGGAAGGTTTTGTCACATGGTCTGGTTGCTTAGATACCTTCTCAGAATGGGTGATTGAGCAAATGGGAGAAGTTATACAAAATGCATGTATAGGGTAGAGGCATTCAGGAAACCCTTATTCTCTAAAGCCCCATTGCTTCTAACAGCAAATGGGTGAAGGGGGTTAACGAGAATGCCTGGCTAGAAAGCATTTTCCAAAATTGGATATTTGAGAAAGATCATATACATACCTTCAGCTGAAGATGAGTATATGCACCCAACAATTGGGATTCCCAAGCATACTATGTGTTAAATCAGACAAACCTCCTATAGACATTTAGCAAGATACAAGTAAATACTCAGTGGAATGGACATCAAAGGCAGAGGAATTACAGTACCCACTTTTCTTCTATGCATCTACACTCAGTGGGTGGAGGAGAATTTTTCAACATGGCTTTAGCGTCTTAACTTTTGAAAACAACTGCAGACAAAGCCTACTAGGAGCAGATTCTGAAGACCAGGCACCAAACACGCCAACCATGCATCAAAAACCCAGCAAGCTCCTCTCACCACAAGGTGATTTATCTTCTGCAATCCCCAGGCCAACACTAAATTATTTCTAGCAATTTCAGACTTTCCCCCAAGATTCTGATACACATTCCCAAGGCTGAGGTCATCAAGGAACAATAAGATTCTTTTGACAAGCTACTGACCCTTCAACAGTCAGCACTTTTCAGTGAAACCACAGTGATAGGCTGTCTTGATTAGTATGAATAGGCCTAATTCATTAACAATACTAAGGAAATGCTTGCATACAGAAAGTCATACTAAGCCTGGAATCCAAGAGCAATTTTTAAAGATCTCCCCAAGTCAGTTGCTTATTCAAAAGGAAGCAACCCAATCAAATGAGAAAATTACTGAATTTATAAGCAAACACAAAAATATAGTTTTATATAAATTTGGAAATTAAAATTAGAAGCTTTTCTGTTATCTGCAAGTACTAGAAGGTTATTCTAATTCAAGTTAATACAGAAAAAGGATGCTTATAGCACGATAAAGTTATACCACAAAGCAACATTGAGCATACAACACTGCTTTATCCTTTCATAAAATTAAAACACAAACAGACAAAGGATGTAATCCTATGTGTGTGACAACACTTAAGAACACAGGCACAGGACTGGGCTGCCTAGTTTACTAATACAGCAGTGCCATTCTTTTCTGGGATGTTTTCAAGATACTATTCTTGAATAATATACACAAATACATTATTACTAGTAGTTAGTTGGAACTAACATGCTCTCAAGACAGTGGTGACAACTGTGCAGGAGACGGGGGCCATTTTCTCCCCGCACCTGCCCAATGGGGCACACCAGTGCATTTCAGTGCATCTGAAGAGATGGAACTTCCAACTGCCATTTTTGTCAATTTTTAATCATTTTTCCTTCCATTTTGCACAGGGAAGGCTCTGGGGGGTAAAGGAAGCAAACTACAACACTTTAGATTGCTTCTGGCCAGTTTTCAGGTGAGTATACACATATACACACACACACACACACATCCCGAAAAATCAGCCCAAATATTTTTTTAAAAAAGATCTGAAGTGGCTGGGGGATTTGGAGGGCTTCTGGGACTACGCTTAGGGGTCCCAAGGGCCACATTCTGCCCATCACTGTAGTATCACTAAGGGATACTACTCAGTGTTAGGAACATATTTTGCTTTTAATCCACCATGAAAACTGAGGAATAATATCTACAATCAAGCTACATCAGCAAGGACGCCATGGTCTTTATTGATTTTACGGCAGTGGCAGAAGTGTCATCTTTATGTTTTAACAAAGCAAGCCTGGAACTTACTGCATGGACCTAAGTCTACTTTATCAGATGGCCTGAGACTGTTAATGAGCATTAATGCTCATGCCTTATATATGAAGGTTGTTGTATTTTATATGGCATAAAACAGTAGCAAGTGCATTTAATTGGTTACTAACCATTTCAATAGACTCAAGTGTCCTTAATTCTTTGCTGAATTGTTATCAGGATATGAAAGAACTGTCCTCAGGTGTCACAATTCCTACGACAACATAGCACGCTGTTGTTGTTGCTATGTGCCTTTGACCCTAAAGTGAACCTATCACGGGGTTTTCTGGGGGCTGAGAATGTGTTACATGCCCAACATCACCCAGTGGATTTCCATGGCCGAGCAGGGAATCATACCCTGGTTTCCAGGGTCATCGTCCAACACCATACCATGTTGGCTCTGAATACAGCATCATATTTGACCTCATATACTTTTCCAGAAGGAGCAGCAATGTATCTACACTACACAGTTATAGCAGTTTGATACCACTTAAATCATCATAACTGTATCAATCTTACTGAATCCTGGGATCTTTAATTTAGAGACACTTAAAATTTTTGGCTACTATAGTCCCCTGAACTACAGCGCTACACCCCTCCATCAAAGAACTTTAAGTACCCCACCAACCTATGATTGCCAGGTTTCCTTAGGACTGAGCCAAAATAGTTTATGTGGTATCAAATTGCTATAACTAGGTAGTGCACATATACCCTAGGTATTTTTGAAGTACGTTTTTATTAGAATATGAATTCTAAGATTTATACATGTAAAATAATATAATTTCAGGTTACCAATGTTTTGCAATGTAGGTTTTCTAGAAAATTTTCTGAAGATCTAAACTGAGAACTTATTTAGCATGCTTATATTTAACAAACCAAAGAGCTTGAAGAGCATGCCACTTGATATGTTCTGTAAGTATCTCAAAAGGTTTTTCCAGTGCTCTCTGCTCTATCACCTTCACGGGTACATTTGGTGCGAACACAGCAGAAGGTGTTCTCAATTACTGCTCACTGTCTCTGGAAGGCACTTCCTAGAGAGGCTAAAGTAGCACACTATTTTTCCACATGCAGGTAGAAACCTTTTTATTCCTGCGGGCCTTTGAGAATTGATTTTTCAAGCAAAACAGGCCTTGTATAATATGCTGGACTTTTATTTGTTCTTCTTCTTCTTCTTCTTCTTAATTTGTTTTATGATTTTCATTTTATGATAGTTTAATTGCTTTTTAAATTTTGTATGCTGTGAATTTTTAACAATGTTTGTATTAACTGTTGTAAACCACCAACTCCCAAGCTGGGGAAAAGGCAGAATAGAAATAACAGTAATAAGGTCCAAAAGTATTTCAACTGGAATATGATCCAGGGAAAAAAAGAAAATCAGTAGAGTACACTTTTTGTTGTTGCATGTCTTCAAGTTGTTTACAACTTTTGGTGACCCTAAGGCAACCCTACTATGGGGTTTCCAGGGGCTGAGAGTGCGTGACACGCCCAAGGTCATCCAGTGAGTTTCCATGGAGCGGAGAAATCAAGCCCTGGTCTCTAGGTTCAGGTGCAGAGGCCAATTTTCACCCTGTGCACCCACAGCAATGTACTAACATATTTTTGACTGAAAATCAGCAAAAGATGTCATTTTTGAGTTTCTTGCTGTATTTGGGAGAAAAGAGTCAAATGTGGCACTCAATATGTATATATCAAATATGTGTTCTCACACTCAAACATTCCTCTAAAAACAAAGAGACGAAAAACTTCAGGTCCTCAAAAAGGTCAGTTGGGATCTTCTGGGCCTCTAGAAGACCTCATTTCTTTGTTTTTAAAAGAATGTTTGGGTATGAGAAGGCTTGGGAGGCACAAAAGTTGGGTTGGGGGCCTCATACAGCTAACACACTACACTTCTCCATCCCTTATTTAAATTATCTACTCTACCTGAAAAGAATGGTTTTCAAGTTTGATTTTCAGTTAGACAAGTATTTGATAACTGTTACTAACCAGTTTTATGGTAACAATGAATATCTCAACAAGTTTTCCCAACTCCCACACAAAATACAGCACTGGAAAAGCTTTCTGATACGGAAATCTTTCCACTGCTGTGTTGTTCGATGGAGGATTCTTCACCACACATCACTGGTCAACATAACTTCTTGTTTCTTGTATACAACATTCCCATGCACTTCAGTTTGTTTATTTTATCACTTTATTCCCTTACCATCAGTTCTGCCAGCATCCTAGCTGAAGAAAGAAACCTGTACTCCCTCCTGCAGGTCTGCAGAAGTCAAAGACAGGAGCAGTAGCAATATAGTAGTTCATCTGGCATGGAATACTCAGAAATACTGAATTAGCATCAAAACGACAGGGGAGAACTGCTGACACCTACTTCAGTATATTGTTGTTTAGCCACCTACTCTTGATGGCATATTTGGGAGGAACAGTTTCATTTTATATAAACACAACAGTTTGCAGGAAAAGGTTTACTGTACTTTAATGGAATAATGAAGCACCAAATTCAAACTGCAATCCAGCAAGATGGAAGGCAGAGATCAGGATATTGCAATGTAATATAGGGAAAACAGTATATCCTGATGCTTTTTAAAATGTTAGATGCAGCCTGGGAGGACACATTTTGTACTGGGATGATGACAAGGGGGAGGCAGGGTTAAAAACTTTGATCTCATTCTCTCCAGTTAAAACTCATTACCCAAAACAATTTTTTCACAAAACAAAAAAAACCCAACCCATTATAAGAAAGGCAGGTTCTGCCTCAATAGGGAAATAGTGGGGGAGAGGAGAATGCCATTATGAAAATACTTAAACACTAAAGACAAAGCATTTATCCAATTTATCCCTGTCTACTCCCAACCACTACTGATTTGTAGTGGGAGGGGAAGAGATCCTAAAAACAGAATTCTCTCTGAAAATGTAGTTTTTTAAAAACTGAGGATGCAATCATTTTAAACACAACATTTAACGTTCATTCTGTATTGAAAAGAAATTTGGAGCAGTTCTTAACATGTTTGTTTCGAAGTGCACAGAATAACGGTACAACTGTGAGAACTGTTTGCCACAGTTAAGACTGTCTGTTTTGATGCACTACATCCCCATACACAACATAAGGGTTATTTAGGTCAAACACTACCATTTCAGCTTGGAAAGGCAAGCAGCCTAGAGACACATGACCACTTCATCAATGCTTTTAATAAGATCCACGTTGCCTAATTGCTCAGCTTTGCAGCCCACTTAAAAGACATGTGCAATCATATGCTCATCAAGTCACACTGGAAAGCCAAAGAAAGGCATCCTGATGCTTAAAAATGGGAGCTTTGCCACCAACTTCATTAAGAGAAAGGCTACAGCCTGAACAATTTGATGTATTATTTATTCTATCTAGCTTCCTAAAAATAACAGGGCAGCTCAACATTATGAGCACTATGATCATTACACCAGGGTAACAGAAAAAAATGAGCCAGGGTTGTGTAGTGGCTTGGGTGTTGGGCTAGAACTCTGAACACCAGAGTTCAATTCCCTGCTTAGCCATGGAAACTCACCTTGGCAAGTCACATTCTCTCAGCTTCCGAGAAGGCAATAGCAAACCCATTCTGAGGTAATCTTGCAGAGGAAAACCCCATGATAGAGTTGGAAACAATTTGAAGACACACAACAACAACAACAACAACAAGTAACAAAATACAAGCAACTCATAGAACTAGAGTGTCACATTTTGGAATAAGGTATCCCTCACACAAAACACAGGCTGCCTATCTGAAAACAAATTGTAAAAGCAGCTGCTAAGCCTTTATTAAGACCAATGAATCAGAGAAAAGGCCTGTAAGATTTTGAACAGCTGTACTGCAGTCTCACTGAATGAGGCCATTAGAAAGAGAGGAGGTCCTGAAATCTGGGCTATCACAGTTATCAAAGCAGAAGAAGAAAGACAGGTCAGCCTAGCTTCAGATAAGCTCTTGAAGCAGTGGAGAAAATACGACAAGATCTGCAGCACCATAAAGGCTAACATTTTTTCTAATGGCATGAACTTTCATGCTACTTCATGCTACTCTGATGACTACTTTGGAAATCTGAAGCATCAAGAATCTTATTCCGGAAATCCTTATCAAGACTGCCATGAACTAACAATTACTTTATTCTCCCAGTTCTCTGCACAAACCAGAAAAATGAAAGGGGCAAAATCTGTCTCCTTGCCACCTGAAATGCTGCCTGTCTCTGAGGTGTCTGCAAATTCTCTGAGAAAGTAGCGCTTCTTTTATGCTAAGCTGTGGTTGCTCCTGGTCACTTAGAGTTGTGTGTGTGCGTGTGTCAAAATCTGAGAACTGCTATAAATATTTCATATGCTTTAGCATCATCCATGGTCCCCTGTTCAAGCCAGCTGAAGCAACTGAAGGTTTCAAGAAGCATTTGTCCCTTTTCTAGACACATACTCAAGCCTGACATCATTTCAGTCATAGGCACTTGGAAACCAGAATGAGGCAGAATGAAGCAGACACCAGAATGAGCAAGAGAAAGAAAAGACGTTTTTAGAATATAGCACAAGAGCTGCACTGGAATCAGAGCAAAGGTTAGAGTTGGTCTGATGTAGTTGATCTGATCACTGTTGAGTAAACGGTAAGATTTTGAATTGTTTTGCAAATTCATTTTATCAAATACTCAAGAGGATAAATGCATTTTCAATTACAGAATAACATAGGTCCTCCACATGTTTCTGGATGGCAACTACCATCATCCATCACCCATTGCCTACACTAACTAAGCTTGATAGGAGTGCAGTTCAACATCTTAGAGGGCCACATGCTCCCCAGTCCAGTCCTACTAAAATCTCTTCTACTTTTTCTGTTATTCAGCCTTGCATACACACACAAGAAGGCTTCAGGGCCACCATATGGTGCACCATATGCCCCCGTAAAATGTGCGTTGAGGGCTCCTGAGAACACACACAAGTCAGGTGGGAGAGGTAAGCTATCCTCTCAAGACAAGACTCTGGGGCAGAAAGCTTCCTAGGACTCGACTCAGTAGAAGAAACAAGTGTTCAATACAGAAATAGTCCCAAACACAGCAGGACTAGCTTACCACATCTGGAAATGAAGAAATGCACAACTCTAAAGTCTTTAAGACCTGAGAATGTTAAGGAGCATTAGGGGAAAAAAGTTTCCGAAAGGAAGGAAGGGTAACAGATTAGGTTTCAGATTAGGGCTGGCCAATTCGCTGTCCTCCAGAATGCCACTAGACTGCAACGCCAATGATCCCTAGCTAATTAAGAGGGATGACGGGACTTGCATTTGCAGGGCCACAAATCAACCACCCCCATCTACAATGACCGAATCACACCACTGGGGGAAAGCGAGAGGATCTCGTGTCTTCCTCCAATTACCCCTCGTCCATTTCACCAACCTTTCCTCCCATCATCCCCCGCCGGCACTTGCTTCCTCCCCTTACCATTCATGCCAGGGTGAGGCCATATGGCATTAAAGGGGACCCCTCTGTCTCCTTCCTCCTCGCACGATCAAAACAAGACTGTCCAGGGTGCCGCTTCGGAGTCCTGCAGCCTCCGGAAGGGAAAGCGGCCACGCCTCGACCATGCCCGGCGCATTTTTACCAGCGAGGCGCCGCACTTTCCCCGGGCCAGCGTGGCCAGGATTCCCGCTGAGCTACCTGCACGCTAAGACTCCTCGACGATTAAAGAGGTTTAATGCCGAGAGCTAGCCCGCCAGTTCCCGCCTCCCAGACGCCACAAGCCCCGGCGAAGGAAGAGGCGGGGGGGCGAGAGGCAGAAAAGCGCCCGCGGTGGGCGCGCGGACGGGCTGAAGAACCTCTCCGACGCCCCGGAGGTGCTGGGTCCGTGCCCAAGGGGAGAAAAAGGGCGCCGCGAGGGCCAACGGCGCCAGGAGCTCCCCCTCCTCCTCCTCCTCCTCCTCGCTCAAGCGTCCCCAGAGGCTCTGGGTCGGAGTGGCCCGGGCGGGCGCTTCGCCCCTCTCGTGGCCACGGCCGTGCAGCTGCCCAGCACAACGGGCTCGACTCGGGCCGTGTGGCGAGGCCAGGCGAGCGAAGGGCGGAACCGCCCAGGGGCCTTCCTCGGCAGGAGAAGCACCCCAGCCCACCATCACGCCTCCTCCTCTCTCCAGCCTTCCTTCCTCTCCCGCTTCCCAGCCCCGCGCGCCGCCTTCCAAGTACACTTTTTGGAGCCATTTACGGGTTGTTCAGCTTCTGCTGCCCTTTCTCCGCTCTCACGCGCTGCCCTCCGTCCCATCCCCCATCTGTTGCAACGGAGCTTTCCTCAGAGAGGGGGGGGAAAAGGAGAAGCCCCCCCCCCGAGCACAAAATGCAAACTCAGCGCGCGCCGCTCCCGCAGCACGGCAAACGGGGGCAAGGAGGTGCGACTGAATGAAATAAAAACATTAAAAAAAAAAAAAAAGTAGTCACACACGGGCCTGAGAAGGCGTGAAGGAAAGGGAAGGGCGGTGGAAACCCACAATGCCCGTCTTTCCTGGAACATGAGGAAACACGCGCCCCTCGGTTTCCCACGTCCCTTACCTTGCTGGCTGCTGGGGTCCATGTCTGCGGCCATCTCCCTCGGGGCGAGCCTACTCGCAGTCTTCCTTCCTCCCTTCGGACTGTGCCAAGAAAAAAAAACCCGGGGGGGGAGAACCTAGAAAGGAGGGGAGGCCGTCCGACGACTTAAACTCAGCCGTGCAACTAGCTCACCAGCCGTCCCGTCCCACCTCCGCCTCTCCAGGCGCCCGGGTTTGCCTCCCCCCCGCTTTTTTTTTTTTTTTGCTCAGCCGCACTCGACCCGCCCGCGCCTGATAAAAGGGCGGGTTCCCTTTGGCGTCCACGTCAGCCGCGCGGCCGGCGGGCGGGCGGGCACGGAAGCCACCTGACCGCCAGCCACACCAGAAGTTAGTCCCGCCTGGCCCCGCGGCCACGGGAAGGTGTGCAGTGCAGGTGTTGTGAGGTTCGCGGGGTGGGGCGCGCCCTTCTGGTTCGCTTGTTAAGAGGCGCAAACTTGGGAGTGAGAGGGAGGAGATGCAGCAGGTGTATGCCAGAGGGCTACGGGCTTTATGTTTTGCTTCTCTGAGAGCTGGGACACAGTCCTATTCCCATATCCGTACTGTGGTAGCCATGCCTTTGTTAGACCAACCAGACAGGCACAACATCTGTGCACGGTTTAAAGCTTCGAGGACCTTTTGTCGAGCAAAGATGTTAGAAAAAATGGACCGGGGGGGGGGGTCTTTGATTTTCAGTCGTGATTTTTGCAAAGTTTTCTTTAAGACAGAGGGATGTGAGACTTGGGCCATTTCCGCACTACAGTGTTATACTGCTATTATTCCGCTTTCAACATCCTGTGGAATTCTGGGGCCAAAGAGCTCTCTGGCTGAGAATTCTAAATACCCCTCCCTAAACTGCTGAACCCCAGGATTCCATAGAATGTTGCAAGTGGAATAATAGCAGTATAACACTGTAGTGCAGAAATGGCCCTAGAAATAGCGTTTAACAGATAGGAAATTTTGCTCTAAAATGGTCCTCTAAGTTTTCTGGATATGGGGAAACAGTAAAAGGTTTGTTTTGAAAATACTGCTGGTTCCCTTGAAAACTCCTGTTCTTCCTCCCAGGAATGTTCTTCATTTTTAACCCTATCAGGAAAAAAAAAGGTTAATTTGGGACTCAGGCCTTAAAACAGTTTAAATAATGAAGATAGCAATACTCATATTAGGTACCATACTGGGAGACAGATGGGGTATAAATTGAGTAACCAAGCAAATAAAATCAAAGTACTCAGTGTGAGTCCCTTCAGTGCTAAGTAATAATCTGAATCCATGTATTAGGAATTATAGGAGGGTGGAATTAGGGGAGAATGTTCTAAAATAGTTCTGAAATCCAATGTTTGTTTCCTTAGAAATTACCAACTGAATACTAGTTTAAATTAATCTTGTAAGCACACTTAGGCGAAAAAACTATTGGCAATCAAGAAATTTGCTGTATGCCGTGTATGACTGAATGGTACTTTTTTCCTTATCTCACAGTATTTGGGTTTTGATGTAATATGCTTAAGCACTTATTTAGACTTTGTTCTGTGGTCTTTTATTGTGTTCATCTCAATGTGATCTCTGTGTTAGCTTAAAGTAGTTCCTATGTTCACAAGTTGTGTCCTTAGGCAGCCTAATAAAGATGGCTTCTGGCATGTATTTACTCATGGTGCTATCTGCTACATGTACAAATAGACATCTGAAGTGCATGTGTGTCATCCTGTCTCTTGATAGCACAAGGTAACCTGAAGCAAAATTATAGTAAAAAATTCCATGGCACCTTGAGGCCTAACATTTTGGACCGTGACATTGACTTTCATGGCCATAAATTCTCAGATGAAGTTGATGAAGTGAGTTCCAATCCATGAATGCTTAGGCCATAAAAATGTGTTAGTTTTTGAAAATGCCAGTAAGGTTCTGTTTTCTTTGCTACAACAAATCAACATAGGTATTCTGATAAATTGTTACTAAACATATTGGCACATCATGTTCTGTAACATACTAAGCATTATGGGGAGATCCCTTGTCGGAGGATAAGTACAAACCAATTGCTAAGGCTGACCGGGGATACATACCTATCTAGTCGTGTGATTAAGACAAAAGAATTGGCATATACTGTCAGTAGGACTATCTGAACCCGGTCAGAACCTGCTGGACACTATATTCAAATTACAGAATTTATTACTTATCATTAATGGTGCTGGCAGGAATAATAGAATATTGACAGAACATGGGTAGCAAATATCAGGATACCCGGTTTTAGTCATCTTCAGAGTTATTGTTTTTAAACTTTGGTAAAAATATAGACTTTACTAAAACATAGTAAGTGGAATTTTAATCCATGGCAGTGATTTTGTATACAGACCCATAGACTTGCATTTACAGGATGTGTTTGTTCATCCTCTGTTTTCTTTTTCAGCATCATTTATTATTGAGAGTTATCTTTTAAAATGTTTATGAGGCCTGTTGTAACTGGGGAGGTTTTCCATGTCAAAAAAAAATGAGCAACATTCCTCCGATTATTTATTTTTCAAATTAAAACTTCATAAGGAAGTAAAGAAGAGGAATAAAAAACTGTTTGATATCAAGCATATAGAAGTCCATCTTTCCCAATGCTGTTGAGAGTTTTGCCACAGAGCTTGTGGAATTAATCACATCTCTGTTACATAGCTCAGTTTAAAAGATCAGGTCCAAAGAGTGGCTTGTGCAAGCAAAAGTACTTATCTCAAGAGTGGGGCTGGGGTACTCTGGGCCTGCAGCTCATGTAAATTTACCTGGGATTCAGTCCCGTTGAGCTCCATTGACCTCCCTGACTGACCATTCATAGGATCAGGTTGCATCTCTTTTGCATATCTATCTTGATGATTGGCTAGAAACAGTCTCAGTTCTTCCTTGTGCTTCTTCCAGACCTGAAGGTAATCCTATTTTTCCTATCCCATGTTCAGTTTTATATTTATTTCTAGTAAAAGTACTTGGCTTCACATGGGTTGGGATACCATTTAGTCTGATACAACAAAGCAGTCAAGAAAAGTTATGCAGCTGTCAGAACCAGACACGTGTCCAAGTGAGGCTGCGGGCACTGGCACCACTGGGCATGCTCCCTGCAAAGGTGCATCCCTATAACTCCCCCCTCTCCCAGTTCTGTAGCTCTTTTCTTTGGACTACTGGCTTCCAACTCTATTGACTGCAAACCTATGCAGTGATTAGAGAAATCTGATACCTGCTGATGGATGAGAGTATTATGAAGTTCAACCACATGGATATATTTAGCTTTATTTTGAAAAATATTAAAATTGATATTAAATGGCACCCAGGTATTCATCCCTATACTCACCTGAGTACACCAAGTTCCAAGTTTGTAGATTTCACAGTCTAGGTACACATTCTCCTCTCAGAGATGAGTGGTTGTGTGCGGACTGTCTGAGCAGGCACACACACAATTGGCATGCAGTAAACGGAGGTGATCAGTGCAGCAGAAAATGAAAATAAGTATCAGAGTGGTAAACTGAGGTGGTACAGGGTGTGGTTGATCTGCAAATTCTTCACTGTTCGGGCTTTTGCTTTAAAACCTTTGATCATGCACATACAGAACATACAATATTTGTCGGTATATGAGGAGCACTCCATTTATACACTGGCAAATAGTGTACGTTGTACCTCTTGTGTAATGGTGTACAAGATGCACCCCATTTTCAAACAGTATTATCGAGGAAAAGAAGTGAGTCTTATACACCAGCAAATAGGGTATTTGGATATAATGAAAAGCCAAAATTGTTGAGAATTTATGAGAAAATGTTCTGGTACCCGCTGCTCAATTATTCCTGCTTGTTTCATCCTACTGATGGGAGTGGTTAAACTAACCGGAAAGTTATGAGAAAACAAAGTCTTTTGCTTGGTTCTTTACCCAGAACCTGGCTAGTTGTTCCTCAAACAAACCAGGAACAATAAAACAACTTTAAACTCTACTTTCAACTATGGTTTGTTAGGGGAGTGACAAGTCAGGTACAGTATAATGAGCAATTCTGCTTCTTTGTTGGTTTCTGGTAAGATGCAAGGAAATAAGTTTATATAAATATTCTCAGGGATGACCTAAAACTTAGCTTTGACTTGTGTAACCTTAATTAGGAGCTTTGGACCTTAATCCACATTGCTTCCCTACACTTGTATCCTGAATCTCAGTAATTTCATCAAGCCATGCCCAGAAGTAGAAAATCACATATCATTTTAATTCTTCATCCTATTTTCCAAAACTATTTCTTTGGGTCATGTTCACTAGGTCTAATTTCTCTTTGAAGAAAGATTCCTGTCCTACCTGTTGACTTGACAGACTAATAGATTTCTCTAGCCTGTCAAATGTATCTTTCCTCTTTCTGGCCGCAGCCTCCAGTCAAGGATTAACTCTGTAGTTCTGCAACCTGAAAAATGTTTTATCCACATTTCAGCTTAATTTATGTTTCTCCTGCACAGTGAATTACTGACGTGCCATGCAGTTAATGTTGTCTGTTGCACATTTGAAAGCATGGGTTTCATTTTTTTTTTCCTCCCACAACAACTTCAGTTTAAATCCTGTCCTACTTTTGTGTCTTAAGGCTTTTGAAATGCAGTACCACAGATCAATATATGACTCACTAACAAAGGCCTGCAGAACAGAAATAATTAACAATAAATTTTACAAGGAACTGAAACCTTTGCATTAGATTAAGCTACTAGAGAGAATGATATAATAGTGTTAACTGTGATGTGGGTTTTCTGGAAATTTGCTGATGCTTTAAATAATATTATTTGATATAGCACATTTTATTTAAATATTATATTCAAACACACCCAAGGCTTTATGTGGTGATCATTTTATTGGAATAGTTGTAATAATGTAAAGTGAATGGCATATGCTTCCTTATATTTAAAAGAAATGGCCACACCTGAAGGAATATTGTATTTTTAAGGTCGCAGACCTCAAGAGAGGCATTAATAGTGAGGACAGATGTAGCAAAAGCAGTCAAAGGATGTAGCATAAAGTCATACCAAATAATATACGACTTTGGGGAAAATGTATCAATATAACCATAATCCAAGTTTATGCTCCAACTACAGAGGCAAAAGAAGAAGATATGGAAAAATTCTATACTGGAGTCCAGGAGGAAATTGACCACACACTAAAGAGATCTTTTTGTTAGTCATATGCAAATGCAAACTCATATGGAATGCAAAGGTAGGAAACAAAGGAGAATCATTGTGTAGCTCATGAAAAACTATGGATTACTTCTAAAGAGATGTGTTTGCCACAAGATTTGATTGTCCTGATGTGTAACTTGTATTCAGGACAAGAGGCTACCAACAGGACAGACTACAGAGAAACAGAATGATTTCCAATTAGAAAGGGGGTCAAGCAAGGGTGTATTTTATTACTTTATCTGTTTAACTTATATGATGAATATATCATATATAGAGCAGGATGAGACATGGAAGAAAGAACATCAACCATTTAAGATATGCAGATGACATCACACCATTTGCAGAAAATAGCAAAAACTTGGAACAATTACTGAAGAAAGTCAAAGAAAAAAGTGCAAAGGCAAATTTACAGCTGAACCAGAGGAAAACAAAAATGGTGACCATGGGTGATTTACAAACCTATTTGCTGGCGTATAAGACTCACTTTTTTTTCCTGGAAAGTACTGTTTGAAAAGGAGGTGCATCTTACACACGAGTATGTCTTATACACAGGCAAATAGTATTTGCTGATGTATAAATGGGGTGCGTCTTATACACTGGTGCGTCTTATATGCTGGCAAATACAGTAACCTTAAAGTAGATGCTGAACATATTGAAACAGTTCTTAAGATTTCCCATACCTTGGCTCAGTCATTAATCATGGAGATAGCAGTCAAGAAATCAGAAGAAGACTAGGACTTGAAAGGGTAGCTTTGAAGGAACTAGACAAGATTTTAAAATGTAAAAATATATCATTGAATACTAAAATTAGGATGACTCCTGCCATTCAATTTATATGTATGATTGTGGAAGTTGAAGAAAACTGATAGCAAAAGAATCAACTCATTTGAAATATGGTGCTGGAGTTCTATGGATACCAAAAACAGTTAAAATACAAATGAACAGATCCTAGAGGAAATCAGGCCTGAACATTCTGTCTTGAAACCAAGATGACTAAACTGAGACTGTTCTAGTTTGGCCATATCATGAGAAGGCAAGAGTCACTAGAAAAGACAATAGTGGCAGTTAAGGTAGATGGCAGTAGGAAAATAGGAAGACCACATTACAGAAGGATGGACACGATCAAGGAAGCCATGGCCTAGAGTCTGTAGGACCTGAGCAGGGCTATTGACAATAGCGTGACTTGTAGATCTTTCATGCATAGGGTCACCATAAGCTGAAGTTAACTTGATAGCAGTTAACAACAAATCTACAAAAGCTGTGTCAGACAAACTGGTAAGACTGTATATTTGTATAATGCTATGGGTAATTCAGCCTTTGTGAACAAGATTGTATTTTGTTGTATTGGTTTATTTATTTATACCCAAAGCTCAAGGGACTCAAAGTGGCTCTAGGAGTAAAAGTAAACCAGAATCCATTAGAATATTCATTATATTTCATGGACAATTTAGTTACAACCAAATATTCCACCCACATAAGAAGGTACTCATACAGGATGTGTTGCTGTTGTTGTTGTTGCGTGCCTTCAGTTTGTTTCCAACTTACGGCAACTCTAAGGTAAACCTATCACAAAGTTTTCTCGGCAAGATTTATTCAGAGGGCGTTGGCCATTGCCTTCCCCTGAGGCTGAGAGAATGTGACTGGTCCAAGGCTACCTTGTGGGTTTCCATGGTTGAACAGGAATTGGACCCCTGGTCTCTCAGAGTCCTAGTCCAGACTTCAAACCACTACACCATAGCGGCTCTCCACCACACTGGTTCTCTTGCTGGATGCAGGTCTAGTACAACTGACCTGACACACAGGCACTGTTGTGGGCCAGAACATGAAAGAGAGCTTGAGTGTATAAATAAATGTAAAGAAGGCTAATGGATCTTAAATTCTAACCAACATTTTATTCTGCCATAATCTAAAACGTCGTGTGTGTGTATGTGTGAGTTTAAAAAGCAAACCAATATTACTTCTCCCAAGTTTGTCCTGGATCCAAAAAGGATGCAGTTAATCACTGAATATATTTATTGAAGTGATTAACAAACAGAACTTAAAAATATATGTCAAGGCAAAATGTTTCAGCTTCTGCTGTCTTCAGTTGCGGAAGATGAAACTGGATTGCATACTGCGTGGCACTTTAGGACACTGTTATCTGCATACTTAGGAGATGTCAGTTTTATCCTCTTGTTGAAGCCGTGTGATCTTAAGATTTTTTAGTCTATAAATCCAAAAATTCTCCCTTTTGTCTAAAATGTCTGAAGGGGATGGAGCCTCAGTGACAAACAGGGCAACTCAGGCTGTGACGTTCTGAGGTTGCTCTAGCTTCTTGGTGGGAATAGCAGATGTATGGTTCCTGAAGCTTATACTCAGGCCTGTGATTGTTCTTCCCACGTACTTCAGTTGACATATCTGCATTCAATTACATAAATAACATTGCAGGACTGGCAAGTGATGTATTGTTCAATATAGCAGGTCCTGCCAGTCACTGTGCTCTTAAAAGTGACTGTCTGCTTAAGGTATTTATAGGTGATGCAATGCTTTGAATCACAAGGGTACTATTCTGGATTGTTGACTGGTGTTTTCAGGACAGCTTTTACCAGCAGTCTCCTTAGATTTGATGGCTGGTGGGAAGCGATAACTGGAGGCTCACTGATGGCTCTAGCAAGATGTTCTGAATATGTCAGCAATGAATACTTTTCTCTAACTGGTAGTTAGGAGATGCTGGATGGAAATCTACCACAACTGGAATGTGGTGTTAGTTGTTTCTTATATCTTTTGTGGAGAAAATTTTCTGTCAAAATAATGGTTGCTCTCCTGATGTTGTCATTAATTATATATGAAGGATATCCCCTTTGAAGCAGATGTCACATGAGTTCATTGGTCCTTTCATAATAGTTTTCTTCAGTGTTAAAGATGTGTTTGATTCTTAGAGCCAAGATGTAGGTAGTATTTTAAAGAAACATGCTTGTGGTGCTGGAATCTCCAGACAGGCATGATCAGTGGGCTTATTCTGGAGATCTGTGACAATTTTGTGGTTCTCAGTGGTGAGCAGGACATGAAGGAAAGGGATTTATGGATGTTCAGTTGTGCTACTAGGTGTGAACTTCATTGTAGGATGGATAGTGTTAATGTCTTATATAAACTTTTCTAAGCATTCCTTTCCCATTAATGTATTGCCAGCATATAAGTACTTACTTACTAGAGACCTAAATACCCTAAAGGCATCAGATCCTGTCTGATCCTGGAAGCTAAGCAAGGTCAGCCACTTTCATGAGAGACTGTCAATGAATACCAAATTCCATAAGCTGTATCTCTGAGGAAGGAACTGGCAGAACCACCTACTGAGTATTTTCTGTCTAACAAAACCCTGTGAAATTCATGAGGTCATCATAAGTCAAAAGGCAAACTGAAGGCGCAGACACATGCACGCACATGCTTATTAATCAGTGTCAAAATAGTGTGTAAGAATTCAAAACAATAGAGGTAACAGAATAATTATAGGTAATGGAATAATTATGATATTGTTTTAGGAATCTATCTGATCAGTGCACTTTTGAAGCTGCTGTGTTGTGTGTAGGCCATTCATTATTGTTATGCTACATTTATATAAACTAATCTGTGAAAGCTGTACAGTAGAATAATTTTTTAAAAGATTCCCTACAGTTTTCAGCTACAGCAAAGCAGCATTTGTTATAGCTGTGCCCTGGAGGATAGAAGCTGACAGTAAAAGATAAATAATAAATAAGGGCAGGAAATGATGGCGATTTTTTTTCTTAGATGAGTGTCTGTAACAAGTTGTTTGGTATCAGATCAAATATGTTACCCATATGACTATGTCAGTGTGAACAAGAACATCCAGTTTCAATCATTTATCTTCTGTTTATGCACTTGAACCACGGACTCTGTTCAAGGAATTAAATTCTTTAACAGGGTATGGAAAAAAAAATTATGTACACATGGCTGATGCTCATGCCTTTGTATGCCTAATTTGATTGGCTCTTCAGGAGAGGTGTTGCCATAGCTACTACCACATCATACTGCAATTGCTGTGTCTTTAACTTAAAGGACACATTGTAAAGGAATAAATCTGATAATTTCATCACACATAGTTCTAAAGTGTTCTCATTGACTCTACTGCAATTATAGGATGTATATTGGGGGATCCTGTCCCACATGGTTGCTCTTGTAGCAGTGAACAGAATTAGACCCCAAATTTTCTAAGAATTTTGTTAAGAAAATTGGTAATTTAGTTATATCGTCTTACTTCAGCATTAAGATACTGTTGTTTGGAACTGTTCTTGTGAATTATGTTAACTACATGTTTATAGTATGTTCTAGGGAATTGTTAAGCATAATAACCCATTTTCATTGTACTGAAGCCTTTGTGCAGTTGTATTTACACAAGATATCACATTATTTTAAATTTTTCTTTGTAGCATGATATTCACGGTATAAATTTGAATTGAGTTGTACATTATCATAGTCTCATTTGATTTGTGAATTTGTATGTATAAAACTACTGTATAATATTATACTTTATTATCTTAAATCACATGTGCCATGTTTAGATAGTTGTTTGAACATTAGGGGCCTTATATGTTAATATATTTGTTTGAACCTGATCCCATCTATCTATTTCAGTAGTTGGTAGGAGGTAAGTGCTGGAGTGTTTTCCCCCTTTGTGAAATTTGGACATAGGTCACAAAACCTTGGGGACAGTCATGCCATCCTGAGAGCAATATACCCCTTACTTATCCTAAGGGATGCCCATCTGTTTTTTTAAAAAGTCTACATGTGTCCAAAAGAGGGTATGACAGAGGATGTAGGATAACATTTAACATGAAGAGGTTCTTAAGGTTAAGCTGACACTGTCACCAGATAATTTCTTCTTGTCCGATCGTATTGAAAAAGGATTCCATTTCTAGGTGTGTAAATATATTCTGCTTCCAGTAAGCAGGCTTGCAAAAGTGTTGTTTCTTGTTTTTGTTTGAAAGTGTACGTTTTCTTGAATACACTTCTGAGAGCATGTTCAATTAAGAATTGCTTTCCTTGGTTTTCAGACATTTTCTACCATATATGTATTTTTATATTATTTGTGTGTGTGTGTGTGTGTGCATGCATGAAGAGCCACTGTAATGTAGTGGTTTGAACATTGGACTATGACCCTGGAGATCTGAGTTCAACTCCTTGCTTGGTTGTGGAAACCCACTGGGTTGCCTTGGGTGTGTCACACACTCTCCTCTGCAGAAAACACCATGATAGGGTTACCTTAGGATCACAACAACACACAAAAGCAGCAGCAGCAACAACAACATATATGCATGCATATATACCTACAGGTATTTGTTTTAATTGTGGCTTAGAGGAACAAAAAGGAGATTGTTAGTCTATGACAGATGATAAATTCATGACCTCTTTACAAAGTGTAGACAATGAGAGACAAATTGTGACATGACAACATAGCTGACACAAACCTCTCTGATAACAAGATTATGTCTTATTTCTATTTTTTATGCTCTCATAATCCTTCTATATATTGTTTATTTTGGAGCAACTATGATGGATTCTTTAGGAAATATTTTGCTATTACTGTTATGCTAATAGATCGCACTTCCCTAAAAGAGCTGACGGCAGAAAAGGAGTTCTTCCTCCCCTTCCTCTTTATCACTACAGCCTTAAGAAGTAGGTTGGAGTTTAAGAGAGTGTGACTAACCCAGAATCACCCAATGGGCTTTATGTTTCAATGTGTATTTGAATTAAGGCAGCTCAGCCTTCAAGACTTGATCTTCTAGAAGCTCTGGCCAGCATGGTCATTGGCAACAGATGGTGGGAGCTGCCATCTGAAACATCTGGAAGGTCAAAGGTTTCTTATCCTTGAATCTACACCTTTCTTCAACCATTGCACCATGCTAGCTTTATACAACAGCTGTATATTAAAGAATGTTTTACCCTCCAGCTCCTATAACTTCTTCCTCAGGTAACAGACCAGTATCCAGTAAGTGCTAATAATTAAGCAGCATCATTGTTAGTCCTGTTTTGGGAAATGGGGTTCCAGGTGAGAGTGTGAAGAAGATACACATTTTTTCTTATTCTTGTTGTCTCTTTCTTAATCAGAAGATTGAAAAAAAAAACTGCCACCTTTTTTTCTCATTGAGCGAGAGCTAAAAGACCAGTGCTCCCATCTCCACTTTCTGTGGGCTTTATTGCAAAAAAAGAAAGGAAAAGGAAAAAAGAGAAAGAATGAATTGGTTTTCCTGCAAAGCCTAACATTTGTACACAAATAATATATTTTGTGGGAAAACGATTTTCACAACCTGAAATGTGAAAAGTCATCCCCAAATATCTTTTGTAGTTTTACCCAGTGGGGAAGAAATGTCCCCCCACAAAATGAATTCTTTTGTTCTTTCATGCAAGAAGAGTATCAGCAAGCATGTCAGAACAGAAGAGGGAAGTACTTGCATGTCTATATAAGGAGTATCACAAATCTTACTGACTTATTGAATGGAAGACCTGTTTGGTTTGGTCCATAAATAACGTGATTTTCTTCTATTGGGAGAATGGCCAGTTCATTTTTTCTCAGCCTGAACTTCTGGATTCTAAAATGAAGGAAAAGACAGATAAATAGTTGCTGTAGTGATGAGGCCTTGGCCAGACAATGTACCAGTACAGAGAAGCCACAGAGTTGGATACTATCAATGTCTTTATGCTGAATGTACAGAGATAAGACCCTAGGATCACAGTACTTGTCCCAAGACAGAGGGATGCTGTTTCTGGGCAATAAAGAAAAATGATGCAATTAACCTCACCTCAACTCCTGACTTGCCATATACTAATACAGAGTCAAACTGTATAGTTATGAAGGAAAAGACTAAATTGAGAACAGGAAGAAATTTGAGGGTGTTGCAAAATACAAAGTGTTATTTGGTTCTTCTTTACCAGTTTACGTCTTAGCTTTAGTTCTTAGCTCTTTGATGTACAATGGTATTCTTCTGTCCCAACCCCATGCTTTGTGTGGTAAAATTTACCTCTCTTTTCTAAACACATAAGAGAATAGAGCTTCTCTGTTATGTTTATTAATTATAGTTTAAGTAAAGTTATGGCAGTTTAAGTTTTCCTATGCTGCATTTTCCAGAGAGTTCTTGCACAGATCTCATTAGTCTTTGTTACTACTTTGGAGCATTTCATTCCCCCTGCAAAGAACTTTTCTTTCTGATTCTTAAACAGGACTAATATTTTTCTGGGGCAAATTTCTGGCCTGTGAACTACTTAAATAACTCTAGCTATCTCTCCATTTTTAATTGTATCTCAATTTTTTAAAATTGCTCCTGGCGAGGGTCACATTTCACTATTTAAGTTTGTATTCTATTTCTCCCTAGGTTAATTTTTCCTTAAAAATTTTCCAAGAACCTATATGTGAGATCTTGAATATGGATTGGCACATGGAGAGACCAAGGCATGAGGGAACCAAGTGTGATGAGGAGCAAAGTTGGGGAGTGCATGAACAAACTATCACCACCTTGCTCTCTGGCCACTGAGGGAAAGGGATGTCCTAAGCAGCTCAGCAATTGTCCCAGCCAGTACCTTGAAAAAAGTCCTGCCAAGCTACATAGTCCCTAAACTGCAGCTGGAAAGGTGATTGCCCTGGGTATGAGAAGCATAAGCGGGAGGGACTAGAAAAGTATCTCTGGCATGCACAAACCAGAAAGAAGATCAAGCTAGAGATGAGTGGGGAGCCTAAACTCACCCCCAGCTATAAGTCTAAGCAGCCCATTTAGCCATGTCCTGGGGTGAGAGGCCAAAGCAGTTTTCTTTTGTCTTCTCTGTCTTCACTCAACAAGCTTCGTGGCTGATCTGAACCCAGGTCTGCCTCATCAGTTCACCCCTCCATACTGTGGTCCCTACACTATGCTGGCTGAAGAGGTGGTCATCCAGAGAAAATGCATCAAGATCTAAATCTTGAATTTTAAACATTGTGAAGCAAGTAAGTAGGCTTGATGCTTGGTAAAGTACAATGGGTACTCTGTATCTGCCATGGTTTGGTACCAGGACCCGGGGAATACCAAAATGTGTAGCTGCTCAGGTCCCATTATGCAAAATGGTGTAGTAAAATTACATCCCTTATATAAAATGGCAAAATTGAAGTTTGCTTTTTGCATTTTTTCTTTTTAATATTTTCAAGCTGTGGGTGGTTGAATCCATGGGTACAGAATCTGCAGATATGGTGGGCTGGCTGTGTTGTTATTTGTTACATTTATCTCCTAACCAAGGCAATATATGTGGCTTTCTTCCTCCTACTGCATTCTTTTAAGAACCATGTGATCAAGCTAAGAGTGAGTGAACCAAGGTCACCCAGTGAGATTCGTGGCTCACTACAGGCTTAAATTTGGGTTTTCCATGCCCCAGTCTAGCACTGTAACTACTGCACCACCTTTGGTCTCAGTGCTGCTGTTTCTTGGTCTTGGTATTATCATGCTGACTTCTGGTCCACATTTCTCTAGTCTTCCTGAGACAGGCATAGTTCCTCTACGCCATATCTTTTAGACTGAAGGTTCTTTGCCTTATACCTATCAGTCTGAATCCGTTTCCAGCCATTTCCTCACTAGAGTGTTATAGTACTATTATTTCACTTTCAACGTCCTTATGGAATCCTGAGGTTTGCAGTTTGCAGTCAAAGGCCCCTCCCTAAACTGCAAACCCCAGGATTCCATAGGATGTTGAAAGTGGAATAACAGCACTGTAACAGTCTAGTGCAGAAATGGCCACAGACTTTTTATAGCAAGATCTGTTCAGAAGAGGTTTGCCTTTGTCTTCCTCTGAGAATGAGAGAGTGTGACTTGCCTAGGGTTGTTACCCTGAAAATTGGGGGTATCTTAACGACACCCAAACCATGCTTCAACAATTAACGAATTAGCGGAGCAACCCAGCAAAACTTGCGAGAGGTCAGGGCAAGGGACCTTCAACCCTATGTCTACGGGGTCAGAACCACGCAAGAGTCAGAGAAATGAGCTAAAATGGTTTTTATTAACAAAACTAACAGAGAGAGAGAAAGTGATGTACACACGTTACCAAATATTCTTGCACTCATACAAGGGCTACGGAAATAAAGATGGAAATAAGAAACCAAGTGGGAGAGAGGGCACACGGACCTTAGTCTAGACGTCCTGGGGGAAGGAGAGGATTAGCGCAGGCTCGGTGTAAAGCACCAAGGGGAGGCTGACGGATGGTAGTAGTGGGGTCTCGCGGAGGAGTAGGAACGCGAGTCGCATTTGGCTCTCAGCAGCGTCTGAGAGGCTGGTATGGGAGGCTTTGGTAGCAGCGAAATGGGCCCTTCTGTCCCGTCTAGGAGGCTCTCCAAAGAGACTCCAAAAGTGGGGAGTTTTATAGCTAATTTCTGTCCTCAGGCCAGGTATCGGCTAGCAAAGTATCGTTAATGGGCGATAAGGGCAGAATATAATGTTAGGCAAATATCACGACCCCTCCTTGGTATTGTTTTCGTACTGGGAAGGCCAGGTGCGTGATAGGTTTAAAATTCCAAATTGATAGGTTTTGATTGGCTGGCTTCGCACAGTTCATCAGCGTAGCTTGGGGTGTGACAGTGTCCAGGAGCGAATCTATTGTCTGCCTAGAGATACGTGACTCAGAACAATAGGTCAGTCTTCTAGCCTAAAGGACGTTGTCTATGTTTCCATACAGCAGAGGGAGACGGTATTGTTAAGGATTTCCCATTCAACCCCAATGTTGTTTTTAACTGCAATTGACCTTTGCTAACCAATATCCAGGTTGGGGAAGCCAAGCCAATTTTTAGGGGTCCTTTCTTGGGATTACTTTGGGGTGTAACAGGATCACCCAGTGGATTTCCATGACCATGTGGGGATTTGAACCCTGGTCCCCAGAACTGTAGTCCAATGCTCAAACCACTACACCATGCTGGTTGTCTGGAGATCAGGATTTGAATCTCCACTTGGCCGTGGAAGCCCACTAGATGATCTTGTGCAAGTAACACTTTCTCAGCCTCAGAGGATGGCAGAGGCAAACCTCCTCTGAACAAATCTTGCTAAGAAAACTTTGCAAGAAATTCCTGTGCAGAGATAAGATTAGGTGGATAGGGTAGGAGAGGGAGTGTAACGCTTTGCTATTGAATAACAAGCTTCAGCAAGAAAGGAGTGTCTTACCACACATAGGAGTTCAGCGCCTCAATAACCAGTTTGCTGAGAGAAAAATCTGATTCTTTCCTGCTCAATGGGCTTCTGTTTTATGTCTTCTTTAGCCTTTGTTAGCCAATCACCTGGAAAATCTACACTGCTCTCTCATCCAATCAAAAGAGGGATCTGAGATAAAGTAGGTATCCTTACTATTCTAACTGTTCCAGCCAGTGTACATATTGAAATTTATTTTCTCTCCCAACTAATCAGTGTCTCCTTTTCTTGTGTACAGGTGCAAAGGTGTTTTGTGAAGTTATTAGACCAGTAACCTTGTACTGTCAGTATTATTATTATAAACTGGTTGTTACCTTCCTATCTTTGTTTATACTTAGGCTTGCTCTCTTTGTAGAGCTAACATGCATTTATTTTCATAATATGCTACTCTACAATACATCTCTACAGCTCCAAAAATTTAAATGAGGCAAACAGAAATATCAAAAGCAACCCAGCCTGTTACATTCTCCACATTTCCTTGCTTGGAAATTTGATGCTACATTTCTGGACAAGAAAACAAAATGGTGCCAGAAGCTTAATGTGTTAAATTTGTCTGTTTCACAGCTGTTAAAGGAACAATACTTCTCTTAGAGAAGAAAGGTTGGCAATTTTAGAAGTGAGAGACTGCTTAATTGGTAAAAGTAATGTTTACACTGATTCCATCAACAGAGAAATAGGTTCCCAATCACCAGTACACAGAACAGATGCCACAATATTTCTTTAAATTGCCAGAAAATTAGTTCTTTGCTTAATTGCTCATTTATTTGTTTAGTATTCTGTGTCAAATCCATGCCTTCTTTGTCAAAAATTCAGCTTATTTGTTTGTATATGTGATCACCTGTATTATATATAGGAACAACAGATTGGATACACATTTAGTCAGAGCACACTAAATGGAGCTTAAGCACAAGTGAATAAAGAGTGTCTCTCCAAATGATAGTGTAATGCAGTACCAATCAGTCTTTTCTAGCAAAGCCAACAGTGAGGAATACTGGGAATACTGGGAGGTGCAGTCTGACAACGTCTGAGGACCGCACTTTGCCCACTCCATCTCTTTGGTCAGGATCCTCCTGGGTACATAGGCTGGATCTTACTGTTTCTGCAAAAATCAGCAGCCTCCTGTCATGTATCTTAAATTCCAAAGGTCTGGGAAACTCTTTGGAGGAAGTTTTTAGGGTGCACAGGAAACTGCAGGAAGGAGCTTGCCAGTTCTGGTAGAGACAGCAGGATCAAGCTGAAGAACTCAGTTGAATCCTAGTCATTTATTTAAATAGGTCTACCATCAGTATGACTAAGTTTGGATCCAACTCATATTTACATTTATAATGTATCTGTGACTGAAATAGATAATTGTGACTGTTGCAGCACAAAACAGTTATCGATCAGAGGTTCATGTGGTGGTACAGCTTCATGGTGCATTACATATATTAATACAAGTGTCCTTCCTCCTGCACATATAACAAAAGGAATCTTTTCAGAAGATTTTGAACTCAAAGAAACTTACTTTTGGCAAGCAGACTTACTGCTTTCATACATCTACACTAACTGACCAGTGTAAATGTCTGAGAGACTTGCAATCTCCTTATGCAGCCCTTCAAAAATTTAGGGTGAAGTACATGATTTGCATATTTCTGGGTCCTATTACATTCTATCCCACACCCAATGCTACTTCTTGCAAAACTACCACATTTCGAAAGAGGGATTAGCCTTGATTATGACACACATCCTCTGTGTTTGTGTGTGTGTGTGCGCGCGCGCGCGTACCATGAAGTCACCTATTGATTCATGACAGCCCTATGAATTTCATAAACCTATAAGTCTATACTTACTGCAACTGTTTGTTCTGTTACCTCTTCCTGGAATCAAGCAGGCCTCTGCCTGCTCATTGGTATTCTGCTCAGGTATAAAGAGGGGCAGCTAGCAATGTCCTAGCAAACATTTTCATCCAACATGGGGTGCTTGCTTAACTCCTGGAGGTTCAAATGTGAAACTTGATGATCCAGTTAAATAATCCAGTTAAGATAAGCTTAAACTGAAACTGAAAACAGAGTGGGGCAAAGAACATTGTGTATGAATGTGCCGTCAAGCTGGCTGTCAATATTTGGTGGCCTCATCTATTTCATGAGTATGGCACAGCTTTAAAAAAAATTGTGACAAATTATTGTTTAGACTTTAAATGACTTTGGTAATAGCCACCAACAAAGCCAGAGTGGATAGAAAAATCAGGTAAACAGGATATAGCCAAGGAAGAGAGCAATTTATAACTTGAAAAGGTGAAAATTTTTGACCATGATGTATATCTGAGGGGGTAGCGATTTGGACATGACATTTTGCACCAAATGAATATTGCTGTTCCAGCCATAAAGGGTAATATGAAGTTATGGCTGTTTCATATTCCAGCTTGTCATGGTGGGTGGTTTATTCAATATCACATTTATAGCAAAATAGTATATATCTCTGAAAATAAAATTCTGAACCTTTGAAAATGTAGTATTTTGTTACTTGGTTATTTGTTTAAGATATCCACAGGATTTTATATTACGAAGTAAATGCTTCAAAACCAGCAACGTGCAATTTATCAATTAGAATTTGTATCCGTGCCATGGCAGAGGTTTCTCAATTTGTAGCCTGTGAGCAACAATTTTATAGGAAACAATCGATCAATAATCCTGCATCTTCAGCAGACTCTTTTACAAGCTAGATTTGATAATGTTTTCTATCAACATCATGAATCTGTCAGAACCATAAAGGAACATCCTATCATCATCCCATGAGAGTTGTACTCTGGATTTTGTGATGGACATTAAGAAGCAGAGCTCAATTAACCAGTACCCTTTAGTATGTTATACAGCAAAGTAAGTAGACCAGAGTCCTGAAATTACAGTGGACCCTCCAGATCTGCAATTTGCAACAACTGCAGAGCATCATGTCCTATATATAAAATGGTGGTGATGTGAACATAGACACGCTGAAGCATCCACATTCAGGTCACTGCCATTTAATAATTTAATAAGGGACGTGATCATTTGTGTTTTTTTCATTCACGAGGGGTCTTGGAACTGACCCTCCACAGATATGGAAGGTCCACTGTATTCAATAATTATTTAAAATGGGTGGGCAACAGTGGAGCAGGCAGGGGCCATTCTGTCTCCCTATGTGCCACATCATCATATTTCTTCAAACACGCACACGCCTCCATTGGGCTGCACTGTTATGTAATGTTACTTCTGGCTGCCATTTTGACTGATTTTCAGCATAGCCTTTTTGTTTCTTTGTCTTTTGCAAATGGGGGGGGGTACTCTGGAGGGTGGAAAAAGCAAGCTGGCATCTTTGTTACTGGTTTGGTGTGCTTTTGAATAGTTTCTGGGTTAAAAAAATTTGCCTGAGAATAGCATGATTTTTTAAAAAAATGGATTCTGGGTGGGGGAGGCTTCAGGTGCAGCACTTTGGAACCCCAAGGGGCACTTATGGCCCACAGGCTGCACTTTGCCTACTCCTGATATTTCTGTGTAGACAGTACAACTCCCAGAACAGATACTGGACATGCTGGCTAAGGGGTTATGGGAACTTTAATCCCAAAAGGTAACTTCTTCCATTCTCTTGTAGATAGGCTGCATGTCCTGTTCACTGTGCAGAATAATTTTAACACCCATTACTAAAAGTGTGATAGCAGTTCTAGCTGCAAAACAGCCTTCTGCCCCCAGGATTCTTTTAATGCTTCAGCAGAAGCCCCTACTACACAATTAGTGTAGAAGTTTTCCCAGTCTGGTGACATAAACTCCAGGGCACCACAAGTTGAATCATGTACCCTGATTTGAATGGCAGTTTATAATAGGAATAGGGAAAATCTGGATGCTTGCTAGGGCTGATGATAGTTTTGGTCTAACATCTGAAGGAACACATAGTATTCATCTCTGGATTTACACAGTTGGCACAAAAACACAGATTCCTATGAAGAGAACATGTTGGGAAGGGGCAGGTAGAAAACTTGTTTTCTATGCAAAAAGCAAAATTTTTGCATAGGACAGAGTATATTTTGCACAAAATACATTGATTCCTGCACAGAAATATTGCTTCCTGAGCAGAAGACACTTTTTTCCCTCTCAAAACACTCATCTCTATGAGAAATGTTGTGATTTTTCTGGTCATTTTTGTATAAATTTCCCCCAACAAAGTCCTGATATCCAAATAGTGCTTGAAAATTCTGCAAAAATCCTCATTCTTGTAGGGTCAGGGGGAAATGACTAAAATTATTATTTTCACATATGGAAATGGAACCAAAGAGAAGATATGTGTCTCTACTTCATACACAGAAATTCAAAATAGTACTTTGAAAAGAGACATTGTGGAAGAAACAAGAGAGGACTGTGAGAAATGCAAACAAATGCAAAATTGGGAAGGGGCAAGAAGACTGAACACCCCCACATCTTACACACCACACTAGCACATGGAAAACTGGATTTTTAAAAATCCATTTTACTGATGAAAAAGACAGACAATGAAGGGAATATACCTGAAAAACCTTTCAATAGTAAAATGTCATGTGGGTAACAGAAAGAGAAGCAGTAACTTGCTCACAAAGCTGCCAATAAAGCTACATGAATAGTATGTCTGGGTGGCTGAGGTTAAAGTAAAAATTAAAGACTCCTTTTCATAGATCTACAGAAGAGTATTCCTCCTCCTCATGTCCTTCAGTGACAACACACCTGGAGGAATGAGTTACATCTTGTTAGGACGGATTAAAAGCTTTTAGCTTCTTAAGTAATTCAACAATTAGCCTATACAATTTAATTATGGACACTAGCAACAGCTTACTTTTATTACAGGGACATAGTTAATGGATTAAGAAAGTAGAAGTTGTAAACAGCTTCTTGGAAAATTTCTAGTGTTCAAAAATGTTGGCCCTTAACAATATATATCCAGGGCTAAGAACTGAGACAAAAGTTCTTTTCATGCAAACAATTCCTTGCTTTTATCTTTTGTTTTGGCACCACTGTGGTCTGTTTTGTGGTCCTGAGGTTGACAGCAACTGTGTTTTGTTTACTGCAGTTTCTTTGTAAACCATGAATCTTTGTAAACCATGGATCTGAAAAGGAGCTGAATGTCTTATGAAGGCTGCATGAAAATATAGTCTCCGCAGCAAAATGATATTGGTATAAAAGCTTTGTCCAAAATTGCCAACAGCAACTAGATCTGACCAGGTGTTTTGATTTCCCACCATCCACCTCTGAAATTTTGTACCATTTTTATGCTACATTGGTAACACTAATAAAAATAATTGCACCAGCTTGAATTTTATTTCTTTAAGGGTGGGCAAGGCAGAGAATGAAAGGAGCACTGGTAGTTGGAATTTCTCAGCTTTTTGGTTGTGTATGGTACCAATCAATCACAGGGTATTAAACTTGACTTTCATAATTCCTCATCTTGCACTATTGGTTTATCTAAAACTGTCTTCTTGTTCATGTGTGATAAATAAGTAGACACCATATTCCTTAAGATTTTATATATATGTATCTTACAACTCAGTGTTTTGAATAAGATCACACTTGGATCAAGAGAACTGATAACTGTGTTTCACAGCAAGTGGTTATATAAATCTTCAATAATCTTTGTTACCAAAATTTCTGGTTTATCCATAGCTTTAATTCCTCTTTTCTTTTCATGGTGGGTTTCATATATTCATCTCAAATTATCATTCAAAGGATTTCACTGGCCTTTGTCTCTCAGGTCCTCCCAGTCCATTAATTTTAATCTTACAAAGCTGGGATGGAGAAGCAATGATCCTCCAGATGTTGCTGAATTTCAGTTGCCTGCATAGCTAACAATTGGCTATGCTGGCTAGGACTTATGAGAACAGGCATCTGGCAACATCTAGGGGGCCATGCATGTCCCATCCCTATTACAAAAAGGAAAGTCTCTGGTCATTTATGTTTTAATCTTATGGATGCTGTGAGTTCTATTTAGTTTATCAGGCTTTACTCCCAGATAAGTAAGTATAGAACTGCAGGCTGAGGCTATGCACTTACACTAGAGTACACTCTACTGAAAGTGTGTGCTGACAGAGAATTCTATGGGTACCATGGACTGCACACGCACACACACGCACACATACCCCGTACATGGATTCTAGAGCAAAAAAGACCTGCAGTCTTCCTACAAGCGAAAATTACTAAACTGAGGCTATTGTACTTTGGACATACCATGAGACAGCATGACTCATTAGAAAAGACAATAATGCTCATCAAAATGGAAGGCAATAGGAAGACTGAAATACAGATAGATTGACTCAGTCAAGGAAGCCACAGCTCCAAGTCTGCAATATCTTAACGGGGTTCTTAATAACAGGACATTTGGGAGGTCTCTCGTTTATAGGATTGCCAGAAGTTGAAGCTGACTTGGTGACAATTGACAATAACAAAACATGCATAGGATTATTCGAGCTGTTACATAAGCCTTCAATATATTTGCAATCAATATTTTTATTAATATCCATTTCATTGATATCTCTTTTTCTTACTATCCCTTTTATTTAATATTTTTACCTGCAATGGCATGGAATCTCTGCTAGTCACAGCCAACATTATGCGTTCCTCTTTGAGACTGCCGTTCTATGCATGCATAGTCCCAGTTAACTCAATGGAACAAATCCGAATAAATATTCATAAGATCAGGCTCTAACAGCCCAGTATTAAGCAAGTTTGCTAAGAAGAAAATCCAATTAATGCACTAAAAGTTACTCCCTTTCAAGTGCACTTTGGGTTACAATGTAAAACTGGACAGAAGTGATTTAGGCAACATAGCTGTGACCACAAAAAGATTATCCTGGCAAGTGAGAGCAGTAACTTGGGTGACCCTGAAAAGAAGGCATGCAGCATGTAGAATCCAAACATGCATGCCTATATTGAGTTGGATCCTGAAGAGTGAGAGCAATGAGGAATTGTGGAAGAAGGAGTGGACCAGGACAAAAGAACTGCAGGCTGCTTCTGGTAGGGAGGCATGACACTAGCTGTGTGTGTCTTCATCTCACAGTGAGCATCTTCCTGCTGCTGTTCTGATGTTCAGATGCTGTTCTGATGACGAAAGTGGTTGTCTAGAAGGTAACTAGGGCAGGAATGTTTTATGAGGGCTATAATGCAGTTGCTTTGAATATTTTGTAAATCATAGGATGGGAGGGTGGAATGTATTAGACAACAGGTTTTGGTGCAACGACTAAAATTGTTGTACCCAATAAAGCTGCCTCTTTTAATCTCATCATTTCTTAAACTCTAATCTTCCCGGATATGCAGGGAAGAAGAAAGCTCTGGGATGCAATCAATTATTAAGGTGCTGCTCCCAGCTGAGCTTCCTTCCTGCCCTTCTTACATAGGTAAAATTCCACACTGGCCTCAAATAGAGCTGCCATCTGGCTAGTTACAATAAACCCTGATCCAGGTAAATTTTAAGTCTTGCTGTTAGAGTGATTTTTAGTATGTTTGTTCAAGAAGAACATATGGGCAGCTCTGTAACACTGCCGAAAATAGTCTTTCAAGCATCTTTAGCAATTTTCTGGAACTACGAGTCCTAGAGTTCCCTAATGAAAAAGGCATGAGAATTAAAAACAGTTTAGACTTGTAGCCTAGATAGAACATTAGATAAAACAAATGTTTGAAAAAAGTTTTCTTTTTCATAAAATTCCTAGAACTTTATGAAAAAATGTCCATCTTTGCTATGACAGAATGTGCCATCCTATCAGTCTAAAGGCACTAGATCCCATCTGATTTTGGAAGCTAAGCAGGATCAGCCCTGTTTAGTACTTGTGTTACACCCCAAACTAATCCCAAGAGAGGAACCCTAAAATTGGCTTGGCTCCCCCAACTTGGATATTGGCTAGCAAAGGTTGGTTTCAGGTAAAAAGTTGGTTTTGAATTAGACGTTCCGAAAACCAACAACGCTATAGGGGAACGCAGACAACGACCTATTGTTCTGAGTCACATATCTCTAGGCAGCCACAATAGACTCTCTCCTTGACTGATAAACTGAATCATTGACACTGTCACAGCCCCAAGCTACATTGATGAACTGTGCAAAGCCAGACAATCAAAGCCTATCAATTCAGAATTTTAAACCTATCAAGCACCTGGACTTCCCAGTAAGAAACAACACCGAGGAGGGGTCATGATATTTGCCTAACATTACATTCTGTACTTATCGCCCATTAATGATACTTTGCTAGCCAATACCTGGCCTGAGGACAGAAATTGGCTATAAAACTCCCCACTTTTGGAGCCCCTTTGGAGAGCCTCCTAGACCGGACAGAAGGGCCCTTTTCGCTGCTACCGAAGCCTCCCATACTAGCCTCTCAGATGCTGCTGAGAGCCAAATGCGACTCGCGTCTCCACTCCTCCGTGAGACCCCGCTGTTACTATCCATCCAGCCCGGGATTCAGCCTCCCCTTGGTGCTTTACACTGAGCCTGCGCTAATCCTCTCCTTCTCCCAGGACGTCTAGATTAAGGTCCGTATGCCCTCTCTCCCACTTGGTCACTTATTTCCAACTTTATTTCTGTAGCCCTTGTAAGATTGCAATAATATTGGATAACGTGTGTATGTGACTCCCTCTGTTAGTTTTGTTCTAATAAAACCATTTAGATCGTTCCTCTAACTCTGGCGTGGTTCTGACCCCGTAGACATAGGGTCGAAGATCCCTTGCCCTGACCTCTCATAAGTTTTGCTGCGTAGCTCTGCTAATTCCTCAATTTTTGAAGCCTGGTTTGGGTGTCCTCAAGATACCCCCAATTTTCAGGGTAACACTTGGATGGGAGACTGTCAATGAATTCCAGGTGTTGCAGGCTATATTTCAGAGGAAGGAACTGGCAAAACCACCTCCGAGTATTCCTGGGCTAAGAAGACCTTATGAAATTCATACGGTTGCCATAAGTTGACAGGTGACTTGAAGCCCTTACCCACACACATCTGCCATCCCATCCTCTCATTCCAGGTTATCCAGCATTGACCATGCAAATACTATAATGCATCCAGAAAAGGCAGCCCAGCTTATTGTTAATGAAAAAGGCATCTGCAATGAGAAAGAGCTTTTCATGTCAAACAATTAACATTAAGTGATTTGTATTTTGATGTTCAATGCGTAAGACCAAAGGAAAGGAACCCTGAAGGAAGGTCAAGTGGTGTGTGAAATTCATTAGTTCCTGTGATGCTACTAGTTTATCTGTCGTACCTGCATCAGAGCTTGTAAAAGCTACTCTTTTTTTTTTTTTAAACTACATTTCCTGGTATCCTGAAGCCAGAATGGCAATGGGGAATTCTAGCAGCCCAGGGCCACAAAAGTGCAATTCCTGAGCTCTGAATCACCAGACTGAAGACATGATTTTGCTAAGATCATTTGCATTTCTGGTAAACTTACTGAATAGAAAATATCCAAGACATTAATTATGGTTCACTACTTATGTACTGATGCCCCAGTTTCTTGCATCTTTTTAAAAGCAGCGTCTTGAATCTGAAATTAAGCCTTTCTTCTGAAAGCAGAGCAAGGAAACAACAATAACAGAAGTGTTTCACATTTTAAGGGAGAGTACTCAAACGATTGTCTCCCTAAACAACATCAAATGCAAGGAATGGGAATCATGCAGCCTATGACATGTGTTAGACTACATCTCCCAGAATTTCTTATCACTGCTGGCTGGAGTTGCTGGGACTTAAATACCAACAGCACCTGGAGGACGGTGCAGTTTCCCACCCCTGTTCTAATGACACATTTTAAACTGTGGTGTCCCCAGTTCCAACCTACAATGGTTGCCACCATTTTCTGCTTTAACTTTCCTTCTTCAACAGGCTGGAAACACTCCTGCTACATAAGTGTCTGTTTCTCATCTGTCAGCCTAGACCAGGAGATGAAATTTGTGTTTGAGGCTCCTAGAAGGCTTTTCTTGCCTTCTCAACTGTGAAGTACATGGTCTGTGAATGAACTGTCAGACATGAACAGGGGCTGTTTTTTTAATAGATAGATAGATATGAATGAGACATTAACCACTGGCTGCATCACAGTCTACGAAACAAGTTGTGCATATGATATATTCACAGGGCTCTTCCCTGAATATAGACAAGGCAAAATCAAGCATAAGCACAAGCTTTTTAAGACTCGTCAAACCAGAACAACAGAGAAAAGCAAAAGCAGAATTCCCTAATGTGACTGCTCACCCTCCTTAGCCTTTCGTGGCTCACACGGACACCCTGCTTTCTCCCGGCAGTGAGTCTGACTGGCTAATTCCCTCTGGTCGCTTGCAGTAACATGGTGCAGCAGTTTTGGCATTGGGACTATGACTCAGGAGACCAGAGTTTGAATCCCCACACAGCTGTGGAAACCTTCTGGGTGATCCTGTGCAGGTCACAGTCTCTCAGCCTCAGAGGAACACACAGGCTTGTTCCACTGAATAAATCTTGCAAAAAAACCCCTGTGATAGGGCTACCATAAGTCAGAAACGAGCATCACCACCACGGATTAACCATCTCCTGCTGTTAACCCCTTCCTGTCACTGAACTTATTCACAGTGCAGGATAATGGCTAACTTTAAACCTGCTAGCTGCCACATGTGTCTTAAACTTTAAAACTTGCCTTGGTTGCCTCCCTACAGATGCTCAACCTTTGACAAGAGAAATGCACTATAGATCACAGTCGTGATCTTGGGCTATTAGCTTACTTCATGGTGATGAGTGTTAAAACGTTGGGAGCATGTTTAAGAAATTAGGGTACATTTGAGCCTCCACTTCTTCTCCTCCTTCCCAAACGGCCAAACTAGTCCTTATACCCTAAGTCTCAGCACGGTTCTTCACACACACACAAACACATGTCAGCTGAACAAATCAGATCATACTCTGCAAGTGACAAATATCAATCTGAATGTTCCCTTTCAAATGCTGCAGGTAACATCTGGGTTGCTTCCTGCAATGATCCCTCTCTGTCCTTATTTGCTTTAAGATCACTCTGGCCCTCGTTATCTCAGAAACCAGATAAGAGATGGTTTCCTGATTACCTGGTGTTCGCTAATGTGTTTTATGAAGGAAACTTGCTGTGTAGGCTTCAGCCAAAAACAGTATGTTCGCTTGTGGTACCAAACAAACACTAAATTGTTTCCCGCACAGCTGAAAATGTGCAAAAATAATGTGAATTTTGCATTGAGTGGCTTCAACTCTCCATTATTTTAATGGAGTTTAAGCAGGATGTAGGATTTCTGCCAGTGTGTCTTGTGTATGTATTGATTTGTATTCCACCTTTCTTCCAAATCTGGGAGTCAGGGCAGCTCAGAAAAAGGTTGCCTTTATAAAAGGCAACATTAAAACACAATTGAACAAACTATACTATTTAAACACAGGAATAAAAAGAAAGTTTATAGTAATCACTTATTAAAAGCCCGTTCTTCAGCAATCAGTCACTTGCCAAAAGCCTGCCTGGGTAAAAAGCTGTTTGTCAACTAAATGAGAGTCATTTAATAAACACAGCTATAGATTTTACCATAGTTAACTATTTGCATGGCATACGCAACAGCACAGACATTCCCTCTTCAGATTTGTTGCTGTATTTACTTAAAACCATGAGTTCAGTTAACCACAGTGGCTCAGAACAGGACACAAACACTCAGAATTAGCAAACAGCCCCAGAATTTGTTTTCATTGCCACAACTGAGTTTGATGCAGAGTCCTTTGATGCAAAAAATCTAATATGCAACAGCATATGAGGGCAAAAATATAGCCAATGTATTTTTAGTGTATATATTCAGCTCAGAAGAAAGAAAACAGCAGTACAACCATTTTACCCTCCTGTGTATAAAGCATTCCATATATATAATTATAAAGATAAATTTCCATAGCAGAATAAATGTTATCAAATTTAAATATTGTAACATTGTTGCATGTTATTAACATATATAGTCCTCCCTCCACAGTCACGGGTTTGACCTTTGTTAATCTGATTATTTGTGAGACACATACATGCCTCTGCCCCCCCCCTTCTCCTGTTCCTATTCCCTTGCATTTTGCTAAGTGCAGAGAAGGAAGGTAAGTGTCTGGACGAAAGGCAACGGAATGGGAGGGGGAAGGTTTGCAGGAACCTTCTTTCTCCCCTTTGGCACTCACCCCTCCCATTCCTTTGCATCTGGCCTCAATGCTGAGAACTGACACCAAGACAAAAGGCAAGAGAATGGCAGATAGAAGGCTCACGCATGCCCTTTTTCTCCCTTCTGGAGCTTTCCCCTCCTATTGCCTTGCATCCAGCCCCAATATGCAAAAGGCAAGGAAATGGGAGGGGGATCACAGGGAGAGAATATTTGCAAGGGTTCTGCATCCTGGACCCTTGTGAAAATGGAGGGGCCATTGTACCTTTTTTCTCATGATTCCTTCATTTGTTCTTATTAGATTAAGCTACACTCAAACATCATAAGAACCAGCATGGTGTAGTTGTTTGAGTGCTGGACTACAATTCTGGACACCAGGGTTCAAATTCTCACTCAGCATGGAAGCCACTGGGTGACTTTGGGCAAGTCACACTCTCTCAACCTCAGAAGAAGGCAATGGCAACCCCCTCTGGCAAGAAACCCTATGATAGGTTCGCCTTAGACTCACCATAAGTCAGAAATGACTTGAAGGAACATAACAACAAACACCATATATGGGTTTACAGCATCCTTAACTTTATTACTCCACATTCCTATAAAGACTTTTTCATAAACCTATTGTCATGTTGTCTCCCTTTTCTGCACTACAGGCCTTTCCACACTACACTGTTTAGTGTGATTATTCCACTTTCAATATCCTGTGGAATTCTGGGGTTTGGAGTTTATTGAGGCCAAAGAGCGTTTTGGCTGAGAATTCTAAATGCACCTCCCTAAACTGCAAACCCCAGGATTCCATAGGATGTTGAAAGCGGAATAGCAGCACTATACAGTGTAGTGTGGAAATGGCCACATTTATGAAATAGAGGGTAAGTAATCAATTTCCCATTTTAGGCTCTCCAGGTACATGCGGTCCTTATTTAATTCTACCCAGCTCAAGTCCACTGTGTGAACGGACGTTTTGCAAACCCCTTTCTAAAGAAGTTCTCCTTAACCCGAGTAGCCTGGGCAGAGGATTTGCTCACACGCAGAATGCTGCCAAGAAACAAACTGGTAAATCTCCATTTATCCACGAGATAAAATATAATTGAAGGAACCCAATTAACAATCTGCAGATCCAGCACAAATTGCATATACATTGTACGTTTTGAGATACAGTTACTGAGGAGGAAGAAAGAACTGAAGTCGCTCCGAAGGGCACAGCTGGAGCCAAGAAAACGCTCTCTGAAGTCTGATTTTTTTTTTTACAGATAGGCGCTGTAGGCTATGCATCAGAGGAAGGAACTGGAAAAAAAAAACACCTCTGAGTAATCCTTGCCTATGAAAACACTATAAAATACATGAGGTTGCCATAAGTCAACACGCAGCTTGAAGGCACATACACATAAGGTAACACTTGAAGAACACGACAGTAAATCCTCCAGTTTAAATCTTTCTCGAAGAACCGGCTACTTCGTGAATTTGCAGAGGTTTGTTTAGAACTCTTTCAATTCCTAAAGAATGTTCCCTTGAGCGCCCTCTTCTGGAATCCTATTATGACAGACTGTCCCACAAAAACAATAATAGACCTTTCAGAGGAGTCACGCGTTACAATTTGCATAGGAATGACTTTAATCCACCGTCCTGTTACCAGAGGGGAAAAAAAAATCTTAGAAGTAACTTCTAAGTAAGCTACAACTAGTTTCTTTTCAGGTAACAAGGGCGGAATGAAATTAGATTGCAAAAGTATGATGATGAATTGAGAGTAAAGTTACTCTGCTGGTTTCATTCAAAAAAAGTTACGTATGAAAGTATTTTTAGAGGTATATTGACAAGCATTTTTCAGATGGTATGCTGTTCTTTTCCCAAAAAAGCAGTAGAAAATAATTGAGAAGTAACAAGTAGTACCAAAAAAATGTAATGAGTTATTTTTCCAGCACTGGGATGAATGATCATAACAGGTTACTTTTCAAACACACAGTGAAGAATAGGAAATGGAATCGGTTTTAAAAAGGAACTTCTCAAACTATGAGGAAGAAGATGGGTTCTGTTTTCTGCTTTAAAAGGAGGGAAGCAGAGGGAGGGAAAAAGAGATGTGCCACTGAAAGCCACTTTAAGACTAACTGGTTTTTTATTCTAGCATAAGTCTGGTGCAGATTAACCCACTTCCTCAGATGCAGTACAAAGTGACATTAAAGCCTCAGGTTATAAAGCATATTTATACAGTTGTGGAGTGGAATAGAATGCAGTAGGATTCAGAAAGATGCAAATCATGTCCCTTTCCCTACATTTTCAAGGGACTGGGTGAGGAGATACAGGTTGTTCAGATCTTTACAATTGTCCATTAGTGTTGGTGTGTGAAAATAATAAAACTTCTTACCAAATATCTGCTTACCCAGAGTTTCTGCTTATGTATCTCAATGAGTCGAGTGTGCATGTGACTTTAAAATGGAAAGAGTGAAGGTCAGAGCTTAGAAATATTACAATACCTGCTAGCTGGGGGATTCTGGGAATTGTAGGCCAAAATAACTTTTCCAAGCTTGGAGAATGCATTGCTCTTCATTCAGATGAAACGTAAGCTGTCAAGAACCCCTGATGAGGCAATTGTGCATCTGGCCGTCAGGTTCTATAAATTTGATCTCATCTTTAAATCTTTGTTTTGTTTTTTCATTTGGGGAAAATCTATTCTCTGAGGATGCACATACTTCTGTGGGCACCTATGTGGACCCCAAAGTGTGGTAATGTATTTATTTGTCTCCACCTTCTATTTTCTAAGTGCTACACTGGTTCTACCATCAAAGTAAGTCAGACCTTATAAGCAGTAGATTTGGGGTACCATTACAAGGCAGTAAGTTGCCAGTTTTTATATTGTTGTTATTATATTATCATCTAATAGGCAGTTGCTGTGAGTACATGCTTGGACAAAGGGATGAACTGGATGAGGGCCAATGAACTGAGACTTCATCCAGACAAGATGGAGATGCTGTTTGTGTGCAGTTTCTTCAGCTGAGTGGTGTTTATTCTGTTCCGGAGGGAGTTTCACTCCTTTTAAAGGTTCTGGTGAACAGTTCACAGGGTTTAGCATTGTGACTAGATGCACAAATGCCGCCCTGTCTGGACAGAAGTAACCTCGCAGTAGCTGCCTTTATGGATTATTAGCCAGTGTGATGTAGTGCTTTGAGTACTGGACTATGACTTTGGAGAACAGGGTTCAAATCCCCACACAGCCATGGAAACCTATCTTGGGCAAGTCATACTCTCTTAGCCTCAGAGGAAGTCAAAGACAAATCCCCTCTGAACAAATGTTGCCAATAAAACTCCGTGATTTGCCTTAGGGTCACCATAAGTTGAAAACAACTTGAAGGCACACAACAACAACAACAACAACAACAACTACCAATTGTGTATGGGACTATCTTTGAATATGGTGCAGAATATTGTTAGTTATATTGTTAATGAGTTTAACAGCTCGCATTATACTAGCATTTTATTTACTTCTCTCACTATCTGTATGTTTCAAGGCCCAATTCCAAATATTCCTGATAATCTTTAAAGAACTAAATGACTTTGGATCAGGTTATTAGAAAGAATGGGCCCTCCCACATTTATTTATCTGGACTTTAAAGTGATCATCTGAGTCCATCTTCCAGGTGCCCTGTCAACTGAGGTGACATGGATTTTTCAGTGATGGCACCCTGTCTGTGAAACACTCTTCCCAGGGAGGCTTTTCTAGCATTTGGTATACATTATGGTATTTTCAGCAATGGGTAAATAAGGTTTTTTTTTTTTATTTTGGGAGCATTTTAAGAACTCTTTTTACAGCATTGAGATCTTTATTCTGTTTTATCCTTGCTACTAGTTTCAATTTTATGGTAATAGATTTACCTTGCTTTTTTTTTCTTTTTATGTGACCTGTTTTATTTTGTTTCTATTTAACTTATTGCATTGTGTATTTATTTTTTCCATCTTGTTTTATTGCTGCTTTTTATTGTGTATTTTAATTTCCATGTCACCCAGAGAACTCTGGTTACTGGGTAGTTTAAAAGGGAAATAAAAACAGCTATACAGTTGTACCTCCAACAAAGAAGATCACATCTACTTCATTAACCAACCAAGGAATTACTGGCTAAGCTGATAACCTTGATATCTACTTTATCAGAATATATATTTGAGTGGCACAACTATGGTACTTAACAACACTAGCCACACCACTAAGGGCTTGGCCACCTGCCCATCTACTTATAAATTATATTACTTGCCTTTAGTTACTTAAGAAATATGTATAATGGCCCTGTCAAAAATACAAAGAAATCGGTCTGAGAATCAATCAAATCAATCCTGATCTCTCTCTAAAGGAAAAAGACTAAACTGAATCTATAGGACTTTGGACATATAACAAGATTACATGACTTACTAGAAGAAACAATAGTGGAAGGCAGTGGAAAACGCGAGGTTCACATTAGAGGTGAACAGATTCAATCAAGGAAGTCATAGGCCCAAGTTTGCAAGACCTGAACAAGGCTTTTGGTGACAGGATCTCTTGAAAGTCTCTCAGACAAGAGGGTAATCCTAAGTGAAAGTTGGCTTGGCCACACATAAAGGTGAAAGCAACAATGACAACAACAACAACAACAACAACAACAACGACTCTTTGTTGCCTCTCCACACAGATTCTCTGGATGGTTCACAAAACAAATGTCAGTGTGTGTATGTGCCTTCAGGTTGTCTGTTGAAATATGGTGACCCCCCCTCCCATAAATTTCGTAGGGTTATCTTAAGCAAGGAATACTCAGAGGTGTTTTTGCCAGTTTCTTCCTCTGAAATATAGCCTACAGCACCTGATATTTCTTGAGATCTCCCATGCAAGTATTAACCAGGGCTGACCCTGCTTAGCTTCCAAAATCAAATGGGATCTGGTACCTTTAAGGCACTAGAGAATTCTTGTGATGGATCAACATTGGAAGGTGCTTTCCAGACACTAGAGAGGCAACTGCAATGACCAAAATGAGTATAAAATAATAGCAACTGATTAAAAAACAAATCTTTGAAATGTTACTTGCATGGACAACCAGTCAGAATCTCCTAGCTAGCATGCCATGATGCTCTGGTATCTGGACTCATTCTGTAATAACATGTCTCTTTCTGGCTATGAATTTTGTCAGTCTATGAGGTGTGACAGGACTTTGTTGTGTTTTTTTTTTTCTGAAACATAGCACAGTTCCTTGTCTGGAATTATTAGTACTTATCTGCTGCTCAGCTTCCAGGAGTCTCCCAGAAAGGTTTGTTCTGCAGAAGACTGTTGCTATCTTGGGGAGAGGAACTGTGTAGTAAACTATAAAGCATAAGTTAATTGGTGATGTAGACCTGTGTAAATGGTACTGCATTTGTGGCTCCTCAACATTCATGAGAGTTTCAGGTGCAGAACTCTCACCACAGTGGAAAAACCACAAATAATATCCCCTCATTGAACTCCCATTCCCATTTCCTTCTGGGGCTCTCCTCTCCCATTCCCTTGCCTTTTGCTTGTGCCTGCCTTCTCTGCACCCAGGCAAGATGCAAGAGAATGGTGGGGAAAGGCACATGTGCCTCCCCCCCCCAAGTCCCTTGCCTTTTGCCCCAGCGTATTCTTCACACCCACGCAAAAGGCAAGCAAATGTGGGGGGGGGAGGCATATGCACCTCCCCTCCATTCCCTTGCCTTTTGCCTAGGTGTACCTGCCTGCCTTCCTTCTCTGCACCCAACAAAAGGCAAGAGAATGGGAGGAGGTGAATTTAGAGCAGGGAGATACAAGCACACCTTGCAAATAATCAAATTTGCAAAGGTCAGGCCTGCGAATGTGGAGGGAGGCGTGTAATCTGTTTAAAGGTATGCATTCATGTGGCAAGGGCTCATCTAGAATGGTCTAAAGAAGTGTGAGTTCTCATTATATAGCTCCTTGACTTTTGTTGAGTTTTCTGGTTGTGTTCAATTCTGCATCCACTCACTCTATTCTTTTTGGGGGGGGGGGGCTGTTTGTAGCAATTTTGTATCTATAGGATTATTTTTAATGTGGCGCGATTTGCTGAGTTGGTCCTATGACTTGAACAGTAAATTTTCTCCTGTCTGCTTTTTTTTTATTTTTTTGACTAGAGCAACAATACTTCATGGAAGCATCAGTTGCTTCCCAAAATTGTTTCTTGAAAATGTGATCTTTTTAAAGTGCCATTTCACCTATGCACTGGTGTATTACCACACTAAACCTGAAAAGAAGGAAGGAAGACAGAAGAAGAGAGAAGAAAATATATAGAAATATATATATGAATATATAGAGAAATTAAAATGAATGGGAATAAAATGTTGCATCTGGTGTCAGAATTGTCAGAAAATAATCCAAGACAACAGCCATGTTATTTAGATTTTTGTTTTGTTTTTTTAAAAAACAAAAACCTAAATAACATGTCTGTTGTCTTGGATTATTTTTAAAAATTATTATTAAAAAACAAAGCTACACTAACAAATATGACAACCTGCCAACACATTTCCCTGTCTATAGAAGCCTTCTGATTAAGAATCCTGTGCCTTTTGAAACCTGCATTTTTATCAAAATGTTTACCCAAAGAAGATATGTACTAGACCATTTGAAAGCCTCTGTCTTCCTATATAAGCCTGTCTGAATCATATGATCTTCAGAAGAGGATTTTCTTTCCATCCCACCATCTTTTCAGGCTCATCTGGTGAGGACATGGGACAGAGCCTTCTTAGTGGCTGCTCCTAAGCTATGGAACTTCCAAGGGAGGCTCAGTTGCCCCCCCCCTTCCATCCTTTGCCCCAGCTAGCAAAGACATTTTGTTTAAATAGACCCTCAGTTTTCAACTGGTTGGGGCACAAGGAATTTTTAATAGGATTTGTTATATTTCTTAACTGTGCTTGGAATGTGCTTTTAACTGGTCTAAATTAATGTTTAATTGGGTTTTGGTTAAAGTTTTTAAAACTTTTGTATGATAAATTTTTTTAGCCATATTTTGCTTTAATTTACATGTTAACCCACCTTGGTCCCCATATTGGGAGAGAGGTAGGCTATAAATTAAATAAATAAATAATTTGGTGTTGGCATATTGGAGTTCATGTCTACTGCCAACCTCACTCAGTGAACATCACAACTGTATGTAGGTACATACTGAATTATTTTCCAATATACTATGTATTCTGCCTGTTTATGGTTGTGGGATCCTGATAAGCAACATTGAAAGAAAGAGGCAAAATCCTTCTCAAACTCTCTTGGTGTCTTCTTAGGATTTTATTACTGTTTGGCATTTTGTGGAACTGCTGGTAGCCTCATGATATGTTGCTAGAGCAACAATACTTCATGAGAGCATCAGTTGCCTCTCAAAATTGTTTCTTGAAAAATCTGATCTTTTTATTTTCTTGAATACGAAATCTCTCATTGCAATTGAACAATGTTATTTATACGTTGTTGTTGTTGTTGTTGTCATCCTCTGGAGACCCTGTTAGTAACAGCACTGTTCAGGACTTGCAGACTAAGGGTTGTGGCTTCCTTGAATGAGAAAATCCACCTGTAATGTGGTCTTCCTCCTTTTCTACTGCCTTCAACATTACCAAGCATTATTGTCCTTTTTGTTTTCTTACTGACCATTATATTTATGCTTATAGTAAACAATAAATCATGAGGATCCTTAAACATTTATGAACAAGACTACCAATAACTAGGTGGACTTTCTTCCTTCCATCATGGAATGAAAGGTGGCATACTTGGGCTTTCCAGGACTGATCTACAGCCTTCTGTAGACTCAGGGCTCCACCACTGGCTAAGCTGCCTGTGTGATTCTGGGAACTGTAGTCCAAAAAGACACCACTTTTAAAAGCTCTGCCTAGAGTTATTTAACTTTAGCAACAGGACATTATGGAGCCTAGACAAATAGGCTGAGGTCTGATACCTTCTTTGCCCCCTCAGACTCATTTTCCTGCTGTGAGAGCCCCTCTCTGTAGCCATTTATTGGCTGGAGGAGAGTACAGGGTATTGAAGAAGCAGAACAACATCATCCTCTAAGACTTCAGGAGGTCTGCTAGAATGTCCCGAGGATACCTTTGCCATTATGTTTATGGCTATAGGAGCATAGCCAGATGCTTTTCCAACACTCCCTGCTCTCCATCAGTCACTAAATAGCTATGCAGGGGCGCCTGCAGTATAAAATTGTGGGGATGGATGGGGATTGTAGCACAAAGGAGACTCTGAATTCTCTGATGTGAAAGGGAGTTCTAATTATGCCTCTGTTTTGTTACAAATAAAATCTGAACTGAATAGTTCTGTTCCTGAAATGAATACACAGCTGGTTAAAGGAGGAGAGTGTCACTACAGCCATTAAAGTCTGGGGTGGGGGTTGTTTTTGTTTTTTACTCCATCTCAACAATCTCATAACACAGTTGGACACAGATTTTCAGCCTTTTCAACTCTTTATCCTTTTACCCTCATGACAACTCTCTGGGCCAAGTATATCTTATCCTACCTTTTTTCAGCTCTCAATCTCCAGAAAAAAAAAAGAGCAGGGAAGAGTTCAAGTTTTTTTGAAATCCTAGATATTGAAACTTAAACATGGGATTTATTTTGTAGATGCTTTTTCATTGCTCCTGACTCTTACTGGATAACTGTGTAACTTCCTTTGCTACTTTTTAGAATCTTTCTGCAGTGAAATTCACAGACTTCTGAGGGTTACTTTTTCAGATTACATGTCCCAGAATCCACCAAATGGCAATGCCACTAAAGTGGTGGTCAAAAAAGTCATGGTTTTGCCATTCTCTGCTTTTGAGATGATTGAGACAAATTTTGAGATCAAAAGGCTTACTTGTACTGCTGTAGGACTGGAGAGCAAGATCTGTGTTAATGCATGACCATAATAATCTTAAAGCACTATGCCATTTCCTTCTCCCTCCTGTAACTCTTGTCTCATCATGGTCCCCTATTTAACTGTTTTCACCTGTCATCGCTGCCTTGGCAAACTCCTGGGGCCTGCCTAAGATATTTTGCTGCCTGAGGGAGAATATAAAATGATGCCTCCCCCACCCAAGTTAAGGTACACGATATTCAAAGTGAGACAAACATAACAAAATCCAAAAGTCACATCACTGTGTTACTTTTGTCAGGTGAACCAAAAGGTGCAAAATAAAATACAGTAGATTTCACAGCTTACTGGCTTCTTCATCAGTCAAAGATGTTAAAAGACATACAGGGCACAAATTCACCATGATGTATATTTCAGGTTTTGCTGTATTTTGATTTTGTTGTGTTTTGCTGCATGGCCAAAATGGCTGCTCCTGAAAAGTGTGCGTGTGAGAGAGAAAGAGAGAGAGAGATTGTAGGAGTTAGTCAGCCAAGTTATTTTAGCAAAGGAGATAGGAGATCCCTTTAGCCTTTCTCTCCATTTCTAGCAGTTCAGTACAGATTGTTAACAAATTAAATAATTAACCATTTTCTGTCTTTCAAGAATGCCCCCAACCATTGCAGTGTGCATAATGGTAGATTAGCTTTATCATCTCTCAACCCCTCAGCTGGCAATCCCATGGAAAAGAAATGAGTCATTTCTGATTTAGGATAATCCTAAGGCAAACCTGGCATTACTTCGGCAAGATTTGTTCAGAAGGGGTTTGCCATTGTCTTCTTGTGAGGCTGAGAGAATGTGATTTGCCCAGGGTCACCCAGTGGCTTTCCACAGCTGAGCAGGGATTTGACTCTCGGTCTACCAGATTCCTTGTCCAGTGCTCCGACCACTATACCTCAGTGGCTCTCCTTTGCAATTGCAGAAACTAATAGTATAATGCTAAGATGAGACAATAGAAAAATCTATTCTGGTTGAAGCATGACCTGGGTAGAAATGCAGTGAAGAACTCCAAATTCTTGTAATGTATTTGTAGCTATTTAATTGTTACAAATACTTCAGATTTGACTCATTAAAGGCATATTTTCAACAAGCCTGTTGGGAGCTGCCTGGGCTACAACTTTTGGCTCTGTGACTGATCACCACTGTTCCTTGACCAGTCGCGTAGGGACGTGGGGGCAGGGCAATTCACCCCCGGCGGCAATGTTTTTGGGGCGTCCTGGCCCGTAGCCATGACCCCGCGTGCCCTGGCCATGCTCCCCCACACTGCAGCCACGCCCCCATGCACAGTGGCCACGCCCTCATGCCGTAGCCCCATGCCCCTCCACACAGTCCAAGCTCCACCACTATCCTTGACACATCATTCTGACAATATAATACTGTAGGCCCTCGTTACCCACAACCTCCATGTGCTTGATTTCCAACTCATGCGAGCATTGTGTGCCTATATAAAGGGACATGAGCATTTCTGATTTCCAGTATTTGCGGGGGTCCTGAAATGGAACCCTCACATATAGGGAGGGTGCACTGTATTTTCACTTTCTGGTGTGTTACTGTTTATTACTTACTGTTATTTACTATTTATTGAAATATTGATGTCCTGCCCTATATCTGAAGATCTCAGTGTTGCTTACAATAAAAAAATCAATTAAAAACAATAAATAATAAAAATAATTTTAAAAGATTCTGAATATATTACATAGGTTATCAGTCTCACAACCGACAATTTAAAACTGGTTAAAACAATTTAAAACAGTGCAACCATTGTCAGGGATTCCAGGCAGGGAACCCTGGGAAAATGATCAGCCCACTGCAAAGATGTTGCATCATGCCCCAGCTGTGGGTAATTGCAAGATTGCAGAAGAAACCAGGGTCGTGTGCAGATGGTAGAGGGAGGTGTGCAAACCTCTTCCTGATTGGTCGTAGATATGTATATAACAAAGCAACGCCAGTACGTAATTGTCTGTTGACCAAACCTGGTGCAAGCTTTTGTCCGTCTGTCCTATGTTTTGTATATAACGGAACTTTGCTGCAAGATAAAGGAAGAAACTCCTCTGTGTGTGAGTGTCCTTACTGGGGAATAAGGCTGCTGCTGTTGGCTCGCTGAACTCTGTTTTTTCCGCTGCGTTTCCGTGGGGCTGAAACTCCTATCATCCCCAACAACCATAGCACTAAAATCAGTTAGGCCTATAGGCTTTAATAAAAAGCCAGGTTTTGACCTGGGCCAAAATGATACCAATGTTGGCACTAATCGGGCCTCCAAGACTGGTTATTGGATTTTCTTGGACAGAAAGGTCTATGCGAGGTATCCTGTTTGGTCTGGCTGAGCGACAAGGTCTTTTACTAGTGTGTTTCTGCCTGGTCCTCAGTTCTAACTCTTCAGTGCATCCTGATTCCCAGTTTCTGACTCAACTCAGATAGATATTTGCAGCTCAGCCTTGACAATGATAGATAAAAAGCCGGGTAACAAAATAAGGAGAGCCACCATGGTGTAGTGGTTTGAGCATTGGACTACAACCATGGACACCAGGGTTTGGTTCACTGCTCAGCCATGGAAACCCACTGTAGGCGTGTCACACCCTCTCAGCTCCAGAAAAACCTGTGATAGGGTTGCCTTCGGGTCACCATAAGTTGGAAATGACTTGAAGGCACACCACCACCACCACATCAACAACATGACAGGAAGCTTAAATAGCCATACATAGTGACACTCTTCTCGCTTCTGTCTGTAGCTCAGTGGTGGGAAGTGTTGCCCCTCCAGATGTTTTTGTGCTACAATTGGCTGAGCTGTTGGGAGTTGCAATCCTACAGCATCTGATAGCATACAAAGTTCCTATCCCTGTTGTAGCTGAACACAGTTAATCCAAGGATGGGGAACTTTTTGACTTCAATTCCTGTATCTCCTTACCACTGGTCTTACTGGATGGAGATTATGAGAACTGACATCCAAAATATCTGAAGGGGTGAAGATTGCCCACCTCTGATGCCATCCACTAGTTTTTATTTTGTTTGAACTACGACCACTCAGTTGGGCAAAGTGGGCCAGTAAGTCTGACCATCTACTTCTTAATTGAGCTCCTGCTCCCACCTGGGTTGGTTTTTGTTCATTTTTTTATTTTTTATTTTTTTGCACCACTCTTTTTGTGCTGACTCAGTTTAGATTAGCAAGCAACAAGAGTAGCTTGCTGAAACTGTTGAAACTTGGAATTTCAGTTGCAGTGCTCTCAAAAATATACAATGGATGTCATATTTTACTCTGTCCCTGAGGAGTTCACAATTTCCCTCAGTCCTGTGAGGTAAGTTTGACTGACAGAGAATGCTGGCCTAGAATCAGCCCAAAAGGTTTATAGCCATATGTGATTGGATTCTGGGTCTATCTGGTCTGAATCCAATGCCTCAGTGTTGGTGCAGTGCCTTAGTGTCTCTGGCACTCTTTTTCTCAATGGCTCTTGTCATCTCGATTTTACCATTTGTTCCCCAAGAGCCAGCACTAGGAGTTGTAGCTGAGGTGAGTGAGGGGCAAAATGAGAGTGTTACTGCCCTGGCTAGTTCGAGATTTGGGGATATTAAAAGATATCCTCTTGATATCATAATTCGGCTTCACTTCTCTATTCTCCTCCACGTGCTTGCGAGGCCACCGGACAAGCACGTAAACAAGCTTGGCTGTTAATTGCTGTAATAATCCTAATACAATACAGGCAGGCCAGAAAATAGCTGACTCACTGCTTTAGGAGACCTCCAGGCAAGTACTCTAATTAGGTATGCACGCAACGTACAAAAGAGCCTCTGCCCCGTGATGGCAGCTTGATGGGTAAACTATACAATACCCAAGTACTCTGCGTTTGCATACTGGCTACTCTATTGAGAACCGCTACGATAACTCAATCGTTCAGATTCTGACCTTTCGGAGGCTTTGTCTCCAACTCCAAATCCATTGTTTTCCCCCAAGTACAGCATAGCCTGCAGTCACAATTCTCCTTATAAAAACCCTTGATTCCGAGACCTTCCTCGGAACACTCCCGAGTTTCATCCCACCTTGCTGCCGCTTTGCTTGGCGAGCCTCCCCTCAGCTCCATGTGCTGAGCTACACCGCACCCCAGCTTCGCTCTCCATTTTTCTGGGCTTCAGGACAGGTGAAATATCACCCAAACCAGCAATCCCTCTGAAAATCCCTCTATACCACTCCAACCTTTATTTTCTTTAGTTATCTTGTATGAGTGTGTCGCATACACTGTTTTGCTTGTATTTAATAAACATCATTTATTGTTCCAACTTTTGTGTGCTACTTGACTTGACGTGACCCCGTAGACATAGGGTTCAAGATCTCGCTACATTACCCTGCTTCTCGTAACACTAAGCAGTGCTCTGAGCTAATTTTCCCCACCTTTAGTTGAGCACAATTTGGTGTCCCTCCCGGGACCCCCAGTACACAGGGTAACAGAGAACATTGCCCTCCAAATGAAAATTTCTTTCAGCTCCCAAACTGCAAAATATAAGTTGAACTGCAGCAATATACAACAGCGGAGCTTTCAGAGAAAGTTGAGCTTTTAGAAATACAGTTTAGGCATCCAAAGTAAAGGAGCAGGCAAAGTTACCAAGGGAAAGAGGACACAGTGCTAGATGTGAATGATTTTCAGGCCATTTCCACGCTACACTGTTATAGTGCTATTATCTTGAATAATTTATTCCACTTTCAACATCCTGTGGAATTCTGAGGCTTGTAGTTGACTAAGGGCAAAGAACTCTCTGGCTGACAATCCTAAATGCTCCTTTCTAAACTGCAAACCCCAGGATTCCACAGGATGTTGAAAGTTGAATAATAGGACTGTAACAGCGTAGTGCAGAAATGGAGTCAGTGTCTTACACTCTGCAATGCTAGAAATTTGGGGCCTGAAGGAAAATTGCACTTGACGGACAGAATTTTTATTTGGGAGGGGGGTAATGCCTGTATTTTGTCCCCTCCCTGATCCTGCATTATGTTGTTAATTTCTTTATCTGTTAATGTACATACAGTTTTGCATAAGAACAGGCAGCCTTTTTTTGTTCTAGCATTTAGATTGGAGAGAGAAAAAGCAGAGAAGTGACTTTTCCCAAATTAACATATAAACAACACTTGAGAAAAATTACTTATTTGGACTGTGATTCTCAGAATCCCTTAGCCAGCATGTCTAGTTCTGTAAGTTGTAGGGGGGTGTGTGTGTGTGTTTTTGTTTTGTTTTTGAATGCCCCTTATCAAGATCTGCTTCTAGCATGGCCAATAATTTTTGACAAGTGTATCAACTAGCTAACTACAAATCAATTAAGTGAGGATTTTCATTCAGAAGCTTTTGCAAAAGGAATAGTCTTGACACCTACATGCAAGAAAAACTGCAGAAAGCAAGCAACATGAAAGAATGCAAAGGCAAGATTTCCCTTTTTATCTGTTTTAAAAAAACTATTATTCTATTACATTATTCTTTCAAAACTGATATCCATGTTCTTACCTTAAGCTCTCCTGTTGCTGAGATTGGAGAACATTATACATCCTTCTGTACTCAGTACATGTTAAGAAAGAAGCCTTTGAACATCGTGCCTTAACAAGACAGGTGTTTAATCTAAAAATGTTCCTTTGCCCTTGATTCTGTCCCTAATTATATCTTGATACACTACTTAGATTTAAATTAAGACACCTGCTGGGTTCTTGCATGTGAAATGAATGAAAGCAAAAGGAAAGCTAGTAGCAGACTATATACCCCAAAGCCCTTTTATTTTATTTTTTTTAAAGTGGGCTCATGTTTCTTTCCTTCCTTTAGGAAGGATAATTGCCACCAAGGCCACAAATGGCTACCCATTTCTGGCAGTTGACTTGAAAAGGAGAATAATGATAGCCAATGTCCTCTGTTGCCCTGTTGATTCCCAGTTGTGGCCAAGGGAGTGCAATCATAATGCTGGGACAGACTTCCAAGGTTGTCTCTGGCTACTCAAAAAGGTGGTCCATAGAGTAAATGCCCTCTGTTGCCAGTTCATGGCACATTTCCAGGAAAAAAAGCAAATACAATAATAATACAGCACAAATATGGTACCACCCACTGGCACATTGGAGAAAAAAATTGGCAGGCTACTATATCAAATAATTTGAGAAGTACAGAACTAGTCCAACCCAGTACCCATCCATGAAATTAATTGTTCCATTTCCTAATCAGCCTCTCTCTCAGAAGTAATATATGGTAGACAGTACTTCCCAAGAGGCAGTGAACCATCTGGGTCTTGACCTTTGCTTCTGTCTTCTTGTCAACAGAATAGCAAAGAGTGAGAGACACGACCAAAGTTTTACCAGCCACTCCTGATGCTGTTTCTTTCCTAGACCACTTCAAGTAGTGCTGGGCGATCTTCAGCAGGTGGGTTCATTGTCATACAAGGGCACAAGGAAGATGTTTAAAAGCCCCCTTGTTTCATTAAATGCTGCTTGAGCTACAAGAGCTCTCTCAGTCCTGGTATATTCATTTATCCTTCTTTGTTGTTTGGTTTGGTCTTGTTTGGATACTGTTCAGCCCTGCCTCTTGTTTGTTTGCCCGACTTATTATTTGGTCCAAATTACTGGAACTCTTTTACGCTCCTGATTCCTGCCTCACTTCACTCTACCACCGGTGACCCATCCCTGCCTTTCAGTCTATCTGAGCTCCTTGTAAGAAGATGGAATACAAATCTCAATAGTAATAGTAACTGCAACTGTGGTTTGTTGGTTTGTTAGCAGTTATGCTGAGGAAAAAGCCAGCTTCATTCAGCTCCAACCAATGGGCCCAACTTAAGTAACATTTTTTCCTGTTCCCAAAGTGTGTATCTGCTTGTACTCCTAATAAAATCTACCAGAGTTCCTCATGCAAGGAATCACATGTGAAGAAGCTGTGCATGCATTGCTATTGTTGTGTGCCTTCAAGTTATTTGCAACTTATGGCAACCCTAAGGCAAACATATCACAGAGTTTTCTGGGGCTGAGAGTGTGTCATGTGCCGAAGGTCACTCAGTGGGTTTCCATGGCCGAGCAGTGAATTGAACCCTAGTCTCCAGGGCTGTAGTCCAATGCTCAAAACACTGTACCATGCTGGCTCTGTGTGCATGCGTACAAGGGTATATATGGTGAATCCTTTCCCACACTGTCCAAATGCATGGATGGCAGGGAATTTTTGGCCTGGTCTAATGGTAGCATTGGAGGTAAGGCGCTTAAGCGTGTAATGGCTGCTCAGTTCCAGACAGATCCACCCATTGACCATAAAACAAAGCTCATAAGGCATTTCAATAACCTTAAAAAGTTTTCTCTTCTGTCCACACTACTGGGTGCTGGGAGGGGACATAGCAGGAAGAGTCGCACCTAAGATATGCTTCCAGTCCTTTAGATCTTTCTCACTCTTCAACCCAAAATCTCCTAGTGGTAGTAACAAAATCAGAAGTCTCTACAGGAGAACTGTGTAGAAAATACCTTTTCTCTGGCATCTGGACCATTATCTTGCCAGTGTTAGGTGCCAGAAACCCTAAATTAGGTAGTTTTCCCCTCCCAGTGTTGAAGTAATGTGTGAAGGGCTTGAGGAGCTATGTGGGCTACCCATATCCCCCACTGCACGCTGCAGTTGCCCAGAGTGAAAATGGCTCCCTGCTATCCACACTTTTGGACGGTATGAGAAAGGGCACACACAAATTAAGCAATAGGATATTCAGTTTTCTCTCTTGGGGGATAGATAAAAGGAATCACTTCTTTACACAGCAAATAGTTACACTGGAATTCAGTGCCACAATATGCAGTTACAGCTGCTAACAGGTATAGTTCTAAAAGGAGATCTAATACATTTGCAAGGATTAGGTTCAACAGTGATTGCTAGTCAGAATGGCCATATATCACCTCCAGTGTCAGATGCTGGGGAGTGCAAGACGGGGGGTTGTGGTACACTCATGCCCTGCTTTCTAGGCTTCTAGAGCTGCGTGGCTGCTAGAGCTGATACAAGTCTGTTGGGTGTAACTTTGGCTCCTGCTTGTCCAGTGTTGAAGGATACTTTTCAATTTATGCAGTCTAAGGATGTGGACATGATCCCTAGAGAAGTCAGAGCTATCACCTGTGTATTAGGCTCTTGCTCCTCCTAGTTTATTAAAGACGCCAGACAGGGACTGGCTGAGTAGAGTAACAGGCATGATTAATGCCTCTACACCAGGCAAGGTTGCTGCTGTAAAACCTCTTCTGAAAAAAACTCTGGATCCTACTTTATTGGATAGCTATAGGCCAGTCTCCAACACCTCCCAATAGAGCTATTGAGATCTTCTGGAGAGACCATTCTCTCTGATCCAGCCTTCTCAAGCTAGTTTGGTAGGTACAAAGGAGAGAGCCTTCTCAGTGGCTTCTTCCAGTCTTTGGAACTCCTTCCCTAAGGAGGTCAGGAGGTCTCCATCCTTTCTCTCTTTCCACCGACAATTTAAAACACTCTTGTATCATCAGTCTTTTCGAAACTAACTGGGATGGGCTTTTAATGATGTGCTTTGCTGTTTTATGGTTGTATGGTCTTTGAACAAATTTTGATGTTTTTAACTTTACAAATTATTTAATTGTCTTTCAAATAACTTTCATATTTATACTTTTATTGATGTTTGTGTATAGTTTTTTAATCTGTATTTTTTTAAATATGATGCACACCAACTTGAGTTGCATTATTGGGGGAAAGGCAAGATATAAATGAATAAAATGACAACAACAACAACGATAATAATAATAATAATAGTTAGAGTACGGGAACTGATAGGCCTTTGGTCTGATCTAACCTGGCTCTTCTTGTGCATGTTGAATTCATACAGTGCTTTCTCTTGAGTGTGCTTTTGGTTTAAAGATAATTCCCCATTGCTTATTTGAACCATATACCAAAGGTGATATAGAGGGGGGAAAAACAGATTTTCATGCCCCCTTTTTATCTGTGAAATGTTGGAGGGTATGCACTTACATAGAAATTCTCACAGACCAAATGATTATATCTGAATCCCAATGCTAAAATGGAAGCATGATTTTAATGTATGGGAATTTAGAACAAACAAGAGGGAGCAAAAGGGAAGAATCTTTAACTGGTCCTACTAGCCACATTTCTGTTCCAGAAAGAGCCTCTCCCCCATGTTTATCCCTCCTCTCAGTTCCAGAAGGGTATTTGCTACTCTCTTGCTTTCCTATATATGTATAAAGTTCTCTCATGATACAAACATGGGGATTGGATGTTTCTTTTACCCCCCTTCCCCGCCTTCTCTTTAAGGTAAAGCTGTCTGTGCAAGTCATTTGTGCACTACCCTACTGTATCTGAGATGAAAATGCATGGCTAGTTTACACTTAATGGGAAGCCATCTTTTAATCTGCCAGTTTGTCCCTGTATAAACAAGCTCCTGAGAGCTTCCATCTTTCCCAAGTCACTCCTCCCTGTTCTTCAGACACATGCTTAAGAAGGAGAGTGGAAAATTTTCAACAAGACACAGTATCCTGTTGGGCCCAAACCTGAGGACCTATGATTTGTTTAAATACTAGGTAGTCTGCAAGGGAATCTGAAGCCACAATTTGATCCTGGCTTGTTTCACACCAACTAGAATGTAAACAAATCACAGATGGGTTGGGATCTAATGGAAAACTCTGGTTTGTTTTCAAACAAAAATACTGTCAGTCTCTTCCTGCTTCTGTGCTCAAAATCTGCAGTACTTCTAACACACTCTTTAGATGTGCAATAAGGACTGTGAAAATACCTATGAATTCCAAATACTGAGTATATTATCTGCCTACAGTTCCTCCTGCAGGATCACTGGGGTTTGGTTTTATGTAATTTTTGTGCTCCAGTTTACTAGTACATGTACTCACATCCAAAAGAGACTGCATTTCTGTGAAGTCCCATAAGTGTTTATATGGGCACTTGAAATTGTTAGAATACATTTGAACCATTCAAAAATAAGAATAATCCTAGAAAGTGCTAATAGCAATGCAGTTACTTCGATAACACAAGAGTCCAGCCCTTTGATGTCTGTCCGACCCAGAAGGTCAGATGAAACATTGCCAAAGAGTTAACAATTGCACAGCCAGATCAGCATAGCCTTTCAGTTTTAAATACCTTTCTAAAACCTGTTCTGCTGCTTTGGATTTCAGCTCAGGCTCTGAGGTCATAGAGCTTTCTAAGGTTCTTTTAGTGCTGAACTGTAACTCTTAAATGTCTGTCACTTAACGTGACTGCAGGAGCAAAAAGAAAGCATTCTTTCTCTTTTATACTCCATACTGCTATTTTACATGTGCTCCTCCCAAATCTCAGAACTTGTTCACTTAAAATAATGTGAAATGACTGAACCTGGACAGAAGACATAGCTCCAAGTGATGATTTATCTTAGCCAGAAGTAAACTTTTGGACTGCAGCTCCCAGAATCGTCCAGCCAGCATGTTCCTTCTGGGAACTGTTGCCCAAACCTTTAATTTTTCAAGCTCTGATTCTTAGCCACATACTGCTAAGGTAGGGGTGGAACCCTAAAGGCTTTTTTTTTTTTACATCCCTTGACCTCTCTCCAAATTCCCCTTTTTCTTGCCCCAAAATGGGGATGGGTAGGAAATTTATTGTCCTGCACTGTTTCTCTTCAAAACTACTCAATTTTTCAAAACAATTCTAAAAAAAAATTCTCCATTTTGGGACAATTCATGCAGTTCCTCAAATGTATAGCTGTATAAATAATCAAACATCAGCTCCATACTGGAGAAATTGTAAGGAGACAGGAACTCCTCCCTCCAAATGGAGACCTTTTCTTTCAGCAGGGCTTTGAGAGCTGGTTGCCCTGGTTGAGGATAAAGGCCTTTCAGAATGTTTATTCGTTTAATTTTTAATAGTCATGTTGGTTTAGTTTTTTTAAAACTTCTATATGATGTGAAAATTTTAGTTACATCTGTTTAACCTTTGTTAAGTTACCTTCAGTCTCAGACTGGGGCTATTTCCGCACTAGCTTGTTATAGCGCTATGATTCCACTTGCAATGTCCTATCGAATCCTGGGGTTTGCAGTTTCGGGAGGGGCCAGGCAGCCCCTCCCGAAACTGCAAACCCCAGGATTCCATAGGATGTTGAAAGTGGAATCATAGCGCTATAACAAGCTAGTGCGGAAATGGCCTGGGTAAAGGCAGGATAGTAATAATAGTAATGATAACAACAAAATAGAAGTGTACCCCCCGTAACTGCCTCAGTTTGGCAGGGACAGTCCTGATTTATCCTCTCTTGTCTGACTTTTTCAGCCCCTTTTAAAAAGTTCCAGTTTGTCTGTCCTTCACCCACTTCTATTCCTTCATCCTCAGCTTACTTCCACTGGTGCAAACTGAGCTCAAGGTACAAAATGTAGTTTTGCACTCAGTTAACTCAGCAGTGGAAGAGGAGAGGAAAGGCACAATCTTGCCCTTCCCAGTAAGCTCAGGCAAATTAAACTGCTGTGGCCTCTCCTAGCTTGTGTGCTCTTCCTTGTTAATAATTTTTGCCATCTTGACCACACTGATGTTGTTTAGCTACACGTCTCAGTTTTCATCTGTGAAATGTTGGAGGATATGTAATAATACTCATCTCCCCAAACTTGCAACAGTTGTCCATCCCTGTACTATGAGTTAATCTGTATATGGACTTGATGACAGCAGTGTCAAGTGAAACATCATAAGAATGGGCAATTAGATGGCAGGATGCATCTCTTTGGGAAGTAAGTTCACAGATGGAGCCTTTGTATCTCTTCACATCCTCTCAGACACTGTGCTTTTCATAAGATGATCACATATTCACCTGGCAGGTGTGATTGCTGATGCTTGCAGCAATCAAGTGCAATAATATCAAGTCACTTGCATGGTCTTTCATTAACAGAAACATGCAAGTAGGACCCACTCTTGTCCATTCCTCCTCCCACACAGCACTGTATGTCCACTGAGCATGCTCAGTCCTCATTGGACTGGTTTCGGGCTCTGCTCCTCCAGTAGAGTAGCTTAAGGGGGGGGGATATGAGGGGAAATTCTTCTCCACCTCCACCCATGTTTTTTGTTCTTTCTGCAGACTTTGATATATCCCCAAGCCAGACCTTCCTTTTATGTCTGAGTGGCGCAAGTTTGGCTACCTAAGCACAATCTATTCACAATCTAAACATTAGAAATGGAGGAAATAATTGCCTTTCAAAGCAGTGGGAAAGGAAAGGTCTCATCAAACCATAGTTTACTATTGGGTGGGGAACTTTAGGCTCTGGGGCTAAATCTAGCCTCTGGGCCTCTCAGATGGTGACGTCCCTTTTCTTATGATAACATCATTTGTTGGTTTCCCAGCTTTTGTATGAGCTGTTTGTTCCCATTAGAAAAGGATGAAATGCCTCTCCAAAGGTTTAGTTCTTTACACTAAGACCTTGCTAGCATAAGCTGCATTATGCTAGTATTTTCATCCCACCCTTTTGCCATTGGCTTCACCACCCACCACTGAAATGCAGCTCTACCACAGAACTCTGAAACTAAATCAGCCCTCAGGATAAGGTTATCCATTATTGGTCTACTATATGGTGAGGGAGAGAAATTTGCAACCCGTAGTCCCCTCTCTTTTGCAGGCTCACAGCCACAAGGGTTTTTTAGGTTAAAAATGGACTCCAGAGCCCCCAAACATCTTCATCCTTTCAAATCTCCTTGCTTTGTCCGCAGACAGACTCTAAAAGTTACTTATTTGTGTTATTGATATCCTGCTGTTCTTCTGATTGGGATTCAAAGCGGCTTACAGTGTAAATTAAAACAGAGCAGTTAAAACAAAACTCCCTAAAAAGCAGGAGGTGACAGCTGATCATTTCAGGGTCACATTTTCAGCTAATTTTTGTAAGAGGTGTGGCCTGCTGTAGGGCCGCCCAGGGAAATAAATTAGTCCCTGCCACATCTACAGTTGCCCATGCTCTGTGGTCAGCAATCTAAATGCTATAAATTGAGTCAAAGATAGAAACACAGGATGGAAAATGTGGCAGTGGGAAGATGGGAGATCATAAACAAATGTGTTTATTTAGCTAAACACTTCACTTGAAGAAATATATTCATGAACAACTCAATGTATTAAAATGTAGCTATTACATAATGATTTATTACTGGTCAAGTATTCATTGTAAAAATTACATACTGGCTATAAAATCTGATCCATTTTAATGCAAAGGATTTCACAGTTTTCTTTGTAACTGTTTGCCTGGAAATACTAAAATTCAGCTGGGGGGGGTCAATCCCCAATTCTATAGAATCTTTCCTAATTATTCTTTTTTGCTTTCTTGTCAGTACTTTTGGCCCAGCTCTCTGTCTCACGGTTCACTATTTTCTCCAGAGGACGGCTCAGTGTTTTGTTCCAAGTATAAGCAGTGTGGCAATTTTATTTTATGAAATGTAGTGTCCAAGCACTTATACTGAGCCCACCAATTTATAAAAAACACCAGTCTCCTTTGGAGAGCCTATAAGTTCAATGTTGTTTTGCAAGTATTAACTATATGCTACCAAGTGGTGGGGCACATACTGAGGTACAATAAAGCCTGTGCATTTAACATTATTCATTTTCAAAGTAAACTTTCATTTATTTAAACATTTTTGATGTTGATATTAGATGCCATTTCTATTTTCCCTTTCCTTTCTTAACATGTACCTCCCCTAGTATAACTAGGATCCAAAAAGGAACTTCAGATTTTGCTTCTTTTTAAAGGGATTAAAGGCATATATGTGCTTTAAGCGTTTAGTCAAATCAGACAGAACAAGCAAGCTGAACAGACCACAGGACTGATATGAATTCCCTGTCCCTCCAAAGAGTGATCCTTTTAGACTGAAATCCTGGAACCAACTGCCTTGGAGTAAGCCCCTTTTAACTCAGGGGTGCAGCTACAGGGGGGATAAAACAAGGGCATAAGAATTCTCACTGGAATTTTCAATTTCAAATTCTTCTTCAGTCTCAAATTTCTCACATTGCAAAGAGTGAGACAGTGAAAATCATTCACACCTAGAATGTTTGTATTTGCTCTGCAAAAGGATCATGGAGCACCTTTAAGACAGAGACAAGAGGTTTGTAGCATAAGTTTCCATATACTGGGTCTGATTCATCTGATGAAATATATTTCATTGGGTGGTAGAATTCATATGTGGGAGGCCAGTACTCTCATTTTGTCCCTGCCCCTGAGCCAGTGTGATATTGTGGTTTGAGCGTTGGACCACTACTCTGGAGACCAGGGTTCGAATCCCTGCTCAGCCATGGAAATCCACTGAGTGATCTTGGACAGGCTGCACTCTCTCAGCCACACAAGAAGGCAATGGCAAACCCTCTCTGACCAAATCTTGCCAAGAAATCCCTGCAATAAGTTCATTTCAGGGTCTTCATATATCAGAAAGAACTTGAAAGCACACAACAAATATCTACACCATTGCTTTTCCTTAGTGATAAACAGGATTATGCTGCCAGACAGCTGGATTCACACACCTGGCCATGTAATCCCGTATATGTCTACTCAGAGGTAAATGCACTAGGATTAACAGCACATACTCTTAAGTATGTGAGTATGGGATTCCAGCCCAAATGATCTCCTTATTGAGGGACAGGGAATGTTCAGTGGGAAGTTGGAATGCATGTATGTTTGTATGTCTTGAAGCCCTTAATTGACTTATGGCAACCTCATGACTTTCATAGGGTTTTCTTAGGCAAGGAACACTTGCCTAATTTTCTCAGGCAAGGTTATTTTGTCATTGCTTTCTTCTGAAATATAGCCTACAGCACCTGATGTTTCTTGGCAGTCTCCAGTCCAAGATCTGACCCTGACTGGCTTCCAAGATCAGACAGGATAGACTACATTCAGGGGATTGTGAAAGTCAGGGAATTTTTTTTTTTAATCACATGATAAAATTATGTATTTGGATGCACACAGCTTCATATTCATGAATCTATACAGTGCTCATCCTCCAAAATTGTGTGTGTTATGTATGCATTACCACAATTAGTTTAGATTTATAACAAAAAATTACTTTATAGCATACACATACATCATATATTATAGATATAAATGTATAATAATAAATGACACCATAGCATTAATTAATAACATTTTAAATTATATAATGTTGTTGTAAAATAACACTTGTTTTGTTGTTGCGTGCCTTCAAGTCAACTGCAGCTTATCATGATCCTATCACAGGTTTTATTGGCAAGATCTGTTCATATGAGCTTTGCCAATGCTGCCTTCTTTGAGGCTGAGAGAGTGTGACTTAGTAAAGGCCACCTAGTGCATTTACATGGCTAGACAGGGCTTTGAACCCTGATCCCTCAGAGTCCTCATCCAACACTCAAACCATTATGCCATGCTGATTGTAATAAATAACATTACACTATAATATAATAATAACTTATACATATAAAGTAATATTAGTTTTTTCATCTTACTATCATATTCAATATCTTTATGATGCTGCCTGGTTTCCTTCACACATGCTCCCTTGGACGTAATTGTAGTAAAGAATGAGCTGGAAGTTTTCTTTCCATCCCCCGTAGCACTGTAATCCAGTGTGACAAAAGTATCTTTGTTATACCTATACGTGCTGCTTTGCTATTGCCTACTGACCTGACATTTCTTAATCTGAGCTTGTTTTCCAGGTCACCAGTTTGCTTTCCCCATGTTTTACATCCGTGGCTGCAACAGGGTGAAGTCATCATCAATCATGATCGTTCAGTCTCCATCTTGCACACTGAGATACTTGGCTGGTGAGCAACATATCAAGCTTCCAGAGCTGTTAACAAAAGCAAGTCTCAGAGGCTTAACATGGCCGATATTGGAACTTCACGTTATTTGTTTATAATATAACCTCCCTTTCTTAGGTCAGCAAGATTATATTGTGCAGAAACACACTCACTGGAAGAGAGAGTGTAAGGACCCAATCTGATATTTTAATTAAAAAAAATCATACCTATTTTCTAGAAAAATCAACAAAGAATATTAGAGAATGGGAGCTTTTAAGAGTACTTGAGCAAACAAAATTATTAAAAATGAAAGTGTATGCTGATTTGCAAGTGGATCTCCCTCTGTTTCTGCTTCCATCTCAAGGCTACCTCTGAGGATTAGGAGATCTGATCCTTCTTTTTCAAGAAACCAGGATGGCCCTATGATTAGGTGGAATGAGCCAACCTCTTCAAATTTTGAATGTGCCATGAAAGCGCAAACAAAGTGTTTTTTCTTCCTTATTTAATTTATTAGGAATATAATTTTGCTATCAGGAACAGAAAGAGGTGCTTGTGAGCTGTTGTTGTGCTGTTGTTTTTGTTTCATGTGCCAAAATAACTTGACTGTCTCAGGGTGGCGATTTTAATCAAATTAAAATGTCTCACTCTGGGCTGTATTTACTCGTTTAATTACATTTCTAAACCATTTGTTACCAAAGCTAGTTGAATTAAAAAAAAAAAAAGATGCCTGAGGTCACAGTTTTAAGAGAAAAGTGGCATGTAAATCAAATGAATACATAAATAAAGCCATAACATACATAAATATAATAAAACAAACTAAGTAGACCTGATATGGCTGAAAAGATCTTTCTATTTGCAAATGAAACCTACATTCTTTCTTTGTTTCCCTTCAACTCTCTAATGGTACTTGGGCATGATTAATATATTAATAGAGGTGGTAAGCTTACCTTGTACATGGATGCGGTCTACATTAAGGCAGATACCTGGATAGGCTATTATTACATATGATCATGAACCTTGCCTATGGATACCACATGTGACTTTCAATAGCAGAAAAGGGTAGTCCTTTGTTTATCAGTTGAGAGGGAGATTTGGATTTTTTTTTCTTTCCAAAGTATGGATTCTTTTTCTTTCTGGAGTAAGATAGCAATTAGCTTACAATGCTTTTGTTATCTGAAAGAGCATTGTTAATAATCTTAGAGATGTAAATGAATACCAATTAGGAAAAGATAAATCTCTTGGGAAGATAGTGACAGGCAACTGATGTGCTAAGTGAAGGTATACAAACTATGAAAGGAGAATGTGGGAAATGAAGACTGATGTTTTAGAAAACAAGGTGAAAACAATAATTGTGTTATGCAGTTAAGCTAAATAAAGAGATTGAGAGAGAGAGAGAGAGAGAAAGAGAGAGGGAAGGAGAGACTCCTTTCAATTCAAGAAGACCTCTGTGGAATTTAAGTTCTTAAGCAATTGGCAGAAAATGGGCTGAGCTTATCTATGAGAAGGGTAACAATTCACAGAATTCCCCATGCTCCAGGGGGGATTCTGGGAGCTGTAGTGCCAAAAAGTCATATTTTCAAAGTCTAGCAGCAAGATATGCCAAGGCTTATCAGGCCAGACAGAAACAGATTCTTAATGCCCAGCCTTGGTGGAATAAATGTAAGCCAGTATTTCTCAACGTGAGCAGAATGCTGTTCTATCATCTCTGCTAAAAACTCATAGCTAGCACTTAGACATCTGCTATTACGAGGAATACTTTGGTAGGGAACAGAATGGAATTTCAGCATATTTGAACTTTAGCTCGTCTCTCTTCTTAGAAACTGAGCGTGGGGGTTTAGAAAGTGCATACATTAAGCTAAAATTAATTAAAGTGCCTCAAAAGTGGGCAAAGTCCAGCCCCCAAGTTGCATCTTTGAAAATCCTCCAAAGGCCTAGACTTACCCTGTTTGGTAGAAGGCCTGTGAAAATTAACTGCGCATAACTCCCAATAAGGTTGTTGTTGTTGTTGTTGTTGTTGTTGTTGTTGTTGTTGTTAAATGCTTTCAAGTAATTTCTGACTTATGGTGACCCAAAAGCGAACCCATCAAGGGTTTTTTCTGGGGCTTAGAATGTGTGATGTGCCCTAGGTCACCCAGTGGGTTTCCATGGCCAAGCAGGGAACCGAACTCTGGCCTCCAGGGTTCCAGTTCCATACTAAAACCACTACATCATGCTGGCTCTCCAATAAGTTTAGAATGACTTAATTGCAAGTAAGCAGGAAAAGTCTCAGGCTGTAAGAGCCAATTTAAAATTACTTAAGCAACTGTGCAGGCAGTAGAAAAACACAATGTATAAAAGCTCCTGGCTTGATGCGCAGCCCAGCACAAGCTGCATTTGAACGACAATGTCACTGTCATCAAGGACCTGCCAGCATAGGCAGGCAAACACTGTATGCTCCAGGGCCTATACCCAACAAAAATCTTTTTGATGTTATACAGCATCAGGACATATGCTGTATATGATACACATTCCTATGATACACAGTAAGTACAGGTTATCCAAAATGCTTAGGACCAGAAGTGTTCTGTATTTTGGATTTTGGAAGACAGTGTCTTCTTAGTGTCTTGTGTCTCATTCATTTGCAACCTACTAAGTTTTTGTAAGCATAGCCAAAGTCAAATGTATGGAAAATGAAGGCAGTGATGGGATTCTAATCTGGAATAGAATCCCAACCCATTTTCCTGTTGAAAATCATCCCTCCCTGGCTACTTATTATTTCCCCTTGGAGATACTGTGTGCAGTAAATAGTGCCTTGGGGGCCAAATAGCAACATGGGGGCAGGATTGCTGATCTAGATTCCCAGGGCTGGCCCCAAACATTTTGCTGCATGAGGAAGAACAGCAAGGACACACATACATATTTACATGTGTTAAGGTGCCTAATACCCAAAGCCAGGGAAATTATTTAGGCCAATGAATTAGAAAATCCCATAAGCACTTTCCTAATCTCAAGCAGTATAGACAGAAGAACAAAGTAAATAACTAGCAATCTGCTGCTGAGGCAACTGCCTCACTCTGTCTAATGGTAGTAGCTAGCCTTGTGTGCTCCACATCTCTTTTTTCTTCATAATAAAAACCAGCTTACACGTGTGATGTGTAGTTTGACTTTACAGGTCCATTTGTACAAGTACAGACTGGGCTTTATTAAATGACCGAAGTGAGACTGGCTTTGTGATTAAGATGGCAAAGGCATGGATGGCTTATCTGTTTATCTGACATAAACTGTGTAGGCAGGATGGGGTGAACATGCAGGTTTTTATATGTGGTGTTGCTGTTATGTGTTTTCAAGTTGACTCTGACTTATGTCAGCCCCATCATAGGGTTTTCATGCAAAATTCTTTCAAAGGAGGGTTGGCATTGCCTTCTGCTGAGGCTGAGAGAGTGTGCCCAAAGTGATCCAGTGGATTTCAATGCCTGAGCAGGGATTCAGACCCTGTCTCCCAGAGTCCTAGTCCAACACCAAACCACAACAGCATACTGGCGCTCTTTTACGTATGACACTGCACACAAATTCAACCCAGTAAAGATCCTCACAAGTTTGCAAAGTTGTTGTATGAATTGCTTCAACAGAAGTAGAAGGTTGGGGATATTTGTTACAACCTAACACAGTTTGACTACGACTTCTGCAACCTAGCTCAGCTCTCAATCTTGGTTTGACTACAAATTCTGCTTTGTAGTCAAGCAGAAACATTTACACAAATATTTACTAGCAAAACTCCACACCCCCCCCCCCCAAAAACAGTCTGGGTCTTCTTGCTTTGAATGCATTGTTTCACTTTTTCTTATCATTTCCCTACTTTTTCCAGTGATCAAAGGGAGTGATTTCAGTGACTGAGTCAGCAACCAACCCATTGTCAATTGCAGCTGCACCTTTAAGATGATTGGATCAAGCGATTTGCATGTGTATGCTCAAATACAGTCTTAAGGCTGTTAAAATATTTAAGCCCTGTAAAACAGATATCCCAAAAGTCCCAAGATCTAAATTCTGATGAGATCTGTTTGGCATAACACTTGCATGTTTGACACGAACACTGCAGGGCATTCTCCACCCCCATTTCAACCATTTTAAAGCCTACAGATGAATTTTGAGAAAGAAGCAAATATTTAACTCTCTCTTTCTCCTTCTCTGTACTCTATGGAACTTAGAATCAACCTTAGTTGAACTCTGATAGTAAAACATCCTAAAATCTGCAGTGCCAATAGTAAAGCCCTGAAGGTCTGAAGCTCTTTGCTGAAGTTTTTACTTAAAGTTTTACTTAAGTTTTAGTTAACATTGTAGAATATTGAATATAATACTCTACAACGATTCAATATTCAATATAATATTCTATAATGATGGTCTTGCTATCTTGTAAACTCTATGTCTTATAATTAATTTGAAAGTAATGTGGTTAGGTCGTACAAAGCACAGCTTTTTTTTTAACATGGGAAAATAGATATTTAGCAGAAAAGAGAGGAAATTCATTATCAGTATATTACGAAGCTGAACAATAAAACTACTGTTCTATATAACAAGCATTTGTTTGCATGTCTTTCCACAGGGTATATCAGTAACTCAACATGCAATTTTAACTACCCAAACACAAGCCCTAAAGGTGCATAGATGTGGTGATTCATAGGATAAACTAGTGTTTTATCCTATGGGGCATGTGTCAGCAACTGGGATCCAAAGCAGCGATATCACCTCTTCCTCTGTACTAAAAGTAGACTGAGAGGGAGAAGGCGTGAAAATTGGGGGAAGGACCATCAACTTAAGGTATGTAGGTGACACCATATAACTTACAGAAAGTGCAAGAGCAGAGCTACATCTGAAAACTAAGAAAACAAAAGTCATTACCACAGATTATTTGAAGCATAACCTTAAAGGGAGTGATGAAGACACAGAAAACATTTTAACTATTTCTTTACCTTGGCTCAGTCATTAATCAAAATGGAGGCTACTTAAGAAATCAGAAAAAGGCAAAGACTTGGAGGGGCACCTATGAAGGAATTAGATAAGATCCGCAAATGCAGACACATATAATTAAATACCAAAGTCATATTCATCCAGCCCATCATATTTCTGATTTCTATGTGTGAGTGTGAAAGCTGGAGAGTGAAAAAGGCTGACAAAAAGACAACTCATTTCAAATGTGATACTGGAGGAAAGTTCTATGGATGATGTGGACAAATGAGTGGGTCTTAGAACAAATCAAGCCCAAATGCTCCCTACAAGCCAAAATGATTGAGGTGATCATACCTTGAACATATCATGAGATGACATGACTCATTGAAAAAAACAATAATGCTGGGTAAAGTGGAAGGTGGTAGGAAAAGGAAGATCACATAAATATATTACCTCAATTAAGGAAACCATGGATCTGAATTTGCAAGACCTGAACAGGGTTGTTGATGACCAGGGTTCTTAGAGATCCCTCATTCATAGGTTCGCAATAACTCAAAGCCAAATTGATGGCAAACAATAAAAAACAAGTGGCAAACTGGGGAAGGAAGGAATCTAGAGGAACATCTGTCCTGTTTGCCTAGTATGGAATGCCGCTCTGCTGTACCTCATTACATAAATTCTTGCAGATTTTCCACTCTTGCACTGAAACCAAGCTTTGATTTTAGGCCTGAATTAATCACACCCCAAATTCTTTTAAAAGTCTGTTATATTATAGAGAGTTATTTAAACCTAATTCAGTTTGTTGCAGAAACTGTTATTGATATATCAGAAGTGCAGTCATTAAGTTTGACTTCTTTCGCCTTTCAGAAAGGACATAGACAGAAATGCTTTTAAAAATAAAAGATAAGTAATATCACAATTTGTCTCTAGGTGGGGCAGTAGAGTTAATTTGAAGCAAGAAAATATTCATTCATTTAAAAAAAAAAGAAAATGGTGACAAATATTTTGACATTTATGTGTGTGTTTGTGTGAATGCACATATGCATGTATATAGGGAAAAGACATGGAAATGTAGATCTAGTATTCCTAGCACTATATTATCTGGGTACTGAGAAAATGCCGTTGCTTCTTCCTATTTATCAGCCAGCACATTACTTGCTATTACATATGCTGTGGTTGCAGTAATGTCATGGAACAATACCTGTTAACGGCAAATGGCAGTTCACTTGGTCAGTCTTTAAAGTTAAACATAAATTAGCTATTATGTATTTCCTTATTGTACTATTTGACTAATGTATAGCTAACATTTTTGCTGCAACAGCAGTATCCACCATTTACGGAAGAGGCAGGGAGTCCATGGCCCTCCAGATAATGATGTCCCGTCATTTTTGTTCACAGTTGCCAGGTGGCAGAGGATGATGGGAGACCCCATATCTAGTACACATCTACTTTGACATGAGCCTCATTGAATTCTATGGGGCTTACCCCAGGTAAGTCTATAAACAACAGTAGCTTTAAGCCGAAATCCAATTGCTGGTCTAACTAGAGTAGACCAGTTTCATCAGTGTGATTTGCCTAGTGTTTACTTTCAATTCAGCAGTCGATTCAATGGCTCTGTTTACATCGGGATTTTCAATCAGACTTGGGCCTTTGTGGACATTTTGTTCTTTAAAACATGTTTTAACTTTATTGCTTCCCTTTTCCAGGACAGAAGTGCGTACATTTCTTGATTAAAACTCATGCACATCCAAAGTGCTGGCCCTATTCCAGCAGTAAAACATCATGTTATTCACAGCACTAAAGCTGGGTTGTGTGTGTGTGTCTATATGTGCCTTCAGATTACCTGTCAACTTATGGCAACCCCATGAATTTTGCAGAGTTTTCTGTGGCAAGGAGTACTCAGAAGTGGTTTTGTCAGTTCCTTCCTCTGAAATATAGCCTACAGCACCTGGTATTTGTTGGCAGTCTTCCATCCAAGTGTTATCCAAGGCTGACCCTGCTTAGCTTCCAAGATGAGATCTGTTGCCTTTATAGGGTATTTAGGCCACTTGAAGCTACTAGTTCCTTATTTCTGTAAATATTGTAATAGAGCACAGTACATAGCGAGGAAGTAAACTTTATATACTACTGCAACTTTAAAATAAGTTTGTGTACTCTAGCCCTGTTGCTATGGTTTTTCATCCAAAAGAACGAAACCAGTTAGAACGTTTAGTCTTATATGCTTCTTTGTATCCGTTACATGGAAACTGTAAATAATACCGCTAGTGCTGGATCAGGGCTAAAAAAAACCCAACACAAAGGAAGAAAGCCTGCAGCTTTTTTAAGGTAGCAAAACTATACCCAGTTTCCCAGGATTAAGTCCCATTAAACGGAACTCAAGGACATGCTGTCGTCACTGAAAAGGCATGTAGATACCTAACAGGAGAGGTGTTCACACATTGCTCACACGTGTACATAGATTGTTACGCTATGTATAAGTAGCATTTTTCAAATGTAACATTCAACCTGTGTACACTGTTGATACTGGTACAGTTATTCGCAGCTTAAATATTCTAAAGACTCCAAATCCAATCTGATTTTGGAAGGTAAGCAGTGTTGTTCTTGGTTAGTACTTAGACAGGAGATCACCAACTTATACCGCAGTACTGTAGACTACAATTCAGAGGAATGATCTGGAAGAAAACACCTCTGAATATTCCTTGTGTAAGAAAACTTTATGAAAGTCATGGAGTCATCTAAGTCAACAGTTGACTTGCAGGCGCTCATGTGCATGTACACACAGTTATTCACATGTGATATAGCATTCATACAAGAGTTTTTATCTTTACACTGCTGTTCAAGTATTCAAGCTTCTTGTTTAACAAAGGCCATTTCCGCACTGTGCCCCTCCCAAAACTGTAAACGCCAGGATTCCATAGGATGTTGAAAGTGGAATAATCGCGCTATAAGAATGTAGTGCAGAAATGGCCAAATAGTAGTAATAAGAAGTGGAGGTCTTGTAAAAAATCTATTTTTTGAAAAATTAACCCTAGTATGATCAGTGTGGGTTGTACTTCTTAAATTATTGCAAATAGTTGAATTATGTAGAGTTTTTTTTTAAAGAATTATCTACTAAAATTGCTAATGAAAGTAAAAAGTGTTTGCTGACAAATATTATTTTAAAAGAAAGGGAAAAGTAATGGGAACAATTCAAGTAATGGTAGATTGAAGCACCTTCTTGGGTATAAATCAGAAATGAATACAGGCATTCATTCCAATGTACTGTGTGAATACATATACAATGTTATATGTTCACACACTTAAGACTACAATGTTAATCTTCCAGAAGGATCTCACTCCGGAGTGTTGCTCTCTATTGTATTCCACCAGTTTCTCTGCATAAATTATATCAGAGACTCTTTGGCACTATTATAGCACTATCATTTTGCTTTAACTGCCATGGTTCAGTCTTATGGAATCTTGAGATACCCAGGTCATTTCTAGACTAGACTGTTACAGTGCTATTATTCCACTTTCAACATCCTATGGAATCCTCAAAGGCCTCTCCCTGTTACCCTGTGAACTGGGGGTCCCGGGAGGGACACCAAAATGTGCTCAACTAAAGTTGGAGAAAATTAGCTCAGAGCACTGCTTCACGTTACGAGAGGCAGGGTAACTTAGCGAGATCTTGAACCCTATGTCTACGGGGTCGGGTCGAGTCAAGGAGAACACAAAGGTTGAAATAATAAATGATGTTTATTAAATACAAGCAAAACAGTGTATGCGACACACTCATACAAGATAACTAAAGGAAATAAAGGTCGGAGTGGTATAGAGGGATGTTTAGAGGGATTGCTGGTTTGGGTGATACTTCACCTGTCCTGAAGCCCAGGAAAAATAGAGAGCGAAGCTGGGGTGCGATGTAGCTCAGCATGTGGAGCTGAGGGGAGGCTCGCCGAGCAAAGCGGCAGCAAAGTGGGATGAAACTCGGGAGCGTTCCGAGGAAGGTCTCGGAATCAAGGGTTTTTATAAGGAGAATTGTGACTGCAGGCTATGCCGTACTTGGGGGAAAACAATAGATTTGGAGTTGGAGACAAAGCCTCCGAAAGGTCAGAATCTGAATAATTGAGTTATCGTAGCGATTCTCAATAGAGTAGCCAGTATGCAGACGCAGAGTACTTGGGTATTGCATAGTTTACCCATCAAGCTGCCATCACGGGGCAGAGGCTCTTTTGTAGGTCATGTGCATACTTAATTAGAGTACTTGCCTGGAGGTCTCCTAAAGCAGCGAGTCAGCTATTTCTGGCCTGCCTGTATTGTAGTTTGAATATTACGGCTATTAACAGCTGAGCTTGTTTATATGCTTCTCCGGTGGCCTTGCAAGCACGTGTAGAGGAATAGAAAGGTGCAGCTGAATTGTGATATCAAGAGATATCCTTTAATATCCCCAAAGCTCAGACTAGCCAGGGCAGTAACAATCCCCCCCCCCGAAAATGGGCGACGTTGGGGACAATATCGGACATTTTCCAATTAAAAGCAAAAATCAATTTAGAGCCAAATAGGGCTTGCAGGTTGGTAGCCATATCACTCCTCGGGAAAGGGAGTGCGGGAAGAGCAAAGGATTACTATCTTATAAAGACATTCCTAACTAAAATCTAAACCTAAACACACACACACACCAATGTAAACAATAGCGCAATAATAAACAATTAAACAATGTCCAATGTCCCGTCAATAGGGAAATGTCAAAACATGAGCAAATCGCAGTAAAATAGCAAATGCAAAATGAAGCAATCAATGAAATACAGTAAGTCCAGTGCATGGTCTGGCAATGAAGGCAATCCAAGGAACAAACAGTTCAATGTGGAGTGGACATTCGTAGTCCGAGGGAGGTGAGGTGCAAGCAAACGTCTTGGCACCCCCCCCTCGTAACAGGAAGAGTCTTTTAGCTGGAGCGGGCGAGCAAAACATAAGTCCATCCGGGCAACGGAGCAGGAACAACAACCAAAATGTCGAAATCGGTGCAGCTTGGCTTGCTGCAAATCAAGAGCAAAAGAGTCTTTGCAGGGTTTGGAGCCTGGAATAGTCCATAGGTTTCCTCGGGTCAGCAAACAGTAGCAGGAATGGCAAAAAGTCCATTTTTGCAATCAGAAGGCTGCGGGGTCACCTTCCCTCACAGTCACGGGTGTCGTCGAAGAACTAGGAATCTCCAAGCCTCGGCCATCAGATGGAGCGGCAACTTTCTTCGTCCCATGGTGCTCGGGGGCGATGGTACATCCTCGGGATCTTCCCAGTCTTCTGGAGCAATAGACCTATTAGAGTTTTAACAGAAGAACTGACATGTTTATTATCCAATGTATACCATTAATGCAAATGGCCGGCTCAAAGCCTACTGGGAATTCGAATTGAAACTGGGTCATCATGACTGAAAAGACTAAAAGTCTATGGAGATATAAATAGCAACTGAGATTAAGGCTGTATTGGCCAGAGGATGGCCGTTGGTCAGGACAGTGAGGCTGCTGGTTCGGGTCCCGCATCGGCTCATGGGTCTAGAGACGCCCATGTTAACCTCCCAACCGCACAAGCAGAACCTCCTGCTATGAAGGTCCCACTTGCACTCCAGTCCGTATAACATGGACTTGCACGCTCGCACCCTCCCCGCTCAGACCAAAGCCGAAGCTCCAAGCCTGATGATGTTAACGAGGGCTTGGGGCGGTTAACAACCTAGTACCGATGGTTCGATGCTGGCCCCGAACGAGCAGTATCACCATCCACAGATATAGCTGAACTCCGAAGGCAGACCTGAAGACTGGTTGCCTTCGGAATAGGCTTTTGCAAGCAGACGGGACATCCAACTTCAGTATTAGAAATAACACCACTTCCCAAACACCCAAATATAACTAAGAACTATATACATGAGCGGGAGGTCGGAGAGTTGGCCATCTCTCTCCGTCCTGTGCAGACAATGTCAATTTACCCATTGTCATATGCTTCGTAAATTGACGCAAACATCTCTGACAAGTTAATTTCAGGAATTTCCTTATAATTTAAAGACACTTGAGGAGCAATTACATTAATGGGAGTCTTCCCAGTAGCTTCCTCAAGCGAGTCCGTCTCAGTAATGCCTTTCAGGTCGACTAGCTGACCCTTCCACTCTTTCAGTTGAGAGACGTGGAAGAATTTCAGCCAGTCTCGCTTTTTCCTGGGGATTCTTACCTGGTATACAGCAGGGGAGATCCTCTTCACAATGGGGACAGGGCCAACCCACTTGGCAGCAAGGGAGTGCTTATCCTTATAGAAGTTTCTATATAGGACTAGCTGTCCCTCCTCCCACTGGCAAGGGTGGTGGACCCATCCCAATCTCTTGTCCATCCTCTGGAGGTTTTTGCCCAGCTGGGCAGCTACCTGCCAGTGTACTTGTCCTATGTGCTGCACTAGGTTCCTCACCCACTCGTTCAGAACCACCGGCTCTAAATCGGAGGGGAGACTAGTGTTTATCCAAAAGGCCTCGGGCAGCATCATCTTCTGCCCAGTCATCACCATGTGTGGCGTGAAGCCGTGAGAGGCTACCGTGCCTTGGAAAGCCATCAAAATAACGGGCAACTTATTGTCCCAGTACTTGCCGGAGGAACGTACCATCTTCCGAAGCGCTTTCTTCAGAGAGCGGTTCGTCCTCTCGATTTGGCCTGAGCTCTGAGGATGGTGGGCGATATGGAAGCACTGGCGAATGCCCAGTGCCTTGCACAACTCCTGAGTAACTTCACCTGTGAAGTGTACCCCTAAGTCTGAGTCCAGGTCACGTGACACTCCCCATCTCACCCAGACGTTGTTGAAGAGCAAGCGTGCTGCCGTGCTTGCTGTGTTATCTCTGCATGGGAAAGCCTCGATCCACTTGCTGAAGGGATCGATGACAGTGAGACAGTATTTGTTCCCCTGCGGGGTGGTAGGGAGCGGGCCTATGAAGTCTATTTGAATGTGCAACCAGGGACCCTCAATGCGTTAGTGCTGGATGGGCGCCTTGGGGCCGGAGGTGTCAGCGTTGACCATGTCACATGCCAAGCAGTTGTCGACCCATTGGTCTACGTCCTGCTTGATCTGCAGCCACCACCCGGTTTTCCTCACCCTGTCCAGAGTCACACTTCACCCTTGATGTCCCTGCTCATGCGCAAACTGGATGATGTCACTGTGGAGGTCTTGGGGCACGATCCAGTGGCATTGGCCACTGGCATCGATAGCCCAATATACTCCTTCTAATTGGGAGATCTTGAATTGACCGGACTCGTCCGAGCCCTTCTTGGCCAAGTCCAAGATCTCAGAATCTCCCTTTTGCAACACTCCCAGGTTGAACATGGGACGTACCATGGGTTCCTTTGGATTGACATTTATGGCAGCGATGGGGGCCCGCCATCGTCCTGTAAAGCGGCATCCCGAGCGATGGCGTCTGCCCTGGTGTTCCAAATACATGTAGCCATGTTCTTTTTCTGGTGTCCTCGGACGTGAGCAACCCATGCGGGGGCAGTCCGTTCCTCAATCTGGGCTGCGATCCTGACCCATTTATCGAGATGGGCAATGGGCTTCCCATCCGATGTTTTGAGGTCATTTTGGAGCCAGGTTGGTAACCAAACACTGGCTGCTTTGGCAGTCCAATCGGAATCCGTATAGATGGCTAGGGGGCAGTCAAGCGGTTCATGCTCCAGGATAGCCCTCAGAGCTTCTACTTCCGCTGCCTGGCTGGAGTGTGGCCAGGCTTTCCCCTGTAGGGTGAAGGAGTCTGTGACTCGGATCGCTCCATAGCCTGTCTGTGGGCTTCCATCCACGTGCATGGATGACCCGTCACAGAACCAGCAGACAAAGCCCTGTAACTGAGCTTCCTCGAGGGAGGCTCCCCATTCCACTGGCCATTGACTCACAGTCATCGGTGGTAAAGGGCACTCATGCGTGGCTCCGGTCACAACTAGACCATAGGGAGCTGGTGGTTCCTGCGGTTGCTTCTGAAAATCCACCCCACCTGACACCAAGGAAACAGTCCACTTGGCAATCCGGACGTTGGATACCTGGCCATTCTGGACCTTTCCAGACAGGATGTACTTAAGCGGCGTGTGGGGGGTCTGGACAATCACACGGGCGCGTCCAATCATAAATTCCCAGTGCGTAATAGCCCAGATCAGTGCGAGGCATGTCTTCTCGCATGGAGTAAATTTAGTCTCGTGCGGGTCCAAATTCCTGGAGGCGTATGCTATCACACGCTGAATGCCATTTTGTTGTTGCAACAGAACTGCTCCCATACTCCTGTCCGAGGTGGCTAGTTGTATGAGGAACGGCTTAGCCATATTCAGGTGTGCAAGAGCTGGTGCTTTCATTAAGTCCTCCTTAAGTTGGGCAAATGCCTGTTGTTGTGCCGGTCCCCATTCCTACTGGGCATTCTTCTTCAAGAGGGCATATAGAGGCTTTGCCTTGGCTGCGAAAGACTCTATAAAGTCCCTGGAAAAGTTGAATGTCCCGAGCAGAGAACGCAAAGAGTGCACGTCAGTGGGGGCTGGTAACTTCGAGATCACTTCTACCCGCTGTGCATCGGGAGTGCGACCTTCGGTGCCTAAACACAGCCCTAAATATTTCACTTCAGTAGATACCAATTGTGCCTTTTTCCGGTTGGCTTTAAAGCCGGTCTCGTGGAGGATTCCTAACACCTCGTGGGTGATCTCCCGGGTCGTTTCCTCCGAACTGGAATGAATCAGGATATTGTCCACATAGGACAAGACGTGGGACCTGGAAGCTGGCTGCAGCTTGTTCCACATCTTTACCATGTGGGCATGGCAAATGCTTGGGCTGGAATGGAAAGCCCTGGGGCGCGTGTTTAAACACATACTGTTGCCCCCGGAACGTGAAGGCAAATTTATACCAACACGCCTCGTGCAAAGGAATGGAATGAAACGCATTCGCCAAGTCCAGAACACTGTAAAATTTGGCTCCTGCCGCAATGGCGGACAGGACTTCATTATATTTAGCCACGACCGGCGCAACAGGCGGGGTGATGGAGTTCAATGCTCTAAAGTCTACCGTCATCCTCCATGTCTTGCCGTCGAATTTTAGCACTGGCCAGAAGGGCGCATTGCATATGGACTGCATCGGGGTGACTACTTCCCACTTGATGAATCCCTCAATGGTTTTCGCAATGCCTTCCTCCGCTTTGGCCGGGTATTTGTATTGATTCTGAGGTGGGGGGTCTTGGCCTTCTATCAAGACGCAGGCTCCTTTTACGGTCCCACACTCTATCTTATCCTTTATCCACACCTCGGGGAATGCTTTCACCCACGGGTCACTGGTCACACAATGCACAGGGGCAGGAGCTTTAATGGCAGCACAATGGTGCACGGCCGAAATTTCTACTGGTCCCTGGTCTAACTGCCATAGAAACCCGTTTGCGTAGTCAACTGTGAGCCTGTTTCCCCGGAGAAAGCCGATGTCTAAAAGGCGGTCGTCTTCTCCCCGGTTCTCGCATGCCCACAGCTTAAAACAAAACATCTCTACGGACATTGGGGTGACCCCCCCGCCATATCCAGAAAGTTGGACATGCTTGGGCATGGGTTCACCGTGCCTCACAAGTTTGGGGTGCAGCACGTTTACTGCCGCACCATAGTCCACAAGAAGGGTGGCAGGAGTCTTATCCCTCTTGGTCCCTATGCCTGCCTTCACCCAGAACCTTCCTCACCTGTCTGGCTTCAACCTAACCACAACGTTACGGGGAAGCTTCCTCGACCGAGGGCACCTCTATGCTTGCAGGCCCAGGTTAGGGTAGTATCCAGCCAGAGGTGGGCCGTCGGTCAAGGCCTGGACCGGCTGTTTACTTCCCACCTGAAGCTGCTTGTCTAGAGCTTCCAAAAGCTCCGATGTTGGCCGCTTATCGAACTGGCTCATGTCCAGCCCAAACCTTCTGAGCATGCCCCAGACTCTTACTCTATCCGAGGAGTATGTCTGGGCTGTGGGATCGTACCCACCAGACATCTCCTGGGGAGAGCCCGAGTCAGAGAGCTGTTTGGGGACAGTGCGCTGCTGTGGGGGACTTCCAACCTTGCTGGGCTGGCCGCAGAAATCTCTTCCCTGCCACTGCCAGTTGTCCTGCCTGGGGGCTGGGTGCAGAGTCCATTTCCCTTGGGGAACCGAATTTGGCGCAGTTTTGCGGTGTTGGGAATGGGGCCCATAATTTGAGTACGTGACCTCGGATATGGGTTCCCAATTCCCGGGTTCCTTTCTATGTGTCTTGGGGGGAGGTTTAAGGGATCCTGCCTTGCACAGCAGGTCAGAGACCCATCGGAGGTTGTTCCGGAACTCCTCCCAGTTAGTGGTGGCTGGATCCACCAAACCTAAAGCCATCTTGGTCTCATGATTAAGACCTCCGTACAAGAGCATCTTAAACTTGAGGCCGTTAAAGTCGTATCCACGGGGCGTCAAGGGGACCTTCTCGGCCAGAATGGCAAGGAGCTGCTTCCGTGCCACGTAAGCCTCAGGGTTCTCTCGAGGACCCTGTTGCTCCATGACATAGAGCACACCTGCACTCTGTCCGGGCCACAAAATCCTCACTACCTCTCTCATCCAGTCGTGGGCCTCGACCCTAACCAGGCCTTGAGCCGCCACGGCCGACTCAAGAGTAGGGAGTTTGGAGGGGGACATACAAAGTCGGGCCAATTGGGTCAGGTCCTGACCATTGGCTGTCGGGTGAGAGCGAATCACCACGTTCAACCACATGATGCTGGTGGACCGGTTTAAAGGACCCAATTGGTCTACAATTGCTTTTGCCTCAGTAGCACGCCAGGGGACCCTAGTCTCGGTGACCTGCGGCTCCTACGTCTCTTGCCTATCAGAACTGCCTTCTTCAAGGGGGGTGGTCCGTCTGGTCATGGACCTAGTCTCTACCGGTTGAACTGGGACCTTAGGGTCGCTCCAGTCTGGATTGTGGGGAAGGGTTGCCTGAGCATCCTCGGGCAGTGCCTGCCCAGAAAAGTCCTCCGCAAACGTTGGGAGCAGCTCCTTGCACACAGCCGAAATTAAGGCTTTGCGTGTTTGGAGCTGACTCTCCAGCGCAGCAATCTGTTTCTGGCAAGCTACATGGCTAACAGCCTCCTGCTGTTCCCTCACTTGCCCCACCATAAACTTGGCTGCAGACCGGGCATGATCCAGCTCAGCCTCTAAGTTGTGGGCTTTCGCTTCCCATGTTTGCACCACTACCTGGATGTTATTCAGTTTCTGAGCGGACGCCTGCGCTACGGACACAAAAGTAACCTTGTCCGCACGCGGCATCTCGACCTCGGCCTGAAACCGGGCATTCTCGTTCTCTATACCAGCCAATTTTCTCTGGTCTCTACCAGGGCACTACTAGCATCTCTGGCCGTAAGCCAAAGTCCCCAAGCGGCCAAAGTGTCCTTAGACGGTCTGAAAGGGTTCTTTGATTTACGTGCCAGGGTATACGTTTCCCGGAGTGTGGTAAAGGGATTGGCCATCTGGAAGATGGTGTCCTTCCAGGGGCATTTCCCCTTACTCAACACCCACCTTTCTAGTTTACCTCGGACCTCTTCCTCTAACATGAGGTCCTTGATGGTGACCTTGCCACTCTCCGCCATTTTCCTTCACAAACCACAACTTCCTAACACTACCAACAACTCACAACCTACAAACTGCAAACTACAAACGGTACCAGGAACTGGAGTGACAGGAAGGATCACCTAGACCCCTGGGAGACTGAAGGGAAACGAACTCTGCGGAACTTCTCTAGGAAAGAGGGATGAGAACCTATCTCCAGCCTGCCCAAACAAAGTCACTTTGGTACTCCCAAGCCCGGTTTTCCACCTCCTCAGCACTGGGGACCAAAGGACGAGGTAACGGTTTGGGGACAGGGAGGTCACCTAGATCCAGGGGACCCTCAGGAGTACTCCGCCTACCTGAAGGGGGGGGGACGAACCCAGTGGAACTTACAGTGTTGCCTGGCCAAGCAGCGGGGGAAAAGGGATGGGAACCTAAGCCAAAACCATTCCTAACAGTTTTTTGGGTGAGGGGCACCTATTCTACCTCGGGACAAACTTCTTAAAACCCTAGGCTAGGTCAGGACTCACCACCTGCACCTAGTCGGCTAGCCACTCAGGACGCACCCGAAATTACACAGCAGGATGCACCCGCGCTTTTCACAACTGTCAGCGGGATGCACCCTCACTCTCAAAGCTACCCAACAATAACAACTGATGGGACGCCCCTGTGTATTACTCTAAGGGGGGGAATTTCTTCCCTAAGTGCTATTTTGCCTTGCCACTAAGGCGTTGGATGAGTGTAGACTGTTCCTACCGTGCTAACACTCTAACACTTCGGATCCCAGCCCACGATAGACCCCAAGTTAGGGATGTGATTCCCAGGACAGCTTGTGCACACCCCTTGCTATCGGACAATGGTTCACCGCCTAGTGCTAGTGACCACGCCAGGGCAGCTGACATACACAAACCAAGCAAGAAAGGGGAACAGATTTCCACCCAGATAGAATAGCTCTAGAGCTCAAACACACAGACTCCACACACACGTGTTCCTGCCTAATAGCGCTCTAACGACTTGACCGATCGTCACCTAAGTCAGTACCAGCCTGATTTGAGGAGGTTCGCGACTCCTTCTCAAACCAGGGGTACCGGGGTTGCCCGCATTGCTCCACCACTCTGTTACTCTGTGAACTGGGGGTCCCAGGAGGGACACCAAAATGTGCTCAACTAAAGTTGGAGAAAATTAGCTCAGAGCACTGCTTAACGTTATGAGAGGCAGGGTAACTTAGCGAGATCTTGAACCCTATGTCTACGGGGTTGGGTCAAGTCAAGGAGAACACAGAGGTTGAAATAATAAATGATGTTTATTAAATATAAGCAAAACAGTGTATGTGACACACTCATACAAGATAACTAAAGAAAATAAAGGTCGGAGTGGTATAGAGGGACGTCTAGAGGGATTGCTGGTTTGGGTGATACTTCACCTGTCCTGAAGCCCAGGAAAAATAGAGAGCGAAGCTGGGGTGCGATGTAGCTCAGCACGTGGAGCTGAGGGGAGGCTTGCCGAGCAAAGCGGCAGCAAGGCGGTATGAAACTCGGGAGCGTTCCGAGGAAGGTCTCGGAATCAAGGGTTTTTATAAGGAGAATGTGACTGCAGGCTATGCCGTACTTGGGGGAAAACAATAGATTTGGAGTTGGAGACAAAGTCTCCGAAAGGTCAGGATCTGAATGATTGAGTTATCGTAGTGATTCTCAGTAGAGTAGCCAGTATGCAGACGCAGAGTACTTGGGTATTGCATAGTTTACCCATCAAGCTGCCATCGCGGGGCAGAGGCTCTTTTGTAAGTAGCGTGCATACTTAATTAGAGTACTTGCCTAGAGGTCTCCTAAAGCAGTGAGTCAGCTATTTCTGGCCTGCCTGTATTGTAGTTTGAATATTACGGCTATTAACGGCCAAGCTTGTTTACGTGCTTATCCGGTAGCCTCGCAAGCACGTGTAGAGGAATAGAAAGGTGCAGCCAAATTGTGATATCAAGAGATATCCTTTAATATCCCCAAAGCTCGGACTAGCCAGGGTAGTAACATCCCTAAACTGCAAACCCCAGGATTCCATAGCATGTTGAAAATGGAATAATAGCACTATAACAGTCTAGTATGGAAATGGCCCCAGTTTAGGGAGGTGTATTTTTGCATTATCAGTGAATTAGCTTTAGTGTCCCATCAAACAACAAGTGCTAGGATTCCACAGTAAGTAGCCAGGGCAGTTAAAATGGAATCATAGTGTTATAACTGTGTTGTGTGAAAGGGTCCTTGGCCAGCCACTCCCTGCCTTATTAGAACCTAAACCGCCCTGAACCACTTATTAAGAGATTCCCTTCTCATGCCATGCCGATCCTATATGTCTTCTTTGTGACAATGATTACGGTGCAATCCTATTATTCTACTCAGAAGTCCTATTGCATTCAGTGGGGCTTATTCCCCAGGTAAGTATGTACACATTGCTGCCCTAGTTTTCCCACATTAGTGACATGTACAACAGTTAAGTGGAAGACAAACCGGCATGAGCAAGAAGTAAGAAAAGAGGAAAATATGACCCTCCCCAACTAAATTACTATTCATTTCAAAAAAAATGATTTGAATAAGGCAAAGTTAAAGTTTAATTTTCCATTTGCTCACTGCTAGTTTTGAGCAATTGCCAGATGGCATATTTTGCCAGTCAGTAAGTTTGGGGACTTTCTTAATATAGATTTTTGAAATGAAAAATATGCAGACATCTATCACTTGGATTTATTTGTTTATGTATTTATTTACTTATGTTTAATTAAATCCCAAACTGTGACTCAGTTTACAAGATGAAGAAGCAAAAAGGTCCTTTGCAGTACCTATAGTAAAAACTTACTGGCTACCCTACTGTATTAGATGTGTACAGCTGAAAGCAGTAGCATGTTAACCATTTGGAGTTCTTGTTTATTCTTCAGTAACTGAGGGCCAGCATAGTGGTGGTTGGAGTGTTGGAATAGGATTCTGGGAGACCAGGGTTGAAATCGCTGCTGAGCCATGGAAACTCACTGGGTTTCATACTTTCTCAGCCTAAGAGAAAAGCAATGGCAAAATCCCTCTGAACAAAGCTTGCCGAGAAAACTTTCTGAGAGGGTTGCCATAAGTTAGCTGAAATATTAATTTTAAATTTTAAAAATTTCAATTTTAATAACACCTGCTGAAATACCTAGTATTTGGAAACGCTCATGATAATATTTGTGCTTAATATTCAGATTGGTAGCTACCCTGAGCTCTGAGAAGGAAGGGTGGAGTCTAAATCAGGCAAATATTACTACTACTAGTGGCCTAAATACCTTAAAGGCAACAGGTGTCTGATCTTAGAAGCTAAGCAAGGTCAGCCCTGGTTAATACTTCTGTGGGAGACCACCAACCAGGTGCTCTGTAGGTTATATTTCAGAGAGAGGAGCTGGCAAAACTACTTCTGAGTATTCCTTGTCTAAGAAAACCCCATGAAATCAATGGGGTCCACCATAAGTCAATAGGCAACTTGAATATTCTGCAACTGTCAAAAAAGTCAAAGTCTTGCCATTCCGTGAGAACTCCAGTGAAGATATTTCTTTGTGGGAAGAATTGGGCACAAAGTAATTTGAAGAATGTTGCCCGAAAACATTGTCCCTGCCCCCTTCACAGTTGACCACCTCTGCTATAGACAAGTATATTAAGGGAATAGTTAACGTGGGAGAGCATCCATCAGCCGTTAGCACTGTATTAAAAGGTATAGATTAACATAACAGCAGAAAAGGAAGCCTTGGTCAGATATGAATGCCCTCAGAAACAACACAAATGTGATCCCATTATATTCAAGGACTAATAAGATTAAATCTGGTGTATCTAATGCACTGCTGCATAACAATTGTCTTTTGAAAGGGTTGATATAGGCATAAAATCCATCTTTTCAAAACAAAGGCAAATAGATCCAATGCAAATTTACTCTAGGACACTTCAAAATAGAGAGTTTAGAAACCAAGGGATGAGGCAAAATGTTGTGCTGGTTCAAGCATCTATAGGCCAGCAGAAACGGCGTAATCATGAATCTATGTTGTTGCTGTTGTTGTTATCTTCCTTTTTTCCCAGTTTGGGATTCAAGGCAGCTTACAATAGTTACAACAAAGATAGCTAAAAATTCACAATACACAAAAGTTAAAAAGTTTAATTAAACAATAACAGAATTAAAACCTGTTAAAAATGTAACCCATTAAAAAATAAAATGCGAAATAGAAAATCCAGCACATTATGCAAAGTCCATTCTCCCTAAACAATCCATGTTCAGAGGCGAGCTAGAACAAAAAAGATCTTCACCTACCTGCAGAAAAATAGCAAGGATGTTGTATTATGCTCAAACCCAGTATACCACACTGGCTATAAGTCAGTGGTACTATATCTTTAAGCTGTTATGAAGAAGAATGGAGTATAAAGCTAACTGATGTTAATAAAGGTGGTAATGATGGTGATGGCAGTGACCAGGGACCAGGGACCAGAAACCTCAAAGAGAGTATCTACCTGAATCTGTGACAGAAGCAAAAACTGAACAAGCAACTTCCTCAACAACTAGGGTCCACGAGGTCAACACACACTTTAGGATTTCTGAAAGTGCAGAATCTCACTCTAAAACATTTTGGGGATGGGCCCATGCTACTGTGTGTACTGAATTACATTTGAAATTACAGTTTTGTAGTGGGTTAAGAGGGCTACATTTTTTGACATGAGTCAGCAGTGCAATGCAGCAGCCAAGAAAGCCAATGCAATTCTCAGTTGCATCAATAGGAGTATGGTGTCTAGATTGAGGGAGGTGCTGGTACCACTCTACTCTGCTTTGGTTAGACCTCATCTTGAATACTGTGTCCAGTTCTGGGCATCCCAATTCAAGAAGGACATGGTCAAGCTGGAGCAAGTCCAGAGGAGGGCGACCAAAATGGTGAGGGGCCTGGAAGTCATGCCCTATGAGGATAGACTTAGAGAGCTGGGTACGTTTAGTCTGCAGAAGAGAAGGTTAAGAGGGGACATGATAGCCATGTTTAAATATATGAAGGGATGCCATGTAGAGGAGAGAGTGGGTTTGTTTTCTGCTGCTCCAGAGACCAGGACAAGGAACAATGGATTCAAACTGCAGGAAAGGAGATTCCATCTGAACCTCAGGAAGAACTTCCTGACAGTCAGGCTGTCCGGCAGTGGAATATGCTGCCTCGGAGTGTGGTGGAGTCTCCTTCTTTGGAGGTTTTTAAGCAGAGGCTGGATGGCCATCTGTCGGGAGTGCTTTGAGGGTGTTCCTGCATGGCAGGGGGTTGGACTGGATGGCCCCTGTGGTCTCTTCCAACTCTACATTTCTATGATTTCTATGAATCTATGATTTCTATGATTTCCATAAATGTAACCCTCTTAATCTACTATCACATGTGTCTTGATCCAGACTGGGTCTAGTTCCAGACCTCTCCAAGGGTTCTTTCAGAGCTGGACACTGACACATATTACTGCTATAGTGTAAGCCACATGTGTCAAACACAAGACACAGGCCGAATCCAGCCTGCCAGACCATTTCATGTGCCCCTCACACCTCTCCTGCAGTTGTGGCACTCTCCCCACCTGGCAAACCCGATCCCCACATTTTGGGCCCCCGGCTACTGTTATTCTGAAGAGGCGCCCAGCAGCCAGCACTTGCAATCTTTTTCTACGTCTGATTGCTCCTCTGTCCAAGTCTCACCGTCAGAGCATTGCTGTGGGTTACCATGGCAATGCTTCACGTGGCTCGTGAGAGTTGGAGAAGTATAGGGACCATAAACTATGATCAAATGGCCTCAAAATGTCCGAGAAAAGAAAAGTTGATGTAGAGGGAATGCAATTTAAAAAACAGTAATAATCGAATGCAGAGGCAATTACTTAATACGATAAAAGAGTAGGTACATTTGTATAGTCTTACAGATACAACCGGCCCTTTGAGGGCAATCGTAATGCTGATGCCGCCCAAGACGAAATTGAGTTTGATACCTCTGTAAGCTTTATTGATGGTGAATGATGCAGCATATGGTACCCCTCAGAAAAGCATCCCAGCCCTTTTGCTAATGGAGTCCATCACTCCTACAGCTCATGACAGAATTGCCCCTCCATGAATTCTACATAGACTTTAGCTGGGAATCAAATCAAATCTTTCTTGCCAGACCTATAGGGCACCTCGGTTGGGATGCACTACCTCCCAGGCTTAGGTGGACTCTTATTTCCCTTTTTCGTCACTGATTACATTCCCTCCACTTGCCTTACCTCATGTGCGCACATAATAATATACCAAATCAGACAGCTCTCTGTGTCTCTGAGGAAGTGGGCTATAACCCACAAAATCCTATGCCTGATAAAATTTGGTACTATTTATTGTGCCATAAAACTGTTTTTTTTTTAACCTTACAACATTGGTTCTCAACTTTCATTCCTACAGATGTTTTGGACTTCAACTCCCAGAATCCCTAACTATTGACCATTTTGGCTAGGACTTCTGCAAGTTAAAGCACAAAATGTTTGGAGGGCCAAAAGTTCTGAACTACCTCACAAGGATTCTTGTAAGAATTAAAACTAGATGTAGCAGCCAGGGTGGTGTAGTGGTTTGAACGTTGGACTATGGCTCTGAAGACCAATGTTCAATTTCCCACTTGGCCATGGAAATCCACTGGGTGACCTTGGGCACATCACACACTCTCAGCCCAAGAAAACCCCATGATAAGTTTGCCTTAGAGTCTCTATAAGTCAGAAATGACTTGAACACACACAACAACCATACATGTGAAGTTGATGTACAAATGCCAAGTATCAGAAGATTGAATATAGGTTTATTTCCTTTCTTGTTAACAAAAACTGGCCTACATTCAGTTTGTAAAACTTAATTTACTATCGTATGAGTAGTTTTATTCATGGTAGCAATTATAAACATCAGTGAATTTGCTTGCTAGACTAGCCATGTGATCTTGTACATGAAAATAAGAGTTCCCATTAAGTTAACAAGGTGTTGTTATTGTTTTGTACCTTCAAGTTGACTCTGAATGATGGCAACCTTAAGGCAAACCGATCATTGGATTTTCTTGGCAAGAGTTTTTAGGGAGTTGTCTTTGCCTTCCTCTTAGGCTGAGAGAATATGACTTGCCCAAGGTCAGCCAGTGGGTTTCCATAGCCAAGTGAAGATTGGAACCCGATTATCCAGAGTTGTAGTCCAACACTCAAACCACTGTATCATGTTGGCTCTGTAATAAGGTGTCCTCAAGAGAAAGTGTGCCTAAGGCTGCAATCCTATACTCACTTATGTGAAAGGAAACTCCATTGAACTCAGTGAGACTTAGTTCTAAGTAGACATCTTCAAGATTAAACATTAAGTTGCTAGAATGAAAATTGAACCCAGAAATTGCGATCCACATACTAAGATAGTACGATAATTAAGGAAACTGGAGTTTTAGAAGTCAATTGACGCATGTAACTTGTAGGAATGCATGGTTGGCAGTTTGGAATAAATGCATAATATGGACCTTTCTGCTCAAAATTACTCATAAATAGGAATGGTTATATTTCAATAGCCATTATGCTGGGGTGTAACATTCTATTATAATTAATGGGCCTGGTGTTATTCAAGGCTACAGAAAAAAGGACACAAGAACAACCAACTTTAGGCCATTTGTTCATGTTTCTGGCTGAAACAACTGAACAAACGAAAAAACCTGAGAACATAAATAAAAAAGGAGGAAGACCCTCAGTTCTCAAGCAGTGATTGTGCAGCACTAGTAAGGGTCACTACCATTATCCTAGTTTTTTGTTTGTTTTTACATTCAAGCTTTTGTATAAAGTGCTAAGAGAGAATGGTGACGTCTAGCACAATCAGTTAGATAATCAGGGAAGAGATGTTCAATATATTTAAGATCACAGTTCTGTTGAGCACAGAAGAACTAAGCAACCTTGTTATTTTCTTTCTCTTAACATTTTTGTCACTACGTGAACTATAATCTGCATATTTGTCCATTATAATTTCTTCAACTTTTTGGGAGCCCTGCCTTGTATATTAACAGTGAGGAAAATCACAGCAGATGACAGTAGGTTTTTTCTTCTTCTTGGTGTGGATCTTTAATTTCTTGTTTGGCACATAATCCATGAGCAGAGGTACTGTTGTTTGAATATACCTGGAAGACGTTTGTATGAAATAAAACAATGGCTTGAAACCATTTGCACATCCTGATGGAACTCCTACTGAGATCAAGAAAGCATGCATAGGAATGAGTCTGGACATATTTCCTAATTAACACATGTAGATAGGGTGTTTGTGTCAGCTGTTGATAATGGCATGTAGTTCTCTTTCTATTCTGTAAACGTCCTGAGCTTTATTCATGTGGAAAAGGTGGGATATAAATAAAATTAATGATTGATTGATTGATTGATTGATTGATTGAGAAAGGACAGGCTGGCACGTAAGCTAACTGATTAAACCATTTGACCAGACAATAAGATACGGTTCTTTAAATACAAAAAGCTTAAGAATGGTGATAGGTGCTATTTTAGAAGAGGTGTGCCTCCTCTAAAATGAAGTCCAAAAGCTTATAAAAGAACCAATTTGTTAGTCTTGAGAGTGCCATAAAACTCTTCCTTGCGTTTCCTCTAAGATACTAACAACACTGTGTCCTCTTGCTTGTCAAGATCTATTGCTGTGTGTATTCATTCCAACACAACCATTTTGATACTAAAAACAGAATGTCTGAAATATATCTTAAATAACAAACATCTTTGATTTCAATGGTAGTTATAGCTAAATGCTTGCTTCACTGGACAAAAGCCTTTCTTAGGGGGAAAAATTCGATGGGAAAGGTTCCCTTCACATTATAAAGAGGAGGAGGAGGAGGAGGAGGAATTACTGAAGAAACCCCATTGGAGCGGGATTGGCTGAGAAAGAGGCGGCGACTATCCGGAGGAATTAGAACACTATCACTTTCTCAGAGCGCGTGTGGAGTTTATGTGAGTTCTAGCCGGTGCAAAATTAGAAGCGCCTGAAGTTCCTCATTCGAAACTTTTGTTTTATTTTTTTTAATGAAAAGCGTGGTTTCAACGGGCTGCTCCCCCCCCCCGCGGTGTTCTCAAACGGCGTTTGGCGTGTAAACTTTCTCCCTCGGCTGTGACCCTTCGCCCGTCACTCGCCTAGCAGCCTCCTCAGCCCGACCTTTTTTTTGGTCGGTGGAGTGTAAACTCAAAAGTTTCGAAAGCCGGGCAGGGAACAACATGTCCGGCGCTTGGCGGTTCGTTAGTTTAGCGGCGAGTGATGCAACCGGCGTGTCAATAGGACAAGCCTGCTCGGCGGAGCAGCGGCAGCAGCACGTGTCTGACCTTTATATTTAAATTCCCCGTTTCACAATAAGAGCAATAAAAGCACTCGGGGCAGTGAATTTTCCGAGTAATTACTGGGGCCTGGCACGGCGCTGTGCTGAGAAGCGGAGGCGGCCGGGGTGTCGCCACTGTAGCCCACAGGCAGGCTTTCTGAATATGTGTGTGTATATATATATGTGTGTATACATGTGTGTATACATGTGTGTGTGTATGTATGTGTACACACACAGACACACACACATATATATATGGCATAATTATATTACGCATGCACACACTTTCCTCGACCGAGCAACAGCGAAGCAGGAGGAGGCGTGCGTTCGCGTGCAAGGGGTTAACATGGACACCGTTGTTCAAGGACACAGCGAGGCTCTTTCCCTCTCGCTGTGAGCTGGACTGAGGAGCCACGTGGTGCTCTCGGAGGGGAAGGCGATTAGTCGGTTCTCTGTAGCGTGTGCGTCGGTGTCACAACACACACAAGGGGGGGCGGTTTGTTGTGACTACTTTACAACGTGGAGGCTTTGTGCTCGCGGGGAAGACTGCTTTCTTTAAGGTTCAGGGCGGGCTGAGGGGAGAAGGCTTCGCGGCCACTCATCAAGCTTTCGGTTCCCTCAAAGACTGCGAGCGGGTGGCGGTTGTCAGAGAAATGGGGTGTGGTGGTCTGTGGGGGAGGGAGAGGGCGCTGGGGAGGCACTCAAGATGTCCACTTCTAGGCTCGCTGGAGTGATGATGTCAAAGGGGTGGGGAGTTTCGCTCAGCGCTGCCTCAGGAGGGTGGAGGACAACCCGGGCTCTTTCTTGAGGGGCCGGGGGGGGCCGTTTCGTGTCTTCGCGGGCGGAAAGCAGACGTCGTCGCGGCGCATCCGTGAGTTGCGTGTGCGGGGCACAGGGGCGGCGAGAGGAGAGGCGTCGTCGTTCGGCGCACGGAAGAAGTCCTGCCAAGTGGCGGCGCAGCCCGGCGGACGCGCGTGACGTGAGCGCGCACTAAAACCTGACACTCGCCAGCTGTTCGGGCTCCTCCTCGCCCCCTCCTTTCTCCCTCTTTCCCCTTCCCTCCCCTCCCCTCCCCCGCGGCGTCGGCGGCTGCCGCCGCCCCAGTGCATTGTGGGCGCAGTCCGTTGTTCATTTGCCATTCGACCTGGGCCGGGGCCTGGTGGGGCGGAAGGACTGTTGGCTGAGCCGGATCTATTGTGGGGGAGAGCTGGAGGAAGGAGGAGGTGGCGGCGGCCGTGGCACCGATACCACCCCCGGCGGCGACACAGGCTAGAGCACAGGCATAAGACTTTACAGCCCCGTTTCTTTTTTTATTTTGTTAAAAATTTCCGGAAAGGCCGGCTGGCTGGTTGAGTGACTGACCGAAACGGTGCCTGGTGGGGGTTAGCTTTCCTGCCTCCCACCTTTATCCGTCATAGCGGTCGGTTAGAGGAGGCGGAGGGGGGAGGGCGGGAGGGGGAAGGGGACAGTTGGGCGCGCGAGGGAGGCCGAGGGAGGGGGGAGGGAGTCAGGCGGGCGGGGGGCGCGCGCGCTCGCCCGCCATGTTCGCGGAGATGAACCGCAGGACCTTGGCGTTCCGGGGGGGCGGCCTGGTCAGCGCCACCGCCGCAGGAGTAGGGGGAGGCGGCGGCGGCGGCGGCGGCGGCGGCGGTCCGACGGCTAACGGCAACAGCGGAGGTGGTGGAGGCGGCGGCGGCGGCCCGGGGGAGGCCTGGGTCCGTCAGGAGGCCGAGCAGTTGAACGGCCAAGGGGTGGAGGAGGAAGTGGAGCTCGAGACCGTGGAGCTCGAGGTGTCCGAGCTCGAGGCCACCGAGGCGGCCGGGAAGGAGCTCTTGCTCTTGCCGACCGCCCCAGCGGACTCGGTGGGTGTCGCTGCTGTGCCTGCCACCGCTCCGGTTGGCCCGATGTTGGCCGAGAGGAACCGTCGGACCTTGGCCTTCCGCGGCGGGGGCTCTGCGGCGGCGAACAATGGCTGTGAAGTGGCGGGGGCGGCCTGGCCGCGGCGGCCGTTGAACGGGCGGGGTGGCGGCGGCGGTGGGGGTGGCGAGGAAGAGGAGCTGGAGCTCTTGTTGGAGGGGAAGGAGCTGGTGCAGGACGGGGGGTCGCTGAGCGACAGCAGCGAGGACGAGGAGGACGGCGAGGGGGGCAGCCTGGGCGACGGCAGCGGCGCCGAGGGCGGCAGCTGCAGCAGCAGCAGGCGGTCCGGGGGAGACGAGGCGGAGGTCAACAGCGTGGGCGCGGGGGAGGGGGAGAACATCCCGCACTTCCCGCTGGCGGCCCGGCCCAAGTCCCTCCTGCAGAAGCTGCACGTCTCCTTCCAGAGCTCCTGGCTCAAGGAGTTCCCGTGGCTCCAGTACTGCCAGCAGACCGGGCTCGTGTCCTGTGCCTGGTGCGCCGCCGCGGCCGCCGCTTCCTCCTCTACCTCCGTCTCCGCGGACGGCGGCAGCGGCAGCAGCAGCAACAACAACGGCGGGGGACACGACGAGCTGTGCAAGGGCACCCGCAACTACAAACGCGCCCTCTTTCTCAGGCACCATCTCTCAGCCGAGCACCGACTCAACGAGCCTGTCACTGCTGAGCAGGTTAGTGAAATCGGGGCAGCGGGGGGGGGCGAGAGTGGGGGGGCGAGAGGGGGCGGTCGCGTCGGGTGGTGCGTTCCCTCGATGGGGGAGTTGCTGGCCAGGCAGCGTGTCCACGTGTGCGAGCTGCTTTAAATGGATTCTTCTCTTCCTTTGCCTGGGCTTGAGGGCACATTATGCTCTCGGTTCACCTTCTGTCTCCAGTAAGCAGATTATTTTGCCTTCTGTTTTCAGGCTGACTTGTCTGATAGTTATGTCTAGAAGCTTTGCACCCTAGCCCTGTATCCTGTTAGAAGTTCGAGCTTCCATAATGATCGTCTTGCAGTGAATGTCCCGTTAATAATAATTCTGCTTTTAATTGATCTGGTCTTCCTATATAAAGGATGCAAATTATACAGTTCGAATTCTTCAAGAAGGGAATATGTTCGATAACTAGGAATGTAGAATGTGTAGGTGTTTGTGTGCTAATCCATTATCTTTGGGCATGGAATCTTGTCACACTTGCATGAGTGATACCATTCTTGTATATGATATGTCCACACAGAGCAACCTGTCCTTGTAAAGGCACAACAAGGAAAAGTGTATAGATGGCACCAAAGTGAAAGTTCCTTGGAGTTCTTGAAACATATACTGTAAATTCTCCTCCACCTCCACAGTCACAACAGTTTCTTAATAAACCTGTCAAGTAACATAGGAGGCTTCAAACTGTTTTCATTAATTTCATCACAAAACTATGTTGTTGGGGTGTTGGAGAACTAAATTTGCATTTTGGAAGTTTTTTGTACACATTAACAGTGTTACATATAACTTTTGTTGTTTTACACCAATATTGAGGAAGATTCCGTAGTTCTAGATAGCTTCAAATGTGAGGAATTTGCGTTGTGTTATTAAGAGTCTGTAGCTGTGTCTTCCATGTGCTGTGTGGATTTCTGATTGTAGAAAGCATCTTGTTAATTAATATACTCAGCAGAATTTAATACATAAAGGTGATTCTGAGACTATGTGCACATATTGTTTCCATATTTGACAACCTGGATATGGGTAATAAAATATCAGTGTTATTTTCTAGACTTTGCTGAGTAACAGTGTGACTAAACTTGTTAGGTTTTTTTTTGGTGACACTATTTTGCAGAGTCCAGAATATAACACAGAAATTTTATCATCCACATCCAGGTTGTCAACTTTGGGAGCTATACGTGCACCTAGTCTCAGAAACACCTTTATGTCTGAGGTGCTGCTGAGTATAGTAATTAATAAGACACTTTCTGCAATCAGAAAACCACACAGCATACAAAAGCCACAACTGCAAATAAAATAATGTGACTAAAGTTGTTGCAGAGCCAGCATGTGTAGTGGTTTGAGTGTTGGACTAAGATTCTGGAGACCAGAGTTCGAATCCCCCCCAGCCATGGAGACTCACTGGGTGACCTTTAGCAAGTCACATTCTCAGCCTCAAAGCCACGGCAAACCCCTTCTGAACAAATCTGGCCAAGAAAACTCAGTGATAGGTTTGCCGTAAGACTTGGAGGTACACAACAACAACAACCTTGTTATTTTTTTAGGAGCTCACTCAAGCATTTCGGCTTTAAGACAGACTTTTGAGGTAGATTGGGTTGAGATGAGAACTCAGCAAAGGACATAGAAATACAGCTGGGGTGGAGATACTCATCTGCTGAGTGAAGCCTGGTGGTCTAGGCGAGGATGTACATTCCAAGCAGGTCTATGTTAAACAGTTTTTCCTGTAAAGCTAACTTGTATACCGTGATGTGCTTAAAACCACCTGACGATGCAGCTGTAGGAATGTGTGGTGGGTCTTTCATACTTAAGTACTCTTAGTCAGTGGTGATGTTGCACAAGTCTGGTTGAAAAGTATGATAGTGCCCCACTTTAGTGGATGTTACAGAACATCTTAACCCTCAATAATCTGTTACCCCACTGTCCCACGCCTTTTCCCTTTGTGAAAATATTGAGATACTCCAGGTTAAATTAAAAGTAACTAACTTAAAAATGTTATTTTTAACAGAATTTCTTTTTAAATGTTGTAAATACTACATTTCTACTAAATAGTACTTGTATAAATCTGAAGTCTAGATACAGGCATGTTAGTTCTACAATTAATCTGTAAACAGAATCAGTGCTTTCTATCACATTGAGATAAATAGAACCTGTTTGATTTTTCAAAAAGATTGTACCTGCCAAGACTCAGAATTTCATTTTCACTTTATGAAAACAAAACTGCTTTAATCTGCCCAAGATCTAGCAGACCTTAATGGACATTTAACCTTTGTTTGCTGGTTTGTTTTTGTGAGGGTGGGGTTGCACCAAGCCAAAGTGAAGCAGGAAGGAGTAACAACAGAAAGAAGACAAAATTGACCATTGTACATGTTTTTGTTTTCTCATACTTAATCTCACAAATTGTCACAGAAGCTAGCCTTCAGGGACCCTATATAAGAATATTTTAAAACAATTCTCTCATAACTAAGAAAGAAAAAAGGAACACAAAAGCAGGGTGTACAGTGCAAGAGATGCAACACTTGAGTGTGAGAATGAAACAGCAAAAATAGTGTTCTCTTTGTAGATTATTATGGTTTAGTGGTCAATTTGGCCCCATTATTTAGGAATTACATGAAGTTTAAATGGAAAACATTTAAATCATCCTTTTCTCTTGCTGATTTAAATCACTGGATTAAAATCCCCCCTCGGCCATGGTTTGTTTTAAATCGGTCCATCTTGCTGTTTGTGTTCTCTCTCTGTCTTGCTCTTAGTACGTGCAAATTGTGTACAGCCTACCCTCCACATTTGTTAGGGCTGGAGGTGCAAAAGTAGGGGGCAATGCAAATATCAAAATGTGTTTGTGTGTATCTGTGGGAAGCGGGGCAAGGCATGGTGGGCGGACTGGGTCCAAAGGAGATCAGGGAAAGGTGCTGAGTTTGCATGGTGGCCTTATACTATTTGTCTCTCACCTACTTCCTTCCTTTAGTGTGGGGGGAGCAGTGGAAGAGGAGTTGTGATGCTGAGAAATTGGGCTGCAAGCCATCCTTAGCTGGCCAGGCAGCAGCTGGTGGAAGAGGAGAGGGACCAGGGGTGGGTTTTTAAAGGACTGCATAGCCTGATCGACACTGCCGAGAGGGAAGATTCCTCCAGAAGAGAAGCTTGAGGTGGAGGGGAAGAGTTGGAGAAACTCACAAATAATCAAATCCATGAAAGTTAAGTCTGCAAATGTAGAGAGTTGACTGTAGTTGTCCCCTTTTTCTTGCCAGAAGCAGCTGGTTTTGTGCAGTTGTGCTGTTACTGACCTGGCAGACACATCCCTGTGTCTTTCAGCCAAGGCCATTTGGAGCTGGGGAGGGTGTTAATGGAGTAGGTAGCATTATCTAATGCTGAGAGGTACTGAAAAAAAAAGAGAGAAGTCTGATGTTTTCTGCCCGAGTTAATAGAGCTGGTGGAAGAGAAAGAAAGCATCTATGGAATTTCTTCTACAATGGGTGGGAATTGTGTGGCTCTCCAGATGGGTCTGAACTGCAGTGTCTAGAGCTCTTTACCATTTGCTGTGGTGGCTAGGGTTCCTGGGAGTTACAGTCCAGCATCATCTTTCCCAGCCCTGCTGTATAAGCTTGAAGAAAGATTGGAAATTCCCTGTAGTGCTGTACTTCAGAAAGTATAATTTAAGCACAGTACAGCACAGTGAATCTGTTTTCCTGAGTTTCAGGCTGGCAAGTTAGATGGGAAATACTGAATTTGTGTTGTTATTTCAAAATATTTTCTTTGCAGTTCAGTGTGATGTTAGATTTGGTCACTTTGAGGCAAGGTGGTGTTAACTTACAGGTTTTTGGTCAGTTTCAAAAGTTATCCCAAATGCAGAATTCCTGTTGATGTGTATCCTGGTGCATTACAGACTCCAACTGATATACCGTAGACAGCTCTCTGGACTTTACCTACTACGCAGCATTTATTATTGTATACATTAATCTTTTTTCCATTTTATAGTTCAGGTTTTTCTGCTGAAAAGCATTATTGTATTTTAGAATACCCTAAGCTAGTTTAGGTTGCTGTTTATGCTCTGTGCATGCTCTTAGTTCTCCCAGCATAAAGCTTTCTTATGGTTCACTTATGTCTTAGTTCATGTTAATGTGCTGAAGAATTAAATAAAAATCTGTGTTTCTGACCTGTAGTAGGACCAGGATTATTAATTTGAATGTTGGAATCTATTGAAAGCAGTGTGTCATGCAAAATATGTCCTGAAGCATTAAAATTTAGGTAGTTAGAAAATCTTGTCTGACTCCTTTATAATGTTTTGTACCTGCTGCATTTAAGCATTGAGACAAATGTGTGTGGTGACAAACACACCATTTTCAAGTTACATTGCAAAAATGTCATAGAAGATCATACAATATGATTTTCATAGCTTTCCTTTGATTTGCTTTCAGATCGTTGCTGCATAGTTTCCTGAACTAATAATTCCCAGAACTCTCATTCTGAACTTCATATCTCTTTTCAGCCTCTGAGATTTATATATTGTGGCTTTAGGATTTTCTTGCAGATAGTATAACTGAATAGTTAAACAGATAACTTATTTCTTTGAGCAAAAAAGTATTAATTGCTGCTACTGTGTTAGTTTCACCTGTTATGCCATACTAAATCATGTAAAATTTTTCTGTTGTGTAAATATCCCTTATAATGTTATTATTGTTCATGCACATAAAATTGAGCATGTGTGATACAGTCTTAAATAAGCACAGCTGATCTCTACAGTTTAAGAATCCCTAAAATAGGTGTAGGATGTTAGTCTCCAATCTTACAGGCTTGTGTCTGAAGATCAGTTTGGGGGATTAGGTTGTTAAGCTAACTAAAATCCTATTATCCATACATCTTATATTTCATAGATACTTAAATGGAGCAATTTTGTGGTGGTGTTGTAAAATAACAAGCTGTACTTTCTTGTATTTATGGATTTTGTTCATTTTTGCTTTTTTCTTTACATGGATAGCTAAAAACTCAGAAAAGCAGCAGAAAGTGCCTTGAATGAAGTTACCTATTTTAAAAATGTGGTTTGGGTTTTTGAGAACTAAACACATTAAGCAGAACTATTGATTGCTTAAAGTTCTAATGCTGTAATGATGATGTAGCTTCATAGAAAAAAATCATAGCACAGTTGTATCTGAGCACATAGGGCTTGTACAAGGAAACTAATTTGGAAATTAAAATTATTGTCAAATAATTGTGGATGGGTGTGTATTTCAAAAAGGCAAGAACTTGCTGGTAGCTAGACATTTATCTGTGAACATCATTTCAGTTGTTGGCTAACAGAGCCTTAGCTTGTTTTTTTTTTTCATACCTAGTTTTGTGACACTTTAACTCAGACATGCATCTGGGAGTAATGTCCTTAGCTGCAGAGGGATTTACTAAAGAGTTAACATGTCACAGGGAACATACTAGGCAGCACAGTCAATATCCAAAGTGTTCCTTCAAGTATGTCTAGTGAGTTGACACAGTTTTTGCAGCAAATCCCTCTCCATCCAGATAGCATTGCAAAGTACTACACAAATCAGACTCTTGGGAAACAAAGTGAACCAAACCCCAAAACGTTATAAAACTGTCCAAAATGCATCAGACAGTGTTTCCAATTAACTCTGGAATTCGTGTTTAAAAAGCTAATGGCATATACTTAGTGTATTGATATCTTTCACACTCAAATTTAATTACTCTTTTCCTGTTCAATCTGGACTTCTTCATCTGAATATGCCACATCCACTGGAGAGATGGAGTGTGTGCATAGATGATATGCTGTGCATCTAAAATACTAAATAAATGTATTCTCATAAAATTTAGTTCATATTTATACTATAATGGTCAACAATACAATGCGGTTGCTTATAAGGATAGCAACTTAACAAAGAAGAAACTGTAATGACTTTTCTGAATAAAAAAACCCAGCTAATTACAAATTATGTGTGCATGCACATGCAAACATGCCTTCAAGTCAGCTGTCGATTTATGGTGATCCCATAGATTTCATAGGGGTTTGTTAGGCAAGAAATACTCAAAGATAGTTTGCCAGTTCCTTCCTCTGAAATACAGCCTACAGCACGTGATATTCATTCGTGGTCTTCCATCCAAGTACTAATCAGAGCTTACCTTGCTTCCCGTCCAAGATCAGACAGGATCTGTGGCTTTAGGATATTTAGGGAAATAGCAGTCAGTGTTAAAAAAAAATAAAATATACAGTTACTTATAGCTGATTCTGAAAAATTTCTGAATTCCTCATGCAAGCATTTTAACTGATAATTCCGTACCAGGATAGAAAATAGTAGTGGTGTAAGTACCAGTAAATTTGGAAAATTTATCTGTTTTGACTGTTCTGCTGTTGGAGGATTCAGAATTATAGGTGCATTTCTTTTGTATGTCACCATAGCACACAGTTTAAAGTGGCAATAAAGTTAATGGTTGATTTCAAAATTATTCCAGATTAAGCTAAAAATATTGATATCCCAAAACATAGCCTAATACAAATATGACCGAAATAAATTTTATCTCACATATATTAAAATTTCTAATTCCACTGTCAGCTTGCCATAGAGGAAACCTGATAGAAAGTGGAAGCAACATAGCTGTAATCTGAGCTCTTAGTAATCATGGAAGGGGTCTGGTGTACCCCAAAAACCATATTACAGGTTGTATTTGTAGGTGTCATTCCAGTACCAGACCTGCTTCCCTTTTGTGTCTTCACAGTCTCTTTTGGTGTGTTAGATAATAATGCTAGAGTAGATTTTCTGGTGCTGTGGAGGTTTGAAGGTAGGAGGAAAGAGGGAAAAAGTACCAATTTATACTGCTCAGTCTAATGCCTGCTGTTTGTTAGAATTCTGAAAAACAATCTGGTATTAGTATGTCTTATGTCTGAATTTGACCAGTGAACTAGTAGTTTGAAATACTTTTGAGTTCTCTTGTACTTGTGTACTCATTTCCTAATTACAATTAATTATAATACAGCATTGGATCTGTGATTCGTGCCTTCAGTAGTAGATAAGATTTTACCAGTAGCCTGAAATACAAAGTGCTTAGATCAACGAATCACCTGTGATTGTACCAGTACACAGCAGAACATTCCTGTCCTTTTACTGGAGCCCATTTGGACACCTAAAAAGTTTTTCCCAAGTGTTAGAGGGCTATCTTTTAAGAAGAGTGTGATATAGAATGCTACAACTGGAGGAAATTGGTAAAAAGGAGTGCATTTGCTCAATTAAATGTCTTCTCTTCTTGCAAGAGGCATGTTGGACCCAAATGACGACCATTTTTAGTTGCGAAGTGTTAATTAGGCAGGCTGTTATTGACAAATGAACTGGTTACATTGTCAAAGAAGTTTTTGTTTGATTGTGTTAACTGTGTTAAAAATTTAGGAAGATACATGCATCCACTCTTATGGCTTTGCACTCACATAGCAGGATGTCAACAGTTAGTATAGTGTGCAGAATGGATGCAGGGATAGATTAGACTGAAAACATGCTGATGAACTTGTAGCACTAACTGTGGTCTTCAGGAGAGCATCAGAGGGGTGTTTGTATATGTTACTGTTTTTCCTTTTCCTTGACTTCCTGCAAAGGATACAGAGATTCCTGAAAGTGCTGTTGAGGTGTTATGAGACACCCACTGCCTTGGAAGGACTGTGAGTTGATGGATGTCTGGCCAGTACGGTGAAGAATAGCTGACACTGTTGGTTTGTCTTGTAGGCAGAGAGAATGGGAGGATGCTGGATGGTGTTCTGGAATTATTAGAGAAAGTATTTGATGAATTGCTTGCACGAGGAGACAAAATATAAGTGCCAAGCAATCGGCTCATGTAGAAAAGAATGGTGGATTGACTTAATCAAAAGTTGAAGTTTCCAAGTTAGATGTACATTTTAAACAGCTCTAGTTTCCCTTGTATTTGTGTGTCAGATAGACCTAGGTGGAAAGAAAGTGAGAAATGAACCAAGGAGTTTTGGGAGATAACCTCTGAAAGATGTTTACTTTATAAAAGAAGAGAAATGGTGAATATGTTTCAGTATGCTAATTATGGGTATGAGGGATTAATTATGAATATGGAAGATGAAGAGACTCAAATGATGGAGCCATTGATACAGAAAGCATGTGAATATTATTCTATCCCCATTAAATAGCTTTCATTGACTGATTGTTGTCACAATTAATTTTTCAAGTGAATGTGGCTCTTTCTAGAAAGAAAAGTTTTGGAGCTCCAGGTATTGTTATCTCTCACTGGTCTCTTACTGGTGTCCTTTTTTTGCCTTGCTGCTATCTGAACTATATCCATACAGCCTCCTTCTAACTGCAACAATCAAAGCTGTTGAGGGGAAAAAAGGGTTTGAAGTCCGAAGTACCATAGAGAGGATAAGGGTGGAGGCTTAATGCACCTGTAGTGTCCCAGATTAGAAGGCAGAGGGAAAGAGAGCTTAATTTTTGAGATATCATGAGGTTTTGTCCTTCCTGTCCTAAAAACTTTTGTTCTAAGAAAGCTGGGAAGAGTGGTCTTGGAAATACAGTCTGGACATTGGAAAGAAAATCCACAACTAACAGGCTTGTATTAAGGAGATGCAGCACAATGTTGACTAGATTTGTGATTGTACGCTTTGGCAAAGGCGTAAGAACGGTTTCTCCTTCCCTGGAAACCACATAAGGTTGCATCCTCAATATAGCGCATATTTAGTTGACAGAAAAAAAATTAGAGTCTAGTTGTTAGCAGCCTTTACAGTGGTATCAAGAAATTATGAGTGAAAAATAGCTGAATACTCTTGGTATGTGTTTAGTTATGGTAACACTTATTAACAATGATTTTGTTGAAGTTAAAGATTGTGGGACTGCGGGTTAAACAGTAAAAATAAATACATAGACACTGTTGAATTGGGATGTTGGGAATAAAACTTGTTATTTACTTGAGATGTAGAAGCAGATGTATCACCATGTAACGCTAACTTCTTATTTTTTCCTTCTTTTAATTACAGGAATCAGAAATTACATCGGAATTGGCTAATGAGAGAGATTGTGATTACAACATTAGGCCAAATGAGAACTCTTACTGCTATCAACTATTACAAGAATTAAATGAGCAAAGGAAAAAGGGCATTCTCTGTGATGTCAATATTGTGGTGAGTGGAAGAGTCTTTAGAGCTCACAAAAACATCCTGGTTGCAGGCAGCCGTTACTTCAAGACTCTGTATTGCTTTACAAACAAAGAAAGCCGTAACCAAACCACTGTTACCTACTTAGATGTTGTTGCTGTTCAAGGCTTTTCTGTCATCTTGGACTTTCTGTATTCTGGTAACCTTGTGCTTACAAGCCAGAATGCAATTGAAGTGATGTCAGTGGCCAGCTACCTTCAAATGACAGAGGTTGTTCAATCCTGTCGCAATTTTATCAAAGATGCCTTAAATATAAGCATAAAATCAGAAGCACCGGAAGCTGTAGTTGTGGATTACAATAGAAGGTCTGTTAGTAGGGATGGACTGTCTTCACGGGATCAGAAAGTTGCTAGTTTTTGGGCCACACGAAATCTTACTAACTTGGCAAGCAGTATAAAAACTGAAAATGACGGCTACTGTGTTGATGAGAGCCAGTCTGAAAACTACCAAATGAATGATTGGGTCCAGGATAGCTCGCCTGAAATGGCTGAAAATGAATCTCAAGGAGAAGGGAAGGTCTTTGTGTGGAATGATATGAGCTCACAGGGACAATCACTTCAAGAACCTGGAAAAGCTAGAAGGAAAAACCAAGCTGCAAAAAGGTTTGTTTACAATATACCACCCAGCAATGAAGAAACGTTAGAAGACTGCTCAACTACGCAAGCATCAGTCCAGTACCCAGAAGACATGCAGTTCATCAAAGAAGAAGCAGGTAAGTACTTACACAATAGACATTTTTAATATCGAAGATTGTTTTAATTAGGCAACTGACAATTCCATCCAGAATGATGTCTGCGAGAAGAAAAAAAGTGAACTTCAGATGACTCTTGCACATCTTCAGATCCAAATGGTAGCTAAATTCTGAAGCAGCTTTCTCTTTGTCCTGTGTCTTAAATTTATCACTTCTAACTTTGAGATGAAAAATACTTAAATGATCCTTTACTTGAAAATGCTAATACCATTGAGACATCTGTGAGTGAAACATAGGCGGGATAGATAGCTGAGTGTTGCAAAAGATAGAGAACAGAGACTGAAACATATGCACTGGCGAGTTGTTTAAAACCTTGTTAAAATGGATTCAGTTTAAAGTAATGTAATAGTAAACATTGCATCTTAATGGCATAACTAAGAGTTTCAAATACTGTAGCTTTTCATCTCCTTAAGTGTGTGAAATAATAGCAGCTTTATATGGTTTGAATCCCCCTCGGCCATGGAAATCCGCTGGGTGACACTGAGCAAGTTGCATTCTGTTGGCCTCAGAGGATGACATGTATCCATAGCTCCTGCATAGCCTGGGATTGATCTCTTAAGTTCAGCTTACCCCTACCATTGTCCAGTAACAGAAGAAATACAGGCCTCCGAGCTGTCACTAAAAATATTAAAACTTTTTTATGATCTTAATTACTTTGTCATCATGCAATAACTATCACAGTAAGTTAACAACATTTTCTGCATGAAACCTATTTCATGTAATTAAAGCAGTAAACAGTATACCCTTAAATAGTTCCATCCCAAGATTTTCTCTATTTGGAAACTGTTTCTAGAAGAAGACCAGTAACTTCAAATTTCCTGAATTTCTAATGGAATTTAGAGAAATGAAGATTTGCACATATTGATTCTTTACTTTTTCATTTGTTAGCATGTTTTAGCCTATTTCTTCATTTATTTTTCCCTTAACTTAGCCAGTTTCTTTCATATACCGCAGAAAATGAATGAATTTGAAACATCCAAAAGAACTGAAGTATGAACATGACCAGTATTTGTGTCAGGGCAAGGAATGAGTGGCTGTCCGGATGTTGTTGAACTGGACCTCCCATTTGCCTTAGCATAGTCATTGGTGAGAAATTGTGGGAATTGCACAGCAATATCTGGAGGGCCACATTGTCACAATATACAGAGTTGTTACTGCCTTACACTGTAAATTCTTACAGAATAACTCATAGGACTCATACAGTGGGAATACAAGGCTGCTAAAACCTTTTCTTCAAAGCATTTCATTCTAAAAAAGGTTAATGGTTCACAATAGCTTCTTCCCCTTTTCTACTGGCAAATCCAAGGAGAAGACATTGGGGAAAGTATGATTTCCCTCAGTTTTCTTGATGGATATAGTGTAAGCTTGTTGTGATGTTGACTATCAACATCTGAATAATAAGTGAAACAAAAGTAATGTGAATTTGTTAACTGAATTTGCTTCTAAAGATTCACTGAATTATACCTGTGGTAACAATTGTCCTTGGAAAGCCAATCAGATCCGGTTTAGACTCAAAAGCTACTGACTTCAGGTGCCTCTTACTCTTTACCTTTCAGGAGTAATATCCTTTGAGCTCCTCCTAAGAATTTGAGCTGGATTAAATAGAACTGTGTTCTGAAGACCTTGCACTAGGTTCACTTCACTTTGTAGCCTAAAAATCACCACTGAAAGATGTTTTTAATCATATCTTCTAGCTACTCTCCCTTTCTCTCTAACAGTGGGCATTCTGAGGACTTTCTGTGCGTCTTAGCAATAAATAAAGGAAGATGCTTGAACATCTTGTTACATTTTATTCGTTTGCTTGAGAAGCAGAAAAGACAATGGGAAAGTGCAGCCAGAGATAGGAACAGGACAGAAATTCTTGCAGATGGCTAGTACATGGCATCATTTAGTTGCAGATGTTGGTTGAATATCTGATTGAAGCAAGATAACATTCTTTTGACAGTCTGATGGATGATAATAATTAAAGAAGGAGTTAAATGCCATTCATGAACCTTTGAAAGCTTTGTATTGCAGCATGTTCCAAGAGAGTAAGTGCTGAATCAAAGTACAATGAGTTTTGATATATCAAAATGTTGAAAGACAAGAATTAGTACTTTAAGTACCTAAAGCCCATTCCTGCAGTGATGCTGTGAAGCCTCTCAAATGATTGAGGGGGAGAGTCTAGAAATTTTTAAAGATACCTAATCACCTGAGACTGCTTTCTTTCACACTGTTCAGGAGTTTGGATATTGTTGACATTTGTTGTTCCTTGGTTGCTACTCTGGAAAGCTGAACATACGAACTCCTAGTTCATTTCCCCAGCAGCAGTGTTGCTGGTTTTCCTTGAAACCATTCAGGCTGTTTGGCTGGTGGCTGCATATGGAATGTGTAATGAACTTGTGGTTTTAAAAAATAAAACATGACTTCTTCCTGTTGTGTTGTGTAACTGAACATTGTTGTCTGTTGGTATAGGAGTGCTTTATTTTACTCTTCAATTGCCTGTACAGTTTCTTGCAGGAAAGGGGATTGGAATATTCCATTGCTGTTATATCTTCCCATATTTCTCTCCTACTCCTTCTTATGCTTAGAGTTCTTGTTTTGTTTCTATAAAGTGGTACTATTTTGAACTATGCCCAGATGGAGTAACCCAGGCCCTAGATTGTTTCCATATAGAAGGAAGAGGGAATACAGTTAAAGTGACGATGGCAGGGGAGCTGCTGTTACCAGTTCATTCTTTTTCGATGCACTGAAAATGGAAGTAGTGCCCTTTGTTTCTTTTCACAGATGTACTTGAATCAGAGTATTCATGCACATTATGGTGAGAAGAAAAAAAATCAATTCTCTCTATTAATTCCTTACCCTGACTTCTGCATATTGTGCATTTGGAGTGAAGGAAAACAACTGGTTTTGAATGATGTTCTTGATTCATGTTCTGAGTACATCAGAACATGACAAAGAAGATGTTGGAAATAGAATGTAACTTACATCATGTATCCAAGCTCTGTATCCAAAAAAATAGTCTTAGCTGTTTCAGAGTATGCATTCTGTTAGACAGTCAGTTGTTGGCTTCAGCCATGATTGGAAGGTTTGACATGTTAAATTGTACATATAAGTATATATTTGGAAATGGTTAAAATAGCCTATTTATTTATTCAGTAGGTATATGTTGTTGGATTTACCGTATATAGGGACATAATCACAACACAATAAAACACAATATGAAAATAATGAAATATCCAGTTGAACATATACTTAACTAAAAGAGCAACCACAGCATACTTAATAAATAAAAAGTTGATCTTGTATAAATGATCCCTGAAGATCTAGGGTGCAGTTCTATTTTTCCCTTATCTGGGAATAAGGCCCGAGACTCTGTGGAACTACCTTCTGAGTTTGTAAGCTGCCTGTTGACTTATGATGACTCCATGAATTCCATAAGGGTTTCCTAGACAAGGAATATTCAGAAGTGGTTTGCCATTGCCTTCATATGAACTGTAGCAGTGGTATGCCTTGGTTGTCTCCTATCAGTGTACAAGTGGAGTGAATGAATGTGGCTCACGGACCCTCTAGAATTGCCCACCTTGATTGATTGTAGGGGGGAGTGGGGAGAAATATGGCATACTTCTTCTTTTGTGAGAAGAAACTTTTCCTGGTGACAGGAATCTGATTGTGGTAGATGGACATGACTTTAAAAATGTTTCTTAGTAAGATGAAGGCTGATAAGTATCAGGATGTAAGAGGTAAAAATCTGCCTCTGTTGATGTATTCAAGAGGGCTTTAGAGAGGTGAAAAGCCTTGAAATAAGTGTCCAGTGGAACAGCATCCTGATTGGGGGGGGCAGGAGAGAGTGAGGTAACATACCAGTTATACATTTGTGATGCTGTAAATGGGGAAAATTCTGTGAAGAGTTGGAAGACTAAAGGTGTTGACCCGTACAGCACCTCAGTCACAGTAAAAACAGGACCTATTAGATTACAGGTTTATCCGATCTTCAGCTTCTGGTGGCCTTATTCCAGTGGTGGAAATCATGCTGCCATCCAAATATTGCTGGACTGAAATTCCAGCAACTCTAGCTGGCATGGCCAGTAATGAGGAATGCTGGGAGTTGTGGTCCAGCAGTGTCTAGAGGGCTGCATGATTCACGCTCCAGCATTTAGCATGTTGTTTCTCTTTTGCATATTCCCAAGGCTTTATTGTTAAGTCTAATAAGCCTGTATTGCCTGGCTTCCATTTAAGTAGATACCCAGTTGTTTGTCAACCTGAAGAGCATAGTGTGGTTGCTGTGATATGGAGGATATAGTCTTGTTGGATGTTGCATGGGACAGGTTTTTATTATTGAAGCAGCCAACATGTCACATAAGAGATTTCATATCTGACTTTTGTTAAGCTTTTTAATTATTATTTTGATATACCTGAAGCTTCTGGGTATTATCTGCTTAGGGGCTTGGATCTTGGGCACATATTTTTTTCAAGGCTTGTGATTTAATTTAAAATGGCATATTCAAACAATCTGCTGTTTTACAAGGTACGCACTGTGAAATAACACAACTAGAGTAAAGGTTGAAAGACATTGGAGAAGCAATTTCAAAATCTATTTCTGATGGCAAAGAACAGGAATTTTCTATTGTTACTGTAGCCTTGCAATATGATCCATAGGAGTGCTTTTAAAATTACAGTACTGTTGAGTCTGATCTGTTTTCCCATTTACCTATAGACCTTGCTAGATTGGATGATTACTATTGAAGATGTCCTCCAATGTAGAGGATTAAATTTGGGAGGAGAACATGTGGCCAAGGAGGAAGAGAGAAGCCCCTTTCTAATGTGCTTTCCTACTGTAGGTGGAACAGCTTTCCATCTACAGTAGGAAAACTATTCAATATAATGGAATACAATCATCTTAACTTGGTCTGTGTCCTTATATTCTTTTTATTTTGGAAAAAAAATTAAAAACTGTTGCATCCCTCTTGTAAAAAGTTAGAACTTTTAACAACTCATAGGCATGAATCTTATTGGTAGTCTCAACTAGAGTAAACCAATTGAATCAATTGTTGAATACTGAGTAGCAGGGGTGGGGGGAGTACATGGTGTTATTCTGTTAATCTATCACATCAGAAACAACAATTGTCTTGTGGCATCTTAAAGACGGTAATGTCTGTGATGAGGTGAGCTGTGGTTCACAGAAGTGCTTGCTAGATATAACTTTGCAGTGTCAAAGATGTGAGAAGACTCTTGATGGTCTTTCTTGTTAGTAGTGTACAGGATCTATTTAGAGCCTCTAAAATAGATTATTCAGAGGTGTGAAAGTGCACTGCCATTAATACATTGATGGTACTTCACTTGGCTTTTGTTCTCAGCTAATGTGGAAGTTGATGTCTTAAACATGAACTCCTGTTGGATACAGTAACAGACAGGATGAAGACTGACAAAGTGAGATTGAGTCCATATAAGAATGCTTTTTGTTGTCTTTGCATAGTGAACCAGATAATTGATTCTGGCTCTGCTAAATGTGAAATCACCAGTGCCCCTGTACCTCCCCATCCTATTAAGCTATTTCTGCTAAATGTTTCATTGGTTTCAGCCACCCAGAACTTCTCTTACCTCTTCTGCTCATGGGAGCTTTTCTTTTTTTCATGCCTCCTAAACAGAACATACATTTTTAGAGCCAGTATATCTCTAAATACTGCATATCTGTTTTGTGTTGCTGGTGTGAGTTAGTTTTTTTTAAAGTGCTCCATACATTGACACATGAAACTATGAAGTTCTGCTTCTTCTGTAAGCATGTGAAACACACAGTTCTGCAAATGCATATACTTTATTCTAAAATGAGTGCCCAACTATGATGATTATGGGGCAGCTTTCATCTTTGTGCTGCTGTGGCAGGCCAGGTCACCCTGTTTTGGGAAGATTTTAAACTGTAAAACTGGAAGTGACTTCTGGTTTATAATTCCAGTTTTCAGTGCTTTTGGCTTTGAAGGATGTTAGGGCAGTATAAACATAAATTGATACTCCAAGAAATCTCCAGGAGCAGCAACTTATCAATTCTGAGGACTTTAGCAAACAAACAAAAGGGGTCATTGGTGTTGTTGTTGAGGTGCAGGATCTTTTGGAAAGGCAGAACAAGCCTGAGGCAAGCAAAAAGCCCTTAACGGCTTCTTGTAGCTCACGTGCTACTCTTTGCCCATCCTTGTTCTAAAGTGTGAACTGGGTGGCCCAGCATTTAAGGATGTGCAAACTAGTTTTCCCCAATAACTGTACCATGCATTATGAGTATGACTTAACTCCACTCCTTTTATAATATAGCTTTTTAATTACTTTTGTAGTTACAGGGGTGTGGCTTTACTAATAGTGGAGGAGGAACATCACATAGTTCCAGTGTTGATTTGTGCTACTGTCTCATGTTCTGTTGTGGATCTTGAGACAAGGATGAAGTGGAAGGAAGGAGTGTGTGTTTTGTACCTGAGGCCAGTGTTAACTTCCAAGTTTAGTTATATCCTCACTATTTCCTTGAAGCTATGGTTATTGCAGAATAAGAAAACCAACAGCTTGTTAATGGGAATTTTAAGAATAGATTCTTCCTGTAAGCATAAGATCCTGTTTACTATAGTCTCATTTGGTTTCACAAGGAAAAGGCTGTATTTGTACCTGATTGGAAATATATAATGACCTATTCATCTATTATAAGTCCAAGCATGGGCTGCTTATTTCTTAAGGTTAACATTCCTTGCTGCCTTTAAGGTTATACTGCCACAAAGAAAGTAAAATAACTTACAGCTATGAATATCAAGGAACAAAGTTAGAGTGCTGATTGCAGTGAGTGGGGAAGGTACATTTGTTCTACTGTAAAACTGTAGAATGTGCTTGGAACAACCCCACTGGGTATTCTGCTAGAAGTACTTTTGGGACCACTATGCCTTTGTTGAGAGACAAGGGAGCAAATCTGTCACTGTACTCATGGTTTATACCAAAAAATGGGATCTTCATGATATCACAAGACTTCCCTAGATGTGGAAATTGGCCAACATATCACAGAAACTTAAGAATTTTAATATACATAATATTTATGTATTTAATTGGTATGTTGATTTGTAATGATGTGTCTTGTATGTGCAAATGACTGTTGCTTATGCAGTTCTGTTAATATTTTATACCATTTGTAACAGGTACCTCAAATGATTTCAAGTTTGGAATGTTTCCTGGTATTTCAAGCGATTTCAAGTTTGGATTGTTACCTGGTACTTCAAATGATTTCAAGTATGGACTGTTACCTGAATCCTGGCCCAAGGAAAACTGGGAAAATGGCAAGTAAATTTATCAAGTATTTACAGACACCTCTGTTCATCTTCTAATATGTGCAAGCAAGAATAATAACACTCATCTTAAATGGAGGTCAGATGGCGCTCATTTGGGAGTGCTTTGATTGTGGATTCCTACATGGTGGCAGTTGGGCTAGATGGCCGTTGCAGTGCCTTCAAACTCCATTATTTTATGATTCATCCTTTGAAAATTCAACAGAGGTCAGCTGCCAGTTAAAACTATTTGCTTGTAGATTATATTATGGTGCTTAAACACCAAAATGACATTTGTGTTAATTGGTCATTTAATTGGTCATCATTTTTCCATGTAGTATTTGTTGTTGTCATCACCTTGCTACCTAGTATTTGTTGTTATGTGCCTTTACATTAACCTCAACTTATGGTGATCATATCATAGGCTTTTCTTGGCAAGATTTATTCAGAGGAGCTCTGCCATTGTCTTCTTCTTAGGTTGAGAGTATGACTTGCTGAAGGGAACCCAATGGGTTCCATGACTGTGTGGGGATTTGAACCGTGGCCTCCCAGAGTCCTAGTCTGGCACTCAAACCAGTACCATCAGCCCTCCATATTCACGGGCTTCGATTATTTGCTGCTGCAAATAATTTATGAATAATTAGTAAGTCTCGCCTTGCATTCGCAGTTTCTCTGCAATCCTTGTGAGACAGAGAGAGATTGTGAGAGACTGCGAACGTGAGGTGAGGCTTATTTATTATTTTGTGCCTTCAGGTTATTTCTGACTTACATTGACCCTATCATGATATCTTCTGGGGGCTGAGAGTATGTGAGGCTTATGAGTCCCTATTAAAAATGGCATAGGGCAGCAGCAAAGAGGGCACCAAGCTCTCTCAACTGTCCACTTCTGCCTTCTGAATGAGCTCAGTCTCCTCAAAGGCAAGACTAGACAGCTGTCATGCTTCCCACTGCTGACTGTAGATATTTGTGATTTGCAATTTTTCCATTTTCATGGGGGTCCTGTGCCCCTAACCCCTGCAATTGTGGAGGGACAACCATATACGATGCAGGCTGCCTGTAATATACTGTCCTCAGAATGACATGCGGACTAAATTATTATTATTGTTATTAACAATAATAACAATAATAACCCCACGGCTCAAGGCATGATACAATGTGAATTAAATACAATTAAAAATACATCATAATCTAAAATATAATAAAAATAGATAAGACCATTTAAAATAAAAATATATTATAGTTAAAACACTGTTATTAAAATACATCATAGTTAAAAATAGATTGGGTAATGCATAGTTTGTGCACAATCCTAGTTTTTAAAATCTTCTTGGTTTTACTTTATTGAGTTTGTGATATTCTAGATATTTTTATTACATTTCTTAAGCATTTGTAAACAGGGCATATTAAATTAGAATAGAGGCTGTCCCCTCCAAATTGCATGCATTAATTTGTCCTGTTTAGTGCTTATTAGTAAACATAGCTGTCTGAAGACTTGGAAAATGCACAGAAGGGCATTTGCAACATGTATTCTGAGAAGCACCTTCGGGATGCACTTTATTAAAGAGTTTTAGAAGGGTCCTATTTAACTAAGTGCCTACTTTTTTTAAAGCGGGGTAGGAAGCCTCCAGCCAAATGACCCTGCTCACTCATTTCTCCACCACCGCCATAGTAATTAGGCTTTTTAAAGGCCTACATTGGTAACTTTGGTGGGGGGGGAGGGGTACAGCATGGAGGGATACTAGTCTTCTTGAGGCTGAAGTACCCCCTCTCTATACACACTCCCTGTCCGTCCATTTCCCAGTAGCACTTAACAGCTTTTAAGAAGCTTCCATTGGCAAGAGTGAAGGCTTCTTAAAAGCTAATAGCTTCACATGGAGGCCTGGGGAGGGTGCAGCATAAGGCTGCTCTCTGACTCACATTTGGCTCCAACCCGGCACACTGTTAGCATATACCCTTGGTATGTCCTCCATTGGAAGTTTTCCCTGTGAAAAAAATGTTGCTCTCACATTGCAAGAGCCCTTCCTTAGAGTACTCGGAAATTTTTGCAAAAGATCTCCTTTCAGAAAGTGTTAGGGGAATTTGTGTCATTAATACTGCTTGTATTTTTTACTTTCTATATTTCAGTCGATACTTGTACTGTAGGCCTGTATACTTTGCTATGTATCTTGTCTTTTTGAAGTTCGGAACAGTTAAATTTACTAATGACAGAATCATTCACATAAACACTGTGGTTGTTTTTCTGTGGTCTGTTCCAGGGGCTCTCAGGCTTGATGGGTCTACATGTTATTAAAGTCCATAAATCACCATCCAAAGCTAGGTGCAATTGTTGTTTGGAGGGAATACGCACTGCACATTTGCATTTAAAATCTGATTGCACAGGCTAAGTCAACTTTTTTTAAGTTCTCTGAACTGAGTCCTTTCACACACTGAGGTTCATGGCTGGTTTCCCCATAAATTTTCCTTATTAGAGCTGCCTTTTGGGAGTGGGTGGGGGGTACAGCCTTTTAGTTGCTGCTGTTGTTAAATCATTGGGAGTCAGAAACTAGCTAATCTACTGCAGTCATCCCAAAATGTGTCAATAGATTGCAATATGCCTTCTGCTAACTCCTGGTCTGCACTCCCTCATCTAAGTGGTGTCTACCTCTGTATCTGCAATGGAAGGATAGAAGGAGATAAATACTTGCTGGACATATGGCAGGGCATGCTTGGCTGAAGTCAGTGACCTCTTTTTTTACAGCTCTTACAGACAGAAGATTAGCTCTGTATTGAACAGTTATGTGATATAAAAATATTGTGCTTTGTGTCTCAACTTCTTTTTAAATAAATTTGTGATTTGGTTTTTAGGTGACTCTTCTTTAATCATGAATAAACTGAAGTGTCCACACTGTAACTATGTAGCCAAATACAGAAGAACACTAAAGAGACATTTGCTCATTCATACTGGAGTGAGATCGTTCAGCTGTGACATTTGTGGAAAGCTATTTACTCGTAGAGAGCATGTAAAAAGACATTCCTTGGTATGTAACATCTTGAAATTATTACTGTCTTCACTAGTAGATTGCTTGGTGTGTAGTGGATCATGGTTGTATGTCATCGTTTAATCTAGAACATGATGAAGTTGTGAGCTGCTCTCAAATTTGTGTGGTTAAAACTTTATAAGATGCTTGATGCAATTTCATGCTTGCAGATCACAGAACTATCTGTGACTGGAGCTCCATGGTAGCCCCAGACCAGTTTGACAACCATATTTAATAATAAAAAGAGTTTTGGCTACTCGGAAAGAAGGTGTCACTGATTTCGGTGGGCCTTATTCCCAGATAAGTATTATTGGATTGCAGGTTCAGTCTGTGCTATATGTCTGAAGGATATCACACAGATTAGTGTGCCATACTGATAGCAGCAAGTCCATTTAATAATGTTCTCAACAGGAAAGTTGAGAACAGGAGAGTTAACTCTTATGAGGGACATTTCCTAAAACTGGACAGTTACCTTTCTTGGAAAATGATAGCTTGATCAATATGAGGAATAAATGTGGGTGACATGTACATTGATTTTTCCACTGCAAATTGCAGAATGCTGTTGAGAGACAGTTTTTGTGTCTGTGTGACTTATGATTTTGAGGGTAGGCATTTGAAAGACAATGCTTCACTGCTGAAACAAACCCCCGTTATATCTCTGTGTTTGCAGAATTCATGAAAAGGGTATACAGGTTGTTCAATGTGCTTTGTCCTGGCCATTACTTTTAATACAAAAGGTAGCTACTACAACATCTTAGCTTTGTATGTCTCTCTGAAAACTGGAACTATAGGCCTAAATCCAGTTGCTAATCTTACTGAGAATAGACAGACAGAACAAGCAAAGTATGCCTACTGCAGTATAATGCCATTTCAGTGGGCCATCTTTCTGCTGCAGGCTTGATGCTGCACAAAAATCATCTCTGAATGGTTTTCCTGTTTTCCAGAATGGGTCTAGGTGGCCTTGGTGGTCTCTGATTTGTGGAGGGAGACTTGCAGAATGAAAGATTATCCTTTCCTGCTCCACCTGAGTTTTGCTGTTAAAGCAGAAGTCCAGGGTTAGTTTTAGATTCAGCCAACTATATTTCCTTAATGGTTGTTGTAATGTTGATAATATTACTTGCTTGATTTGGCATTACTCTAAATTATGGTCCATATATGTTGTGCAGGTCATCATTAAGAAAACTGTTGCTCACATAATGACTGTAAACCTTTCTGTAGCTCAAGACAGGACCCTACCATAAAAATGATAATACAAAAATTGTGTGTTTCTGACCATTTTTGAAACATTCAGGACTTGACACAATGGCTTAAATCCAGTTGGTAGTCTGGACTGGTATAAATGTAGTGAATCAGCAGAGCCTACTTTTGAGTGTTGACTTGCCAAGTACCAGTTGATTCAATTGATATGTTCTTTTTGGAACTAAGAATTAGATTTAGGTCCATGGCTCCAGTTATGTGTTTGGTAATTACCTTTTGCATTAAAAGTAATGGCCAAAGTAATTAAGGGATTTACATGTGAAGAATCTGACTTACTATCTTCTCTTATGCAGGTTCACAAAAAAGATAAAAAGTACAAATGTATGGTGTGTAAGAAGATTTTCATGTTAGCAGCCAGTGTTGGAATAAGACATGGATCTCGACGTTACGGTGTTTGTGTTGACTGTGCAGATAAATCTCAACCAGGAGGGCAAGAAGGAGTAGACCAGGTACAGGACACAGATTTTCCTAGAGATGAAGAATTTGAAGAAAATGAAGCGGGGGAGGCTGATGAAGAGCTTCCTGATGATGTGGAAGAACAGAATGACCAGACTCGATGGGATGAATCTGGGGAAGTCTGTGTGCCTTTGGAAGACTGAGGGGGCTTGATCTTATAGATGCTTTATTTGGACGTCATATGGACTCACCATATTGAATTTTTGACTGAAGGCTTGGAAAATATGGTACAGGCTGGATGGAAGTTATGTTGCTGTGAAAATAGTAGGGTCAAAGCCTTATAGCGCAAAAAAGAAAAAAGGATTATTAATTTTTTAAAGATATTTGCACAGGACTGTAAAGCATACAGCCATTTGATGGAATTATAGAGTCCTCACATCTACAGTCAATTATCAAAAGAAAATGTATTTTTTATTATTTATAGGATATAGCTATTTGGGTTCTAATCAAACACAGTAATAACTATGTTTGTGTTAGGCATTCATGTGTCCTTTAACATGAATGAAGCAATCTTTGGAGATGGCTCCCTTGATTCCAATCATAGAACAAATGTGGCTAATTTGGGCTAGTGGCTCATGTTTCCTGAAAGGGGGATTTGCTGCACCTCCCTTGCCTTCCCCTCAGTGGTTTAACTATCGGTATCTTGATAACTTGGATCTGTATCACTTAGTATTGACAGGATGTGATTTAGATGACCAGTCCTGGAAAACTTAATCATTGATATTTAATTTACTGACTGTCTTGGTTTTAGTATCTTGAGTTTGCAAAAAGCTACTACTATTTCACCAAATATACAATAATGACTTAAAACTGCAAGGAGGATTGTGATTGGAATGAAAGAAATTTTCTCCTTGTTACTTAACTTTATATTAGACACTTTCTGGCATGGCTGCCCTTGTTTTAATTTATATTTTGTTAGCACTATTCCTATTGGCTGTCATTTTTATTCACTACTGTATACCTCAGTCCATCACAAAGCTTAGAGTCATAGAATCTGAGGAAGAGTATAATAGAAATAAATGTGATTGGCATCTTTTGGTTTAAATAGTTCAACCCAATTTGTCTGCTTTTGTCTAGTTTTATTATTTGGAAAATTAGACATGAGGCTGTCTTTTTGTGCCCATTGCTCTTCATTAAAGTAAACACAAAATGAACCTGTGCTTCTCTCCTATTTGGGGGGTATCTTTTATATACCAAACAAACTACATTTAACTTGGCAGCTTAATTTGCTGGAACTTTTTTTTAAAAAACGTTAGTCTAACTGCTAGAGCTATTTATCCCCAATGCTCTTTGCTTCTGTTTTTGGATGAGATGTTGAAACTTGAATTTTTGTAGCCATAAATCTTTTCTAAACTTGTTATATTGTACCAATGATTTCAGGCCTTTTTTCTGAGGGAAGGGAGGGTATTGCACCTTTTTATGCTTAGAATTCTCAGCTTCATCTAGCCTGAATGCAAGTGAGCTACCTGAACTTTAGACACTGCATTCAATATATTACTATGTCACAATGAATAAATATGCACAGCATTTACCATAACACATAGCTAGGCCAGTGTGATAGTACTGTATTATAAGTTAAGGGGTCACCATATTTGAGTTTGTTAACTTTAAAATGAGTATATTTTCCTATTTTATATCTGAGAACTAAATTATGGTAGTTGTGTGGTAAACTTAATTGCTTTGACAGATAGAATCTAAATGGTGCTCCATCTGATCAAAGTTGATATATATATAAATATATTTAAAGAGACAACTTTATTATCCCTTATTTCAGTACAACGAATTGATGTTAGACACTGTTTCTGCAGATGAAACAGCAGTTGAATAATATGGGTATAAAATTGTATAATCTTTTCTATCCAAATCCCTTATTGGTAGATTCCACAGCACTGTAAACCTGACAGATGGATAGTTCTTGGGTTTTGTTTTTAAAAAACTGAATACATCTTATTCTCGTTCTAGACTGAAATGAGTAATGTGTAATTCTGGTGGGTCCAAAGTAGAAAATAGTGGGCAAAGATATGACTGGGAAGTATTTTAAACGTTAAGTAAATGTTCTGCTCTGTGAATATGTAAGTTATAGTATAAAGATTCTTCCATCCCATTTATTCCCCTTACAATAGTTTACAATTGGTAGATCTGCGTGCATATATATATCTATATCTATATATATGTCCGAAATCCACCTAAATCTGCTTTATTAGAACATACTACTCACTTAATGCTTAAACTGGACCTGGCTTTACATTCTTCATGTATTTTACTTATTCTCTTGAAACCGAATCTCCTTTTGCTACTTAAATCATTTATGTATATCTGGTAAATTATGACCAAATTTGTTGTTAGATTGCATACAGTAAATTGAAATATACACTTGGTACACTACAGAATTGTTGTGCTTTTTATTTGGGTTATTTGGGGGGAGGGGAGAAAAGTCTAGGAGACATACTCAAACATTTTTTCTTATGGTCTTGGATTGGATCTCTCTTTTCAGTCTCGGTATTTTAAACAGTAAGGTAGCTCTTGCTTGTTTCAAAACATGCTATCTATGAGCATTATCATTACAGAAGTATTATAGGAGTAGACAACCAAATAGTGAATAGCCAACATCTCTGTGCTAGTGTTCATTAGATTTTTCCTTCCCTTAATCAAGTAAAATGTTTGATAAGTCCATTAGAAGGCATTTTGTTCATTCTGCATTTTGAGAAAAGTTCTTGTTTATTTTATCAACCAAGGCAACAATTCTTGTATTCTTTTGGTCTTTATTTTTTAAGCAAGTCAAACATAATTTCAACATTAATATAGAAATTGATCAAGTATGGTACAGATTTTCCAAATATTTCTGATTCTGATTTTGTATAGAAATAGCTATTTTGGTTAACTATTCTTATGTTAAATATCTAATCATTTTGATAATTATTTTCCTTTTCTTACAAAGGAGGCCTGCGTACTTGGAAAGCCTGAACATGCTTACACTTAGCCTATACAATTTGTCAAATTTACGTTTTAAATTTACTCCTTTTACATTTCACTACTAAATGTTGTTTGTATTTGTCAATTAGAAGACAGGATAAATAAACTGATAGCTACCAAGTAGTAGATACTTCTACTCAGGTCTTGCTTGTGCTCAGAAAGAACACTTTAGAATCAATTCAAATGCCTTCCATGCTTCTCTTCTCTATGTTGCCGTAGCAATGCCACATATCAAATGGTTGGTTAAAGCTCTTTACCTTTTCCAGAAAATAAATGGGAAAACTTTTGATTTAGCTGTAGATTACTTCTTAAAATCTGAATCAGCAACAACCAGGTGAAATTTTGCATAGAAGTAGCGTGTCTCCCAAATCTGCCTGTACTTTCTTTTTTGCATCCTTTTTTAACCAGGACCTGTGAAAGAAATGTCTCCCTTTGAATTCCCAAGGGGAAGAATTCAAACTGCCACTAAGTTTTCAATAGTTTCCCCTTACTTGAGAATTCAGTGCAGAATCAAAATCTGGAAGTTGGGAGGGAGTTATTAATCTGTGATTTTTTAAAAATTCTTAGTATCACTTAGGTGGCATACAAGCCCCATTTAATGTGTGATGGCTGAACATGTGATATTTCATTTGATGGATATTTGTCCATGCACAATCCAAATGGCTTAAATGTCAGCCTCTGATAAGGTCAAGATATGTTGGTGTCTCTCCCTTTTTTTTTTTAAAGTAATGTTACTGCAACAAAATTTAGTTTTAATTTATATCTTGCAATATGACCTTTGAAGACTTAGTCCTATTTCTAAGACCTAGATGAAGCAGAAAAACAGTTGCTTCCCAAAGTTAGTTTATTGATGCATGGCTTGCTGTCGGTACACTGGAGGTCTCTTTCCATTTTTCTTTCTGCAGAATAGATGCCACATCAACTTGAGACTTCAAATGGTTGAGGTCACAGGACAAACTGTTAACTTGGCTTTGCAGAAAATGTATGTCCTTTTCCTTTTCAGCAATCTGGGTAATTGAAAAAGGTGTGTTAATTCTAAATACTGGAATAAAACTGTTACAAAGAAAAAAAATGAGTCTTCATATTTGGATGACTGCCTGTAAATATATGTAAAATTGTTTGTGATAACTAACCACCTTGCTAAATAGTTCTCTTCAGCAAGAGGTACAATGGTTCTGATGAATGAGATTAGAAAAGGACATATGGTGATGTCTGCATAGTCATGCTATTTTTTATTTGTCCTTTCAACTGCAGCAATAAAACAGAAAGCTTGTGAGTAATGCCTTGTAAAATCTTTAACATGTGATGGGGGAGAGATTCAGTGCCTACACATTAATATAGTGCTCATAGGCAAGTAAGCATGAATACTCGCAGTAGAAGACAACAGTGATTAGTGGCTCCATGTAAGGCCTTCATAAAACTTCCTTCCAGCAGGCATCCTCTTCTAATACCCACCTGCAAAGCAAACAAACTGCAAAACACCTAATCCAAAGAGGTAGGCTTCTTGAATACCTGGATTTATTATGACACAATCTTTCAAATGCTTGAGAACTTGTCAGTAGGTTTTATACATCTAAAGTGGACTCCAGTTCACACACGCTTTATGCTACAATAAATTTGTTCTTGATATGAGCACCAGATCTTTGCTTCGGCTCCCCAGTATTGGTTACCTTCTGGTGTGTACAACTATAGCAGTAGTCTAGGAAAAAATAGGGCAGAGATTTTTCAGCTGAGTAAAATTATTGTATTTAAATACTTCTCCCAAGTGCTTTTAGCCTCTCAGCCGTGGGAAGTGTGTGGGTGTGTGGTAGGAACACACCCCATTGTCTTAAATGAGCTTAAGGACTGAGTGGGCATTTGGACCTGGATTCCTACAACCTCCATTAAGACTGCTAGAGAGGTTACCCATCAGTGAAGAACCCCTTTTGAACAGTCTTTACTTTCTAAAAAAAGTCACTAAAAAGCACGAACCGTTAAATTCTATGTCAATGGAAGTGGGATCCTGTAAAAGAATCCAAACGGAAATGTTTTAATTTTGATTCTGCCTATCATGGGAAGTTGTGTACTGGAGCCAGTGTGATGTAGCAGTTAAGAGCATTGCACAGGGATTTGGAAGACCACGGTCCTACGTCAGGAAAGAGTGTTGTGCCTTGACCTCATAATAAGAAAAGGAGGATATAAATGTAGTTAATAAATACCTCTGACAAAGAAACCTTAAATAGCTGCCTGGCTACTGACATTTCTCCAAGCTTTTAGACTTTTGAAAATACACAGTCAAAACGTTTCCATTTTTTAAAAAAGCATATCTATCACTTTAGCTTTTCAGTCCAAGTTCCACAGGATATTGATTTCTGCAAGAACTATTAGTATACTTGTACCCCAAGCTTTTGGAAATGTACTACCCATACAGCCTTTACTATTCTTAAAGAACATACTTCTAAGAAACTGGCTCTAATGACCACAGTCTCTTTTATTTACTTCCTAATACTTAAAATAAGCAAAATCAAAACTACCATTTGATTAACTAGTAAAAGTCTTTCGACAAAATAAAATTACAAACACAATGAGTAGTTTTGTTCTAGTAAACCCTCATGTATCTAATAACAATTTACTCTTGCTCTGTGAAACTTGTGCCTAGACTCAAACAGTATATTTTAGGCAAACGTAGAGGTATTTGTTTATTGAAAGAGTGTTTTGGGGGTTTTTTTTGAAGAGCTGCCCTCTCATACCACAAATTGCCTCTGTGATTTTCCCATTTTTAAAAGTGTTTTGCTGTGTGAAGGAGACAGGCTATGGTTCTTACTGACAATTAGGACAGGACCATATGATTTTCACATCTTGTTTCCACCAAATTAAAGGAAACAAAACTGAGTACAGGTTGAACATCCCTTACTCAAAATGATTGGGAGCAGAAGTGTTTCGTATTTCAGATTCTTTGGGATTTTGGAATATCTATATTGCATATACTTGAAATACAGTACCGTACAAGAGATCTCTGGGTAGCCCATGACTAAATGAGCAGGAGCACCACATCGGCCGCTTTACACCGAGCGTTGCACTGGGTTTCCTGCCATTTCACAGATTCTCACATCTCTCTCCAGCTAATTGTGTTATGTATGAGATGCCAGGCTGGAGAGACTTTAAATGAGCAGGAGCGCGAAACACGTGGTTGGCAGCAAAGTTTTGATTTTTGAAGGGTAGTTGTTTTTTGATACTCAGCATGTATATCTGGGGTTATTGTACTGTAAATGGATATCACTTCAGTTTGGCAGTTAAATTTCATTAGAACATAGGTGTCCTACTGTATGACACCATGGGTCTGTATACTCCATCATCCCCACTTTCCCTTGCCATGGTACAAACTATGGCCAACCGATTGCCTTGTGGGAAGACAGGAAGGCTACTCACATTCATTATTGATTCAGTCTCTCATTATCAGCGCTCAATAGTAGTGGTTCTTAACCTTGTCTTTACCGGGGACCCTCTGAATACAGTTTGTTGCCAGAGACTCCCAAGACTTTAACTCAAGATTTAAATATTTAAAGTTAAATCTTCAATTTTTAAATTTTATTTAGTTTGGGTGAACACAGGCACTTGATGCTAGGTCCTTTTCATCAGGGATGTGGCTGTAGGGGACGTGGGTATGGAGGAACATGGCAGAAGGTTTGCATGTGCACCCAAACTGCTTTCTTGTTTGCAAATGAGGGAGCAATTTGGGCACATGCACATGCCTGTCACTAGGTCCCTTTCATCAGGGACATGGCTGCAGGGAGGCTGAGCACAGAAGGACACAGTGGACAAAGAACAGTTTTGACACCCACTCCACCACCCCTGCTGCCACATCTCTGCTGCTGTTGGTCTCCCCCTCCACTGAAGGGTCCGCAGGCCCCAGGTTAAGAACCACTAGTATATAGCAAGTTCTACTAGGGCTGGGAAACGTGATTTCGTCCTGCTACTCCCAGAATCCCCCAGCCACCAGAGCCAGTTTTCCACTAGTCGTACTGGCTGGGGGATTGCAGGAGTTAATAGTCTAAAAAAGTAACTTTTTTCCACATCTGGAATCTACATAGTCATAATGACTACTAGCCACTATAGATCTGTTCTCCATGAATGTGTTGGTTTAAATGTTTAGTCAATCAGTTAAGACCCAAAACTTGATAGAAGAAATAAGACTGAACATTTCACATATCTAATAGCCATGTGAGTATGGGGAGGATGAGTTTTAACACTATCCACCTGTGTTGCAATTAAAATGATACTTGTAACTGTTTCCCTCCTCTGGATCTGGGGAATGTTTATAAGGAATGGTGTGCAGTTTTAAAACACTACTTACTACAAGCTCAATCAATCATCTTTACCCCACCCTGTGTGGCATGTGCCACTTGCACTTATAATCACATGGCTAGTTTTACCTCTAAGCAGCCATCATTACATCTTGTTAGCGAGTCTCATATATTAAATGTTGTTATATATTTTATCTATCTGTCTGTCTGTCTGTCTGTCTGTCTGTCTGTCTATCTATCTATCTATCTATCTATCTATCTATCTATCTATCTATCTATCTGTCTATCTCATATCATATATTAAATTTTACATGTGAATACCAAGTGCTGAATGAAAATTAGATGTACACTGATCAGCTTAGGCAAAAACATATATGCTGATTGAGAAGTGCACAGGTACCTGTTCATGTAAATGAGAAATATGTTCTACCAAAAGAGTTTTTTCTGTACGTAGCTTAGAATTTTCCAGTTGAATTCCAGCACGTCTTTCTTCGTAATCTGTTAGTTGTGCCTGAAGCAACTGTCCATTTTGATCCACAGACCTCTTTTCTCGCTGCAGATGAAGTACCTATGACCAATGACTTCAGTTAGCTTAGCATTTATCACATTTTTTTAAAAAAATTCTACAGATAACTTGCATGTTGGATCACAGGCTTCCTGTGGCTTTGCAGGAATATGCAAACTTGTTCAGAGGCAACTTGGTACATTCACAGATGCTGCTGCATTGCCAGTCTTTTGACATTAGAGCATTATTTTACACATCAGGTTCCAAAGCCTAATTTTTAATGTATTTAAAATTAGTTACAAAAAAAATTGTGTGCTTGCTGACTGTTTTAAAAATCTTCTAACTACAGCGACTAACTTAATACAGGATGGTTACTTTCTTGTAAGTTTTGAGGTAACAGGTCTTTCTTTTGGTAAATCATTATCTGATATATAGAACAGGCAATGTGATCCTATACATAGAAACAAGTCCCTCTTTTAATGGTAAAGTATATATAGGACTGCAGCCTCAGTTGCTTTTGGAATAGTTGCCTATTATTCTGAACAACACTGTAGCATGTTTTGAAATGTTTCCATATCTTTTCATGCTTTTTTAATCCTCCTATGGCAGCCTGGCAGTTTTTAGGAGCAGTATGGTAGATGCTATGCCAAAGTTAAGAACATGTCAGATGACAAATCTAAAACAATCTAAATCTGTTTCTTATCACATGATACTTCAGGTCACTTGCCTCTCTCTACAGGATGGTTTTACAGAGTAACCTCCAATTAAGGCAAAGTGAAAAGATCAGAATTTATAAATTGGTAGCAAGGTAGGAAATTAATAAGTACTGATGAATTTGTGATAAAACTGTTTCCACACAAGAAGGAAAGAGGCTTTGTTTGAATGGGAAATGCTGAGGTAAGTTAATCACAGCTTTCATGCCAATCTGACTGCATCATCACATTTTAAAAACATAGTTATGAATATCTAGTGAAACATCAATTGATATATCAAATAGAGACAGCCAGTGTGGTGTAGTAGTTTGAGCACTGGACTGTAACTCTAGAAACCAAGGTTCAATTCCCTGCTGGCCATGGAAACCCACCGGGTGACAATGAGCACGTCACACACACTGAACCCCTGAAAACCCCATGATAGGATTTGCCTTAGGATCGCCATTAAATGGGAAATTACTTGAAGGCACACAACAGCAATACCCAATAGAATTGCTGAACATGAAACACATTTGCTAATATGAGCTGTTGTGATGGGAGGTGGGGAGTTTATTCCTTTTTTAATTTTTTAAAAGTGTGTAATGTATTCTACAGCAGGCCAGCATTCACATTCTATCAGTGCACTTGACTGAAAGGATAAAAATGTGTGATAACCTTCTCCTGTGCTTTGAGTATTTTCTGCTTTTCATCCTTTAGTAGTGCCTTCAAGTAGGTGAGCTCCATCTCTAGTTGCCGGTCTCTCTCTCTTCCTGAGACTATTTCAGATACTCTTCTTGAATGGGAGGTGCTCTCCTCTTCTCTCAGCTGTCTTTCCTATAGTATTTATGTGAACTGTACATTAGCAAAACCAGTTATATAAATAATCTCCAAAGAACATGATGGCCATCCTGTCCTTTGTGCTACTTCCCTACCCCCTCAACTTTTCCCTCCCTTCACCTCTTGAAATTGTCATAGCAAAGATGAATCATGCTTGTTTTCTCTTCTAGCTTTAACACCTTATTAGTTGCTCAAAACTAAGACTGCACAATCTATGGAACCACAAACTCTTTAAGGTTTTACAGGATACAAGAAAGTAAGAAAGGGTATGCTTTATTGCTGTGGTTCTTAACCTTTTCTTTACTGGGGAACCCCTGCAAGTATAATTTTTTTCCAGAAATCCCAAGACTTAATGCAAGACAGAAGTGTGTCTAGGGTGGGGCAAGCACCAGCATGCCCTGGGTGCCAATGCCGGGGGTGCAAAAAAGCTGTGCCAGAAGATTTAGAGGAGGAGGAGGAGGTGGTGGTGGTGGTGGTGATAGCAGTGCCTTGCCCTAGGCACTGTTTACAATGGATATGCCTGTGCATCAAGATTTAAATATTTAAACTTTGAGTTCAAATATTTTTATTTAAATATTCAAATATTTATTTATTTATTAAAGGCTTCTGGAGACCTAAGATTCAAATTCCTACTCAGACAAATTCCTACTCAGGCAAGTGACATTCTCTCAGCCTCAGAGGAATCACAGAATCATAGAAATGTAGAGTTGGAAGAGACCACACGGGCCATCCAGTCCAACCCGCTGCCATGCAGGAACACCCTCAAAGCACTCCTGACAGATGGCCATCCAGCCTCTGCTTAAAAACCTCCAAAGAAGGAGACTCCACCACACTCCGAGGCAGCATATTCCACTGCCGGACAGCCCTGACTGTCAGGAAGTTCTTCCTGAGGTTCAGGTGGAATCTCCTTTCCTGCAGCTTGAATCCATTGTTCCTTGTCCTGGTCTCTGGAGCGGCAGAAAACAAGCCCTCTCCCTCCTCTACATGGCATCCCTTCACATATTTAGACATGGCTATCATGTCCCCTCTTAACCTTCTCTTCTGCAGACTAAACATACCCAGCTCTCTAAGTCTATCCTCATAGGGCATGGCTTCCAGGCCTCTCACCATTTTGGTTGCCCTCCTCTGGACCTGCTCCAGCCTGACCATGTCCTTCTTGAATTGGGGTGCCCAGAACTGGACACAGTATTCAAGATGAGGTCTAACCAGAGTAGAGTGGTACCAGTACCTCCCTCGATCTAGACACCATACTCCTATTGATGCAGCCGAGAATTGCATTGGCTTTCTTGGCTGCCACATCACACTGCTGACCCACGTTCAGCTTGTGGTCTATTAAAACTCCTAGATCCCTTTCACACATACTGCTATCCAGCCACGTGTCCCCCAAGGTGAAGGCAAGGCAGGAAGGTGAAGGCAAAATGCTTCTAAACAAATCTTGCCAAAAAATTCTTGTGATAGGTTCACCAGGTTCACCTTAGGGTTGCCACAACTCAGAAGTAACTTGAAGGTATGTAACAACAAAGTATGAGGTTCTTCCTAGCCATCATATCCCTCCCCTTTGAAAACAGATAGCAACCCTAAGGTAAACCTATCATGAGGGTTTTCTTTGCAAGATTTGTTGCCGTTGCTTTTGCCTTCCTCTGAGGCTGAGAGAATGTGACTTGTCTGAGGTCACCCAATGGGTTTTCATGGCTGAGTGGGGATTTAAACCCTAGTCTCCACAGTTATAGTTTGGATGCATGCACATTCCTGCCACCATGTCCCTTTTGTCAGGGACACAGCAGTCGGGATATGTGTGCACACACCCAAAATTCTCCCTCATTTGCAAATGAGGGAGCAGTTTCAGCACCCACACCCACCTCCCACTGCCACAGACCTCCTGCTGCTGCTGCTGGTGTCCAGCAATAGGGCTTTACAGACTCCCAGGGGCCCCCAGATCTCAGGTTATCAACCACTGCTTTATCATACAGACGTGATGGTATGTCTGCCACTTGTGGAAGAGCAAAAGCATGGTAGAGATGCAGAGTTTTTTGCTCATTTGTGCAAAAGTAAGTAACAAGATGCACTTCAAAGAGTGAGTACACTTTGAAGACATGGGGCATGCAGTTTACAAATGTTTCATGCACCAACAGTATTGGAAGCAGTAGGTCAGTGATGGAAACAACATGTATAGATTTCTGCAGACTGTTTCTTTGCCATTTCCTTAAAGTTCCTATCTTCTACCTCTGGCCGATGTGGGACATCACAGCAATGACCACCAGATACATGGAGAGTGACTTAGAGAGAAAGATGAACTGTACCCATCCTTGAGAGTCTGATGTAGGAAAACTGTCTGCAATGTACTCTCACTGGTAACCAGTGTTATGTATCTTGCATAGTATTCTTCCATTCTGGGCTGATTCCAGGGTGAGGAAATATGTGCAACCATCTATTTTCAATACATATGCCAAATTGTGAACATTTATGGCACAGCTTGAAGAATTAACACAGACTCAGAAGTTCCACTTTGGAAATGTACTCATACAAAAGGAGACTGCATGCAAGGCGATCTATTATGGAAATGCTTTGTGCATTAGTTGCTTCACTGTATTTGTTACATTTAGTTGCTACTGTGCAAACAGTAGTTTGTTCAGGGCAGTGACAGAAGCATAAATCAGTTACCAATTTATGCTCTAGAGCCTAAATTGGCGTGCAATAGAATCTAGACTCACATGCAATAAAATTTCTTTAATACACGGATAATACCAGATTATACTGCTCTCAGTTCCTAAGTCACACCATGCATATTTAGTTACTATCAGCTGTTACTATGCCAGCCTTAGCATGTAGACTTCCAGCAATGGTGACAGAATTACATATCCTGGGATCTGTATGTCTTCAGTATCTTACTTAGTTTGCTTCTGTAGCTAAAGTTATTCCACCAAGATTATTCAAACTTGTTGTGTTTTGGTTGAGATACATACATGCAGTTTTCAACCAGTTAATGATATACTAGCTCTTATTTTACAAAATGAAAAAAAAAAATGGAATGGAATGGAAGTCAAGGACCTGACAGATAAAAACTTACTCTGGTTAGTTGCCTGGTTGCTTCTAGCACTTGAGCCTGTAAGAGACCATTTTCTCTCGTCAGATGTGCACAGCTTTCTGCCATCTTGTTCCGTAAGTATTTGTCTTCATCAGCTGAAAGTCCTTTCTCCTTGAGGGCTTGCTTTAATTTTTCAGTTTCCTCACTACATATAGATAATTTTAAATACTGCTCATGGGGATATGCAAAAATTTTTATTTTTTTAAAAAATGTTTGTGACAATTTCATTTATGCTCCCCATTGTACAAAACACAGACTATCAGCAACTGGAAACAAAAGAGTTGTTAAGTATCCAGCACTTATGCCTAAATCCAATTGTTAATTCTAATTACAGCAAATTCACTGAATAAATAAATTGACTCACTAAGTTCCTACTAGTTGGGCCTAATATTTAAAAACTGTATCCAAAAATTTTAAACAGTGGGTGTTACCACTGGATTAATGGATCAATACATTGTACTGTACATTTTTATACATAAGCCATTGGCTACAACATGTAAAATATGACCAATAGTCCTGAGTGTTAAAAAGAGACAATATTCACATCCCTACCGAAGTTCTGTAGCAATATGCTCTTGGGCAGACTGGGAGCTGGTCAGGAATTTCTCTTCTAGCTGACGGAGTAATGCCTGCAGCCGCATGCATTCTGATCTGCTTTCTGTAAGTTTCTGTTCAGTATCCTGGCATTGCTGAATTTGCTGCTGAAACTAAAGAAAACACACTGAGAAAGTGAATGCTAAACATTCCTTTCTCCCCATGTTTTATTACTGTATCATTACATGCCTGTTCTGGTGAGAGAGACTGTCAAGCTCAGAGTCTCTTCAGTGACCGGTTTATAGCACAATAAACAGACTGTCATTATCCATTGGCTCTGCAGAGTTCAGATGCCTACCTCCTAAGCTATACATCTGTTATGAGACACATTTTTCTAGTGCTGGTTCCATTTATCATTTGCCTCAGGAAAATGCCGTTATATACCAGTTTCCAGAAGGAATGGGTGAGAATTTTGTTCCACTTTAGCTTTGATTTTGAATTTGGAAATTCAATTGGGGAAGAAAGTGAATCTGACAGATTTGCCCATGCCTAATTTCTTGACATAATCCTACGTATAGTTATAGGCAACAATCTGCAACCCTTTGTTCTGGATGCCCATCTCCCTTTGCACCAAAAGTGGCTCTTGGACAATCATTGTGATGCAGCAGGTTGGAGGAACTGCATCTTGACCTTCTTCAGCAAAACATGTGCAATGATGGTTACCTATAAGGATTCAGCAGCTTCCCATTATGGAATATGACTGCTGGGCACCCATAGGCTGTTAGGTATAATGCTCCATTAACAGAAGCACACAGATGCCTTCTTGCTGCCTGCAGTAATTCAAGCACTTAGGGGAGGAAAAAAAAGCAGCTGAGAGTACTATGCACCTTCCTGGCCTGTTGCCACACTACTGCATGTAGTGCTAGCTAATTTTTTTGAAATGGAAAAGCAGCATAAGTAGCCCTTGCTTTCATCCCATATCACTATGTTATTCTTTATTTGAATATTATTTTAATTTCCTCATTAATTGTCTCTTTTTTTCCAGGATCCAAAATGAGTTCTGCCATGTCCAGGGAGCCCTCTTAACATGCTTATTTTTAGAACATAATGAAAACGTTTCCATACTGCAGCCATTTCCTACTTATTTTCCGCTGAACAAGTTTGATTCTCTTATCAGTGCTAAAGTAGTCTTGCCTTTTTCAAAAGTAACCAAAACATGATTTAGAAAAATATCAAGTAAGTTAATGAGTTATTATACGAAAGAAAGAAAGAAAGAAAGAAAGAAAGAAAGAAAGAAAGAAAGAAAGAAAGAAAATCTGGGGTAACGCTAAAGGTAAAGGCTTCAATCCTGTTGCACTCCAATCTGTTTGCTCTTATGCAAGTCCTTTTAAACCAAAAAGTGTCTTATGGTTATTGTGGAAGGGGGCATATATTACCTCCTTTGCACAACAACTCATCTAACATGCAACAAACTTGGCACATGCTGGCGCTCCCCCATGGCCATTTTGCCAGAAGGGGAGGCCAGGGGATGCTAGACATCTAGCTGAGTTTCTGCAATTTTAATACACACAGGAAACATAATTCTCCCAAATCTCTGGAGGACTTGTGGGGGAGGTACATTAGAATGCCATCCTTTTTGTCCATCCAAACTTCAGAAAAGCAGGGGGATAACTGGTGTTCTGCCTACTCCCAGCTACTAAGGGTGGGGCACTGGCAGCTAAGGGGAGGTGGAGATACACCTGGTGGAGCTTTATGCCCTGCCAAGATGATAGCACACTACACAGCAAATTACTTTCACAAAATAACTTTCCAAGATCTGATTAATATGAGCATGTACTACATCAGGCTGCATATGTGCTTGGTAAAAATTTAGCTCTGTGAAGCTTCCTTCAAATAACCATGGAGGATGTTGTTTTGTAGGGAGATTGAAAACTGGTCCTTCACAAAAACAAAAATCTCCAGTGCTGATTTGCAGACAGCCAATGAAGTTCAAATAGATTTCTTAAAAGGAAAAGAAAAAAGAAAAGAAAAAAAGAGGTGAAGCAGAGCATGTGTTTTTACTGAATTAGCAAGCCCACCTGCAGACAAGTAAACTGTTTAATTTTTTAAATTTTAGTAAGAAAATGGGATGCATTTCTATTTGGACATGTAAGCTTATTCAGAATACCTGGAACAAGTTTAAAGCAAGCATTTTAAAACCTGTATTTTGTTGGCACATTTAGCAAAAAAAAAAAAAAAAGGCTAACTACAGGCCTACAATTCTATTTTTCATCATTGAAAGTTGTCTCAATGCTGTATCTCTTGGCACTTTCCTAAATATGGCAACAATTCCCTATGCTAAATTTTTCAAAGCATTTTATGGAACATCTCACCTGTGATTTCCAAATATGGACATTATGCTCTTTTTCCTTCACTGCATTTATAGTCTGCTGTACTTCTCGCTGAATTTTTAGCAGTTCTGCTTCCTTGTGTGAAATATCCTGGGTACTGATGTCAACCAGTCTCTTCAACTTCATAGCGTCCTCCATTAGTACCAGCTTCTCTCTAGCATTTGCATCTACAAAGCAGGATCTCTCTATACATTTAAAATTTTACTGTCTTCTTACACACTTCAGTTCCTTTCATTAGACTGACTGCTAGACTGAATTATATTTTAAAATGTTTCTAAGCCTCCAGTTCTAAACTTACTTCATAGGAAAGATATCCCATACAGACGTATTTCCAAATAAACACGAGGACATATTTCCAAATAAAGCATGCTAAGGATTAAGCTGTAAGATACTTTGAAGCGCAGCTCAGTCTGTATCCTAAGTATAAGATCAAAACAGATAGTATTTTGAGTAGCTGCAGAAGCCTCTAATGTCCAGTAAGAAGATTATAGCATCTTGCTAACCAGTAATCTACACAAATTATGCCAATATGTAGCAAAGTCATATGAAGGTTTTGTGTTTAGCTTTTCAGGTCCTCTGAACCATAAAAGACTGGCTGATGCTTTAAGCCAGAATTGTCAGATCTTTCTTGTCCTTTCTTCACTTTCAGATAGATATTTGACAGTGGCCATTTCCACACTACACTGTTATAGTGCTATTATTCCACTTTCAATATCCTATGGAATCCTGGGGTTTGCAGTTTAGGGAGGGGCATTTAGAATTCTCAACCAGAGCCCTCTTTGGCCTTAGTAAACTGCAAACCCCAGAATTCCACAGGATGTTGAAAGTGGAATAATAGCGCTATAACAGTATAGTGTGGAAATGGCCAGTGTTTGGTTATCTGTAACGACAACCTCTTGGGGTTTTTTTTGGGGGGGGGGCTAGCAAATTATAATAGATCTGTTCATGAATATTATTTTAACAAAGTACTGTACTGATGGCACTGGCTATTTCTCACTGTGAACGGGTAAGTATAGTGTAGCAGGAAACCATACTTTAAAATGCCCTTGTCTAAGTTGGCTCTGGATGATGGTAGCTGTAAACCAATACAGCTGGAAGGTGTCAGGTGAGAATTTAGGATACCAGCAAAAGACCTTTAGAAAACAAGCAGCTGTGCTTGATTCAGGTGGCTGTACCAGAATATGGATGAAAAGTAATTGAAAATAGTGCTGCCTGGGCAGATGGCATCTGTATCCAGATGCACATTCTAAGCCACACATCCAACTGTTTGTCTGTGCTTCCTAATCCAGCAAGTGCTCTGCTCACAGAAGCTGGTTTGTGTATGTATCTTGCGTGGTTCATGCTTGTTCCATGCTTTTCCACTATATGTTTCTGAACAATTCACCTGCTTGATTCTCCACTACTGAAAGCTAAAGCTGTATGTGAAATTTACAAACCTTTCACTGGGGATTTCACTGTGCCATTCAGAACTATAGTTGGTGTTCCTGTTGGGTCATTCTTATGTGGTAGCAGCCAAAGGTACAAAATGGTACAGAGGGGGAGCAGCAGGTTTCCTATATACTGTCCTTTTCCACTGGGGAGAAATGCCATTGCCACACATTTTATAAATGTATCTTAACTGCAAGAACAGTAATACAAGGGAAGAGTGTTGTTTCTAATTACCAGATAATGTTTGAAGACGCTCGCGGATTGCTTGTGCTTCAGTTTCAAATATCGTGGTGCTGTTTTCTTTCTTTGCAATTTCTATTTGGGCTGTGTTTATGTTAGTCTCCAGTTCCTTTAAAATATATACTATAAATTAACATCACACAGTACACTGATGTGGGTAAAGGCCCAGGGCTGAAGCTGAAACTGGGGCGGGAGAGCAAAATGAGGGTGTTGCCCCCGCAATAAGAATTTTGCCCCCTCAAATGGAAATGTTCTTCAGTCACCAAATTTCTAGCACTGCAGGAATGTAAAATGAGCATTTAAAAATACAGTTTATGCATCCAAAGAAAAGGGGAAGGCAAAATTACCAAGGGAACATGAACACAGCATATATAAGAGTTCTAGGTGTGGACAGTTTTCAATGTTTCACTCTCTGCAATGCTAGAAATTGGAGACTGGAAGGAAATGTAATGGTGAAAATGGAATTCTTATTTAGAGATACAAGACTGTTATTCTTGCCCCCCAGTTATATGCCTGGTTGAAGCCAAAGGAAAAAAAATAAAGACCAGAGCTGATTATAATATTGCACTAAAACCAGTTATGCCAATAGTTGCCACAGTAGCTTCTTCTCCCTGCCCCACCTCACAGCCTCAAAACAGGCTCTGGTTTCCCACCACAAGCCAGGTTCAACATCTTAATAGGAGAAGAAGGGTCATCACTACTCCGATTGTACTAACTTCTGTCATGCTGCCCAAGGGAAGTCCACTGTTGGATCCTGCCTGTCACCTGGAACTGCACGCTGGTTTGGTAAAGTCTCCAGAAATCTGAACCTGGTCCCAAGAGTCAACCACGAAGATCCAGCCCTCCTTCCCCTATAGTATTCTGCATGTGCATTGTTTTTTATGGATCAGGGAAAACATTCTGGTTGTTGAAGAGCAATCATGTAGCTCATTTCTACAGCATGATGGAGCTCTGAAAGAACAGATGACCCTTCAGTAATATAAGCCAGAGTTTAGAAACTGGTATGATTTCAGCTATTTTTGATCTGAGTAAGTAGACTGCAGTGCAACTTCATGCAGTACATTTTCTATAGCTGAACATTTCACATTCCCTAACATAGTTTCTGAGTGCTCTCACCTGACTGGGCCTCCAACTGGATCATAGTTTCCTCTACCTAGTATAACCCGTGTACGTTTGCTCTGAAGATCTGCCTATGTAACTATTTGTCATTTCGTTTCTATCAGGAAAACTGCATCATTGTTACTGTGACTGGTAAAGCAGGGTTGGGAATTTTGTGGCCTTCCATATATCACTGAGTTGCGGCATCAACAATCCTTAACATCAACTATTTTGCCATATCTCATTTTGGGAATGATAACACCAGTTTGCCATCCCACTCTCAAATGTCCCAGCAGCTTTCAAATGTCCCAGCTACTTTATGCTTCTCCCATTTTACTTTCTTCTCTTTGTCCTCAGTTTACTTCAGTTGCTGCAAATTGAGTCCAAAGTGCAAAAGTAGTTTACACTCAATTAACTTAGTGGGAAGAAGAAGAGGGAGTGAATTCTTGCCCCTCCCAGTGGGATTGGTCTTTCCTAAACTCAGTTAACAAATTTCATGGTTTCTCTGCTTAAAATAGTAGTTTTGTGTGTTCTCATTAATGAGTGTTGCCCTCTTGTTGCCTGGCCATATCCTTTTGACCACACTCTGGTGTTCTTTGGTCACTTATGTCCTGGCTTCCTTCTGTAAAATGTTGGTGGTATTGTTAGTTAGGGCTGCTGGAAGTTAAAGTCCCATACCTCTGAAGGGATGCATCATCTTCGTCCCTACTATAAAAGGTAATTTTTATTTCTCTGAGATAAGTTTACCAATGTATTCAATAGCTTATAATGCAAAAGTAAAGTCTAACAAAGGCCAGCTGATGGGGAATTGTGTGTGATGAAGGCACTGGTATCTTAGTGAAAAGTAGTTCTGAACAGTGGAAAGGATGGCACTCTTGACCTGGAGACCCCCAATACATCTGCAGGAAGCTCTGTGAATCCAGAGCAGCGAGGCAAGAATATGTAGCTCTCCAGAAGTTGGACTGCAGCTTCCATCAACCCTAAAGAACACAAATAATGTTGAGGGAGAGTTGAAATGGCAGCACAATTGTATCTGGAAGGTCACTAGCTCTCTGTCCCTGACCTAAGAATTCCTGTATGACCAGTTGCAAAAATGGATTATTTCCCAGCCTATGAAGGAAAGAACATCTTCCTGACTGGGTTGGTCCTCCAAGTTGCTCCAACAGGGAAGAAAGTAGAAAGACCTTCCAGGATCCCTATGTGGGGAAGCAATCCCTAGAAGGCCATTCTTCTTGCTCATCACTTTGACAGAAGACACTGTGCTCAGCTCCTCCTCCCACACAACCACTCCAGAACCTTGGATCTCTCTTTTTTTCAGCGTATCTTCTACCTCTCTCTCCAGTTATTTCCTCAACGGCCAATGCTTTAAAAAAACAACAACAGTTAGTCTTTCTTTTTTTCTAGCTCTTCTAGAGGTGAAACCAAACCAAGTAGCTTTGGTTTCACTTCACTCTTCCCTGCTACAAGTTGCCCACTTCTGGTTTAAACGAAGTGGGGGGGGGCAGAACTGAGGAACTAGGGAAACTGAGATGCAATGAGTCAATATGCCCGTGTGAACTGTTTCTGTACATACAAAGACTTTCCAGTGGCACAGCTGGAAGATTTATTATGCTTCTCTCAGGTGCTGCACTCAAAGGATTCTAAACATATAGAAAAGTCAAGGAGCTGCTGCAGGAAGAGGGACCCCCAAAAGACCAGGTATAGTTTCAGAATGCTACATGTTGAGATCTTTGAGTCCTGAATTTTAAGATAGACAAATGGACAGTGGCTTAAAAACACAGTTAGTTCAAAAGTAAGAGAGCCTAATAAACACTTAGAAAGTTACCTTTATTTTTTGCAGCATTTTTTCAGCCTCTTTAGTAATTTTGGGTTGGATGCTTGTTGCTTTTCTAGCCTTCTCTCTAGTACATCATGCATAATTAAGGAATATTTGAAAAACCTGGAAGACCAATTGCCTAGTCTGGGACCCTTTCTGCACTACTTTCACAACCTGCCATAGGGATGGGGGAACGACGGGACTGTGACGACAATTCTGTATGTTTTCACGCTCCCATTCTTTTCCGGTCCCCAGGTGGCACAATCATGGAGTAAATCATTGATGGGTTTTCCCTGTCAATGACCCGCAATCATGCCGCCATCACGGATTTACCTGGAAGTCCAATGGCTGCGCTTTCTGCCCCAGCGCAGCCTGGGAAAGTACCCGGCTGCCCTTGGGAAGGAAGAGGTGGGGCCATCGCACTTCCTTCATCACAGAGGCAGCTGGTGTGGAGGGGAGTGCTCCCATCGCACTCCCCTCCCAGCAGAGCTGCTGCTGGGATCCCCACTGGATGCCACCAGGAAAAGGAAAGGTGTAGAAAGGACTTGAGAAATATTTTCACATTAATACTGCTGTATTGTCTACAGATTTGCTCTTCTCTTAGGAAATGCTCTAGGTACTTTCTTCTGTGTTAATGAGTACATAAATGAGTATTATATAACCTGTTCCCAATTTATGTTTTCAACAAACTGGGAGAGTAGGGAGAAGACAGGAGTCAAATCCAAACAATGATTAGGAACACTTAAGCCCAACTGAATTTCATGTGAGAATTAACTATCTTCTTCACATCTCTGATCAGTGTAACTGATTTATCTTTGTGGGTACAATAGCAGCCTATTACTGTGAGTGAAAGAGCTGCGTATCATGAAATTATGGTATATCATTCATGGTATAGAGTTATGACATCTGGCCTTGAATAGAGAAACAAAAATAATGTGGGAAAGAGCTCAATGGTATCTTGGGCCCTTTCACACTTCCCAGTTATATCATTATGATTCCACTTTAAGTACCATGGCAAAAACCTGTGGAATCCTGGAATTTGCAGTTTAGGGAGGAATGTTTAAAATTCTCAGCTAGAAAGCTTCAGTGATTCAACAGATTACGAAGCCCAGGATTCCACAGGATGCTACTATGTTGGTTACAACAGATTCATAGTGTGATAATTATGTAGGGTAAAAGGGTCAAAGTAGAAACAGCTGTCACACTTAGATTCTAGAAGCACTAATAGATTTATTGTGGTTAAAGTTTCTTTGACCTTAGGCCAGTTCAGCATATGCATTAATTGGCAGACAGATGGATAGGTATTCCATATAGCCATCTAAACATTTTATCTGCTGAGGAGGGCCCCTTGTGGATCTGACAGTGTGGGCTTTAGCTTATGAAAATGTATACCTCAATAAATGCATTAAATATGCACAAGATAAGGTGCACATTTGCTGCACTAGCCTAAAATCCTGTAAAACATTGTATTCTGGAATGCTGGGTTGCCTATATGATTTCACCAACATATTCCAGTCTGGTGGTATGCTTCCAGCTTGCTAACTGTACCCAAACTGGTACATATGAGAGCTTCATTCATACAGGAGGGGTTTTGGGCAACCCATTCCCCCAGAATGAGGCTCAACACAAAGTAACAAAATGCCTAACAGTGGTCCCTGAACTTTCTGCATCTAAACATGTTGATTCTTGAACTAGGCCTGATTCTAGCTGGAATCTTACTTTGACACTGTAGGTAGGAGAGCCCCCTTTAACATACTTGAGGATAAGAGGCTAATTTCAGGGGAAGGGAATCAGGACATAACATACACAACAGTGTCCTCCAAAAACTCGCCAGCACTCAGTGGCATACCCACTATGTTTGACACCTGGTGTGGATCAATTTTTAACACTCTCCTTCTCTCTACAACAAAATTATTTTCAGTAATAACCATGTAATGAAATGAATAATAATAATGGCCATGAAAGAAATGACAAACAGTGAAAATTATCTTTTATTTAATTTTGTATATATAATTACCCCAGTAAAAATAAACTCTGCCTTTCTCTCTCTCTCTTTTTTTAATAGTAGCATGGGGTCATCCTGTTTCCTGTATGGTATGTTTAGCATATAAATTAGGGTGATAAAATGCAGCCTTGTCTAACTTATAGCCAATGTAAACCTGCTCTCTTTGACTATATTCTGACCTGACAGTGGCTTCTTGTCCTGAATATAAGCTATAAACCAGGACAATTAAAAAATGATGTAGTATATCCAATCCATGTCTTTAAGAGTGACCCAGAGTTTTTCATGAGCTACACAACCAAATGTTTTGCTATAATCTATAGAGCACAGGCTGATTTCCCTCTGAGATTCTTTGATGTGCTCCATGTTTGCAAATAATCCTTAGTGCTTTTTCCTTTTTTGAACCCAGTTTGGACATCTGGGATTTCACACTCCATATGTAATCAAAGTCTGCTTTTTTTTTTTAGAGCATCAAGTTGCTTACATGAGAGATTTATGCACTAGCCTAGTAGTTACTGCAATCCCTGGTATCCCCTGTCTTGATGACTGGAATGTATATTGTTTCCAGTCTGTGAGCCATTGCTTCGTTTTCCATATTTGTTGACAATTTTAGTTAGAATTAGAGTAGATTCCATTTCTGTACATTGAAACAGCTCTACTGGTATGTCATCTGTTCCTTGTGATGTATTCCTCCCAAGTGTGTTGAGTGCAGTTTCTACTTCACTTTTTAAAATAGTGAGTTTATCTTCAAATGGTTTTTCCTTGAATGAAGCTATCATCCTTCCATCTTTTATACAGCTGTTCAGTGTATTGTTTCTATTGCCTTTTTGTTTGTACTTGGCCTTGTAATGTGTTCCTCTGCTGGTTGTATGGCATCCCCATTCTTCGTATAAATTTTCCTTTGATTTCTTGGATCATGTGGAAAAGGTTCCTTGTTCTTCCTGTTTTTGTTGTCATCTTCTATTTCTCTGCATTGATTATTATACTATATTGATTATTATATTGATTATTGAACTGTTCAGCTGCTGAACAGTTCAAAATTCTGATCTTATTTCTGCAACCTTTTAGTTTTGCTTCTTGTATATCCTTATCTATTTGAAGAGTTTCATCTGTTGACTCGTCTTTTTCTTTTTGGTTGCAAACAGTATCTTCTTGCATTCTTCTTTCACAATGTGCCTGACTTCAGTACAGAGTGCTTCTAACTCCCAGTCAGTTAGACTTCATAACACAAATCTATTTTGTTTCATTATTTTTAAATTCTACAGGGATATTCTTCAGGTTGCATTCTGGCATGATGATTGATGTAGTGTTCTTCTTTAGCTTTATTCTAATTTTTGATATTGGCAGTTCATGACTAGTGCCACAACTGCTTCTATTTTTGTAGATAGAATGAAGCATCTGCATCTTTTGCTTCCAATTAGGTAATTTATTTCTATATTGGCCATCAGGCAATATTCATGTATGCAGTTGTTTCTTTGGTTGCCTGAAGAATGTGTTTGCAGTGAACAAACTTGTTAGCCTCACAAAATTGAATCAGTTGCTCTCTTTCTTTTCCTTATCCTAGGCCAAGTTCTCCAACAATCTTGGGTTCTACTCTGTTTCCTACTTTTGCATTTCAATTGCTGCTAGTTATCAACATATCCCGTTTGGGTGTGTGATCAAATTCCCCCTGGACTCCAGCACAGAATCTCCTTCTTCTGCCACTACAGATGGGCATAATCTTGGATTGCGATTATATTGCCCTTATTTTTTTTTAAAGGAAATCTTAACATCTAAGTTAGCTAATGTCCCTAACATGTACTGGGCAGAATGCCTAAAATCTGAATTTAATCTGGGCAATCCAGTCACATAAGAACTCTACAAAATGAGCCTTGGATAATGCCCTCCGTCCCACTCTTGAGATCTCCACTATAATCAATATTCTGCAGGGAAGAAAAGAAACTGAATAAGGAAAATTATCACTCTTGTTTGAGGATGAATGGAAAGGAAAAGGGAGGGGAAAGGAATCTACAGCCCCTTTAAGATTGAATGATTTATATTTTACCGTGAGCTTCTGTGGATTAAATCCACTTGCTCATCACTGCATCCTCTGAAGAAGCAGACTGATATCACAAATGCTCATGCTAAAATATAAATCAGTTAGTCTTAAAGGGAGTGCTAGATTACCCTTTATTCCTGTCTCCTCATCTGTTTTTCTTTCTGCTGCATCACAGACTAGCAGGGCTACTTCTTTGAGGAATGGCAGGTTCATTTTCAAAAGGAAGCAACACCTCCATTGCTCCATCCCCCACTCCTAATCTCCTCCCTTCTTTTCTGCCTTATTCAAGGGAATGCCAAGGGGAAGAGGAGGAGATCAGCTTGCCCTGAGGCAGGTTGTGGCTGCCACTCAGTTTGTCTTCCTTGCAGTTGAGTCCTTCTCTTTTCTGGTGCCTCAGTGAGAGAGGGTGAAGAGGCCACGATAGCACCCTCTTACGTTTTGTATCCAAGGCATAGCGCACCCAGGCCCACTTCCAGTCTGCTACTGCCCCTGTTCCCAGTCCTCCAACTGCCTCTACCTCCAGAGTAGGGAGTGGTCCTCCTGTTGTTGTTGGATGACAACTCCCACCAACTCTAACCACCAGAGTCAATAGTGAGGGATGACGGAAGCTGAAGTCCAACAACATCCAGAGAACCACACATTCCCACATCCCTGCTTTATGCCCGGCTCTGAGTTTCTTGGCCTAAGGAACACGGTTATGATGCATCTCATTTCTCCTTTGTCACCTCTGTGAACAGTGCACATAGGTTATTCTGTACCTTTACTGAGCCACACAGAAACTTGTAGAACTGAGCTGAGCATTTTGGCAGAAGCCCTGCTACGGTTAACTAGAGTGAAAACTGGAGACAATTCCTGTATCTTTCTTTAATGGTTGTACAATGCTGGAAAACCCAAGCAAGCATTCTCTTCAACCCCCTTCACCCATTTGCTATTAGAGAAAGGAGGCTTTAGAAAGTAGGGGTTACCTGCATGCCTCTACCCTATACATGCTGTCTCTAGAATTTTTCCCATTTGTTCAGTCACCTATTGTGGGGGTGTATCTAAGCAGCGTCACCATGTAACCAGAGGACTTTCCAGGTGTGTTTCCAAACACAAAGACTCCTCCTTTTCTTCCTCCTACCTCAAGATCATGAATGCAGGCTCTGCTGAGCGACTCATCTTGACACTTTCCTGCAGTTAGCCATGGTTTAGGTATCACGTGTATATATATTTGAATGTACCTTTAAATATAATTCCTTAAGTTTTTGGTTATGAAGTCTGCATACTACCTGTTTACCTCATTTGCTAAAACTAGTCTCAGAGAAACCCAAGAGATTCAGTGCTTTCCATTTGTGAACCCTGCTAAAAGAGGCTGAGTCTTAATTGAACCAGTCTTCATCTTTCCCAGGGAAAAGGCTAACACCCTGGGAATCTCCTTTTAAATCCAGCAAGTAGAAGCAGGAATTTCATCAGGTGTTGCTTGTTATCTGGTTGTGTGACAAGCAATACCTGCTGAAATTCCCTATTCTACTCAGCCATTAAAGGTACAGGAACCATCTCCAGTTTCCCCTCTGGCAATCCTAAGCCCCGTCCTCCAGATATGTCTGTGCATGTACATGTCTGCACAGGACTTCCACTCTTCCTCCGAGTTCTCTGCATGCTGCAGCGCGGGGGACCCACTGCCAACTCTTTAAGGGCAGCTGACTATAAAGATGGAAAGAGAGTGGGTTGGCTAAGTTCAGAGATGATGATTTTAAGAACCATAGTTACAGGTGAACCACCTGTTCTTCATGGGCTCTGTGATTCACACAAAGGGGGCATTCTGTATCTGCACACAGAATCATTGTGGTTCGTTGACTTTCCATAGCAACAAGTGCCATGGGTCCTGATTTCAGAGCCCCTTTGAAATGAAAAACAGGCATTGTTTACATCTTTGAAGTGGGCAGGGATTTAAGGTTTCTTTGGCTCTTCAGTTCTGGGTATTAGAGATGTGCTAATTTTCAGACATCCTTTGAACAGGATAAAGAAAAACAGTCCACATATGATACAAAGGAAGATATAAGCTGCTCCTCAACCCCCTGCTTTTGGTAAACCACACTGGTTCTCCAAAAAAATTCTGACATATAAATTGATATCGTAGCCTGCCTCAAAATAGACAAACGATGCATTGACCTTAAGCTGTAACTGTGAAAAACATAAAAGGAATGAGACACGTTTCACTCCTCAAAGGATAGTTTCAGTCTACCTGAAGTAAAGTAGAGATGAAAGACTAAGCTATGGTTGCTAGAGATTTATTATGCTGCCAGCTAAGCTTACAGCTATATTTCTTGTCTCAGATAAAGTGATGTTAAGAGGAAGGGTTTTACAGTCTCTGAAGCAGAAAGCACACACAGCTGGTCACAGTTTTCCTTTGCTGGGGGCAGGGGAATTATTACCCTTGTTTATTTCTTCTTGCAGACATGTTTGGAAACATTTGGCTATGGGATCAAGTGGCTCCAAACCATGTCTCTTTTCACAAGTGACACTAAAAGTGTTATAGTTTTTCATATGATTGAGTCAACCTGTAATAAAGGAAATAGCCCTGATAATTTCAGAAAGAGTCATGAGATATACAGGTCTTTGTTTGGAATGATTTGATGACTTCTTTTTCTTGTGAACATACACACATCCTTCACAAAATATTTAACACTGAAATAGAAGGCTGAGCGTGTAAATGTTTCTTAAAACTATAGCCTAAAAGCCCATCACAAAGTTCCACCTGCATGAAAGTACTCTAAACTACCTGAGAGGCATTATTCTGTGTGCCTATAGGAGAACCTTGGATTGGCATAGTGACTTTTTGGCAAATTATGTTTCTGTTGCTGATGAAGTTGAAATTTTATTACCAGTCTTTTACTGCCCTTTGTCCCTGATCCCTACACAGCCAAAGAGGAGAGTGACTTTAGCCTGCACTGAGATCCCTCCAGAACAACTGAACTACAACGGAAACAACATCTGATAGAAAAGGTAGGCCTGTGACTCTACCACTGTCCCTTTGACTCTACCACTGTCCCTTTTCTACTCTGTTGTAACATCTTTTGCCTGAGGAAGAAGCCAGCAGAGTTTCGAAAGCTTGCATGATATATTTTATGCATTTCGGTTGGCCAGTAAAGTTATCTTTTGTGGATTTGGGGTTATGTCGTATTTTGCTGAATGCCAACATGGCTACTCTGAATATGTTTTTTGGATTGGCATCAGATTCTAAAGTGGGACCCTAGTCAGTTTTCTGTTTTCTTCTTATTTCTTGCTTCCAACAGACCTTCAATGCACACATATCTCTCCCATATATGTTAAAGCAGTGGTTCTCAACCTTTTAACATGGACCCTTTTAATATCTTTTAAATATCTTTTGTCCCTGTGCACCACCAAGACGTAACTCAAGGAGGCTTCTGGCTATATGCACAGAACCATGAAATGTCACATGCTTTCTCTCAGTCACTCAGCATCATTCACTTGCATGTTCTCATGTGTGAAGAGGCAACAAGTGCTAAGTTCGTTTTTTTTTTTTTTTTGGCTATCAAACAATTTCATAATTTTTGAATGGTTTGAGATAATTGTAGGGAAAATTTGTACAAATCACTGGGGTTGTCTGTCCATCTGGCTTTCTACCTTCCTCCCATTCATTCATTCTATATTAGCTGTAAAAGCTCGTAACATTTCTTTAAGCCTTCACAGACCCCCTGTGAGGACATTGCTGCCCCCTGCCCAGGTGTCCACAGACCCCAGGTTAAGAACCAATGTGTTAAAACACAGAAATCACAAAGTTGACCTCTTCACTACTTCCCCAATAAATGGTATCCAAATCAAGGAAAATAAGTAACACTCTATTCAGCTTTAGTCAAATCCCACCTAGGATAAGATGTTCAGTTCTGGGCACCAAAGTTCAAGAAGGATATTGATAAGCTGGAATGTGTCCAGAGGAGGGTGAAAAGTCTGGAAATCTCTATGAGGAAAAGCTTACGGAGCTAGGGATGTTCAGCTTGGAGAAGACTGAGAAGTGATATGATACTCATCTGGTGGGATGTCATGTAGAAGATTGAGCAAGCTGGTTTTCTGCTGCTCCACAGACTAGAACACAAAGCTATGGATTCAAATCACAAAAAAAGAGATTCCATCTAAACTTCAATAAGAACTGATGGCAAGCTCTGGTCAACAGTGGAATAGGCTGCCCCAGAATGTGGTGGACTTCATTTAGAGTTGTCTAAACAGAGGTTGACTGGCCATCTCTCAGGATTGCTTTAAATGTGTATTCCTGCAACGACAGGAGGTTGGACTGGATCGCCCTTGCCGTCTCTCCAGCTCTGTATTTCTATAGTCACAGTGGTCATACACTTGCCACAATAGAATTACTATCAGTATATATTATGCAGAGAATGATCCCGTGGCTCCAAATTTTGGGGAAAACCTTGTATAGATTTCAGCATAGCATGGAAAATGGAGAAGGGACATGCTGTCCTATTAACAGAAGTGATGACTTAGAAAAAGAATTTGGAAAAGTTACTTTGTTGGACTACAGAATCTATCAACCAGCATTAACAAATACTAGCTAGAGAACCTGGGAGTTACATTCAAAAGAGTAACTTCCCAAGCTTTGCTTTTATCTTTTCTGAATAAATAAAGAAAGATTTTTAAGCATAAAATAGCCAGGATGGAGATCAATGTTCAATGTTCCAGAACACAGTTTTCTAAATATATAGTTAATAGCTGTAATGGAATAAATTCAACCCAGTGATTTGATAATATGGTCTTAACTGTAAAAGGATATAGATAAGATGTCTCACATTCCAATAGGAAGACTTGTTTCTGCAAATTCTTTATGTATTCTACTTCAATTGAACCCAGAGAGTCCATATTGCTAGAAAGGAAATAGAGGCAAAGCATGTTTGCAGAAAAGAAAGGAAGAACAACACTCATTTTGCATTCTTACATCTTTAGTTCAATTAATCTATTTTTAAATTAAAACCTCCAAATCAATTTATATTGCCTTTGTTATCTTTCAGCAACACAAAAAGAAGGGGATGATCAGATGTCTAGAATAATGTCTACAACACTGCACAGAGAATTTTCTTAGAAAAAGACATTGGAAATGCAGGTTTTTTTTAAAAAAATACAGATGTTGACTTTTAAAAACAAAAACCTTCAAGCCAAAAGACAGAGTTTAGTATGACAACATTTAATTTCATCTTACAATTACAGTGCAGTCCTATGTATATACCCACTAGAAGCTCCATTGTATTTGTGGGGCTTTCTTTTAGCTAAACTTATATAGGATTGAACTCAATTGAACTTGGCTCAGCAAGTGCACATAAGATTATCCAGAGTCTACAAATTAGATATCTACTGAGATTTCACTGCAGGTCTCAGGATCTCTGGTTGTAACATCTGAATCCCTTTGAATATATAGTGTTTTTTTAGATATTAATTCAATAGATTGTGCTAATCCAATGGGATCACCTCCTCTGCTTTTGAACTGCTCTGCCAAAACACAAACACCTTTTAAAAGTGATTTGCCATGTGGATTTGTAATTGCCTTTTCAAAAATAATGTTGAGGGATTCAGATTCTCTGGATATGTCTATAATTTGGTCTCATGCCTTGATTTCTATGGCAAAGTAATCTAGTTTACAGGAGTTATTTTAAAAAAGGAAATGGGGGAGGAGTCTAGAAACATCTTTAAAAATAACTGATTTATTTTAGCATGGATTCATGGCTTTCAAGCCATACCCTTAAGATACCCTGATGAAGGTGGTATTAAAGCCACATTACATGGTTGGTGGGGCTGGGATCAGTATGTAAAAGAACACAAAAAGATGCCAGATGATAACCCCAGTCAAAAAACAGGCTTTCTCTCAATTTAAAAGAAATTTACAGTAGTTTTTAGCAAAGCAAAAAAGAAAATTTATGGGTTACTGTATCTACAGTTTAGAGGGAAAGGTATTCCAGTTCATAGAACTCACGACCCCAGCAATGCATATATATACACACCCACATACACACAAAGCCCAGTAAGATTTTATAATGTTTTTGTAAAACACAGTAAGATGGTTGCAGCTTAGGTAAGCAAAATATGGCCTATTGTAGGCACAATGTTATTCCTCCAAATTTTAGTACACAATTATCTCCATATACCCAACAGTCTTCTTGTTTTGTGTAAACAGTATGAATTTAACATAGTATCTTACAGGAAAAACTCATATTGCTTTAATGGATACTAATTCTTTTTAAAGAACCACAACTTTAGGGAAAAGGCAGGTTATAGATAAAACAATACACAACATATTGAAAAATTAAGTACTTGGTTGTATAAAAAAAAAAGCCAGACTAGAGATACAGATGATTGTTTCTGTTTTATTTCAATGTTTAAAGTTTGAGTTCTAAATGATGTTAGATGCTGCATTCCGTCTCACTGTGTACCTTTCAGATGAGGTGAACAGAATTCTTGAACGTATTAATTACACTGCCATGAATAATGCTCGAGCAGTTGGCTTAGCCTGTGGCTCTTTTTTAAGTCTCAAAGTAAGCCAAACTTTTAATTTTATACTCACTTAAAATCAGGTAAAAGCCTTTTGGTGGAGACCCCTTTTGAAGAAGTCAGCTTCCTTGCTGTTTCTGAAAATATTTTAAATGTATTTAATTCACTCACAAAGAGTTCGCCATTAGCATATTGCTGGTACATAAATTTCATCTTGATTATTTAAGACCAGTTAAAAGGATGTGGAATGCAAAAGACATCGAGTGGGTGAGTGTGTTGGGGCTCACTTGCTTTTGTCTCTAGCATTCACTCTAGGTAATTTGAGAGTAAAGTCACTGCAGTGCAATCCTATGCATGCTATTCAGAAGCAAGTCCCAGTAAATTCCATGGAGTTACTCCCAGCAACTGGATACAAGATTTTATGATTATGATTACATGATCACTCTTTAAGGCATGCTTAGCTATGGTTTTCCTACATTGGCAGGAGCTGGACTCCATAACCCTTGGGATTCTTTCCAACTCTGTGTTAAACAAACAGAAGCGGCTACAGCAGCTATTTAAGGGAGGGAGTTGGAATCTCATGTAATTTGGTATTAGTTTTTTAAAAAATTAAGAAATCCACTAAAAACATCAGTCAGTTGAATAAATCAAGAGATAATCACAGGCTGTAATTTTTTTACCTACTTATATGGAAGCCATCTGGAGTGAAATCAGCAGGACCTGCCTTCGAGTTGAGTAACGTGCACAGCAGAGCATTACATGTGCATTACAGAGCGCCTTTCTGCACCACGCTGTTATAGTACTACTATTCCACTTTCCACATCCTGTGGATTATACTTAAGCCATGTCTGCACTACACTGTTATAGTGCTATCATTCCACTTTCAACATCCTATGGAATCCTGGGGTTTGCAGCTGAGGGAGGGGCCTTCAGAATTCTCAGCCAGAGAGCTCTTCGGCCTCAGCAAACTGCAAAGTGCAGAATTCCACAGGATGTGGAAAGAGGAATAAAAGCGCTCTAACACGGTCGTGCAGAAAGGGCCAGCTGTCCGTCGTTTATCCAGCAAACGCGCCTGCAAATGCTCTCCTCGCCCACCTTCACGACAACGCTGCCAGGTAGGCTCTTGGAACGCCACTTTTATTGTTGGGAGACTGAGGAAGCGGGCTAAAGCACTGGTTGGTTCAGCGTGGGCTCCTATGTGGAGCTAGAACGGAAACCTCTTTATCTCTGGGGATCACGGTCAACATTCTCATCTCCTCACCGCTATGGAAAAAACAGCGAGGGAAAGTTCCCCTTTTAAAACTACACTTCCAAGAATACCCCAGGCAGCAGGATTGTTTTTCCCTGCGTACGGAGAATTCAGATTCGTCATCGCCTGGCAGATGCACTTACCAGCCCACATCACGAATACCAAGAGGAGCCCGGCGCTGCAAAAACGCCGGGCTGCAGGACTCTAACCTCGGCGCTGTTTGCTTGGCCGCCTCCCGCCGCTGCTATAGGAACCGCTCCCTCCTTCGCCCGTCTGCGCGGCCGCCGGGAGGGAGAGCTTGGCGAACGCCGGAGAAGGAGGGGTAACGTGCGGAAGCGGCCACTAGGGGCTCCCGACGGGGACTCGGAGGGCTCCAACGCCGCCTTCGCCCGTGCCCGCTGCAAACCCCAGGATTCCTTAGGACGCTGAAAATAGAATAATAGCACCGTGACAGTGTAGTGCGGCAGTGGCGAATGTGTGTGTCACCTTATGGCAACCCCATGAATTTCCAAGAGTTTTCTTAGGCAAGAAATAATCAGAGGGCTTTTGCCAGTTCCTTCCTCTGAAATACAGCCTACGGTACCTGGTATTCTTTAACAATGAACCTCTCCATGTTTTGGCATTTCCTGTTGGTGTTATGCCTGAATAAAGGTGTCTACTATTTCAGAAATAAATAAATGCCAGTGCCATTCCAATAAGAAACACTTCAAAGAAAGTAGCACTGTCTAAAATCTGATTAGAAACACTTTAATTTACGGGTATTGATTACTTGTGATAACTTAATGGTGATGTATTATTATTTCACTGTCATCCACTTACTAATAAGCAAAAACTAATAGCATAAGTGCTTTTTTATATATTGGGAAAGCAATGGAGTGGAAGATGTTACCTTTTTTGGACCAGAATTCCCAGAATCTCCTAGGCTAGCATGACCTGTACCCATGATGGTTGGGGAAGTCTGAGAGTTCTTGCAAAGGGTACACGTTCCTGATTCTTGGTGCCCTTTCACACTCAACAATTGTGGCACTGATTCTACTTCAAGTGCAATGGCACCATCCTATGGAATCCTGAGATCTGCAGTTTAGGGTAGAATATTTAGAATTCTCAGACACAGAACTCTAATGCCTCACCAGACTGCAAACCCCAGGGTTCTATAGGATGCAGACATGGTAGTTAAAGTGGGATCATCATACTATAAATAGGCAGTATGACAGAATCCTCAATCAGAAATCTGCAGATCTCCAGAATGTCTTCATTCTGTCAGGAATGGTGCAAGTTGTAGTCCAGTATCTGAAGGCCTGTGCCTTCCCATTCCTGCTGTAAATCAATGCACCATCCAAAAGCAATAGTAGTTGATTAATGCTTAGACCATAGGGCATTCATATACAAAACAAATGAATATAATAAAAACTGCAATATAGAATAAATGGCATGTATCTCATTTGCATGAATTCTCTTCAAGAAGTCCCTCTTCAAATAGAAACCTTGGATACTTGCGATGATACAGCCTTGACTACATCAGTTTGACAACTACTATCCAACTGTTGCCATAACTGCTCTTAATGAAAACCATAGAGCACTACAGTTCTCTAGCTGAGAATTCTAAATCCCCCTTTCTAAACTGTATCCCAGGAATTTCATAGGATGCAGCCATGGCAGTTAAAGTGGAATGATAGTGCTGTAATTATGTGGTGTGAAATGGCCCATAATATTTTATTTAGAAGTGACTGAAGACTTTCTTTGGCAGCAATTTGGAGCTTGATCGTGTGGTTTCAATACGCAACTGTAAATTATTGTTTAGGTTCTAAATTGTCTGAAAAACATTTTTCCTCAAAGAAGGTCTAACAATATTTAAAACAAGTAACATTTGAAAACCATAATGCTGCAGTAGAAAGCAGAATTATGTACCTGACATGTAGTCTTTGTTTTTTGGGCTGGAAATGAGCTCCCAACCTACCCAGTGGAAGAACTGAAGGCCCAGTAATTCAATTGGATTGTTTTAATGGAGCACACAAGACAGAGCTGGCACACAAAGGAGCAATGCAGAATAGGCAGTGGCAAAGGAGGCCCTGTTTTCCCATAGTCCCAGTGCAACTGAGTGCAAGAGGATGTAGCAAGTGCCTTTGATGCAGGCCGCCTTTCAGCAGTGAGCAGGGCAGCATTGATCTTGCATGACTTGTTACCCCAAAACGTGGGTGACACAGGGATCCACCTGCAATGTCAGTGCCTCTTTGAAACAGTGGGGAATATTAGCTTAAAGAGGAGGCCTGTGAGAGTGGGGTAGCCTTACAGGATCTTTTACACCTATGTATACTGATACTAGTGCAGGGAAAAATCAGCTATGGATTCAAAAGTAAGCTTGTTTGTTTTTTGAGGGGAATTAAGAATCACACTCACGCACAAGATCCAAGCAGTCTCACAAAGCTAACTGAAGGAAGAGGGAAGAAAAGTTTGGGTAGAGAGAGTTTGGGGTGAAGTGGGTGATATTTACTAATCCAGCAGAGAAGAAAAAGTGATGTGGCTTAGACTAGGAGTCCAAGGGCAGTAGAATGAGGAATCAAGGCAGCAGAGTGGTGGCCAGCAGGCAGAAGTACTATCAGTTATCTGGCTCAAAGCTAGGATTTAAATACTCTTTTTCTACCCTGAGGGGCAAAATGTTAATGGCTCTCTGATAGAGTAGACAGTGGGGTCCAGAATAAGTTAATGGCTTTAGCATTAGGTGACAAAGGATTGATGAGAATATGATAGCTCCTTAATAGTGAGGCAGGTGAGGGGACAAAAAGAGAGTTTCGATGGACAAAGCGGGAAGGTTGAAGACAATCAGTTGTTCCATGGAAGCAGTTTCAGGCACTATTGTTCTAAAGGTCAAGTTGCTGAGGGACATCTGCCAGTCCATTATCTCTGGAGTTTCCCTTACTATGACCTAGCCATGCCTTGAGGTCTTGATCTGATCTAGTTTTGCAACGCATATGTGCAGCCAATTCCTCTTTGTCAGCAAGCTCCCAGTCATAGTAGGATATAATTTATATTTCATGACAATTAACTATTTTGCCAATTAAACCCTATCATGGAGTAGGGATTTATGGCTTGGTAACTGAGCTGGTGCTTTAGTTGTAAAAAGATGGGAAGAAGGGAGAAAAGGAGTCTTGTGGCTTCTTTAAGACTAAGCAGTTTTATCTCAGCATATAGTTTCATACATCAGAAGAAGTGGACTGCAGTCCATGAAAACTTATGCTAAAATAAGATGATTAGTCTTAAAGATGCCATGAAGACCCCTTTCCCCTCTTCTTCCATTCTTTTTGATACTGACACAGACTAATGCATACCCTCCAATTGTTCCACTTTGACAGGGACAATTCTGATACAATTCTCTGTTCTTTCACTTTTTCATCTGCTTTTGAAAGGTCCTGGTTTGTCCCTCCTCCTTTCACACTCTTTGCCATCTTGAGCGTGCTCTGATGTTGCTTGGCCACACGTCTCAGTTTCCATCTGTGAAATTTTGGAGGCTGTGCTAATATGACTATTTCTTGGAAAATTGCTTTGGCTCTGGCAAATTTCTCAACAGAATCTAGTCATCCAGACTATAATAATTTATCTATTCTATGCAGAAGTGAATATCAAGTTCTGCTTTCTAAATGATGAGTGATCCAAATTCCAGTTCAAGGTTACCTAGCCCAATGACACATTCCCCACTAGACTGCCTGTGCTTCTCTGTTGCTGTTTATTTCCCCAAAACTCTCTTTATGTGCCACTTCCAAGGCAGCTGCACTCAGTTTCCCCGTGACATCTGTAGTTGTGACCCCTGCAGTAATAATCCATTAATTCCTTGCAGCTGCTTGGATCAACCACTATGGCAACCTGCAGTGTTTCCCAGGCTGTGATTTCCTCTGGTTGTGTTCACCTGCGATCGATCCTGTCTAGGTAGGAATATTGGAGCCTCCTTCTGCAAACAGCTGGACTAGAACAATGAGTTGTGTCCACTGTTGTGTATGTGTGTGTGTGCACTTCGAACTTACCCATTCTTCTTTCCCCATGCATATAGCCCCTAAAATTGCTGCACACTCTGAGGTGTCCCTATAGAAGTACTAAATCTTTAGGCTAGCCCCAAGCCAAGAAGGACTCTAGGATAAGAGACACTTTGTGGAGGAGGGGACAACTTCCAGAATCCTCTAGCCAGAATTCCTAGGAAGTTCTTGAAGCTGTATTCCAAGTAAGTTACTTTCTCAGACTGTGCTCTAGGATAATGAGGAAGAAATCTAATTTTTTTTGGTTCTTTTTGTTTTTGTTCTTGAATAAGCTTTCCATACTGCAAGTATCTCACCTTCTTCCTCTTTCTCTCTCTGTCACATTTGTCAACAGCCTTTCCAAGCCTCAGTGCAGCCTATACACACACACACACACACATACACACACACACATACATCAGATTGAAAATCAGTAGCATAACAGCAAACCTGTCTTTTTCGCCAAAATTAAAACTCAAGGCAGCTAAGTAAATACATATGTTAAGCGAGATAGATTTTAAAAAACCAAGCTGTTAAAAAGTTTAAAAAACAAAAATGAGTCGCTAAATCCAAGAAATGGCCAGAATCCTGTATGCCAGAGCTTTCCAAACTGTGTCATGACACCTAAGTGTGTTGACTGCAGTGTGTAGGTGTGTTGCACGAAGATAATGGGTGGAGGGGTTGCTTCTGCCACTGACCTGGGCCAAGGAATAGCCCAGCGAGGGTGGCGACAGCAGTGGGCCAGTCTTGGGTGGAGGGGCTGCCTCCACTTACTGAATTATTGTGCTGTGAAATGATGCATGTCTAAAAAGTGTGTCACCAACATGAAAAGTTTGGAAAGCTCTGCTCTATGCAGTATATTGCTATATGCTAACATGTTGGAGAATGGCAGCTATCTAGTGCAGTTAGGTTCAGGGAGGGGTTTCCAGTAAAGGCCTCACCACAACCTCCTTGGAGAGGATGGAACTCTACCTTGCTGCAGTGACACATTCACCACTCTCCTTACCCATTCAGCCGATCCCCCTCTGGATGTTTTTATAAGCCAAGAAGGGCACAAGTCTAGCACACCTGTGGTGGCTGTCACTTCCCCAAGGATCCTGTCCACATCCTCAGGCTGCACAACCTGAAATGTATCCAATAACATGGGGACAAGCAAGTGCCAATATTACATCCACTGGGCCTGTATTAACCACAGCATCCACGTCAGAGCAGATCTGAGTGAATTTATCTGCACATGTTCCGAATCTTCCTTTCAAATAAGGATTGGCAAATAAATGTTTAACTAGTTTTGCTTATTCATATTTGCTCTCAAATTAGGAATGAAGAAGTGGTTGTAAAGCAGAGAATGGTTTGTAAATTAAGGAGATATTTTAATTGTGTGCCTTACAAATAAATAAAATAAAATAGTCTTACAAGTGAATACACATGGCTGGCTAAAGGTGGGCAGGGATGAGATAAAATAATTACGTCCATGATCTGAAATCAGCTCTACCTCTGGATGTATTGATGAGCCCGTGTTGTGTAGTGGTTTGGACTATGACCTGGAGACCAGGGTTTGATTCTTCACCTGGCCATGGAAACCCACTGGACGATCGGTCTGTGGGAAAGCAGGAAAATATCTATGGATACTCCTTTTTATATATTGAATGATTTATCTGTGATAAAGAAGTTCTAGGAAATATTTCAGCCACTGATGAAGACTCATGGTTGAAACGCGTTTGGCTGCAATTAGTGGTGGACTTGAACAGACATCAGTCGACTTTATTCTTCCCTATCAAGTGGTTTACCATAGTTGTTTGTCTTTGGAAGGACTAGCAGATCATTTGAAGATTCAATTCATTTCCAGCAATTGCCTCCAATAAGGCCTTTATATTTCAGGGGACTTGAGGTCTCCCTACAGGACTTGGGTTCTTTTTATTATATTTTTATTATATTATTATATTATATTACTACATTTTATAATATACATATATATATTATATATTTTATGCAATGTTTCATTAATTTAATTATTGTATATGATACATTAGTAAATTTCCTAAAATATATATATACACACACACACACACACACACACACATATATATATATTTAATTTTTAGATGTACTTTGATAACAACAACAACAACAACAACAACAACAAAATTTATTTCTATCCCGCCTCTCCACGTGGATCGAGGCGGCGAACAACATGAATACATTAAATACATTAAAAACATTAAAACATACCCCAATCCTCCCCACCCACCAATCCACCTAAAACAACCCCTTAAAACACACAACAATTAACAGTCATCAATTAACTATTAACAAAACAGCAAAATACAATTGATATTGTAACTCCTAACTTCAGTTGCTTTCTTCTTGGAATTTGTTAAGTTTTAGCTCACCCCCCCCGCCCCAATTTTTCTATATTTGTAGTGGTTTGGACTATGACCTGGAGACCAGGGTTTGATTCCTCGCTTGGCCATGGAAACCCACTGGGCAGACTTGCATGCATCACACAATCTCAGCCCTCTGAAAGCCCTGTGTTAGGTTCGCCTTAGGATCCCCATAAATCAGAAACAACTTGAAGACACGCAATAACAAGTTGATGTATTGGCTGGAGATCTAGAACACCAGCACCCATGTTTATTAGTGTTATTAACTTTGGTAAGCAGCCTGTTGAGCAGTTACCAGTGTAATCTAGATTTATGCATTTGTAACTGCTTGGGTTTAATCCTTAAAATTATGGCACTATTGCCATGACCCCAAATGCTCCCCCCACCCCACGACCTACCTTAACAGCCAGCAGCTGCACAGAGCAATGGAAGCCTGTTCTGCTGGTGATCAGGGTACAACAGAATGACGTTTCAGCCCACCCTCCCAGCAGTCTGCAGCGTGACAGTGAGAACGAAGACCTCATAACAGCTCCTTATCCCACTGGGGACTGCTAGTGTGAGAGGGCTGGAAACATCAACCGTGCAGCACCGTCATCAGCACCAGAACAGACCTCTGTTGCTTGATGCGGCTGCAGGTTGTTAAGGTAAGTTTGGGGAATTAGGCCAGAAGATGTGTTACCCTAAGAGGTGGGAGATTTTGAGGTCCACCTGCAAAACCAGCTTCTCCTTAGAATTTGGGGAATTATATCTCAAAGGAGGCCTGTGAGAGGAGGGTAACGGCATGATCTTTTCACTTATGTATACCAATACTAACTGTAGAGAGGACTCCAGTTAAAAAGCTAAACAGAGTTTTTTGTTTGTTTTTTAAATCTGGATTGTCAAAGCAGACCAGAAATCAGACACTCTCAAGGACTGTACAAAGCTATTAGACAGAAAAGAATTCTGTGTCAAGGAAATAATATACAAGTGATGATACCCCAAATGCTAATAATTACTTCATATTTAAATATTACATACCAAACTGCTTTGTCAGCAGGCTTATAAACAGTAAACAACCCACCACCACTGTCCTTACTCTTACCTGTAAATTTTCCCATCTTTTTCCATATTATCTCCCTCTGTCTGCCTGCCTGCCTGTCTTTCTTTTCTTGCTAACCTCCTCCTTTTTCTCACAGATTGGATTGTTGGGTGCTAGGCGCTGGAATGGTAGAATGCTACAAGGAAGGTATGTTTCCTGAAGGACAACTGATGTGCTGTTTAGTTAGGAAGAAAAATAAAAACAGATAAAAAATGCAGAAACAAAATAAAATTATGGAGAAAGGAAGCTTGTACAGAACCTTCTCTGAATCTTTGCACTGTTAATTAACTGCTCATCAGTTTACTACTGAAGACAAGGTGCTAAATTTCATTCTTTTCCTGGAAGCTTCATCTTTTGACATGGATATTTTGGCTCCTGAATACCAAAGGCATAATACTTTATTACTGAGTGCATTCAGATGGCAAGCCAGAATGCTGAAGATTTCTGGTTTCTGAATGAGCCAATATTCTTTAAACATTTGCCAGTTGCTCCCACCACAAGATGGCTAAACATAGATCTTCCATTTATGGCTTCCTTAGCATGAAGTCCAAACATGGCCAGATCTGGAGCTCTGGCTTGTCCTTCCCGTAACAACTCTTGCTAGTAATTTCCTCTGAAGTTACCTGCACTAAGAAGGAAGGTATAAAATATCCCTTTGTGAAATATGCTTTAAGGGGACATAAGAAGAAGAATATTGGATGTTTCCTTACACCTTGTAGTGGTCTGTGGTTTCCGTATTGGTGGAGAAGTGAATCCACTCCAGGTTTTTGTCCAAACATTAATGGAGCTGTCCAAGGTATGGAAGCTATTTTGAGGATAGGGATCAGCACCCAGGATAGCTCCTTTAAAGTCTGAATTAACATTTGGTGTGGATTAACCGCTCCACGGATGTGGAAGTCACCAGCTACCTCAGCTTACACTAAGTTTGACCATTATTACATCTAGCTTAGTATTGTCTGCTCTGAATAATAGCAGCAGTCCAAGGTTTCAGAAATGGATACTTCCCAATCCTATCTGGAGATATCAGAGCAAAGCATTTGCTGAGGCTGGGATACAATCTTCCCATTAATGGCCCACTTTGTTTTAGTTGAGCAAATGCTACTTTACTGCCAAAAGTGGCTACTGGAAGGTTCTTCCTTCTCTTCTATTGATCCTAGTGAGAATAATGATTAAATAATATTACTAACTTGTACATCATTTCTGTGACAGAAGCTGCTAACCTCCCACTTCAGACTGGGCAGCATTGGCCATGCATATACTTGCATCTATTTAGTCTAAAACATGCATATACTTGAATCTATTTAGTCTAAAACATGCAGAAAAGGCAGCTCTGCTTGTTCCCAGCCAGCTGGCTATCCAGCATGAGAAGCAGCTTTTCATATCACCCAATTAACATAAAGTGGTGGAATCACTGCAGAGCCTGAAGAAAGATGTTCTTGAAAGATGATCATATGGTGTTTAAAATTCAGTAGTGCCTGTGACACTACTAGTTGGCCTCTTCCCGTATCAAAGCTTGAAAAAAGTTAACCATATTTTTTGCACCATATTTCCTGGAATCCCCCAACAAGGATGATCATGACCATGGTGGCTAAAGCATGTTCTTGTTATTGTAAGCCAAAAAAAGTTACTTTTCCAACCCCAGCTCCCCATTGTAGAAATTTCCTTACCAAACAATTATTTTTAAGGGATGTTTCAACTCTGTAAAAACACTTTCTACCACAGGAGGGCACCGTACGATAAACGTTTGTGAAGTTATTCAGGCTGGTTACAGTATTAAAAGTCCTAAATCTCCCATTTGTTTTTGAATTAAATGTCCAAATCCCTGTTTGCAACCCCAGGTGATCTGTAGTTCCCCAGTAATTTTAAATAAATCTTTGAATTCCCTTATCTACAGGAAAAAACCACACAAATCACACACACCCACACCCACACACACATATAAATCACACCCACACACTCCTCTATATGAGAATATATTTTGCATAGGCTACATCACAAATAGCAGCATCTACTGTTCGTTGCGTAGGGGTGTGTGTATGTTGGAAATCATACACATAGCACTCTTTGCACAGAGGAAGAACTTGTTTGCTCGCAACCAGACAGTCATAATTCAAAGAAGGTCTGGAAATATAGGATATTAGAGACAGCAAGTCCTCATAGCAAAGGAGATACAAATCCAGTCTGTGGTGGTCCCTCTAAGCAAGGGCTTGTTAGAGAAACAGCACAGAATAGACTTATGTCTAGTCTGAAAAAGACTTACTGTCTTAGGAGTTGCCATGCTAGAAAATGGGACCCAGGTTTAGGGAATTTGCACTGGCTTGAGATCAAAACTGGGTCACTGACATTGTCTCATTGCAAAGGACCATCGGTAGACTGCTCTGCGCTGTTTGTTGTTGCTGAGTGCCGTCATCTTCAGCAGGTTGATTTTTCTTCTGATTTGTCTATATGGTTGCGAAAGCTGGATAGTGAAGAAAGCTGACATGAAGAAAATCAGTGCATTTAAAAGGAGGGAGTGGAGAAAGATACCATGGACTGCCAAAAAGATAAATTAATGTGTCTTAAAGCAATTCAATCTGAACCCTCCCTAGAAATGAAGATGAGTAAACTGAGGCCATTTCCGCGCTAGACTGTTATAGCGCTATTATTCCACTTGCAACATCCTATGGAATCCTGGGGTTTGCAGTTTAGGGAGGGGCCGGCCGGCCCCTCCCTAAACTGCAAACCCCAGGATTCCATAGGATGTTGCAAGTGGAATAATAGCGCTATAACTGTCTAGCGCGGAAATGGCCTGAGGCTATTATAATTAGGAGATAATCATGAGATGACATGATATATTGGAAAAGATTATGATGTTTGGTAAAGTAGGAGGCAGCAGGAAAACAGGAAGGCTGCATTACTGATGGACAGACTCAATCTCGGAAGCCATGGCCAGGAGTTTGTTTTGTCACAATCTTAAGGCAGAAAAGGAAAAGATGTAACACAGGGTGGATGTGTGTCAGGCGCTAAAAATTTATTTAGCTAGAATGGCTGGGGTTCTGGATGTCAGATTCTCTTTTTGCTTCCTTTCAGGAATCTACAAGGGGATGACGAGTGTAATCTTCTACCTTGTCTAGATGGTTGAGATTCTGGATTGAACTGACACAGTCTCATAGTTTGGTGGCTGTCTCTGAAGTGATTACAGCACATTCTACATTTGGCATGGCAGCCCCATTGGTGGACTTTTACAAGGCAGCTACTTGGTTGTCTCTGTTGTTCTTTATCCAACATTCCAGGATTGACAAATTCACCCTTGCAGATGCATCTTTTGGTAGATGTGTCTTGCAGAAGATGGTATCTCAGTGGGTGTGTGTTGATTTTTGCCCACCCGAGAAATGGAGGGACAGCTTGGTTAGGCCCCATTGTAAGGATGACCTGCTCACACTGCACGAAAATAAAAAACTTTGGTACTTACCATGTAGGTTCCTTTTCTGCACTTGTGGGGAGGGAATCCCTTCTACCTTGTCAATGGGTAATTGCTTGCTTGTTGGAATCTGTGTTGCTTCTGATGTGTTCTGATGCATTTTGTGATGTGTTCTGATGTGTTGCTTCTGGTGACTGAATGCATTTTGTTGGTCGGCTTGTGGGTGTGCTTTTTTGGGCTGGAGCCTGATTAGGGCTTGTTATTCTTTCTCTGGGGGAGAAGCTGCCTCTCCCATTTAGGGTGGAGGAAGTGATCGATTGAAGTAAAGCCCTCCTTGGAAGTGCATGGAAGGAGCAAGATCATTGTTAGGATTTCCTTCCCAGAACTGCAGAAAGTGGAGACATAGGCAGATATTTTTCTGAACCTCCTTCCTTCCACCAGCCATAGAATGGTCGTTTTTTTTTTTTTTTTTTCCTGCAGTAGCTGAAATGTATGTCCAGGAGATACTGTGTGATCAGCCATATTGCATGTGGAACTACTATCATATGCTGTGCCTTGCAGGATTCTGGCCAATAAATGTTAATGGTTTAAATGATGTGACGCTTCAACACTAGACTTTTACTGTGGAAGAACCACACTTTACTTGCTTTCTATGAAGCATCTGCACAACACTGTAATCAAATTGTTGCTCTAGCACATCCTTCTGTCCCCAGTCCTTTCACCTCTTTTGAAATGATAGACAAACGAACTTTTACTATACAGAACATAGAAGAAATGAACTGTTTATTAGTGTTCAGAAGAAGAAACTCACAACTGAAGTATCTGGCAAGAATGTGATCTATTGCTGACATAGGCTGACACCCAGTGGATCTACTACTACAGCATAAATCCCCCTAGTTTACTTACAGTGGTGTGTGTGTGTATGTGTGTGTGAATGGTTGCTTCTTGTTTCCAAGGTAGGCAGAAGCAGCTGGAGTCTCTTAGGTGCAGCTCTCCCTCCCTAGCCACTGATTGGTTATGGGGCTGTCTGCCTTACACCCAGGGAGAAGCATCATCAGCTGTCATCCTATAGACAAGGGTGAAAGCTGCTTCTTTCCTGGGGTGTACCAATAAATGTCCAGGGAGTGGAGCTGGATATCTCCAGCTGACCTTGTGTATACCTGGGATGAAGGTGATCCACAGGGAGGTACTGGATTTGTGGTTATGTGCTATCAAGCCAATTTTGACATATGATGACCCTGTGAAATGGAGATCTCCAAAAGGCCTCCATAGAGATCCTACCTTGCAGTAATACTTATGAATATGGAATCAAACCTACCTTAAAAACTAGTAGCTGCATTGAGCAATGGAAGTCTGTTCTGGTGGAGACATGAGCACACCAGGATGATGTTTCCAGCCCCCACTCCTATCAGTCCACAATCAGAAGTAGGATTCTTGTTACGACTTCTCATGCCACCAGATTTGTTGGTTGGAGGGGGCAGAAAATGTCATCCTGCAGTGCCCTGATTACTAGTAGAACTCTTTCACTCAGTGCAGCTGCTGACTGTTAAAGTAGGGTTTTTTTTGGGGGGGGGGCATTTGTGATTGTGGCAATAGTGCCACGACACTGGATGGCTGAATGCAGAGCAGTTATGGATCTGTAACTCTTTTCAGTTATGAATCTACAACTGGAATATAGGACACCAGCCCTAGTTACTGACAGCCCTGTTGATACCATCTTCCCCTTTTCCTGTTTCCTCCCACCTTACCAAGCACGTTGGCATAACTACAAGTACAGGGTATGCCACTAACAGGATGCTGTCCACAGTTGCCAGAGGTCTCTTGGAGTTTTCAGCTTATGTTCCCCCTTGGCAATGTGCTTCTTTTTACTATTTCTCCATGTGTTGTTCAGGAGTGTTAATGGAGGGAGGGATTGCTTGGGTCCTTCAGCAGCTTTATGGACATGTTTGCATCTCAATTAGAAAAGATAGCAAATGGCAACTTCTCTCTTGCTCTCCCTAGCTGCCTAGAACAAACCAGTGGGCAACTCCTGTACTTGTGCTTATTGTTAATGGTGTTGGTAAACCTCTTCTATTCAGACATGATTAGTTGAATGGTAAAATGTGATATCTGTATGACAGGATTGACAGATAGGATGTGGCGGTTTTTTCCTTGTTGAAGTACTGGTATCAGTCTACTGCACTGAAAAACAGACCAGAAGACTAACAAAAACAGTTCTACACCAAAGTTTATACACAAAAGCTTTTATTACATGAAATAGTTCAACACACTCCATGGTAGCAAATCATTGTAAGTGCATTTAAGTTGTGTTTGTGGACTTAACAGTGTGAATAGTTTTGCAAGGTGGTCTTTCGACTAAGTTCAAGCAAGTGCAACTAATGGAATAGTCATTAAGAGTAGAATACAGATAACCAATGATATTAAGACTAGATAAGCAACAGCATATTTGTCACATCCAAGCATCACAAAGTAGCGCCCACTTATCACTAAAATGGTATTTTACAAATGGACTAATCTACTCCTAATGATCCAGTCTTGATTCGTCTTACTCCAGTAACCTATTAAAGATTTATTTGCTTTTTTGCTTCTCACCCATAAAGAGGAAAAAAAAACATTTTAGTATTTGCAACTATCAGGAAGCAGAAAGGGGAATACAAGGAAAGATGTACACACATTCTGGTCTTTTTGAAAGCAATTACATTACATGCCACAAGAAAGTGCATTTTACCTCCTGCCATCCATTAGGACCAGTTTAAAAACTGAAATTCTGCTTCTGAAACTAATCTTGTCATTCCCATAGGATTAGAGCTAACAACTTCTGGTGTAAAATAGTTAGAAACACCTTAATCATCACATAAAGGCTTTGTAATTAATTCATAAAGAAATACAAAACACATTTTATTTCCATAGAGAATGCTGATAAAAACACTAGACATTTAACCATATGGACTATTTATATATATGTATTTATAATTTTTAATATACATAATATATACACACAAACACACAATATACCAAAAGCTAGCGAAGCACTTCAAACAGTCAATCCCTACCCCCCAGGGTTTCAAAACCTGAACTAGTTTTATTTTTGCATTTAGTCTGACAGGAATCCACAGAAGTACAAATCAGAATATTTGTATTTGGCTAAAAATTATATAAAAAGACAGCACATTTCTTTTCAAATAACCATCTAAATATATATTAAAATTATCCAGTATTTCCATTAGTGCCAAAATTGGAAGCTCTTTTTGAATATTTACAAAGTGAAACTTACCATTATTAAACAGACAATAAAAGAAACCCTCCTTAAAGACAAGGATGACTCATTCTCATTGCATTCTTTGGAAGGAGTTCCACTGATGCCAATGAAAGCAAAACCCCAGAGACATGACACAGTCTTATAGGCTTTGAAATATGTTGGTTTTTTTTTTTTTTGCAGCATTCACCGAGGGTACTTGGCTTCTGCCCCTGTGTCAAGCTCGAGGTAAGCTGCAGCTATTCCGTAGACAAATTCTTGCTTAATTCTAGTGAATTAACTTCCAATCCCTGCTTCGAGGTAGGCTTGAATCTAATCTGAGGCCAACCCAGAAATCACTATCCTAGCACACATGGATGAAATATAAGATTATGAAAGAGCCCTCTAGTGTTGCACTAGTACTGGTATGGCCAGGATCCAGTGGGCTAGTTCTCTTGATAGAACTGCTTTTGTCAGTGGAATTGGAAGGAAGGAATCTCCTTCCCACACTGCAGTGCATCCCCCACTCTGCGTACCTCCAAAACAACCCCTAGTAGCTGAGGAACCTTGGGGCACTGATTTTCAGGTAGCACCAAGGGCTGTAGTGGGAGGGGAAGGAAATTCCATCATGCTGGTAGGGCACCTGTTAGTGCAATATTGGATGCAGGCCTGTATCTGTATACGCTCTCCCAAAACTCAGCCCTTCAGTGATATGGTTGAATGTAAGCTCCTCTGAAATGGAGCAGATCCCCAAGTACAACAAGTAGTGGAACTAGACTCATAATAGACCAGAAGAGACATTTGTTCCTGTACTGCACAATGGCTAATGGTTTCTGATTTTCAAACTGTATTTGTTTTCATGCACACGATATTGGATAAACATGCAAATGCCAGAGTTCTGTGGCAGGAGTTTTAAATGTTTCAATGAAGTATTAATACTACTTGAAATAATGATACTGAGAAGTCATTTTTGTTCTGTTCTTCACATCTTTAGAACTGCACCTGATAGCACATTACCATCTTGCCACCTCTGGACCTCATACTTTAAGGGGAAAAAAAAAACATCATTTGTGTCATTTGACAAAGACTGAATCGACCTGTGGCTGAATCTAAGTACATGTAGTCATCAGTGCATAGGACTGAACATAATGGATACTGTCTCTTATAAAGCATGATGTAATAAACTGCCATAGTTTAGGAAGCCATTTAGTTGTCCTACACCTCAGTAGCCAACAGCTCTGTGTATGACAATCCAGCCAAAAGTAAGCGTTCTTAAATCCAACTGATACTTAAATATGGGTGATTTAAGTACACTTATGAGGGAGCAGTTCTATACTCAAAGCAGTTTGGCTGGTGGGCCTCATGAAGCAGTGGAAGAGCTTCTTTGCTGAAGAAGAGTGAGACCCACTACTGAAATGACACTCTGCCAGAAGACCTTCAGGATATGGCTGAAAAGTGTTCCTGATTTAGATGTTCCGCCAATGATGTTCCATCAACCATGCAAGAATAAAGCTGGCATAGAATCCTACATCGCACAAATGTAGGATAATGCTCTATCCACACAACTGTGTATAGCCCAGTCTGGCTCCTGCTAGAAGGCAGCTACAAAGGGAACTTCCTGGGTGCCTCCTGCCCTCCCCTGGCAAACCCTTTGAAGCTGCCTTGTGGTGGCAAAGGGAATGCTATACAGGTAGCTAGTGAACACCTTCTTTTGCAACATCCCCCAAAGGACATACATTTGCAAAACCCCAGGTTACATAAATATATGTCACCAATAGGATTCTGGCCAAGGTTTGTCTTCCCTGATACCTTCCAAAACAGTCCAATGCTATGCTATTCCGGGGTCAACAACATTAATTCATTCCCTCCTAATATAGTCAATAACAGGAAAATAGTAGAAACTACGCTCTGAGCTCTTGGCCTGGCTGCTGCAAAGTGGCAGAGTAATGGATTTGATGGTTGCTATGCCAGTGGATCTCACCCTGCCAAACAACTGCTCTGTATTAAAATCAGTAGGACTTAAAACACATTATTTAGTTCAGACTGTGCTTGTTGTATTTAATTGCATTACACTGAAAAATTAATTTCTTCTCTGATATTTTCTTTGAAGTTTAGATGAATTCTAAGCATGCTAGGAATGTAAGTTTGGATAATTCAGGGTGGACATTATTCAACAATTTTAGATATTTAGGAAGATACTGACTCAATATAAAATACATTTTTTAATGAAAATGCATAGTTTAGAGTTATAGATGCTTACATTCATTCACTAAAATCCAAAGAGTGTTCAGGGAGGAGACATATGCAAGACATATGTTTGCAGAAGCTGATTTTGAAATAACTATATTAGCAGTAACTGGAAAATATTGACTACATCTTGGTTTAGCTCCTTGAAACAACCTAAGGATTTTTGATATCAGAACTATCTTCAAGATCAAATACAACAGAAAATCCTCAAACCAATTATAGGAGATTCATACTGGGCTTCTGTGAATCTCCCTTCTTTTTAGTGTAGGTATACTGGAGTTTTACCAAATTCTACAAATAATCTCTACAAAACCAAATTCAATGCATTACCTTGGTATCTAAGGCTGAGGTCTTAGACCTCAGTATAAACTACTGCTTTTCCATCTATCAGGTTTGCCTGACAACATATATTGCATGTGCACTTTGGAACTTAGCCTTTTTCTCCAAACAAAGAAAGCTCACTGTACATGTGCCCCTTCAGCATTTGCTAACCATTTTCTGCAACAATTCCATCTTGAATGTGTGGGTGAGGGTACGGATAGGATATTTCACACAAATGTTCTGTAAAGGACATAAATCTGTGAATCTGGCACATATGTGCTATTAAAACGTGATCTTCGCACTTATACTATCAAGACTAGGACCATGTGTTCACCTTTAAAAACAAAAACAACAACAAAGTTTCTGTAAACTGTGAAGTGAGTTGAGCAGGATGCAGAAGGAAGAGATACAAGGAATAGTATTAGCCTTAACATTCAGCAGCCAAAAATCCCATTTATGCTGCACATATAAAACCACTGTAATTAAATATATTTTACTCCAGAAAATCTCTAAATACATTTTTTAGAGATGTGGAAAATCTACATTTTTTTCTTACTTTAGTGGAAATCTGCATAAGAACTACAAAAGTGTGCCAGACTAAGTTTGTTTTTGAAGAATACAACCTAGGTCTCTTAACATTCAAAGAGTAATGTAGTTTTTTCTTCTTCTCCTAGGCTAAAGTATTTGCAAAATACAGTATATTGTTTCAGTGAAATGCAGATACTGAGCTGATCTTGTTGGAGGTTCATTACATGCCTTGATCATGATTCTGCCATGTTGCTAAAAAACACGTTGAGCTCTATACAGATTGCTCTGGCTTAATATCCAGAGTAGTTTACTGACATTAAATTAGATTTCTCTCTGTTGAATATAAGGAAGTACTCTTTTTAAAGCTAGCTAAGATCTCTGCTTTGAAACCAATGTATGGGGGGTGGAGAGCATAAGCCTGATATTTGTTCTTGGCTTCATAAACAATGATTAAAATACATTGTAATAAAACAATTACAATGTTCTTACATCTTCCAGCACTGATCTTCTTTGACTTTGGTGATATACATTCTGTACAGACTTCACACTGTTGGTTTCATACATTATAGCTTTTGTAGTAAACAAAGTTTATGTCCATGAAAGATCCATGTCACCATAGCTGCTGAAAGTTAAGAATATCACAGTCTTTTCATGGCTTGGATCCTACTTAACCTCAACTAGAGTAGACTGATCAAATTACTGACACTTACTTCAGTGTTGACTCAATCTTCAACAGGATTCAATGGGTCTACTGTAGTTGGACTAGAATATAGGCCTAAGTGTCCCATTTCTAATTGTTAAACATCTAGAGAGAAATCTTGATATGGTGAAAATACTGAAAACTTTTTATACCTTGCAGCTCAGATTCTCAACCTCATGAACTCAGATTTTGCAGACACTGTCTATGGTTGGTCTTGCTGACATTAATGCACACATTAATTACTCTTCTCAGAAAAAAGCAGAATGACAGACATCAAAAAACAAACCATGGTTATGAGTAAAACAACCTAACCTTTTTCAACTGAACAATCCCAAACGTGCACTAGGATCTGAAGTACAATGCTAACCTCAAACAGATGTAAAATATTGCTTTCTAAAAATAAAATGTTTTGACAAAAGCTACTACCCATTATCATCTCTTGTTGTGAAATGGCTTTACTTTTTGGATATAGGGAAATCCTTATTATATATTTTGGTGGCATCTGGAGTTACATGATCATCTCCTCCTGTTGCCCTTTCTTAAGATGGACTGGTACTATTGTTGCAATATTAAAACAAATAAAACAAGGAGGTTTTTTAAAAATAACTGACACAAATATGAAGTCATTTCAAGTAGTATCACCTTTATACTGTTGATAAGATGAAGGTTTATTAGTTTTACTGTACCTGTGCAGTTGAACTGCACAGGTACTGCTGGGATAAACAAGTTTGAAAAGAAGCAAAAATCAGATAATTCCATGCATTTTTTTTCACTTTATATCACATCACAGCACAGAGTAATAGAAATAAACAGGGAAAAGCTCACTATACTGACATGATGAAAGACGTGGGAGGACAATAAGAAAATGGAATTTACTTCTACTGTACACTATTAACTGCAGTGGTGCATTTGTATGGGACCCTAATCAAGTGAATGGCATATTACTGCTCTGAATTTTTGTGTGTCTATTTGCAATCTATAGCAGCTTCTAACACCCATCTCCACCAGAAATACAGCTATGAAAAATTCTATCTGGTGAGTATAATACAACAGGGTCAGAAAGCATTTAATTTTCACACATTATCCAAAGTCTATGGATGCATAAACTGAAAGTGCTTCAGTGCCACAAGAAATCAGCATAGCAGCAGAACACAATGAGACATTTTGATAGGTTATACATAGATAGAGTGTTCTTATGGTTGGGAGCTTTAGCAATCTGGCTTAGCGATGAAGCCGTTGTAGCATTTCATGAAGTCCAATGACCTGAAGTATTTGCCACTCCATCCCTTCTGAGGATGATTCAAGACTTCATGCAGGCTTAAACCATTCACAAACAGTTAGGTCTATTGCTTTCCTTTTGGTCTTTACATTGACCTCCCTCCAAATGAATAGCAAAAGAATAATTTTAGAAGCATAGGAAATCATAAAATCCTTAAATCTTTAATCTTTGGTTAATCTTGGGGTATTTGGAGAACAGTTTTTCCCTCTGAAAAACACAAGAAAACAAAAGTACATTCTATAGGCTGCCTGAAAAGCATTCAGTCTAGTGATTAAACACAAATAATGGTTATCTAGGAGTGCGGGATTAGCTCTGATACACATTTTGGGATAAATAGAAACGATATTAAGCAACCTTCACATTGCTGAATGCCTGAATAGGACAAGGACCAGGTTATGACACATAGGAGAAACATAGTCAGCACTAAATAGGATTTATACCTAACCATCCTCTCCAGTGATGACATATAATCCTGCACTGAACTGATTCTCAAATGGATAATATTGTAGCTATAAAGGTGAAACTTTTTTAAAATTCTCTGTGGAGGATTTTCAAATCGCACCCTACATTAGCAGGGGAAAGGATATTTCCAAGAAAGCCTCAAGTCGTTCAGAGGAAACCAGTCAGTTTGCTTTTGTAGGCCAAAATCCAATTGTTAGTTTAATGTAGACCCATAGAATCAACAAAACTTACAGAAGTGTTGATTTAGCCCAAAGTAATCTGCAAACTTGTCAAAAAAGTCCTGGCTGTGCCTTTTCAGACCTGGAAATATCCTGCAAATGCTGCAAAAAATTTTTTTCACAGTGGTTTATATACTCTTTCTACAACAAGTTAGCCCTTTGTTGAGTAAAAAGCAATATTGCACTATTCGGTAAGGCTGTTGTCATTTTTGACTACAACTACTGCACATCTTAAACACTAAAACCACCATGAGTCACAGGCAAAATATCTAACTAATTAAATTTAGTTTTAAAGTATTTTATTTAGCAAGTCAATTGAGCTGACTACTCCTTGGTATAGCTTTAATTAGTTCCCATTTTTATACTAAATAGAGCATTCTGCCCCTGCAACACATGCTATAATATCGGGGGGAAAAATCCAGATTGTCATTCAGTGCAAATATTTTATACCCAAGACTAGAAATATAACCTGTCACATTCTAGTACGCTCATAATGTACCAACTCAATGTTCACTGAGCATCCAATAACTAAGTATAGCTAAACATAAAGCTGAACCATGTTCTAGAAAATCATTAAGAACAGTAGTGCTCAAAACATCTTCCCTCACAGTTCCATATTAGCTGGTCTGCCACTAAATTCTTTCTCTTTTGCTGGGAAATCTTTGCTGCATACCTTCTAACTGTCCTGATTTGGCACAGAGAGTTCCAGTTAATCCTCTCTCATCCCTCCTTTTCAGCTGCTTTTAAAATGTCCCCGTTTCTTTCTCTACATTTCACCTTCCCCTTTGTTCTCAGCTTGCTTTAATTGCCACAATCTAAGTTCAAAGAGAAAAAGTAGCTGGCACACAATCAAATCAGCAGGAGAGAAAGGACAGCCCAGAATAAAAACTTGCCTTTCCAGTAGCCTCAGGCAAAAGCAAATTGCCGCAGCCCCTTCCAGCTTGTGTTTTCTTTCCCATTAGTAACTTTTGCCATCTTGATCTCACTTTGATGTTACTTGGCCAAAAGCATCCCAATTTTCATCTGTAAAATGTGGGAGGGTATAGGGTTGTGAAGGACTCTGGTAGGCCCACCTATCACTGTACCAGCAATATGTTGCAGGACTTAAAAAAAAAATTGTTGGAAAGGCCTTTTATCTGTATTTCTGAAATTTGCACTGAGGAACTGAAGGGATCCCTACCACATAGAGAACCAGAGTTCTCTTCTTGTCTTGATCAGACATTGTTTCCCACAAAACTTTAATGAAAGTTATACAAAGATCAATACCAGCATGACTGTTACAACCATTAAAAAAAAAAAACACCCTAGCATAATCTCCACTAGCATTTAAATTAGGGATCTGGAACACTGAGATTACACAGAAACAGTATTCTGTTATTATCAGATACAGGATAGGATCCTTCAATTGGCTATAGATTTTAAAACTATGTTATTTTTAAATGTGCAGCCATGTATTAGACTCTGTTGCGCCCTGTTTTCTTTTTAAAGAAAGTGAATAATTATTTGAACAACCGAGTCTATTTATATGCCACATTGCTAATATGAAGAAAATTATGCGAGCATGCAATTAAAACTATGTGAACATGCAATTAATTACAAGCCAGATGTTCATCTGAGGGTAGATCACAGGGGATCAAATTTCAGGTTGGCAAACAGCATTTTCATCTGCCCTGCTCTCCTCATTGCCCTATTCTTTCCTCCTCCATATTTGGTGTATTACCAAATCTGCCAGCCATTGTAAGATAAAAAAAGAATGGGTTCAAGGAGATCTTGGGTACACATAAAGCCAATGTTGCCTAGGAAAGAAAGAAATTTCCATAAACAGTGGAGGAAGCAGCTCCCATATTGGAATGACTAATTTGGCTGTATCTCAAGACAACTAGTCTGGAAACGTGGGATGACTCTGATCTGTAGTTCAATTTTCCTTTATTCTATCTGTGCCCACGAACAATTAAACACACTACCAAATTTCTCCATCTTCTCTCCACTATGGGAGAGCAAGGTAGGGTTCACATGAACTGGTATCCCACATGTTATTCTGGAAAAGTGGCCAAGATCTAAAGAATTATAATACAACCAGCCCTCCACATTCATGGGTTTCACTTTTGCAGATTTGATCATTCATGATTATTTGCTGTCAGCTCTGCTGCTCCCTATGCTATTTTCAATAGGGACTGAAAACTTTGTGAAACTTAGAAATTGCAAAAGAGGCTGTACGTCCTTATTAAAAATGGTGTGGGGCAGCAGTGGAGGAGGCAGTAAGCCCCACCAGCCACCCACTTCTGCCTTGTGATGGAACCCAGATGCCTCAAAGGACTCCATGGTGGGTTGAGTATGGTGATCACACTTTCATGTGTGTTGAACATGGTTTGGGAGGGCCTAGAGTTATTCACGTTTTTTCTACTTTCATGGGGGTGCTGTGCCCCTAACCCTAGCGATTGTGGAGGGCTGACTGTACTGTATCTCAGATCCTAAGGGAGCTTCAGCCTTGTTTTTCTTGGACAGCAGTTTCCAGTGCCACATCCTAAGCTTCTTTTGAAATGCAGAGAGGAATTTCAAAAGTCTGTACAATTTTAAATGTTTCTCCTCCCATGGAGGGTGGAGAGAGCCAAACATTCTACTAGGTAAACATAAGCCCATCACGCACACCATTATTAGACTTAAATATGAAAACCAGCAACCCCAAGAAGCAGGCCCGCTACTAGTTGCATGGTTCTGGAACCAATTTTCACAAGTTGCCTATCATCTGAAGGCACTCTCATGTGACACTAACAGCACTATTCAGACACTGCAAAGTGATGGGGTCAAATTGATGCATGGTCATCGTAACACAAGAGTTGCAACTTCCTCAGTTGGGGGGGGCACACTATCACCTCATGGGCTATAGCCTTCCTGCTGTGGTCCCCACTTCCAATATTAACTTGTTTTTTTTTAAAAAAAGAGATGCAGGTTGTGTGATTTTCTTGGCTAAAGATGTTCTCTTATGCCCTCTAGGAAGAAATTTTGTCATGTTTTTGCACTTCTGGCAGTTTGAGGCCCAGAAGAAACCAGAAAGAAACCCAAAAGTTGACATCTGGTTTACTTCCTGATTAGAATAAAGCCTCTCTTGGGCTTGGTATTGTGTGGGAGCATTTTTCACAAAATATTTTTGGGTGTTCTGGGTTTTAGCACGCAAGACAGAAACTTATGAATATGATGTGACAGAGATAACAGTTAACATCTTTCTGCAGATGGAACCAAAATACCTGTTTTATGTTAGCAATCTTCAAACAAGCTCAAGACTAGGGAACCCCAGGCCCCGTAGTAATTCTGGTCCTGCTGGGCTGAGGTTTTCCAGATGGCCACACCTGCTTCTCCATTACACAATCATGGGGAGGGAGAGTTCTCAGCCTTTTTATACTGTCTTTCCCCCAGTTCTAAAAGGTTGAAATGCCTCCCCTAAGCATTAATTATTGGCAGTAGTAGGTTTAAGCTAAAATATGCTGGTATTTTTATTTCCCAACCCTGTGGCTTTGGCCCCACCTAGCACTGGAAATGTGGCCCCTGAAAAGTCTGAAATAGAATTCAGTCTTCAGGTATAAAGTGGTTCCCCTCTCTGAAATATAAAATTTGGAGATATTGCCAAGTACAGCTATGCCTACTCTGAGGAGGGTCACATTTCATGGAATCTTCTGTCCAGGTAGGAAATGTGCTCCTACTTTTGGAAATTAACGAAGAGGCAATGTTTCTTGCTCTCACTCAGAATCTACTTTGTGTTGCCACACATCATGTTGCCACATATCATGACTGCCTAGGGTAACAGTCCACAGAACAAGAGATGGCGATAATGACACTGGTGCAGAGTTAAAAGAATACCTGTGAATGTAGGTAGAAAAAAATGGCTAAATCTTGAGGGAGAATTTTGGTTAATATTTTGCCAAATCTATGCTGAAAATATTTGCTGGAGAATATTTAGGGAGCATTATTTCAGAACAGATACTATACAACCTAGCATTAAAAAACAAAACAAAAAGAAATCATCTACGAATTGTTCACTGTAGCCACCAGAGGTTTAGCTGAGTATTTATCTTACCTGTCAAGCTGGCTTAGTTACAGTTCAGGCTAATGACCTACTTTCTGTGGTTTTCCTGCATTTCAAAACCCTAGTGAAATTCTACAACAGTTTTTTTTTTTAAAAGGACAGTTATGTTGTAAGCAATTTTAGCACAAGCAGTTACTATGTACAACAAAGCAAACTCCAGCGGTTCCATTGTAAATTATGTTCTTCTTTTCATATCACAGATCCTAGAGAGCCACCTGAAAGCTATTTCAGTCAATGGGTGTCAGTCAACAACCAAATCCTACCTTTGGATAGCTTGGTCTTTAACAACAGCAGACAGAAATTCAAAGAGTGCTGTAAAAGTGTCTCAGTGTTGCAATATGAACATTCACACAGTGGAAAATTTTGGAGATAAAGCAGTTGATGATCTCCATTATCTTTATAAACAACATCACACAAAGACAAGCTGGGCAATATTTGGCAGGCAGGCACTGTTCTGGAGTTATGTTTTACTTTTTTTAAAAAAAGTTTCTAGCCCTCATGAGTGCATAATTTAGTTGAAAAGGGTATGATACAAAACAGTACATGACCAAATGTCAAGCACTGATTTTCAGCTCTTGTGAGTTCGAAGTCCAGTGATCAAGATTTGTCAAGGATAGATTCCAGCTCTGAGTATTCAGAAACACCAACATCAGAACAAACATTGCAGGAGGAATGTATCTACCAATACTTTTAAGTTTCCAAAATAAATTTGCAATCCTATTCAATACATGCAACAAATACACAAGGCAGTTGCAAATTTCTGGTTCACTGGATACTTCCAATAAATGCTCCCTTAATATAACAAGAGTTTCTCACCTCTCTCCTAATATTTCCAGACCTTTTGTTGCCCTAAGAGTTCACTTGGATAATGCAAGTTGTCACTTTGCAACTTTGATGAAAATGGCAGAGTTGCCAGAGTCATTTTGCTTATGACTCCTGTTTGTCTGAAGGGAAACAATCCAAAATACTGGGACTGAATGTCACAATAAACAGACCACAGACAGACAAAGTCCATGGACTGTTTAGCTGCTCCCACTTATAGAGGGAGCAACCAAGTAGTATGCACCAGCTTGCTACCTCATTCACTATAGCTGTTCCACTTGATATCATTCTGTGAAAATAGATATAAAGAACCACAGAAATAGAATAGGCTCATGTGGATTTAACAGTGTCTGAGACAGGCACAAAAATAATCTCTTAACATGATATGGCTATTAAGAAATAATTTCCTGTAGGTGGAAGAAATTATTACTTTTTTACTTTGCAAAAACACTCAGAACTTTCTAGGTACTTTAATTCCTCCTATAAACATGTAGAATTTTTGAAGCATTTCTTTACAGATTTTCTCAAGCCCACTGGGCCTGTATATAAGAAAAAGTAGTAATTTTGACTATATCATATTTGCCTTATTGTAACAAAACTGGTCCCTCTACCTCAGTACCATCTGCTCATTCTGAAACGACAGCAGGACTCCCAGGCCTCGTAAAGATGCTATTTGTATTCCAGCTACCTGGAATCTTTTAAATGGAAATGCCAAGAACTTCAGCATGCATGCTACAACTCTTCCTATAAAAAAGTTAGGAATTTATTAACTTATATTAATCTTTCTTCCTGTATGTATTCTGAACAGTAAGGTAGGAATAATATTCATATTTCTTTTCAAAGAACTCAAAACAAAGGTTACAGTATGTATGATTCCCTACAGTGTGAATTCTCAATAGATTACTGTCAATACCAGAAAGATACTGCAGCACAAAAGTAAAACCGCAACCTAATACATTCAAGCTGGTACACAGGGTGTGACTGCTTCTTAAAAGTTCTTGAATTAGCAATTAGCTACCTGGCCATGTAAACACTACGTTTTTGAGGCACTCTTGCCAAACAGAACTTCCAGTTCAGTTATAATACGAAGCTTCACTTTTCCAGGAATCTTACTTTTTCTTCACTAGGATGTTTAGGTTAGAGTCAAACAGTGACCAAGTCATAAGGCGCATATATTGAGCTCACGCCTCTCGTGGTTTTACTACCAAGTCTCTAGGGAGACAAACTCCTTACTCTCTAGAATTGCTTTCTTTGGAGATGTTTGTTAGGCGTGCCTAGATCAAAGAGAAACATACCAAAGCAATGCATGAGTTATTCAAACTCACTTATTTTGAAAAGCAATCCAAACCCTATCTATACAGAAATACTATGAAAGAAGTGTTCTATTGTTAAAGCTAATTTAGTAGCTTGAGACTACTATGCACATATGGTTCAGCCCTCTTTACAGATTCTGTGTTTCAACCAAATTTTGTGCTTTCCCCACCCCTTCTTGCCCATAGGTGGATAGTCTAGTAAGAGAGATTTATGATCACTCCATCACTGGTCCTTTTAAGTCAAAAAATAAATTTGGCCTATAACTTCTCACTATACACTTAGACTTAGCATCCACATGGGCTCCCACTCTTGCTTTTGTTTTCCCAACTTGGGATACCACTCTTATCCCACTGGAGTTAATATCACAAAATCCATCAGGACTTTCTCGAGCACAAGCCCCACCAGTATTAACATATGGTAGTGCTCCTTTGCTAATCCCATTTATTTTAGTAGGGCCTGTGCAGACAATCTTTCCAGTACACCTGTGCTGAAAATTTCCACTGATTTTCAAGCATTAGCTCAATATTTTTATCACTCTGAAATAATCTGTGCCTTCTCATCCCCCCCCCCCCGCCGACACCCAAATCTGGTACTAAATTACACTAAAGCACGGAAACCTATCAAAGTGCAAGCCAGTGTGAACGCTTTTATTTCTGACCTAGAAACAACTTCATAATCAATGGGCTTTTTACATACATACACCCCACCCCACCCCAGTTGTACTCACATCTTACTTGTTGGGAAGCTGGAGCGGGGAGCTACTTTCTCTCTATAGCCATCCCCACTGCCACACCTCCCAGAAATAACGCTTTGCCTTTTAAACTGATCTGCTCATCCGGTAATGTCACACAAAGCAAGGAAGGAGGCTGCCAGGTTGGATCTCATCCCTGAATAAACGCTTATGAAGTCCATGCTGCTGTCCTCGCTCATCCTTCAGCACTGTAAGATGTACAAATCACTTCTAGGAAGATATTCCGAAGTTCCAGTTATATTCCTATGTTAATGTTAGTCCAACTTCATTTAACCTCAGAATCATCTCCCACATATTGTTGTAATTTTTAGTATAGGTTTGCTGGTGATTTCCCCTCATGTATCCTCCTTTAGGAAAGAAACAAAAGTGGGGCTTAGGCTTGAGATCCAAGCATGAGACCACTCTTAAAATCCTCTTCCCAGTGCTGCCTGTGCTCCTGGCAAAACAGTCTTCACATATCTTCAAAGGACAAGCCTCAGACTCTGCATCCAGAATCCTCACAATTGGAATTATTTACCACTTCTGCAAGAGCTGCTCTTGAGAAAATTGTAGCTTATGCATTTATAAAGTATAGTGTAGAAACCCCGTTTTCAAGATACGCATTTTAAAAAAAAAATCATTTCAGGAAAAGGATTTTTGCTTATGCTGATTCCAAAGTTCACAACACAGACAATGACGCAGTGTGAAAAACATGTGGTCTTGGCAGGCAAGTTGCCCCACATAATTAAAAGGGGATTTCCCCTTCTTTTAAAGAAAAGTACATATAGCTGCTCCTGATTCAGATTTGGAAAGGTTTTGTTGTTGTTAGTTTTTCCTATATTGCTGCATGTAGCCTTCTGAGAAGTCCTTCTCCTTGCTTACAACTCATTTGCTTTAAAGTGCAAGCCATCTGTAGGAACAAGCACGCAAGGATGAAGGAAACATCACACAGCACAGCTGCAGCAAGAAAATCGTGTTATACACGGTTCCATATTATATCTGTGCTTCAGTCAACGAACCTCTGGCATGCCTTCTTCCAACGACAAGCGGTGCACCACATATCTCTGTTCTCCATCCCATATACCTTGCGACATTTCTTTCCCTCTCCTCTAGGTTTTCTGTTGGGTGAGAATGGAATGAAAGGCTGGATTAATAAGGTTTATAGTTATCTTATCCAAAGTACTGGCCAGGATCCTAGATCAGCTTGGTAAAACATCACTTCCCCATTCCTCTTCCTCTCACTCTGCTCATATGTAAGCTACCTTCATGCTACTGGCTGATTTTCCTCACGGTCCATTAGTGGCTGGGGGAAAATAGGGTGTGCATCTAGGCAGTGTCCAGCTGTGTTTCTGCTGTTGATGCACAAAGTCATCCTCCTGGACCTTCCAGAGGTCTTCTTTAGATCCAGGAGGATCAGGATTCTAGTGAACATTCAACTGCAGAAACACTGCCAGATGTTGTCTCTTGCCCTCCACCAAATGGCTATGGTAGGGCACACCAGTAGCATGAAGGAAGGCTGTCCAAGTCATTGTGCAAAGGAGGTCCTAGATACCTCCTTGCGTATCAAACATAAAAGGACACAAACTGGATTCCAGCTTTGGACATGCAAGTGTCATTGGAAACATTCCCGGAAATCTAAAGATTATTGTGAATTCAGTTGTAGGCAAAAGGAGAGAAGATAAACCCACCTTACCAACTACCTCCAATAGGTTAAAAAAACAGATCTATGTCTGACTACCAAAATGAGAATTGTAAGAAACGCAGAAGCCAGTGAAAGAAAAAGGCATCCCCAGATGCATTTTGGAAAAAATCCTTTTTTACTTATGCAAGGCTGATCTGAACTGGTTACTTCATTTCACATGGGCATATTGTTAGTTTTAAAACATACCAGCTAATCTTCTTTTTGGTAGTGTGGGAACCTATCCCTATTCTTCCCATTTTATTTCTGCCTCTGGTACTGAAAAGTAATGCTCTATCTCAAATCAAGGACAAAATTGTATGGGTAGAGGAGATGAGAAGAACAGCCAAAGCTGAAAATTATTACAAGGGATGTAGGACTGGAGAGGAATATCCTAGAACGATTTCAGTTGGTAGATGGAGAATGAAGTATAGAAGGTCTAGTAAATCAATGAAACATTCAGCATAATAAGGCACGTGTATATCTTCTTGTCTGTAGATTTTTCTTCAAAAGGTCAAAAAGGAAGCCATCTATTCCTCCAACAGTAGAATCCTGTTCCTATCCTCTCACAAGTAAGTCCTATGAGTTCAATGGAGATTACTCCCAGAGACATATCATAGGACCCCAGCCATAAAATTATGTCAACAACTATTCTTCTCCATCATCTGGTAAAGAAAAGCCTCTCCTTTAGGCTCATCTGTTTATAAAAAATAACTTCCTTTTGTGTCCCTTTTATCCATCTCCCTACAACTTGTTTAGGCTTTTGAAATTCTGAAAGCTTCGTAAAAACATTTTTATATTTCTCTGTTATTTTTTCTTTAGCTATGTCTGTGTTGCTAGCCATGGAACAAATCTATACAGAGATGGTTTCTGATTCTTTTAACTACAGAACACTCTGAAAGTAGCTTTAAATTTACTTTTCTGGACTGAAACAAATATTGACAGTCATTTAAAAATCTATGGTAGTAATAAGAGTTGGAATTCTTTGCCTTGGTAGGATAGACTAACACCTATATGGCAAAGACTTCTCCATTTGGGTAGCCATTTCCTGCACGCAACTAAGGCCTTTTCTGCACAATGGGGCTCTCTCGCTAAAGGAACAAGACAGCAGCAGTCAGCTGGTCGTGCTTCTGCACAATGTCATCGCTGGCCCACTGCCATCCCATCCCCATGTGTCATGCTTACAGAGTATTTGCTGTGCGATTGCACAATGCTCTCATACGTACCCGTCCTGCAGAAGGGCAGGAAGTGTGATGGCAATGCTTCCTTCCACAATGCAGCCTGGGATATGCCTAGATGTGCTGTGGAAAGAAGAGGCATGGCCATCATGCTGTCTTCCACAGGGAGCCAGACCCATGCGGAGGGGAGCATTCCGGTCATGCTCTCTTCCCTGCTGGAACTGCAACAGGACAACTCACAAGAACCTCATCATGTGGAAATGGCCTAATTCTTATGGTCTCTTCTTTTTTTTTGCAATAACACTTCCTATAATGATAGGAGTATTTATTGTTGTTCCATAATTTTACTGCATTTTATTAAATGATTTTATGAACAGTATCATTTGTTGTTAGCCCACCCTGCATCATACAAAAACAGAATCATACAGGATCACCGTGCATCATACAAAAACAGAAGGGCAGGATAAGTCTGATAGTGGCTTTTTATTAAAGCCTTTGAAGCCTAATTGATTTTGTTCAATTTGCACAAGTGTCATAGTGGGTGTTATTTTAACTGGTTTTAAATTGATGGCTTATAAATGATAAGTGATACATTATTAGTCTGCCAAAATTATAGTTATTTGTTGGGCTACACTGACTTTTATCATTTCCTATCCACACATTCCTGGAGATGAGAGAGATAAAAATATTTCAATTAATTATTACATTTTAAATAATTAATCAATCAATCAATAGGAAACAATCCTCAATATGATTTTGTTATCTAGTTATGCTGAAAAGAACTTCATATAAGCCTGTGTAGTGGGGAGGAAGTACATTGATTACTGACTCCCCATCCTATTAATTTAGCACACTGCTGTCAGAAAGAAAATCTCTCCTACCTCAGGCCAACTGATGCTCTAGGTGGTGATGACAGAACTGTCTGAATCTGTTGCTTCTGTTCTCCGCTTCCTGCAGGACGTGTATGAGTTGGTGAAACCTAGCAACAGAGACAAAAATACAAATCTGACTACAAGTTTTCTGTTGGGAGAGACAATGCAGATCATAGAGACAAATCGTTTACCTGATAACCTGTTTCTTGACAGCTGACTTGCCAACTTAATCCCACTGGATCTCTGAGAGCAGAATTCAGCTTGCTTTTTGTAGGAATTTGCCAGTATTCACAAATTTCTTCATATTTGAACTTGAGCTTAAAAACATTTCAGTATGGAAGAAACAGATTCATCCATCCAGGGGCAGGGGATTTAAGTGCTGAGCTCTTAAGAGGTCTAGGATGGAATCTCAAAAACCTCTTTTTCTGAGAGAGGCTCTTCATCTTTAATACCTATAATATGACAGGCACACTACTGTGCTCCCATCTGCTGGTAACAGCGGTACCTGTTGAATTTGGCCAGCGCACACTTAAGAGAATTTTCTTTCAGTTCCTTTTAGTTTCTGAATATAAGAAAAAGTGAAACTGACAAATTCCTCCACCTTCACTTGATAGTCAGTGTAAACTTTCAACAGAACATTTGATACTGTCTACAAGAGACTGTGCCACCTCAGACAACATGTAAGAACCAGGGCTCAAAATGTGGAGAAACTGTGAGCATTTGTACATGCAGTGTCCCCTTATATATCTAAAGTATAACAACCCTGTGTAGGAATGTGCTGCACCGTCCTACTGAACATTTGACACTGTTTCTCCAATTCACTTCCTTCTTGGCTTCAAATTCTTTTCCTGTTCCTTGGGCATATCCAGCAATGGAAGTAAACACGGGATGGGTGGAGAACAAAGGCTGGTCCTACAAAAAGCTACCATGTGGCCAGGGAAAGGTCACTCTGACTTCACAGTTTAATGTGAGGTACACTAATATTTATTTGTAGCATCTATAAACTGCTTGATATAGTAAGATTTCCTAAAACTCCACTAAGCTATCCTTCAAACATCTCCAGGACCTTTTGGACCATCTTTGAAAATGTTCAAGGAACAAGATTTTGCAATCTGTTCCAATGTGCAGCTGTTTAACAAACCTTTCTCTTCAAGCTTTAACAAGAATCTGACTTCCTGTAATTTAAACTCTCTGCTTCCGGCTCTGCTTTGATACTCAATGTGACAAAAGTAATATATACTTTAAGCCTCTTGCTGTGCAGTTGTATCTCTGGCATTTGCTTTGATTTCCTAGGACATTCCAGTTTGCAAGGCGAGAAGGGGAAGCTATTTAAAACATGGTAAACAAGGAAGGCTGCTACTCAAGTGACAGACTATTAATGAGTTTGCTCAGAGAAGAACCTCAATAAATTTATCAAGACCTCGCCAATTCTTGGCACTTCATTATGGCTTACATAGTGAAAAGTGGCAGTGATGTCACAGCAATTAGTTTTAAAGTGGGCAGCAAAGATATTTTTACCTGCAAATAGCCTACCTTACAAAATTAAGGCAAAAGAATAAACAATTGGCCTGAAGCTGACACAGTTCTGGAAGGCCAGTGAAAGGCACCTATTTACTCCAAAAAATAAAATGAAATAAAATAAAATAATAATAAAAAAATTAAAATTAGGACTAATAATAGTGTGTCATTGCCCCAGCTCTGACTGTTTGTCAATATCTAGACTAGATCTGTATATCGATTTGTCATGAGAACTACACTGAAATCAACAAAATATGCTGGAGAAGACAGAACAAATATACAGTGGTTCTCTAGGGAACTCTTATGGATTTTACTGTCATTTCAGCCCAACCACTAGAAACAGTCTAGGGTTTCCCTGCTGGAGATCCCCAGGGAAGTCCCAAGATAAGACCAATGAAACCACATCCACACCATCTATGTTCCCAATATTGCAACAAAGTGGAATTAGAAATTTGCACCCAAAGTTGTTACTAAGCCGTAGCAGAAGAGACGGTCATTAACATTATCTCCACTTGAAAAAGGATTGTTTCCAAATGAGCCAACACCAGGAGACCCACAATATTGTGTGATAAACTCCAGGCAAAGACAGGACTAATGTAGTGCAACAGCAGTAGAAGGGAGTCAAGCAATGAATTCCCTGGTACTGATGCACTCAAAGGGGACAGGGAAAGGAACTAATATTAAAATTCTAGGGTTCTGTCCAGTATTTTTTCAGGTATTACACACACCAGGACATACATGAATCATTTCATAGTAGAAACACATCATAACTTGAACACAGTGAATTCCTATCACTTTTAAACTGTACAACAGGTTTTAGATAGACAGAGTTATGCACACCCAACTGTGCGGTTTAGCAATGTTATCAGAATGAGAACAGACACACACACAAAACTATGTGTTTATTTTAAAATTCTGAACAGAAATATCTAACTTGCCAGAACAATTCCCTCCCCCATAAATATAAAATGTAGTTCATTATAGGCCAAATGTTACTTGCATTTCCAAAAGCAATGTGAATGCCTACATGCTTAACCCAGTTCCTTTTGGTGTCTGGTTTACAGAGTGACTAACGAGATCCTTGGATTTCTTCCACTACTTGTGCCAATTTTCTGAAGTGCCACAGAGAACAAACCACCTTTATAATTATTCTAGATCAACCATATTGTCATGAAATCAAATTTTAGGAGTATTTTATGCACAGCATGTTCTGCTAAGAGTGTCTTGTTCAAATTGCTGCCAGCATGATGCCTTTCACTGCTAGCTATTCCTTGATGGAATTTAATAAATATTCATTGGCAGAATGCAATGTAATTGATTCAGCTACTTTCATTTTTTATCAGCTCAGCAGGAGACCACAGACTCTACAGAAAACCTCCAAGACATGCCAAAGGTTGACAGTAAGAGGCTTTTGTGATTCACATGGTGAAGAGAGAAGAAGCGGGCAGCACCTTATCAGTATCTAATTCACATTGTCAGAAAGCAGAGGTTCTGTATAACCAGCACACATTTGTGACAAATGGAAAATTCTGAACATGTAGCCTTAGGTAAAATACTTTGATATAAAGGAGACTTATTCTCTGATGGTGATCATTTAAACACTAGAACAATTATTTTAACAAAAATTAGAATATTGCTCATTTACTTATGATGGTCATTGGTATTAGGTGGAATGTAAGGCACAGCATGCAGGGAAAAGTGGCAAACAAAGACGGCTTGATCAGCTAGAGAGAAGAATGACAGAAAATAAGGTAGGGATTACAATGGATTGCAGTAAGTCAACAAAAACAATGCTCTGGGGAGATGAGAAAAAGGGGGAACCAGTTAGTTACCCTCATACAATGCTTATAACCCGATGGACTCGGGTATATCCAAAATAAGTTGGTATAACTTTAGGACAAATGAGGATACTACTTACACAGGGATTTACTGTCATGGGGAAATGTTTTGAAACCAGATGTTACAATAAGCATCTGTATAAGCTAAAGACATTAATTGATTCACAGCTGAAGTGCTCTGAAACCCTTTGGGTACTCTTTGAATAGAAATTCAATGGACAAACTCTTACTGGCATCTTTTGATAGTAATGATGCATCTACGAATAAAAGATGGGGGGGGGAGAAGAGAACATCAGGCTGTATTAAAGGTTTTTGCCCACCAGCAAATGAACACTGCTGGCAGATCAAACCTCTCACACCCCCTACTGCTTCGCCCATCTGCTCCAGAGGGTCCTTCAAGATTTGGGGTCCTGAAAGGGAAAAGGAAAACCCCCATTCCACAAATAGAAGTCCACCTCCATAACACTGGATTTAGCCCAATGTTTGGCTGCCACAGAATGTTCACCTGGGCAAAGGTTAAGATTGAATCCTGTCCGTATGTACCAGACTATTAAGAAAATTTCCCATTGTTTTTTAATTGTTGGTTTTCTACTTACTGGAATGCCAGTGAAGGTAACAGGGGGTGATTGCCAGGAGATGCTAAAGCTATTTCCATTGGGTGTGAACTTGGTTGACCCTGGAATGTTCACAGGAGCTGTGGCCTGTTTTAAAAAACAGTCAGTCAGTTAAGGAGGAACACCTTTATCCTACAGAATTATAGGTTAGACTGCCTCATACTAAGGAATATAGATCAGACTCAGTACTGGAAAGTGATTGTTTCAGGTTGCCATTCTGTCTTTTATGGAGATCTCTGAGTGACATAGGGGAATTGTGAATGGTCTTGTTCCTCTGTTGCAACAAAACAACAGAGTCCTGTAACACTTTGAAGGCGAAAGCATTCATTTTATAGCATGAGATTTTGTAGCTAATAGTACACTTCATCAGATGGACTGAATGTTACCAGAATTTCAGGGATATGTATACACAATGTACAAGGCTGGGGTGGGCAGGATCATAGACAGAAAGATCACAGGGAAATTAAATGAAATAGTAGTGACAGTGACCATTCCACTAATAACACTGGCAATTCACAAATCTGTTATTGCTGACAGTGCAAACCTGTCAATTAGCACATGCAGGGATAATAAGAATCTATCAGCCCAACTCAAACTTCTGGTGCAGGATAACAGATTCTTATCACTGTGCAAGTGATAATTGACTGCCCTGGTGCCAAGATGTCTATTTTGTGAATGGTCTGTGTTAGTGTCACTCTTTCAGAATTTAATTTTCTTCTGATCTCACTACAGTCCCAACAGCAAACATGTTTTGCACCATATACACTGCCTGTGCTAAATAAATAAACAAAGATAGTAATGTGTATTATGTATCCCTATAATCCTGGATAATAACTGTACATATAGTGAAGTGGGTTCTAGTGCACAAAATCATGTTTTAATAAATATGTTAGTTTTTAAGGTGCTACAGGATGCTTAGCTATTTTTTTTATTGAGAGTTGAAAAAGAACTCGTTTCTATAATTTATGAAAGAGAAAGAATTTTCTGTCCTAGGCAGACAGCTTAAAAGATAAGAGCTTACAAAAGCGGCATTTATGGGAGTGATAGCAATAGAGTTGGAGGGGGAAAAGATATTTGCTAGTTTCTGGCTGAAATTAGCAAAGAATGATTAAAAGAACAGTAATGAACAAGTGCAAACGTATGGTGTTATCTGTTGCTATCATCATTTTGTAACTAAAATGCTTTGGACATGAAGCTGTGTTAACTTTTACACAAAATTCTGTGGTACAGTAGCAAATCAAAAGTGGAGCAGAAATGAAGCACACATGTCTCACTATTTAACTAAAATTACTGGAAAAAAATAGAGCTCAGGTAAAATAAATATTGAAAACACTATTGTTTCTTCTCTCAATTTCAGCTTAGGTTTCTGACAGGTAGCAGGACTTTGCTCTGTAATACTCGTTCAGAGATCTGCCTTCACACATCAGGCTAAACCATGGCTTTTTCAGAAGACCCCTCTAATTCTGCGTTGCTGAGCTTGTGCTCTTTACCTCTCTGCTTCCTTTCAGTAATATATTTTGTGTGGTTTTGTGACTGATACTGTATTTGCCGGCATATAAGACGCACCCATGTATAAGACGCACCCCATTTATATACTGGTAAACACTATATCCCAACATATAAGACATCCCAGCATGTAAGACGCACCTCATTTTCAAACAGTATTTGTTGGGGAAAAAAGTGAGTCTTATATGCCAGCAAATACAGTAATTCTTTTTAAAGTGTTCAAAGCCACCTTGAATTTGCTTTTAAGGAAAGATAAGATATACGACATGTAAAGAATGATGGAATACATTAAATAAATTTTCTGGCTTTTTTTTGTTTTGTAAAATATGAGCAAAAACATCTTCTATGAGGAGAGGTAAGTTTAGTATGTCAACAGGGCATTTGGTAACAAAGTATCAAAGTAGGATTAGTCAGCATGGGGTAGCGGTTTCAGCACTGGACTATGACCCTGGCGACCCAGGTTCGATTCCATGCCATGGAAATCTACTGGGTGATCTTGGGTAAGTCACACACTCTCAGCCCCCCAAAAACTTGTGGTAGGTTCACCTTAGGGTGGCCATAAATTGGAAATGACTTGAAAGCACACAACAACAACAATCAAAGTGGGATGCTGGTTCCTTCCACCTATGATTTAGCCTGGCAAATATGATTAGCAAATATATGCTACCCTATGGGCCAATTCCCTGATTATGAGGTATGTCAACTGCACAATGTCTATGCAAGTCCACAGTTCACAGGATCTGCTCAGGTACTTCATGCCACATCATTTAAACACCCCACATATGTCAAAATCACTTTGATCTTAATAAATGTTTTAAAAACAGAATCCTGAATCCTCTTCCAACAAACGTTTCCCACCAGCATGGAAATCATAGTACCTGCTACAACCAAGAATCATTAGAAGTCTTGTTCTCACTCACAGAGTCCTTCTTCCCAATCTTCCTCGTTTTGAGGCAAAGATGCTCTATGTTTTAAACTAACCACAGATCTTCATGACAGTTACATTCTGGAAATTATCGCTTATTTACAACTGTGATTTGATCCTGGCTTGTTATGATTAGCCATGGTTTAAACAAACCACAGTCTCCAACTTCAGAAATCATTCGGAACTGTGGCTTACATAAATTCAAAACCTTCTCTTCCCTGAAAGTATGAAAGGAAGGGAAGAGCAAAAAAATCTGAAAATCTCAGTACAGTTTGTTCATATAGGGTGAAACCACAGTTTCTTGCTACATGTGAACACAGTAATTGCTGTTGTTGTTACTTGCTTGTCAAGTCAATTTTAACTTGTGGCAATGAAAGACTTTGAGGAGACTCTGATTATCTGCACTGCCCAGACCTTGCAAACTTAAGGCCCTTGCTGCACCCTACTGTTCCGTTGTCATCCCGTTGTGATCCCGGCAGTGCCACTGCCAGGATGGGAGTGCCACCCGAATGCTCCCCTCTGCACCAGCCAGCTGCCTGCACCAGCCACCTTCCTTCTGCAGTGCAGCTGACCACTTCCTGTGCTGCACTAGGGAAGGAAGCACCTAGATCGTGCTCCTCTTTGTGTGCAGCCGCCGGTGATGCAATTAATTTATTAATTTACTTCTTGTAAATGAGGAAAGTTCTTCTCTTTCAAATAGTTATATCCATTTTTGGAAAGACACTTTCATATGATGGAACTGTAACCTTCCTGAACATCTTAATATCACTCAGTACTACATTTGAAGAAATAGGTTTATATCCATAAAAGCTTATGCTAAAATAAAAAGCAGTTGATCTTAAAGGTGCTGCCACACTTCTTTTATCTTCCTCCCTTACTTCTTTTTATTCATGAACACCTGAATCCACAAATTAGAATGAAAACAAAATGGCTCTCTGGGCCTTGTAACAAACCATCCAGTTTTGATTTCTTGACTACTGTCTCTGTTTTGATAAAGACTGAGCCAAAGTGTAGAAAATTTTTATTTTACTATCTTCATTATCAGCTTCAAAGAAATGTAAATCTGTGATCATTTTATTTGTTTCCTTAACACAGTAATGATTACATGACAAAACCCTTTTACCTGATAAGCATGGTCAGAATGAACGAGGTAGAGGTTGGTAGGAGCTGAGCGGCTTAGAGGTGTTATTCCTTTAGCATCTGTTTTGGCACATGATAACTCATTTTTGCTCACATCTTGGGAAGGAAAAGAAAGAGGAGATGCTAGAGATGGAGAGACTGGGGATAAGCTACTTAATCCATCAGCTACTGAATCAGTGTTGAGACGGATTTCTGTGTAGTAAAAATCTTCCTCTCCATCACTGTAGTCAGATTCCCCTACACGCCTAAATCAAATGAAGACCAAAAAGTTATTTGTAGCATACTAAATTCATTAAATTAAGATAGAACTGTTATGTTAGGACATGCAGACAAATTAAATTCCCCAGGCTTATTCAATGATATAGTCAATAGAAACATTCTTTTAAATTTGGTAGTACCCATGTGTTTGAATGTACGCGTAAGAAACAAAGAATGAAGAGAAAGAAGATTTTAATTTCTAAAGCTGTGATAATAAAGGCGATGGAACACAGGAAGTTGTTTTGGTTCTAAACCAGTGTCTGTCATCAGTAACAGACTGAGTAAGAATGAACAAACTGAAACTTAATCCAGGTGAGTCAAAAGTTAGATTAAGGAACAGGGATTCAGATTGTGTTGGATAGTGTTATATAAACTGCAGACACAGGTCTGCAGTTTGGAGGTATGCTTGGATTCAGCGTTGAGTCTAGAGATCCAGGTTTCTGTAGTGGATAGGACTGCATCCATCCCTGGAGATGCTTGATTTGGTCATGGTGACAAATGCTTAGTTACAATCTTGTTGTTGTTGTGTGCTTTCAAGTCATTTCCAACTTATGGTAACTCTAAGGTGAACCTATCACTGGGTTTTCTTGGGGCTGAGAATGTGTGATGCACCCAAAGTCACCCAGTGGGTTTGCATGGCCAAGTAGAGAATCAAACCTTGGTCTCCAGGGTCATAGTCCAACATTCAAACCAATATATCAAGCTGGCTCTCTACAATCTGTTTAGATTACTGTAATGCTCTCCACATGAGGCTGCTGCTGAAGAGTACCATTTTTTAATGGTACTGATAGTTTAATTCTGTTTCACGGTTGACCTTGTGCACAGTTTAACTATATTGTTTTTCCCTTAATTTGGAAGCTCTCTTGATTTGGGGAGAGTCCAGATATTTTTAAAATAGTGATCTAGCTGTAGCAGAAGCAATAGCAATACCAGTATTTCTTCTTTTTCTGCATGCCAATATGCAAGCACAGTATGTGCACAGAGTTTAGGCAAACAGCAAGTTAAAGCCTCATTTATATATGATTGTATCTATAAAGCACAGTAGCTACAAATAGAGAGGGAGTGGGTTTTGGACCATGTCTGTATTGAGTTCTTGACTCTGCCACTAACCAGCAGTCAACTTACTCTTTCAGCTAAAATCAAGAGGTAAAACTTTTCACTTTAGGTTTTAAGGCAAGACTCTTATATTTGGATTAAAAACAAGTGAGTCATGGAGAAGGATTCACGCTCATTTTCTTCTAAAATATCATTTTTCTATATGCAAAGAGTAGAGTTTGGAGTTAACCCTTTAAGTTACTGATTAACTAAAATTTTCCTAGCAATTTTGCTAGTGATTTCTACTTCCCCAACTAATGGCAAAATTTAAAATATGCTTTATTGAATATGGTGGTTGGAATTTGTAATAATTTGTTAGGGTGGGTCCCTTTCTCTGTTACACTCAGTAAAACTGGACGGCCTGCTTCCTCAGGATAATCAGGAGAATGTTAAAACTGGAGAAAATGTATCCCGTGGCTTTGTTGTTTGGCAGAATGAACAACAGACTGCATGATTTCTTTCAGAAGATACCCAAGAGGGGTAGGTGTGGGTGGGAGGACTTTTGAAGACAGTGTGTCTCAGAATGAAATGCAATGGGGTTGCCGGGGGGTGGGGGGGAGTGAATTGTTTTCTTAGCAGAAGATCCTGACCTTCAAGCAATAATGCCTGCTGTCATGGGCCTGTACGGAAGAAAAATGTTTGGAGTCTTTGGGAAGGGATACATTGTAACTCTTCCTCTACTGTTTATATTCTAGGCTGATATTTACTGTATATTATGGTATAATATACAATTATTATACAATACTGTTGGGTACTTTCAGAAAGGCCTTTTAAGCCAAAAGGCAAGTGCCATCCCCATGAGCCTGTACGAAAGAAGTGAATTTTTCTGGGAAGTGGGAATGTAATAGCCTCTCCTTCCTCCACTGATTATATTCTGGACTGATTTATACTGTATTTTATTGTATAGTATACATTATAATATTATAATAATATCATAACATTATAATAACATTATAATAATATTAAACCCTTTTGCAAACCTTTAGTGTTTTACTCACATAGTGCTAGGCTCTTGGATAATTAAGTGAAGAGTTTTCCTCAATTCCATTTTTTTTCCCCTCTTGATTTTTCCCTTCCCACCGTCCCATTCTGCTTTTTACCTATCCCCTCCTCCTCCTTCCTACCCACTCTTTTTTGAGGTAAGATGGGTCCAGAGAAGATGGGTTTGTTAGAAAGTTGATAATTAAAACTGTAGACGTTATAGTTTGTATTTGGAATCCCGGCTCCTGCATGCAAAACCTGTGGTCTACTATTTCTCTTTGCAGACCACGCCTTGTAACTGGGAGAGGAAAGGCAGAAAGGATGCAGTGGTTTGCTTCTGTTGAAAATTATTCTTCATGTACTCAAGAGTCTCAAAAAAACTACATTAAGAATTCTCTACCCTTAACATACTGACCAATGTTTATAGCTAACCATTTACTACTCTACTTGTAATGGACAAGTGCCCTGTAGCTGAAATAGATCACTTCTTATAACTTTTTAACAAATAAGGCATGTGATGAATGAATGAATGAAGTGTATGTGACATTTTAGGTACGAAAAAAAGAGAGCAAAACGCCAAACTGAAGAGGTTGTATAATAAGATATCATGCTTTGGGGCAGCTTTCCCTAACCTCACAATTCTTAGACCGGACATGACCACTGCAGACAGGAATCCTTATATGGAAAAACTGGGTTGGAAAAGACAAATGACACCAAATTGGGAGGGATTGTTAATACGCCAGAGGACAGGATCAAAATTCAAAATGACCTGGAAAGATTGGAGAGCTGGGCCAAGGTTAACAAAATGAAATTCAACAGAGAGAAGTGTAAGGTCCTACACTTAGGTAGAAAAAATGGAATGCAGAAATACAGGATGGGGGACACGTGGCTGGATAGCAGTACGTGTGAAAGGGATCTAGGAGTCTTAATAGACCACAAGCTAAACATGAGTCAGCAGTGTGATGCGGCAGCCAAGAAAGCCAATGCAATTCTCGGCTGCATCAATAGGAGTATGGTGTCTAGATCGAGGGAGGTACTGGTACCACTCTACTCTGCTTTGGTTAGACCTCATCTTGAATACTGTGTCCAGTTCTGGGCACCCCAATTCAAGAAGGACATGGTCAAGCTGGAGCAGGGCCAGAGGAGGGCGACCAAAATGGTGAAGGGCCTGGAAGCCATGCCCTATGAGGATAGACTTAGAGAGCTGGGTATGTTCAGTCTGCAGAAGAGAAGGTTAAGAGGGGACATGATAGCTATATTTAAATATTTGAAGGGATGCCATGTAGAGGAGGGAGAGGGCTTGTTTTCTGCCTCTCCAGAGACCAGGAGAAGGAGCAATGGATTCAAGCTGCAGGAAAGGAGATTCCACCTTAACCTCAGGAAGAACTTCCTGACAGTCAGGGCTGTCCGGCAGTGGAATATGCTGCCTCGGAGTGTAGTGGAGTCTCCTTCCTTGGAGGTTTTTAAGCAGAGGCTGGATGGCCATCTGTCGGGAGTGCTTTGAGGGAATTCCTGCATGGCAGGGGGTTGGACTGGATGGCCCGTGTGGTCTCTTCCAACTCTACATTTCTATGATTCTAACTTTAAAAGGATGAAAGGAGCCCCTCTGAAGGAACCAGTAACAAAACGTGCTCCCTTGAGTTCAATAGTGACAACCTTCTATATCCCATGTTCTGGTGCAAAACTAACGGCCATGAACATGTTAACATGTTAGAATCTTCAGTCATCTCCGGTGTGGTAGATGTCAAACTTCTGAGACACTGCAAAAGCTGATATCAACCATGATTGGGATATATTGCAGTGAGCTAAGCCTTTGTGTTCTCGTCTCTTCTCCCCTGGCATAGTTGTGAGGAAAATACTGGAAACTTGTGCTTCTATTTTGATTAACTCCAGTTAACTGTGGTTGATCTCAGCTATGGTTTGTTGAATCAAGCCATTTTGTAAACCAGGGCTTACAGCTGTCTGGTTTCAAACAAACCATAATTAAGATCAACTACATTTTGTCAGGCTTGAGCAAAATGTGAAAGCATCTTATCTTGTTACTATGCAGGTGGTGGAGAAGGGAAAGAGAAAATGCAAGAACTAAAGATTTGCTGCTCCAAATATGTTGTCACAGAAAAAAAAATCCAAACTGATATCCCAGCACAATGTAAAAACTTGTCCTAGATTTTAAAAAAGTCTACATGAACTCAATGGTAGAAAAATAAATAACACAGAGCTATGATATTCCCACAAAGATCTAGATCCTATGCATGCACACTTAGCTATAAATCCCAGTGAAATCAATTGGACACAATCCTGAGCAAATATCAGGATTCAAATATATATATATATATATATATATATATATATATATATTTATTTATTGATGGTAGTTACATGGAATTAATAGTCCCTTACCCAAGGTGAATCGTCCGGATGTGTTTTTGAATACCAACAGCTGTACTCAGTACCTTTCCACAGTTTTTCCAAAGGCATTTAAACATAACTTTCATGGAATTCTAAGAAATTCAGTAGAAGAGAGTATAAATATTAATTCATGTGTTCGCACATTTGTATGACTTCCATGTCATTTTCTGCTAACAACTATTCTAGAATAAATCTAAATTAAGTCTTCAGAGTTAATCATATGAGTATATGGCCTGCAACTGATAAAATGTAGACCTTCTATATTACTCTTAAAGAATAACACGCTAATTCTGTTATAAACTGAATAACCACAAGTGATTGAAAAATGACATTATTGCACTCAGAGCACACACAGTAAGAGAAAGCAAACACAACATTTTATAAAATCATTAAGGTACAAACAGCAACTGCATGTATCCTAAAACATAAATAAATTAAACTTTTCAGATGGGAGGGAAAAAAAGTGCTTTTAGACAAGAAGTATAATAAAGATGCAAATACACTGTAACTAAAAACAACACTTTTCAGCATTCCCCAGCTAAAACAGCAACTACCTAGTCTTTTGCCACATTTGCACAAGTATAATACCAGACAAAATACTAAAAGTAAATAAAATAATATCCTTCATGATCATCTGTTGTACCACTCCGTTGTAACGTTTGCAGTTTCACTTACATTCAGGTAAACCATATTTGTTACACAGAGTGCAATTTAGGCGGTTTGTGAACTCTCATAATATAATGATTTTGTCATTGAATCAAGATCGAGCATTCCTTGCTAAGAAGAAAAAATACCCTTCTTAAAAGATTTATAGTGGTATATGTTGATGACTCTGGGAAAAGTGAGGATAATTTATTATTTTCTTGCGTGAACTACAGCTAGAGTGACTAGTTTCTGTACCTTTATAAGCCAGCTTTTACTGCTGACAGAACTCCTTGTTCCCCAAATAGAAGCCTGGAAATATATTTTTGCACCTTGCTCCCAAGAGAAAACATCTACTTTGGGGGTCACTTCAGTAGCATGACTATCAAGGCACATGTTTTTAGCTGCAGTGTTCAATTTATTGATCAGCTGGATTCATTTTTAAAAAATTAATCATCAAAAAGATGCTCTCTCCTGATTAACTGGGCTTTAGATTCTTTTAAGAACATTATTAATAAAAATATTTATCAAGATTACAGATATTGTACACCATCTTAAAAGAGGTATTTCTTTTTCTTTTTTCTCTTTAAGGTAAGACGATTTTTTTAAAAAACGTTTCCTCAGAGCAGTTGTTTCAAAATATGCAAATTTAATCAATTTAAACGGATCAATTTAAATCAACTAAAATACATAGAAAATTTGATTGGCAGAACGATTGTGTGCATATGTTGTTGTTTCTAACTTTTGACAATCCTAAGGCAAACCTATCACTGTTTTTTTCTGGGGTGTAGATTGTGTGATTAACTCAAGGTCACCCAATGGGTTTCCATGGCTGAGAGAAGAATCCAACCCCGGTCTCCAAGGTCACACTCCAACACTCAAACCATTACACTACTTTGAAGTGAAATCCCACTGTGTATAGTAAAGTTTACTCCTAGGGAAATGCACACTGGAATACAGCCTACTGCAGATTTTTAAACTGCATTACATATAAATAATGTACAAACACATGCATACATACATATAATGTTACTTATGGATTGAAGGAAGGAGAGATGTCACCTTCCATTTCAGTGTAAAATCTCATTTATTATAGCTTGTGATACAGCTTGTGAGGGTTTTGAAAAAAAACTATTTAAGTTTGGTAGGGCCTCTAAATAGTCATTTCTGCACTATAAAAAGAAGTCTATATTTGCGTGGGAAAAGGGAAAGGAGAACCTGTGGTGGTGTGACTTTGGCCATTCCGCCCTACGCTGTTAGAGTGCTATTATTCTACTTTCAACATCCTGTGGATTCCTGGGGTTTGTAGTTTCCTGAGGCCAAAGCGCTCTCTGCTTGAGAATTCTAAATGACCCTCCTTAAACTGCAAAGCCCAGGATTCTATACGATGCTGAAAGTGGAATAATAGCATTATAACAGTGTAGTGCAGAAATGGCCTTTGTCTTCCTTTGAAAATAAGTCAGTAAGACTAAGGAGTGAAGGGTTCTTAAAGGCAGCACCAAGGGTATGTCAGGAATGGGGTAAGGCACTATATGTTGCTGGATTGCAAGTCCCATAGTATTCTACCTTGCATGACTAGGAATCATGGGAGTTACAGTCCAACAATATATGGGGGTCACTCATTCCCATCCTTGGAGTTTATGTACAGCTTGGAAATTTCTAGATTACCACTCCTAGAATTCCCTAGCCACTATGGTCACAGGGGCTTTTGGGAGTTGCCCAAACCCCAATCTTTCCCAAGCTCTGAAATTTACAACCATGTGGCAGCAAAATATGTTCCATTTGTGCTTGTGAGTCTGCCGTGTGGGTAGTCCCAAATAGCCATGTCTCCTAGAAACCTAGTACCATCAGGCTTACCTTCCTTTTTCTAGGAATGGGCTCGTCAAAGAGGAGGCTGCTGGTTTCAGCTTCATCAATACCATCATCTGTTTGAGAGAGCAATCGAAATGGCTTGAAGCTGTCCGCAGAAAGAGGTGGCGATGGGGTGGATGGATTTGATTGGTCACTTGGAGCACTCCAGCTCCAATATCCACTGCTGCTGGTACTAGAAGGCACAAATCCTCCTTCTTTCCAAGATCCATTTAGGGATTCTAGAAATTGATGACAGTATAAGAGAAAATTAAATACAAATTACAGTACAGTACAGTACAAATTTTGTACTGAAGTAACTGGATATAAACCAACTCTATTAGTTACTGTATTGTTAGAAACAGAATTTAGGCAACAATTCTGAAACCATAAAGACTCCTAAGTTAAGTGACTTACATACCAATAAGGTTGAAAACAAACAATTGTTGAAGATACATACATCAAGGGCACATTCCAAATTTTGTGGGTGCACACATGGCACAATGGATACAGTCTCTCAGCTGTATAGAACTAGGGTGTATCACATAAACACATACACATGAAAGTTTATTCACATTTTCCCCACACACTCTCTAGAACTAAAGGAAGAAAGCTGGCAGCGTGCATAGCCACTTCATGTGATACACCACCAAGGCTATAGGTTGGAATTAGGGATATGCAACTGCATGGGGGCCAGAGGCCAATCTTCCCCCAGAATCTCCCCTTGCAGGCTGCACCCTCCAGGAACGCCAGAAACCCCTATTTTCCTTTGTAACCCCTACCAAAATAACAGGAAGTCACTTCTTGTTACCATTTTGAGAGGAACTGCAAAGAAAACAGTGGCATTTGGGTTTCTAGGGTGTATATAGGGCTGGCCTCAGGTATCTTGCATAATGTCATGCGATGAGGGGGCTTTGTATGGCTTGAGGGCAAAATCTGCTGGAAAACTGCACCAAATTTTTTTTAAATTTTTTTGTGGGTTGAGGGGCTTTGGGGGACTGGTGTGGGGCTTTGAGAACCATAAAAAAGGAGACTAGAGGCCACGTGTGGTTTGTAGGCTGCTCTCTGTCTATCCATGCTTTAAATTATTCTTCATTTAGGTACAAGGGTTACTAATTCAATAGAATGATGAAGACTCTCTCTTTAGGCTAGGGGTTGGTTAGGGAACAATAGTTTTTATTGACTCTATTCTCAGTGTTTTTTTTTCTAGTTAGTTGGTTTACAGCATTTATATCAACAGCTTCTGACCTCCAAGGTATCAAAAGTCTTTGCTATCTGCCTTCAGGTCACCTGTTGACCTACGGCAACCCCATGAATTTCACAGGGTTTTCTTAAGCAACAAATAATTTTCTTAGGCAAGGTGTTTTGCCATTTACTTCTTCTAAGATATGCTCTACAGCAGGGCTTCCCAAATGGTGTGTCATGACACATTAGTGTGTCGCCTGAAGTGTGTAGGTGTGTCGCCTCCCTGGGTCAGGAATGACCCCCCCCCCCGAGCCATGGAAATGTATGTTATCATTTATAAATCATATATTTTTAAAAATACAAATGAAAGGTTTTCATGAGATATGTTGTGTCCACGTACATTTCATTATTACAATTTATGTATGTGCCTGTATCTCCTATAAAGGGTTAGTTTAACCTCCAGTTTGCTCGTAAAACTGAATTACTATGTTGTGAAATGGTGCGTGTCTAAAAAGTGTGTCACCAACATGAAAAGTTTGGAAAACTCTACCCTACAGTGTTTGGTATTCCTATCAGCCTTCCATCCAAATATTAACCAAGGCTGACCCTGCTTAACCTCCAAGATCACATGGGATTTCGTGCCTTCAGGGTAATGAAGTAAAAAAAATGTTCACAATTTTTCCGTTCTTGACAGGAAAAAGAACCTCGATATGTTGAGACCTCCTCTCCAAAAAAAATGTGAATCATCACAGGATTGCCCCAGTGTGAAGGTAAAAAGGCCAGCTTTACTTCATAATCTTCAGGAATAGAAAAAAGAAAGCCCTTTTTGGGTAAAATATAACTGAATGTGTCTTTTCCCTTTCACTAGATTTTTGCAAAGACGTCCCTATATGCTAATGTCAGAGGAAAATGTTAAAAAGTCTCCCAAACTTGAATACCAGGAGAGAAAATGTTTGAAAAGATGATATAATGAATGATTACCCATATGTGTAAAGAAAGACATTCCTAATCAGGAATCAGTGGATCTGGATGCAGCCGATCTGTGTGGTAAAATGTTGAATGAAAGCTGGAGATGACCACTCTCCAGTGAAGTGCCATGTTTGTTCGCGTATTAGACACACCGACATATAAGACGCACTCCATTTTTCAAGGAGTATTTTTCAGGAAAACTTTTCTTATTACCCTGATGAAGCAAAATGCACAGGAAAGGGGGTGAATGAAAGGAGTGTTGCACCAGGCTTCCCCCAACTCTTCCCTTCCTGTTTTGCTTTCGCAGGAAGAACTCCCAGCAAAGTCAAAATTCACAGGAGAGATGAGGAAGGTAAGGAGTGCTACACCAGGCTTCCCCCACCTCCTCCCTTCCTGTTTTGCCTCGGTAGGGAGAATTCCTTTCGCTCCCCCTCCCTTCCCGGTGCATTTAGCATTACCAGTATTTGCCAGTGTATAAGATACATCCCATTTTCAGAGGGTATTTTTTAAGGAAAAAAGTGTGTTTTATAAGCCAGCAAATACAGTACATTAAAGCCTTGGTCTGAAGCTCCACTGAGACTTGCCTTTGGTTCCTCTCAGACAGGAAGGAGTATAAAACTGCTCCCTTTCCCAACTGAAGCTTTGTCAGGAACAAATTCTTCCTCAGATTTTGGTGTACAACCTTGTTTCTCTAGCCCCACTCCTCTGTCTTTGATTACCTTTCAGCCTTTTCTCTGGAGTGCTTGTGGATCCTGCCTCCTGTTTTCCTTTGGTTCTGACTTGTATTCTGGTCTCCCAAAATGGCTGGTCCTACCGTTCTTGCTTCCTGACTTGTCTGCAACCGTGCTCACAATCCAGCCCTGATATTGCACTCTGCTCCCTACCTCCCACTGGATAACTGCATATAGCTCAGAGGAAAAATACATACAGAGGAGATTATGTATATAAAACAGTCCTATGTGAATTCATGGCTATGGTTTTCACTGTGAAAAGGACTAATTATTGATTCTAAAAAACATGTCCTGTAAACTTGGTCACTGGAGAATCTTTATAAAAATATATTTTGTATCCCATCAAGAAAATGTTCTTTGGAAAACTGCTAGTGATACCATCTTTTATATCACTAGTCCTGAGGAACCAGGTTAAAACAAAATACATCTATAACATAAAGCAAAATTTAAAACAGAGACAGTTCATAATAAACTCTTTACAAAAACTGTTAAACTTAGTCACTGCTAGTTTTATTCCAGATTAGCTGGTAACAATTACTGAAACACTGAGCCATTATGAACAATTCTTTAATTCTTCCTGTGTCTGGCAGTGCAGTGCTTTCATTAATTTTTTACAAATACATGTACACAGCACATCTCATATCAACTTCTTAGTTGAGGACAATTTAAAAATGCTGTTTGTTCACAGAAGCCAAAGGAAAACAAAAAATATCTTTCATTCAAATGTAATTTTGAGTCACTTAACTATGGCATTTCTGTGTTCTCTGGCTTTTCAGCTTCCTAAAAAAAAAAGATTTAAATCGGGAACAGAATTTTGAAAGAAGAGAGCCTGATAGAATGGGGTTGAATAGAAAGAAAAAACTAAATAAAAAAGATTTCCTATAATCAGTTTTTTTATTCTCTGTCTTATTGAAATAAGAACATCAATTTGATCATATGCTCTACACATTACACACATCTACAATTTTCTTTCCTGATTCTTTTTTTTCAAACAGTAAAAAAAATCTGCAGAGGATGCACTTGGATAGGAAGAACTCTCAAGTGAAAAGGAGTTGATCAACCTTTCCCTTCTCTGTCACCCACTTGCTCACATCTAATTGTTCAGATTCAGACCTTGGACAAGTTATTTTTTGGACTATTAACTCCTTGGGGTCACCACGGCCGGTGTAGGCTTTAAAAAGTAACCTTTCCATGCTTTGTCCCAGTGGCTAAGAGTGATTTCTGAGCTAGACACTGGCCACTCTCCATTTAGCATGACACCCAAACAGACACTACAATAAGAAAATGATCACAGGCCTGTTTTTCAAGTCTGATCTTAGCAGAGAAAATGACCCCTGCTATACTGCAGGAGACTGCTTCATAAATTATAACAAAAATGGAGATCTGAGTGCAAGATTCCTACTGCTTCTTCTCAATTTCTCCCATGTGAAGAACGCATTTTTACCATTGGGTCGGACAGGAGGGCTGCGAACCAAAGGGCTGGTGGATAAGCTGGTTAGTACCATAGCTGCCGTGACTTTATCCATATCCAGTTCTTCTGAAGATTTTCTGAAAGGGAAGGCGAAAACACATCAGTAGTAAGTAAAGAAGCAAGAACACCTCTTACAATCTAAGTTCTTACGATGCAGAATCTATAAGAGCAGCAAGAGGAACAGCTAGCTCAGCTTGGCAATACTTTCTATATGCCCAAGGATTGACAACTATCAGCAGAATCCTTCTCTGCATCCCACAAGTGGGAGCAACACCGTGTGCAAGGATATGGGGAACCTTCTTCCTTGTGGAATGCTCTCCTCTTGGAGGCCCAACTGGTGTCAACACTACGTTCAATCTGATGCCAGATAAGACATAGATTTTTTATTAAATGCTTTTCTTAGAGACATTTTTAGTTGTTGTAAGCTGCCCAGAGATCTTATGATATAGGAAAGGATATAACTATTTTAAATAAATAAAATAAAATAAATTGTGTATTGCTGTCCAATTTTCAATAGCTGCCTACAGTAACATTATGTCTTCCATATCCCAGAGGCACTTTGACTATCATGAACACACAATATGCATCTATTACCAGAAAAACTAAAATTAGGAACTATCATTTGGAATTAGGAATAATGGTTCTTTGCTTGCATGTTGCATTAACCAAAAGAGACAAAATTACCTTTTTTTTTAAAAAAACCTGCCACTCAGTCCCACATACTTTGAGTGCATTATCAATAAATGTAAACACAGTGAAAAGTTAATAAAACAGAAAAGTACGCCAAGTCGTTATCAGCATCAGCTCAAACTAGTATGTGCTAATCCAAATACAGGCATACCTCAGTAAACACATCTTTTGATAAAGAAGCTCCTTCTTAAAAGTCTTTTTTTCTGTCCACCCAACACTGTTTTCCTTCTTATCCTCTGTCTAGTTGGACATTTTTAAAAACATCATTGCCATTGGGAAGGTGGTGAATGACAGGAAAAGCAAAGACTTTCAGTTGCCAGTTTGCAGCAGCATGTCTGCAATAAACAGTGCTACAGAGCTTGAGCTGAGAAAGAACAGGATATTGCTCAAATAATCCTACTCCTGTTGTGTGTGCCTGCCTACAATAGGTGAACTAGCAGCAGTGGCTTCTGTAATCCCTTACCTAGCATGCACGAACAGTAAAACACAGAGAAAGGAAAGTAAATTACCCTGCCTCACCAGCTACCCCCAGCATGCTCAAAAAAACATAGAGATGTATGTTTGGCCACCAAAATGGAAATCATAACAAAAGCAGAGTCTGGTAAAAGAAAATAAAATCTCTTGGATACGCTTTGGAAAAAGCTTTCTTGTGGTCCAGTCAGTAGAAAGCTCAAAATGTTTTTGTTTATTTATGCAAAGCTTATTTGAGCTGGTTGTTTCATTTCACATGTGAATACTGTTAGTTTTGAATAAAAACTTTGGTGAAACATGTTGAACTACTCTTTTTTATTTTTAACGGTATAGGAACCTATCCCTATGCTTTTCATGTTATTTCTACCTCGGGTATCAAATTGTCTGTTAAAGAACTATTGTCCAAGAACACACCATTTTGATAACTGAGGTATACCTGTATGCTCTTCCAATATTTTCAAAAGGTTCTGGGGCCCAGGCTTTGATGTGAGCTCCACATTTCAGGGCAGTTGTTCAGCTTTCAGCAAGAATATGCGGGTCACAATTCAATATAGCATTAGGCAGCACAGGGATTGATAAGACAACAGTCATGTGCAGGCTGTGGCTTTTGTGTTGTAAGGAGGAGGAGGCCTCTTAAGTATGTACATTTTAAGTTTTATGGTGCCTCTAAGGTTATGCGCAGGAACAACAAGCTTCTCCACCAAGGCCAAACCAGGAGATACATGGGAGATACATGCCAAACACACAGCTGCTTGTGGTTCTATCTGAATGGAGGAGCAAGAAGTTACAAATATGAGCAATGGTGAAAGACTATTCATGCACTCTCATCCAGTTTGGCCCTAATCTGAAGAGGAAACATTATAATTAGGCATCATGTTTACTCAAAAGCATGCGTTAAAACATTAGTTACATTTACTCTGCTTTGCTGAAGAGCTGAAGCAATATGGAGGGGTGTTTTTTTTTACTTTGTTTTTTACTTCTTAAACAACAAGCTCCTCTCAATTTCCCATGAAACTAATTAGACAAAGTAGCCTTAAGGCAAACACAGTGCCCTTTAACATGGATTCAGCTAATGAATGGTAATAATCTTAAGCAGCAGGTAGAGAAGACCAGCTTCACATGGAGTTGTAATGTACTGAAGTAACTATCCTTCCAAACTTGATGATGTAAAAAGAAAAGGGGAAAAAAAAGATTCCCATGTGACTAATGAATTTCAGAAAATATGCCTAGCGATTTAATTAACCTAAGGCTGGTGACTGTTTTCAATATATACTCTTCATTAACACTGACTGAATTATCATTACTAAGTTGGGTCATTAATGCTACAGACACTGTTTTCTTGTTTAGTCACTTTGTAGATTTACAAAAAACCATGTTAAATGTTAAAGTAAGGAAACTGGGTATATCTGAATAGTAGTCCAAGATAAACCATTGTAAAGTATTTCCTAGGATGCTGTATGTGAGGATTGCTTGGAAAGTATTATAGGTTCAGAATAGGACTACTAGGTTACTGACCAGGACTGGTTAGCCAGAACACTTTGCAACAGCTAGCACCATTACCTTCCTGTCCATAATGGTCCTAGGTTGAATATCACAAGCTTTTTTGGACTAGGGTGATTCAAGGATTTATCTCTCACATGAACCTGACTATGTTTAAGCTTCTTAAGAGAGATTTTTCTCCAGGTCCCCCTGCCTGTTAACAGTTAGTGGGGCTGAGGGCTCAAGTATGGCAGGCACTATTTAACCTATTTTACCTATTGTGTAGATGGATTTTATGTATATCCCACCTTTCTTTAAAGAACCAGAATACAAAGCAGCTTACAACGTAATTATAAACCAAGTACCAACAAAGAAAAAAAATTATAAATATAAACATACAATCTAATGAGTTGTATTATTAGAGCACAAACTAAGTTGAAATAGTTTTTAAAACCTCAATAATAATAATTTAAAAATTTAAAAATAAAAAGTTCGGCACATCTGTTAAAATCTTAGCAGTCAGTCTGTTGCTGAAGATCAATCTTTGCCTGATAGTAGAAGAACAACAGGGTGGGCACTTATGATGTTCTGAACTTTAAAAAAAAGCTCTTTATTGGAAAAATTAAGTAAAGCTATAAATATGTAACGTATAGCATATGTAATAAGGTTGGTGATCCCTTGGAAGAGCATGACTAATGATTAACTCAACGACTGAAGGAATTTTTAAAAAGCTGTGTAGATCAGTAGATCAGTGAGAGATGTGAGTCAGTCAGAGCTAGGTTAGAGAGGTGACAGTGAAGAGCAGAGTGAGAGATAAGACAGTGAAAAGAAGGAGTTTAGGATCAGTTATGAGAGTTACGTCCAGCTAGGATTATGGAAAGATAGGAAAAGAATTAGTGAGATGTGTCAGTCGATTAGGATTTGGATAAGGTAAATAATTGGCCAAAATGGTCAGTTGAAAATTGGCCAAGATTGCTGCCAGAAATGATGTTATGCCATTTCCAGTGTGTCTGAAATACACCAGTACAGCCTGCTGTGTAGAGAAAACGGCCCCACCTCCTGGACTATAGGAATAGTCTCATGCAGGAACCACAAGGTTATCTGAAGGTTCCCACATTTGGTGTCACAGCAGTGGGACAAGAAGATGTCCTCACATGCAGTGACACAGTGGTGGGACAAGAAGAGGTCTCCACAGGGCCATCTTAGCCCTTTTTGAAAGGAAGTTCCACACTTTGGGAGCAGCCACAGAGACAGTCTTCTGGTATGCCCTCGCCAAAAGTTTCTGAGGTAATGGGGCTGAGAAAAAGGTCCATTCTACAGCTTTCACATCCTGGGAAGGTTTATATGGGAGAGTAGGTTCTCTCGGATAGCCTGGCTACAAGTCATGAAAAGCACTTATTTTACAGTTAATTGGTTGGTTGGTTTTGTTTTGACCTCTAAACCACGTTGAGAAGTTAAAATTATGTAAAGGAAGAATACAGATCGCAAATAATAAATATATCTTAGGCCCTTTTTGCACCTTACCATTTCATGCTGCTGGGTTGGGGCTTTCGTGTGAGAAGACTTGGGAGGAACGCTCTCGCAAGCCTCCTGCTTCAGCTCCGCAGCTCTTTCCTGCTCACGCAAGCGTGCTGCTCACGCCCCTTCCTTCCTTCCGCAATGCAGCCTGGGAGTTGGAGGCTGCACTGGGGCAGGAAGTGCGACCGGCGCGGCTCAGGAGGCTTTGCACAGGAAGTGAGTACGCCCCAGGCCCCTGATTGGTGCGTGAGCATGCACCATTTTTGACTAAAAGCCGAAAATAAAAAAATACGTATGCGCTGAGCATCTGGCTCTTGAGCGTCGCGTAAATGTGAGTGCGCCATGCAGACTGCTCCTCACATCTACGCGACGCTCAAGGGGTCCTCTCGCTTCCAAAACACCGTGCGAAAAGGGCCTTAGTCAAAATGTAGCTAGATAAAACAGTATTGTTTGTTGATGTAAAGGCTTTCACTAAAATTATTAACTGAAATAACTCGATTGCAAAAAGAGAGAGAGAGAGAGAGAGAGAGAGAGAGAGAGAGAGAGAGAGAGAGCTGTAGTGTTTGAGATGGAGCTCTGTATTATTTACCCAGATAACTGATGCTGACTTTCCACTATGCATATAATGCTTAAAGCAGAGCTAGCTGTCAGCAAACATGTAAGAAAATTTTTGTAACAGTTTACCAGATTTGTAGAAAATGCTGTTGGAACAGTCATCAATGGAAAGCGATGGTGGGAGTTGCAGTCCACATCTGGAGGCCACAAGTTCCCTTTCTTGGCCATATTCCTTACTCTAACAGGTCCTCTCAAGTATTACAGTGCACTCTCTGCTGATGCAACCCCCCAAAACCAAATGTGAGCTCACAAAAAGCGTAATGTTCAATTGTCATCAATACACATGCCAGGCGCATGCTCGCACCAGAAAAAGCATGTATGCATGGGACAGAGCATTCGTGTTTTTTTCTTTTATGCAAATTCTTCTGGAATGGAACCCCCGCATATACAGAGGGTGCACTGTATCTCCCGTCACCTACCAAATCATCCTTCTGGAGATGTCATGTCAAGGACTGAACCTCAGGACTCCCACATGCAAATCATCTGCACAATGCTTGTATCAACCCTTCACTATGACTATCAGAAACAAAATGAAATTATTCAAGCTTACAATACGTATTCAAATTTGCACACAGTGAAATTCAGCTCTCCTTGAACACATACAATTAACTGTTCTAATTTGTTTGCTTTAGTTCTGGTTGGCAAAGGACATGTTTTGTATGCAATCACTAGGCAGTTTCAACCTGCTTGCATTGCCGTTTAAAAATTATTCAGATTAAAAGGCAGACACTTGGGAAGCATTTGCCAGTCAGGGTAGCCTATATTCGGTTTGATAAATTTTTATTTTTTAAAGCTTACTTATTTTTATTGCTGGTTTTAAACATTATTTCAATTTAACTTAATTTTATAATTAGCAGGGACCTCAGAACCATTTTTAAGGTGATGGTGGGGGCTCATGACTGGCCAGGAAACGAATTTTGCTTACTTGCAAGTATATTTTTATAAAACAGTAAACAGTTACTGTTTTTACAAAACATTCAAAACAGAGAGTACAATGAACAACAATAATATCATCTAAAGCAGTTAACGATGTGGCTACTGTGAAGACAATGAAAATAATAAATGAAATGTTATAAAATTGTTTAAAGCATCAAATTAATTTATCAAGTAAAAGTGAAAAATACATAAGACCTTATTAAGCAAATGCAAAGATGGCTATAAATTAAGACACATCCGATTGCTATAAACTGATGGCTAAACACTAGGACACATCTGAGCCCCTTAGGGGTTCAACTATACAGGAGTCTTGGGAGTCCTAATCCTTGGTGACTCATCATTTCTGGAGGGCTCAGTCCCTTTAGTCCAGCCTCAAGACCACCTGTAACCTCCTCCAGGTCCATGATTGGTTTAACTAAACAGCCAGCCCTCCACATTTGTGTGTTTAACTTTCATGGATTTGATTATTTGTGGCCTTCTCCCCCCCCCCACCTCAGGTACTTCTTTTTGGGGGAACATACTCTCTCAGCAGCTCTGATCAGGCTGCTCAGTCCTTCAAAAACCTACCTCTAGTCCTCCACCAGGACCAATCCACGAGCAGCTGACTGGCAAGTTAAGGACAGTTTGTAACCTGATTTCTCAGCACCACAAACCCCTTCCCGATGCCTCCCCCACACCTAAGGAAGTAGGTGGATGTGAGAGACAAAGCATAGGGCCACCCTATTCCTCTCTTTTCTCTGGCCTGGTTTGGGCCCTGGGGTGCTTGTTCTCCCCACAATGCCTTGGCCCCCTTCCTACAGACATGCACACATATTTTGATGTTTGTGATTTTTCCACATTTGAGGGTGTCCTGCACCCCTAAACCTAGCAAATATAGAAGGCAAACTATATTTTAATATTTTAACCCAAGATATTGTGATGGGTATTTGTTTTTAAGTGTCTTGTAAGCCTCCTTGGATCCCAGTTTTGGGTGACAGTTAGAATACAAACAAAGCAAACCAACAAACACATCATTAACTATTGGCCTAATGTAAAATAAAAACCAGACAGAACAACAGCGTTAAGATTCCAAATGCATTTGTTTCTAGTCAGTATTGCTGACAATTTGAATCAAACTATAGTTGTATTCCCAGAACAAAAGTCTGTTAACGATAAGAAACAAAATTAAATTTTACTCAGGAACACTCACTGATTATCTTTTAATAGGTAAATGTGCGTAGAATGGGCTATAAAAAGCTGTTGTCCTGCAAGTGTTTTCAATAGCTAGCAACTATTGAAAATTAGATATAACAGTTAAAATGTAAGTTGAGTCTTAACAGAGTGTAAGTAATAGTAAATTAATCTTCAATGTGGCATCAGTGTACCCTAAGTATAGTAAGGTACTAGATGTTATGAGAAATTAGAGTACCACTGGGGGAACCTGTGGTCCTTGAGATGTTCTTGGATTGTTACTTCCATCATTTCTAGATAGCACACCAAATGGCAAGGGATCATGGGATTTACAGTCTAACAACATCCGGAGGGTCTCACATTCTTAATGCCTTTTGCCTTAAAAGCGAAATGGGGAAGGAGGCCATAACTTCTAGGAGGCCATACACTTTCTACATTTGTTGAGGGAAACATAGAAGTGCTTTATTTGCATCAATTTCATGACAAAAACGCGAAGTTTTTCTGTGACAAAACAGAAAGATCTGCCTTTCAAAAATAAACCCTTTCAGTTACCATTCAGAGTAGTACTACTCTCTCCTTTTCATGTCTTTTTTCCCCCTAGATCCCCTTTTCTTTCTCCAGCCCTCTCACTCACTTTTTCCAAGCTTCATTTCCGGATACTGGTTTCCTCTTTATTTTTCTCCACCCTTACTGTTTTGCTGTGCCTCATAGATTATTGTCTTCCATTAAACAGTCTTTAACACAAGGGGAATCACAACATATTCTGTACAGTTCGCTAACACTGGGCCAGGTTCCAAGCTCTGAAGATTCCACATTCCTAGTTTGATCTTTATTTTCTTCCAAATGCAATAAAAAAGTCATTTAAAAGTTCAAAAGAGCAACCCAGAAAGATTAACATGGGGATTTTTTTTAAAAAAAGAAAGGATGGGAGGGAAGGAAAGGGAGAGAAATATGGGCCACTGAGAAAAACACGATCATACTAGCCAGATGTTAGGGTGGAATTTGGAGACAGTGTGAGGAAAAGAATCAATCCTATTCCTGCACCTCCGCACAAAACAAGCCAAAGGACATCTCAAATCATGTTCTTTTTGACTGGCAATTTGATTCTTTCTCTGTGTGTTTTCATAAATCCCTTTTCCGTGGGCTTTAAATAATTTACGGTGTAGTTATCTCCTCTCTCTCCTCGTCCGATTCGATGCTGTTAGTGAGCACGGAGAATGCTAATCAGCACAGGGCTGAACTGGCACAGCTGTAACTAGCTGAGGCTCCTCCCCAATGAGCTCATCCACTACCAGTGCAAATGAGAATGACATAATGTTTCTCTGAAGCTTGACACCCGTAAAACTCCTTCCTTGAGCTGCAGCCACTTTTCTCCTTCAATACAGCTTTTTCCTCCCGAGATCTCTCTCATTATGGTAAGGAGGCCAAGGAGATATCGTACATTTCGGGGGGTGGGGGCAAGGGGGAGAAAAGCAGAATAAATACATACTCCTTACCCACAAACACAAGTCTCTAGGACAACAATACTACCAGCGCTGTCATATTTTCTTCATCTGTATAATAAACTAAAATGACATAATTCTTGGGGGTGGGAGGAGGGAAGAAGGACACTGAAAGAGCATTTGGGAAGACAAAGCCTTGGAGGGGGTTTTACATTTCCCATTTAACTGAAATCAAACTCTTGCCGTTCTAATTTCTCAGGTTTTGTTCACTCCCTGCAACAATTGGGCCATGGGACCAAATCTCCCTGCCCAGCTAACATGCCTGCTTGTGTGCTGCATTCAAAAATGACCAATGAGCCATTTTGTCTTCATTTCCAGCTTCTTTCAATTGCACTGTGGCATGGTGTGTTTTTTATCTCTAGAGATGGCTTAACAGAAACAGAGATCAGAAACACAATATGACAGCCCATAATGAGTCCCTGTTCCTAGACCAAACAGAGATGCACTGAATACTTCCCCCTGCTTGTTTTCTGAGGAATAAGGGACGGTGAAGTTCAATGTACTTTCCTGCTGGGTTTGATTTCTTCTGTAAATACATCCACTGGTCTAGCCTTATGTTTTTCCTTGCCCCTTAGAGTTCCTGTTCTAAAGGACTTTCACATCACCTAGTTGCAGTGCTATGATTCTATCTTAACTAACACGATTTCATCCTATGAAATCCTGGGATCTGCAGTTTAGGCAGGAATTCTCACCCAGATGGCTCTAAGGCCTCACCAAATTACAAACCCTAAGATCCTCTACGATGAGCCATGGTAGTTAAAGTGGAATTATGCCATAAATGGGTAGTGTGAAAGGACCATAATCAGGAATGTATAATTTGCATTAGTGATTTAACTTCAAATTCCATCATCCTTTTAGGGATGATGTGACTTGTAATCCAACATCTGAAGGTCCTTTGGTTCCACATCTACTTTAAATCAAAACACTAAGCAACAGTTGCCATAGTTTTGTTGCTGTTGTTGTTTTTGTTGTGTGCCTTCCGACTTATGGCAACTCTAAGTCAACCCTATCACAAAGGTTTCTCAGCAATGCTCAAACTACAGGACATTGACTCTTAATTAAAGACAACATAAAAGGATGCCTTAACTACAGGTGCTTTGAAAATACAACTATAAAATCTTGTAAAGAACTTATACACATGTATGCACATGCCCATGTACACATAAATGTAAGCACATTTTTGCAGCAATAAAACAAATTATAACACACAGAAAGACATCAGCCCTCCCCCACCCCAACTGCACTAGTTTTAATAAGAACAGATGTCTGGCACTTCCACAGAGATTATTTTTGTACATCACTTAACAAACGCCACAAAGCAGCTACTTTACTGAGGACACTGCCTGCTGTTTAACAGCTTCCTGAAATTTCACAGCCATTTCTACAAGCCTTCAGGCTAGAAAATAAGGCATGTGTCCTTACTTAAAGACTCTCTTTGATCAAACTATGATGGCTAGGGTGTGTAGCTCTCCAGGCAAAGGCTCTTGGCAGAGCCACTCTTTCCAGTATATAGCCATACATGGTAAAGTGATCACAATATTTATGGCAATACGACATGAATAAAACTAGTTACATTTCCAGTTTTGTTCCCACAAGGAGAGAAAGGGGACACATGAACAGTACAGCAAAACTACGTATGAGCAACAGCACTGTCTTTGGTGTTTCAAAAAATATAGTCTGCATAGTCAGAAGTACTGCAGCCAATGTGGTGTAATGGTTAGATCAGAGCTTTCCAAACTGTTTATTGTGAGACATTAGTGTGTCACCTGCAATGTGCAGTTGTGTTGCATCAACATAACGGGTGGAGGGGCTGCCCCTCCAGCCACCGCAGCAGGCCAGTCCCAGGTGAAGGGGCTGCTTCTGCCACCGCCACCCCGGGCCAAGGAAGACCCTGGAGAGAGCTGCAGGCCAAGTTGGGGTAGAGGGGCTACCTCTGCTGACCCCTGGGCCAAGGAAGAACCCATCAAGGGTGGTGGCAGGCCAGACCCAGGTGGAGGGGCTGCCTCTACTGCCATCACCACCCTGGGCCGAGAAAGACCCTGGTGAGGGTGGCGGCAGCAGCTGGCCAGCTTCGAGTGGAGGTGCTGCCTCCATTTACCGAATTACTGTGTCACAAAATGATGCATGTCTAAAAAGTGTGTCACCAACACAAAAAGTTTGGAAAGCTCTGGGTTAGACTGTGCTGAACCAGGATTGGAAAGGGGTGGATTCAAATCCCTGCTCAGTCAAGAATCTCACTGACAACCATGGACTGATCTACCACATAACAGTGTTGTGAGAATAATGGGGTGAGGGAAATAGGACAAGGGATGCCACGTACACCATACTGAACTCACTGGAGAAAAGGCAAGATATAACGGAAACTTATCAGTCAATCAATTAACTAACACTAAAAGAGAAATGTTTAGTGCCATATTCAGTAGAAGAGAATTTCCACACTACACTGTTTTAGTGCTATTATTCCACTTTCAACATCCTATGGAATCCTGGGGTTTGTAGTTTAGGATGGGCATTTAGAATTCTCAGCCAGAGAGCTCTTTGGTCTCAGAAAACTTCAAACCCCAGAATTCCACAGGATGTTGAAAGTGGAATAATAGCACTATAACAGTGTAGTGTGGAAATAGCCAGAGCTTCCTGTAGGACTTGCTACTACAGTGCTATGATATGGCACAATCCTGGAGTGAAGCATACAACAGGACTGCCTCAAGAAAGTCACCAAGTTCTCCAACTATAAGCTACAACATCTAAAAGTAAGTCTGAGGGCAGAGAATTGTCAAATTAACAATTTGACAATTGAAGGGTGGGGTATAAATGCTCAGAATAAATAAGTAGCAATGAAGAGGACAACAGCTCAGTAACAGAGCATGCAGATTCTTTGCGTAATAAACATTTCAGGTTCAGGTTCCAGGTAAAACAGGAAAGAGATCTGCCTGAAATCTCAGAAAGCCACTGCTAGGCAGAATTGACAATGCTGTACTAGTCTGAGTCATGCCATTTCAGCACTAGACTGTTATAGTGCTATTATTCCACCTTCAACATCCTATGGGATCCTGGGGTTTGCAGTTTAGGGAGGGGCCTTTGAGGATGTTGAAAGTGGAATAATAGCACAATGAAATTCTAGTGTGGAAATGGCCTTACTTTCAAAAGACGCTAAAAAAAGGGTAAGCAAACCGCAAAGCTACATACTGCTTTCTTTCTCTGTCCCCTGAAACTCTCCGCACCACACAAGAATTTGCTCTGAAGACTTTTTCAGTGCTCAGAGAGGGTTTTTAGGGTACATGGATGATTGCAGAGAAAAAGAGGGAAATCACTGCTTCTGCCAGCAGATGAACACTTTGGAATCCTGTCCCAAGGCTCCAATTCTCCCTGAAGAGATAACTGTGAGTTTTGTGCCCTCTTGGGACTACTCACCAACTTATCCATTTCTTATAACCATGAATACCACATGAAAATTTGAAAAGGGACGTGTACATGTTTAACACAGCAAAGTACCTAATGATATTAATTGCTGTATTGTCAAGACTTAGATTTGCTTCAGCAGTTGGAGAGATCATCAGCACTGTGCATTAATTCACATCAGTTTCTTTCTACACAGGTGCTTCATCCTATTTCCATATCAATAATTAGTGTTTGACAATGAATGTTATAAAACCTGTCTAGGAGAAAAAGACAGGGCTAGTCACAACACCAAGCTAAATGATTGGTTTGACTGTAAAGAGAATTGGGGCCAATTAGTTTAAAAGTAAATTTACAGACTCTGTGTGTGTGTGTGTGCATGCGCACGCGTGTGCCAGAGAGACAGAGACGCATAAGAATATGTGATGCTGTGACAAATAAGAATGTACAACCTTTTATCTTGCAACATCTACAATACTTTTGTAGAAACACTTAAATCTTGACTAGGTATTCAGCATGAATAAGGGGTAGCGACATGCACATTGATTCCACCTAATATGTTCTGGTTGCTTTTTGGTGCTTGCCCCTCAGATTTTGCTGTATTGAATGGCAACTCATGTTCAGATGAATGCAAGAACTTCCTCAGACCATGTCCCAAAACTGCAATGTCTGAACAAGGTCATTGATGGTGGTGTGCATTCACTATACTATTTACTATTATGCATTCACTATATTATGATCAGTTTGTACTTCTGAACAGGGCTGATATCATAATAACATCTGGCTGCTTTGCTGATAGGCAAGATAGTGTTCTAAAAGTGGCTGCTGCCATTCCCTGGTTTCTCTATTATCACTCCCAGTAACATATGCAACATTTCCCTGATAGTTAAGGAGGACTGTGTGACTTCACTCTATGCCAACAACGCCCAATCCATCTGGGGATGCATTGCTAGAATGCCAAACATGGTGGAAGTTTTACGGGTCCCAAGGCATAGTGTGGGAACAGGCACTATGTGAGGTTCTTACATTGTTGTCTAGATGTATAATCAACAAAAATTATAAATAAGCAACCTGAAATATGATTGCCAATTTACAAAATTGATTTCACCCTCCTGTAATAGTAATGTAAGGTGCTACTGAGCTGATGGACTGCCAGATTGTTTCTGGTTCAATCCCTCTCATATACCTGGACATTTAAGAGCTTCTGTTAAGAGCTGAGTTATAGTTAGAAAGCAGTGGGTAATTTGCAGAATCAAGCTGTGTTCATTTGGATTCTGTCTAAACAAAATTAACATCATATGTTCCCAAACAACAAACTCAGCTAAACTATTATTCCATACAGCTTGCCAGTAATTCGAGTTATTTAAAAACTCTAATTCAGATTTCATTGCTCAAGAGCTTTCACAATTTAAAATACATCTGTATGAGTTATTTTTGTATGGTTAAACACAGAAATCCAAAGCTTTCATTGCATTCTCATATCTCCAACACAAAGGCACTTTAGGGACCACAGTTTGGAAGAACACTTGCTCTGCATGCCCAGATTTGATCCCAGATACCCCCAGTTAAATGGATAAAGTTAGCAGATGCTAGGAAAAAACCTGCACTGAAGAACTTTTAAAACAGGAGTAGGAATAATGTAACCTTCCAGACGTCTTGCATTCCAACCCTCTGAAACCCTTGCCAGCATAGCCAATGGTGAGGAATGTTAAGATCTGAAGTCCAATAACACTGGGAGAACTCACAATTTCTGTCCCTAAAGCCACCGGCCATTAGTAGACTCGCAACTCTTGACTTGCTCTCAAACAACTTCCTATGCTCCTATGTTCTTCTCTATGTCATTCTACTGAATGCAGAAAGCAGATCTGCATATATATTACTTACCTTGTCTATATATACCCTCCCCTCCATTTGACACGCACAGAGAAAGCCCTCTGGCCCATAGGGCAAAGTTTAGGGCATGTATTTTGAGGTGGTGGATGAAATATGTTACATACACTGAGTGCTTTTTCCCCTGTCAACAAATGTTAAGAAGTTGGGTTTTTAAAAACTCCTCTGCTTTGCGTGCCTCTCTAATTTAATTTTAATTAATAAATATGTAGGTGAAAGTATCTATTGCAAGAGACTAGGTACACTTCTTCAGGTTCTAAGCATAAAATCACAGTAGTTTCACAAAGGGTCTGTGACTACAGACTTGCTGGGACTCAGAACCTGGGTAGGGATGGGGGGCCGATTAAGACAGGAGTCCTATGAATCCAGATGGTTACCTGAAAGCTCTTGGAGAATTTCCCGTTGCCTTGGCAGATGAACTATCAAACTTCAGGTCAACCTCTGGAATGGAGAAACACCCAGGGCACGGGACATGGTTACTCTTGAGCACCTTCTCCTATTCCCTGGGTTTTTTAGAGAACTGGCACTGATGAAACGTGCAAGAAAGAGACTAGAGTGATGTTGGCAGATAACAGTGAATACAGATTAGAGCCCTCTGAGGGCCTACTCTACAGATGAAAAAATTTCTTCTGTGCCACCATTGCATTTACAGGGAAATCAGCTGAGAAGTTTTGAGAAGTTAAAGGTCTTTTACATGTTGGCCCATGAAAACAGAACCTAGACCACTGAACAGCTTGCTGTGAACAACTTGCTTGATAATTTAGAGAGAAAATTACTCTGACTTGGATGTAAATTTGGTCCTGGCTTGTCCAGTGATAAGGGATGTTTTTCAATTTGTACAGCCTGAAGATATTTGGAGAGGTGAAGGCCACCGCATGTGAATTAGACCCTTGCCCTTCCTGGTTTAGTAAAACAGCCAGAGGAGGAGTGGCTCAGTGAGTAGAGAGGGTGGTTGATGCCTTGCTAAAATAAAGTAGAGCTCCACTGTGTCTAAAAAAGGCAGTTATAAGACCACTGCTGAAAAAGCCTTTCCTGAATCCCACCATATTAGATAACAACGGGCTAGTTTCCAATATTCTACTTTTGGGCAAGGCACTGTAGTACATGATAGCCACCCACCTCCAGGGGTTTCTGGATGGGATGGTTTATCTAGATTAATTTCAGTCTGGTTTTCAGCCTGGGTATGGGACAGAGACAACTTTGGTCACCTTTGCTGAGAACTGGAGAGGGGGAGTATGCTGCTGTTGGTTCTACTGGGCCTCTTGACAGCATTCAGTACCACCAGTCATGGTATTCTTCTGGGCCATCTAGCTGGAAGAAGACATGGAGGCACTGTTTTACAGTGGCTCTGTTCCTCCCTTGGGGGGCAACCCCAGAAGGTGGTGCTGAGTGACCTCCTGGCCATTGGCCTGTGGGGTCCCTCAGAGTTCTGTTTTGTCCTCCATGCTATTTAACATATACAAGAAACTGCTAGAAGAGACTGTATGTAGTTTGGGGCCTGGTGCCATTAGTAAGCAGATAACACCCAGCTTTACTACTCCTTTCCACCTCAATCCCCAGTTAGCTGTCTTGGTTCTAAACTGGTGCCTGAGTGAAGGTAAATAAGCTGAAAATTAATCCAGACAAGACAGAGGTGCTCTTAGTCAACTGAAAGCCTTTGCTGGATGGGATTATATTGTCCCTGAAAATTCAAGTTTGCATGGATGTTTGGATTCAAACATGAGCCTTGAAAGCCCACCTTTTTGGCGAGAGCGCATCTGCGCAGGTAAGGCTTGTGCATCAGCTGCACACATGAGACATCGGATGTGGCCATGATGCCACTTGCTTAGTTACATTCTGTTTGGATTACTGTAATGCACTCTACTGGGCATAAATATCCTAAAGGCACTAGACTCCATCTGATCTTGGAAACTAAGCAGGATCAGCTCTAGTTAGCTGTGGATGGGAAACCAGTTCTGGTTAATACATGGAATAGATGTAAGTTGACAAGTGACTTGAAGGCACTTAACACACAATGTACTCTACATGAGGCTGTGCTGAAGAGTGCTTGGAAAGTTCAGCTGGTTCCAAGAGCTGCAGCCAGACTGTTAACTGGGGCTAGCTACAAATCCTTTGTTGTAATAGCTCTGCTGGTTTCCAGTCTGTTTCCAGGCACAATTCAAAGTGCGGGTTATGACTTACTAAACCTTATATGGTTGAGGTCCAAAATATCTAAATGACTGTATCTCGGTATATGAGCCTGTGCATATACGAGCCTCCATATATAAGCCTACCCTTCCTCGGAGGCTTTTGAACAGAAGCTGGATGGTCAAATTTTGAGAATCCTTCGATTGTGTATTCCTGCAAGGCAGAGGGTTGGAGTTGATAGCCCTTGTGGTGTCTTCCATCCAGTGATGTAGACTCAAGTCGACAGACTCAGACTCAAGTTGGACTTAAGTCACTTTATAGAATCGACCCAGACGTCACTCGGTCATAAATGATGCACTGACTCGACTCAACTCGAGACTTGTATATTTTTAATGACTGACTTGATGCCCTTGGTTCAGTAACATAACACATTCGTCCAGAAACCTTACGACTTTGAACGCCTCCATCTCTTTTTGCCTACTAGTCACACGACAATTTCTCTCAAGTTCAAAGTGTGGGAGCATTTCTCAGAGGGGAACAGCAAACAGGTTAGGCAGTGGGCTTGAGGCAGGGTTGAGGTTTGCTCAGCAGCCTGCCCCTGCTGCATATCGGAGGAACCTTCTAAAACGTTTCCTAAGAGCAAAAGACAAGACTCACCCCCAGAGTGCAGGGTGCATTTCTCAGAGGGGAACAGCAAATGTGTTAGGCAATGGGCTTGAGGAAGAAGGATCCTTCCTTCTAAATCTTTTGAATCTTCAGTAATGGGGGGCAAGATAGGATCCAACGCTGCAGATGGCAAAATTGCAAATGTGGAGCGTCAACTCTGCTTAAATTGTTAAAACTGAATTTATTTCACTCTATCCAATAATTCTGGAATTTTGGTTGGGGTATAAAGTTGGCTTCCAGACTTGAGACTTGACTTGAGACAAGTATCTTCAAAGACTTGAGACTTGAAGGTAGAAACTTGAGACTTGGAGTCTCAAATACATCACTGCTTCCATCTCTATGATTCTACAAACCTGTATCTTGAGATGAGAGCCAGCGCAGTGTAGTGGTTTGGGTGTTGGATTAGGAATCTGGGAGATCAGGGTTCACATTCCTGTCCAGCTATGGAAACTCACTGGGTGGCTTTGGGCAAGCCCCACTCTCTCAGTCTCAGGAGAAGGCAAAGGCAAACTCCCTCTGAACAATCTTGCCAAAAACAAAAAAACCTGTGATAGGGTCCCTTTAGGGTTGCCATAAGGCAGAAATGACCTGAAAGAACACAACAGCAACAACAACAACCATGTCTTGAATTCTTCTGGGGAGGCCCTTTTCTCTCTCTCACCACCTACACAGGTACATGTGGTAGAAACATAGGAAGGAATTGGGTGGCTGCTTCCTGGCTCTTCCCAAAGAGGTTAGGCTGGCAACCTTCTTGCTGTCTTTTCATAGGCAGGTAAAATGCTTTCTGTTTCGGCCAACCTTCAAGTGTTTACTGCTAAAGGGAAAAGACTTTCCATGTGCAGTATTTTTCTTTGCTGTTCTTTGTTAATGGTTTGTTTTTAACTCCTTTTAACTATTCGATAATTATATTCTTAACTTTCATACAATGTAAACTTTCTAGCTGTATCTGTTTTAATTGTTGTAAGCTGCTTTGAATCCCAGGCCCTTTTCGCACGGCATTTGCCATGCGAAAGGGCGCCTGAAGCGTCGCGCAATTCTGAGGAGCCGAAAATGGTGCGCGATCGTGCACTGTTCCAGGGCCCAATGCACACTGCCGTGCATGCAGAGCCTCCGGAGCCATGGCGGTTGTGCTTCCTGCCCCAGCGCAGCCTGGGAAACTCCCAGGCTGCGCTGCAGAAGGAAGAGGCGGGGCTCTGGCACTACCTGCTCTGGAGCAGGCAGCTCGTGCGGAGCTGAAGCAGCGGGAACACGAGAGCCTCTCGCTGGAGGCTGCTTGCGCAATCCCCACACCCCAGCGCCAAAGAAAGGTAAGGTGCAGAAAGGGCCCCAGACTAGGAAATATAAATATAACAACAGCAACAAGTTTGAGTGACAGAAAAGAGTAACTCAGAAGCACCCCTTTAGAATTTCCACTTCACAACCTCCCCCTAAAAGTAATAGTTCAAAAAAGTTTTTCTGTTAGGGTTGTTTGCACTGTCAGAAACAGAAGCAAATTCTAGCTGGGTTGTTTACATTGTCAACTCTCCTCTCCTTTTACAAATATTAGGTACTGGAGACTTTTCAAACAATCACCCACTGTTGCTATGTGACACTGTGGCAGAACCACTAGAGATTGCTCAGGCAGTGGGTTGGAACTGAGTGAGATTAGGAACCTGCTCTCACATTGTTTGGAAAATCTCTCAACATCTATATTTTGAAACATTATTTATTTGGCTGCTTTGGAAAAAAAAATCAAAAACACTGCTAAATGGTCAACTGAATAATCTAAAAAATCTTGGAATACTATGATCTATATCTAATTTTACTCCAAAAAGTTCTAGGTTTCAACAAAACAGAATTAGAACTTCAACAAAATCATATTTCAGATGCTACTACTTTTGGACTGTTACCTGACAGAATCAATTGATCAATAAAAAGTGCACTGAGAAAGAGGCTGGAACAGAAGTATAAAAAAACAAAACAGACAACTGCATTCTCTGTCAGAAGGATTGACTACAACTAATTAGTTCTCCAAGTGATGCTTCTTGGAAATGTTTTTGAACAAATCAATAACTTTTGATGGCACTCAGTCTTTTATACAGAAAATGTTACCATAGAGAGACTGCTTGCTGTCAAACACAGAACAGGTATTATTAAGCACTAAGGTCCATTGCTTTCTATGTCCCATCTACAAGCCAATGGAGACTGCCTGTTGCCACCTGTCCTGCTTTTCATCCCTGCCTTTCCATCCCAAACTACCTGCTAGAATGAAAGAAAAGAGTCAGCCTGCATGCCAATGCCTTTTGAACCTGCAGGCCAAGAACACACAGTGCCACTATCACCATATGGCCTTCCCTTGCTGTTGCAAAATGAAAGATACCTGAACAGCCATGTGTATGGCAGCACCTCTCAAGCAGGCCAGGTAAGTGAACTACAGGGAGACATGGAAAGAGGAAAAGAAAGAAAAGGAGTGAGCAAGACAGAGACCATCAGCTGCTCATTTGGCTGAGGCAGTTGGGTATCAGCCCCTTTCCCCTACCATGTTTTTACTGAATGCTCTTTTGGGGTAAACTGTGAGGCATTTCAGGCAAGGGGGGCATTGTAGAGAAGAAGCCTCAAACACAAAGCAAACGGGGCACAAAAGATGGAAATCAGGCATATTCTTATACACCAATCACTTCTTGAGTTTTACTCCAGTATAGATTTTGAAATCTTAAGAACGTTTAGAATAAGTTCTAGTGTGTTCAATGGGATTTACATCCAAATTAAGGCTTAGATTACAGTCCTTTCTACAACGGTCTTACATTCAGTTCAATAGCGTAGGACCATAGCTATCTATAGTTTTTATAAGAACTTCAAATTAACAACACTTTTTTAAAAAATCTGTTGGCCAATTAATTAAGGACCTTTCTTGTTAATAGTTTCATAACAAATTAATCTAGCTTATATGTTGCATTCTTTGTGCAGCTGTTAATGGCTTGTTATTTTTATGAATAATGACTCTGCCTTAAAAAAAAAATTGTGTCAAAGGCCAAAAATGCATTAGGCACAGTGAAGGCAGGAATGGAGAAAGTCTCAGGAATGCCAGTCTATTTCTATTCTGTAAGCTGCTAGTAGCACAGAACCTTCATCCATGACTTAACATTATAACAAGTGAAAGACAAGATCTCTGGCTACTTCCCTTATCCCAATTTGTTAAGAAGAATTGTTGAGGGGACTAAAGAAGACAAAGACTAAAGAAGAATTGTGACCTTGCCTACCATCAGCTCTAGCTCTGCCTAATGTTTGCTTTGGCTTTGCCTCCTATTAGCGGAAGAGCCGGGGGGGGGGGGGCATTTGTATTTCTTGCCCCTGGGCTACTAGCCCTGAAGCTATGTCCCTGTCAAATCATCTCCAGGAGCTAGCAACTTTAACTAAGCACAAGCAATACCTCCAGTTTGTCTCTGTTCACATTCTGCTCCAAGGCTTCCTACAGGCCTCTGGTTAGCCACTATCCAGCATGACTCTTATGTTTTTAAGTAGTTTCTACACCACTAAACCTTTCCTTGAGCAACTCTTACTTTCAGCAAGGCTCTTGCATTGTCTGTCATTAGGTACTTTTGCTCCTATTTTTATCTCACTTTTGTAGACCCAACTTTACTACCTAATGATGACCTTACATCCTCTGACTAGGCCTCTACCTCTTCTGCTATTGCAAAACTTGTTACATGAAGGACAGGGTGGCTGTGCTATAGCACTTTGGTGACCTGCTTTTTAAAAGATGTGTACTCCTCCCTCACATAACCTTGTGTACAAGAACACCTGAATATAAAAGGGGATCTATTGGAAAAGATGGTAATGCTTGAAAGAATTGAAGAAAGTAGGAGAAGAAGACCATATTAAGGCGGATTGACTCAGTCAAGAAAGCCACAGCCCTGAGTGTGCAGGAACAGAGCAGGGTTATTGATGATTGGGACTCTTGGAGATTGCTCATTCACAGGTTCACCATAAATCAAAGCTGGCTTGATGGCAATTAACAAAATTAGCAAGATCAGACACTCAACTATATGGGACTTTAATCACAAAGCTACTCTGCAATTATTGAAGGTATCTGAAAGCTTGTTTACCTTACATCTTGGACCTATCTTATTTTATAAACGAGTTTCAGACTTGAAAGACTGAAAATGTAGTAAATGATGTAATTACAACAATTTTTTTCTATATTGTGTGGCACAGCTATTCTAATTTCAAGGCTGTGAGCACTCTCTATTGCCACCTGGTGGTTGTAATGTGGGCCTTTTCTGGATCTTCTGCTAGAGATAATTTGCAGATTACCGCAATTTCTGACCTATGGTCATGTTAAACAATGGCAGCAACAAAATAGTTCCCCACCCCGTCCCTGATAAACTGTTTTACTAACATGAAAAAAGTTTAAGATAGCCAAGAATGGATTTGTTTGTACAACACCTGTCAATTTCATTTAGTTCTGGCTGCTATTGTATGCTTTCAAAGTCATTTCTGAGTTATGGTGACTCTAGGGCAAGCCTGTCATGAGGTTTTCTCGGCAAGATTCGTTCAGAGGGGGTTTGCCACTGCCCTCCTCTGAGGGTGAGAGAGTGTGAGATGCACGAGGTCACCCAGTGAATTTCCATGACCGAGCAGGGATTTGAAACCTCATCTCCAGAGTCATAGTCCGGTGCTCAAACCACTATATCACAATGGCTCTCCTTTGTTCTCATAATCCATACAAATTTTTGGTTTCAGAAATCCCTAAATTTTAAGTATGTGTCTTGTGCACCAGGCTCTAGTTGGCAGATCTCAGAGCTCTAGTCACGAACAAAATTGATCCTGTAAATTTGTTTTCCTCTATTGCATTGTGGACTGCCACTATCTTGTTGGTTCCACAGAAAGATTCAAGTAGGTTATGGATGGAATCTAGAGAAACCTAGAAGCCCCAAGTATCACTGGCACTGCTAAGGTTAAGCACACAATTAAAGCATTTCAGTCCCATTAAAGTTTGGCAAATGAAACAGTTTGCTTTGAACGGACTGTTTACTACTGTCATGGACTGTGCAAATTAGTTGCTTTCATGAAGTTAACATTTTAACAAAGAAACTGAGACATTTTTAAAACTCAGGAGCAATTTTTAGACCTGCACTCAATGGTTACTGTTTATGTGTTAAAGTATTTTCTATCTACTTCTCTATTATGACTATGTTTGGAGTTAGGAAAAACACTATTATTTTTATTCAGTCATACATATACGCCTACATGTCAAAAAGAAAATAACCAAAGTGAAAAACAGGTTTTTTTGTAGGAATGTTTAAAAGAAATACCAACAGGACACATCACTGACTCTAGAGATTATTTTGTTCACAAATTCAAATACAAAATCAAGAAAAGTCTAACAAAGTGCTTCTCAAACTGATATAAACTGGGAAATTTTGTCTTCAATATGCCAGTGACCAGTATGATATTTGTGCCATTTTATTATCTTATTCACACAGTTTCCTGGAAACCTGACATAGACTAACAGGCAACGGCAGACTGGCATTGTTCTACTTTGAGTATCACTAGTAGATTGTACTATGATGTGAATGAGAAAGACAGAGAGGTAAACACTATGACTTGGCTGCCATTGTTACGAGACCATGGATCCTAAAATGGCAACCCACAAACTCACTCCATGGGATGTGTCAGCGGTGCTAGCAAATTGTAACAAAAAATTGATCTCTTTGCTGCTCATTATCCAAAAAAAAAAGAGATAAAAAAAAGGTCAAGGAAAAGTCCAGGCTGCTGTCCAAGCGATAAGAAAGCAAGCAGAAAAGTTTGGGGGGGGGGTACATCTCAAAATAAAGCTACAGATGACTTCCATGGGGGAGGGAGGTTGGTGGCTTCCAGGTTGATGATAACTGGTGACAAAAGACATTGTGCAGTTGTCTTCTTCTCCTTGACCTTTTTTTTTTTAAAGGAAAAAAAGACAAACAGTGAGAAGACACGAGATGGCAACAAGTGAAAGACACTGCCTGGACTTCCTATAAAATGCTATTAATGGGGCTGAATGACTGCATGATAAAAGCCTCATCGGGAAGTATATTAGCTGTCGAAAGCTTAGTACAACTGTCAAGACAAGCTATGGTCCTTACTAGGCACTTGTAGCACGCACAATATAAGCCAGAAGCCATCTAGCTATGCAAATTGTTGCTAGTTTAAAAGAGTCTTAGATTAAGGGATTATTCAGATGGCATAACTTTAATCTTTTTTTTTAATGATTTATTAAATTGAAAATTAGCCTTGTTGTGATGGTCTGCCATCACTCCTCCCACTGCACATCCAACTTTGGTGTTTCTGTCATTGTATTAGACAACCATGACTGTGAGCAACAATGGTCTAGTCTGCTTGTTTACATACAAATGGGCTGCGCTATTCTCAAGGTTCACTTATATTGTCGAAGGAGTGGCAGCAATGAAATGTGTCTCTATTACCATAGAGACTGGACTGTTGCTACAAGTTGTCACAACTGAGCCCTAACACAGCAGGCTCACCCTGGTACTGGTCGGTCATGATCTCTGCCATTTTAAAGACAAAAACAAATCTCCTCCCCCTGCAAAAAAACTCCTATGCTCTTTGCTTTCTGAAATTTCACACAGAACTCCAACTGAGATTCTTTAGCTAGCTCCTAGAAACTGAATGTGTGTCCATTTAAGAGCTAAATATGCATGTTTTATTCAAGGCGCTAATAATTAGGACGCTAAACTTTCACTAGAGAAATAGCCATGGTCTCACAATATTCTCTTGCATAACATAATACATTTTAAAATAGCCTCTTACCTTTTCTTCTGCTTTCAGCTCCCTTTCTTCCTTATTTCATTTGCTATTTCATTATGATCTCACTAATGGTTGCCACAGCACCAAGCAATTAGTGATGGGTATCAAGATATGCAAGTCTAAAGCCTTTCAAATCATTCACTTACTTCTTAAAGAGCAGGCTGAGAAAGAATCCCAGTTCCAAATCAATGCCACAATTTCAAACAATTTCCACTGTATACTTTTATACAAACTAATAACCAGAACAAAATCATGGGTGCCTACCATCTCCAATTCTGGAGAAGGTTAATAATGCACAGTCTCCCTGCACAGTACTAGGAGGAAAAAAACAATATACAGAATGACTTCCACAGTAATGCAAATACACTTACGGTAAATATCTTTTATGAGTCTTTTGCTAATGCCCCAAGGCAGGCACTGAGAGAAAGGAGACAAGGGAAAGGGGAGAGAGGGAAAAAGAGAGAGAACAAATATTCCTACTACAGACTACACGGGAAACAGAACGGTCATCTAAATGAAACCTGTAGTTTACTAAAAAATTAAAAGTAAGGCTTTGCACAATTATGGCATGTTATGAATTCTTGAATGATATCACCCGCACAAAGTCAAAAACAAATATAAATTTAAAATGCCCTACAAGCCAGGCTATTTCTAGAAGACAGTTACTACTGGTTTCCTATTCTACAAGCTGTGCTTACTTGGCTTAATAGGGATATTTCTAATTCTGAACAAATACTTTAAATGGAAGACCATCGCTTGAAAATGTGGCTGGTATAAATGATAAAAAACAAAACAAAACCAGAAATCTTTCGTTAAAAATTGTTTTAATTGGTAACCATAAGAACTTGTGAACAGATGGGTGAGTGCCGGTCATGCTATGACACTGTTTCTAGCTTTACTGTAATTAGTATATTCTTTTATTACACTATAGAACTATATTCATAGTCTTTTAAATTAAATGAAAACACATCCTTAATAAAAATTCTGTTGCTGCTTTGAACTTGTTTGTAAATGTTGTTTTATCTTTTATGGTGTCTTAATTTTTGGTTCTGCAAAAACACCCAGAAAACACCGGGAAAACATTTCCATAGTAAAAACTATATGTGTCCACACAACACTGATTTTTCTGACAACGGAACAGAATGTACAAGGTTACAGCTGCCTGGTTCATGTATAAAGTAAAATCAAGATTTAGTAATAGCAGAGCTTGGAAAAGTTACTTTTTGAACTATAATACTCAGAATTCCCTGGCAGGAATTTTTTTCCAAGGTCTGGGCAACCCCTTACAAAATGAGCAGGGTCTGAGTTTCATTTTTCTGCTGTTTGGATCAACTCTGAAAAATGTACCCTGCTTTCCACAGTTCCAGCATTGTCACCATGGCATCGCCTTGTGAAATCTACTCCTGACTGAGTTGCCACAGTCTACATTGTCATTTTGATGTAACAGCTGTAGTTTAATGAACACAGGAAGTATTTTATTATGACACGTCAAGGCAGGAAGAAGAGAGTGCTCTTCTTAGCCCATTTCAATACTTTCAATACTTACTTTCCATTTAAATTTGACTTAATTCTTTTTCTAGGATGGCAAAAAACCAAAACAGAACAAAACAAAAAACCCAACTGTGCTAAACTGGAGAAGTTACTCATGTTTTCCTTCTTTTTCAAGTTCCCTACCTTACAGGAGGCACATCAATGTTTGAAGATACAACTTTGCGCTTCTGTTCAAGAAGACAAACTGAACGAGTGCTTTCTTTTTCATGCTCATGGACTCTGCTGGATTTTTTGGTGTCTGCTGCTTTTGAATCCTCTTCCTTCATAGCCAAAAGAAAAAAATGTTGGTCTGACAGTTTTTGATTCAGATCACTTTTCAGGTCCTCCTGCTGAAATGCTGTGAGGTTCATGTCACGCTTTATGCTGGTTGCCTGAAAAATTAAAAGGGGATTATTAGATTTCTTTCCATTCATTTTAAAAGACGGGGCAGATGTAGCCTTCAGGCACCCAAATCTATTTAGAAGCTCTGACTCACATTTCTACTACATTTGCTTTAAAGGTATCAGAAAACCCCTTCCCTTCCCAGAGGTATCTGTAAATCGTCCTGAGAACATTTCTGAGTGTGTGCTCCACAGATTCAGTGAGAGCAACAGAGGCATTCAGATATCCTCAGTAAACAGCATGCCATCTTAGCTCTACAATGTTTTTCCTCCATGTCTAAGGCACTGCTATTTGCTAATGTACTGTCACATTTTATTTCTGTTTATATGAAATTTCCTTCAATGGAATGCTTTCCTTCCATGAGTCCTCTGCTCAGAAGTGTGTCCTCTGTCTACGCAACAGGTGATTGCAGCACATAAAGTAACTGGGCAGATGACTCCAACAACCCCACAGATATGACAGGTAGAGAGCAATCCCCCCTCAACATCTCGTATTCAGAAGTACATTGCTCCTGAATTGAGAGTCCATTTAGCTACTGTCGGTTGGTTTGGTCTTGGTTTTGTCTAACTCTTCTTAAAAGTCACCTTTATGTCCTGTAGCAGTGAATTTAAAAAAGTAACAGTCCTTCAAGTGGAATGTTATTATGTTCTGAATCTACTGATAGTTAATTCCATTGGGGAATACCAAATTCTAGTATGACGGAGGAAAAGGCTCCCTCTCCACACCTGATCAACAGTTGTATTAGCCTCTATTTCCCTACTCAACGATCTAAAAGTCCCAGACCCTCTAACCATGTTGTGCTGAAAATGTGACCTCAAACCCCACCATTCTGTTGAGTGCCCTCTTCTGTATTTCTTTCAGTTCCACAAAATCTTTTTGTAAATTAGAATGACCGAACCCAACATAAGATACCAAACATGGCTGCATCACAGATTAGTACAAAGGTGTTCTGATGGCTTCAGCTTCATGTTCAGTCTCTTTCCTAATAACTGTCAACACTGATGGCCAGACCAGATGTGATTTGAGCACTACTTCAAAGCATGATTTTGGGTGGGTACAAGCAGCCCTTTGGAGTCTGAATAATCTCAGGGCCATGAGTGGCAGGGAAATGGAGTTCAACTGTCCTTGCCGCTCCCTGCCCCATCGCCTCTCTGAAGCTGCTATGTATTTTTCAAAATGCATTCAGAGGGCAACTGAGATGGAAAAAGATACGGAGACCAAGCTGTATAAGTAATGGCTTAGGGAGCTGGGTCTGTTTAACTTGTAGAAGAGAAGATTGAGGCCCTTTCCGCACCACCCTCATTTAAAGACCTCAAGGAATGCCATGCAGAAGATGGAATGAGTTTGTTTTCTGCTGCTCTGCAGATCAGAACATAAATCAACAGATCAAAATTACAAGAAAAGAGATTCCACTTAAGCATTTGCAAGAAATTCTTGACTGTAGGAGCTGTTTGACAGTGGAAGGGATTGCCTCAAAGGGTAGTAAATTCTCCTTCTCTGGAAGTCTTTAAACAGAAGTTGGATTGCCACCTTTCAAGAGTGCTTTAACTATGTACTCCTACATGGGGTGGATTAGAGGGCCCCTGCAGTTTTCTTTCAACTCTATGATTCTATGTTGCTAAGAAAAGCTGCTACTGACACCAATTCATACTATCAATATCACTTCCAGTTTGGTCTCAGATATTTTTCCCCCCACTGTTACTGCATGTCAAGTTTCCAGTGAGTTGCCCACTTATAGGAACACTTTGCTAGATTATCACAGCCAATTTGTACCCCAACAGAAAGACACACACACACAATTTTCGGATTTTTTTGGGGGGAGGGGGGTCCAGTGTGTGCCACTTTTCTCACTTTTACTGAATCCCATTTGTCCCTGCACCCACTTTCTTTATCCTGTTCCAGTTGTAAATTCTGCTGACCTAGAACAAGAAACATCAGCTAGGAAGAAGACAGCTTGCTCCTAGTCAAATTCTATCATCACGGCCAAGTAAGGGGACTGTCAGAAAGTCTGGCCAAGTAAAAAACTATTACAAGAAAGACCATGATGCCCCCTCCCCCCTTTGTGTGTGTGTGTGTGCGTGTGTGTGTGTGTGTGCGCGCGTGTGTGTGCGCGCAGTGTGTAACTTTTGGTTAAAAGTTGAAACTCCCAGGAGCTTTATAAATAATTTATGTTTATTAATACATTTTTTAAAAAACTCAGGCATCCATCATCACAGAGCAGTTTGATTATGTAACAATGAGCAGGGGTGTAGGGAGATATTTTTCACTGAGTGGCAGGAAAAAAAATAAAGGCAGAAGGGTTGGGTCATCAGTCGCTATAAAAGAGGTTTAACAGAAGGAAATTTTCATGGGGGAATACAATTATGGGCTGGAATTCTGTTGGTTAGTGCCAACCGAAATAGACCCATTCAGCGATTTGTTGAATGGTAAGTCAACATATGGTAAATCTGTTTGATTCAATGGGTTTACTTTGGGTAGGATAAGCAACAGGCCATCGTCTGGGGGGGCAATGCCCTCATTTGCCCCTACTATTGCTATATTCCTTCTGGTGAAACGAAATAAAATAAAATTAAATTAAATTAAATTAAATTAAATTGCACTGTGGTCCCTTGAGGGAAGGCTGGACAAAAGATGTACATTTAAGAGTCTCTGAACTTACCACTGCTGACAATTGTATCTCATTCCCAAACACAACAACCTTGGGTTATAGAAATAATTTTCTGAATTTTATTTGAAGGAAAGTGTCAGCTATGAAAAAAGGTGGAACATTGTGTGCAGCCCATCTTATAAATCGGGTGTTTATCACACAGGGACAAAGTAGGTCCTCCATATATTGATAGATGGCAACTCTTACTAGCTGTAGCTAGCACAGTCAAAGGTCAGGAATGCTGGGAGCTACAATGCAACATTTGGAAGGCCACATTTTGCCCACCTGTACATCTTTTATCACAGGGCCTTACTGTGAAACACTGCTGACTGTTGACCACTGCTAGTTTACATGGGTTACTGTGATAAATGCTTGCGACGGAGCTGAACTGTGGCACCTGGGGTGTCTGGGATTTCACCTTCATGTAGTGAAATGAACAAGCACATCAAAAACACAGAGCTGCAGAGTTCTGAGGGCTGCAAAGCTGGTCAACAAGTCCAATCTCCCGCTAACACAGATTTTCTGAGGTTTTTTTTTAAATAAACATCCCCAAATTAATCTTTTTTCCTGTTCAAGAAAAAAGGCAAATAGTCAGAATCATAGAGTTCTTTGACAATGCAAGTGAAGAGTCATTAAGCAGGTTTGAACAACCACTAAATAATATTTAGATTGGTCATCAAAATCCCTGACATCAGAGATGAGGTTCATATCACCCCTTGACAAAATAACCATCCATCTTCCCTAAGGAGATGGCTTTTCACTGATCTCACATTCCCATAAATAGGCAAAGCCCCACTTCATCAGAAACCCAACAATCCTCTCCTTCTCAGATGATGCTCAGAGAGTATCCAGTGATGCTCTCTCAGTTTCTAAAAAACTCTACATATACTTAGAACCTCAAGATTCTAGCCAGCTAGGTAAAATATAACTAGCTAAATTAGATAGACTTTATTTTCATTTGGGGGAAGAATGGAGAGATTGTTAGTTCACCTTTTTCTTACTCCTTCCAGTCTTTTTCCCAAATAAACTCTGTTTTATACCCTGAAATTTGGCTTCATTGTTTTTCCTCACTGAAGCCTTTCCCCATGTGCAAGACTGCACAGTTGCTAAGATACCCTTTGTGTTCTTGGGATGTATCACAAGCTTTTTTTAAGTTCTGGCTTTTGGTAGATAATTCCAAAGCATCTTCCTTTTTATTTTTTTCTAGAACTAGGATAAAGAGAAGGAGCCTTGAGAGTATAGCTTAGAACTCCTTAAGCAGCTGAACAGCCTATCAATATTAAGGGAAGCCCTGAATACAAGGAAATCTAAACCATTTCCACACTATAGTGCCTCAAAGGCCTCTCCCTAAACTGCAAACCCCAGAATTCCATAGGACGTTCAAAGTAGAATAATACCACTAGAACAGTCTAGTGCGAAAATGGCCCTAGACACAGGGCAAGCTTCTTTCCACTTCATGCCAGATTTTTAACAGTTACTATAATCCCAATGAAAGGTTGCAGTGCAAACACATGTCACTGCATGCATGTTCGAAAGATTAGAAGCAAAATATATAAATACATTTCTCATTTTGAAGTTTCCTTGGGAGGTCTTCTGGCAGTTGTTTCAAGAGTAAAACTGGAATGATTACTTCAAGAACATAAATGGTTTCTGAGCTGAAAGCATTAGTCATTTCATACTTTTTGACATGCAGCCAGATGACACACTACCCAGAAAATATGTTTCCCTACTGTATTGGAAAGCAAAAACTCAGAACACAAAACAAACTATAATTAATTTTAAAAGCATAACTTTCAGTGTAGTAATAATTGTCATGTGTCTGAAAGACAGAAGGCAGACAAGATGTCGCTTCCTGAGAGAAGTTGATTTTCAACCAATTACCCCTGGTGGGGGAAAACAGTCTCTAATTCTGGGACAATTTACACAACCACTGGGCTCATGGAAGCTATTTGACATGTTTCTGTGCTTCTTAACCATGCCTAGCTAGTTATATATAATTGCCAACCAATACAGAATTAACTTGCTACATATTCACTGCAATTTCCATTGTTTGTGTTGTAGGTAATGTCATGCAAACGAGTTCAAACAGCTTTTGGAAGGTGTCAGCTGTACACAGCTGGTTAGCCACAGGCAAGGAAGTGGAACACACGAGGACTGTAACCAATTATTGTGTTTCTAAAGGTCTTGTGAAGTGATAGGTGTTTACTGAACATGTATCAATCATATGTATAGGTCTCCCCCCATATATTCAAGTCAGGAACTTTAGTAGCCACCCCAACACATCTTGATGTCTGAGCTGAAGGACAAGAAGGAACCCCTAGCCATTCCATACATGAAAGTCAATAAGATTGGCAGCTGAATCATACTTTATCCCTCATGAGGAGACAACCTCTTTTGAAGGGATAGGCCAGCCTAGGGGCCCAGGACAAGTTACATGGTGATGCCTATATGTTGTTGTTGTTGTTGTGTACCTTCAAGTCATTTCTGAGTTATGGTGATGCTAAGGCAAACTTATCATGAGGTTTTCTGCAGCTGAGATTATGTGACATGCTCAAGGTCACCTAGTGGATTTCCATAGCCAAGCAGAGAACTGAACTCTGGCCTCCAGAATCATGGTTCAACACCCAAACCACTAGAGCATGCTGGCTCCAGGTCTCCATGTATCATCCCATATTTCAAATGACAGCAGGAGTGTAGAGATAAATAGAGACTGAAAGATAGCTTGCCTAATGACTTCGTGACTAATATTACATTTAAAGCGGGGATGTCCTGACTCACTCTGGCTAAGATAAGTCTTAAGGAGTTAAGAGTGAACCATACCACTTTAGGTGAAATGCTCTTTAGTCATCCCTGTGTTTGTAAATCTAAATCTAGGCTACACTGTTGTAAACTACAGGTAGTTGAATGTGAAAGAATAAAGTCTTTTTTTATTTTTGGACAGAGCAAAGCAGATATTCCTAGAAGAGCAACATACAAAACTTTTTTTTTCTTCTGTAGGAGCAACTTGTCATTGGAACAAATTGCCTTGGAGGGTAGCAGATTCTCCATTTTTTGAGGTCTTTAAACAGAGGCTAGATGGACATCTTTCAGAAGTGCTTTACACGTGTGTTCCTACCTGACAAGTGGTAGGGCTAGATGATCCTTGTGATCCCTTCCACCTCTAAAATTGTATTATTCTAACATATTGCAGAGACTATGAGGCTCTGGTTAGGAAGCTGAAGGACCCTGCAGCACATGTGTTTTTCTCATTACTCTTTCCTGTTGAAGAACACAGCTCAGGAAAAGAAAGAGAATACTGAGGGTCTGCAGATGGTGCTGCTAGGAAAAATATAAGTCAAGCCAACAGGCTATCTGAAGGATAGCCTTCATTCTTCCACATGAACCTGTCTGTGTTTGGAGATTTTCTGGGCAGTCACTTCTCTCTGTCCCACCACCCTCACTGGCACATCTGATGGGATGATGCAATACACCCTGGCTTGCTGTTAGTCCTGTTCTGTTACCTCGAACACTGAGACCGTTTCTGAACTCTCCAAGCCCCTGAGATCTCTTCACTTTCAGAAGAGAACATCGATAGGCTTCCAAGTCTTTTGAAGCGAGAAGTAGCCGCAGTCCCACATACAGCTGTTTTTGAAAAGTGCTCAGAAACCTCAGCTGACCCACAGAACTGCAGTCAGATTGTCAACTCTATTCAACATACAACTCTCTTGTTGCAACAGGTTCATTGGCTATCAGTCTGTTTCTGGCCACAATCATGACCTATAAAGCCCTCTATGGCCTGGGTCTAAGCAGTATGAAGAGCCAGATCTTCCCATAGGAGTCTGCATGGATTCTCCTATCTTTAGAGAAGTACCTTCTCTAGATTCCACCACCTTCACAGACATGTTTGGAGGGAACATGGAATAATGCCTTCTCAGTGATTGTTCCCAGGTATTGGAACCACCTCCCTAGATACATCAGAATGGCTCCCTCCTTGCAGTCCTTTCATTGCCAAGTGAAATTTTTTTCTGTTCCAACAGGTTTTAGGAACTGACTTCAAGAATTTTTAGTACTATCCTGTTTCACTAACCTTTACCTTTTTTTTTCTTGTAATGATTTGATCTAAATGGTTTTACTTCTTTAGATAGTTTAACTGCCTTTTAATAACTTTTTATATGCTTTTAAGTATGTGTTGTATATACTTTTATTGGTATTGGTTTTAATTTTTGTAAGAGAGCAGGAGTAACTCCAATTTGTACTATATGGGGTCCCACTTTTCTGAAAAAAAATCAGATTTGCAATATGAATGAACTTTTTGGTTCACATTTGAACCTGAATGTGTCCACTGTCATCTCACCACAGAGACATATGCTTTATTTCATTCCCGGAGGATTACTGTAGTGCATTCTATGAGCCTTTCCACACTACACTGTTATAGCACTGTTATTCCACTTTCAACATCCTGTGGAATTCTGGGGCTTGTAATTTACTGAGGCTAAAGAACTCTTTGGTTGAGAATTCTAAATACCCCTCCCTGAACTGCAAAGCCCAGATTCCACAGGATGTTGAAAGTGAAATAATAGCACTATAACAGTGTGGTGTGAAAAGGCCCTAAGTCAGGCTGGCTTTGAAAACTTGATGTAGCTCAAATACTGTGGCCAGACAGCTGACCAGGGAAATACACAACCTTCATGCTACAGCAGCTGCACAGTGGCTGTCAAATGGTTTCCGGGTACAACTCAAAAGTGCTACTTTTTATCTGTATAGTCCTATATGACTCAAGACCAGACTATTTGTATGAACCTTTTCTACTGTATGAGCCTGCACATGCTTTAAGATCTTTAGGGGAGGTCCTTCACCCACAGGCTCTGCAACTCCCTGCCAAGGGAAGCGAGGCCGAACCCCTTCCTGTTGCATTTCCCCCTACAGAGAAAAGCCTGTTTATTCAAGCAAGCCTTTGGCATGCGAGCTGGGCTGCTGCTCAAGGTTGAATGCTGTTCCTTCTCTTTTATCAATGTTTTAATGGTGTGCTCCTTTTAAATGTATTTGTTTTTATCTGAGTTTGTTACAGCTACCCAACTTAACTGCCATTTTGGGTCATAAAGGTGAAACATAAATTAAATTAACCAAAATAAAATTGGTATTTCTCAATGGAAAATGCAGCAGGCTCATAATGTACATCATTATAGAAGCTCTATTGTATCTATTTACCTCTCTATCTTATTAAATAAACATAAACAATAACAATATAGAACAACACACAGAATTGAAAGTAAAAAGAAATCAAGACAATATATATATATAAAAAGGCAAACATTGTATAACAAAACAACAAACAACTAGACAACTAAACATCAACCAAGTACAAAAAAAGAAACAATCACCAAAAAAACCCCTACAAATAGTTTTAAAAAAATTGGTTTGCGCCCTTGTTGCAAACAGCTCCCACTAAACAAGTACACTTAAATATTAAATCCTTAATTATGTGGGTATGTTTTTTAATGTTTTTAATGTATTAATATATTTAATGTTGTTCACCGCCTCGATCCAGGTGGAGAGGCGGGATAAAAATAAATTTTATCATTATCATTATCATTATTATTATTATTTAAAATGCAAGTTTGTTGCTGATAGTAGTTACAACCTCATCAAGCTGTCTGGTATCTTGAGGTAAATATTTATCCTTGCCACTGACTTAGTTCTTTGAGTTTGGGGAACCTGGCATTATGGAAATAGAAGGTTTAGGTCTGCTTTACCTATGTATAACAAAACAATGAATGAATAAAAATAAAAATGAAACATTTCCTTTAAAGTTAGCTTTGTCCATGTTCCAGGTTTATGAGGGAGGACACAATTTATGCAGTGAAATGTCTTTAAACAGTTCTGCCATTAACAGTGAGACTCTTAGTTAAGAATCCTACTATTTTTAAAGAAGATTTAGTGGAAAATAAAAAGGAATCTAGTTTTAGCTTAATAGCATTTAACTTGCAGTGATCTAGCCAGCCTCTGGGCCAGAACATGTCCCAAAGTTGAAAGATATTATTCAGACTTGGAGTTTCCCATTGTGGTAATAATGCAATTTGATCTTGCTCTCCTAGTCCATATGCTTCCAAGAAGAACCACCATGCACCTTGCTTTAACAGGCCAGAAACTGAAGTAGAAAATTGACCACTAAAAGATGAGGGCTGTAGCAGATTTGGGAATACTTAATGGAATGGCTTTCAAACTGTGAATTCATAGCATCTTAGACTCTTCTGTATCTGACATGTGGCAAGACCTTCCTTGGCACTTGACAGGATGAGAAAGACATCTGAACTCACCCTGAGTATGCAAAACGTCTATAGGATGTCTTCGTCAAGCTCAAGAGAGTTTCGTCAATGAGATAGTCAGTAATTGTAAGTGAGACTCCCTGGAAAATAGCCTGCCTACTACTACACCACTCTGTGGGTCCAGGCAACCTGAAAGACTGTGGCCAGAATCCTGTCAGTGATAAATTAGGCATTACACCTGCTTATGTCCTTTACACGCATATCCTCAAGCATCTTCGCACAAAGAACCCACATACAATCTATCTGGCAGCTACTGCCACTCATCCTGCCCCAGCCATTAATGGCCGGGGTCAGTTAGGCAGCAGCTAGCTGCACCCAGAAAACATCTTCCCCCAAAGAAGACAGATACTGTCTTCTCTGTACATCCATCTGTAGAAACACAGCTGAATGTTGTCTGGTTGCCCAGCCATTAAAAGGTCTGGGGATGTGGTGCTAGTAGGAATTGCACAGACTACATACATGTGGAATGGGGAAAGAAGGAGCTATGTTTGATAGATTTCTGTCTGTAGCTTCTCATAGGAGCCTACCTGGATTATAAGATCTTTAGAGGAAGCCCTTCTCTTAGACCTATCATCCTCAAAATCATGTTTGACAGAAGGGCTCTTCCTTTCTAAGGCAGGTTAAGCTGGCTGGTCCCATCTCAGTTGTCCTTCTGCTATAGGCAAAAAACATTTTTTGTAATGAAGGGGACTTCTGGGAAACTAAGGCCCTTTCTGCAGGATGTCATCCTGCATTGCGGATGGGAGTAGGAAAGGACCCAGATAACGCTTATGCATGACATCTTCTGGGTCCCATCATTCTCCCATCCCCAGGCAGCATGATCATGCAGTAAATCATTGACAGGAAAAACCCATCAATGACCAGAGACTGCACAGCCCTTCTGCCGCCCTCCCACACTTACCTGCTGTGCGGAGGTCCTTGAAGCACAATGGCTGTGCTTCTTGCCCCAGTGCAGCCTGGGACGGTGCCCAGCCATGCCACAGAAGGAAGAGGAGCCACCATTGTGCTTCCTTCATTCACGGAAGCAGCCAGAGCAGGAGAGGCTCCATCGAGATCCCCACAGGACACTGCCGGGATCCAGTAAGTTGCAGAAAGGGCCTCCATGCTGGCTGAACAAAGGGCTATAAGTGCTATAATTGTTTTATTGGTGTGCCTTACAGATTGTTTTTAATCTGTCTGTGTTTTCATACAATATTTGTGTTATAATATACCATGGTTTATATTTGCATCTTTAAAAGAAATCTTGTTCTGAACCATCAGTTTTGGGAGAACCGCTGAATAGAAATTGAATAAATAATTTTTAAAAATTGATAGTCCTCTTGAACAGGGGTAGGGGACCTATATGCTGCCCCACAACTATCATCAGATGCTCACTTCAGGATCTAGTTATGAGTTTCCATGGGTGAGTGCGGGTGTGCTCATAAGTGTAATTTAAAGATGCAGTATGGAAAGATCTAATATAGTTAATAAATTGGTCTTTTAAAAAAAACAGAACAAGGATTGATGAAAACCAGACATAGCCATCCCACCACTGGTAGAAAATAATGTGTGGAATAATTTAGAAGCACAGGAAAGCTCAGGCTGTCTGATTTCATGGTGAGATTGATATTCATATCCAAAGGCAGAGAAAGAAAGTGCTCCAGAGGTAAGTTTGTGCTGGATCTTCAAAGGCCAACATAGTTGTTTAAAAAAGGATGTGCCAGTTAAAAATATAAGACCCCTGCTGTATCAGACACAAGAGCTATGTAGTCCAACATTCTGTTCCTGCTACGTTCAACCAACCAGATGTTTGGGAAGCCCACCAGCAGATTAAGACTCAGGGGCCAAGATCTTACATCACTTCAGTATAGCATAAGTATCCACTGGAGGAGTTACCTTACACAACCACTATACTGAATATCAATGCAGCATGAGGTATATGGATCAATGGTCAATGCACATGGTTGTCAATCCATTGTGTAACTATAATGTGCAATGCACAAAGCCAATGCATAATCACATGCTACTTGAATGCACTACCACAGGCTTCACAGCATCAAATGTGAAATTTCAATTATGCTACTATCTGCTGGATACAATTGTCGTGCACTGTCCAAAAAAATCTCTCCACATGCAAAACCTATGTTTGCAGATGTCACTAACAGGGTGCCACTAACATGGTCTGGACTATAGGCAATTTACAATGGTTACCTCCCCTTCGGAGATTCTGTTTAAGAAGACAGGAAAAGGCAATCTCTTTTTGAATATGCCAGAATATTTACCAGATTAATGCAAAACTCAGGCCAACCCTACCATAATGCCATACTTTATACATCCGTATATCATATATCAATATTTCTGTTCTGCAGTATGTCAGAAAGCAGACTTTATGCAAACTACAAATTCTGTCTGCCAGACTGCGTTTTATAAAGGATGAAGAAAAGGAACGGGTAAAAAGAAACCTGGAATTGAGGAAAGCATAGATGCTAGCCTATGTTTTACTTTCTCTTAATTTGACTGTTCTAGATGGAGACTGTAGACTGAAAAGTGAAACAAACTTATCTCTCAGAATGCAAGTTGTGATCCTGCAGACTGCTTTCAGAGAAGAATCTGAGTAAATCATTCCACTCATATTTCAATGAAAATTTACAAAAACTGTACTTCCTGAACCTAAATGCTATAGTCTGCTGTCAAAATCCGTATGTTCTGCAGTTCATAAGCCCCCTCCAAGTAATGGGTACGTTTCCTAAAACATACATGAAAAATGTAAGCCTTTTTAAAAAATGCTTTGTTCATTAAAATCTTATTTTAAAAATGCAAAATCTGAAAAAGAAAACCTACACAAAAACACATCACCTTAACAGATAGAAAAATGTGATTTTTTTAAAAAAGCAAAAACAGAGAAATATACATACAAATTTTAATATGGAGACAAAAATTTGACGTAGAATCAGATTGGAATGGACTTAGCATTGAGAAAATGAGCTCCTGAGTGAACTCAAGCTCAAAAGAACTATTCAGTCCTAGTTGCAAGGTGGAATGGCACAGATAAAACATGTTTACTTTGCTACAGCCTACTCTGCTTAGCCTGTCCTTATCAGCTCTTCTCCACAGGTCTTTGTTGGGAACTACCGTTGTTCAACAATTATGCAGGTCCTTCACTGAAACCTAGTCTTTGGCAGAATCATACTGAGGCCCTGTCCGCACCCTACCTTTTTGCAAGGACGTCTAGTGGGGATCCCAGCATTGGCTCTGCCAGGAGGGAAGTGCGACAGGAGTGCTCCCCTCTGCACTGGCTGGCTTCCTGCAGAAGGGAGTGTCATGGTCAGGTCTCTTCCTTCCACAGCACAGCCAGATACCTTCCCAGGCTGTGCTGGGGCAGGAAGTACAGCCACTGCACTTCCTGGCCTTCCGTAGGACAGGTAAGTCATCGGTGGTGGTGCCATCATGGAGTAAACCCATCAATGATTTAATCTGTGATGTCACTGCCTGGGGACGGGAGAAGGATGGGACAGCGATGATGTCATGCAGAGGCATCCTCATGGTCCCATCCTTCTCCCGTCTCCATGGCGGGTTGGGAGGGTGGCACGGAAAGGGCCTCATTTTCAACTTGTGACCTAGGCAGTTTTATCCTAGGAAACGCTGGCATATCTATCTATCTATCTATCTATCTATCTATCTATCTATCTATCTATTTATCTATCTATAGTTACAGCCCACCCTCCAGTCAAGAAATTTCTCAGGGCAGCTTAGAAATCACTAACTAACAATCTATGACACATAAGGAAGAGCAAATCGCAGTAGAGAAGAAATTATCTGCTGCTCTTCTCTCCTTCAGAGACCAGAGAAATAGCAGTTGGAACATGAGAGGGGGGCATCTCATCAGCTGCTGGGCCAAGGCATGATGGAGCTGTGCCTGCTCTTCTGTCCCTCAGAGGCCATAGCAATGGGGGTTGCAACACGAAGAGAAGGCCTCCCACAAAGCTGTTGGGTCAAGGCATGACTGAATATGAGTGAAGAAATTAATTATTTTAGCTACAGAGTTCTGAGGTACACAGGAGCCTGTAGGCCCATGGCCCCTACAGCCTCCCACTCATCCTTCTCACAAGGGAAGGCAACAGAGAAGACTGTGAACTGAAAAGGCTGAAAAGAAAAACTGGACTTGTTTTGCTGGGGTGTGACATGTCATTGTGATAACAATGAATATGTAGAGGGAGAAAGGAATCATGATACAACGTCCATGCTTGATTAACAGAATGTGTATGATCAGTGGATACACATGAATGAGAAGAAAACTTAGCCTGTGTAGTTTGGTCTTGATTGTGAAATATCAGAAAGTCAGTTGCAGATAATGGGACTGGATGGGGGGGGGTGGAATTCTGGCACAGAGATAATGAACAAAGCCTTTTTATAAATACTTAAAATGCTCATAAAAGGAGACTTACAGGAATGCTTAGGTTGCAAGAGCTTCCTCAGAGCTTTTACTAGCACCAGTAAAACTCTTCCTGTAACTCTAAAATTGGCTTAACCATGCATCACGACTACTAGCAACAGGAACCGAACCATGTTTGTCCTATTAAAACAGTAATGGGCTAAAAAAAAAAGAAAGAAAAAAAGAAAGAAACAACCTTCCTATTTAAAATCAAATCCAATCATTCGTAAAATTCAAATGCAACTTCAACTTCAAGCTCTCTTAAACATTCTCTTGCCTTTCGTACTAGTCTGTGGAGATAAAATTTGGAAAAGAAGGATTACATCAGACAAATTGATTCAGGAAGAAGTCCCTCGTCATGGAGTACAAAGAGAAAAGACAGAATCTTCTAACAATGCCACATGTTTGGTGCTATATTCTCCTCACCTTGCCAATGGATGTTTATTTACATAAACTAACGCCAATTAAAGTGAACAAAAACCTCTATCTAAACAAAATGAATTAGGAAAGCCATGGTTGGTGTGGTTCTGGTAGGTGTGGTTCTTCAGAACTGGCACTACATTTTAGAATAAAGATGGAAGAATCCTCCTCAATATAAGTCCACATAAAATGTAAAATGTGGAGGATTTTCTCTGCCTGGTCATTAAAAAAATTAAAAAAATCACCAAGACAGGCCCAAAATATGTTCCAGTATAAATACTTGAAGGCCAGTCTCATCTACTGTGGCAAAAAATGCACTGTAAAGCTCAAACAGGCTACTAGCTTCACAATCTAAACTTCTTACTGTGAGAGACTTGCTAAATTCCAGCTTGCCTTCAATGGTTTATTTGCCTGTCTTTCCTTTCCTCCCTTTTCCCAGTATGAAATATAACAGGATATCATTTCTGTTGCCCAAGATGTAGACTTTCAAGTCATATGAAACCAGAAGTTTCCTGGTTAGTCAAAATGCGTATCTGGGAATAGAGATTCAGCCTATGCTGGGTGATGTTATAACGTCATGATGATGCAGGTTTGTGGCTTGGGTGTACTCTTAGACTCAGTTTTAAGCATGGACACTCAGATTTCTGTAGTGGCCAGGAGTCCCACTTAAAGCCTGTACATCAACTGAGCCCATTCCTGGAGATGCCTGAGTTGGCCATGGGTGACGCGTCTCATTTGGATTACTGTAAGACACTGCGTGGCCCCCTTTGAAGTCTCTTCACAAATTTCAAGTGGTACAAAAAACTGTAGACAGAGCATTAACTCAAGTAGGTGACAGGAACCATATAAGTCTTATAATGCTACAGTTCTGCTGGCTACTGGTCTGTTTCTGGGCACAATTCAAAGTGCCAGTTATGACCTATAAAGGCTTATATGGCTTGGGTTCAGGCTATCTGACAGCCGGTACCTCCCCATATGAGCCTGCTCAGGCCCCAAGATCCTCAAAAGAGACTCCTTCATCCCACCACCCCAAAAGGCATGACTAAATGAGACACGAGACAGAGTCTTCTCAGGGGCTGTCCCTGAGCTCTGGAACTCTCTTCTAGAGAGATCTCCTCCTTGCTGCCCTTCCATCAGCAAGCACAGGCTTTTTTTTTTAATTCCAAAAAATTCTGAAGATTTTTAAAGAAAGGACTTTTTTTTTTAAAGAAAGGGCTTTTTAAAACAAAGTGCTTTTAAGAAGGCGCTGTATTGTACTGTTTTTATTTGTTTTTATTATTTTAATTGTATGTTTTACATTGCTTTAGTAACATGAATAGTTTAATTCTATTTTAATGTTGATTTTAATGCGCCCTAGTTTTAGTGAAAAGACAAGGCATAAATAAAGATGATGATGACGACGATGACACTTGACTAGACTTCTAAAGCTTCTCCACTGTTTCACACAGATGCATGTATGTGTGCCTTCAAGTCAGGTGTTGACTTATGGTGACCCCATGTATTTCATAGGGTTTTCTTAAGCAAGGAATACTCAGAGATGGTTTTGCCAATTCCTTCCTCCAATATTCTTTGGCAGTCCCCCATCTAAGTACTAAGCGGGACAGACCGTGTTTCTCCATTTAGCTTCCAAGATCAGATGGGATCTGGTGACTTTATAGTATCACTACAGTGTATAACATAATTCATACCTTCCCAAAAATAAAATGGTTAAAGATCTGGTCTCATAACACAGTTGATTTTTACCCCTTTTATCAGGTGTGTTGCACCACTATTTGTGATACCATTCATTTTACCTCTCTCGATCTTAAAAATATGATTATTCACTTCCCTATCAATGCATCCCATGACATTTACAAATTTAGGCCTTGAAATCCTTAGAGTAAGCATTCTTCAGGCCAAAATGTTAACAATGCAAAACTTCTGCTCATAAATATATCCTGCTTAAGAAATTCTGTTGCCAGGGGAAAAAATTATTTCTATGTTTTTTTTAAAAAATTACAAGCATGCCCCCTCGACACCCGAGAGAAAGTTAAAATTAACATCACATGCCCTACAACACAGTCTGCAGTGACAAAACGGGACGAAGTCATATTACTTTAGTATAACATATTGTACTCAAAGTTTCTAAAGGGAAAAAAGCAAGTCTCCTCTGTAGCCTGATGCAATAGGTTGCATATTTAGCCATTCAGCATGCCTTTTAACAGAATGAATGTGCCCTGAATACGAAGGGACTGTAGATAACATTGAGTCACTGTAAGAAGTTTATAACAAAAAACTTCTATGGGGCAGTAAGTTTCCCCAAGAGATTTCTTCCACCCTGAATTAGAAATATTTTTGAACAGAAATGTTCTTACGAACAGCAGATTTCTTTGATATCTCCTATCTTAGCCAAGTTGAGCTTATCTACAATAGTGGTTCCCAACCTTTGGTCCTCTAGGTGTTTTGGACTTCAGCTCCCAGAATTCTTGATTGTTAGTGAAGCTCACTGGGGCTTCTGGGAACTGAAGGTATGTAGATGAGATCCTATTACACAGGAAATCCTGAGACGGCAACAACTGCCAGTTGAGTCATGGCCCAAAGGAGCTTAATCAGTATATTCCCAGATAATGGATGTTCAGATCAGGGGTGGAGACACACCACAGTGTTGTCTGGCAGTTGTTGCACACCTACAGAAAACACACTGCATAGATAGGAACTGTGCAATGTCCAAAGAAATACTTACACTGGCATAATCCTTACCTTGGTGTGAGTCACTGAGAATATTTGACCCATAATCTCCTCACTGGTTTATTTGGGAAATAAATATCTATAATCTAACCTTTTTACTACAGCATTTTAATTATTATCAAAATAACAACAGGAGGACTGACAACAAAAAAACTGTGGCATTCACATGGCAACTACATAAAAAACAGCTGGGGACGGGGGAATCTAAACAGCAGCCAGCTACCTGCAAAGTTTTTCCAACACACACATATACAGAGCAAACAGTAACACTTAAAACAGTATCCAGCCAGGCAGGCTTCCTTGGAACAGAATGGCATTCCAGAACACAGATGCCCTTGACTGAGAAGGTCTTGTCTCGAATACCAGCATATTGAACGGAAATAAAATGTATCAGAGTAAAATTTTCTTAAGATGGTCCTAGAACTTAGGTCTGGTATTTGGAATCTAAAGACAAGCAACAGGCCAATGAAGATGAAACATTACCACAGTTACATACAATTCCAGACAAAATTCTGGGAGTGACTTTTTGGATCATATCAAGCTTTTGGACATTGTTCAAGGACAATCTCATGATCAGAGAAGCATTCACAGAGCAAGCCATTCACTGGGATGAATGTAATGCCAATATCTCTGTGTATTTCTTTAAAATATTTTACACCACAGTTCATCCTATTTAGGAATTCTGGATAACATACAACCAACCCAAATAACAAAAGACAGACTGATAAAACAATCAAAATTCACAATTAAAGCTTTGTGTTTTATGTTGGCTTGAAATTTTTAATTATTTCTATTTTAACTGAAAACCATTCTAAGATTTTTTTTTTAACATAGGATAAAAAAAAATTAAAAACCTTTATCTTGCAAACTAGGCATGTCTACTCAAAAGTAAATCTTATTGTATTCAATGCAGTTTAGTCCAAGAAAGTATACACATGATTTTGCTGCTGAAGTTTGAAACAGCCTGTGCCTGATACGCTGCAGGGGAGACTGTATGCCTTCCCTACATTACATCACCATCTCTAAGATCAATGAGGAGGGTGCTGCTAAAGCTTCATTCTACAGACTAGTGTATCTACATCATTACAGGCTTCATCCCACAGAATTGTGAGATTCTGTAGTCTGGAAAATACTTTGAATTATCTGCTAGATTTGCAGTGCTCCTCAAAGTAGTGGTCCCTGGATCAAGTCACTGGCTGTCAATCCCCAGAGAATTTCTAGGAAAGGAAGGAACAGCTGTAGCCAATGGCCTAAATATGGTACCAATCCCTGGCACACTGGAGGAAAAAACCCTGCTGTCTCTCATACCGGAGAGGCTGAGAAACACTGTTCTGGAGTGTTTTAATGATATAGAACAGGAAGGCACACTTTGATAGTGCGTATCAAGCTATGTGATGTGGGAGACTAGAAATTTCCCCACCAAGTGCCAGGGACTACATTTTTCTTTCTTTCTTTCTTGGAAACGGATGAGCAGTCAATAGCTTGGAGACTGACCCACTTTGACTAGCAATGCACTAGAGCTTCCCAGCAGAGAATTCTAAGTATCTTAACCAAACTACAGATCCCAGGATTCCACAGGCTGCAGCCATGACCATTACAGCAACATCAAATAGTTGTGCGTAGTCTGTAGATACATTCCAGCGACTACATGCACCACACATGCTTGCCACAGAAGTTGTGCAGAACTGCTCTTACCATAACATGCTAATTCCCAGTGCAATTACTTCACCTTAACTGCTCCACCTACTTTGAGTCCAGCTGCCCACTACTCTACTTGCACCAAGGGCTCTAGATTCACTCTCCAGATATTTCAAAAAACCATCCCACGCGCCAGCTCTCCTATGCTGGTGTCTTTCAGGTGGGTTGGACTACAACCCCTATCATCCCTATTGGTTATGCTGTCTGAGTGGTGATGGGAGTTGTAGTCTAGCACAACCACAGGGCACCATGTTAGGAAAAGCTAACATACACACAACCTGGGGGGGTACACCTACCTACTGAACTCAGCAGAAATTTCCCAAGCAGGGTGTTTAAGACCGCAGTGTCAATATCCCTTCGGCTCCCCCCCTCTGCCGGTTGATGTCATTTTTATTCCTCCTCTTCCTTTTTTACCACTTCCCGTGGCCTCATTAAGCTTTACCATTATTCTCTGTGACCTGCAGTTCAGAAGCACGGATTTCAAAGCCAAGCAAAACCTCCGTCCCTGCTATTTTGATCGTTATGTTCAATGGTCATTCCAGCATTGCCCTCTACTGTCAAGAGGCCACTTTCGTTTTATGTCACTCGTTTAAGCGCATTACCCGCACGAGCAATAATTCAACAACAAAAGTTCTCCGATCCAGTACAGCAGGCTAACGTTAAAGGGTCCTTCGATTTTTTTTTTTAATTGTAAACAACAGCCATTTTTATTTACACACCGTAAGATAAACTGTTTGAGCTGGGAAATGAAACGGCCGAATATCAGCCCTACAGGAGCCTCGAAGCAGTGGATTTCAGGCTCCATTTCCTTCTTTAAACCTATTCGAATATGCATTTCGCACGTTTAGCAGAAAAACAGAAGCACCGCATCTCCCCATCCGTGCAATGCCGTTTCCATTCAGAAAGAGAAAAAAACTACACGTGACGCCTTTTGTCATCTCCATGCACCACAAACCCGTTCCCACAGACAGTCCGACTTTTCCCTTCCCGACAAAAGGCAGGGAAGAGTTGTGTCAGGAGGGCGCGCCTGGTTCTCCCGTCCAACGTGGTAGAACAGACAGAGGGGCAAGCCTGTCAGTAAGGGGAGGGCGCCGTCGGGTTCCTCGAGCTGGGAAGGTACTCTGGATATGCTCAGATGCCCCCTCCCCTCGGCATTATCTCATCGCCTCGTTCTAACGAAGGCTAGAGAGGTTTGGCATTGGAAAGAGGCGCCGGGGAGGGGGCGGACTCAGCGCCGCCCTAGGAATGACCCCGCTGTCATCCGCCTCCCCAGCCCCGCCCGACGAGGGAACAGCCTCGGCCCGCCGCCCCTCCGGAACGCAGCCCGAGTCCGTGGCCTTCGACAGGACAGCCCGAGCTGGCCCACCCAGGAACCTTTCCCCCCTCCCGCCGCCGCCGCCGCCGCCGCCTCTGCGGTCCTCGCTGCCCAACGACGCCTTCGAAGGCGCGAACGCTTTTCCCGCGCCAGCGCCGGCCACGCACCTTGAGGCTTCCCCGGGCGGCGGCGGCGTGGCCCTTGCCCGGCCCGGCGGGCTCCCACGGGGGGCTCCCCGCGCCTCCCGCCTCCGCCTCGTCGCCGTCGTCCTCCTCCTCCACGTCGACCACCACGTCCTCCTCCTCGTCCTCCTCCTCGAGGGCGGCCGCCGAGCCCTCCCGCCGGGGCGGCCTCCAGGAGTTTTCGGGCTTGGGCGCAGCGCGGGCGCCCGCCTCCAGGAAGGGCTGCCCCGCCGTTGCCGCGGCGTTCAAGCGCCGGCTCCCGAGGCTGGAGCGCTTGGCCAGGCGCCGCGCTTGCATGGCCGCGCCCAGCTCTGCTCAGCGCGCACGGAACGGCGAGCGGGCTCGGCGCCGCTGGGCTGGACTGGGCTGGGCGAGCCGGAGCCGAGGGGCGGCGGCGGCGGCGGCGGCGGCGGTTGCTGCCGCCGCTACGGCTGAGGCGCTCACGGCAGGGCGGCAGCGGAGGCGCTGCAGCCGCCGCTTGGAGCAGAGGAGCTGAGCAGGAAGGCCGGGCGCGCTGCGGCCATCAGGGCAGCCTTCGCCGGGCGAGGAGCTCAGGGACCCCGGGCGGGCTTGGCTCCCTTCCCGCCGGTCCGATGGCGCTGCCCAGCTGTTGGGCGGGAGAGGCGGGTGGACCGAGCCAGCGAGGGGCTCGGGCTCGCTTTTCCTTGCGGCTCGCGAGTTCTCGAGCTCAAAACCCGGACTGGAGTTGCCTGCCAAGCGCTCGCCCGCCACTCGCCCGCCTCCGCTGAGCTTGGGGAGACGCCGCCGCCGCCGCCGAGGGACTCGCTGGGCTGCGTGGGGCGGGTTTGCCGAGGTTTCCTGAACGTGCCCGGCAGCCGCAACAAGTGTGAACAATAACGTAAAGTGGCGCGGCAGAGGAGACCGGCTCCATTCCCGCGCTACGCTCTTATAGTGTTATTATTCCACTTTCGACATCTTTTGGAATCCGGGGGTTTGCAGCCCCTCCCTAAACTGCAAAGCCCAGGATTCCATAGGATGTTGAAAGTGGAATAATAACGCTGTAAGAGTGTAATGCGGAAATGGCCCTAGTTAAACAGCTAGAAAGGGGAGTTGTTTTTTTGTCCAAAACAAACTACCTTAAATTTTACACGCACATCTTTCCCTAAAGTGAATGGGAATACCTTTGCGCTAGGAAGAGGTTTGTATGCAAGCCTAAGGAATACACCAACTGAAGCAGCTCATTGTAGGCTACCGGGAAGAAGGCACAAATTTTTGAAGATTTTCTATACCTTTATCAGCCAAAATGGAGACTGTAGTTAAGAAATTTGAAGACTAACGGGCTTTCTGCACTACACTGTTATAGTGCTATTACTCCGCTTTCAACGTTCTCTGGAATTCTGGGGTTTGTAGTTTACTGAGGCCAAAGAGCTCTCTGGCTGAGAATTCTAAATGGCTCTCTCTAAACTCCAGATTCCATAGAATGTTGAAAGCGGAATAGCAGCACTGTAACAATGTGGAGAAAGGCCCTAAGGGCCCTAAGACTTGGAAGGACAGCCACTGAGCTACTATCTAAGATCCTCAAGTGTTACAGATACATAGTTGAAAGTCAGGATCATCCATAGTGTGCAGAAGCTGGACGTTTAAGAAAGCTGACAGTAAAAGAATCAGCTTATTTGAAATGTGCTGAAGGAGAGTTCTGTGGATACCAGGAACTTTCAAAAAGTCAAAGAAATGGGTCCAAGGCAAACCACGCCAGATTTTCCCTAGCTGCCAAAAGGAGTCTATTCTGCTTTGGCCCTATGGTGCAATGACATGACTCATTTTTTTAAAAAATACTGCTAAGTAAACCACAGCACAGGTGGAGTGGCTCAATCAAGGAAGACCCAGCAAGAATTTGCAAGCCGTGATCAGGCCTGTTAAAAGCAGGGTCTCTTGGAAGTCTCTTGTTCATGGGGTCACCATAAATTGAAGACGACTTATTGGCACGTAACCTAACAAAACATGCGTTAGTATGCTGCTGCAAGAAGCAAACAAAACTCTTGAGACAATGAGCTTCAAATTAATTTTATCTGGAACTTCTGTGAAGGCATGAAATATAATCCAAAATTCCATGTATATATGCACAATACAAATGATTGGATTTGGGGCTATAGACAGTGGGGTCAGTGGGAAATGAAATACAGAAGTATGTTTGGAGTATTTCATCATGACTGTTAGCTTCCATGGTTTTTCTAATGGGCCATGGCTGATTTGAAGAGTAACAGTTCAATTTTGTTTTTGTTTTTTTAATCTCAAAAGAGAAATGTTCATGACACTGAAAAATCAGTCAACCAAACCATTGGTTTGAGAAACAGCTTTAAGCAGAGATCAAAATAAGCCTCCTAGCTTAGTGTTTTTGCCAAGCAGAATGGATAAGAGGAGGGAGAAGGGAAATCGAGGAGAAAGACAAAAGGCAGAAATGGAAGACAAGAAGTACAAAAGTACACCAAACAGATTCCCTCCCTGGGAAAGTTGATCTCTATGTGCCAAATGAAATTACTGTTCAGTCTGAACTTTTGCTTCACAGTTTCCCCCCGTTTGATCAAGAATATAAGCATATAATCTGGGATCAAATATTGGTTCAGGAATAACAATACCACATTTAAGCCAATACATTTAATGACAAGGCCCATCAAGATCATCACTTTATTTGAATCCAAATTTGATTGGCAGAGTTCTTTGCAGAAAAGACTGCTGGTTCAGAGGCAGGGCCTGCTTAAAAGGAGCAATGCTTGGCAATGGTTATTGAAGGCATATTGTCATTTCCTTTTCAAAGCTTGCTTCCATGTGCTCGCACTCCAGCTCTATAGTACCAAAACAAAAGCTTGGGAAACAACCATTCAGATGTTTTCTTTTGTTGTTGGTCCATCATCCTTCAGCCCCTTGGGAACTCAGTAGTGAATGCAAACAGCAAGGGAACTTGTTTTACAAAGCTGTAGGACCCCAGTCCATTTGGAAACCAGTGACCTGCAAATTGAAATGAGTTTAAGATTGTGAGCATGATTGTTCGTTTTTTCCCCACTGATCACTGAAGCTCTTTCACCTGCCTGGACTGGCGCTTATCCATCAGTCCAATTCCTTCAAGACCAAGCAAGTATGTTTGTTTCCTAATGTTCTCATTTTGGCAAATGCTCTTGCATACAAAAATGAGCAATATTCTTATTATAACTGGCAGCCTCAGGAAATTGTTGGCAACACTGGGATGGATCACTTCAAATGTCTGGATTCAAATCTCTAATCGTAAAAAATAACAGAGAGCCCTTGAGCAAACTTTTCAGCCTATATGTAAAAAACAGGGGCCATTTCCACATTAGACTGCCAGTTATAGTGCTATTATTCCACTTTCAACATCCTATGGAATTCTTGGGTTTTTTTTTTTCAAGACAAACTACTTGAAGGCCCTTTCTAAACTGCAACCCCCAGGATTCCATAGGATGTTGAAAGTGGAATAATAGCACTATAACAGTGCAGTGCAGAAAGGCCTGGGGATTTTTCAGATGCTTCACAATTCTTCATGTGGCACCAGTGTGATATGTGCTAAAATCTAAAGTGTAGTCTCTTGTCATGACAGTCCTCATGCTCACAGCTCCTCCTCCCCACTAAAAGCAACACAAGCAGCTGTAATGATCCATACCAATAAGCCAGTTCATCTCCTCCAGGAGCAATTCTTCTATAAAGCTTAATTGGTTTTATTCGATCATTTGAGACAAAGCTACCTCAAAATAGTTTGCATTCCATCCAGGATAGTTCACAAGAATATATTGTTGCTGCTGAAATCTGCCCGTGCCTCCATACAGTTAGTGTGAGAGTTGCAGCAGAACTCCAGAAAAAACTCCAAAAGTATATGTCCCTGATAACTGAAAAGTCTTGACATTTTGACCTTTCAGGCCCTTTGTGTAGCATACCCACTAAATAAAGCTTTGTGAACAAATTAACTTCTAGTCCAGCTGTAGATGCAAATTGCCAGTGATCATTTCCATTATTGTGAGGGCTGAGGAATGTGCTGCTATTTTAACACAAAAGGTAGTATCAATACTAGAATATACCATCATGTTTTGCTGGAAACAAAAGTTGTAATTATTGTCTAGCTAGAATAGATGTTGCCATCCATGTGCCTTGCAAGTCTCAAGAGCCTGGCTATCTGCAGAATTTATTTATTTATTGTTTGTTTGTTTGTTAAAATATTTATATCCTGCTCTATATGTCACAAGATCTCAGGCCTGCCTTCATGTCCTCATGAAAGCTCCCCCTGGTGAGACACACAATGGAACCCCTCCGCAGATCTCAGTCCTCAGGCAGGTGTGTATAAGAACAGATGCTAGCTCAAGTATCTAGGTCTCAGTCTATCTAAAGCTTTTAATATAATTATCATTGCCTTGAGAGAAACATGTTGGAAGTTAGTGCAATTTGTCTGACCATATGATATCCTATCGTTTCTATAAGAAGTTTCTGTCACCAGTTTGCTTACTGTGTATTGCATTAGTTGTAGCTTCTGAGTCATTTTTGAGGGTAGTCCTACACAGAGAGCATTGCAGTAGTCTAGTTACATGAACTACTGTGGCCAGTACAGCCCAGGAAGGGCTGTAGCAATCAGACAGCTGAAGCTGTCCTCAAACGCTCTGACCTCCAGAGTCTACTTGGGCTGTCAGTGGCAGAGATGAATCCAGAAGAACTTTCAAGCTACATACCTGCTCCTTCAAGACATATGCAGTCCCATCTAGTGCAGGTTTCGTATGCAATTCCTAGAGCTGGGAACCGCTAATCCACGGAGCCTCCATTGTACCATGATTCGGCGCCAGTTTATTGACATTTGTCCAGTCTACTAGAGTACCCAAGCACTGGCCCAACATGTAGAAACTCTTGAGATAATTATGGCAAAAAGTAGAACTGTGTTGTCAGCATACTGATAGCACCTCATTCCAAACTCCTAATGGCTTCAACCAGTAGCTACATATGTAGACATCTGACAGAACTGGTTCAGTAGGGTAGTAGGGCCGTTTCCACACTAGACTGCCAGTTATAGTGCTATAGTGAAAACCGATGTGAAATCCAGGAGAAATAACATGGCAGAAGTCCTCTGTCTTTCACTAGGAAGAGGTTGGCCTACTCCCATCACTTGTTAGATGCTAACACTTATAGTGCAATGCACCTGGAAAGTATCATATTGGCTTATCATATCAGATGTTACTATCTGATGGACCCAAAGTGACTTGATAGTCTTATGCAGACAGGAGAAGCGTGGACTAGAAAAGACTTCTAAAATATCATAAAGAAATCAACAGTAATTGTAAAAATAGAAACAATGCTGTTATTAGAAAATGAAAGAGTATTTGACAGGACTGCTACTGATACGTCATAAAGTTCTATTCTGTTTGGTCTTTATAAGAATTACATTTTTCATAAATAGCTTAATGTTTTACTTGGGACTAGAAAATTTTAATCTTCTCAAAACATGGAAGTTACACATTATAGCTAGCAATGAGCTCTTCTAGATTTGTTAAAGAGAATGATTTCCAATAAAAATAGCCCCTTGGGTTTTGCTAGGTTCTGCTGGTTATGGTTGTTTCTGCACCCATTTGTCCCATTAGAGCTGTACTAGAGCTCTTCCAAAGGATTTTAAAAATCAGTATGTAGTTTGTTGAGATTCTTCTATACTATGAAGAACATTTTTTCTTCTCTTATTTTTCCCCCCAGAGTGGTAGCACTATAGTGCAAAAGTGCCATTTCACTGAGCTGCTGATGCTGTATAACTCCTTTCTAAATATTAACAAAAGACCTATCGTTTCTGATAGGTCTCAGAATTAAAAAGAAACCCACTTGAGTGAGAAAAAAAGTAGTTGGAGCTGGTGCTGAAAATTGTCTAGAAGTAGTTCAGGAGAGCAGAAATCTTGTTTAGATATTTTTAAAACCCCTGAGAACTACCGCAACAGCATATACCACAACCTCCAGCAACATTTGCCCCACCTGGGAGACCCCAGTGTTACCTGTAACATGTTCCTTTGGCAAATAATGTCCCCCCCCCCCAATAAAATACTGATTGGTAAAATAATTATTTTGGGGTATGGTGGATAATATTTTGTCATTAAAGCATTACTTTAGGAAGCTGTTTGGGGGGATTTGGGACCATTATTGCATTTTTAGATGTCTATTTTAATGAATCACATGTTCTTTTTAATATGTGTAAAATATAGAGGTACCAAGTAGCTTATTATTTTTACAAAATTCTAAGCTCTGAATTTTCTGCTACAAAATGCCCTGTTTAGAGAACATAGAGAACATGTTTCAGATAGGTTAAAGAATATCTTTGTTCCACTTAAAAGGCTAATTCACGTCATTGTGCTGCATGCAGCCGTCTGAATGGGAAATACTGAATTGTGTCATCTAAAAAGGAATGAATCCAAAGCTCCTAAAAAGAGTCCATGCCATATTTTCTTTCAGACTGTTCCTCCTACCGGCAGAATGCAGTCTGTAAACATGTGTGGCTCTGTTAAAAAGCCAGCCTCTCATTGGTCAAACTACTCCAGGCCGCCACTAAGCTACACATCTGAGCTGTCAGTTACTTTTGCAGTGTGTACCAGATTTTGGCGCCACAGCTGGGAGTGAGGTTTTTGTTCCATAACAACCCTCCCTCCAAGAAAAAGCGTCTGAATGGGAGTGCAGAGAGGAAGGAAAGGTATCTGCTTGGAGACTGGATGGTTTTGACATGACAGATGCTGAGCTTTCAGCAAATATATTCAGAATAGTGCAATGTGTTATGTCTGCATTCCCAGTCATAAACCTCTTTATTGTATATATAAACGAATATAATTGAGGTTTACTGGTATAAGTAGATCTATAACCACAAGTGGGAACTGAGAGCATTTAAAGCCACTATATTGATTTCTAGCATTGGTTCTTTTTCCTTTTTCCTTTTTGAAGTTTCATTTTGGTATAGGTGATCAAAAATATGATCATCAGTGCATATTTGATTAGAAATAAATCCCACTGAGGTCAGTGGGACTTATTTCTTAATGAGCAGGCTTTGCATTACAACCTGAGGCTGCAAGACCAAGGAACAAGCCTTAAAGGGAGTGTAGGTGGGGGAGCAGGGAACAAAATGAAGGCGTTGTTCCCCAGGTAAGAATTTTGCTATTTAATTAAATTTTCCTTCAATCCCAAAATTTCTAGCATTAAAGTAACTTAAAACTTCAATTGAGCATTTAGAAATATAGCTTAGGCATCCATAGAAAAGGTGCGGGTGAAATTACCAGCAAATAGAAGAAGTTTAGATGAAAATGATTTTCAGTCTTTTACTATCTGGAATGCTAGAAATTTGGGGGTTGAAGGAAAACTTCATGGGCAGGGACAGAATTCTTACTGGAGGTAATGTCCTCAATCCTTCCTGCCACATAGCCAGACCTAGTGAAATAGTTGAGACTGGTTCTGTGCCTTCAAGTTGTTTCTGATTTATGCAGCCCTAAGGAGAATATATCACAGGGTTTTCCTGGGAAGATTTGTTCAGAGGTCTTGCTTTTCTCTTCCTCTGAGGCTGAGAAAGTGTGACTTGTCCAAGGTTACCCAATGGCTTTCCATGGCTGTGCAGGGATTCAAATCCTGGTCTCCAGAGTCATAGGCCATTTCCTCACTAGACTGTTATAGTGCTATTATTCCACTTGCAACATCCTATGGAATCTTGGGGTTTGCAGTTTGCATATAACCATTGCTCTCTAGGATCATTATTACAGGTTGCCATATTAGAGTGAAAGGCAGAAGCAGGGAAAATGAACTGAGTGATTATACAGGTTATCGCTTACTTTTTCATGATCCTGAGTTTAGATAGTGGCTGCCTGCTAGATGAAGGCTTCTAAATCAGTGCTACAGTTTCTAAATAAGCTTTGAGCTTCCGCGAGCAAATAACTACCTCCTGGAAGTAAATTTAAATTGGAGGGAAATACCAAAGCACACAAGCCAGAACAAGAAGCATTTTTCCATTAGGGTAAGAATGTGAATTTCTACTTCCTTTCAGACTGGCCCCTTAGAAAATGTGGTTAACACCCAAATTTTGCAAAAATGTTCGCATTGTGTTTTTCAAGATGCAGAGCAAAAGGACTGTGAATGACTCAATATTCTCATGGGAGAGGTGTTTAATGCATATTCTTAGCATTGGGGACTTCCTTTCCAGCTCTATTTCATTCAGTTTATATATTTTAAAATGTATGAAGTCATCCTTTGCTCACAAGTAGCTAAAAGTCCAAATTATACGCATAAAGTGCAAGTCTAGAAATAAGAAAAAAAATGTATGTGGAGAGTGGAGACCCTGCTAGCAGAACCAGTGAAGGCCTCGCATATCTTCAGTCTATCCTTTCTTTGTTGTACTGTGGTCTTTAATATTTATTTATTGAAATTATACCCTGTCTTTCTCTTGGGATGGGAGCCAAGACATTTTGCAGAAATTTAAAACAGGATGAAATTAAGATCTTGTTTTACAAAAGTTAAAAATGAATGAAATAACAATATTATTTAAGCATAGTTAAAACAGTTAAAAGCGTATTTAAAATATAATTGCTTATAAAATATTTTTTAAAAATAAAATGCAGCACACCACACGCATGATGGCTACACAATGTAAATCTCAAAGGCCTGCATCTTCTAGAGTCACAGAAAGTTTTAAAGATGGGTAGATTTACTCTTCCTCTTCTATTGATGTTTTGTTCTGTCTAAAAACGTGTTGCATGGATGCTTTAAATAAGGAGTATTGGATCTGGATTCCGAATCACTATCAGCAGGAATTGGGCCAGTATAACTGTGCCCACCCTCTTGAATTCATGGCCTGTCAAAATTAGGCAAGCCATGTCAGATGCTTAGTTTGAATGTTTGCTGAAGCGTTTTTTGTTTGTGTGTGAGAAGTCCTCTGATCTTTAATTCAGCTTAGTGTTTCAGTTTCTTTTTTCTTTGTTTTTTGCTGCTAATCGTTTACATTGCTTGTATTTTGCATTTTAGATTGGATATATGCTTTGATATGTGCTAATCTATACAGTATATGTGTGTGTGTGTGCGTTCAAATTGTCTGTCAATTTATGGTGACCTCATGGATTTCATAGGGTTTTCTTAGGCAACGGATACTCCAAGGTGTTTTGCTGCTTCTTTCCTCTGAAATACAGCCCGTAGCACTTGGTATTTGTAAGTATGTGTGCATTAAAATAAAATGTTTATTCATACGCGTGCACACACGCATATTAAAAAGTAATGAAATGTATCCTTTTCACCCCCGGCCCCTGAAGAGGTGCTTAAATGTTATTATCTCCCAAATGGGCAGATGTTTTCTGGTACATGCTACAGCTGCTAATAATAATAAGCATAATTAATCTTTGTTGTCACCATCGTTATCCCAGTCTCTCCCCAGAACTGAAGCTTAAAGAAACTTAAAACAGATACACATAAAATCACAAAAAAAGTACTGAAATTTTCAGAGTATAATCAAACTATCTATAGAATTAAAAACAATTTAGAATACCTCCATTGAAAGATAAGAAATATAAGCAGTATGCTATTTATTTGATTAAAGAATTTCAGTCCCACTGTTCAACCAGGACAACTTCCCAGAGCAGCTTACTCAAGTCAATTTGCAGGCCATTTCCGTCAAGCATTCTGTTCTCCTCATAGGCTGTCATATTCTTTGTACTCCTTTGGCTTGCTATTCTTAAAAAGTCGTCAATCCATAAAAGGTTGCTGTAGCACAAGGGTCAACAACTGGATCCTTATGTTTGCTACCATGGCTGCAGAGGGAAAATGGCAGTCTACTAGTCCACACCTCTTTGAAGAGAAAAGGCACAGTGCGTTATTAAAAGCCCTGTCCTTATAAACAGTTGCCAAAAGCCTGTTGGATTTTTTTTAAAAAGCCTTCACCTTCTAAAAGCAGGACAGCAAGGGGGAAGCCAGTCCAGCTTTCCTAATAAGGCAGTTTCATGGTCTGAGAGCAGCTGCTATCAAGCCACTAAGAAGTTCCCACCAGATGGGCATGTGAAGGCTTCCCTGATGATCTCAAGGCCCTGGCAAGCTCATGTGAGAGGACAGCGTGCTTCAGATAGCCATAGCCCCCAGCTTGTGCTTAATTCCTTGATGGGGTAATAGACGGTGACTTTGGCCCTTTCCGCACCCTACCTGTTCCTGTAGTCTTCCAGTCACAATCACGGCAGCACCTCTGCTGGGAAGGGAGTATGACAGGAATGCTCCCCTCTGCACTGGACCAGCTCCCTGCAGAAGGGAGTGTGAGGAACATGCCTCTGTTCCATGCTGTGCTGGGGTAGGAAGTGCCTCCATTGCACTTCCAGGCCTTCTGCAGGGCAGGTAAGTACAGGAGAGTTGCGCAATTGTGGATCATTGATGGGGAAATCCCATCAATGATTTACTCCATGATTGCCCCGGCTGGCGACGGGAGAAAGGTGGGACCACAATGATGTCTTGCAGAGACATCGTCACGATCCCGCTCCTCTCCCACCCCCATGCTGGGACGCAGGCCTCCTGTGGAAAGGGCCTTTCTTTAAGTATCAGTTCTCCATATAGGGCATTTTCTTGCTTTCTTATGTTTCACAGGTCAAGTATGAATTCGTGTATTTATGTCTGCTGGATACAATGGGTGAATGAGTATGACCAGTGGAAGGGAACATGTAAATATATGCCATGGCTAGTTGGATTGGGTGATACATGTGAGTGTGTGTGAGAGAGAGGGAGGGAGGGAGGAGTCATGTGAGACAAGAACTATTTTTGTTTTAATTTTAATATATTCATAATGAACAGATTTTGCCAACGCCTTATGGATAGCATATAGGGATTTAATCCATGTATGGTGCACTAAGTCCGCAAAATCCAGTTGGTACCCCTGGAAAAATCTATGGTGGATTCCATCTCTTTTTTGCGTGGATCTGTATTTGCTCCATTCTAACTCTGTATGGGGATAGTGATGTTTAATGTACTTGGGAGGTCTCATAGGAACAGTGTATCTACCCAAGCTGAAGACTGGTGGGTGAAGTGCAGAAGACCCAGTTGTCTCCATAAAAGAATCCCCTGTTAAGTAGGAGAAGATGGGTCAAGCTCTTTGTTTATTCTGGCTGTGTTAACAGAAAAAAAAATCATTACTAAAAGTGTTGATTGTAATCCAGGTCAGTTTAACAGACAACCCATCACTCTGATTGGTTTGAAAGATACAATTCCCACAGGGATTTTGCACATTTATTCCACTGTGAAGGTTCTGGGTTTTCCAGCTGGCATCTATTCATCTTGGAACACGGCATTTCACTGGCATGCATCCACAGAGCTGTAACTTTTGAATACAGCAGATTCTTTATTGTGAGTGGTTCTCTGGTTGCCTTTTAATCTCAGCCTGGTCATGGAGATTACTTGATTTGTGAGTGCCAACTAACTAAGTACAGCTGTTCTGGTAAACGCAGGAGTTATTTGTGACAATGACTTCATACAGCATTCTTAATTTGGCTTTCCCTTAAAAAAAGAAAGTGATTTGGCCAGTGTTAGAATTTCATTGGCAGCGCTGTTTGATAATGTTTTAATACAATCCCCCATTTTTGCAGATTGAAGTTGGGCATCCATCTCTTTTCGTTGGCTGTCATACCAAAAATCATTCCATATGGCTGCATCATATTTCCTCATGCTAGTAGTTTTTCTGGAGTTTCCATGCTTCATCCCACAGTCAAATGGTTGTAACAGGGGAAAGATTCATAATAGTCCATGTATTCCCATGCCCCCTGCCCCTTTGATGGTAAACTAGATGACTCACATTACAATGTATAGCCTGATTCCACTGAAAGGCATTGATTTTGAGATTTGTGCAGAAGTCTTGATGTTGGAAGTGGTTACTGTCATCAGATTTCTGTGGATACAGCTATCACTGTGGTTTGCATTAAAACCAAACCTGGCCAGGGTCTTAAACTCTACAGAAGTGTGTTAGTAGCCTGAACTACTCCACTGATTTAGATTTATATGGGACATAACAGTTAGGCAGATTTCCATGTGTCTTATGAACAGCTAGGAGATACCAGAAATGGAATGTTTTTGTTCACCCCTACCTAGAGATAATATAATGCAACCCCTGCTATTCTAATGGGGAAAAAATGATGCTTCTGTCTTTATTGCCCATGCAAGAGGTCAATAAGACACTTCCACCAGGTTCTTATGGGCAAGACCAGCAGTCTTGGCCACCTACCTGGCTTGATGTTTGATGCCATTCATCTTGAAAGTCATCCTGTCTACTTGAAAGTCATCACAGATGACTTTATTAGAACTCTAAGGCAATCTGAGGTTCCAGAGGAAAGGAATTCCACAATCTTGGAGCACCTATCAAAAAGGCACTGCTGGCTTACGCCCCTAGTAAGCATGCCAGAAACTGTGGCCCAAATCCAGTTTCTAGTATGAGCAAGCATAGCATCATTGAATCACCGAGAACATGCTAAATCAAAACCGACATAAGTTCCAGTGATTCAGTATGTCTGCGCTAGTTGAGAACAGCATTGGATTGAGGCCTATGTGGGAAAACAAAGCTGTTCCTCCAAGGAAGTGTGTGGATTCCTTAGCCAGGCTTGGTGTGCCCAGATTTTAGGACTTTGAAAGCAGCATCTTGAATTGGGCCTGGAAATCAGCAAAGTTGATATCATGTACCTGAGAAACCCAATCCTGTTAACAGACATGCAGCTGCATTCTAAATCAGTTGTAATTTTGTACACATTCTTTAAGACAGCACTGCATAGAGCATGTAAGACTAAACTAGTCTGGATGTTACCAAGTGTGAATGACTATGGCTAGATTCTTCTGTTCATGTGTCATCCTGGGAATAGCTATGGAAATCTACAGCTTATTGCAACATTCCGATATATCTTTCATCCATTCCAAATGGTAAATGTGACAGGGATTCATAGTTAGATCTTGTATTTGTTTCACTTTTGTTGTTGTTAACAAAAGTTTTTGTTAGCCAGCTATCTTTCTAGCAGGCTGCTGCTCCCATATATGTGAATCCAAAAATGTGTTGGGTGAAGCACCAATGTGAAAATCAGCTTTGCCTTTCAAGTATTCACCACAAAAGTGGACCTGAAAAGGAAAACATGTTGACAGAATACTATCAGCCCTTCGTTCATCGATATCATAATCACAAGTAAGAACTGGAGGCCTCTCTTGTACTCCAGACATGTTACCATCGGTGCTGTCATAGTTGTTTGCTTAATTATCTTGAAACAGAGCTTAAGTGTTTAAAAGCAATTTATTCCTGTTACTCAGAATGGTGTGAAAGTAATGCACTGTTATTTTTTAAGAAAAATAAACCTTAGGATTGATTACAGACTGTCATAAAATATGAAATTTATTTGCTTCTAACATTACTAAAAATTGCTCTTAAAATTCCCCAAAATGCTTGTACAAAGCAACTTTAAAGTTGACAAGAAAACATTACAACATTACTTATTGATAAAGTTAGTTTGATCCTGCTCAGTATTTTTTTTTAAATGTAGCATCATTATTCCATTATTCCATTGCTCACCCGCCTCCCCAGGAAACTGATGATAGGTAACTGTATTTTTTTTTTTTTTGCAATTAGTTACTTCTACGCTCTATGTTATCTATGTGCAAGAACCTCTGTACAGGCTCAGGTGGCATATTTACTAGAAATCAGTCAATTTGAGATCTACTGAAGGACTCTTCCCCATTGTGTGCTAAAAATAAAATGTCTTTATTTCAATCTTATATCTCTGTGCAGAGGTGGCTGCTTGCTTTGCAGCAGTTTTCAGTTCTCTAACGGAAATCTCAGCAGCGTTATCAGTCTACCCTTATTTTTATTTACTGTACATATATTCCGCTCTACATAGCTTCCATTGTATTCCTCCCAGATAGTAATCTTATATCTGGACCATGTATGGCCTGAATTAAATAGTTATTGACCCACTGAATCAATGGAGATCTTGCACAAGTGTTGATTTGCAAAGGGACTAACATGGATTGTCGGGACTAACAACTGGAGTTAGGCCTATAGTGCTAAGCCTGTTGATTGTTTTTGTTGTTATGTGCCTTCAAGTTGTTTCTGAGTTATGGCAACCCTAAGGTGAACCTATTGCAGGGTTTTCTTGACAAGATTTGTTCTAAGGGGTTTTGCCCCTTCTTTCCTCTGAAGTTGAGAGTGTAACTTGCCCGGGATTACCCAGTGGGTTTTCATGGCCAAGCGGGGAAGCCTGTTGATTACTTCTCTGTTATACTTAGGAAATGGCCTATAGCTGAAACTCACAATGATGAGCATAATTACAGTATAAAATACAGTACATTCCAGTTAAGGAAAATTAAAGTTAAGAGAAGCAATAGCAAAGGCTAAAAATATCAAGGCAACAAATATATTTACATATGTATACAATATCTGCATACAATTTACAGATACAGTCATGACTAAACTCTAATTTACTCTCTTGCCTTTAAATCTCCATTGAATAATCTCTTGCATCTACCAGACATGAAGAATAAAGATGTTTCTCACCCATGCAGCCCCTGCTCTGACAACAGGCAAATCTATCCTAGAAAATCTTGAACAATTCGTTCCTGAGAATGAAAAATCACACCTAATGCAACAGTTAGGTGTGAAAGAACCAGATTGGACTATTTTAATTTTTTAAAAAGACACTAGATCCTTCATAAACCCTAATTTGCCTAAAGTAGAAGGAAGAGTTGGTTTCTGTCCAGGTTCCTTTCACTGTGCAGGCTCCAAGAATTTGCTGCCCTCCCTTTTTCACCAAGTGCCAAGTGGATTTGTAAAAAGTGAATACGAGTTTAGAGCTTTGCCTGTACAATAAAACTTTTATTTGGAGGAGCCAAACAGATGGTATGCACTTTGGCGCAATTGGAACAAACAGAATACAAGGCTCTTCAGCTGCCTTTTCATGCAATCACACATCACAGTATTAAGACAAATAGTACAAGGCTCAGGTTAGAAGAAACACAGTGCCATGGCTTGTAAAGCTAAGCTTTTAAAAGCCTCATTAAGATTCTCTAGTGTACCAAAGCATTTGCACACCTAATTGTGATAATCGTGAGCATCCTGTATGGTCCATTTTCTTGGTTTTGAAACAAATAAATTTATACTGAATCCCATTTAGAATTGATGCTTGAAGGTAGAACCAATACTCAGCTTCTGGTTTTGAGTGAAGGTCACACACACACACACACACACACACACACACACACACACCAGTTTGAAATTGTTCAGGTAACTGCTAAAAATGTGATGAAATTAATCCCTGCACTCCCAAATGTCCTTGTTAGAAAGGTTATTTTTGTTTTATTATCTGTTATACTATTAAAATATTTTTATCCCACCCTTTTATTATGAGATCTCAGGTGGCAAATAGATAAAACAATAAAACAATTTAAACAATTTGACATTAAAATAAATGAAAAATTTAAACATGATAAGAACATATTAAACAACCTGTTAAAACAGCTTAAAAAGGCTAAAATATATGTGTTCGTCTATGTGCCTTCAAGTTGCCCATTGATTTATAGCAATTCCTGTGGAATTCTGGGCTTTGTACTTTACTTAAGCCAAAGAGCTGTCTGGCTGAGAATTCTAAAGGCCCCTCCCTAAACTGCAAGCCCCAGGATTCCATAGGATGTTGAAAGTGGAATAATAGCACTATAACCGTGTAGTGCAGAAAGGTGCATAGTACTATAACTATATAGTATGAAAGGACCCCTAGTCACTGTACCCCACTGTGATTTTTTTCCCCATTTAAACAATAGCTCTTATTTCTAAATTTGGACATACAGCTATAAATTAGCATGTTTAGATTTTGTGCAAATTGGTTTTTCTTTTTTGAGCTTTGCTTGCGTGCAATGCACTTCATTTTTTTCCCCTATTCATGGTCCGGAAGCTGAGTTCTGCCTCTTGAAAATAGGCTGCAAAGAGCTTTGGATCAAGTTAAAATCTGTCGCTACCAAACTAACTAGTAATCCCCATCCCACCCCCAGTTAATGCTCCCCTGTAGTTATTTGGTTCAGGCAGAACGGGAAGTTGCTTCCAATTTGAAACAAAGGAATGAGAGAACGGTAAACTGCAGCCAGCTTCTAGCAAGTGCTTTAAGGACTTGCCAGATTGTACCCTGCAAGTTCAATCAACATATGTGCAGAGATTGGTAGAGTTACTTATGAGAAGGGACTACAATTTCCAGAATACTTTGGAAACGAAAGTTTTCCATGCCCTGCATACAGTGGGTGGTAGTGCTTGGGTAAAAGTCACTTTCAGAGGCAAGTTAAGAATCTGAGATTGAGAATTAGATACATTTCTTGTGGCAAGATGATTTCTAACTGGTTAGCACCAAAACTGGATGAGAATTTCCCATATCGGCTGAAAACTAATTATAGCTTTGACAGATATTTTGTTAATTCTTTAGTCCCAAACTGTTTGTGTATAAACACAACCTTGCAAAATACTGCATCCATGTAAGGTAATATGCAGAATGTTTCACACACATGATGGTACAAGAATGTAATCTGATTGCTTTCGAGCAAAAGTACCTGCAGTTACAATGTACTTGCTTTTCATAGGTGCAGTTTTGTTTTATGTATGCGGCTGATTTTAGGTTTAATTAAGTCAAGTAGAGACTGCGACGTTCGTAAAGAAACCCACTTTTGAGAGAAACTATCTGCTAATTAGTTTTGGAAATCACTCAACATCTATTTGGAGCAAAAGGATTTCATTTCCTTAACAGAGTTTACACCAGTGTAACAGAAAATTCAATTATCTCCAAAATGCTACACACAAACAACAAAATATGAAATCACTCCACACACTGCTGTGAATTCATTAATATTTAGGACACATTACCCATCTCCAAATTTAGCAGAAATGCCTGGATTTAAGCTAATGGAAGACCCAGCTATCTTTAGCATGTGGACTTTGATTTTATCAGGCAGATAACTGGGCTGACACTGAATTGGATTTTAAAATTATCAGGCAAAGTGCCTTTTAAAAATTTATATATCTGCCCTTTGTCAGCTTTTCTTTGGGCAACAGAAATCTTAATTTTTCTTCAAATCTCTTTTAGTGCTTCATCCAAGAGGGACAATATGGAAGAATGTTCCTGCATAACTGGAAAGTATCCATCCTATGGATTATGTGTTTTGAGTTGGACTACAGCTGGAACGGAATTCTGTTGCCACCTCAAGTAGCCTCTATTCTTTTTCCTCAATGTGATAGACAATTGATTCATATCTACATGGATCAAAGGACCACATAGCATGGGGGTGGGTTGAGGCACCTGTCTTTTTACTGTCTCCAATCTTTCCCTCAAAGAGTTAGCATGCAGGTTTCTCTGCCACACTGGGGGTGAGGAAGGTTCCAATGGATGCTCATGTCCATGTTCTGTATTGAGGTAAGGAACAGGTAGCTCCCCAAGTATGGCTGGACTCTAAATACCATAGGCCTCAGCCAGATTGGCTTGGGCCAGAGATGAAGGGAGGTAAGGGCCAACAACTACCAGACAGCCAACTATTCCCCTTTTTGCTCTGGCCTGCTCAGAATCAGGCTGGGAAGGTACAATTATTTCCACAGTAGGGTTGTCAGGTGTTCTTCATTATAAAGGATACTCTTTATTTCAGAGTTAGAAAGCTGGTCACTTTTGTAGGCTGAATGAGGTGCCCCAAATCCCATATTTGTGGATATGAGACTGATGAGAAGAACAGATGTTGTGTAAACCCAACCAAATTTGAGATTCAGGTTGCTCTAAATTTTGAACATGGTTGTGCCAAAAAAGAAACCAAACAATTTTTGTAATTTTTATAAAGTGCATCACAAAGTAACTTGTTACTTCATGTTAATTTTTTAATTTTACTGAGAAATGCATGGCTAAATTAATTGAAATTGATACTTTCACCATATTTAGGTAGAACACATTTAATAACTGCTTCCTGAGTGTCAACACCACTTCTTGAGACCATTTCTGCACGGCGGTGTCAGCTCACCACAGTGACAGATGATTGTGGTTCCAGGAGCCTTGCTTTTGCACGATGTCATAGGCAACCCATCGCCATCCTGGCACCAACTGCCCCTAACCTGCCCAACTGCCCTACCTTAGTAATGGAAAAAGTCTGTTATTGACCATCACTTGTGTGACCATCCTGTTACTGATGGTTCTTCATTGCGCCAGCTCCCATTGTCAATCCAGGAGCCCTGATGCATGGATATTGTCCAGTAGGAAAAAAGGCCCCAGAAAAATGCAACCAATCAAGCACTGCAGGGCAGGGAAAGGGTGGGGAGAAGGCATTCCTGTGGATGTCATAATGCAGAAGGAGCACCGGTTTTAATGCTGTTACTCCTCCATCACTGAGGGACGTGTGGAAGGGGGCAGTGCAAAACTGCCCCTTTCCCAGGACTGGTGACGCCAGGATTGCCACAGCTCATCACGACAATGAGGCTTGGGGCAGAGATGGCCTTCGTCTGACTGTCCCTTATTGCTGTTTTGAAAACCTGACAGCTCTAGTCCACAGTGGTACATGCAACATCTCAACAGAGTTGACTACTGCTTGCTTTTATTAACATAAACACAACCTTAGACTTTTATGAAATACGTTCCTGAAAATGAATTAATGGATCTTTTCTTTCATGACAAATACAGAAATAGGTGAAAGGAAACATGGATTAAAAAAAAAACTAAGAAAATGACATACACATTCTGTGAAGTATTTTATTTTATTCCACATCATTTTGTGGGTTTTGTGTTTGTGTCTGTGAGACACCTCTTTCTTCTTGGTACAAAACCTCTCTGATTTTAACATTTTGTGCAATGGATCACCAACAATTTCCAAGTTGTATGCTGCGTGATCTGTTTTTGTGAAGTGATTACACTCAAAGTCCTTGTACAAAGTAAAGAATATGGAATAATTTGTCCAGTGGTAAAGTAGGGTGAAGGTAATACAATACCTAAATAAAGCTTCTGTTTTGTATCACTGAATTGTATTTCTTAAGCAATGCTTTCTTCTGTGCTCTCTTGTATTTGTATAAGAGTGGGCTATATTTACAGTCAATAAACATAATTGCCTACTGTGATTTCAGAAACCAAAGCCAAGTTGCTTGGAATATTTAATGAACAATATTAGAAAAACAGGATTTCTAAATTACATCAGACCATGCATACAGTAAGAAATGTTGAAGGAGAGTCATTGAAGTTTACCCACTGATATAACCATACCTTAGTCATGATGTTGATTTATTTTAAAAGTAGAACAAGACCTGGAATTATAGCAAAGCTACAATTTGTGCGAGGTAATTTTTGAAAACGACACTACTCTACTGCCTGCTAGCACAGTGTATAAAACCTATATAGAATATAAAAACCATAAGTAGAGAGATTGTTTTTAAAAAAGCCTCATGTATTGTATGTGAAGTTGCCATAGCAGTAAAAATTATTAGTGATTTCTGTTCACAGCAGTTGCAATTTAGCATAGAATACATTGACTGGTAGTACAAGAAGGGCTTTGTTTACAGTCTCAGAAGCTCATGTGTGTATATAGAAATCCTTGAGTGTATGAGTATAGCTATTCACTTTAACGGTGGAAACTCGTATCATATTCCTTTGGACATGCATTTCTGCCCTATCCATCGTAATGAATGATAGTCTATGCATGCAGAAACTCCAACACACATACAGGTAAAACTTGATTCATAGATCAGTTCAGAACACCACTATAAAGCTTATTTTCAATAAAACTGGTTGCTGAATTTCAAAGAAAAAACTCTCTCTACAGGTGTGTAACACAGAGAGTTTTAAAATAAACAGAAACAAAGTATCTTTTCTGCTGAATTGTACCTAGGAGGCGTAGCACCTTTTAAAAGCAAAGACAGATCATCATTTCCAAGGCATCTCTTTGTAAAGGTATTATTAACAGCCTATGAAGGAGTAGAGCAGAACACGCACACAGAACACTTCTTGTTGACAGTTAATGTGAGGTCCTAGGCTGATTAAATAAACAGAATATCAGAGTACTGGTAGAATAAATAGTTTGTTTCTGTTTAAACACACACACACACACTCTTACACTTTTGTTACTTGGAATTTTTGCAGAAAGCAGAACTCTTCTTTTCCACTCTTCAACCAGAACTTCAAAAATTACTTTTGAGAACAAGCATTCAAGCTAGGGATTCTGGAAGCTGCGTTCTCACAAAATAACTTTTCCAAGTCCTGTCTGCAACCTTTCCCGAGAGAACTGATGCAGTCGCCCATGCTTTTTTACCTAGTATTGTATTGTTAGAATTCTTCATTTGCAGAATCTTCCCCCCCCCCCCCACTGTACTTCCAGTACACATGCGCATACCCTTGTTCAGTAACCCTAGGTTTATGTTGGAGGATATCTTAAAAAAAGACACAAAAATCTTCAAAATTAACATGGAGTGGCAAAGCCTCACCTGTTGACCAAGGAACCTATTTTCTACACTTCTTGAAGCGGTTCCAAGCATGTTTTTTCAGACTTCCCCTTTGCCACCCAAAGACTAGAAACACTTTCTCTAGGAGTAAAGAGGAGACTTTCTGGCTTGTAACCAAGGTACTTTTTTTCCTACTGTGTCATGACTCTACCCACATTGTATGTCACTCTCTGAACTGAGAGTGAGTTCAGAGATGACATCTGACTAGGCATTGCAACAGATGTTTTTGCCCCTTACCTTTTCTCTTATGCAGAGACAGATGTGCTTGAATCTCCCAAGGAACATGGAAAACGCCTTTAAGTTGTGTGCAGTGTGCAAGTTCCAGTGAAACCAATAGCTATTACTAAAAGAGTGGGTAAGGTCCAGCTGTTAGCTAGTGTAGTTTTTGTTCACATGCAGTTGGGATTTTGCATCTCTCATAGATGTGTAGGAAGGTGTAACCTAGTCACCCTTTAAGGCACCATAGAAGGGCTTTTTTCAGGCCAATATTACAAAGTTTCAAATAGGTAAGTGGTCTGTTTCCAGAAAATGTTGTCCTGGAGCCTATGAACAATAAACTGTAACAAATGGGACTGTTCTACAGTTACAAGATTTTTCTGTGGACCTTTTTAGACCTTTGTTGAAAAAAACATGCAAAATATTTAGGTATACAAAAATTCAATGTCTGCACAAGAAACAGTGCTCTTTATGAAACAACAGTTTTCTGGGAAAAAACAATGTTTCCTGCAGAAATGTCACAAAAAAAGTTCAAAATGCAAATAAACGAACGAACCCCCACAAAACTTAACAAATCTGCAAAAAACTTATTGTAATATCTACAGAGAAAAACTTGAAATTCATTATTCTTGTATACAAGAATAAAATAAACAAAGATTTACATCCCTATTCAGAAGGGCACATGAGTCCTTGCCCTCTCCAGTTGAAGGAATCAGGTTAAAGTGGGTTTGTGCATGAAATCCTGGGGAGTTCCTGCTGAGCTACTTGGACTAATATTCTGACTTTGTATAAGTTACATTTGTGTGTGGCTCAAGGATATAGGTGAATTTGCTGTAGAGTTAATTGTTGAATAACAATCTTTAGGTCATATCCTCTTCACATTTCATAAATGAAAATTAGGATATATGTCATCAAGCAACATTGGAATGTGGGCAAGGTGACAAAAATTAATGAGGAGAAACACATAAGTTAGAATTGGCTGCAGCAGTTTGCTTTTCCCTGACTCTACTGGAAAGGCAAGGTTTTATCCTCTCCTCTTCTGCTGAGTTGAGGGCCCACTACTTTTGCCTTTTGTCCTCAGTTTGCACCAAGAAAGCTGTGGACAAAGGGGGAAAGTGGAAGGAGGAGAGAGAAAAATTGGGACAACAGGGGTTTAATCAGGATTATCCTTGCCAAACTGGGAAAATCAGAGCATATGTTAGGTTCATGTTGTGGCTAACGGTTCTAAAATAGGGTTAAAATTGTGTGTTGTGTCTTATTTCTAATATGGTCCACTCACTCCATGAAAGAGAAATGATTCAGACAAGAAGCAGGACTGTACAAGACCAAGCTTTATCTTTATGAAGCTAGATAAGATCCAGCATAGTGTAGTGATCTGAGCACTGGACTACAACTCTGAAGACTGGGGTTTGAATCCCTGCTTGGCCATGGAAATCCACTGGATGATCTTGGGAAAGTCACACTCTCTCAGCCTCAGAGGAAGGCAAAACCAACTTGCCCTCTGAACAAATCTTGCCAAGAAAACCTTGTGATAGGTTTGCCTTAGGGTCACCATACGTTGAAAATGACTTGAAGGCAAACAGCAACAAAATTATGCTTGACAGCTGCCGAGAACTGTAGTTGGACAAGAACAGCAGCTCAGAAAGAAAAGGGAGAAAATGGGAGATGAGTGACTAGCCAAACCCAATAAATGACAAGGTACTTCATTAATCAAGTTAAATTAAGAGAATCTATAATTTGAAGGTGACCAGGAAACATCACATTGGTAGCTAGGATGAAAGCTCATACCAGCTGGGGATTTTTCAACCTTGGTACCCTTTTAATCTGCTCTGGACAGGCTTCTGGATATTTTTTGGCATATAGTTTCCATCACTAGTAAAGAATTATGGGATTTACAATCCAAAAACATCTTGAAGGCTACAATTGCTTGCCCCTGCTTTAGATGTTCTGAATTACAGTTTTAATTATCTGTGTTGGTAGGACCTGATGGGAGCGGTAGTCCAAAACATCTGAAGAGTATCTGAATGGGAAGGTTTTGATAATGTCCTGGAGACTAGTACAGTTTGGAAAGCAGAAAAAGGAATTTCTACTGTGACTCAGTTGTCTCCAGTGCTAGCATGTTCAGAAGCTCCTATATTTTAAACAAACTGAAGCAAGAATTATAATGTATCATATCAGAAATGGTTACGATTAGTTTTTTTACCCTAACTCCTTATACCAAATTTTAAGGCTGTGCAAAGCCTTCTTTGTGTGAACACATGTGTAAACACACAGATACAAGGCCCATCCAACAAAACAGAAAAAAGGAAATCCTTAAAAGGTTGGGGGGGAAGTCTGTTTGAAAATATTTGAATACTGCAGTGTATTATTTAAAAAAAGGGGTGACCTTCTCAATGGCTACTCTGCATAATTCTCTGCCAAGAGAGGCTATGTTGGCTTCCTCTCAATTGTCTTTTTTACTAGTAGGCAAATACAACTTTTGTCCAGACCGGCTTCTGGCGTGTAGGCTGATCTGCTGTTGAAGGGGATCTAATTGACTGTTTTTGTGTTTCGTGTGTTTTGGTTAAATCAAGATTTTGTTTTTCATCTTTGTTGTTGTTGTTAGCTGATTTTTGGGGTGGGGTGGGGGCGGAGTATAAATAAAATAACACAATTCTGTCTTGCAACAATGCAGAAATGTTGTATGGCAGTCTTTGCCCAGGTACAGCATATAGTGAAGCCATTGCCATAGATGCATTGCTTCTGTTGTCAGCTGGGCGCTCAAACTAGCAGGATCCTTGCTCATTGTCAACCATGGTATGTGTTGGTATGTTGGTATGTGGTCACCAACATTTGTCTGGTGAAAACAGTATTATGTCTACTGCAAGTAGAATGTAAAGGAAGAGAATCCTACCATGACTTATTGGAAAAGATAGCACCCCAATCACACTCAATTACACTCACTACATTAATATTTTAACTTCTGAGTCATTTAATAGAGTCCTGATCGATAATTCCAGAGGGTGCTCAATTACATACCGATCTTGGTGGTCCAATGTTGCTTGATCATTTGAGAGAGTGGCTCAGCCTCCAAGCCTAGTCCTAGGGGGATTTGAGCCGCTCTGCCCTGGGGTAACTGCTGTCTCCCATACTTGAATCAAAAATTGAAATGCTTTCTGCCAAATTTCTGACAGTTTTTGAGAGTTTTTTTTTTAAAGGGGACAAACAAAAGTTCATCCTCAAAATATATTCTCTCCCCAGCTGCTGTCTTTGACTGTAATACAAATAAAAATGCAAGAACAATTAACAGTAAGTGCCTCATGTATTCTGGAGCACTTTGAAATACAGAACCAGATTTTCATACATCACATCCAGCATAAAACTGGAACTGGAGAACAAACATACGACATGTCTTGGGGGAGCTAAAAAATGCCTGTAGACCTATGCAAGGGGAAGCAGAGGAAAACAAAGCACTGGCAGATTTTAAGATGAGACAATGCTTTGGGGGAGAATATTTTAGAGCAGAGAAGCACACTCACTCTCCAGCAGCTTTTCCAGCCTGTTACGTTTCCAGGCAGGGAACTCTGTGAGGCTGGGGAACTTCACGAGGAAGAAAGAAGTAGAAAAGAGAATCACATTTCTTTTCATTAAAATGTTTCTGTCCTGCCCTATATCAAAGGATCTCAGGGTGGCATAGAAGCAAAACCCCTGCAAACAAGTTAAAACTACTTAAACCAATAATTTAAACAGGCTAAAAATATATATTAAATACAAGTTAAAAATGCAGTGCATTCCTGGACTCGTTGTTGTTTTCTTGTCAACTGCTATCAAGTCAAAAAAGGGACTGTATAGCATTGCTCTATAAAGCAGAATCACTGCTGGTTAGTACTTGGATGGGAGACTGCCAATGAATCAGGTGCTAAAGGTTGTATTTCAGAGGAAGGAACTGGCAAAACCACCTTGGAGTACTCCTTATCTAAGAAAACTCATGGGATTGCAGCAAGTCAACAGACAACTTGAAGGCACATGTGTGCACAAACATACACACAGAATTGTGTTTTAAATTACAAGGGATCTGGGAGTCTTAGCGTGGGACTACTGCATGGCATGATGTACCACTTGAAGGTGAAACAAGGTGACAATTCAGCACTTGAACAACTTCACTTGAAGTACAAGGACTTTGTTTCACGTTTCGTAAGATGGAAAAAATGGGGAAAAAACCCTTATGGAAAAAAAAACCTGATATTCAAGACTTACCTTATGTGGGGTGACTGTTTTATTAGATTTTTTTTTTACAGTTGCATTTTTAATGTCTTTCGATATAGCAGGCAAAGTGTTCAGGTTTATACACATTTATTTAAACATTAACTAGATAAGTGCAATTAATTAAATTTGTAATTTTTGCTGGTTTCTTATATGAAATTGTGTGTGTGTGTGTGCTTTTTTTTTTTTCCCCTATCTGCAGGCCCAGTGGCCTTCTAGCAAGTCAAATTGTTGCTCCATCTAGCCTGGCATTACTTCCCTCAGATCTTTTCCATCCCTGCTACAAGATACTGGGGTACCAAATTAAATGTTCCAGAAATGTTTTTCTATATAATATAATTTTGGACCATGTGGAAAATTGAGCTAATACTGCTTAGATAGACAGGCAAATTCACCATGGATTCAACCCTAGGTAATCAGTGAATACATCCAATCTCCTGCAAAACCTTTACACAGCAATGCCAAAATAGAGGAAATTATAAAATGCACTGGAAATACCTTCTAGAATAACCTATGTGTCTCAGTTTACTTTTCTGTTTTAGAAAATTCTACTTCACAAAATGAATACGTTCATAGATTATGCCATGACATCAGAACACACAGACAATATACAACAACCGAACATCTAGTGGAGAACTTCAATTTTCTCAGCATTTTACTACAAAACATTTGACTTACTTGGTGCTCAAGTGTCTTGAAAGGGCATGGTCTCAAACCATGCAGAATTTCAATAAGGAACTCACTGTTCCTTTTGTTAAGCTAAGAAAGAATCTTATAATACCTTAAAGACTAATAATTTTTATTTGGCATAAGCTTTTCTGCACACTGGCTCCCTTCATCAGATTATCATCATCATCAATCATCCTACTATTTCTCCCAAAAATGCAGACTGAAAGTGGCTTACAATTTAAAAAGAAATACAGCTAAAAACATATTTAAAAAGTGAACATTAAATGGAATTAACTCAGAAGTATCAGAGTCTTGATGTTGGTTGCAGTCCTTGACGGTTTTTTATCAAATAACACGTTTGTCTTTAAGGTACCACAAGATTCTTCACTTTGTTTTCCTTTTTTGTAGCAACAGTCTAAGATAGCTATTCAAAATTTTCTAACAAAATATACACATTTGCTTTCAGGAACATACAAAAAGAAGACAACCATTCAAAATATGTTATAAAGCACCATATTAATGGAGGTTAAGAGAAAGCACCACATAAACTTTTGATGTAGGAACCATAATTATTAGTAGCTGTCCAGAAGACTTTGCAAGGTGGATTTCTAAAGGCACAGCATTTTATGCCCTGAGGAAACATGATGGGCAACACATACCCAGCTGCCATAACAGTAGATCTAGCTTAAACAAAAGAGAATTATGAATTCTGCTGTTACTATACCTGCAGCGTACCAACATGAGTAATTGAAATGGTAGTTATTCAGAAGGGTGGTTCACCACCCCATCCCTGCTGTGGTTTGATAGAATCCATGAAAGGGTCTGTAGAACTGTGTGGGCAAGCCCTATTGTTGATGTTGCCCAGCCTCAATGCAAACAGCTATGGCAGAAATCTCTCTCCACCATCTGTGCTCTGCACAGCACTAAGCCCTGATTGGCCCTGAGATCTTTCCAGCAGCTGTGCACACTTATCAGTATGCCTGGTGAGCCCATGCCATCTGAATGAACGGGTAATGGGGGCTAACTCGCATGACAGTACAGCTCATCTTGCAGGTTCTGTTAACATGGGTGTTGTGGGCATTTGTGTGAATTGGCCTACTGAAACATAACCAAACAGCAGCAAATAATGTGGATCCTGGTAGATCACTTCTTCGTGGTCATTAAAAAAATACACTGACAAATAGCAGTAAAACATGCTAATACATTTCCTCTTTAGGGTTTCTGTGGAAAGCTTATTATAAGCAATTTGATATGGCACTTCCAAGTCCTAGACTTATAAGCAAGCATATCTGTCTGGAAAGCCATGGCAGTACACTGAATGACACTGCCAACACCACCATTCCCTCAAATAAGGGCTTGTGTGCTGCTGTTTCAAGATCTCAGTTTAAAGGCCAGCCTAAATGTTACAACTGCCACATGCCAAAGTCTCTATAGAGGAGAGAAACTGCACTTATAACACTTAAAGTGGCTTGATCCATGGATCACCAAGACAGGGCAGATATGCTGCCATATCTGATACCAGGAGTATCTGGTAATGCTATGGAGATGATACTCTCCACTCAGTGGGAATGATCCCAGAAGCAAGGTGCCCAAAACAATGCCACAGCCAGCTGGAAAGAGGGCATTTGAAATGGGTTCCAGCTGATATCTGTAACATAAAGGAAGCCTCCATTCACATCAATTAAGTGACAAGCTGCCTTAGTTGATAGGCACTCAATTCATGTTACAGTGGGTTAATGTGACCAAATTATGACATGGCAGTTTTTATCATTAGTATTCACATGACAACTTGAATGGACGTTCAGGATAAGGCTGCAAGTCAGCTACAATGTGTCTCCTGGAATTTTAAGTAGCTCTAGAACCAGAAACAGTCCAGAGAACAAGAATGAATGATTTTTGTCTTTCCAAAGTTGTCCTAAATACCTAAAGCTATTTCACACTTTCTCCTTGCAGCATGTCTAATACATGCTTCTGAATGTTTGGAGATGCTTGACTCTCATTCTTGTGTTACAATATTTAATGCTACAAAAATGCTAGAATGCATGGAGGATGCCCCTAGAAGCTACCTCTTTTGTCAATTTGGTGAATCAGCTGAACAAAGTTTAGAAGAGGGTACATTGCCTCCCTCCTCCCCATCCAATACGCAAATGCACACCTGTTACAGCTGCAGTTAGATAGCTGTGATGGGGATATAAGCCAGCATGGTGTAATGTTAGAGTGTTCGACTAATTGTCCAAGAGACCAGGGCCTGAGTCTCCTTCAGTCGTAAAAATCCAAGTGGGTGACCTTGGGCAAGTCACATTCTCTCCGCTTAAGAGGAATGCAGTAGCAAGCTTCCTCTGAATAAACCTTGTCTGGAAAACCTAAGAGAGGGTTGCCATAAGATGTGGTTGACTTGAAGGCATGTAACAATGATGGAGTTATAAACAAGATCAGAAGGCAAGATGTGACGTTTTGGAACTTGACCTCCATTTGTCTATGTACATCTGTTTGCAAGGATACACAAAACACATTTTCTCATGGCCACATGATATTTTTCCTGTATGCATACTGGAAAAGCTGTTTACAAAACCATCTGCACCAACATAATGAAAACCAGGTGACTATTTTGGGGACTCTTATGAAATTGTCTGTCTCAGTGACCTGCAGAAAAAGGCTGGTTACTTGGTGTTGCTATGGTTGCTGACTAAAAGCTTTCTGAAATCTCTGCCTGGATATAAGGAAGGAAGTTCAGTGCCAGCAACTAGCTAAAGTTGCTGGGTTCCAACATGAACTTGGCTTGGTGAGTGTCAGTGTTGCCTGGAGTGATTTTGAGAATGAAAAACAAAACTAAAACTAAAGTCTGAGTCTTTTAGATGCTTTTCCTTTGAGCTTTGACTTTCATTTTAATTAAACAACTTGAAGTTCATAACCCACTTTAGTATCTTGAATACTACCATCTCCCAACATGGCCACCTCATCATAACACTCTGAACTCTATAGTACCTATAATCTTTTATTTATTATTTCAAAAAGTATTTCTTAAACATGCTTGAAATATCTGCTTATGTGGGAAGTGTGTCTGATACAAAATGTTGCAGCTGTTTGTGTAATCTAATAAGTATCCAAGGCAAAAGTGATTGTATGTAAAAGGTTGTAGACACATGGTATTAAATCCTAAATGTTTACATTTTTAAATATTATTTCTCCATTATTACTAAGTGTGATCAAGAATGATGAAGAATGGATCGTATGATTACTTCAAGTATTGTGAGATTAGATCTGTTAAGAATAATAGCACTGTAGACTACAACAGAGCAAATGTAAATTGCCTCCAAATTTACCGTAGTACTGTAGTTCCAATTGTCCTTCCCTACAATGACTATGCTCTTCCACTTTTTCAGAACAAGACAAATGTAAAAATGTTTAAAGTCAGGTTTGCGTTTTCACTTATAACGCTCAAAGTCCCCAAGGCTACATTAAATACATGACTGAAAATGAGGTCTTTGCATGTGTGCCTTTAATTTGCGGTCAAGTAATACTGTGCATATCAACCGCCACACTCTCTTCCACTGTAGCTGGTGGAGAGAGAAGGGGGAGAGTGGATTACAAAAGTGTCTGGCTATGTCCCTGTAACCAGTTGTGAAGTGATGATATCAGCTTCTGAAACCTCCAGAGGACTCTGCTGGACCTTAGTGGATGATGTAAATGCTTTGCATCTGGCTATAGAGATGCAGCCAGATGTTTCTGTGATTCCCCCATTCTCTGATAAGCACGATTGGCCATGGTTGGGGGACTTCTGCAGCTCCATGGCAGGTCCAGAAAAAATGGTGAACTACTACACTACACTGAGCCATGCAAGCTTGCAGCCTAAGAGAGTTTACAGCTTCCATGTCCAATGTAATAAAGTGTTTGAAGTGGATGACAAATAATGTTTTAAAGAAAACTGAAACCTGGGTTTTTTTTAATTATAGTATGAATGTGCATGCTCCCTCCCCACCATTTCTCTATATGGAGCATGGATGGGAATCATGCAGCCCTCCAGATGTAGTTGGACTTCACCTCCCAGCATTCTACACCACTGGCTATGCTAGGTAAGAGTAACAGATATGAAATCCAGGATTATCTGGAGGCTCACATGATTCCCAGCACTGAACAAAGGCACATGACAAGCATAGTCCTTTTTACCAAATGCTGCTTTTCAACTTTTTTTTTCTTATGTTATTAACTAACATTGTATATCTTGGCCAAACATGTAAACAGTTGTTTCTTTCTAAATGTTTATCTTCTAGTTGGCCGCTCGTTGTTTTTCAAAAGGGACAACAGCCCTGTTCACACTCTGCAAAGTAAGGTCACATATATAAGATCATTTGCCATGTGTAAAACAGCCATCACAGATCAGATGCCCTATGCTGAGATTTTATATCACCTGCCTTCACTTCAAATGAAATGCTCCCTTCCCCATGGAAACAATTTCACATGTTCAGCTGTGAGTCAAGTTTAAAAGCAATAAAGACATGGAATGAGTCCAGCTTGGAACTCCTGATGCTCGAGCTGATAAAGTCAGTTTCTACAACCTTATGTTTAACATCATTAAAGCCTTGTGATTTCCTTGTTTTGCTGCAAGTCCCCAATACTCTCATAGTCATTCTCTTGTGAGAGGACTGATTGGCTGCTGTTAGGGAACAAAGCATTTCTGTCTTCATCACGATGTACAGTCTGAATTGCTTCATAGTCTGGCTCTAATTCCCCATTTAGTCTTTCTCCTGACTGACGAAAGGTAGTTAAGTTTGGGGTATTTTCCAAGTCCTTTACACTAGCATAGAGGCCACTGCAAATAGATGGTGACTTTTGAGGTACAATTTCTGGAATACAGGTGTACGTGGACTCCAAGTCTCTGGTGGCCAACCCCGGCTTATTTACAGAAGAGTACATTGCTGAAATCTAGAGCAAGGTGGGTAGAAAAAGGAAAAAAAAATAAATTAAGCACATAAAGATAACATAGATTTTCCTCAGGCTACTGATTTATAATTCACTGATGTTTTATAATTTACAAGCAATTCATATGTAACAATATGGTTTACAGCTATTTGTTTCCATCATGGTTAGATATCCTGGTTCATAGTCAAAGATAAAACCACAGTTTTCCAATCAGGATACACAAGATAATGTTGTTTTAACAAACTGGAATGTTTTTATTGCAACATTTGAGAGAGGGGTAGGGAAAAGGGGAGGACAGCACACTCAGTGAAAATGCTTATTATCAAAAATGGTTTTTGGCGTAATTAACAAACTGATATGAAAAAAAAATCCAGCAATTAATACAAAACCATTAGTGCTTCATCTGTGACTAATAAATTAATTATTCTTCTCTCTCTCTCTCTCTCTCTGTATGAATGTTCCTACTTTTTATTTAAAACCTCTTTTTATTTAAAACCTCTTTCCTTGGATGTGGAGAATTGTATTAATTGTATCTTTTATAATTTTGTACCCCTTCTTTTCTTTAATTGTTTTCATTAGTTTGTTCCACTTCCTTAGCTGATCACCTCCTTTTGATGGACTCATATAGCCCATTCTTCTTTCTAATATAAAATCAAACATGATATATTCCAAAATATAACCTTGTCATCTATCCACCTTCCATTTTTGTTGTCTTTCCATCCTGCCCTCAACTTTTGTTTCAGCAGGTATTCCTCATCTCTTTCCAATCCCAAATTCTTTACATTTAGAGTAATTTTTTTCATAATTTAATTCCAAATTTTTCCCTGTTATTCTATTTATTTTGTTAATTGTTTCCTGCCAAAATCTCTGTACCTTACAATACTCTCACTACATATGTATACATGTGCCTTTACTTCCACTTCCACATCTGTGCCAACAATTAGATTGCATATGTGTTATTATATATGATAACTGCTCTGGTATTTTGTACCATCTTCCAATTAATTTTAACTGTTGCTCCCTTATTTTATTATTTTTAATATTAATTATTTCATTTTGCCACTCTTGAATTTGTTTACTACTGATTTTAATATTTCTTTCCCATAATTCTAATAATCCATCTTCTGGTTTAAATTGGATTTCCATACCTTTTCCCCCTCCAATTTTTCTTCTTGTTTTCTAGGGAATATTGGCTTTCTCAGTGCACCTTTATTTCTAGCAACCTCTTATATATCCCAACTAAGTGAAACCCAAACTGTTTCCCAAGAATATCAAACAACTTTTCAATCTTGAAGAGTTTCCCTGAGTTCTCATATAATTGCCCTATTACTTGGTAACATTTATCCTTTGATTTTTTAATTACTCTGCTTACTCCCTGATCAACTTCCTCATTCAAATATTCTATTGGGTACAATTTATAATTCTACACATACAATTTATTCTTCCATTTCTTCCATACCACCCAAGTGGACTTCAACTGGCCCTCTATTATACTATTAAATTTCCTTCTAATTTTCTTTTCAACAATGTCCTAAATTACACATTATTTAAATATTTCTCTGTTGTCATCCTTTGAGGCCCTTCCCTAAGCTGCAAACACCAGGATTCCATAGGATGTTGAACGTGGAATAATAGCACTATAACAGCCTAGTGCAGAAACAGCCAAATGTTCCCACTCCTTCTCAGAAGCAGTTGTTAAGAAACAGAACAAAACTTTCCAAAACAAACCCAGAAGTGAAGTTCTGGTCCTTTCCAATTTTGAGCTTCCTCTACGTTCAGGACTCGTGTAGCCTATGGCAGGTCCTGGGGACAAAAAATGGCACCCATGCTCTTTAAAGTTGCCTACCCTTGACTTAAATCCAGTTCTTAGTGCCACCTAGAGAAGACCAGGTGAATCAGTGAGACTTACATAAGTGCTGACTTACCAAGCTGGCATAGTTTCTGTGAATCTGTTTGTCATGCCCTTGCCCCCGGACCCAGACAGGTACCCTACCAGCACCCATGCCCCAGAAACATGAAAAGGCAGTACTTACGGCAGCTAGTGCAGGAGGTAAAGGAAGAGCCCAGGCTTTGGGCAGTGCTTATACGGAAAAAGGTCGTTAATTAAGACACAGCTGGCCAGGATGCTGAGGCTATATAATCAGAGGCCTCAACAACAGAAAATAGCTGGAAACTACTGATGCTATTGATGGTGACAGCTGTGATGATTCTTGCATGCTCTACCTGTGTGCTTTGGCCCTTGGACCTCAATGCTTCATTTGGATTATCGGTTTGGCTTTTGGTCTATTCCCTTTCTGGACTGTTGTGTTTTACCGAGAGTTTACTTCAGCCCCGAGGCTGTTTTACAGAGCTGCCGTAATCTAGCTAATTAGGCATCTGAGGAACCTTGGCGGGCTGCCAAGCCCAGGTCACTATTCTACTTGAGACTAAGTAATTAGATTCAGGCCACAAAATGTTTTACACGTCCTTCATTTGTTTGGCAAAAATTTTGCAGTGTACGATCTTCCCTCCACATTCATGGGTCTGACCTTCATGATTTTGATTATTCACAAGGCACACACATGCCTTCTCTCTCCATTCTCCTCCTCCCATTTCCTTGCATTTTGCTGGGCATGGAGAAAGAAGGCAAGCACCTGGGCAAAAGGCAAGGAAATGGGGGGGCACGTGTGCACCTTCTTTCTCTCCTCCGGAGTTCCCCCTTCCCATTCCCTTGCCTCTGGCCCCAGTGCTGAGAACTTGCACTGTGGCAAAAGGGATGGTAATTGTGGGGGAAGGCTTGCACAAGCCTTCCTTCTTCCCTCCAGAGCTCCCCCAGCATGCAAAAAGCAAGGGAATGGGAGCAGGGAGCCCTGGAAGGCAATGGGAGGGGAATTGTGGGAGGAATTATTCATGTTTTTTCCACTTTTGCGAGAGTTCTGCACCCTGAATCCTTGTGAAAGTGGAGAGGTCATCGCATTGATCAAGTCATCATTACTCCAGTAATGATCAATATGTGATCAATACTACAGTATTGTAGTGATCAATATTGTGATGACTTTGGTTTGGCTCTGAGGTACATCTGCTTACACAGTGATTCACCACACTGCATGCAGCACAGGTACATCTGCCCACTGTTCAGAATGAATAACAGTGTTATGGTGAGAAAGAGAGAGAACAAAGTGGAATTCTATTTGCACGTCTATGGATCTATAGCGCCATGGCCTCGTCATCAATTCTAGTAATTCTTAAATTGCCATGATGTGTGACCCAAATGTAGAACCAGCAAATGAAAAATGCACAGTTCATCTTATAAGACTGAAAACAGTGCCTTGGTACCTAAGTATGGATCCAGTAAAAAGCCTAAGGCCTAAATTGCAGCTAGAATAGTCCCACTGAACTTAAGTCAGCATCTCGGTAAATTCCCTTGATTGATGAGGCTAATTTATTTGGCACTAACAAGTGAATTTAAGCCTTTGTGTTTATGGTTGTATTTTCTTCTATAGATTTGTCTACAATTCTCAAACTTTACTGATCTTATAGCACTTATTCTGGTAAAAGAAATTATTATATAACTAATGTATATACCTGGAGTTGCCCAGGATTTTATTTTCTCACAGGCAATACTTGTTAGAAAAATTTGACATCCTGTGTCTCTAATTCCCCAAACTGTCTTGCCCAGTATTTGTAACTCTTCTCCATATTCACCAACCCAATCGGTACTCAGAGTTATTAAAATACAGAGGTTGGGTTCCTGAAGGAATATGCTCCTCCTCCTTGCTGCTAGGCCTTGTCTCAATAGCAACCAGCCTATTCAAGACAGACATAGTTGCTGAGGCCCAATTGCTCTCTGGCTGAGAATTCCAAAGGCCCCTCCCTAATCTGCAAACCCCAGAATTCCATAGAATCTTCTCAGGCAGCCAATCATATGAGGCCTTCACCTGACACAGACAGACAAACTTTGACTTTTATATATTAGATATGCAAAGAGCAACCTACCTCCTCTTCTGTAAGTGATGGGTCATCTTCTCGAGATTTGTAAGACAATGAACTAAGCCTCTGAAAAAGAGAGAAAAGCAATTCTTATTAACAAGGAAAAGTAGCAGACACCTTTCCCCTAAGTATCAATATGTATTAAATAGTTACCTGTATACCTATCTATTTCCACATTAGCAAAACCCTACAATGCAGTTTCAGAGATTACCCACCTACAGTTAAGTAGAGCTTTGAGATGTGACAGAGCCTTTATTATGTGTGATGTAATGATGAGTAAAATGATCTAGTAATGGCATGGCCTCTAGCTCTGTTGGATGCTTGAGCTTTTTCTGAAATGTGAATAAAGTCAGCAGAAGTCTATGTATGTGAACAAATTACTAGGTGATTTGCAATGCTTGCTGACAGTACAAGTGACTACTGAATTCTACAACTAGTTTTAAAATTTCAGTAGTTTTTCCAGATCTAAGATCCCTAAGTTCATATGTTGCTCTGCTTGACAGTACAATGACAGAACTGTAATCACTATTTAGTTGTTCATTGCAGTTTATTTCACCATAATTTAGAAAAAAATTATTGGAGTAGAGACAGACAACTGTGGGAGGCTTGAGAGCCAGTAGGGGGTCATATTTAGGCGCAATTTTTTTGTGGTTGTGGTGGAGCGGCACAACCACCAGGTCTCTCCACCAGAACTGCAAAAAAAAATTGCCTCTAAATGTTCCCCAATGTCCTTTAGGGGCTGTGGGTGGCATTTCACCATGTTTTTAGACATCCTGGGCCATTTTAGGCCAGGAGAGATCTTTTTAAAATTGGGAAGTCACAGGAAGTCACGTCTGGTTTACTGTACTTTTGGTTTTTAAAAAGTCATTCCTTGGGCCTAAATTGGCCCAAGGGGCCCTAAAAAGTGAACACAATGCCCTCATGCACCCTAGAGGACATTTGGGCAAAACATGGAAAAAAACATATATTTTCAACCCCTAGAAGGCCCCAGGGGTCACAAAACTGGTCCTGGGAGCTGCATGAAGCCCTTAGCCCACACTTTGCCCACTCCTGCTTTAGAGGATTTTAACCATACTTTCCCTTTAATAGAATTTAAAGAGAAGCTTGCAAGAAAAGTTAAATCCACAAAGAGGCTTACATCAATATCTTGAAACCAAGAACAATTGCAAACTAAAACTGAGATGAAACAGTAGTGTGAAATAAAACCAACAACACATAAAGAAGGCTAAATAGATGAAGATAGTTCAAAGCTATTAAACAAATTGTTAAAAGCCAAGGAAAATGGGACAATGTTACCCTGGGAAGGTATAGATTTTGATACTTTGAGACAAGCCATACATATATAATTACTCAAAATGCAGTGGACATTTTTTGTTCTGATAGAAAAACACCAACACAATTCAAGGGCTTTTCTACAAAAAGAAAGCAACCACCTGCCAAATTTTAGCCTTTGGATATATGTACTCTACAGACTCAACTACACATTACCTGAAATAGAAATTATGAAGAATCTCTCTTTTCTCCCTACTCAAAGATGTGCATGTAAGCTGCCTTGAAACCTAGTCTTGGAGAAAAAGCCTATTTTGTGTGTTCAAAGTGTGTGTTAAGGAGGTGAACTACAATCTAAGGTAACATGCAATTTTATCTTATCTGTAATCCTATCTACACTTACCTGGCAGTAAGTTCTACTTAGCAAGATTTACTTTTGGGAGGACATGCATAGGATTGTGCTGTGAATCAGCTGTGGTCTTTCAAATCACAGCTTTCTGATGGGAAAAGAAAGTTCTCAACACTTAACCTAGCTATAATGCTAAGATTCTTTGGCAGCAGTCACAATGGCTGAAGTTTATGGTATAGACAGGCCTATGGCTGAGATGCTACATCTATGCATAGCTCCACAGGCAGAGTTCCATGTTTTCCCACTGCCCAGATGCTCTCATATCTGGAGGAAGGCCCTGCTGCTATTGCATACCAGTGGGGATTGGACAGAAGAGGTCAGACCACAGAATAGTAGCTCATCTCAGTTTGTCTTCTGGGGGTGGGGAATGAGGGCACATTCTCAGAGAGAGTGCACTGTCTTTCTCCTTGTGATCTGAACCACCTTTCTCTTCCCTCTAGTTCCTACTGGGATACAACACCAACAGTGGTACCTCTTGGAGCTTGGCAACTGTTGGGCTGTGGGAATATCTGGACAGAGCACAGGGGCAAGCAAATTGCTTTCTCTGACCTGTTCAAAACGAGACTTACACGTGCACAAATCACTACAAGAATGTCAGCCATTATGTGTAATATTCAACAAGCTTCCTCAAAAGGACAGTTGTGGTACATCTGGTCTGCAAACACAGTATAAAACAGGAACACTGATAAGGAACACTGACAGGTGTTGGGCCATCTGGCTCAATACAGGCATGGGCTCTCTGGTTTTTCATATGAGCATCTTTCCAGTCCTACCTGGAGATGCCAAAAACTGAACCTCATGCAAATAATCATAGAATCATAGAAATGTAGAGTTGGAAGAGACCACACGGGCCATCCAGTCCAACCCCCTGCCATGCACGAATACCCTCAAAGCACTCCGGACAGATGGCCATCCAGCCTCTGCTTAAAAACCTCCAAAGAAGGAGTCTCCACTACACTCCAAGGCAGCATATTCCACCGCCGGACAGCCCTGACTGTCAGGAAGTTCTTCCTGAGGTTAAGGTGGAATCTCCTTTCCTGCAGCTTGAATCCATTGCTCCTTGTCCTGGTCTCTGGAGCAGCAGAAAACAAGCCCTCTCCCTCCTCTACATGGCATCCCTTCAAATATTTAAACATGGCTATCATGTCCCCTCTTAACCTTCTCTTCTGCAGACTAAACATACCCAGCTCTCTATGTCTATCCTCATAGGGCATGGCTTCCAGGCCCCTCACCATTCTGGTTGCCCTCCTCTGGACCTGCTCCAGCTTGACCATGTCCTTCTTGAATTGGGGTGCCCAGAACTGGACACAGTATTCAAGATGAGGTCTAACCAAAGCAGAGTAGAGTGGTACCAGTACCTCCCTCGATCTAGACACCATACTCCTACTGATGCAGCCGAGAATTGCATTAATGTATTCTACTGAGCAAGAGCTTGTCATATATATACAGCAAATGCGTAGCATCATTAGTGTAATGTGTAATTAGTATGCATTAACACATTAATGTTAAATATTAAATTCTGCCAAGATTCTGTTTTTTATATGTTGAGTCTTCCCCATCTGTCTGTCTGTCTCTGTAATATGTGTTTTTCTGTGTGTGTATGAATCTATGAAGCTTTCTCATACCAAAGCAAAACTTGGATCCATCTAGCTTTACATCGACTAGCAGCAGTTCTCTAATGTCTAGAGAGTTTTAATTTTTAATCAGTAAAAGTCATGAATTTGGGCTCCAAGAGTCTTACTGTCTCCTGCTTTTTGTGTTTCATGGCTAGCTACCAATGACACTTGCATGAATTGCTTCTGCATTTGAACAGGACTGTTTGGAACATTTTAGAGTAAAAGACAGACTAATTAATAACTTGTTGGCAAGTGATAAATCTTTTGTACTGACAATGATGGAAAAATAATCATTATGCAAATGTCTGCAAACATTTTAGAACTCATTAATTTTTTAATACTCTTGGAACAGCTGCCAAATACATACAATTTCCTTCTCTAAAGTAGCTATTAGAACACTATCTCATATACATCCTTTGGGTACATTTAATGTAGTTAAAGCACATAGGTATACCTGTTGTTCCTGTTTATAAATTCATCATAATTTTTATGATTTTAAGTCAACAGAAATTACTCAAAAATTCCTACCACCTTTGGTAAATGAAGAAATTTCACCGTTATCTCCATCCACTCAGAATAACAGAAAGTATTTGCAATTGCAGTCACATAAACACTGGGAACAACTGTCAACAATTGTTTGCTTTTTTATAATAATAAAGAGATAAGATGTACCTTATCAGGGTCACTAGGCCCTTCTGTCATGTCTTTCTCCTCTTTGGCTTCCTTCTCTTGCACATTTTCATTTTCGTTAAGGAGTTTCAGGGGTACTGGAGGTGGCGGTTCATCCTCCACATCTGGTGTGTTGCTAAGAGGACTCTCTGAATTAGCACTCTGGCGGCTTTTTTTATTTCTGTCAACCGAGGCATACTCAGCTGATTCAACCTTGTGCGCTAAAGCATGATCTACACTTCCGTTAACTATCACTGCAGCTTTGGATTTGCACTTCTCTGTGCTGGATGTTGCTCCCAGCTCCTTAATTTCCTTGACAGTTTCATACAAACAGTCTTCAACTATGTTTTCTTGGGAGGAGCTGTCTTTCAGCACTTCGTAAGGCCCCTCCATTCCTGGGCCCTGATCATTTTCTGTACTTCTAGTAGACAAAATAGTTTCTATGGCATTATTTGGGGGAATTCTGGGCAGCTCCCTGCTCTGATGACATTTTAAAGACCTTCCCAGACTGTCTTGTGGTTCTAGCAGATCTGTAACAGAAGTCTGCACTTCTTCATAAGGCTGGATACAAGCAGTTGTGCTATCTTCTGAGAGAACTAGGAGAAAATATAAATACATGCATAGAATAAGCACCTTCAGGACCACACAGCCAACACCTGCCTATCATACAAGCACATCTTTTTTCCACTGCAGAAAGCAGAATGCTATACCAGGCAAAAAATAAGATCTTGTGGGACAAAATGCATGCAAGACAGTACCTCTGCTAAGTGGACTACTAGTGGTACCGTCCAGTTTGCTATTTTGAGTAAGTGAAGAGGAAATGAACAGCTACATAGAGCTGAAAGATTCAAAACAGAGTGCGCTCATTTCAAAGGGGCCGTATTTACAAATTCTGATCTCTCTGAAGCAGGTATTAGATAATGTCTTGATCAACTACAAGTGGTGATTTTCTTGTCAAAAAGAACTCTTGGAAAAAGAGAGGAGGCAAGACTTAAGAAACACCCTTCCCTAGACATTTTAATTGTCCCTGACTTTCAATTTATATACAACACCACTTGGCAAGAAGTGTGCATAAAATTATCAAAGGACAATGGTACATTACCTAAATAATGATATCTCTGTCTTCCGGTGTTGCAGCATTTCGAAGTTATTGTGACTTAACACTCACCTATCAAGATTTAGTGGGCCATTCTTATGCATCTAACTTGGCTTACAAAGTTATTTTGGTTAGGGCACCATCACTGCACTAGCCTTAATGCTGGACTGACAGAGAAACACACTGGCAAGACAAGAAAGAAATCAGACATATTGTCTTTGTTCACATATTCTGTCAGCAGGTGCCAAGAGAGCACACAATGAAATCAAGTCTTACCATCACCATTACTGAGTCCTCCATTCTGTTCACTGCTGGGAAGTGGATCTGTTACCAGACTTGTGACCGAGTGACTAAATGCCTCTTTGTCTGAAGGCTACAAAACAAAAAATGTATTTCATTTGAACAGGTCAGAAGATGAGTTATGAGTCAGTAATAATAAATTATTACTCAGTATTGTTACAGAATATTGCCTGTTCTGGAAATACTGTTGTGGAACAGGATCCTATTCTCATGATTAGCCTGGACATTTTATATAATTTTCATTTTATAATAAACTCGTTGTCTCTCATGCCTGATCATTTCTATTTGAAATCAATTCACTTTGGAACACAGGATACATATTTTTCTTTCAAAAATAAGAAACAATTTCTTCTAATATGTTATTAAAACAATACTAAGATAGATAGATAGATAGATAGATAGATAGATAGATAGATAGATCTTTCATACCAAAAGCCATCAACTATAATATGTTTAAATTGTGACTGTAAACTGTGACTGTATAGCTCATCATAAATAAAACAGCTATCACAGCATAAACAGAATCACTGACAATGTATGAGATCTGTAGGGGGAGGTTACAGGCTCCTCCCTTGCTTTAGAATTCTGTGTGTATGATCCCAATTTCACATCCCAAAAAACGTCGTTAAAACACATGTGTGGTTTGTGCCCTTCATATTATAATTTATTTGTGTGGAGTGTGTTAACAGCATATCTCCCTGATGCTGCTGATGTGAAACTCCCATTAGCCCAAGCCAGTATATACACCTTGATAGAGAATCACAGCTTGTTTCAAGTGTTGGATGAACATATGACCAAATAAAAATTAACTTTGTCCCTGGTCAGCTATGAATGAAGTCTTGGGACTTACTTGACACTTACTCAATATATAAAATGGGACCTCTTTCCTTTGCCACCTTCCTTCTAGAGCATAGAATGCATGAGGAAGGTGAGTGAAGACGAAGTTGGCTATGTACTTCTCCAAACTTCCCCACCCCTTGTATAAATGAATTAACTTTAGCTGTTAGGGTTGTAGGAAATGCACATGCATTATTGGTAATAGAGAGAAGGATCCTATGTTCAAGGCTCCTCCAGTATTACAATGTTCTGAACTATAAAAAGTCACTTTCAAATAATAAGTGATTTTATTTTTACCACATTCATCAGATTTTCATGGTCGCCATTCTGCTGCTTGGGTCTCTTCTCCCTTTAATGCAATAATATTTAGGTATATTATTCAAATGGTCCTATTATGTATCAATTTCTATCTGCATGTTTAAATATATTAGCAATGTTTACATAATACTAGAGATGATTTCTTGTGTACAACAGTCAATTCGAATCCAACTGAGATCAACTGGACATAGTTTACTCATCAGTATTTCAAACCATCGATTTCAAGGGGACTTAAGCATTACTAAATTCAGTCTGATCAACACTTAGGATTTTAAAAATCCTTCTTCAAGAAATAGATTCTTGATCTATAGAGTGATTGAGGCACATAGAATCTAGCAGCCCTTTTGCACATGGATAGGACAAAAATTGTTTCTGGTCTATGGAACTGGCAAATTGATTGATATATACCAAACACAAATTTTACACCAATGGCTCTTTCAATCATTCCAAAAGAAAATCAGCATAAGTTAAGCTGCAGATGGTGCTCCTTTGTGTTCTTTTTGGACAGTATGAGATGCTGCAGAAGAACAAAAAGCCAAAGCTCCTCCCATTTTTTACCTATATTCTAGACCTATTTTAGAATTAGGTTCTTCACCCCTTTCCCTCTTTTTATTTTGAGAGAACAAGTTTAGCTTCTTGCCTCTTGAAAGACATAAAATCTGGTGGCCTGTCTGATACTATATTTGCTCCCTCCAATAAAATGTTCATTTTTTTCATACCGTGGAATAATAATGAATCTTTTCATTTTGGCTGTTTAAAGGGTGTACTTATTTCATATGACAGTTGATTATTTTGAACTACAGTCAGCCCTCCACATTTGTGGGGTTCGTGTTTGTGGATTTGATTATTCACAAATTATTTGCTGCCACCTCTGCTGCCTCCCTATGCCATTTTTAATAGGGACTGCAAGCCTCGTGAGACTGAGAAACTGTGAATAAGGCTTGTAAGTGCCTCTTAAAAATGTTGTGGGGCAGCAGTGGAGGTGGCAGGAAGGCCCACCAGCCAGCCACTTCTGCCTTGTGAAGGAACCCTGATGCCTCAAAAGAATCCATGGTGGGTTGAATATGGTGATCATATTTTTTGTGTGTTAAATATGGTTTGGGAGGGCTTGGAGTTATTCATATTTTTTTCACTTTCATGGGGGTCTTGTGCCCCTAACCCTAGCGAATGTGGACGGATGACTATACAGCTTTCCAATTATCATCTAGGAAATTCTGTGATTTTAAAATATTTATCATGTAATCATTCATGGCCCAACCAACCCTACATGAAAGACAACCAGAAAATAAATGTTCCTGGCATGTTAAATAGTGACAGGTGCATCGTCTCATAAAATTTCACAAAATGCTGTTGCTAATGACATTTATCATCATCTGGCAAAGTAGCCTTTTGCCTAAGAAAGTACATGCCACAGTGAATGTGTTAGGCTTTCAGAGACCAGAGGAATCTTTGTTTTGTTTCCCGGAAAGAGGTAACCTAGCTGTCTGCTCTTTTATAGCTAAATCCCCTGTATTGTGTGATTCTTGGAACATTTTTACAGACAGACAACAAAAGGAATGCTTAGTGTTTGTTTCAAATTACCTGTTGCTCTTGGCATTTTGCAGCACGTTCTGCATGCTGAGCACTCTACTGGCACAGGAAAAGTAGGAATAATGGCCTCAAAGACAGACAGAGAGATGTGTCTGTGTGCATGCATGTGTGCATGTATTTTGATGAAAATCAAATAATTTTGACCACTGTTAAAAATGTGACTAGGAAATAGGGACTGATTAATGGGAAAGCATTGGTAGAACAATAGGCAAGTGTTCTGATCACAAGACTAGTTGTGACCAAACAAGATCTCAAGAGTGGTGTCCATCAGCTGCCGGTGTACCTTTGCAACACCATTCTCAGTGGAATATTAGTGCAGGGCATAACGTTCCCTTAATATTCCATTGAATATTGCAAACGTTGAATGTTGCAAAGGTGTACCAGCAGCTGATGGCCACACCTAAGTGCCCCAAAGGCACCAGATCCTGTCTGATTTTGGAAGCTAACCTGGGTCAACCCTGGTTAGTATTTGGATGAGAGACTGTCAGTGAATACCAGATGCTGTCAGCTATATTTCAGAAGAAGGAACTGGCAAAGCCACCTCTCAGTATTCCTTTCCTAAGAAAATCCTACAAAATTCATGGGGTTGCCATAAGGTGACAGGCAACTTGAAGGCACATATACACATACGCACACACAACATTCTCTTACATGAGAATTTCTAGAGCTGAATATATACACCTCACCATCCTGTTGAAATTGGTGGCAAATCCCACACTAACTTCTACTTTTGTACCTCTAAAAATGGTAGTTCATTGAAAGTAGACTAATTATCCCTTTTCAGATCTGTGATGCTGTGCATGTAATGCACAATATGATTCATATTTGCAGTCTCTAATTTGATCCCAGAAGTTTTTCTGACACAGCATCTGTTTTTTTAATGTCATCAATGATTATATCAACAGCATCTATGCAAGGAAGGGATTTTGTTTAATTGCATTTCTGGGAAGGTTCCTGCTACATGAATATCCTGATGCCACATCTAGCCTAGCAACATGCTAAATTATTAAAATATGATTGCTAGATAATGTCTGGAAATATAATTTGCATAGCTTGTTAGAAATGCCCAAAAGGCTGATTTTTAGAAATATTTCTTAAGTTTTCTTCTCTTAGATTTCTTCAGGGATACCAGATGCAAAGGCGGGGCAATAGATACCACTCACAAATTTTGGTAAGAATTCTTTGTGGACATTGTATTCAAAGCCAGTTTAAATACATGTTTCATACTTTTGTTCTTATTGTTTTATACGAACGAGAGAGATTAAAGGATAAGATTGAAGTTATTTATTTTTGGAACAGAACAAAGTATGTTCTGTTGTTCAACTGATCAGCAAGACAAAGGGGGATATATTTTATATATCCCACATGCTGATTACATATGCAGCTGGAGTATTAATTCCATTTAAATTCAAATTAAAAGTATAGGTTAAAAGTGAACTTGGTCTTAAATGTTTGTACAGGAAAATATAACATAATCTCCAACATTTGACAAATGAAAACAGGGACACATGTGGCCAAGCAATGTCTGAGTTTGGTCAAGATGGCCTAAGTTACTGTATTAATATGGAAAAACACACAAGCTGGGAGAAGCAGCATTAGTTTGATTTTGCCTCTTGGGAAGGGAAAGGTTAATGTGTACAAACAACTTTGGCACTCTGAACTTGGTTTGCAGCAGCTAAAGTAAGACAAGTACAAAGGAAAAAAGTGGGACTCAAGGTGGCAAAATGTATAGTATCCTTTTAAACTAAAAGGCAGAAATCATATTTTTGAATGGAAAAAGATTTATAGGTGACTCTGTATTTGCTAGGGTTAAGGGTACAGGACTCCTGAAAAAGTAGACAAATCACAAATATCAAAATATATGTGGGCATCTATAGGAAGGGGGCTAACGAAAATGGGCACCCAGGCTCCAAACCAGGTTAATGAATGAAGTGAGGGTTTGGCATGATGGACTTCTACTACCTCTCTCTCACCCATCTCCTTCCTTGGGTGTGGGGTGGCATTGGGAGAGGGTTTGCAGGGCTGTGAGCCGTCCTTAGCCGGCCAGGCAGCAGCTGGTGGTGTAGAAAGAGGAGGAGGAGGAGGAGGACCTGTGGCGGGTTTTTAAAAGGTTGCATGACCTGATCACAGTTGCCAAGAGGGAACGTTCCCCCAGAAAAGAAGCACCTGAGGGAGCAGGGGTTGGAGAAACTCACAAATAATCAAATTTGTGAAAGTGAAACTTGTAAATGTGGAGGACCGACTGCATTCGTGTAAAACATTTCTACAGTTTATATGTAAAAAGCTTGCTACAATTAAAAAAAAAAGTATCGGAACCTTTTTCTTCGGTAAACTAGTTTTTGAAACTTTTGAAGCCTCCCCCCATACCTTTAACTTGAGAGAGCATTCAAAATGGCCAGCCACCACCTGCAGCCTGAAGTGGTACAGCCTACCTCAACTACTTTGGATTTTTTTTTACATCTGGTTCTGCTGCAAGTGAAGATTGCCCTCATTTCCTCCTGTTGCAGCATGAGACTGTCATTTTAGGCACAGGTTAGTAACCACCATACATCCTAAGATTTAGGATCTGCTTATCTGGTGTATAAACTGACTCAGAGCTTCAAAATAACAAGTCAAATGGAGCACATATATCAGTAATTTTTTACTTTTGAGGCAACAAGGGTGTAAAAAAGAACATTTCAAAAGTAACGTAAAAAGATCAAAATTATTTCACTGGTGCAATGAGTAAGGTGAACCAAAGGTTACTACCAAATATTACTTTTAAAGAGGATTTTTACAGCCATTTTAAAAGAAATTTAAGTTAAGGATTGTTCCTCTCAAAACAAGTGATGGAAAGTAATCAAGAAGTAACAACTGGCACAACAATTAAAAATTTATTTTTTCAACAGTGTGAGTAATGGGTTTTTTCTCAAATGCTGTAACAACTAAGAAGTAAAAAGTAATGTTCTAAGCTCTAACCTTACTTTATTTTGGTTCAAATACTTTCGCACACACAGCTTCCAACACAGAGAGGAAACCTGCTGTGAAGCAAGTGGTTCCTTCAAAGTGAATAGCAGTAGGATGGTTTACTTTTATCAGAAAAAAGCAGCCACTTCAAAGAAATTAAAAAAATTCATTTGAACTGTCCACTTTCCATCTCTAAAGATATATAGGCCACTTCTGCACGACAACGCTCTTCTGCATCATCTCGCTGCAGTCCTGGGTCCAGAAGGGAGCACATCAGCAATGCTCCCCTCGGCACCCGCTTGGTCCATGTGGAAAAGAACGCAATGGTGCCACGTCTTCCTTCTGCAATGCAGCCAGGCTTTTTCCATGGCTGTGCTATGGAAGGAAGCATCACCAATGTGCTTCCGCGGCTTTTGCATGGCCAGAAGTGATGGGAGCACCGCGCGATCGCAGACGCAAAACAGATTTTTTCCGTTTTGCGAAAACTAGGCAAACACGATGCTCCGCAACAGGATGGCAGCGGGACAGCGACGATGTCATGCGGAAGCGCGACCTGCCAACCTCTGCCATCTTGTGGCAGAAATGAGACAGCGACGTTGCGCGGAAAGGGCCATAGTTATAGCCTATTCTCTTTTGCAGTGGCTCCAAAAGCCATAAGGCACACTACTTGTGCAGCGGTATTGACATGTAGGTCCATTCTGTGGCATTTTTAGGAAAAGCCACCCAGCATGCTTTCTGCTCCTGTCTTTACTGTTCTCTTTTCGGCCGAGTCCTTACCTGTCGCAGCTAGAACAGAGGAAGATGAGAAAACTCAAAGCCAGGAGCATTGTCATAGCTGCCAAGCCTCCCCATACGATGATATGAAGCAGCCCGGTGCTGAAGAACCCACCGTCTGGCCCCATGATATAGCAAGGGTGTGCTGCTAAGAGCTGAAGTACTTAGTTCCCACGAGACTTTGGCATTTGTGTTGAAAAGAGTTTCTCTGTGAAGAAGAGGAGGAAGGGAGGAGATATTAACATAAAGTCTGGTTAATACATGGCTCATTAGAAAAGATGATAATCTACTATATAAAAGTCAAAGTTTGTGAGTGATCTTGTATGTTTGTCTTGTATGCAGGCACAGACCTCATATGATTGGCTGTGTGAGATGAAGACCTCATATGATTGGCTGGCTATGAAGATTCTATGGAATTCTGGGGTTGGCAGTTCAGCGAGGGGCCTTTAAAACTTTGAGCCAGAGAGCTCAGGCTGCTTGCTAAGGTGACGAGGCCAAGCAGCAGGAAGGAGAGCAACCTCTGTATGTTAATAACTCTGAATACAGATTGGATTGAGGAATATGGGGGAAAGTTACATGTACTGGACAAGACAGATTGGAGAATTAGAGACACAGGATCTCAAATCTGTGTATTTCAACCACATCTAATTCCTAAGCTAAGGTAAAGTAATTCTTAAGATATTTCTAACAAGTATTACCTATGAGAAAATAAAATCCCGGGCAATGCTAGTTAAATATACTAGTGCTCAATACATTTGAAGGCAGCAGGAAAAGAGGAAGACTGCATTAAAGGTGGACTGACTCCATCAAAGAAGACTCAGTCCTGAGTTCACAAGACCTGAGCAGGGCTGTTAATAAAAGGGTGTCTTTGAGGTCTCTCCTTCATAGGGTCATAGCACATTCTGGCCAGCCAGAAGGCAATTAACAGCAATAGGCAGCTTGATGGTAAAGTAAAAACTATGGTTTTTTAATATATTTAAAATATGGTTTAAATTTCAGGGGACTGAATCATCAATAGATAACAGATCTCTTGGTAGCTATGCAGAAACTTTCTCTCCACATGTTCAGAAGCAGTCTGTATTAATGCACCTGCTTCAGTCTTGATCCCATGTTTAGACAGATGTCATCCAACACATAATGCTGCTGTAAAATCTCTAGTCATTACACTACAATAAATACTCAAATTACATTCTCAAGGAGCCAGTGGGACTTATTTCTCATATTGAGTTCAATGGAAGCTAAAAGCCATTTTCTTAGTTTGGGTCCAAATCATAATCTCCTAGATCTGATTAAGGTTAAGAAAAAAATATAGAAAGTCCTAAAAATGAGAAATGAATCAGTATGATGAACTGATATAATTTCTTTGCCACTCTCAAGTTATTTTGCATTAATTATCTGTGCAACTGAGGCAATTTTTAAAAGTTCACATATCCTGATACCTCTGACTCAGAATAGCATATTTATTTATTTGCTAATTTGCTAAAGCCATATTGTTTTCCATAATAACCATGTTATTTTTAAAACATAGCTTCAGACTGAGTGCTGAATCACAGTATGAAAAAATAGCATTAAATGCATTAGAAGTCATTGCATGTTGGTTCCTGGATATTAATTATAGAACATTAATATTTTCAGACATAAATATTTTTCACATTTTCATATATAAATATTCCCAGAGTACCATTTTCAAGTATATTACTTTTTACAGGTAAAGGAATCTAACAAAAGTTCAAGAACACAAATACAACATGATCTCATTCCAAAAACTTAGAAACAAAGAAAGACTCTTGTGTATATACACAAGGCACTATTCCTACAGCCATAATTAGATGTTGCCTACAATTTTGGAAAAATTAAAGTCTCTATAATTAAAGCAGAGCTTGGAAAAGTTTCTTTTTTGTGGAACACAGCCAACAGAATTTCCCAGCCAGCCAACCACTGGCTGGGCTAGCCAGGAAATTCCAGGGTACAGTCCAAAAAGTACCTTTTCTAAGCTTTGGATTAAAAGGGTAGTAGGGCTGGCATCCAGATGAATTGGCTTCCCTGTCCCTCAAAATTAAAGCCCAAAACACACTGACTTTCACAGGAGTGGAAGGTGGAGGAAGAGATTCATGATTTTGGTACTGGGACCACATAATCCATCATGGCTCCTTTCATCATGTACAACATATGAAGGTGGCTTAGGACTTCTGAGTAAGCTGGGTGACACCTCTTTCCAAACCACAAGAAGTGTACTATTTGAAAAAAAAATCCAAAATTATCTTGAAGAAATACTATTATAATCAGGAATGATTTTACATATAGGCATTCCATGCTTTTCAATGACTTCTTCAATGTTCTGCTCTTTCAATCATTGCAAATTACAGACATGCACCATTCTTTTGATTTGGGCGTCCACTCTTTTACCAGTTCTTCTCATCTTGCCTTATTCCTATAAAGAACATGAGGAAATTATGGAAGTTTGCTTGGAACTGTGCACATGCTGCTTGCAAAGTGAGCTGAGAGAGGGGGAAAAGTCCCAAGCCAACAGAGAGACTTGCAAGCAGTCCCAAGTAGGTCTCTGTAATCCCCTCATGTCCCCTTCAGGAAGAAGATTGGGTTCTACTTTCTGACAGTGCTCTGGTCCCTAACCTGTCAGACAAGCGGAGGATGTGTAGTAAAATGAAGCTGCCTATTTTTTTTAAAAAAGAAATTGATTCCCATGAAGAAATGGAGTACTTGATCTTGAAGCTTTACACTGGGATACATAAATTTTTCAGTACAAGGGCTGCATCTGCTGCTGACTGCTGAGAAGGGTGTAGTAAAGCTGGTTCCCTCCAGATATGTTGGACTATTTATTGAATTTATACCCCTTCTTCCCCTCACGAATGGGACCCCAGGGGGCTACAGCTCCCACAAACCCCAGCCAGCATGGCCAATGGCCAACAGGAGTTTTGGTCTAAAACATTTGGAATACACCATGTTACCTATCCCTGGTTGGCACAGCTATGTGGTTACATGTGTAACACCACACACCTTAGTGAGCAAGCAGGAGAAGATTGGACCTCTTGCCTACCTGCTAGGATTTAGGGATTGCAGGAGGCTAGCATGGAGATGAAAACATCTCCACTGCCACAGCAATCTCCACTTGAAAAAAAAAATCTCAATTTTAGAAGCAGAGCTTGTTTGGAGGTTCTAGCAGGGGAGCGCAGCTATTGTATACCCTCGCCCGAAGAACGGTACACTCCTTCTATCTGGGATAGTTGTCCTCTTCCACCGAGCGCGCAGCTTTGGAAGGGATGCACACGGAGCGGTCAGGGAGGAAGGGGACACCTGCCTAGCCAGCCAGATCAGCCGAATCAACCCTGGCAATCAATGAGGTGACAGATGTCGCAGCCAGATCGCCCTCACATCCTCACATGGAGGTTTTATATATAATCAGATATTGCAAAATATAGAAATTCTTAGCAGATAAGATATATAAATGCAGGTATTATATTCATGACATATATTATATACATAAAATTGTATTGTTCATAAACAGAGTGTATTTAGGTACATATAGAAAGGTACTATTACAAGTAATTCGCACATTTAATCATTATAATACGTACAATTAAGTACACAGTAAGTACTGACGAAGCAGAAATATAACAATTGTGGATAATTGAGGATAATAACTAATTATGGATAAGAATTATGGATTTATGGAAGTTACTGATAACATGGTAGGACGGTCTAAGAATGATTTATACCAGCACCTCCACCATATAGGGGAGTGTATATTAAATGTCTAATGTTTAATGATTAATAGTTTAATGTCTGTATTTTATGTTTTATGTTTGTTCTATGTCTTTTAGTTAAGTATAGTTTAGTATAGTTTAGTTAAGTGTAATGTTTTAAGTAGAGTGTTGTATTTTGATTTTGTTACATGTGTAATATTCAATAAAATTAAAAAAAAAGAAGAAGCAGAGAAGATTGTTACTGCCCTGGCTAGTCCGAGCTTTGGGGATATTAAAAGATATCCTCTTGATATCATAATTCGGCTTCACTTCTCTATTCCCCTCCACGTGCTTGCGAGGCCACCGGACAACCACGTAAACAAGCTCGGCCGTTAATTGCCGTAATATTCCTGGACAATACAGGCAGGCCAGAAAATAGCTGACTCACTGCTTTAGGAGACCTCCAGGCAAGTACTCTAATCAGGTATGCAAATAACCTACAAAAGAGCCTCTGCCCCGTGATGGCAGCTTGATGGGTAACTTATACAATACCCAAGTACTCTGTATTTGCATACTAGCTACTCTATTGAGAACCTCTGCAATAACTCAATCATTCAGATTCTGACCTTTCGGAGGCTTTGTCTCCAACTGCAAATCTATTGTTTTCCCTCAAGTACGACATAGTCTGCAGTCACAATTCTCCTTATAAAAACCCTTGATTCCGAGACCTTCCTCGGATAGCTCCCGAGTTTCATCCCGCCTTGCTGCCGCTTTGCTCGGCGAGCCTCCCCTCAGCTCCATGTGCTGAGTTACATCGCACCCCAGCTTCGCTCTCTATTTTTCCGGGCTTCAGGACAGGTGAAGTATCACCCAAACCAGCAATCCCTCTAAAAATTCATCTATACCACTCCAACCTTTATTTTCTTTAGTTATCTTGTATGAGTGTGTCACATACACTGCTTTGCTTGTGTGTTTAATAAAACATCATTTATTGCTTCAACTTCTGTGTGCTACTTGACTCGACCCGACCCCGTAGACATAGTGTTCAAGATCTCGCTATGTTACCCTGCCTCTCGTAACGTTAAGCAGTGCTCTGAGCTAATTTTTCCCAACGTTAGTTGAGCACATTTTGGTGTCCCTCCTGGGACCCCCAGTACACAGGGTAACAAGATCCCCCCGCAATTCCTCAACTCAGCTGATTTACAGGACAGGTGGCAGTTTCAACACTAGGGAGGAACCAAAGGCCACCCACAGATTCAGTGCCCATAGGCTATGCACCCATGTTTTGAACTGGATTCCAATTCTTTGCTCAGCCATGTAAACCCACTGGGTGACTTTGGGCACGTCACACACTCTCAGAAAACATTGTGATAGGTTTGCCTTAGGGTCACCATAAGTTGGAAAGAATTTCAAGACACACAACAACAAGTAACCTGCATTCTGAAGCTCCTCTCAGAATCGCAAATTTCTTGCCAGCATTCTTTTAAGTTTTATAACTTCAGTTGCAGGCTCAAAGTCAAGTCCCATCATGATATTTGAGCCATAAAAAAGGAAGATGAATCCAAGTACACCACCTTGAGCAAATTACTAGAAAAGTGAGAAATAAATATAAGTAATATATAAAAATAAAATTCCTGTCTGTGTTTGATGGGTTGGTACCAAACATTTGTTCCAGCTTTGAGCACAGGGTGGCAGTATTACACTGTGATTCTCTAATAGTTTTCAAACAAGACTTGCTGGGTTTTATGTACAGTAATGGAAATAAAAAGTCATATTGTATAGTGAATATCTTAAGTCATTTTTTATATCTGTGATTTCCCAGGATTTTTAATATAATTTCATTATAGGTTAATACTACTAATTAAGCACAGACCATTTCTTTGCATTAACAATTCTTTGGTGTTAAGTCAAAGGGAAACTCAAATAGATTATTTAATGGTACATGGTGCAGAGTTTGCACAATGTGTTTTTTTCCCCAGCAAAACTATGTCCATCTGGGCCTTGATATTCATCTATCTGTCATGTCCTATATCATTTGTAGGAAAAGAAATCGGTTTTCATGGAAAGAAATAGTTCTCCAGAAGGAATTTTACACAATTACTGAGACTAAATTAATATAACAAATTCTTGCCACACTGTAAGCTAACAAGAATTCGCCTATATGGTTTCTGAAGTATGCATGAAATATACACACATAGCACTTTCAGTCTCAGACCAAATGAATACTTGACAGTATGAAAGAGGAATGCAAGTCTGTCCTAAGCAAAAAGAAGTCGGACAAAAACAGCTACATCAGCCATTTCACTTCTCTTGTTATTTTTGGGCCAACTCAACAATAAAACTTCATTCCAAGTAGAGGCTCTAAAGTCATCAGAATCTCACATCTTTCAAAGCTATCACTGTTCAGAGTATCTAGTGTTGAGAGAACCTTGCTCTCTTTCTGTCCTGTCAAAATACAGAAATCTTCTGCTGCAAAAGCATTAAGTTAAAAAACAAAGGCACCAGGAAACCTTATAAAAAGGAAGAATTTTATCATAAAACCTTAGATAAGAATGAAGAATGTAGTGAGACAGGGCCAACGATTCTTATAAAAGGCATGAAAAAGATAATCACTGATGCATATACATTCAAATTGCCAATGCTCAGTTTAACACCCTTTCTGTTTATTAGGATGTTGCAGAGTTATTTCAAACCCAATTTACAATGCTCAGTGGACATGTGTGAACTGTAGCAATGAAGTTGCTACAAATTCTTCCTGTTCCATCATCTTCATGTTTGATGCCAAGCAAATGAGGCATTTTGGCACATCCAAGTAAATAGAATGCAAGTACATCCACGTATACACCTTTCAAATAGAAATTCATTAATACAATACCCAATCTCTTATTTTTTTATTTTTTTCTTTAGTTTCTTGTATTTATCTTAGCAAGAATATGTCATATATATCAAAGAAAATAAATCTGTATACTACCAGTTGAGTGACTGTATGTGTGTCTTTAAGCGATGCTCCCTTTTTAGCCTCTTCAGTTATTTCATCATCCAACACTTTCTTTCAGGCAAGGAATTTCCTCTCGCTGTCCTGAATTCCAAAATTCTTCCTTTGACCTTTGCAACCTGATGCATATTCTGTTCATTCCGTGTAAATTTGCTTGATGGAGCTGAAGATTTGTGGTAGACAATCTAACAGCCTCTTCCTGCCATTTGTCATGAATAATTTTCTTTCTTTCACTACCATTGATGCACAGTGCTGAAGTCCTCAGTTCCCTTTTTTTTTGGCACAATTTTTTTTTTAGTTCAGTCATTTAGCTGACGAAAGATTCTTTCACACTACAGAATTATATTCCACTTTTCAGAGGTCCGTTGGAATTTTGAGATTGGCAGTTTTGTTGTTGAGTGCCTTCAGATCCATTTCTGACTCACAATGACCTTAAAGTGAACCTATCATGGGGAGTTCTTGACAAGTTTTGTTCAGAGGGTGGTTGCCTTTGGCCTCCTCTGAGGCTGAGAGAGTGTGACTCACCCAGGTCACCCTGTAGATTTCCATGGCTGAGCAGGGATTCGATCCCTGGTCTTCAGAGTCATAAGCTAATGCTCAAACCACTACACCATGCTGACTCTCTATTGGTAGTTTAAGGAGGAACATTTAGGATTATCAGCCAGAACACTCTAATGCCTCACCAGACTACAAACCCCTAGGATTCCACACGTCAGAATCATAGCATCTAAAGCGGAATCATAGCACTATAATTGTGCAGTGTAAAATGGCCCCTGATGTTTATATGTGTCTAAATCCCACTTTAAGCTTAATTTCCAATCCATAAGATTTCTAGTTGTTATCACATATCATTGGAAAACTCACCCTTTCAAGATTAAAAAACACAAATTCTTTCTGAACAATATAGTGATTTTTGCCACTGTATTTCACAGTTTTGTGCAAGTAAGGAAATGGGAACTAGGAAAAAGTAGCCGACTTCAGCATTGTCAGTTCACCCTTTTGCATTCACAACTTTCCATTCTTAGATTTTTACTTATTGAGGATTGCTTCACTTCTCCTTTCCTTCTGTCTGCATTCTCTTTGACTACTCTTTGACAAAGATCCTCTTTCATCCACCTTGTCCCTTCCACACAAGCTCCTGAGAGTTCTGTGCTTATCTTTTCCTGTTCTTATCTTCCCATTTTTCTTTTAGGCTCATGCCATTCTTTCATACACAATAAAATAAAGAAATTCCTTGTCACGTCTTGCAGGCACACCTTTTTCTGTGTTGGAGATACAAAATGTCCTCACTAGATTTCAGTGGAACAAGATTTCTCCCAAGATGGCTCACGAAAGGCAGTGCATATTATATGAGCAGTGCCTCCCTGGTAAAATCTACATGACAGCATGTTCAGAGCTTATTCTGAATTTTCTTCAGTGTATTTTTGATCTGCATCAGTCCCTGGCGTGCCACACTGAACTGGTCTTACAGACTACACGGGTTGGCTTCCAAGTGCAAAATCTGTGTAAGGGGCATGTCAGTAGCGCACCTGGATGTATCTTATTTGCATGAAATCTGATACGGTCATGGTCACAGAGACTGGGGACAAGCTGCAACCCCATTTTTTTTAAAAAAATCCCATGCATGTGCACGTGCACTTGTCCAACTGGTATCTTTAATATTATATATACTCACATATATGCTTATACACAGATTCAACAATTTATTTCTAATATATTTATTTATATTTTAAAGACTGCCGCACCTCCAAATGACTGCTTTGCACAGGGAAATCCAAGATCTGCATACTCAGAAATAAGCCCCATCGATTTCAGTGGCATCTCCTCACAGTTAATGAGCCATAGGATCACAATTTGTTGAACAAAAAGGTAACAGGAACAGGGACAAGGGGGAACGAAAGACAATGAGCAAGAGGAGGTAAACTACCTCACTTGAGATTTTCTCCCCACATCTCCAAGCTCTGGTTATTTTCAGCATGCTCCAAACCACATAACCCAGCCCATGCCTATCCCTCACCCCTGCCACTCCACTGCACTCTGGAACTGGAGTCCAGAGGCCTCATCATGCTACATTTTTATAATGCTATATTCTACTTTAGCAGTCATGGCAACATGGAATCCTGGGATTTGCAGTTTAGGGAAGGGCATTTAGAATTCTCAGCCAGAGAGTGCTTGGGCCCCCCTTAAAATACAACCCCCAGAATTCCACAGAATGTTGCTACAGTAGTGAAAGTGGAATAATAGCGCTGTAACAGTGCAGTGTGAAAAGGCTGCAGGTAACTGGAAGTGAACATTGACCTGTGCATTCACCTTGGCTTTGTATGTAGTTGGTCACCTGTAAACTCTGGTGAACAGAGCAGGGCTGTTTGTAGCAGCACAGTGGTACAAAAATCTGCCTAGTACTTTGTGCAGCTTCTCTTTTTCTCTCCCTTTCTCCCCTTTTGCTTGGTTCTTGTTGCTTACAAGTGGAAGAGCAGGAAGAGGTGGGAGGAACAATCACCTACTTTTTATATGAAACACTATTATAAAACCATGGCAGGTGGAGGGGCATGTGTGATGACATGTATGTCTGCACCATCCCAGGATGGATTGTTTTTTAAAACGCTGTTGTTGTTAACTGCCATTAAGTTGACTCTGACCTATGACAACACTGTGAAGGAGACTTCCAAGTCCTTAACCGCCCTGTTCAGGTCTTTCAGATTCAGGCATGTGTCTTTCTTGATTGAGATTATCCATCTGTAAATGCGGTCTTCCTCTTTTCCTACTGCCTTCTACCTTAACAAGCATCATTGTCTTTTCTAATGAGTCATGTCTTCTCATGATATGGCCAAAGTTCAACAACTTTAGTTTAGTCATTTTGGCTTCTAGGGACAGTTGAGGCTTATTTGCTCTAGGACCCACATATAGGACCTTCTAGCAGTCCAGAGTTTCTTGTTTTACTATAGGCCTTTCTGCCCTACACTGTTATAGTGCTGTTATTCCACTTCCATCATCCGTGGAATTCTGGGGTTTGTAGTTTACTGAGGCCCAAGAGCTCTCTGGCTGAGAATTCTAAATGTCCCTCCCTAGCATGAGTACACATGAGTATAGCTTCCCTCATCCCTTTGTATGGAAAAACAGATTTGCATCATCAGCAAGGAAACACATCGACAAGCAGATTTGGAGAAAAAAAGAATGTAGGCTAACAGCAACCAACCAGATGAATGCTCGCTTGTAGTCTGAAGATATAACTTTACAGCAGGATAAAACTTAACTGCCTTTGTGAAGGTTAATTTGAGGCTTATGCAAATTAAGGCTTATGTTGGATTCCAAACTTTAATTTTTTGGTGGGTTTTTTTTAAAAACTGCTTTGGGACTTTTGTTTTGTATACCCACTTAACCCTTTCTTCCTCTTAGAAAAGCAAGAAGAAGAAGACAAAGAGACAGAGGACAATAAACCAGTCTCAAGATTAAAACACACACACACACACACACACACACCTTGCATCAAGCAGTAACAAGGCAGAAGGTAGCTTGATTTTGAATAGGAAAACGGAGGGGAGAAAAAGGTTAAAGCAGCCCTCTTCTTTGCCATTGCCTCAGAAAAATGTGTAACACACTGCAGGCAGGTTTGACTAGGTTGGGACAAGCCTTGAGTTTTCTAAAACCAGAAACTTGTAGTTTTTAGCTAATTTTAATTACACTTCAAAACCATTGTCTTGAATGGCATACTATTCAATTCACCGTGGATACAAAATTGTTCAAAACAGAAAGAACTGAAACGAAACAGTAGTCCGACCACATTTCACTTATTAGAAGTGCCAAGGGAACTCAAAACTGATAGCGGAAGTATCGCAGAGGTTTTCATAAATAATAATAAAGGTGATGTATTGTTTCTTGAAGGCTTCACTAACCATGTAATTAATGCCTATAATGTACCATTCAGGAACTGCAGCCTTACCTAATAATTGACTGTGGCATACATTATAGCCTAATTATCACATTACAGGCTCTTCTTCCCTCACTTCCCCTTCTACTCTCTCTCATTCACACACAGCTTTCAGGGAAGAAATTATACTTGGGGCTTATGCATTCAAGGCCCAATGAAACAACCCTCGAACTGTCCACAGTTTCCAGAAACTCCTTCATTTGCTTGATGCCACGCCCTGTCAAATGGCACTTTACGCTGTTGGAACTAAACTGTCCAGACTTCTGCCAGGAATGAAGAAATAGGAAGCTGACTTGGAAGATGTGAGCGCGTAAGATGTGAGAAAAACAAAATGAGTTGAGGATTTCCTGTGAAGAAAGCAATCTTTGACCTCACCAGACTGTGACCTCACTAGCCATAAAAGCACAAGAAATCCACCTGGTACATTGGTGGTGGAGGGGATGTAAGGATACATGCTGATGAGTTTTTCAGGTTTTTTTTTTTTTTTGTATACGTTTATATTTGTTTTAAAGAGCACAGAAATGAAAGCTCCCTCCGTGGAATTTTTCAGTTGTGACAACATAAATTTTTGACAGCTGACAGTTCCAACAGAACAGTGGGAGAGCTAATTCAATCTGTAAAAAAAGTTGTTTGCAAAAGCACTTGACTGTAAATAATTTTTATCTTGCTAATTAAAACTGTTGGAAAGGTTTTAATGTGACAGTGTTCCATTCTTGGCTTTCAGTAGCATATTTTTTCACTGCACACATTCTTGCTCTGGTACATTCTTGAGTATCTGTGCCATCTGCTCTCTACACTGGATTTGTTTCCCTGATAGACATTCTCCTTGGGATATCCCATGCAGATTCTTTGGCAGCTTCTTGAGACAACTGAGTAATATTTGTGTCCCTTAAGATATAGTATTCTTATGGGGAAAGTGTGAGGATAAAATCAGAACCGCTGAAACCATTCTCAACACACTAGTATTATTGAGTCCCAAACAGAGAAAATACACATTTAGATCTCCGTAAGTGCATATAAGAACCTCATTTTACTACTACTACTACTAATATTACTATTACTAAATTTCTTACTACTTCTCCTCAAGGCTTGAGGCAGATACATCATAAATTAAAATACAACTAAAACCACACCATAGATCAAGATACTACTAAAAACACATAAAACCATTTAAAAAACATCAATTTAAAATTCATAGTGAAAAAGTGACTGGGTAGGCCTGCCAGAAGAGACAGGTCTTTAGTATTTTTTTTTTAATATAGACAGCATATTTCACTGTCAAATCTCTTCTGGCAGGTCACTCCACAGTCTAGGGATGAAAAGGACTTCTGGGTGACCATTGCCAGTCTAGTACTGGCTGGTTAAAGTAAATGGCCCCCAGGGGACCTGAATGCATGGGGTATATTGTACGGGAGGAGGAGACCCTGCAGGTGACTTGGACACAAAGCATGTAGGCTTTAAAGGCAATAAGCAACACTGTACTTTGCCTGGAAACTCACTAACAGACAGCGGAGAGATTTTAATATTACTGTGATACACTCACACCTAGATGTACCTTTAACCAATCTAGCTGCCATATTTTGGGCCAGCTGGAGTTTCCGAACTTGGTACAAAGGCAGCCCAATGTAAAACACATTGCAGAAGTCCAACCAGTGTATGCACTACCATCTTTAGGTCTTCTAGTTCTAGGAAGGGGCGCAGTTGGTATTTCAACCAAAGCTGCTAATAAGCACTCCTGACTGTAACATCTGTCTAAGCTGATATTTGAAGGGATGGATCCAGGAGAACTCTCAAGCTTTTTAAAAAAGCATTTGGATTATTTTTCAGCACTGAACTGAGATTAAAGCAGTAATTTCCAACCATTTCATGTGCACTAGAGAAACTGCTAATCTTGCAAAAGTGATCTGCACTCCTACTTTAAAGCTGCAAATAATTCAACAAACTCAATGCCTTGCAGACAGACAGATAGGTAGAAGACAGACTCCTTCCAAGTTTTTATGCTTTTCCTAAATTTCATAATTTTACTCAAAGCAGGAATCCAGTTCAACATGTAATACAGCCTATACTTGTCCTGCAATAGCACCAACATTCAGAATCACCAAGACACTGGAACAGCTGGAAGTCTACACAAAAGTTATATGGTTTTGTCACAAAATCCTAAATTTTAAATCAAATACAAATACAGATCTTTATTGAATCAGTCTACAGACTATATCAGACAATTAAAAAGAGGGAACAAAACCCAAAGCACGGAAAAGAGAACAAAAACAGCATCATCAGCAAGGAAACACATCGACAAGTAGTAAAAATATAAAATACAAAACAATATATACAGATAAAATAACAATTTTTCAGATTAAAAAAGATTAAAAAGACCAACCCCTCTGAATCACTAGAACACTCCTCAAGTAATTAAAAAAAAGAGATTATCCATGAGCCGGCAAGGCAGACCCTTTATCTACTACCTGCTTCCTCAATTTAGCTGCATAATACGCAAAGAGGGCCACTATTAGAGTCACAAAAGGATTAACCCCTTCCAAAAGGAAAGTCAGCTTGGACCCGTCATCCCACTCCCTCCAAATAACTAGAAATGGGTTGAAGTAGTGGACTCCAATGTTAACAGATAGCTGACAGTGCAATAAGTAGTGGGCAAGATCTTCAATGGCAGATGCCCCACATATGCAGATTCTATCTTGAACAGAATACCCTGATAATGACCTTGCAACATCCTAGTTTGCATTTGCTCAAATCGGAGATGTATAAAGGCCGTGAGCAAGTCCCTAAATTTTAAAACAAACAAGCACTACTTTAAACTGCCATGCATATTACTAGATTATTAGACTAGGCTTGATCACTGGCGGGGGAATATGTGAAGCCATTCTATGGGAAAACATTTTCTGAAGTAATATGAAAATTGTAACCTTGGAGCAATACTTGTTATGCTTCCATTCACCAATGTTTTTTTTATGACAAGAGTTAAGCAATTCGACTGTCTTTCACGTATTTCTAATGAAATAATAAAACAAACTGAATTCTAAATCTTTTTTTTTAATTTCCCACTGCACTATTTACCTTTTTTTGCCAGTCTTCCTCATGCAGAAATGGAAATATTAAACAGCAGACTACGTCCAGGATGCTGATATGAATAAAACTGATCCTGGGAGAATGATTTGAAAGTAGTTTTTTTTTCTTTCCCCTTAATGCAGCATAATAAATATGATTATAAGAGTTAATGATCTGTAACAAATATAGTCTTAGAGATCTCCACAGCTTAAATATGCTTGGGCAACAAAGAGAAATAAGATGTCGTCAGAAGACACTGTTATATCTGATAACTGTTGCAAGGCTGATATATGCGCAATATTGGAAAGAAAGGAAATATGTTGATATAGAAGAATGGAAATTAAAAGTCCTGGATATGGTAGAGACAGAAAAGTTAACATTTTCTTTGAGAAATAAACCTATCCAGAACTTTGAAAGGGAATGGAGACAAGTTTTGGATTGGATAAAGACATAATATAAGAAAAGAAATAAGAATAAAGCAAGATTGTAAGTAATGCAATGTAATAATGTAGCAAGATAAAATAATAATGTAACAATGTAACAAGGTAGTAAGTTAACAAAGCAATTGTTTGACAATGTAAGATGTAACAAATCTCTTGAGCAAGCAACAATTATGTATGAATGGAATGGATACATGCAGATTCAACTGGAAAACAAGCTTGGAAGTGGGGAGGGTTTTTTTTTAAATTAAAATCTTTAATAAAAATATTTCAAAAAAAAAACCAACAAAAAAGAAATCTCCACAGCGAATGAATGCAGCGTGCTTGCTGTATCCATGAGGGTTCCAGGACCCCTCACAGATACCAAAAATTGCACATGCTCAAGTCTGCCCTGAGTAGCTTAGAGAGAAACTGCAAACCTGAGGCAAGGCTTATAGGCCTGTTTAAAAAATGATTTAGGGCACTGGCAGCAAGCCCCAGCTGCCAGGTGCGCTGCATTCTTTGGGCTCCGATGCCTCCAATGCCAGCCAGGTTCCACAGAGGCAAGGGGGCCCAAAGAATGCGGTGTGCCTGGCAGCCAGGACTTGCTGCCACCACCTCCCTATACCATTTTTAATATGGGCTTATGGTATAAACCTCACTTTGCAAGTCTTTGCAGTTTGTCTCCAAGCTTCACGAGGCTTTGAGAGGGGACACTGACACCTCAAGGGAAGAAGCGGGTGGCCAGCATGCCCCGCACTACAGATTCAAATGTACAGGATTGTGTATATTTGAATTTCTGGTGGGTTAAATTCATGGATCCTGAGCTCACAGATACAGTGGGTTTACTGTATAAGCCTTTCCTTCTAAATTTAACTGAGTTGCTTTACTCAAGTTGTACTAAGTAATGGGAGAAGAGAGGGTTGTTGTGTTCCTTCAGATCTTTTGCAAGTTACGGTGAACCTAAGGAGAATGTATCATGGGAATTTCCTGGCAATACTTGTTCAGAGGGAGTTTGTCTTTGCCTTCCTCTGAGGCTGAGAAAGTATGACTTGTTCAAGGTCACCCAGTGGATTTCCATGGCTGAGAAGGGATTCAAATTCAAATTGGTTGTAGTCCAATGCTCAAACCACTAAATCATGTGTAGAGGGAGGAGGAAGAGAGGGAGAGTCTTTTTATAAGATTTTGTATTCGAAATTAAGTTATTGTTTTGATAGACCTAAATGGTAGCTACTCACCCGTCTCTCTTACCAGGCCTCCTTGGGAGTAAAGCAAATCTTTCATGGTATTGCACTTAAAGACTTCTATTTGCATTGATGATGGGGTACTTTATCAAATAAAACGTCATGTACTAACTTGTTTATATGTCCATACAGCCAAGAACTTTGCTAGAAAGATTTGGGATTTAGTGAGGCTTTGCAAGAACTGGGTTATAAGTATTATTTACTGTATTTTTTATCTCACACTCTTTCCAAGGAGCTAGGCCCAGAAAATGTTCTCCCCATTCTAAACCTCATAACAACTCTGTAAGGTAGGTTAGGTTGAGAAAGAGTGACTGATCCAAAATCATCCAGTGAGTTTCATGGCTGAATGGGGATTTAAGTTTGGGTCTTTGTGTCATTAGATACACAGACCAGTGGAACAGGGGTGAGACAGGCCAACTCAAGGTATATAGCTTCTGAAGGAGAGACACAAAAAAAAAATCCAATGTGGCTGTTCCTGAAAGTATTGAGATTTTAGCTACAGTGGACTCATACTGATTATCTTATCAGCGTTAGGCATGGGATGGAATAACAGCACTCCTTCTTTAGTAGTTCTCAATTTTTGATCCTCTATATGTTTCAGGTTTGGAGCTCCCAGAATGTTGGACCATTGGCTGAGCTGGGTGGGGCTTCTGTGGGTTGACATCCAAAACACTTAGAGGACCAACGTTTGAAAACCACTGCTCTAAAAGATATTAGCAAACATTCTGAGTGACAAAACAACAATGAATGTGTGTCAGCATTCAAATATAGTAATTATTTTGATCTGAGTAATCAGCCACAATGAGCCATTTTGAGGTCTCAAACTTGTAGTAACTCCACTTTCCAGTTCTTGATAGAATTTGGCAACAAAACGCAAATTCTACTGTTAGTCAGCTAGCCAAAAACAAGATGGAAGAGGGAGAGAGAGAGAGAGAGAGAGAGAGATCCTATCACAGGGTTATTGTTATACAGAGGTGGTTTGCCACTGCCTTCCTCTGAAGCTGAGACTGTGTGACTTGTCCAAGGACAACCAGTGGATCTCCACGACTGACCAGGGATTTGATCCCTGGTCCCCCAGAGTCCTATTCCAATACTCAGGGCACTGCAACATGCTGGCCCTCACATCGTGTAAAAAAGAGGGTGTCACAGATCTAAACATGTTGGAAAATCCATCTCTCTGCTCTCAATGTACAGGAAGTCAGGAGGACTGTACCTTAGGCCATTTCTGCACTACACTGTTATAGCGATAGTATTCCACATCCAACATCCTGTGGAATTCTGGGGTTTGTAGTTTACTGAGGCCAAAGAGCTCTCTGGCTGAGAATTCTAAATGTCCCTCCCTAAACTGCAAACCCCAGGATTCCATAGGATGTTGAGAGTGGAATAATAGCACTATAACAGTGTAGGGTGGAAATGGCCTTTCAAAGATTTTAGGCAAAGCTTTTTGCATGCTTTCTTTCCTAGAAATCCAAGAATTAAAACCTGGGACCTTCTGCATGCAAAAACGATACCATCGACCTATGCGCCTTTCCAAATACTGCCTGATGTTCACAATTCTGATGGAAGATATACATACACTTTCATGAGGATTCAGAGCACAGAACCCTCATGAACGTTGAAAAGCCATTAATAACTCCGCCATGCCCAAATGAGGGAATGCACACGAGTCTTCCCTCCCTGTACTCTTCCTCTCATTCCTTTCCAGGGCTTCACCGCCCATTTCCTTGCCATTTGCCTGGGTGTTTGTGCTTTCCTTCTCCTTCTTTTCCTTCTCCGCAAAAGCCAAGCAAATGGGAGGGGGAGAATCAGGGGGAAGGCACATGCGTGCCTAAATTGCCCGTATGTGGGGCTTCCCTCTCCCATTCCCTTATCTTTTGCCAGGGTGCGGAGAAGGAAGGTACGCACACCCAGGTAAAAGGCAAGTGAATGGGACAGGCAGAATAGGGGGAAGGCATGTACACACTTCCCAAATAATCAAATTTGTGAAGGTCAAACCCGTGAATGTGGAGAGAGGACTGTATTTTCTTTTGTCAATACACAGTTTCGGGGAAAACATGAACCTTATACAAATTTAGCTCATCTCTGCATATAAGAGAGGGTTCAATGCATGCTGAAGCTGAAACAAGAACACTACCTGTCATTTTACAAGCAATGCTTCAACATTGTCTTGACAGTTAAAATATATTCCTGTCTGACATGATTAGTTTCATAGCTGTATTTACCTTATGTTTAAAAGGTACTTCGGTGGCACTTAGCTTCTCCTGCAGTATTTTGAGTGGCAAATTTTTTGTTGTTGTAGGGACTATAAATATTTAAAGCAGCCCCACAGTCTGAATTATATGCCAAAGACGGAAAAGACTGATCACTAGTTTCTTTACCTGATGTCAAAACACATGACTTGTTCATTAAGAATATAAGAGCCCTGCTGAATCAGACCAATGTCCTGCCTAGCATAGCATTCTGATTATATTCAGTGGCCAAACAGACACCATAGTGGCCAGACAGTTTGCTGCTTTCAAATTCTTCTTCCTAGCAACAGTAGTGAGCACCAACACACAGCTTGAAAAAGTTACAGTTTGAGGCTATAAATACCCTGGTGGTTACCAGCACATTGCAATTACACTATTACAGCAAAATAGAAAATCAACCATGACTCCAGAAAACTGAAATGCCAAAATGGCAGGACAACAGGAAATGCTATGCCAAAATGACAGGGAGGAAGTCTCCTAATGCACCAAAATGGCAAAAGAAAAAAATACAGTGCATGCACTAGGCAGCGCAAACAGAAGAAAAGAGGCAAGGTCAACAGGGCAGGGTAGAAGACCAACTGCAGGAATATGCATCAGCAAACCAGGAGCATAACATTGCTGTAGAGACTGTGATAGTGATTGTTTCTCTACGAGCATGTTTCAATTTCCTTAAATAACCTAGTTTCTGCAAGACAATGGGCTAGTGTGAAAAAGCTGTTAAAGTCCATATCTCCCTCCATGAGACTGACCAACCTGTGAGATCTTGGAGGGAAGGATTCACCACCTTCATAGTTACACTGGATGAGGACATGACAGGGCCTTCTCAATGCTCCCAAATTGTGGAACTCCCTCCCACAGGATGCTAGATTGGTCCTCTCCCTGCTTTCTTTCCACAATCAGGCAAGTAAGTTTTTATTTAGGTAGGATTTTGGCCATGAACTATTTGCTGTGGAAAGGCTTTTTTTAAATAGGAGGCACCGTACTTTTTCGCTTTTAAAATGTTTCCAATTCAGCGCTGTTTTTAATACAATAGTTTGTTCTAATTTTTATTTAATATTATGACTGATTTTTTCACTGCATTCTGTTTTAATCTATTTGTAAGATGTCTTTGCTCCTTCATGGGAGAAAAGCAGGACATTTAAATATATACATAATATTTCACCAAGCAGCTCAGTCCACTGAGAAGGCATGGGCTTCACAACAGGGCAAGGCTAGTCTAGGGCAAGGAAAGTGTATACCCTGTGTAGATAATAAATAACTAAATCTTGTACCTCCAACATTTCACAGATGAAAATTGGGATGTGTGGCCAACCAATATCAGACTGGCAAAAATGATCAATGAGGAAGAACATACAAGCCAAGAAAGACTGCAGTTTGCTTTTGCTTGAACCTACTGGGAAGAGCAAAATTCTACCTTTCCTCTCCTCTCATCCCCCCTGCCCGAGTTCAAACTACTCTTGCACTTTCAATTCAGTTTGCAGCAACTAAAGTAGGGTGAAGACAGAGGGGGAAAGTAAAAGGGAAAGAGAGAAACTGGGACATTTTAAAAGCAGTTGAAAAAGTGTGATGGCAGAGGATTAATCAGGACTGTCCCAGCCAAACTGGGACTTTTGGAACATATGCACTTTCCTAGAAAACAAAATGTATGAAAGGAAAACAGCTATACAGGTGGAAATACAGCATAAGTGTGGTGGCTGCTCAGATATTGCACTGCCATGCTGCTAGAGAGAAATCATGTATGTGTGCTTAATGTACTGACCTCTGGTCTGTCAGAGAACAGATTCCTTCCTTGAGGCCTGGAGATGGTAAAGAGGGGTACCTAGGGTAACAGCTCAGCTGCTAATATGAAGAATGTTCATCTTGGGGAAGAAGCGCAAACTCTGACAAAGAGGGCAATTCTTTGGAGGATGACAAGATAACTTCTCATAATTTTTGCCTTTTGGGAAGGGATCATGCTTGTAGAAGCATATAGATAGTTGGGTTTATGATAGGTGTGTAGATCTTATGGTGAACGGCTTGGGTGGTATCAAGGTCATGGACATCATAAACTATCTTAAGACAGAGCAGGGATGGAGTCAGTGACAGTTGCACACATTGGTTATTCCATTCAAATCTTGAGTTGAGTTTCCCATAAGCATCTGGCTGTCTACTTGTGCGAACAGAACACTGGACTAGATAGGCCTCTGGTCTGATTTAGCAGATTATTGTGATAATGAACACAACAGTGCCTTCATGTTCTTGTTGCCCAACAAGGTGAATATGGAGACATGCTGTTTTTGCTACTGGAGGTAGCAGATACCAACATAACTAGAAGCCATGACAGGTTTCTTCTCCTCCATTCTGTCCTGTGAAGGTGCTCCTCGCTCCCATGCACACATTTGTTCTAGCACTTAGGTAATGCTTTCAAACATTTTCACTACAAAAAGCTCATCATGTGCCAAGCAACAAGTATCATTAGCCTGTGTAGGGTAAATGGAAGTAGAGCCTGCTAAAAGACCTTAGGGCTTAGGCATATTATTAGAGCAAACAGTCTGCTATACCCTTGTAGGTCTGTCTCTGTGAAGAGACAAGCAGCAAACAAAGGGGGAGCTTTACAGAGTTTAAAATTAGAAAATTGCCTGTGCATTAACAGGCTTATGGCAAGGTTACTTATGGTACATGTGCCTTTAGGACTCAGCAGGCATATACCGCGGCATATTGTGACAAGCCATCTGCTGAACAGGCAGAATCAATCTCACAGTCTGTGTGTCCTGCTTTGCTAGCAGATTTACCCACTGTGACTAAAACACACACATGCAGAACTGATGATTAAAAACAGCCAGATCTTATCTTTCTGGGAAGATAGGGGAAGCCTAATGTTGACTATTTTTGAAAGAGAAAAGGAGATGAGCTATGCTACATGAGTCATTTTAAGAAAGATATATCCTGAAAGATTTGCTCTTTTCTCAATCAGTTTGCAAATTGGGGCTTCCAACAAAATTCGCACAGTAATTACTATAATTGAGATGTTGACAGCATTTAAAATTTACACGGTGCTGTATAAATACTGGATAATTGAAGTTCACAATAATTCTGCATAAAGGATAAAGGATCATATTAGGAATATCAGAAGCTGCCTTATACTGGATCAGACCTTTGGCCCATCAGGTATAGTACTATTAACACTGACTGGCAATAGGTTTTTAGGGTTTCAAGCTGAACCTGAGATTTTCTGCATGCAAAGCAACTGGAGCTCCACTGAGCTACAGCCCTTCTGTTTTGTTTTTTTGGGGGGAGGAAGACTGGGGGAGGAGGTAGAGGAGACCACACTGGTTGTACATGTTGGCACTTTTTTGGAGGCGGGGGGGTACACCTTCCACAAAATCCAAAATAATGACACCCATCAACTCAAGACTAGACTACATTTTTTTAACAAATGATTATACACACAGATTCAGTTCCGATGAAGGAGCGAATCTTCTTCAGAATCTGTCAATCACTCTACAGTTCTGTAAAGAAGAACAGCTGCCACCACATTTCATTAACATTAAGCACTTCAGAGTGGGCATAATGTCTCTTATTCATCTGGGCTTAGCAAGAAAAAGCACCGTCTTAAAAAGCACCCTCTGTAAGACTTCCTGTCCCAATATTTTCTGTTCCATCTATCAACTGTTTCCCATTCCAGGTCCTGAGTCTCTCCAGTTAGTTCCATTTGTGGACCCAGTAGCAAATGCGGGCCTTTGCATTAGGTAAGAATGAGCACAAAGCACATATTGTTGTAATGGTAAAGGCCACAATTTACTGGTTGCAGCTTAGTAGGCCTGGCACACAGCATACACCTGGATCCAAGCCCTGGTCATCCCACTTACCAGGCAGTAGAAACCCATTTACTCACCCCATTGCTGGGTGAGGCTGGCATGAAAGATCCGGGAAACCAATCAGGTGGATGCCACTGTGGGAGTGAGGCAGAGCTATTTGCCCCTAAACTGGGAATGATCTGGTTGTCTACACCCACAAGTTCCCCTAAGGGGACCTCTCCATATCAGCTATGATGAGTATATGGGCCACTTCTATCCTCAAATGACATCTAGCTCCCAGGCTGACTTGACTGTTGGTGTGGTGGGGGAAGCAGCTTATTTGGCCTGAGAGTTGAGCTGACAGAAGCCTCTGCTTACTTCCAAGCCACATCCCTGACAGTTAACAAGGCTGGCTCTCATTGGCTGGCCTTCTAGCTCCAAACCAGAGTTAGAAAAACTGTGTGGGATTTTGGGAGAGAAGAACACCCCCAGGCCCTGGAACATGGCACCTGTCCTCACTTCACCTACTGCCCTGATCTTCAATTTAGCATACCTGATGAGTACAAACTGCTTCACAGTTCGCCAAGGACAGGGCCAACCTTAATTTTTTACTCCTGTTCTCTCTAAGTCTCCCAAAATTTCTCACCCAGATATTACCTGTTCTGAATATTGAGTGATAATGGATTTGCTTTCCCTTTTCCAAAAGCCTGTTACCTAGAAGTGGACTTCTAAATACTTTTCAAAGACAAACTTGTCTGAAATGCTCAGTCTAGCCTCTCCCGTGTAGCAGAAACTCACCTTTAGAGCACTCCAGTTTGTACTGCAAAAAGTGGCAACCATAACCCACACTCTTCCATGAATAATGCTAAGCCAAAGGTTTCCTTTTTCCTGGCTCTCAATTTTAAACAAAGAATGAGTGGTTTCTGATGAAGGCCTCAGTTAGAATTGGTTCTCCAATGTAAGCAATTGCTAATTGTGGGTCCTATCACACCATATTTGCACCAGTCTTCATATGCAAGTAATGACTTCAAAGATAATAGAAAAAAAATTAACAGCCTGCAATATGCAGAATCTACTGGGGAAGTTTTAATTCTGCAAAACATTTAATCCGGCAAAAAGGATTAGTTTAACGTTGTAAAAATGTGTATAAATTTTCCTGTGATTTTCTCCATAGTTTCAAAGGGAGGAAACTTTTCATGACAGCTGGTGGTTCTGATGTTAGAGTGATGGTGATCTGGCTTTTAGTTCAGATTTTAAAACAGTTATCTAAAGTGCTGAGCCCTGTTTCCACTTCAGCACTTTAAGGTTCAGTGGGATTTCTCTTAGATAGAAATTTGTAGAAAAAAATGGAATTCATGACTGGTTTTGAATCCAGGTATTCCAGCTTCAGCCTTCATGAACTAACAACATATTGTAATGGCTGACCAAAATTAATTAAGCACATCTTGCTTCCAGAGGTTGGAAGTACTACCTGTTTGGACTACAACTTACAGAATCCCCCAGTGAACATGATCACTGGTTTTGGAATAAAGACACAGAACTGTATACCTTTAGTTCTACAGATGCATTAAGAGCCATGCAGTAACATTTCCCTTGGACAAAATTCACCGAAAACACATTAACTCCGCATACTTGGTCATGGCTTTTGAATGCTGCATTTGCAAGATGAAGAAATCCCAAATGCCAGCTTCTAACCCTGGGGCACTAGCAGTTGCATTATGCATTATTTAGAGATCTGTGTATCCCTAAATAACCCCAGAAAAAGAAGTATTTCCACTTCTATTGTTGAAAAATCTCACCATTATCACAAACTATATAGTAGAACACCCCTTAAGGATGCATATCTTAGGGGGGAAAGTCTGCCTTCACTCATAACTTGACTGCCAGCTATTCAAAATATCATTAAAGCTCTGTCTAGACTTTCTATTACCATGTCTTGAGTTCCTGACATGTATAAAATGGATTATGCATTTAAATGTAGTCAGGCATCTAGTAGTATGTGTAATAGTGAACGAAAGAAATGGGAACATATAAAATACACATGAGATTCTCATCTATCACCACATTGTGATAATCCTGCTTCATGATTTGCAATTTAAAGCTACACTGTAAAAAGTTGCATGTAAAATTACTGTTAGCAGATAAAGTCTTACCAGAGCAAATTGCCAAATAGATGGTCTCTGCATTTCTGTGATTTCATCATGACCTCTAATAAAACAACTCACAGGAATAAGAGGATTAAAGTTTAGAGTCCCAATTTGTGGCTCTGATTTTTTTTTTTAAAGATCACCAACTGTTCTGTTTCCTGACTTTATAATTAAGTATATCTAAAACATGAAGAGCTGCTTATTCTAAAGTAGCTCACAATGCAGCTTGCGTTGCATTCAATGTACAAATGTGTATGAAATTCAGGTTGGCTCCATATCTTTTGTTGTTAGTTTGCTACTGTCACCTCCACATTTTGTGCTTTCTGTTGCATCCTGGTTTTGCTTACACCAATTCTTGCAAATCTGAATTGAATGTTTTGAATTAATCCTCTTAAATTCACAGTCTGGTCCACTCAGTGGTTACATACACTCAAGTCTCCATGATTATAAAAGAGCTTAAGCAGAAAAAACTGTCTTCTGGACTGCAATTACAACAAATGGGGTAGTCCAGAGATGTAGAAAACAAACCACCAATATCCCATAATTTTAAAAGCAGATTCTTTTCCCTCAAGATTAGACCTAGTCCCCTAATTATTCTGTTCACACACATGATAGAGGGTACCCCTGGGCATGTATGGATATGAGTGAAAACTATGTGTGAAGCAAGTGATCATGGATACAGCCCATAGCCACTCTCATTATCTAGCCCAGACTAAGTTTTCCAATAAGCAAACCAAATTTTCTTAATCACTGTTTTTGGTTGCATTGTTGTCCACCTGGTTCACATGCTGGTGTGCTAATATCATCAATGATATTTATGTGAGTGTGTACCAGAGACATGGAGACACACATACACGCACATACATGAGAGAAATAAAATATATTTTAGTCTCTGCAGTATTATTAATATGTATTACTAACATATATGTATTAGCTTATAAGTATAACACATTTTAGACATATTTACACATATATTTTAGTATATTTTGTATTTGAGCTCCAGTGATACAGTAAGTCTAAGAAGGAAGATTTTAGATGGCAGTCAGAAAGGGAGGGCCTCCCAAGGCCTTGAAAAGTGACTGGTATATTTCAAGATAACACAGGAAGACAAGACAAGGCCTACGTAAGGAGTGAAACTGATTTATAGGGACATGGCAGAGCACAAAGGGGTACTTTGAAACTGCTGATAAGACACCCGGGATGTAACATGAGGCACGAAGGAAAAGCATAATTAATGCGTGATCACATACACTATAAATATGGGGAAGGGGAAATGTAACTTCTTAGGCGATTCTGATAGGCTTGTAACCCTTGGGGTTCTATCCAATGGGATCCCAGGGGAGGGAAAACCTGCGTCGGGGATAGGGAATAAAACATGAGGAATTCAACATTGGGGGTGTCCTCTTTATGGGCTCCCTCTTCTGCAGAATGAGTACTTAAAATAAATGTGATTTATTTGATCCTGCGCCTAATTTCTTTGTGAGTTTTCTTTTTCTCCAAGTTATTTATTACAATACATACGCAAAATACAATGAAGAAAAATGGTGATATGAGTTGACTCTTAACAGACAAGATCGTCTGAAATCTCCAGAGTGAACACAAACTACTGCAACTCTGTATGTCCCAGAAGCCTTCGAACACCTTCTGGCTTCTGATCAGTAGGAGTTGTACAACACAAGAGACTAGAAAGCATCTGCTCAGATGAAAACAAAAATGTGAAAATTAAACCAATTGCATGAAACCACCCTCCTCTAAAGTGATATTCTATGGATGTTTTGCACAATACCCATAATTTCCAGCCAGCTTGACCATTCTCTACATCATTTCTTTACATCACTGCTTTACATCACAAATCCTATAACTATTCCAATTCTGGGCTAAATCAATAGTCAGCTAGATAACTTCAAATTAAACTGAATGAAGTCTATTTTCATAAAACTATAGCAATTTTCAGGGGAAATGAAGACTTAAAAACTGCTTTGCAGACACAATGAATACTGGCAACTGCAGTAACCTTTCTCCTCCAGAATCTGATAAACTTTCTGGAGATTAGTGCAGTACAAAGGGGACTGTTCCAGAACACTTTATTCCACTCTCGCTCTGCCCACTTTATTTATTTATTATTATTTATTATTTCCACAATAGCGAGCCATTTGGCACTGCATGGCCACCAAGCTGTTGGTCACAGATGCCAAGCTAGGTTGTTTCAGGTAGTTCCTCCATCTTAGGTGTTCCTCCAAAAGCCACTTTGAACTTTTGCAAACCTTGGGTTTTCCCAGGTGTGCTTATACTCCCTTCTCATGCATAGATGATGCAAAGTATTGGCACCTGAAGAACTGAGATCAGAATTAGTATATACTTAAGATAGTGTAGCCTACCTATAGAATTTCAAAGCCACTTACTGCTATTGTTGTTGTTATGTGCAGATCATAGTCCGATGCTCAAACTACTACAACATGCTGGCTCTCGGTATAACTCATTACTGATTTGTATATCCTTTCAGAGTGCTAGTGTGGCATAGTGGTTTGAATATCAGAGTAGCACTCCAGGAAACTGGGGTTCAAATCCCTGCTCAACCACTGGGTGACCTTGGGCAAATCACACTCTCTCAGACTAAGGCCCTTACCGCATAAAGTTGTATTCTGCCATAGCAATGTGCTGTTCCCAGTTCAAGACCTGTGCTACTGCACAACGTCATAGCTAACCAGCTCTTTTTGTATTCCCATGTATTGCAAATCAGCCATTTTTCATTGCCGGAAAAAATCCAGTAAAGGCCTCCTTACACACCACAATCCTGTCAGCTGGATGAGTGCAGTTTCTCAATAGCACTCCACAGAGCTTCCTGTCATCACTGATTCAAGAGTGGGTGGGGTGTGGGTGTGCCCAGGTTGTCCCTCCTTCAGGTATGCCGTGGCAAGTTTGAAATCTATCACCTCTCTGTGTTTATTTTAAATTTCTCCTTTGAGTTAATTATTTTACATACATTTTTAGCATTATAGCACAAAAATGCAATAGCATACCAGCGTGTCATGACGTTACAACATTGCTGCGCTAATACGGCTTCCAAAAAACAACAACCCCCCCCCCAACAAATCATGAGCTGTTGGGCAAGGAAAAGGTGGGGAAAGGGACTTGCCAATGATGGTGTAATGTGGAGGGAACACTGGTATCACTAACACTATGCATCTGCTTAAGGTGAAAGGGTGCAATAGAGAGCCTTCAGAACCCAATACCGTTACAGAAATGACAATGCTGGGATTGAAATGCAACAATGCACTATTGATGCATGGTGTGATTAGTGTGTAAGAGAAAGGCAGTGTCAAAGCTCTTCTTGCTAAGAAAGGTCTATGGTAGGGTCATCATAAATCAGAGTCAACTTGAAGATTAACAACAACAACAAATCCTTTTCACATTTGACCTTTCTGTAATTTCTCTTAGAACTTTCCTTTATGTAAAACAAAGGTAATACTATTTTGAAGGTTCTTATTTTCCTCACTTTCTGAACTGAATTTACCTCCCTCATAAGTATACTGGTCCTTTAAATACTGCAACACATACTACAATACTTTGCAGAATCTGCATGTCTAAAAGGTTGTATCCAAAGGTAATCATAATTAGTGTTGACCTGTTAAAGACGGGCTTCAGATAGTTACGACTAAGGCCATTTCTGCCCTACACTGTTATAGCGCTATTATTTCACTTTCAACATCCTATAGAATCCTGAGGTTTGTAGTTTAGAGAGGGGCCTTTAGAATTCTCAACCAGAGAGCTCTTTAGCCTCAGTTAACTACAAACCCCAGAATTCCACAGGATGTTGAAAGTAGAATAATAGCACTATAATAGTGTAGTATGGAAACTGTCTAAATGAAGTCCCATTTACTTCAATAGGTCTACTTTAAGTATGACTTACTTTGAATATAATCCAATGAATCCTTTTGCTGCTATGATAGCCAGTAGGAGAGAACTGTTCACTTTAAAGCAGTCACTGTGAAAAGAAAAATGCACATTAATCAAAGGAAACAATTTCTTTCAAGGTTTCCCAAATGTACATCTCTCCTTACACTACAAGGACAAGGATAAAACCTAGTATTCCTTTTCCTTGGGAATGTAACAGTTTTGAAATAAATATAAAGAGCACTTAAAGCTGAAATCATATTTGAAGCTGGCAGTGTATAAATATCTGACACAGTATATTATGCTGAGGCGGAATCATAGATTTGGAAGAGACTGCAAGGGCCATTCAGTGCAACCTTCTGCCGTGCAGTCGTGCCGAATACATAGTCAAAGCACTCCTGACAGATGGCCATCTAATGTCTGTTTCAAAACCTCCACAGAAGGAGATTCCACCACACTCCGAGGCAGCCTATTCTACTGTCGAACTTCCCCCAGCGGTTGGTGGCTCCCAAGTCAATGGAGCAGTGAACAGGTCTGTGGCTTCAGTACACCAAATCTTTGACTTCAAATGTGTCTCTATTTTATTACTGACTGACTCCGACTCTGACCCCAATTCCTTCAGAAATGGTACCTCTATATGAATTAGTAATACCAAATTTGCTAGAGTAAAATGGTAGCACAAGGAATTTCAACACCATCATGTGACTACTTAGCTTGATAGAACATAAAATATATTTATTTGATTAAAATTTCTGAACAAGCAAACTTTCTCAAACTCCTGTGAAAGTAAATATGCAACAAACTATGCATTTAATATTATAAGTTTTTATTTTGAAGCTGGAGTCTGAGTCAGTACATTTCTACCGAGTCTACACCAAATGGCTTCCAACTCTGATTTCATAACCCTGCTACAGCCCTGGTGGTGAATCCACTCCAGCTTTTAATCCAGGCTTTAAAGAAACTCTCTGAATTCTGAATCCTATTCCTAAACCTTGGGTAGCTGTTTTACATCTCAGCAAAATCTGGAATGGTCCCATTCACATAGGAGCCACCAGCTACTGCTACACAGTATCCGGGAAGTCAAAGGTGAAATGAGGGCAACAATGTGGAAGACCAAAAGCAGTCAGACACACGGTCAACACAGCTAGATAAAGGCACTGTATAAGGAAGTAGTGGGCATCTGCTTACATAATATCAGAAAAATTATTTATGTTTGTACGCAAGAGGGTTCTGGCCACATTTTCTAGCTGTTAGATCTCAAGTAGACAGAAGATGAAACAAATCTTTACAGCAACAATACAACATTGTTATGTGGTAGTAAGAGCAAAAGCTGCATTCTTATTTCTCATAGTAATTCCAGCAAAATACAGGAGGTCCTCAGAATCCACTAGACCAGTAGCCACAGTTTCACTTACTCATGATCCACTCCAGAGCCATGGCTGTCAGTGCTAGCCAGGTTCTTGCTCTCTGCAGCTGTGTTGAGAGGGGCATATGGTGAGGCACAGCCGGGCTTCCCACGTCTATCCCGGCCAAGGAAGGAATTTCCTTCCATCCCCGGCCAAGAAGGCACACAGCAAGGTGCAGCCAGGCGGTGGAGCTGCCTCCCTCCATCACCACCTCGGCCAGCCTGGAGATCAGAATATAGCATTTGGTATTATCCATGTTTTTTGCCATCTATGTTAAGTTGGGACTGTATCCTTCGCAGATATGGGGGACCTACTGTAAATGGTTTTGCATGCAATGTTAGGACATACAAATGGAATGAAATCTCTTTAATTCCTTTCTTATTAATTGAATATGCACGCATTATACCTTGAAGTCACTGTTATTCTCTATCATTGCTCTTGCCCCTTTGGAAACAAAGTCTAGCATGATGATAGATATTCCACTAACCCCAGAAAGGTTCAGAAACTTCAAGAATGCAAAGAATGTACAGATGCAGCATTTTTTAAGATGTCAATTCAACTACACTAAAAATGGCTTTTATTGATGTGTGGGAATCAAGGCAGAGGGCAGAGGCAGAGAGTGACATAGTGATAAAGAAGCAGCAACATTTCTTCTTTGTATGAGGCCTGCTATTCACCCCGGCAAATAGCAGTAGCATGGTCCAACATGAAAGGCTGAGGATGGACTATCAGTTGTTGTTGTCATCTGCACTCAAACTAAATATTACATTAAAGACACAGCATGCAGTTTCCCCTCCATTCTACTTTTTTACTTACATGTAAACATTTATCTGTCTATCTGTCTATCAATATCTATTTCCTGCATTCCTCCAAAGCAGAAAAGGCCCTGAATGCAGTAGTAATCTAAACCTGCTCTTAACATAAAATTAGTATTTTGTGTGTATTTAGATTCAATCCTGCCTTCCCTCCAATGAGCTCCCCACATACTTTGTCTCCCTGCTTTCGTCTTATCCTTTCATGAACACTATGAAGAGTTTTAACTTCGTAGTGTTCATGAAAGGGGTTACCTGGTTAAACAGGGATTTCAATCTGGATTGATGTCTAGTCTTCTGTCCACTGGCTTTCACACATGATCTGAATGAGCTTAAATCATAAAATAGCAAACCTAATTGTTAACTTTTAATCTATCATGGGATAGACTATGTAACTGTAGCATCAATAGCCTGAAAATATTTACAGAATGGTGGCCTCCGCATCTCAACAACATCATGATTAACTGTTGTGCTGAACGAGCAGGGATAGCGTAGTGGTTTAAGTACCAGACTAGGATTCATGCTCAGCTGTAGAAACCCACTGCATGACACTGGACAAGTCACATTCTCTCAGCTCATGCAAAGGCAATGGCAAACCTCATCTTAATAAATCTTGCCACAAAAACTTATGATGTGCTTGAAGGCACATAATAACAGTACTATGGGATAAGTGGCTAGAAAGAAACTGATTAGTTGGCCTTTTTAGCCCCTTGTAGGGAGTTGCAGGGGTCTCAGTGACAAGTATTTTCACTAACTAAGCATAGCAATAAGCTACATAAGTTCTTTGCAACTCTTCTTCACCTACTCATATCTTGAGATCTGCCCCATCATGGGACAGCTTTAAAGTCCTGTTTGTTTAAAACATCTTTTCAATAAGCCTTATGTAGTTCTCTTTTTCATAATGCTGTTCAAACTCTGATATTTTATTTTGCCATTAACATGTACGGGTTAATGTTTTACTACTAGCATTAGTTTGTTGGTAGTTTAATTTGGAAAGGCACTTTAAAATGTTTTAAATGCATGCATATTTTCATACCTACAACTTCTGAAGCCTCCTAGCACCAGTGGAACATGTACAAATTACCACTTTTGGGTGGATGGTTTCAAATGTTTGTTGGCACTGGAATGGCACATCCTACTCCATGCAAGTCTTATTGTCCATCAGTGCCAGCATCTTATGTCACCAACAAATTCAGTGCTAAAAATGTATTGTCTTCATTGGTCCTCACTTGAGCAGACCCACTGAATCAACAGAATTTATGGAAACGTTGATTCACAATTTAATAATTGATTCAGTGGATCTACTCTGGCTGGGAGTACTTATTTTAATTATTTTTTCATTCAGTTCACACCCTGCTTTACTTCTGGCACAGGATCCAAAGAAGTACCAATAGGTTTCAGGCTGTAATTTGTACTGATGCTATAACACTCAGTTCTAAGCACTTATCAAACCCAGCAAGTTCAGAGGATCAGAGCATTAACTTTTATGCAGTTCACATTTTCTTACATTTGATTTACTGTGAACATTTCCAGCTTCACTGATACTGATAACCAGTTTGAGCATTTCTTTCCATTTCCTGTTTATGCAAAGCACTTGCATGTTTATAGACTATTTCCTTTAGCATCTTCTAACTGAATTAAAGTAGAGGAGTAAGGAATATTTGACTGAATAGCTCTCACAATTCTGAACAGATCTAAGCACAAAAGTTGGAATAAGAAAAAGGAGTGCATTTTGCACTTTGTTTATGGTTCTTAACCATCACCCAAGGTGATCAGTTGACAGAGACAGTGTAGACACTTGTGAGTAAACCAATGCCGTCTGGGCCATGCCCCTTTTTCCAAATGAAGAGGATGACAAGTGGCAATGGGAGGGTCATGGGAAGCAGTATAACATCATCAGAAGATGGAGACCAAGAAAAAGCAAAAAAAAGTAGAAAGTGGTTTCCTTCTTCACTTTTGGGACAGTAAGAACAGAATGGCAGTAAACAGATATCCACCTCATACATAGATTTTGTGGAATACTGTCTAGCACCTGTTAAAATGTTCCTACAATACTCAGTTCAGAACTTTCAGTCATAGCTTTCAACTTAGAACTATAATAAAGTCTTGAGGGTTAGACCAGAAGCCACCTATTTCTACAACCTGTTACAAGACAGCTGTGTTCACTGAGTATTCTCAGTCTTCACTATGTTTTGGGTTCCCCTAAAGAGCCATTTTCAAAGTGTTTAGGTACTTTAGCAAACTTTGGGACTCCTCAAATTGCTGAATCTCCCCCACCGCCCATGCAAAGATGGTGTCATTTTACATAAGGACTGGAATCTGGAGAAATGGCATAACTATTAGCATACCCCTGCCCCTGATAAAATTACTCAAGAGCCAGCTTGGTATAGTGATTTGAGTGTTAGACCAGGACTCCAGGAGATCAGGGTTCCATTCTCTACTTAGCCACAGAAATCTACTTGCTGACTATGCACTAGTCAAGCTCTCTGTTTTAAAGGAAGGCAATGGCAAACTTCTTCAGCTATAACATGGCCAAGAAAACTCTATGACAGGATCAGGATAAGTCTGAGTCAACGTGAAGGCACATAAATTGTAACATTTCATGTCTCTGTGTTAAGTATTGCAACATGATAGTTATAAAATAAAGTCACATGAACATTCGAGAAAAGTAGCAATATAGGCAGCATAACCTTATACTGAAGTGGAATAAACAGCAACACGTTCTGAACTTTATGAGCCAAGTGCAAATTAGTAATGCAAATGGTTTGTTTACTTCACAGCTACAGTCATTCAGTTTCAATGAGGAAGCAAAATGCATGCCCTGACCAAAAAAAAAAGTGGTGGGGGAACATGGAATCTGAGATGGACAAGTGCCACATGCTTCCTAATCTAGGTCCTTTCCGCAACTTACCTTTTCACAGTGCTGGAGCACGGGGATCATGCGAGCAGCCTCTTGCGAGAGGCTCTCGCGTCCCTGCTGCTTTGGCTCCACAGCTGTTGCCACCCAGCTGGCCGGCACCATGAGGGTTCCACCTCTTCCTTCTGCAGCGCAGCCGGGCATTTTCTCAGGCTGCGCTGGGGGAGGAAGTGCAAGCGCCATGTAAGTGCATGCAGGGCCCTGGAGCGATCGTGCACCATTTTCGGCTACAAGCTGAAAATGAAATAGTGTGCGATTGGCACCTGCCAGCCCTGGCAGCGTCGCGCGATTGCAAGGACGTCGTCTGAAATGCTCCTCGCAATTGCGCGATGCTCCAGAGGCCCTTTCGCATGGCAAATGCCATGCGAAAAGGGCCCTAAAATAGAGTCTGGAGTCATGCCTTTTGCAGGCTTCGGATGGGTGTAACCCACAAATGTTACAGAAAGATTTTTATTGTTGTATAACTTCAAAAAGCAAACATTCTCTATAAAATGTAGCAGATTTAGTATTTAGCAATTATCTTTCTACATATAGAAAGAGCATTCAGATCTAAATTGTGAAATTTACAAAACAATCAAGAACAACAAAATAATCTGGAAAAAACAACAACCTGCGAAATATGATAGAAGAGGTTATTCTTTGTTCCTAAGCTTACTTTCCTTCTGAAATAAAGATGACACAAAATAAACTTCAGAAAGTGTGCTGTAGAACATTCTATATTACACTGCTGACAAAACAGACAATAGTCCAGACAGTGAGTTGGATCCACTGTTGCATCCTACCAGTGAAGGTCCTTCTGATAGAAAGATGTGGGAGAGAATTTTTGCAGTTCTTCCCTCTGCTTGTAGCCTCTAACTCAAATTCCCATCCTCTTTCAGATGGCCCCCTAACTCTCAAAACAGATTTGGGGGAGGGGATGGTGGGGAGATAGCAGAATGCATAAAGAAGGGAAACCAATCTCTACATTCTACCTAAAAAATGGTGTACTGGATAAGCAGTTTTTCATGATGGGAAGGAGCCTTTCTACCTACAGAGGGTTAGGTTCTGGATCGAGTCAGCAGCACTGATTTGTTGCTCAGTGGTAGGATCGTGGCAGGGTACCTGTGCAGGGATGATTTAGTGGGTGGGAAGCAGCGTGCATAGCTTTCAACCCACCTACTGATTCTCCCCATAAAGCCTTTTATGGGACTTTTATCCTTAACCTTTCTACCGATTTAGTTTTGCAGATGGCCCAAATATTTGCAAATGATACATAATGGAGTGGCAATCTAGGGCCCGGGAATTCGATTTTGGCTGTGACAAATGTAGATTTTGGCTGTGACAAATGTAGAGTGTACTGCTTTGTTTTCCTGTCTGGTTCCTCAAGAAAACTGTATTGCCTACCAGGCCATGCTTAACTGAACGGTTAATATTTTGAAAACATACCATTTACATGACCTGCATATTTTCATATAACTGGTTTTTCGAAGGTCCCATTAATTCCAGTTGAACTTGGGCAGAAACAAAGAACTGTATGATTTCCAGTCTTAACATCTTAAATGCAAGAATCAGCATCTTCATGGAGAGTGTTTAAAAATGTCCTAAGCCTACAAAAATTTTGTTATTATCTTCAGAGGTAGCCCTTCACATTTAGTATCCTGCCAGGAAACATATGTAGCATCTCAACAACATATGTTTCTAAGGCTACTTCAGTATAAAAAGTAATATAAATCACTGGGACACTATTGCACTTCCACTTAACATATAAAACACAAGGAGGGAAGTGGTTTTGAAATCTGGGGTAATCAGATTCAGTGACCCTTTGAAAGACTGGCTAGCTGAACTGTGGCAGGAGCCCAACTATTTTCAGCTCAAATGGATGTAGATCTTTGAGGCATTTCCCCCTCCTCCGCACATATCTTAAGAACACATGAAGGCAAATGGAATTAAACCTTTGTGAGGTTCTGATTTCAACTTTAACAGTTCTCAAAAGGCAGTGACCTCTTGCTTTATTTCAAAATACTGAAGTTGTATGAGACACACAACACGCATCCTAAAAGACTTTATCCTGTAAACCTGAAAGCAACTTAGAACTCTAATACAGCATGAAACCCTGTACAAAATTCACAATTAAGATTAAACCAATGATCAGGATGCTATGATTTAGTCCCTGCTGATGGAAGCAGCTCTGTTGCCAAAGGCTTTCTGGGAATAATTTCACCCTCCCACAAATACAATTTCAAATACAGACATTGTCAGTGGATTTTAGACTTTTTAATTTTTTTTTTTAATTCCAAACTATTTCGAGAGGGATTACATAACTCCACGGTGGCGCAAATACTTTATATGCAGAAGGTCTAAAGCTCAGTTCTGCTTTCTCTGCATGAGGTCCTAGAGAACTGCTGCCATTCAGAGAAGGATGAATTATCAAACAATCTGACCTGCACAAGGCAGCTTCCTCAACTACTTTCCTGTCTAAACAGGGGTTATTCCATGCATTGGGTACACAGACATTCGGCTTTGCCACTGGCTGTACACTTAACATCTTGTCTCTTTAGCAATTGTACTTATGTTCCTGGAAGATGGGACTATCAACAGCTACTAGTCTTGATAGAGGACTAGAACCAGGGCCAAGATGCTTTTGTGTGTTAACTGCTGAACAGCATAAGCCTAAATTGTGTGTGGATGTGTGTACTGGCGTTGTGTATCTGTTTTGGATTTTAGCCCAGACTTAAAAGGAGCTATACATGATACCTATTCAGGAGACAGGCTCCTGTATCTTGGGTAAGCTCCTTTAAAATTCAGACCAAAACCCAGACTCAATGTCCCACTGAACTAGGAGTCATCAGCCACCACTGTGTATGTGTGTTGTGAGATTTCCAAAAGCAACTGGTTGGCAGCATGAACAGAATGGGGACAAGGCAGGCCTTTCACTATTCTTATGTGAAATGTGTTCTCCATAAGAAAAAATGCTATAAAAAGTGCATTGTTTTCTTAGGTAATTAAAAAAAAAAGATCTTAAATGTTATACCTAAACATATAGCAGACAGAAAAGCTCTAAATGCCTTCTGGAACAAAGGAACCTCAAAGCTGTCTGCCCCAAGCTTTAGACTGACTTATTTTTAAAAATGGTTAAAAAAAAAAGGGGGTATTCTTGCTCACCAACTTTGACAGTTAAATGCAGTTAGTCCCCTTGCAGTTCTTAATCATGGTATTTCTAGATGATTTTGGCAGCCTGCTTTCAAGTGTAACAGGCAAGAGCTGCTGTTGTCGTGCAGCATGTCTCACATACAGCACAGTGTGTTTTGGTACTTGGAACAGTTGTTCCTTGGGGATTACGACACAACAGGAAGACAGCCCCATGAGAGCAAAACTTGTTTGCAGATCCACAGATGGCATGAGCAAGGTTCTCTGAAACGAAAGCCTCCGGGTGTTCAACTGGATGCCACTTTGATACCACAGGCTTCTAATTCTCAAATTTCTTCTTCCCTTTGTGGAATTCTGAACACAACTTCCAGAATTCAGTATTCTTGTCTGGTTTCATTTCCTTTCAACTTTGGAAAAGTTAAGTAAGTATGAACAAACAACTCCCTCTTCCAAAATCAGTTTTTTAGACTATTTCTCAATTGTTAGTTAATCATTAAATTTTATTCATTATGGCTGCTGATCCCTGAATGATTTTCATGGCATAGCAGCAGTTAAAAACTGTGACAGGACTTGTTAATTCTCAAAAACAACTGCATGCAAGTGCATTTGTTTTTAATATTCATGTTAACTGAGATAAGAGACAGAAGTTATCAAGCAATAACAACATAGCATAGAAGAAAAAAATCTGAATTGAAAATGGCTTTTTAAGGCATTTTATAATCCACTGCTCAAAATGTCTTTAGAAATATGGATCAATAATATTTGTGAAGCCTTTTTTTCTGTCACTTTTTATTTCATTACATGATGTGTAAACATTATTAGCTACAGGAAGCAAACAAGAGACAAGGAACAGACCTGGAAGTGTGCAGACCAAAGTATAATTACAAGTTTTACACTAATGCCTTCTTATTAGCAAAATCCTCAAACCGCACCGCATATAAACATTTGCTCCTAGCTATAAGGCAACAGCTAAAGCAGCCTAAATGGCCCTTTATTTTTCACACGAGTTCTCTCATTAAATGTTAATCCAGTCAGCATATGCATGGTGGGGAGGGCACTCATGCTGAACTTCAACAGATTGACAAGGCCAAAATAAAAGGCTGAAAATTTTCTAACACTTAAATTTCTGTTTTCAGATGATACTGCAAATATGGCCCATTAGTAATATTAACTAATTGTTACGAAATGCAACAAAGTTACCTTTAGTCTAAAATGCTTCTTCATACCACTCAAGGACAGTGCCAAAAAAAAGTATACACACACAGCAGCATGCCACAGAGTCCTTCCTACTGATCCACTCCTTGGAATTTCCAGATTCTTGCCTGCTCTGCTACTTTCTGAATCCGTATGCACAGCACGGATCTCTACCTTATTTGGCTGCCAAGCCTATTACAGTGAGCAAACAATGCCTTCTCTGTCAGAACAGAGAATGAATAGTATCACAAAGACACTCCTCTCATGTACAGCTCTGGTCTTTTTCCTCCTCTCCCTCCCCATAAAAGGAATCTAACTAGGGTGCAAAAAGAAGGAAGGAAATTATTATTATATTTTACTGTGCCCTGTACCACCACACCAACCATCTTTGTTAAAATAGTAACAAAGTGGTAAAGATGCTTTCTTTTCTTTTCTTTTCACTCTCAGTCCTAGGTTTAATGATAGAATGTGTCTGCTGGCTTTACACTTTCATTCCAACTGCCTGAATGTACAAGCAAACATCTGGAACATCTATTACAGCTCTAGAAAGTCTGCTTCTGTCCATCAATAGCAAAACAGAAAAGCAAAAAGAAAATCTCGCAAAGTATCAGCAGAACATGGATAAATCTTTCTGCTGCTCTGTTTTGAAATGGATTTGATCTTTGAAGAGACACCAGGCTTCTGGAATAGAGTGTATTATGAATGACAGAGCAAGAGCTTGAAGTGGGATTTGGGTGGTGGAAGTGGATGAATAAATCTTTGGATGACTGGGGGCTCACTTAGCTCCTTAAAACCAAAGCAACTCATCTTACATTAAATGCAAATTATTCTAGATACAGAACACCTGCCATGAAATTAATGTATTGGCTAATCTTCTTTGCTTTAGAGCACCTAACTGGAAAAAAAAAGTTCAGTGTGTGTGAATGTGTTGTGCATGTGTTGATTAAGGTTAAGTACTTCTTCCAATATTCATAATATCTCACTGTAAAGAGAGTTTGGTATTAGTAGGTATGCTTCCAAAAAGTGCCGTGGTATTTCTCCTGACTCTGGAATCTCACTCAAACTATGCTATAAACCGACATGACCTATGTTGATTTCATGGTGTCTGAAAGTACTTGTACTTGATTAAACCCATACAGTTGCTACTTGATTATTCCAGAACAATCCCTTATATTTTCCAAGGGGAAAAAAAAAAGAACTGCCTGAAGCTGATTGAGAGAACCACCAGATGCTACAGACAAACAGTGGATGGCTCTTTGCCATCCTGTCCTACTTGAGAGTTTCCCAGGGGCATTTGGCTGGCCACTGTTGAAGACAGAATGCGAGATTAGAAGGACCTTTGGCTAGACCCAGCAAGGCATTTCACATGAAATCAGCCACAGCTCTTCTTCCAAGCTCAGCTTCTGCCAATTCTGAAGCTTCTTCAAGTTGCCTTTAATTTCAGACAGATCAAAAGGCTTCACAGTCCAGCTTTTTATGTACATTTATTTTGTAACAACTGTTTCACTCCACAAAACGGACACAGCTTTAGAGTCAATATGATTCCCAGAGGGGCAATGCCAATGCAGCAATTATGCCTGGCATGTTTATTAAATGGCAACTCATTTAATAATCTCAGTGGAGGGTGCCTGTTTTCCTCTAATAAATTCCTGACAGATCAAACCTGATACATATGCACAGGTCGGGGGTAACTAGTTACAAACAACTAGTCAGTTGCAATTTACTATTTTTTAAAAGCTAAGGTATAACTATATAAGATTACTATAATGTTTCAGCTACTTTTACAGTTCTAAGAGTATGATGTAACTTCAGAAAGTGGAAGAGTAATATTTTTGCTGAATTAAAAAAAACATTTATTTTTAATACAGTGATTTTGACTGGGTATGAAAAATGGTGAGAATAAAGGATAACTTATTAAAAAGTGCAGATATATCAGTAGCTATCTATTCAGTGGGTGGGGTTTAGAACTCGAAAACAATTAATTTTAAAAATAACTTGCCACACAATGTTTCCAGAAGTTTATCCCACTCCCATTCATTGTAGCAATATACTTGTATTAATTATACAAAACACAGAGCAATATACTAGAACCAATGACCTACGTTACTTCATAGGAGACTGTGGTTATTGACCACATATCCCACACTTTTTACATCTTTTAAAAGCTTGACTTACACTCTCTTATAAAATTTTTTTTGAGGGGGAATAATCTAATGCTACAAGGCATGTAGTATGTGTACTGGCCATAATGAATTCCACTTGTACAATCCAATAAATGGCAAAAGGAAGTAACACATAAATCTTATGAACAATCTGAAAACACATACAGCTTGAGGCAAAGTAGAGGTTTTTTTTTTTTTAAGGTCAAGTCCCATTAGGGTAATATTGCCACTTTATGCCCAAATAGAACTCAAGGAAGTAACATGTAGGAGCAAGTAAAGCTTTGAAAAATATGGAATATTGACTGCTTTGGAACTGTGTTTCAGTTAAATAATATTTTGCTTCATTAAAATAATTTTTTTTCTACCTGTGCATTGAACCTCTGTACTGTATACTATGCAACAGAGGAAATATTTAGCTCAATATAGCATGACTGGATATACACGGCACCTTCTAACTTCTGCTTCTACTGACAGGAGCAGTCCACGAGTCAAGTTCCACGGATGCTTCTGCACACACAGAAAGGTGGGAAAAGATCATTGTTGTTGATTTCCTCCTTACCACCCAATGCTCTGCAACAACCAAAGACTTAAGGAGAGAGTGGAACTGGGGCAGAAAGAAACTTGACTCTTTCACCCCCAGCTTCAAAAACTAGAACCCTCTGCTGGGTCAAAAGCCTTCTGTGAACACCCATAGATCAACATTCTTGTGAACTTTATGTATCTCAATACACAGAATTATAGACCAATTGATGGATAAAGTTGCATTTTCCTGCAAGTTTACATGCTACTTAGAAGCCTAAGATGCAGATTTCCTGTCATCTATAGGCAAACTTTGTTGTTGTTGTTGTCATGTGCCTTCAAGTGTTTTCCAACTTATGGTGACCCTAAGGCAAAATTATTGCTGGGTTTTCCAAGGCAGAGAGTAAGTGGCCCATCCAAGGTCACCTACTGGGTTTCTATGGCTGAACAGGGAATTGAACCCCGTCTCCAGGGCCATAGTCCAATACTCAAATCACTACACCATGCTGGCTGAATTACACATGGAGAAATTGCCAAAATATTCATGAATTAGATTGAATTGAATCTGAACATCCTTACAACATCAGATGGTGAAGTTCTTTTCATAAATCCATAAGTCCATAAATTCTTCAAAGTCTGTAAATTCTTCAAATTACTAATTTTTTCTGTACTGAAATTTGGGAAAGCAATAATACTTTCTCAATAGATTTCCACATGTTACATGAGTCCTGTGGACTCTTCAACACAATGTGGCTATCAAAAATGCCCTGAAGGATTCAATGGAATTATCAAAGATCTATCTGTGTTGTACTGTGGACACAAGATAGGATTAACACAGGCAAATCACTGAAAAAACATCCTTTCAGAAATCAAATTAAAGTAAGATGCATCCTGATGTATCTGAAATCTCTGGTGTGTCTAAGGCCATTATTAATACACACTGAGGGATATGATCATTAATTATTAACAAGGCCATTATTAATACACACAAGACTTCTGTGGCCCTGTAAAAATCTCAATGTTGCATTATATTCCAGAGATTTAAAAGTAATTCATAGATAATGGGAGTTTCAGCAGCCAACCAACCAAAATTCAAAAGACAGCTAATTTTACACAACAGAATTAAAGCAATGATCCCTCCTGCTGTAGAATATTAGCAACCTTAGAATAAATTTAAGTTTTCTTGACCACAAGAAATGCTGCCTTCGTTTATTTAGTGTTTCTGAAACAATCTCTTCATATATAAATCAAGTGTATATACACTTGCTGCTCACTCCAGGTGTACAGTAAATCCCACTGGCCTCAATTCAAACTCCCCTCAGCAAAGCACAAATAGTCACATGTAGACCTATGCTATGCTGAGCCATACACTATCCCTGGCCTAATGTAAAGTCCCAAAGTCACGTCATACAGGCATTCTATGCTTCAAGGTGAGCAGGCAGGACTGGTAAAAGTCTGGTACCTTCCCCATAACTGGATGCAGGATGATGACATCCAAATGCTTCTCTGATACTTCTTGCTCACCTTGAAGCACAGAAGGCCCATGAAAGGTGCTGTTGTGGCTTTGGGGACTCTACAGAGAGGAAGTGAAAATTAATTCCCCCAGTGCCCCAGAAAGCACATCCTCAGAAGTAAAACTCTTACATGTGCAGATGTCCCTACCTGAATTCCAGCTGTGGTCTATGTATATTCTGGTTAGAGATAGAAATATTCATCTATTTTTGGTGAATTTCACTTTCTTATGTGGCCATTCATTATCCTATCTTTGGCATTAATTAGGGATTTTTTTAAAAAAATGCATGAGAACTCACAAATAACACTTACATGGATATATTTGAATATGTATTATCTCAAAATACAAATACATTTTAACTATATTTTATCTAAAAATAAACATCCTTAAGCATATTTTGCCATTTTTTTTTTGAGAAAAACGAGACTGCATTTGAAAATTTGGGAAAAGTACACAATCTGAAGGATAATTGTGTTTCGATTCCCACAGTCAGCCAAAAACTGCAGATCCAATTTGAACTGGGATTTGCAAAGAACAAATGCTTCTACAGTCCCTTAATCTGGATAAGCATTTGAGAGAGAAGAGATCAAAAAAATGGAGCAAGGCGGTTCAGACTTCACCTCTATTTTCATTGAAAGTCGAATTTTAATTTTTTTTGTGCGTTTTGGGCATGTTTTTGCTTTTTTTGAAATCCACAGGTGTTCATGGTACTCAGCCTTTGATACACAGGTGATCACTTCACCTCAACCAGAACTTGCTAATTTCAAAATATACACATAATATGTGTGTGTGTGTGTGTGAGTGTGCATAGATGTCTGTCTGTCTGTCTGTCTATCTATCTATCTGCATCAATAATATTATACAACTAAAACTAGAATAAACATTCGTAGTTTCTAGTAAGCATCTCAAGCTACTGGACACCTTCTTCCATCAGTGTATACTATTTTGTGCCTCACTTAAGAAGATGAAGGTGCTGACATCCTTGGAGGTCTTTTCATGCTGTTATTTTTATTTCTTAGTTAGATTTCCAAACAAGTTTTTTCTCCCATACTTGTGACTTTCAAATCCGTTTAAGTTCATCTAGCTCAGAAAATTTAAAAGCCAGTCATTTTACCATGTTGTCATGACTGAGTAATAAGAAATCCCCAGACATGATTTGAATTATGCAGAATATTTCGTTAGCTAAATCAAATTTCTAAGCTCTCAAAACACAAGGGAACGGTAATAAAAATGCTTTTCTGACATGCCAAATCTGATTAAAAGGCATGTCAAATAATATGCCAAGTCACTGGATGTTGATAAAATGGAGGACTTTGGAAATTAAATATTCATGAAGTTAAAAGTATGCCTACCCACCACAAAGGCATAAATATGATATAACTCCACACTGCTGGATAATTCGTCTTAAGATTTTCATTACACATGTATGCCAAGAGAATATAATGACATATTTGTGCCATTCTTAGGATAACATATGGAGAAGTAGTTGAAAACGTAGAAAGAAATAAAAAAATTATCTGCTGATATGATTTTTAGAGAAACCACAGTGGTTTTTATTTTATTATTCAAGTACACATTCTATAGGCATGTAGCATTTATATTACAAATAAATGCTGAATATTGGATTTTGATATCTTTGGATGGTAGAAATTAATCTATAGCTTGTCCACAAAAATTACATAAAAATAGCACGACGGTAGTTTTCAAGTACAATAAAATTTCCAAAGAGAAATGATACAAATGGGCAAGTAATTCAAGTGTAGATAAAACTTAGTTGACAAACCTAGTTGCATTACATGCATTATATGCAGTCTTCATCTTAATACTGTTTTTTACAGATGTGCTTCCTGTCATTTTCAGGGTGATAGTAAAGTAAAGTAAAGTAAAGTAAAGTAACCTTTACGTCAGAGATCAACACTGCCATGTGTCAGTTGGCAACAAAAATGAAATATATTCTTGTTGCTGCTGTTGATATTTGCTGTCAATTTGACTTTGATATATGGTGTTTTTGTGAATGAGAGAGACTTCCAAAAGCCCAAGTCATCAACAGACCTCACGTCTTGCAAACTCAGGGCCATGGCTTCCTTGATTGAGGCAATCTTATAGGAATGCAGTCTGCCTCTTTCTCTATGCCTCCCATTTTCTCCAGAATAAGTCATGTCTTCTCATGATGTATTCAAAGTCTGATAGTCCCAATTTAGACATTTTGGTTTCTAGGAAGAGTGCAGGGTTAATTCACACTTTGACCCATTTATTTGTCCTTTTGGTGGTCTCTAGTATCTGCAGAACTTTCCTCCAGTACCACAATTTCAAATAAGTTAATTTTTTTCCTTCTGCCTTTTTCACTGTGAAATACACTGTGGGTCAAGCTAACTACCACACCCTTCCTTTTATTCTTGCAGCCTTCCTTCACTAGCTTACCGATCTCCTGAACACGACACTTCCAAAGAACAAGAAATGATTTATAGGCACCAGAAAATGATTCAGTGTTAATTGTACACATTGTATTCCCCAAGCAATGGATCACTTTCTTTAGCAGAATTAGCTAGCCCACGCTCATGCTGCAACTTAAATCACACCTCCTGTCCATCTCTACAAAAAAAATTTTTTTCATTTCTGCTGGTTTTGCTGCTGTTACCACTCCAACAAAGGGGGAAATTTTTATCTCTATAATTAGCATAAAGTGCAGTGCACACGGTGCAAATGCATACAGACTCACCACAGCAATAATAAAACTCCGCATACTCTCTTTTGAATAGTAAGGTAGATAAGAATCATCTCTGCAGTTCATTGCAGAAGGGGTGGAGACTTGGTAGGCCACAGATCAGATGAAGCTGTTGGTATTTTAGGACTGTGCCCAAAGGAGGCCTCTCTTTCTATCTGCATAGCTACCTCCCTCACTTTTCTGCCAAGGTAGCTCCCAAGTTAAAAAAAGGTACAGCTAAAAAAATTCTAACGCTAACAAATTTTAAAAACTAAGTTATCATTTAAAAACCTCAATAATTGTAAACAGTCCTTTAAGAATATAGTAGTGATAAAGCTAGTATTGTGTAATGGTTTGAGTTTTGGGCTATGACTCCAGGAAACCAGGTTCTGAATCCCTGCTTGAACATTGGGTGACCTTGGGCAAGTCACACCCTCTCAGTCTCAGAAGAAGACAAAGGCAAACCCCCTATGAACAAATCTTGTCAAGAAAACTCTGTAATAGGAATGGAGTGGGAGGGCATCAGTATATTGGTGACATCCAACTCCACATTTCCAGGTAATCTCCTCCACTGGTTTCACGTATATTGAAACAACATGGGAGACAGAACTGAACCCCAAGGGATCCCACATACCAATGGCCAGGGTTTAAGCAAAAATTCTGAGTTTGACCCTCAAAGAAAGACTGGAACCACTATAAAACAGTACATCCCAGAGAGGTGGCCCAGAAGGTTACCATGGTATTTAAGTCTTCCAAAAGTCCCAGCAAAACCAACACGAACATACTCCTCCTACATGTTTCCTAATGTAATTTATCCACCAAGGCGACCAAAGCTGTTTTCGTCCCAAAACCAATCCCAAAGCCAGACTGAAATTGATACAAATACCCCATTTCAACCATAAACACCTGGAGCTAGGAGACAATGACTTGCTTTAGAATGAAAGAGATACTGGTATAATTCTAGTAACCCTACAGTAATTCTCCAGTATGGTAGAGTTCTGAGAGTTTTTTCAGTAATGGCTTTACCACAGTTTTTTTTAGGCAGCATGGGTCCCTGCCTTGCTACTCCCCTTGCCCACTCATTCAAAAAGGTATACATCCAACATGCACATGGTTGCATTCACCATTGCAAAGATCCTCTCCATATCCTCTGTCTCTACAAATTGAAATACATTCAATAACACAAGGCAAACATGAACCAAGGTTACATCTACTGGATCTGTATCAGCTATAGCCTCTATGTCAGAGTAAATATGTGAGCAAAGTGTCATGCAAATTCTTCACAGTGAACCATAAAGTGATTTGAATTCCCTTTTCGTGAGGAAGAATACAGAAATCCCTTAACTACTTGAGACAGCTCCACTGCATTGGCACTGTGTGGACGCAAAGGTGGAGAGAAGTATCATTTCTTCACCGCCGCTACCGCTGCCATAGTTTAGGCATTCCAATAGATTATAACTCGTGTAATGTCAGACCTGTTTCAGGTTTTCTGCTAGTCTCCATGTCACTTGTTTCATTACCTCCACCTTTCCATGTGCAGAAATTGGGTACCTGGTGCCAAGTGGGAGGGAAGCTTTCAAAGGGACCAACTGGACAGGCAATTTTGTCCAAGAGAAAGAGGGGGAAGAAAGGGAAGAAGGGAGTGGTGAAAAGGAAGAATATGACAGAAAGGGAAAAAAAGGTCAGAAGTAGAGATGGGGAAGGAGAAGAGTAAGAACTGGTAGAAGGAAACATAAGGGAAGAAAGAGAGAAATGTGCCACTTCACAAAAAGGGGATTCCCTACTACTGCACTACAGTTTCAAGGCAAACGGGTGGGTGTATGATTCACAAAAAATGCCATGATAACATCTCTCTCAAAGGTTATGTATTGGCCACAATTTCAATTTGAGGAACTTTATAGCAGAGGCAGAACATTTGAGAACAAGTAATGGCAGCACAGCTTGGTAGTGGACAAATACAAGCATTATCTTGCTGCCCGGCTGAATTATGTCACAATGCAAAGTCACTTTGTACTGAAAGGAACTGTGCTACAATGGCAATTGATGTTTAAACTATTGTCACAAATAAGGGTTAAGGAAGTACTTCCTGTTTTCCATTCTGAATCTCGTACCACTTAGCTTCACTGACTGGCCCTGGGATCTTGTGTTATTGAAGCCATACTCCAAAAATAATAATAATAATAATAATAAAAAAAATGGAAGTACTTAGTTTCTCGTCTCCAGGTTTCTTCCTCTCTGGTAGCTTTACTCACCAGAGATGTGACTCCAATGACACCACTGGAACAATATAGCAACTACCTAACTCCAACAAATGATTCTTTGTCAGAACAGTTTGTAAACTCTTATTGCAGAAGAATATGAACTTCAAGGAGAGACACTTTTCTGGGACTGATTCATTAAAATTATGTATGGCTTAGACTGTAGATAAAAGAATAAAACAGTTACTATGGACACAGCAGTTACATTTTTTTTAACAACCAATAGCATACAAAACACATGGTATAATTGTTCTAAATTACAGCAGACCACTGAAACAATTACTGAATGATAGAGGCGAAGCATACATGACTAAACAGGACAACATGACTAAATAAGCCTGCCTGAATTTAATGATAATCAGAGGAGGTCTTTTCCTTCACTTTCATCACTGTCACAGACATGCTTGAGGAGGACCTGGGAGAGGGATTTCTTGGTGGCTGCTCTCAGGCTTGGAATTCCTTCATGGGAAACTAAGCTGCCCTCCCTGATCTCTTTCTGCCAGAAGACAAAACCCTTTTTATTTAAGCAAGCCTTTGGCTGTTAACAGACTGTTGCAGTAGGATATTTTAATTGTAGTACTAATTTTTTTTATCCTTAATATGTCTGAAATGTTTTTAAATGGGATGATTTATTTACTCAATTTATAATCTGCCATTCTCCTGCCAAGGGACCCAAGGCAGATTACAAAATTTTAATAAAAGTTCAGCTAAAAATGTACTATACAGATGCTTAAAAAGCAATCAAATATCAGTTCTATGAAAAATAATAGTCTTAAAATACATTTAAAATATTTTCTTTTTTTTCTTTTTCTTTTACCCATATAGTGCTTTCAACTTCTTGGGTCCCATAGTAGAGAAGTGTAGAATATGAATAAAATAAAACTGAATTAAAATTAGAATAAATATACACAACTGTATATGACAAATTGGATAGCACTTGATGTCCACAATCAAATGTCTTGTTTTATAATTATGAAATATAATGATCCCCTAATGGCCAAAACACAAATTACAGCAACAATTGTCTATCATCAAAATCCTAATTGCAAATCATCAAGTTATTTCAGTAAATTTAGCAGAGAAGCTATGCTGGAAAGCAAATGTCTTCACTGATAGTCACCAGACCACAGAAAAATGGTATTAATCTCTGTTCTCTTATTGATTCCCACAGTATTGCTATTTGAGAAGCTCATCAATTTCTTAGAATACAGGAAATTAGCATGCAGAAAGGACACAGGAAACATAACATCCCACAGGCCTTGGACATGATGAAGGACATGTTGCAAATGCCTTAAAAAGTTATCTCTTTTCTGGTAGCCGCTGGTCTTTTATGTGAGAGCTAATTAGAACAAAAAACTGCTTAAGGGCTTCTCACCTCTTCATTAACTATCACCTTAACATGTCAGGCTTTTATTAAGTACAGATTCACCTGTAGAATCATCTACAGAAAGTATTTTTAATTTAATTGAATGCCTGTCCTATCTCAAATGCTGATGACAGACAGTAATGCTTGAAAAAGACATTTTGTTCAGAGTGTAGTAATCACTATATGCTTTAGGTGTTATAAGACAAGCAGAAACCCATTTCACTCTGCAACCTAACCCATAACTGCCAGTCTAAACACAGAGATGGAAAGAAAGTCAAAAAGTCATGTGGATGTGCCCATCCCTAGCTCAATGGCAAACTCTCCACACTGGTTGGATTGCTTGCTGCCTTCCCTTTATTTGTGTCACAAGATACTTGCTCCATCCCATTTGACAAACTGTTAACACTGGAAGATCTTCCAGATGGACACTGTCCAAGTTGGCCAATGGCTCTTTCTGAGCAAGAAGTCTTTCTGGCTCAGTGGAATTGTGTTTCAATAATAAAGTCTTCTTGAGCTCTGATGTGCTTTGTGCTTCCATTCTTCCTCTTCCATTTTTACTACTGCTTTGTCTTCTGATCATGGTTTGCCCTCTGATTCTGATCTGGCTTGCCCTCTGATTCTGAATGCTCTTCAGTTTACAGTTTGGGTCCACACTGTCTCAAGAACTGTATTAATCTATAAGAACCTACCTCAGCTTTGAGATCTTTGGGGTAGGCAGTCACACCTCAAGGATATATTCAGTGGAGACACAAGAAGGGAGCTAGTTTGGTAGCTACGTCTGGAACTGCCAAGCAAGGAAGAATAGGTTGGCAATCTCTATGTCCTTCCACAGCAAAGACTCCTCCCACCAAGTTTTGGTGTACTTTTGTCAACTCAACAGCTGCTGAGGATGGATCTTCATTACAATTGGTTGCTTTTCCAAAAAGATGTGCTATTAAACTATATTTTTTAAGGATAATTTTCATTATTTGTAGGGTTTTTTTTAGTTGTTTTAAACCTGGAGTGCAATTCCCACAATCTTGACCATTGACCATGTTGTGTTAAGGTGACTGGAGTTACCACCTGGTATTATCTGGAGGTTCAAAGTTGAGAACCACTGGGATTGGCCTAAAGTGCAACTAGTATATGGGAATGTAAAGCTGAAATTCATGGCTCCTGATTATGCATCAAGCAATGGAAGATGAAACAAATATAGTGAGGGAACAAGGGGCTGAAGCAGTATAGGCCCAGTGAAGTAAATAATGAAGGCTACTATCAAACAGACTGAGACATGTGAAGAACAGAGGTTAGTCTGTAGCTCTGAGACGCAGAACACAATTCAGTCAGACCAGCTATATTACAAAAAGTCTGAGCAAGTCATGTGAAAGGACAGGAATATAGTAAAACTTTAAATCTTGTAAATGTCATATGTTTTTGATGGCTCACCCTACACAACACAAATGTTTACAATACCGTTCTAAGTGTTTGTTTCTGCAACTAACGTTCAAATTTATGTCACTTTTTTACCCAACATGAACTGAATGTTTCAACTTGTAGTTCATATGAGACCTCTCTACTTTTATTTTAGTCTTATGACTGGGTTCACAACTTTGTTTTACCCAGTAGTAGTTTCTTAGACAGTTTCAGATCCTTTATAGAAATTGGTGAAAATAAATTTGTTACTATAAAAACCTAAATACATTCTGAAGCCAACTCCTGCCTTACTATAGTTTTGCGCTCTTCTTCCTTCGCCTCACCTGGTCACTTTTCCTCATACAGCAAAATTTTGTGATGCTAATATCTCTGGGCGAGGTCACAGTATCACAATAATAAAACATTTTTACAGAATAGTGAAAAAGGCTCCAGCTTAATTTAATTAGCTTAAATTAATTAGCTTAAATTGTAAGGACAAAATCTACATTATTAAGCTAAACATGCTCCTTAGCCCAGGTCTCTCAGCATCCCAAACAGTCCCGCTGAAATCGAGCACAGTTATATTTGTTCCAGATTTGGGTCTATGCATTCCCATTTCCTTAATCAGAATATCAGAAGTCACCAACAGTGGAAGGAACAGCTATAAAGCACGTGATGATTGAGTAGACAAGGAAAAGACGAGGAGACTGTTGCACAATGAAATAATGTGCCATCTTGAATTGTGGAACATTTGACAGATTAATATGGGACCAATAAAGCAGAACTGTATCTAAGAGTGGTCTCCTAGGCCGGAAATACTCCAGCTGGTCGCCCTATACAGTAGCTCTTTTTGCTGCTAAACAAATTGGGTTCTAGGATTTAGGGTTTTCTTCTCTTTTGGGGGCACATGGTGTATAGCATTACGGTTCATTTGAAAGTGATTCTATATTTTATCCAGGCATGGTCAACCGAAAAAGGGGCAAGTGTTGCCTTGTGGGCCAAATAATCACTCTTGGCACAAGAAAGAATGATATCACATCACTTTTACTTCCAGGAATCAGCTGCAAACACAAATTAAATATTGCAACAGAATCTTGGGGTATGTGTGGGACAAACCTCCACATTTTTGTGGTAGTCTGCATGGTTTGGGGCATCTGAGGAAGCGTTGAGTGTTTGGGTGTCTCTAGGGGAGTTTCTGTGGTCAACTTCCATCAGAACTGGACTATACAGTTATACCAGAGGACCTAGCAATACCTAGAAGAGTGTCCTCTCTAGGAATCTTTTCTCTCTAGGAATTTCTATGATCCGTTTCCACACAATCATGCTGATGACCTAGAGACTCCTAAAGAGAACATATTTTTTTCTGCAGGAGGGGCAAATAAAGAAAGATTAAAAAAAAGTCATGAATAATCAATTCTGCAAATGCTGAACCTGTGCAAGCAGAGGGCCAAGTGTTTTCCCCTTTTTGCTTCTGTGTGGTTTCAATTCTGGGAACTGAATTCTATGGGTCTTTGGCCACAGAGGCTGTACTTTTACCAGCCTGGATTTTATCTAATAAGGTCATTAGGTCCCAACATCAAACATTGGTATACTAGTTTTATACTACCTTATTGATTCTCATTGTAAGGGCTCTCCCACCCACTGGACTATACACTACACTCCTTTCACATATGAACACAGAATTATATTATTGCCTTAAGTTTCCTTTCCTTTCTAACAGTTGCACTGGATCCTCATGAGAGAATTTTACTGTAGCAGCTGTGGACAGCTGTGAATTTTCCCATGGGGGCTGCAGCTGCTCCTTCCAATAAATCAATGATCATTCTATGGTGAGGGTGAAAGAATCCAAGCTGTCCTTGAAATAAGATCATCCTCTGGTATCGTGGGAACTCAGGCAGCAAAACTGCTATTATCTCAATTCAATCCAAAAAAAGTGATTTTTAAAATCTGGAATTCCATTGGCTAGAAACTCGGTGTGGATGAGTGGGCGGTGTCTGTGTTTGAAGAGCAGGAAGAATAAGACTAATCATACAAAATATTTCTGATTCTTTAAACAGAAAGTCCATCTTCTCATGGGGCTTATATTAGCCGCGATTTATTCTACTTCATCTTTATTCCTGTTCAAATGAGGAAATAGATGCAGATAAAACAAAGCATTTTCCAGCGCTTGGAAGTAACAAGTAACATCATTACCTGAGGCAACGTCTCTTGGTAACAGAAGCGGAACAATGAATTTCAAAGGTAACATAGAATGAAGTCATTTTATTGGTGCAGTGACAAATCACTTCTTGTTATGTTTTCACGTTACTTTTTAAGGGCATTTTGAGCAGCATTTTTGAAATTTTATGTCATTTCCTTACCCATCTTAATGATTTTTTTACTTTCCAAAAGTAATAAACAGCAATGAACTACATAATGACCAACATAACAAATTATTTTCTTAGCAGTGCCTTAAGTAAAGGCAATGAATTCCTTTCCAAATATGGCAATGAATTAACAGGAATGAAATGTTTTTCAGAACCAACTTACTGGCTCTGGCATTTTCCATATTCAAATCCAATCACCATGAAATTCACCTAAATGTAACACCACATCCTTAAATAACTCGTGGGGAAGGCATTGCTGTGAGATCAAGCATTTTGAAGAGGAGAACATCTAGTGAATTTTAAGTCTTAAATCTACTTCGCAGACTCATGAAGTTAAAAGTAAACCTATTGAATCAGTTCCCCAATGGTAAGTCAACACATGTAAATTCTATTGATTTCAGTATACCTATGTTAATTGGAACTATTAATTAGACATAGGCCTCAGTATTCAGGAATGATGCCTCGCCTACTTGGATAGCCTTCAGATAGAATATTCTATAACATGTTTATATTGTTAAATTTCTGCCACCGAGAGCCAAGGGGGCATATAGGCCATTTGCCTGGAGTAAAAGCTTCTGCACACCTTTGCAATTGCAGATGGTCTGATCAGGTCATTTTATTGTATGAAATGAAGATGGCCTGATGGCTGATTGTTGCCTGGCAACCACGGATATTTCTTCCTTTTCCCTCTTTTTTTTTTCAAATGGCAGCTTAGTCTCCTGCAGTAGGAGAGGTAGATGTAAACAGAGTTAAGAGGCTCGGGTGAGCAAAAGAAGGAGAATGGACTGCACACTCCCACAAAATGGGAAGTTGTCCAAGAGCCTACGAATCTTAAACCAGCCCTCAGCCCCTGTATGCCCAATTATTCTGTGTTCTTTTTCTAATTCTGAAGCCTCCATGAAGAGGTCAGGAAACAAAAGCTTATTTAACAGGCTGAGCTAAATCAATACAAGGGGTTCTGACCATACCACTATATTAGGACCATCAAACACACAAAGCCAGTAACAGCCTAAGGCGTAATTTATGACCTCGTAAATTCCACCGACAAATGCATGCCCTTCATTGCCTGCGTCCCTCCATCCATTTTCAGCTTTGTATCCAACTTCCTTCTCTCTGGTTATCCTCCACTGTCTTATTTATATATTTATTCCAGCTGTGCCTCTCTGGCGTTTCCTTTCCAAGTGGATCCAGCTCTCTTTTTCAACTCTCCTAGTAACTGATGTGTTAATGTGACCCTCTCACATCAGCAGATATCTCCTCTGTTTGATGCATCACTGAATTAAAACAGTGTAAGTGCTACAGAAGAGAGAAAGAGACACCATTAGAAAGAATCCCCCCCTTTCAAATGGCTTTTAAACTGATTCAGCCGAGCCATAGTTTTGCCCTCCATTAAGGAAAGGGCAAAATTGCTTTTATACACCATTAGAGATGTTACACATCTATTGTCAACGATAGTGGCTCATGTTTCAATAGTATAAATCCAAATCAATTGTCATTACTAAAAATATTTATATATTTACCTATATTCATCAATAGAAGCTGTCTGGCACTGAATATTTCACTTGATGATTTTAGGGCTTGTTTTTAGTTTCCAAAACACCAATAGAGTAGAAAAGTGCTCCCTAAAGTCTTGGTTTTCTTTCCCCCTCAAAACTATTTCAAAGAAAATATAAACAATGTGTTTATTCATACCTGCCCCAGTGTGCTCTTTCATACTATCCTACAGATGTGCCAAAATGAGCAAAGGAAAATGAAAACTGCATGTAAAATAATCATGGTGCAATTGCTGCCTTTTCTTTCATCTAAATTTTAAAGTTTAAAACAAATTTTGCCATGCTATCTTTATTTTAACATAGACAAGCACAAACACTGGAAACTTGCTATGAGGCAAGGGGTGGTGACAGCTTCAAGCAGCAGATTTCAGATGTCTTGAAAGATGAGACCTTCCAGATGATGTGGTACTGCAAATCCTAGCAGCACTTGCCATGACACTCAATAGTGAGGAATGCTGGAAGCTGCAGTACAACAACTTCTGGAAGACTGTAAGATTCTTAGTGCTGCCCTAAACCCAACTGTTAGTGTCCCTTAGAATAGATCAAAAGGAAACTGGTCTGTCAACGGTTGAGTTCCATTAATTTGTGTGCTTCCCGAAACAAACGGATTTGGGTCTGTTACAATTATTCTAGGATAAACAAATCGTGTATGGACTTCCAAAATAAAATTGGAAAAAAGCAGGGAAAACATCTGGAAATTTCTGGCCCTTCTAATCAGTATGGATGCACCCTCAAGCATAGGACCCAAATCAAGCTGCATTGGACTCCATGTTGATTTGGGTCCTATGCAGCTTGTCTGTTATGCGTGTGATGCCATTTCTTCTTCTTCCTCAAAATTTCTTGGCTCAGCCCAGCACAACCTGATACTTTTGTTTTGTTGCCTGCATAGGAACACAGAACTAGAAATCTTCTTGAGCAGTAGAAGCCAGCCCAACAGATTTTGCTGCCTTGGAATAATAACGAATAGCATTGCCTCTCAAGTCAATGTGACGAGCCAAATATTTTCAGTATACGAGGCAGGAAATTCCATAAGAAACTCTTGTCACCTCTGACAGCTAAAATACAATAATCATGGAAACATGGAGTTAGAAGGGATCTGATCTAATCCCACCTCATGTCAGTGCAGAAATATCTCTCTAAAGTACCCTTTAGAGGTGGTCAACTAACTCTGTTTTAAAACCTACACCACCTTCTGAATGAGTCTGTTTCACTGTCAAACAGGATATTATCAGGATGTTCTTCTAAAGTTGGAATCTATTTTCTTATAGTTTGAATTCACTGGTTTAGACTTTCTTGCTTCCAGACCTTCTACCATCTTGGTTGCTTGCTTATGGACACATTCCAGCTTGCTGAGGTCCTTCTTAAACTGTGTTGCCTATAACTGTCATAGAACTGGGTTGAAGTGAACTCTGATCAAAGCAGAGTATATTAGGACTACTTCCTTTGATCCTGAATGGCACTTTTTTAAAAAGTTCTGTATCACACTGTGGACTCCTTTTCACATACACTTCTATCCAGCCAGGTTTCCCTATCTTATATTTGAGCACTTGATCTTTCCTAACAATGACTAATGCCCAGTACTAATAGTGACAAATCAGTTATCTAAGCATTTACTGCATTTTCATGACATCCAACATTGGCTGTCTGAAGTGCCTGGCTTTCCCAATTACATACAGTTGTAAGATAATCTCCTGTGTTAAATATTAAGAGATTTCCCCTTACTGATGCTACAGACTAAATATTTCTGGATCTTGAAGTAATCTGACATAAACAAAGCAATCCATTCTGGATAAAAAGAGCCACCTTATACAAGTGGTTCTCTGTTCTCACCAGGAAATCCACCACTACTGCATCTCGCTGGGTGCCAGTTTGCCCTGAGTCAGGAGGAAAGGAGATGCAAAGCTCCTCACTCAAAACCATCAGATGACCAGCCCTCTTGTCCCCCGTGCACTCTGTGGGTATCTCTGGACTGGAATTCAAAGGAAGACACCTTCCATCCAGGTATGGTACAAAGACAGGGGATATTCTACAGTGACAGGTCAGAAGGCAACAAACTTTCTTAGGGGAGAGTTGGTGCCTATAAAAACTGCCCAGCCTGGAGAAACTGAAATGAAAGCCAGCCTCATGAGGACATTCATTCCAGCTAATGCTGGGTACTTCTGCCCTTCTCCCCAAGCTGAAATCCAGTGTCAGTATGCTGATAGGCTTTGAGTGCTGCCAGCCTCATACTGAATCTTGGCCTTTACCTGCAGTACTGAATGTTATAATACAATATATTTCTCAATATGTCTTTTCTCATGCAATTTCATTTTGAAATGAAGTTCAAATAAGATGTATTAAAAAAAAGAAACACACATACAGCAGTACACCCTGGTCACTAAAGAAATAAAGAATTTCACTGATTATAAAAGCAACCTAAGGAGGATGTCACAGTCTAATAAAAGACTGAATATACAGTATGCAACACATACATATAATGTGGGTATGGATGTGTGTTAAAAAAACAGGCATCTGTACTTGATTGGAATTTGATCAGAAGTTTGATGTTCACTTAAAAGGAGCAAATGTAAACCACATTGCCTGTATTGTCATTGTTTGAATTAGAGTTCCTTGTTTGCTGCACTTGCTGAGTAAGTTTGTAACCAATCACAATTTGTTTGTTATGGTATAACAAACCTTGTGTCCTGTCTTTGCAATCACACTGCACATTATAGTCATTGGTATTCCTATTTTATAGGTAGATAACTGAGAATGTCATAAAACTGTTCCCTAAAGGTCAAATTCTGACCTGTGGATGATCACAGATTTGAGTCCAGTGGTCAAATTAATCATACGTCAGCTAATTGTTTCAAAGGGCACCCTGTTTCCCAAATATAGGGCTACCAACTTCTGCAGAACTAAACTGATTATCAGGAACTACAAAAGAATAGAAATTGCCACAACCACCAGGTACCACAATCTTTCAAATCAGAATATTTGATGTCTATGAATTTTTAGACTCAGAAGTGAATGCACCCATATCTGAAATTAGTGTAAATGTAGCTATTAACTTTTTTTAAAAAAAATGCTAGCATTTTATAGTTTTTACATACAGTTCTTTGATGGAAGCAAATTACTATAATAAAGAAAAAGCATACTAACAGAAAATGTGGAATGTCTTAGAAAAGAACAGTCATCCCCCAAGAGTGGTTTTATGCATCTATATAGTGCTTAAAAGTATAGCTAAGAAGTATTTTGAAAACTTTAAGTTCTATATAGTGGTTTACATATATCATAAGTTTCATTAAACTCTTGTTTCTAGGAAGGCTCTCAACAGTAAGCTGTCTGTTGAGTTCTGAAGATGTTCTAAGGTTAAATTGTTTTGCTCCAGAGCAAGATTGTATCACCCCCTAAAACATATTGTTAAAACACCTATGTGAAACCTATTTGATTTACTGACTTCAAAACAGTCTAAGAAAATATGGTATTTATGAATGATACAGAGGAAGGCAATAGTAAACTACTTCTGCATATTTCTTGCCTAAGAAAATCCTATGAAATTCATTGGGTGTCCCTAAATCAATAGGTGACTTGAAGGCAATTACACAAACATGAATGCTATCCATTCTTATTTCTCTAAGAACTTCATGCAACGTACATACCAAAATATTACACAGAGGCTTATTAAGAAGCCCCAACCTCAAACATTCCTAGACAGTGCTGTTTCTCAGAGATCAGTTTCTGAGCAATAAACATCTGTTTTAAGGACTGTGACTATTTATGATGTTACGTATTTTTTTAAAAGTCTTTAAAATCTAATCCCAGCACAGATGTGGGAATGTTATTTTTCATGTTTTTTTCTAAGTCATTCAACTGACTGACAACGACTTTAAAGTCATTGCATCTGAACTAACAAACTGCTTATCTTGGGATACTCTGAAGTGACTCTCTGTGAGACCAACTGACGAGTTTGCTTTTTAAAAAATCTTATCATGCAATTCAAATGTTGCAGATGTTCCAGGCTGAAATCAGAGTCTGGAAAACTATTTTAGGAATAAAGACTATGATAGCAAACTGAAGCCATGAATAACTGAGCAGTACTTGGATGGCACTCCAATCAGTTATACATAGGTTCAGGATGTCACTGCACTTTTCTTATAAGTTAGGCTCTGGTCCAAATGGTACTCCACCTGAAATAATAAATGTGTATTTAAAAGCAGGGGTGTGTATCCCTGTTGGCAACTCTTTTTATTCAAATCGATGGTTCTTGAAGGTATGGATCAAAGCAATCATACTTCCTATTTTTGGTTATGGCCAATTTATTGTATAGTAAGTGGTATGTTCATCATGGGGAAACTGTATTGGGCAAAATATTTTTCTGTAGGAATCCCAGAACTGTTTTTAAGGTGGGGGCAGGCCTCAAAATTGAGGAGGTCAATTATCAATTATCGTTCAAACATTCTTGAATATGTAGACTTACAAGCACAATGTGTACTTAGAAGTCATCTCCATACATTCAGTGTAGCTTACTCTCAAGTAAAGAAGCATACGGTAGATTGCAGGTCACTTTTATTACTCTTGGGAGAGGACTTCTTCAGAGTCTTCTTCCTTCAGAGGAGTTCAGCCCCTTCAGTCTAGTTTTGAGAGGCTTAACATTCTCCTGACCCTCCCCATTCCAGGGTCCATGTTTGTATTATAAGCTGAAAACTTAGATGCAAGATTACGACATCTTCAGGCAAGAACACACCAGTTTTTAAGCTAATAAACTCTAGAAGAATGCATTGATTTGGTCCCTTTCAGATAAAAATACACTAATTCAAGAAGAGGGAAATCAGTTACGTCAATTATTGATTTGACAGTGGACTTCTTAGTTTATCTCCAGGAAAATTCTTGTTGTTGTGTTCAAATCATTTTCAACTTATTACAGTATTTTCTGGGACTGAGAGTACGTGATGCACCCAAGGTCACCCAATGGGTTTCCATGGCTGAACAGAGAGCTGAGCTCTGGTCTTCAGGATCACAGTCTAACACTCAAACCATTACATCATGCTGTTTCTCACTGGCAGATAACTTCTCAGTTCATTTCCAGGAAGCCACTGTGAGAAAAACCAGGGGGGGGAATCTGCTCATAGAAGATTATTTCTCATTTGCGAATTTCCTATGTCTAGTATGGTCAACAATGCCAACTTTTCAAATAAGATCATGAAAATAGAGACTGTAAATGGGAATGCATTTTGGTCCCTGTTGTGTTGTTTTTGCTCCAAACCCCTCTTTGTTGTTCTTGACACCTGTGTCACTGCATAAAATTTTGATGCAGTTGCCCCTTAAGTTCTAATAGAAATAAGAATACACACCTTTCTTGTAAACTTAATTTTTTGGAATTATTTAAATTCTATAGATACCTCATATAGGTCATTAACAGTATAAAAGTAAGTAGTTGGGTCTTCTTAAGAGGACATTAAAAGACCGAAATTACTGTGGCCTGAAGCAACTCTGGTAAACTCTAACTCATTAAGAGAAGAAAATATATTAGAATCTTATGACCTATTCATAAAAAATGGCCTCTATGTCACATCCAATAGCTTGTATCATACATTTAATGTGAAAAGGCAAAAAAATCCATTATTTTCTGCATTAAAAAAAAGCATTTTTAAAAAAACAATTCATTTTAAAAGTTGCAGAAAATTGAAAAGAGGGCTTTTTTATTTTGCTGATTCTTTATGAGTATGCAGTCAGTTTAAGAGGATAATTATCACTCTTCACTAGGCCTTAATATGTCTAGAAAATATATTTCTTGTCTTTCTGAATAAGGGACAAGAACTTTATAAGCCATCTTCTTTTACATGTTGTGAATAAACATTGCTAGAAGGGTGAAAAGCAGTATCTGAGCAAAACCCCCTAGCTTTCTTCTCATTTTTTTGGCCTATAATCCCATGCACAAATAAACATAATGTAATCCTTGAGACGTCCTCAATAAAGAGACTTCACAGTATGAGATAATTTTAAAAGGAAAACCACACACATGTTTATTGTGTTGTGCATAGAACTGATACTCAAAGGCTGCTGATCATCTGAATCACAAAATGGGTAAAGTGATATTTTTCACGGAACAAACTTCTGTTGACTCAGGATTAGGCAAACTGCTCACTTGCATACTCGTGGGGCCTAACAACACAGGAAACTCCAAAATTATTTTCTTTCACAAAATACAGCCTGGCTAGACTGACCATGTGTCCTATTTTAGAAAGAATCCTGTATCTGAAATGTAGTAAGAGGGCAGTCTTCTATCTTGAGAGTATGTTCTGTTTTGAAGAGAAATCTGATGCAAGTTAGGTTTAAAGGTTAAAAAAAAACACAGGAAGAGAGAGTAAACAGGCCTTGAAGTGGTCCATCCACAGTTAGTAGCACTGGAAGGTAGCAGACACACAGTTGAGCTATTCACGATCTTTCCCTGTTACGGCAAGTTGAACTATTTTCTTCCCTAACTAAAGACAGCATTTGTAAATCCCTATACACAGCATATGGAATTTTTATGCAAGTAACACTCTCTTGCTATCTCTTTTGTTGACAAAGCATCTTCACTTTTTTGGTAACATAGTAAGTCTATCCGTTAGAGATGATGCCACTGTAGATACTTCCCCCAATAAATAATTTAGTGTAGCATATCCTCCAACATCTCACAGATGAAAATTGGGATACATAGGGCCAAGCAACACAGGAGCGTGGTAAAGATGGCAAAATTTATTAATGAGGAAAAACACACAAGCTAGGAGATGCTGCAGCAATGTGTTTTTGCCTGAGCCTGCTGGGAAGGGTAAGATTCTGCCCCATCCTGTTCTCTCTCTCCTGCTGAGTTGACTGAGTGCCAGCTACCTTTGCACCTTGAACTCAGTTTGCAGGAACTGATGTAAACTGAGGACAAAGGAAGAGAAAGAAGGCTGTTTAAAATCTTATTTCTGAACAAACTATGGATGAATCAGTTCTTCTTGGCCTTCCTTGATGTAAAGTACACAAGCAAAACTAGAAAAAGTGTATGACAACTTTCATCATCCAGAAGAGTTACAAGTAAATAGTCTTATTAGTACAGGAAATATATCCACACTGCTATGGAACTTTGAATGAATAACTTCACATTATATGCAGACACATATAAAGAAGCCCCCACACTTCTTATCCCTCAACCCATGTTTAAGTAACATAGTTAAGTACTCCCTGGACCAGGGAGTATTTGACTGAAGAAGGGGATGGGAAGATTAATCCATTTCCTGTCTGCTGCTAAAACCTCTCTCCTCATAGCATTTCCAGGGGTGGTGATACATAAGATAGAAACTTCTAGGAGGGAACAGCTTGTCATCACTACCACTTTGCTGCTCAAAATTTTCCCACGGCACTGCAGAAGCTACCTTTCATTTAAAAAAAAAAGACATAAGGGCTCCATTAAAGATATTTGTGTGTACATAGAATTTGCCCTTAAGTATAAAGAAATCTGTCACACCTCATTAGAAATACAAACTTTGCTATGGATTAACTATCAATTACTCTTTGGTAGCTGTGTTTACATTCCAGTGACTGTGGAGTGGACTATTAATTAGCTCTCCATGTATAAAGCCTTTAGTTTCACAATTATCCTTTGGCTCTCACATGATAATCCAACTTCACAAGCTATTCCTTTCTCAAAAGACTTAAAGAACAAAGACATTGTGTTAATATACCACTCCTACAGTACCATATGAACAATGTTACCAATACTGAAGGTCAGGATCACGGATTAACAAAGCACTGTGCATGCCAGAGAAAGAGTTTATTGAAATTCTAATAACCTTTGCAAGGCTGCTCTTAAGTTTATTCTAAAGCAAGAGTAAGGAAATAAGCAAATTAAGAGAGCCATTGGGAGCATTTTAAACTGAATTTTAATCCATTTCATGATTTTTATGAGATGAAAATCATCATAAAATACTGAATTACAAGGTATTACATAAAAACTACAGCTGGCTGCTTAGTATACCCAGTCTGAAGCCATATTTCCCAACGTGTGAGACACTATTTCCCAGAAATGAAACCACACAGAAGCAAAATGTGTGAACCTTTTTGTGGGTTCAGCATTTGTTGATTTGATTATTCATGAGTTGTTTTATTTTATTTATTTATTTTTCCAATGGAAGTGGACCACAGAGTTGCGCTGGAGGATCTAGAGATTCCTGGAGAGAGAATACTCTTCTAGGCATTGTTAGGTCCTCCAGTATGACTCTATGGGCCACATCTGCTGGAAGCTGACCACAGAATCACACTGGAGGACCTAGAGAAGTGTCTGCAGCTTAAAAAAAAAAGCATTGTGATTTTTACTTGCATTTTTTCTACTTTCATGGAGGCCTTGTGTCCCTAACTCCCAATAAAGAGGATGGTTGACTGTATACAGCTCAGTGAAAGATTTGCACCTACCAGATATGGCAAAGCTCACTCCATTTTGAAGGCAGTAGAAAATACTGTCATGTTTAATGCTCTTTCAGCATGCTATCAACTAGAACATTGATCATTTGAAGTGTTTATATAACAACGCTGAGGCTATACACATTTTCACATAATGAAGCATCCACCACTTATGTTCGATCATGGGAATGGCTTGAAAAGATTTTTTTTTCCTGTCATCTTGGGAGGGGAACAAAAGCCATTGGTCAGAAGAGGAGCACATGCTCAGTCCCAAGTCTCCTATTCAAAATCCTGGATAGGTAATTCCTGCCAGCATAGAGAATACTGAACAACATGAAACACTGGTCTAACTCAAGATGGGTAGTCAACCTTTTCTGTTAATAACGAAACTGTTTTGCAGATCAGTGCACAAGAAATGTAAGAAATAAAAGGACGTCAGCAAGCAGAACAATGCGAACTAATGTTGACTTCTCTGAGTAAATCTTAGAGAAGAGCACCAGTCGATATATTTTCCTTCTACTTTTTGGCCTTTAGTTAGGTTCAACCCACAGTTTCAGTAACATTTAAGCAAAATAGTTATTATCTGTAAACAATTTACAGTCCTCCCTCCACATTCATGGGTTTGACACCTTTGCAAATTTGATGATCTGCGAGTGCTCATGTCTTCCCCTCCCATTCTGCTCCTCTTTTGCCCCTGCATTTTGCCAGGAATGGAGCAGGGAGGTAAGTACACCCAGGAAAAAGGCAAGGGAATTGTAAGTGGGGAGGCACATGTGCATGTTCTCCCCTCTGGAGCTCCCCCTCCCATTCCCATGCATTGGCCCCAGCAGGAGAATGCATGCTGAGGCAAAACGCAAAGGAACGGTGGGGGAAGGTTCACGTGAGCCTTCTTTTTCCTGTCTAGAGCTCCAGAGCAAAGAATGCACACCAAAGCAAAACACAAGAGAATTGGTGGGGGGGGGGGATCCCAGAAGGGAATGGGAGGGGGAATGTGGGAGGACAATTGTTCATGCTTTTTCCAGTTTTGCAAGGGTTCTGTGCCCTGAATGCTCATGAAAGTGGAAGCCATTGTTTTAACAGAATAAGAGAACATTCAGTTAAAATAAAAACCCCTCCACATATCTGGTAGAAATATTTTCTGTACATTTGCAACCACGTAAAGCAAAAAAAGGCCATCTTTTTCTATTACAAATCTCTCATTGTTGGCAGGCAGAAAATCAACCTCTGTCAGAGGCTGGAATAACAATTTTTTCTAGGTAGATACTCTCTGATGCACTCACACTTTAATATAATGGGGACTGATATAGAAAATATGACCAATCACAAACTCGTCTCCACATAAATTATTTCAAAAAATATGATAATTTCCTGTAAGATTATTTTTGACAGTACTGAGATTTGGTATTGATGGTAGCCATAAAAAGAATGATTACCCATTTAATAATACCAGGGCCAACAAAACTAAATTTTGACATTTACAAAATAGCAATAATGGGACATATATGAATGAGCTAGACCAAGTGCTGTCCTCTAGCAAGACTAAAGAAAAGGATGTGAGTACAATCCAACACACATCTGTTCAGAAATACAGTATTAAGAAATATGGTTCAGTTTTTGACTTTTTCATAGAACCAGAAGCTACAGGCATCGTTTCCTTTGACTAAAACATACATTGATAATTAAAAATTGAGCAGTTGCTCAAGACAGTCTTTCTTTCTAGTATTAGCTTTTTATCCTGATTTTAAAGGTTTTAATAAATTTCCTACAAACTCATGTTATGAATTACCTTACAGGATGCTTAACTACTTTTTTGGCAATCTCACATTCAATGTCAACCCATAATACCTTTTTTCAAGAGCTTTAAAAAAATCTATAAACACCCAACAGAAATGGTTAGATATAATTATTTGGAAAAATTTATCAGTTGTATTCAGTTTCTATCAGCTTCTAAATAAAAAAAAATCATGAACTAATTCTGATTATCAAAGTATCCTGCATTGCTACAGTCTTCTCCTTCTTTACTAACCTTTTTTAACTCAAATTGAGAATAGAACTATGTGATCATAATGGTTTGGATGATGCTGTTTTGAAATGGAAGTATCTCATTTTTTAAAAAAGGAGAAAAACATATATGTAGCTTACTGTATTGGCTTGAACAGAAATAATAGTGCTGTGGGCCCTCCATATGCACTAGGGTTTGGTTCCAGGACACCTCACAGATACCAAAATTCATGGATACTCAAGTCCCATTATGTATAATGGTGTAGTAAAATAGTGTCCCTTACATAAGATGGCAGAATCAAAATTTGCTTTTTGGATTTTTAAAAAAATGTTTTTATGTCATGGTTGGTTGAATCCATGGATATGGATCCATATCCATGAAGCAGATATGGAGAGCCAACTGTAAAAAGTATCCATCTCACTCAAAGCATCTTTTCCATTTAAAGTTTTAAAACCATACTTAGTACAGTTGTGAGCAGGAAACTAATTTGATGATTCCTTAAAGCACTTTGGTTTTTAGATTTTCAGTCTCAATTGTACTTTCATTAACATTAATCTTTAAAAATTAAGGTGTATACTAATATAGCACAATGTGTACTTCATATTAAAGATGTAAAATGCATTTGTTTGTATAACAGGAAGATAGCAGGGGGAAAAAAAACACAGTTGTGCATTGGATGTTAAACTGAATTTTAACAGCACTTCTTTCTCCTGGAACCAGCTGTTATAACTGAAGTTAAAATTCTTACTCTCTTTCATCCAGAGAACTTCATGATAGGTGATGACTAGCAACATTTAAAACAAATCGTCAAAAGCCCCAATGGAATAAAATCAAGAGTACTCAGAAAGGAAGATTATCACACTGGCATTAATCCTACTTACTAAAAGACAGTCTAAATGAGAAAATGTATCACATTTGAGGGAAAACATTCAAGCCTGAAGGCTGGAACATCTCCAAAAGAAGAAAGCCTCACAACTGTAAGGCAGCCAACACACATTTTAATAATTTAAAAATATATTTGCAAGCTAAATGTCAAATCAATTCTGTAGCTACAGAGTCATTACTTAGTGTACCTGTTTTTCATGAATATAGCACAGAAAGACAGAAAACTATATTGCAGTTTTAAGTCATGTATTAACTCATTCTCCTAGCTGGTTACCTCCAAGGAAGGGCAGTAGAATTCTAATACCCTGTACTATAAACTTTTCACTAAAAATTTAATTGCCCACCTCACATACATACAGCATCACAAGGAACTTGATTGTTTTTCTTTCTCGCTCAAGGACCACAAGAGTTCACTACAGCAAAACTTTCTCATTAAATTTACAGAAGTGCCGAGGGAGAATTTTACACACTCAAATCCTATTTTCAAAACCAGCCGTATTAAAGGTCTTCTATCACAAGCTGCAAAGGTCATTGTTTAATTCCCTGTAAAATGTTGGCACTATATACCACACTAAGCTTTCCTATTTATTCTGCTAAACTTTTATGTATGATACTTCCAAAGTATTCTGCTACTGACTATTGATGGGCAGCTTTTGTTATTCCATCACTTGGCTTCTGCTATTGCTGAGGCCTTCCCCACTAATGTAGTTATATGTTTTAAGGCAAGGAATAACACTCAGCATGAAAGAAAACCTTCCTGAATGTGAAAAGGAAAGCAAATATTACCACACGTAAGGAAAATAAAAACTCTTAGAATATGTGCATTCAACAATTATGCACTAGACATGGAGCTCTTCAGGACTTACATGCATATATGAAAAGAAGGTAGAGTCACACACTGTAAGCAACCCAACAGACAAGAAGAAGCACACAAGTGAGCTACAAAGGGGAAGACACGCATTTCACACAGAGAGGGCAAGATATGCAAACCATGCTCCATTTGCATTGTAACAGAAGAGTTCAGCTAGATGTTAAAGGTTTGGCCAGTTTGAAAGAAACCACTTCTCTGTTTCTAAGACCTAAAATCCCCATTTAATTCAGCATGTTTGACTGTAATGTATTTAGCTTCCTTTGCAGATTAGATTCACTCGCTCACACTTGGCCTGGCCTCTCTGGTTTATTTTGTTCTCCTTTTTCATCTTTCCACTAAGATGAGACCAAGGAACTAGAGGGAGAATGACAGCTGAAGCTGACACAGTACAGGACCAAAAGGGATGAAATCAGTTTGTGCGTAGCTGGCAAGGTAGGACATTAAATATGTGGAAGGCTGGTCAGATGTTTGGAGATTCATTCCCCCAGTTCACTGTATAATATTTTTAGGAAGAACAGCTGCCACGGAAGATTGAAAGTCTTACAAAATAAGAGAAATAAGCATAACTACAGATACCACAGGTAAGTATGCAGACTAAATAGTTAACACAGCTGTTTAGAAATATTTAAAATACATAGAATGATGTGGACACTAATGTTAAGACTAGGATCTAAAGAACTAATGGAAAGCTAAGCTTTTCTTCTCTACCTATTCATTTAAAACTTCTATACCCTGTCTTATCCTGTCTTTCTCAGTCTATAGCCACAATTAAAATTCCAACAAAGTTTAAACAAATACATTTAATAACTAAAACACCCAAAACCAACAGCATTCAGTACCCTCTTACTTCAGCAACCAGGTGCCTCCTTAAAATAAAATCAGTTATTGAAACCTGTGCTAAAAATAATCAGGGTTGTGCCTCAGATGAAAAACCTCCTTCAACAATCCTAGGACTACCAACAAAACAGTAATAAACCTTAACAGTAATAAACCTTAATGAGGCAGACCTGAATACTGAAGAGAGTACATGGTTGTCATAAGCATACTTGGACTTCCAGAGGGTCCCGTCTGAGCTTCTCTGGAGCTTTGCAGAGCCTCAGTTCATTGTCACTGCTGCCATTCTGGACAACTTGGAGTGACATTTAGCTGCCATTCAGCAAGTGGCTGTTTTGTGCGGGGAAGGGGGTGGTCCTCTCAAACAGCACTTTAAAGTCCTGTGAAGGGATTTTCATCCATTTTCATGTTTCTTTTGGTTGAAATATTTTTGGGCCTGGGGGGCTTCTGAGAGCCACACTGGAGCTCTCAAAAGGCTGCATGCAGCCTCTGAGCTGCATTCCCATTTCTAACATCAGGAAATGTACACAGGAGGTTATTCTGGTGGCAAAGTAAAACCCAACCTTGACAGGCTTTTTATCTTTTGTTAGATCTGAAATTTGGATCACCTAACTTAGCCACTGAACCTTCCCCAAAAATATCAAGGAAGCATCAAATCAAGCCATAATTCATCTAATGTCACCAATTTCCAGCATACAGTTATTTAATAGCGATTGATAAAAATTTTCCACCTTCAGGGAACATTTTCTAGAAAAACATCTCCCTCTCTCTCTCTCTCTCAAAAAAAAAAAAAAAGAAAAAGAAAAAAGAAAAGAAAAGAAAAAAAGAAAAAGCTAATTTTTCATCCAAACTATGTAGACAACAGAAGATGCTACCATGTCTTCTGCTGCATATAGTGAAGCTCTATGAGTCTCTCAGGGTTCACAGTGGAGTGCACTACCTGCTACCAGCAAGCTGCCTCTACCCACCAACCCCTTTTTGTGCGTCCTGCACTGCATTTGCTATCAGATTTCTTTATCCCTGTTGCAAAGCTATAATGCTATTTCTACAGTCTGTTAGTGGCATAGCAGCAAAAATAGCCACATTTTTTCTTTGGAATTAGGTGTGTAAGGAGTGTGTGGCCTGTTTTCAATGTCAACAGCATTCCCAGAAGCCTCCTGGAAGTACTATTGAGCTTGAAAACAAGGCATACATTCCCACTGCACCTTGTTTTAAGAGGAAATTTTGTTTTGTTTTGTTTGTCACCACTGGAGCAGCAGAAAAGCTAGAAGCAGGGACAGGATAAAAGCAGTGCTGGGTTCAGGTTGAGGGACAGGAACAACAATGAAGGCTTCTGCCTCTGGAAGTTGCCTACTTCTGCCTTACAACCACTCCTCACTGACTGAGTACACACACTGCATGGCAGTTGACAGCACATTGGTGCCAAGTATTCCAGGCCTCCCAGTGTGGATGACTTCCAGCCAGTGATGTAGACTCGAGTCAATAAACTTGGACTTAAATCACTTCAGTGACTCAACTCGGGCTCGACTTAGCCATAATGATGCACTGACTTGACTCGACTCGAGACTTGTATATTTTTAATGAATGACTTGATGCCTTTGGTTCAGTAACATAACACATTCATCCAGAAACCTTACAACTTTGAACAAAGCCTTCATCTCTTTTTGCCTACTAGTCACATGACAATTTCTCTCAAGCCCAAAGTGTGGGACCATTTCTCAGAGAGGAACAGCAAACAGGTTAGGCAATGGGCTTGAGGTCTGCTCAGCAGCTTGTCCTCACTGCATATCAGAGGAACCTTCTAAAACATTTCCTAAGAGTAAAAGACAAGACTCGCCCCCAGAGTGCAGGGTGCATTTCTCAGAGGGGAACAGCAAATATGTTAGGCAACGGGCTTGACGAAGAAGGATCCTTCCTTCCAAATCTTTTGAATCTTCAGTAATCAGGAATAAGATAGGATCCTATTCCCCACTTCTGAAGCTGCAGATGGCAAAATTGCAAATACGGAGAGCCAACTCTGCTTGAATTGTTAAAACTGAATTTATTTCACTCTATTCAATAATTCTGCAATTTTGGTTGGGGTATAAAGTTGGCTTCCAGACTTGAGACCTGACTTGAGACTAAAAGGTAGAGACTTGAGACTTGACTTGAGACTTGGAGTAAAGGACTTAAATATATCACTGCTTCCAGCAGTGTCTGAAAGTCTCTCTTAGCATTACAGTACGGGAAGGAGCCAGCATGGTATAGTGGTTTGAGCATTGGACTGCTACTCTGGAAACCAAGATTCAAATTTCCACTCAGCCATGGAAATCCATTGAGTGAGCTCGGGCTAATGACATCCCTTTGTCACAGGGGATGGCAAGGGCAAACCCTCTCTGAACAAATCTCGCCAAGAAAACCCCATAATAGTAAGAGAGCACAGAGTCCAGAAACTGATCACTAGCTTTGACAAGTGACTAGAAGATTACAAGAGAACAGCAAGATAACAAGAGCTCTGAATTAGAGGAAACTAGCTAAATAATACAACAGAGATTTTATAGAAATAGAGAAGTGGGTACAGGTAAATGCTAGAGCGTGGTTAGTTCTGTGGTCTGCAATGCCTGGAACATCCCAGACTAGACAAATGGGAGGGGAGGGGGTGACCACAAGAGCTGAACTAGAATCACCTATAGTTTCATTAAACTTCATTGTAATATTAACTTCCACACCCCCAAGGTGGGATTTGGTATTATAATTTGGATCCACCTATATACATATATGCAGTGTTTGAATGCTGACATAATAATGTATTAATGACATAGTTTCCTATACATACGGATTTATCTCCTCCCCAAGAAGACTGTGTAATCTTTGAAGACAATAATAAGATGTGGCTTGTCTTGTGTTCGGGGAACACTTGATTTGCCTGAGTGCCTTGTGTTCCATTCTGCAGAACGTTCAATAAAAGAACTTTGATCTCTCTCTCTTTCAGTGTGGTTTATTGGCTAGCACACTGGGCACAAACCCTGCGCAGAGTCTCTTCTCTGGGAAAAATCCAGAAGGGTTGCCTTAGGGTCACCATATGTCAGAAAAGGGTTAGAGGCTCACAACAACAACAATGGAAAAGGAAAACACACCAGGACTTGAAATTGTCCAAGGAAACTGAGTCTTGTCTCACTTCCAAAGAGACTTGGAGAAAAGGTAGGGAACAGCAAGTTCCAATTGCTTTCTTCAAATCTCCACACAAACTAGACAAAATCCATCTCCTCCCCAAGTCTTCTCTCAAGTGCAGGGGGTTATGAAAGAAATAGAGACAAATTCTTAATAAAGTATGAAAGTGGGAGAAATGCCTACTTTTTTTTAACATTATCTAAATCTCCATGCAAGTTCTTCCAAGTCCTCTTTGCACGCTGACTAAAGCTGGATACTATAAAAGTACGATCTGTAAAAACAAAGCATCAAATAGCTTTATGGTCATCACAGTCTAACTTCTTATAACTTAACTTATTTCTTAAAGATGTTAAGAACAACAATACATCAAAAACAGCAAAATATATACTGTAATAAGGATTAAACTGAATTTCTGTTGACCCACTCTGATCCATAAAATTACAGATAATCCAACCAAGCATTCATCAATTTGTACTACTCCCACTTCTTACCGAGATAATTAACAACAGTGCTGGCCACAAGGTGTTTCATATGCTGACTTTCATGCAGAAATCATGATCATTGCAATGCTATGCAAAAAATAAAGTATTATTCTTTAGAATTATAAGCAATTATGACTGCAGGAATACTGAGAGTTAATTCCTAATCTAATTTTGTTTTAGTAATACTGTCAAGGTACAGTTGTGGGCACAGAGATTATCATATAACTAGAATGGAATTTCTGTTGCCAGTGACAACGGAAGAGACTTAATAATGATTTTTAAAAACCCAGCAAGTACAACACACAAAGTAATGCAGGATTTGCAGTAGTTAATCATTAGCATAGTTATGAATCACAGGTCATTTTGTGCAAAGTGTAGCAAATTAGGAACATGAATGGTTTTCATCTGAATAATTCTAGGTTTTGTCTTTATTTCCTTGATGGTTTTGTAGACATTTCATTTTTGCACCTTCTCTATTTTCACCTCCATATGTCTTACATGTCATTTTGGAGGTAAGTAAGGAAGAACTGGTTGAAATCACAGCTATTTTAGCAGTCTGCCCACCAATTGCATTCTATTATTTGATCAAAAATTCTACAGTGCCAGCTGTCATGCATCACATGCAATTTATCTGAGTCCTGCTGGAATTCATGCTAAAAAGGAAGTCTATAGTGGAAAAGAAAGGGACGGTCTTATCAATATTAATGAAGGGCTAAACAATAGAACAATTAAATAAAATCCTTTAAGAAATGGTTTCATCACAATATTAAGGATGATTGCAGCACAAAATCTGAAAGGTGCTGTTTCAGTTGCTGTTATGTCCTGCTAATCATACTCAAGTTTATTTTTAATATGCCCCAGTGATATGTTTTATTATTCACTTTGTTTTGCAGGGGCCTACACTGAGTTTTTACAGATTTCTCCTACCAGTTCAAGCAAGGCAGGTGGTACACCAGTCTATCTGAAAAGAATCACTCTAGCCCTTTGGGCAATCAACAGGAAGTCATCTCAGACTACTGCTCAACAGGACAGCCATTATGCTGGATTCCTTGGTGACTAAAGTTGCATAGACTTCTACAGGTACACCTCAGTTAACAAAGCTTCTGGCAAAGAATCTTGTTTTTACAAACTCTTTTTTACACCCACCCAGCTCCATGTCTTCTGTCTAATTGGAAGTTGTTGTTGTTGTTGTTTTTAAAAAAGCAGCATCAGGAAGACGGTGAAGGAAGGCTGCAGAAAAACAGACTTTCATTGTTGGGTTGTAGCAGTGTGTCTTCAACATACAATGTAATAAAGCTCAAGCTGGGAAAGAATGGGATTCTGTTCTAGCTGATCCAACTGTAGCTGTGTTTGCCTCCCTACAACAAGCAAAGTAAACAGCAGCTGTCACCAGAGTCCCTTACTGAGCACGTGTGAACAGCAAAACTGAGAGAAAGGGGGGAAGCAAATAAACACACTTCAGCATCTGCCACCCCCAACAAGTTAAAGAAGTGAAGATCTGTAAGTTTGGTCACCAAAAAGGAAATCATAAGAAAGTGGAGGCTAGTGAAAGAAAGAAAAAATCATCCCAGGGTACTATTTGAAAGCACCTTCCAAGTGGTCTCTAGAAGGTCAAACATATTTTTCTTTACTTGTGCAAGGCTTTAACTAGCCTGATGGTTTCATTTCATGTGTCTATGTTGTTAGTTTTAGATAATTGTTTTTTAAAACATGTTGAATTGCTCATCTTTTTGTGTGTGGTAGGAACTGATTCCTATTCTTTCCAAGACATGTTTTGCTCTAGTATCAAATTTTCTGTTAAAAAGTAATGCTAAAGAACGGAGCTATATGAGTACTAGCAAGTTTCTCCAAACTAAAAACACACAAGGGAACATTTTCATGTTCTAGCATCCTGTGCATTCTATTGGAAGTAGTAAAGCGTGAATGTAATTACAAAGGTATCTTTAATTCTTACCCTCATGCACTACTCCATTCTGCAGACATAGAAAACAGGTATAATAGGAACACTGAAATAACCAGTCATTCTGTTTTCTAGCATGCAGTCGTGTAAAATGCTGTTAGCTATTTCTGGAACATTAGGAAATCTTTCCCAGTCCAAGGCTTATAAACACTAATATATCTAGTGACAGAAATGATAACTGTACTTCAAAAGGACCAGACTCCATGCTAACAAATAAATTTCATTAGAAAGAGGGAAGCAGCCAACTACAGTATAGTTAGTGGTAGAAAGCAATTTAAAAGAACGTTTAAATATGAAGGAAGGAAAGTGCTATTACTACTGTAATAACCAATATACAAATCCTAATCCTTGATTCTGTATTAATAAGAGAATTTCATCAGCACATGCATAAAAGGCAGAATTGAGGGAGCAGCCAACCTAATTATTTTAAATGGTTTTGTTGTTGTCAGTTGCTGGCAAGTCAACTTTGACTTATTGGGACTCTGTAAATGAGAGATCTCCGAGTCATCCTATTATCAAGAGTCCTACTGAGGTGTTGCAAACACTGGACTGTGGCTTCCTACATTTAGACCACCTCTAATGTGGTCCTCCTCATTTCCTACTGCTTTCTACCTTACCAAGTATTATTGTCTTTTCTAAGGAGTCAATCAAGTAATGAATTAAAGAGTATTCCAGCCTATTTATTTAATGTCTTGGAGTCAGCATTTAATCTTTTACTTGTGTTAGGATTACAGAAAAAAATACTTAGAAAAGCAAACATTACTGGCATACTTAATCTGTAAAATGAGAACTTTTTTTGCCTAGACATTTCTTTGAAATTATCCTACATACATGCACGTGAGATGTTTTGTGATTTGACACACAGTGTGTAATTTGTGGAGATCGCATGTTTCAGTTTCTAGGTCTGCACACGTTACTTTTCATATTGATATGGAAATGTGTGTCTTTTAAGATTTAGGAAAATTTGATCTAAAAATGCATAAAATAGAATATAGTTTTCTTCTTTTGTGCTTATAGCACATTGTATGTCCTATCACTTCTATGGGCCTCCAGTTCATACAATAACATATTCAGCCTAGAAGACTTTCTAGTATTTGGATTCTAGTTACTGGTGTGTGGAAGCCTCCTTATTTATAAATAGACCCTGTATCTTCAAATCACTCTGTAATAATTGGCAGTCTAATATATTTATCCAAGTGCCTGATGATTCGAAGAGCTGGATGCTCCCTGCTCATTCAATGTGAATAATATGCCGCTAATTATCCTTGCATTCTGTTAGCAGCAACCATGCATTAAACCATATGATGTAAGTTTTCCTTTATTTTACACATGCACAAATGCACAAAATCCACAAGACACCTCAGTTTAATTATCCTTTCCTCTTTTCTTCCATGCATCTTCCAAAGGAAGAAATATACTTAATAGAATGCATGAAGGCATCTTTCTGTGTTTAATTTCAAATCCCAAGGCATCATTATCTCAGTAGCTCATTTTCATGAACTAATTACACTTTAATAACTCTTCAAGCATGTATTTACAATAAATTAAGCTTGAAATAAAAAGGGCTAATATAGATAAAGTCATTATCATCCATCCAAGAATTTGACTTTTGTTTTGATATATTCTCTTGCTCTCTTTCTCACACACACACAGTGTCTAACAAAGTCCAAGGTTTAAACCTGTACATGCCATACATGAGATTTCCAACTGATAAAATATTGAAATTGTTATACAGGATATGGTGGCCACAAACTTTTTAGACTGTCCTGTGACAGCTCAATGACCTTCAGATAATACTTGCTTTGTAATTCACTGCATGAGCAGAACAACTAGAAGCATTCTCAAACAGCACCATACATTGCCCCATATGCAGTATACTAACTTCACCCTTCATTCTGCGTAATATGTTTTGTACATGCACAATAGTTATAACTGAAAAGTGGCCACCCAAGTGACTACACGTAAACAATATAACTACAGAGCATAGTTCAGTTGTGTTCCTTCATATACCTTGTACTGTCTACTGGACTAAGATCAAATCTCTGTTGCCAAGTCTAGCCCAGATGCTTTTTCAATCAATATCAGTACCAATGAGTGAGGAACAGAGAGTTTTGCCTTTGGATGGTGCAAGCCAAAGGTCTCAGGGAAAATCATTCACATCACATCATATGGCAAATAACTACATAATAAACTAGCAAACTGTGGTTGTTAGTAGGCTGTACACTCCCATGCTTTGATATATTAATTGGTGAAATGAGATTTAATTGGAAGAATATATTAATTGGTATGAATATAAAATATACCCTGCTATGGCTGCATGGCCATGCTGACCAAGAGGGAAAAGCTGGCTGCACACATGCACTGCAAAATAAGGTCAGAAAGGACATCAAGGCATAGCCAGGTCATAGTCAGGAAGTCATCAGGAAAGTCCAGTGATAATGGACTTACAGTTATCCTCTGGGAGCATCTGGGAGATTCCCACAAAACAGCTTATTGTCTTAATTCCTCTCCCTCTGACCAAGGAAGCCCTTTTGTCCCCACACCTGTCTGACAATTACAGAGCTATCAGGAATAACACTAACCCTTTGTCACCTAACACTAAGGCCATTAGCTCATTCTGGACCTCACTGTCCACTCTCTGATCTCCATTGTTTACTCTGCCAGAGAGCCATTAACATCTTAACCCTCCAGGAAGAAAACCCCCGTTTCTGGCCAGTCAATTCGCAGTACACTGCTTGTTGGTCACCACTCTGCCACTCTGATTCCTGTTTGTGTACTGTGCTTGGGCTCCTAGTCTAAGTGACATCATTCTTTGCTTCTCGACTGGATTAGTAAATATAACCCACTTCGCCCTGAAAATCTTGCTATCCCAAACTTTCTTCCCTTTTCCTTCAGTTAGCTTGTATGATTGCACAACTGCTTGGATTTTGTGTGTGTGATTGCAATTCCTGCAATAAAACAAATAAGCTTACTTTTGGATCTCCAGCTGGTTCTTCCCTGCACTAGTACCAGTAGACAGTAGGTGTAAAAGATCTCACAAGGTTACCTCCTTCTCGCAGGCCTCCTCCTTGAGCTAATATTCCCCACCTTTTCAGGGAGGTGCTGGCATTCCAAGTGGACCCCTGAGTCACCCATGTTTTGGGGTAATAAGATGGGAATAATGTATTTCTATAGAGGCTGCTCAGGAGAATATGTTTCACTTCTACATTTTTGACGTCTATTTTGAGTACAGGAGTATATAACACCATCTCTCTCTTGCCTATACCTCCTCCATCTCCATCTCACATTTAATGTAATTTGGTAACTATATTCAGTTTCAGCCTCGAGAAGGACTGAGGTAGCCCAGACCCTGCTTCATCAGCATTCACACCCAGGTTCTTTTTTGTTGTTATGGGCTTTCAAGTTGTTTCCTACTTACAGCAAACCCATCATGGGGTCTTTCTGGCAAGGTTTGTTCAGAGGGAGTTTGCCACTGCCTTCTTCTGAGACTGAGAGAATGTGAGTTGTCCAAGGCCACCCAATGTGCTTCCATTGCTGAGCAGCGATTCAGACCTTAGTCTTCAGAGTCCTAGGCCTTCTGAGTCCTAGGCTAACACTCACACTGCTATAACATGCCAGCTCTTGCATACCCAACTTATGACTCCTTAAAGCCAAAACTGTGTAAACCCTATGCAAAGAATTTCCCAGGACACAGTTACCCAAACATCAGAAAAAAACTTCTGATAGCAGAGAGATTACTAGTATAGGTATGGAATTTTAACTCCTTGACACTTTAACACTACATTTTCTGAAAACTCTTAAGCGAAGCAAATTCCTTGGGAATTTGTTGATTTTGGTAATTTGCTGCTAAACAGTTTATTCATTCATATAAAAGAAAGAGACTTCCATTTTGCAATTGCAAATGTATTTATTGCTGGATGTATTAAAGACGGCAGAGGAAAGGAAAGATATCTGTCTTGCCACAGTCAAGAATGCACAGTATTCAAATCGCTAAGTGGGGTTAGCAAAAGAAGAGAAAATTACTGTAATCTGGAAGTAACGAGATAATGGTTGGAATACAAGTTTTAAGTAGGCACATGCTTGAGCTAAATTTGACTCAAGATGATTTTTCAAGAACTAATGGAGCTTCTAAATAAAACACTCCACATGAAAAGTTTTATTTAGAAGCAAAGAGAACTGCAGACGAGTTGTATTTGTGCATTTTATAGCAGGCATGGGATAAACTGAAAAAACAGACTGGTGGAAGATTTATGGGGGATCATCAGTTACCATAAATTAGTAAAACATATGGTATTAAAAGGATAAATGAATACCATAGATATTTCAAGTACAGCTTAGTGGTTCAGAAAACAGCATTTTAATAAGAATTATACTTAATTCTCAACAAGCAAATGCACTTTATTCTGTAAATGCTTATACTTACACCCCCATACTATTGCTCATCTTCTTTTTAACTACAGGTTTTCTGCCAAATTGGAACAGCTGCAATAATACATAGATAAACAAAAAAAAAAATATTTTGCAAGTACAAACATGTTCTATAGACTGAAGAATGGAGTCTCTGACAGTATTTTTATCAATGGCTCCTAAATGGTCTATTACCATCAGTAAAATCTGTGAAGGTTCAGCTATAGCAATACGATCTTATCTGTAATAACCTGGTGTTAGCTGGACTAACCATAATAAAATCCAAGGAACCAAAGGACTGGCAAGACTGAGCTTCTCCTAGTACAGTTGGCCTCTACATTTGCAAGTTTGACTTTCACAGATTTGATTATTTGTGAGTTTCTCCAACCCTTGCCTCCCACACCTTAGACATTTATTTTCTGGGGTAATCTTCCATCTCAACAGCTCTAGTTAGGCCATTAAGCCTTTTAAAAGCCTACCTCTTCCACTACCAGCCACTGCCTGGCCAGATAATGATGGCTCACAGCCCAGTTTTTCAGCACCACAAACCCTATCCCAGTGTCCCCTACATACCCAAGGAAGGAGATGGGCAAGGGAGAGGAAGTATATGGCCACCACGCCAACCCACCTCCCTTCCCTCTCCTTTCCCTGACTGATTTGGATGCTAGGTACCAGTTCTCCCTACCCTGCATTGGTCCCCCTTCCACAGACACAAAGACACATTTTGATATTTGCAATTTTTCCACTTTTGTGGGGGTCCTGTGCCCCTAACCCTAGCAAATGCGGAGGGCTGACTATCCTCAGAAGCTACAGATAGCAATCTTTCTGCGTCATTACAGGTCTATACACAGCATGACTACCATGGAACTCATGGCATTCAATACACACATACAAATCTTGTTTTTTTAAAATATGGTTACTGTTTTAATCTCTTGAGTGCATCTCAGCAATTAAGATAATATATTTTATATAGATTATTGGTAGACTGTCACCCATACTCTCCAATATTTCACAGATGACTGTTACTGCCCTGGCTAGTCCGAGCTTTGGGGATATTAAATATTTGGCTGTACTTCTCTATTCCCCTCCACGTGCTTGCGAGGCCACCGGACAAGCACGCAAACAAGCTCGGCCGTTAATAGCCGTAATATTCAAACTACAATACAGGCAGGCCAGAAATAGCTGACTCACTGCTTTAGGAGACCTCCAGGCAAGTACTCTAATTAAGTATGCACGCTACTTACAAAAGAGCCTCTGCCCCGCGATGGCAGCTTGATGGGTAAACTATGCAATACCCAAGTACTCTGAGTCTGCATACTGGCTACTCTGTTGAGAATCGCTACGATAGCTCAATCATTCAGATTCTGACCTTTCGGAGGCTTTGTCTCCAACTCCAAATCTATTGTTTTCCCCCAAGTACGGCATAGCCTGCAGTCACAATTCTCCTTATAAAAACCCTTGATTACGAGACCTTCCTCGGAACGTTCCCGAGTTTCATCCCGCCTTGCTGCTGCTTTGCTTGGTGAGCCTCCCCTCAGCTCCACATGCTGAGCTACATCGCACCCCAGCTTCGCTCTCTATTTTTCTGGGCTTCAGGACAGGTGAGGTATCACCCAAACCAGTAATCCCTCTAAAAATCCCTCTATACCACTCCAACCTTTATTTTCTTTAGTTATCTTGTATGAGTGTGTCGCATACACTGTTTTGCTTGTATTTAATAAACATCATTTATTATTTCAACTTCTGTGTTCTCCTTGACTCGACTCGACCTCGTAGACATAGGGTTCAAGATCTCGCTAAGTTACCCTGCCTCTCATAACGCTAAGCAGTGCTCTGAGCTAATTTTCCCAACTTTAGTTGAGCACATTTTGGTGTCCCTCCCGGGACCCCCAGTTCACAGGGTAACATGACAACCGTAGTCAAGCAATATCAGACCGTGGTTAGGATGGTAAAAAGATATTAATGTAGAAGGATAGATGAACTAGGAAAGACTACAGCAGTTTGCTTTTGCCTGAGCCTACTAAGAAGGCAAGACTCCACTCTCTCTTCTCCTACCTACCCTACAGAGTTAACTGAGGGCAAACCACATTTATACTTTGAACTCAGTTTGCACCAGTGGAAGTAAACTGAGGTTAAAGGGGAAAATTTGAGGAGGAGAGAGAAACAGACTTTTTAAAAAGTTTCATACAGGAGAAAATCACACCGCCACACTATAGAAGAGCTTGTCATACACAATAATGGATAGATCTAAACTTGTATTTCTTTTCACACAGAGAGCAAACTTTCTTCCTAGCAGCTTTGGGGAAAAATTTTAGGCATGCTATCTTTTCTCCTGCTTCTAATTATATTTGACCTTTGGTCTCAAAACAGTAATTACGTAGCTTCTCATTCAGATGTTGTTTGGCTCCAATTCTCATCAGCTTCTGTCAGCAAGATAAAAGGTATAGGATGGGAGTAGTCATTCACAACATCTGAAGGGGCCACAAGTTCTCCAGCCCTGGCTCTTAAAAGTTGTTGCTTACATTTTTTTTTAAAGACATGTTTGAGTGTAAAAAGAAATTAAGAAGTTAGTGTAAGAGTACTTTCAGATTAATGCATAGAAATCATTAACTAGATAGCCACCTTAACTTCTCTTCCATGAAAATAATAATTATTTTCCATGATCTCACATACTGTACAGCTTGGTTTCCATGTACTGAAGCATGTCCTTGGTCTTTCACAGAGTTTGGAAGTAGCATGTGACAAGTGATATATCCTTGAGGGGGAGGTATCAGCATTACTAACATTGATACTTTTAAAAGGATGATGTCTTTACTTTTTTGGCCTAGTGAGTAATGTTTAATTCCAAGTTCTAAAATATGTTTTGGGAAAAGCATTTAACGGAATTTTGGAACATTTTAAAGTGTATGTTAAAAAAAAAAAAGATTAGTCTACAACTCTTTAGTAGATTAGCAACATCATCACTGAGATACTACACTGAGGCTGGATAGTATAACTCTCCGTATATGGAGTTACACATTATTGTGCTATACTGGTATACCTCAGTTAATGAAGTAGATGTATTTCTGGGCTTTCCTTTTTTTAAACAGAAAATTTGGTACCAGAGGTAAAAATAGCAGGAAAAGAATAGAGATATATTCCTGTACCACAAAAAAACACAAAACCACCATTCAGCATGTTTCAGCAAATTGTTTATCAAAAATAAACAATATGCACATGGGAAATGAAACAAAGTTAAGTAAACAAAAATATTTTGAACCTTCTAGAGACCACTTGAAAGCTTCTTCCAAAATGCATCCAGGGATAACTTTTCCTTTACCAGATTCCACTCTTCTTATGATCTACATTTTGGTGGCCAAAGTTACCATCTATTCTTCTTTAATATGCTAAGGGGATCTGGTGAGGGAAGCCTATCTGCTTTTCCCTTTCATTCTGTTTTGCGGTTCATGCATGCCCAGTAAGCAATTCTACAGGCAGCTGCTGTTCTCCTTGCCCATTGTAGGCAGGCATACACAGCTACAATAAATTCAGCTACAGGAGAATACCATTCTTTCACAGTTCAAGTTTTATAGCACTGCTTGTTGTTGTTGTTGTTGTTGTTGTTGTTGTGTGCCTTCAAGTCGCTTCCAACTTATGGAGACCCTAAGGCGAACCTATCACAGGGTTTTCTAGGGCTGAGAGTGTTTGATGTGTCCAAAGTCACCCCATGGATTTTCATGGACAAGTGGGGAATCAACCCCAGGTCTCCAGGGTCACAGTTCAAACCACTACACCACATTGGCTCTCTAGTAACACCAACAACCACATATAAATTCACAAGTGGGTAAAGGCCACACAATGTATATGCAGGTAAACCACACAAAAAGGCCTAATATGATATGTCCAAGGAAAATTTCAAGATACTAAATGCAAACATGCAAATACCTGTGCTGCATTGCAAAATGACTAAGCAAGTCTTCAAAAACATTTCAACTCATATGCTATAAGCACTGCAGACAATGTAAGCAGTATGAATACATGCACACGCAGTAGCGTGAAATGAAATACTCATATGGTCAAGGAAAGTAACACACCGTGTATAATGACAAGGCATTTAGGCCAATTGAACAATGATGGAGAAAGTTTAAAACTTGATTTGTGGATAACCCTTTTTCTCCCAAGGCTGTCATACACACAATATCCTATTAGAAATAAAAAAGAATTGTCTCAGAAACAGAGGAAGATGAAAAATTATCTTGCTTCGTTTACTTGAATACTAATACTAAAGAAAGAGACAAAATGTTAGGCTTCAAGCTTTAATAGCCAGTTCTTTCTCCAAATAAATGAATGATTGCAGAAATGAGTGTGTGCTTAGAATGAAGAGTGGTGTTGTTGTTTTTTTTAAATCCCCTTGCCTGCACTGATTTCTTAGGGTTCTGGCAGAGCCTTCCACAATGTTATCCAGATTACAGATTTACACCTCTGTAAATGCCTCTCAGGCATCTTTTCTGCCTTATGAATAAATAATATGGTGCCCCTGGAAGGCATTGATCTAAGAGAAAAGAAATCAATATGTGTCTGGCACGCAATAGACTTCCATTCAGCTGAAGTCTCTCTAAAATTTATAGTGCAATTTTAACGACAAAACAAGAAAAAAAATACTGGCATTTTAAAACAAAGGCTTTAAAAGCCTGCAGCTACTGCACTATAACTCATTATGGAAGAATAATTATTTTCAAGGTGAATAGCAGCACTGATTGCATAGTTCTCTATTAATAACTGATGGACAGATTTCTAATACTTAGCACAAAGTAAGAATAGTAAATTGATTGCAAATTCTCTTCACTTCTGAGCCTGTTTCAGCGCACATCATGGGGATAACCTGACTGTCATTATTAATGGCTCAATTTAAAACTAATGTCAGGCTGGCCCTTCAGCAACAAAAGGTGAAGGAAGCTACCTGAGCTAGCAGAATGTGAAGGGTGACAGATTCCCATTTATTTTTATTCCTAAACAACTTTAATACACTTCAGCATTTCTACAATCTGTCACCAATGTTACAAAAGCCTCTTTCGAGACAGAAACATAATGGTAGGCTTCAAATATCTGATAGACTGTCAGACAGAAGATGGAACAGATTTGATCCCTATGGCTGCAGACGGCAGGTCTAGAACTAACGAGTAGAAAGAGGAAGGAAGCAGATTCAGGCTAAAAATTGGGAGGAACCTCCTAAAAGAGATTTAACAGCAGACCTGACTACATCAAGAGATGGTAAGGTCTCCTCTTGACATATATATGTCATTTGTCAGAAATGCTATAATTATCTCCTCCATTGCAAGCTTGGATTGAACAGGAGAATAGAACTTCCAAGGTTCTTTCTGATTCTATGCTCAACCTCCCTTTCAACCCTTCTGTGGTTTTGCTTTCTCAAATTCCACAGCAAGTCCATGTTGTTGCCTACTTCCACTGCCAAAACAACACCATGAGCAATCACATGGCAGGAAGTGAAGAAGAGAAAAAGAGAGGAAGAAAACAAATGCCTGCCTGGACTAGCTGTGCAAAAGACTCTCTCTTTTCTACTCTCCTTTCTGTGCTAGCACACATCTTCTCTTCAAAGACTGAAGATTGGATGACAACCATTCTATGAGATAGTCTCACCCTCTATGTTGCTGTTGCTGAGTGGAGTTGACAGTTTGCTTCAGACTCTCCCGCTCTTGGGGGCGGGGGGAGATTTCCTTGAAAGCCACAGGCTTTCTTTAATCTATTCCTACTTCAATTATTTTTAATCCTTGTGGTGGTGGTGGTGATGGTGGTGATGGTGGTGTGCCTTCAAGTTGTTTTTGACTTATGCAGAACCAAAGGTGAACCTATCATGGGGTTTTCTGTAGGCTAAGTTGTCAGGGATTCCAGGCAGGGAACCCTGGGAAAATGATCAGCCCACTGCAAAGATGTTGCATCATGCCACAGCTGTGGGTAATTGCAAGGTTGCATAAGAAACTGGGGTCGTGTGCAGATGGTAGAGGGAGGTGTGCAAACCTCTACCTGATTGGTCGTAGATACGTATATAACAAAGCAACGCCAGTATGTATTTGTCTGTTGACCAAACCTGGTGCCTGGCGCAAGCTTTTGTCTGTCTGTCCTATGTTTTGTATATAACGGAACTTTGCTGAAAGATAAAGTGCCTCCTGTTTTGGAAGAAACTCTTCCGTGTGTGAGTATCCTTACTGGGGAACAAGGCTGCTGCTGTTGGCTCGCTGACCTCTGGTTTTTCCGCTGCGTTTCCGTGGGGCTGAAACTCCTATCATCCCCAACATAAGTGTGTGTGTGATGTGCCCAAAGTCACCCAGTGGGTTTCTATGGCTGAGCGGGAAATTGAACCCTGCTCTCCAAGGCTCAAAACACTATACCATGATGGCTTATTTCACCATCTTTGCCATGTTTTAAAATAATTTTCCCATGTGTCTAGCTCAAGACATTTCCCCTTACTTCAGTTAGAGCAACTTTCCAGCCATAGCTAGGGGAAGGCAGGGAGGTGTCTGTGTGATTTTTTTTTTTGGCTTCCCTCAGGTCACCTGCAGAAATAGAAATGTTATTTAGGTTGTTTTAAGTGCATCTTCCTTTGAATCTGAAGTGTTGAAAATATTATCTGATAACTAGGAGATGAAAGCATACACTTTCCTGAGAACACATGTAAGACTCCAAGTAAATAAACAGCCATCTGATTACAAGCAGAGCACATCACAGTACTCACTTACTCTAAAAATTCATGTGTGCTACTCAAACTGCCTGACAAATGCCTCTAACATAATGCTTTCCAATTCTTAAAATGTGTTATCAAGGAAGCAGAAAACAGCAGCTGACATGCTTCAAGTGGATAGATTGAAAAAGATTGCAGAAGTTTTCCATTACTGAAGCTGTTTGCAGATGCAGCAGCAACTATTTGGATCTACTTGCAACATCTTTCAACACAAATTATGAAATATGAGGCTATTTTAAACAAAGTTCTTATGGGGTCAGCAGACCTTATTTAAAACAAATGTCAAGGAAGATGCATTTATTGGTTACTCACATTATAGCTCTGCTATGTAACAAACCAACCCTTAATGAGAAAAATATAAAAAGCTCCAAGTTTAAATTTATCTCCATTTGAAACTCTTGACAACCCTTGAACAACTAAGGATAACTTTATGAACACAGTACTACTTGGTGCAACACACAAATACCTTCAGACCAATGATGAAACTGAAAAGAAGCATCTTCTTGCCCCTCCACCAACTTAGGCTAATCACAGTAGATCTGAACCGAATTTATCTATGGAAATACAGTGTGCCCTCAGTATCCACTAGGGTTTGGTTTCAAGACCCCCTGTGGATACCAAAATTCGTGGATACTCAAGTCCCATTATGTACAATGGTGTAGAAAAATGGTGTCCCTTATATAAAATGGCAAAATCAAATTTTGCTTTATGGATATTTTTTGAATATTTTCAACCATGGTTGCTTGATTCCACAGATACAGAATCTGCGGATATGGAGGACCAGCTGTATTCAGAAACAACAAGGAAGGATACAGAGAAATTTTGGGACCTCATTTGGAGCTTATTTGACAACTGCAGTCACACTGCAGTGTATCTACACCACAAGTTATAGCAGTTTGATGCCACTTTAATTTTTGTGGCAGTTAAAGTCGTTTCAAATTGCTATAAACTATGTAGCAAAGACACACTCTTAATGTAGTCTAGAGGGGAAAAGAAGAGTACTATGGGATATTTAAAGCAGGGGTAGGCATCTCTGGCCTTCCAGAAATTTTTGACTGTAGCTCACATAATCCTTCATCCCTATGATGGCTAAGGCTGATGGGAACTGTAGGTCAAAAGACCCAGGGCTGCAGTTACCCACTCCTGATTTAAGCATTAGTAAGTGTGTTGCAATACAAATATCTCTAGGCAAGATCCTAAGTTTGGATCTAATGTTCAGTTCAGAAATCTGAATTAATTAGGTATGTAATCTAATATATAAAAGTCACAGTTTGTCTGTCTGTCTGTGTCAGGAAAAGACCTCATATGATTGGCTACCTAAGAAGATTCTATGGAATCCTGGGGTTTGCAGTTTAGGGAGGGGCCTTTAGAATTCTCAGCCAGAGAGCTCTTGGGCCTCAGTCAACTGTGACTGTCTTAAATAGGCTGGCTGCTATGGAGACAAGGCCTAGCAGCAAGGAAGAGGACACTGTATTTCCTCAGGAACCCAACCTGTGTATGTTAATAACTCTGAATACAGATTGGTTTGGGGAATATAGGAAAAAGTTACAAGTACTGGATGAGACAGTTTGGGGAAATATAGACAACAGGATCTCAAATCTTTCTAACAAGCAGTACCTAGGAGAAAATAAAATCCCGGGCAATGCTGGGTATACACACTAGTCAACAATATAACTAAACGTTGGCATGGATTTCAATACATAAACAGATAGATTCTTCTACTTATGTTGTGGAAGAATGTCAACTGTTGACTGACACACACACACACACACACACACACACACCCCTCAATTCCCCAAACTTTTTGGAAACAGGGGCTGCAAACAGTTGAACAAAGCAAGACTGCTTGTAGTCTGTACAACAAGATTGTGGAATCCAAAGGAATGTTTTATTTTGTCTGGCTAATTTCCACAATAAGTTCTGCTCATAGCTCTTTATGGAGTCATTTGGTTGACCACTGTTAGAATGCTAGATTAAACAGAAACATGCAACTTTCCCAAGATCTCAGTCATCAAATGCTAAAATACCTTTTGACTACTGGCTTCAACCAGATCAAATTCAGAATCTAAAACCTACAATAGCCAAATGAAATTGAAATTGCCATTCTTACATTCAGCATATTTTATTGAAATCTTGCCCGAATTATCAAAAGAAATTATGGGGCATTCATTACACTATTGTGTAATGTGATTTCTTCTAAGCTCCCTATGGGAGACAAAAGGCTCCTTTCATCAATAATGCTTTTTGGTTTCTGATAACAAAACCACGTGCTAATTTCATTTTTCAATTAGCAAGCTGAAAGCTTTATATGAGGTCTAGATGAAAATCCATGGAAATGCACAGGTCATGGTCTCCTCAGCAGAAGTATGATGCAATTAACATGCATTTTGAAGGATAAGCCAATTGAAGTTGAGTGGGGGTTTTTTTGTTGAAAGACTGGAAAACTGTTTATGGATTTTTTTTGAGCAATGAGAAATCTAAGGATGTAATAATCTGTGGTTATGGTTTTTAGTAATTTTAGTAGGATTATCTAGCTGGATCTGTAATGGTAGAATTTTTCTCTATTTTTCTTTTAATTGCACTCAGGACTGAGGGGTCAGACCTCTACTAGTTATACGTCTTTTTTCTTTTTTTCTATCTTTTGCTTCTTTGATTGTACATTAGACAGTTAGTGTTAAAAATAAAAAATGATGCAATTATAGAGGCCAAAGCCTTTAAAATTTCCCTCCAGGCAAGAAGGAGAAGAAACTGAAAGCATCATTAGAAGAAGACCAAACGCTCCTCCATGGATGTTCCAAAGCTATTGAACTCCATATCCTCCAACATTTCACAGACGAATACAAGGATATATGGAACAAAGCAACAACAGAGTGTGATCAAGGGAGCAAAAGTTACTAATGAGGAATGCACAATTTGAAAGAGGGCTTTGTCTGAGCCTACTGGGAAGGGCAGGATTCTGTCTCCTCTTGCCCTCTCTCTGCTGTCAAACTGAGTGCAAACTACTTTTGCACTTTGAAATCAGTTTGCAGCAAATGAAGTAAACTGAGTGCAAAGGGGAAAGTGAGAAGAAGAGAGAGAAACTGTGATGTTTTAAAAACAGAAGAAAAAGTGGGATCATAGAGAATTAATAGGACTATCCTTGCCAAATCAGGACAGTTGTAGAATATGGAATTCCCTTCCAAAGAACACTAGAACTTCCACAGCTGCCTTAATAGCAGCTGAAGTGGTTTTAGTTGCATCCAGACCCATCCCATCTGACCAATCACCTGACTTTCAAAAGCAGTTTGTCCTGTGGCGTTATGGAAAGGCGCGCAGGTAACTTGAGAAAATTCAAGATTAAAGTCTCCTTAGACCCAAATAAACTGTTGCTTTCTTTAAATTCAAGTTATTCCATGGAAGGATACTCAGCCACTTTTAGTGGCACGTACTTCCATGTATCAAATATAGATATCCAGAAGTCCACGGAGCAGACTTGCTTAGTAAATCCCCCTCCCACTTTTTACTCAGTATGCTAGTACACTGCATGCTGCTCTTGATTAAAAGTGAATTTTTAATCTGATATATTCTCTCTCTCTCCTTCTCTCTCTCTCTCTCTCACTATGTGTGTGACTAACACAGAGAGACTAACAGCTTACAATCATACATAGGATTGTAGTTTCAAATCTTTGTGTCAGTAGTGAGTCTACTGGGAAGGACAAAATTTTGCCCTCTCCTTTGCCCACTACCCACTGAGTTCAAACTACTTCTGCACTCCATTTGTAGCAACTGAAGAACAAAGGGAAAAAGTGGGAGAGGAGAGAAAAACAGGAGATTTTAAAAGCAGCTGAAGAAATGGGATGACCGAGGATTAATCAGGAGTATTCTTGCCAATTTGGGACTGTTGGAGAATGTGGATTAAAGTGTTTGTAACCAGGCTAGGTGGTAGTGGTAGTTTTAAGCAGGAAACAACTTTGTTTGTCTTTAGTAGTTTATTCTGTCATTCAAGTGATAGGCAACATTTTCTAGAAGACCATAAATATTTTAGCTTGATGTCAGTTATTGGTTCTAGTGGTGTGGGGGAGGGAATTAGCACATAAAGGAATGTCAAGACATAAGTAAGAAATCTTCAAGGCAAGCTATGTGGAATGTTATTATTGAGCTTAATTGCTCAGAACTGGTGCCTCCATAAATTCTAAATGTCTATAACTGAGACTGCAGTAAACCCAGACAGACCTCAAGAGAAAGCAAAAGGCAGTTATATAAATAATTACCATGGGGGGCTCTGTAAGTTGTTCTGATGCCAAAATGATCTATAGTATTAGGGACTATCTTCTCCAGGTGAGAGAAAAAGAAATTCTCACATTATCTTGCTTTGTGAATTAGTGGCAATAGCGGTGGTAGGAGAGAAAAACAACAACAGTACAGTTGTTTTCACCACAACCTTTTCTACTGAAACACTAATAGAACACATGATGTGTCCAAAACGAGGCATCTTTTAAATCCTGCTAATTACAGAAAAGAAAAATTGGGGAAAAACTTATCTATCCTGTCAAGATCAATGTGCTTTTTTTTTTAAACAATGCTCATTGGTTTGCATTACTACAGTTCATGTATTTCTGCTTTTTGAATGTTGTAGAATTAAAAATAAAGACATCACAACGTAATGACTGCACTGGACCATCTTTTTAATTCTCAAATTAAAATTCTGTTTCCATTCCACGCATATTTGTTATAAACTGAACTGAAATAAACTCTGAAAAATTAAAGCTGCTCCTTTAATACAAGTCCTCTAATGGTTCAAAACTATGTAAGGTAAACATGGCCAGCTTTCCAACCGTGTGAAAAGGCCCCGTTTTATTTGGACGCCGGGAATCCACTGCTTCACACATACCACCACCACCACCACCTGTCACTCTGAAAGGAATAGGTGTCTGAGTGATAGTGAACTGTAATTATTTTGGTTCTTACTGTCAAAGGCATTTGATAATTCCTCCTCCGTGTGCTATCCATCTGCTGAAAAACAGATCACAGAGAACTAATGTAGAACTCCTAAGCCAGATGGAGTCACGGAAAACATTCTCTCCCTGTTGTTGCCTCATACAGTTCAAACACATAATTCAGATCTATGTTAAACTGTTATTTTGTCCTTTCTCTCCTGCAAATATACAAAAACAAGACACTAGAGACAAAGCTGTTATAATCAGTGCTGTGTGTTTCAAAGAGTTTTTAAAGCACATTTTAACTTAACAAGCAGCTTCTATTTGCTTCTGACATACATGAAAGATCTCTTGTGTTGTTTACTAGGACTCACATATCTCCACTCTATCAGTATCAGAACAAAATACCTCAGTGAACGTGACAGGATTTTCTGGGATCCTGCTCTTCTGCAGATAAAATAATGATTTTCTCACTCACACATGAATGATGTGAACTCAAAGATATGCCACAACTGTCCCGGGAAACATGCTGAGTGCTATGGTAATTGTGTATTACCTCTCCTACCCTTGTAACATAGCAGATTGTGGGCAAGATTACCAAGACACTGTAAAACGTTTTGATACTGGTTGAATCTATCAGCATCCACATCCATTCACCTATTACTAGTGAAGCAGCGACCAGAGATAAGACCCTTTCGGTTAGGAAAAAAGATTTTATTTTGCCGGCAAGCCTCGGTTGGGATATCTCCCAAAAGAAACCGAGCCCCTCCTCTTCATATTCACAGCAATTTATACATTCTCCAGTACAGTCATCACATGTTCAAGAAAAGAAACAGATACATACAAAGGTTCCTACGGGCACAATAGACCATTCTCTAATGTTGCAATTCTTAATGTATCAAGGTCTAGCAGAAACGAGCTTGCCAATCAGAGGCGAGCTGCCAACATTTCAAGCTCTCAAGGTTCCATTGCATTCCCACAGTTCTTTACAAACTCAGAAAGAAATAACTGTTTTTCCCATACCTAGAGGTCATCTAGACTGACCCCACCACATTTCCCCCCTTTTATGCTGAATTCTTTTGCAATTCAAGCATAATTATTCAGTATGTGCCATCAGAGCATATACAGCAGTCTTTATCATCCATTATTTCATTCATTACAGGTTGAAAATACTTTAACAAGCAGCATACTAACAGGCAGATTTAAGAAGGCCATTATTTATGCACAAAGCAATTCCACAAGCAGTGCCTGTACCCATGCTTAATTAGGGAGCCAGATAATCATGTTCACGTGTTTGCAGACTACAAGAATGACTTTCTAATATTGAATACTTCAGAATGCATTTTTTCTTTTTCTTTTTTTTTCACATCCAGATTCTTTTACATAATAGCCATACACCCAAACCTTCCTCATGTCACGGCTGAGGAGATAGTCTAAAGCTATTTCATGCTGGGCTGACAGCCTACACGCATCTGCCTTACATTAAAAACAACTCCCACCATGGGGAACATGATGACTCCCAACCTCTCAGATTCGTGTTGTCAGGATCATACCCATAGCTTTCATCATAACCTTTTTCATTCTTGTCCAGCCAAACTACCTATCCCATGCCTGCATTGGTTGGTGCACTGGGTGAAAGGTGATACCCACAGTGGTCAAACTCTCAAAGGCACAGGTGCTGTTTCACACCTAGGGAAATACTTTCCCTCCCCAGTTTCCACACAACCAACTCATCCCTGGAGGTAGACCATATATCCATTTACCATTATGAAATCTGGTTTCTTCCTGGAACTTATTTAAGGAGGACCAGCCCCCCTTTACTAGCTAATAGGTGATCCAAGGCCATCAGATGTTGTAACAATAACTGATTGAGCTCTTCAATTTCTTGCTGAAGGGCCCGTATCAACTCTTGCAAACATATTGGGATTTCCCTTTAATGTTGACTGCAGGCCTCCTACAACCACTCCCGGTTCATTAATGAGGGAGGGCATAAAACCAAATTCTGCCACAGTCTGCGGATGTTCATAAATCAGAGTGACATTGGGTCCACGTTGTTGAAACATATGTGCGGCGTGTTGCTTAAACCAGTTGGCCTCAATCATTCCACACATCATGGCCCACACTCCTATCACCATTATCCACTTCATCCTCGGAGCCAAACAGAGGTCCAAACCTACTTATCCCACACCAGTACCTTCTATACATGTACAGAAAATACACCAGAGCTAAAATTCCAAAGAGTATACACACTACTATTGTTACTATTTCACTAACACTCATTGCTCACCATCATCCTCCATAGGGGATCTGGCCGTGCGTAGAATAGTCAGCCTCCGGAGTGACTATGACAGGGCCCAGTCCCAATCTTCTTCCTCTGCAGTTGCTAGGTCTGACCGTACGTAGAGCTACCAGCTTCCAGACGTGTGATAGCAGTAGGGGCTAGCCTAGAATTTTCATTCACCTGTTGCAGATCTGACTGTGCGTAGAGTGGTCAATTCCCTGGTATGACCACAGCAGAGTCTAGTCTGAATCTTCTCTCCCCCCTTTTCGTCTGGACAATTTCTGTTGCAGAAGGTTTTCTTGTGATGAGATTACAGTCCAATCAGTAAATGCCCTTTTTACCCTAGTGTAATGTATCCAAGGTTTCAGTCCTGCTACCTTCACTACAGTGGGAGTTGTCACTACTACCTGATAGGGTCTCCTCCACCCATGACCAAGTGGCCCCCAATCCTTCAACCATATCTCCTGGTTGGAAGGGATGTGCCTGTGTCTGTAGAAAGAGGAGTCACTATTCTAACATATACTTCCTTATTTTACTCATAACTTTTCCTAATGCACTAACCTCCTCCTGTAGAGTTTTATTTCCCAATTCCTTTCTGTCTCTCCTTAATTCTCCCAAAATGGCTTCATACTTTGGCTAAAAAGGGGACAACCTTATGGTTCTGTGAGGTGTGCACCTTATCCTATGCCTTATCATAATGGGGCTATGGGAAGAACAAAAACACTCCTGGTTTCTCTGTTGTGGGCTGCACATGAAATAAGAGTGAGAAGTCTCTGTAAAAAAGGGCTAGGAAGGTGGTATCGTGCCACTTGCCCTGTGTTGGCATCCAGTCCAAAGACATAGCCAGGGCTGTTGTCTGGGCCATACACATTGAACTACTGTGTCTTCAGGATTTTGTTTCATCCTTTCCACGATTCCTAGAGCAGTGGTTCAATCTTTGATGATCTTGTGGACAAATGCAGGTCTGTTGTTTGAGCCTATATGGTGTGGGCTTTTGGGGCTGGCGTTGGTCTCCTGGCTGTCCCACAGCCTTCAGCTCAGCCACTCCTTTTTCCTCACCTTCTCAGTCAGAGAGTCCTTCAGCCGCAGTTCCACTTCAACCTGGAGAGGCGCTCTATCGCCTCTCAGAGGTGCTCTATCACCTCTTCCTCCCAGCTCAGAGGTGCTCTATCACCTCCTTAGCCTGCTGGGGCTGGGCCAGAGAGCCTTACCAATTGCCGTTCTATCGGGAACTGGTGGGGGGGCCCTTTGCAATTTGGACTGCTTTGCATCTAGGACTCTGCCTTTCCCTTTGTTCTCCATGCTCTTGCTGCCAACTTCTCCTTCCAGGATGTCACAGCTCCAAGCCCTTGCCCTTCTCTATCTGTGGGATAAGGGACAAAACCTTTTCCTCAGTCTTCACTTGACAGCTGGCCACAGACACCTTGGTTTGCAAAGCCAATACAGTCAGATTCCGCTGAACCTGTCCTCTCAGCTCTGCTTCTCTCTCCTTCAGTGCCTTCACAGAAGCCAGCTCCCCTTTCAGCTTGCTGACAGTCTGTCTTTGCAGGTCTCTCAGCTCTTCGCTGCTAGAGTCATTCTTCAAGCGCAATTCCTCCGGCTCCCTCTTTCCCCTACCAGCTCCTGGACTCTGGCTGCCTCTTCTTGGAGACCAGAGACCTCCACACAGGGCTCATTGGTGGGGTCTTTGCAGCTGGATCTCCAGCGCTGCCTTGCCAGCCTTTCCTGTGGCTAGTCGCCCTGGCTCGCTTCTCCTTTCCTCCCAGCCGCTTTGCTTTCGCCTCCTTCTTCATACCCTTGCTTGGAAATCCACATCTGCTGGAAGGTACCCAGAGAAGCCAAAATGGAACCTCCAATCCAGGAACTAAACCTTCGCTCCACTGTTGTGTTGTTTGCTATCAGCTTCAGTCGCATGTTTGGAGGGGTTTTCTGGGAGAGTTCTCTATTCAGCCTGTCCGTGAAGCTCTGCAGTAGCGTATTGCCTCCTGCTACAATCACACTACCATAGATACCTGTCCTGATGTCTATATCACACATTCCAACACTCGTTGTGACCACGTGGCTCACACCAAGCATTGTGTTGCCAGATAAACCCTTTACATTGGAAGGGTCAAACAAGCCTTCAGGAATTTTTTTTTTTAGCCGCTCAGCACCAAAGTCACAGTTGTAACCACTGGGGAATTCATAATGTACAGTTGGCATCTGTGCAGCCACCTGTTCATCATATGCTGAATCAGATACTTGCAGGACAGAAGCTTGAAAATCTTGAATCACACACTGTTACTATTTTCAGGAAAAGTAGTTTCGTTCTCATTCCAATTGTTAATGACTGTTCTCTCTCACAGGCTCTGATTGGAAAAACACGATTTATGGGCATTTCCTTTCCACACATTGCTTTCTTCCTTCTTGCTTCTTCTCTACCACACTTTGTCTCTGCCGTCTTGGTTAGCAGCTCCCTCATGCTGGGGCCTGTGGCTTTGCGGGGTTTCGAGCAGCTTACTGTCATCAAAAGGGGGGAACCCTGCTGCCTGTCCCCCCTTTGCCTCACCCATCTATAGCCCCATCTCGTCTGCTGCTCCTACCGCTGTCTCTGGTAGTCTCCGCTGCTCCTGCTGCTGGCTGCTTCTCAGAATGGGGTATCTCTGATTCACCCTTTTTCCAGATGTTGCACAATATACACATAAGGGGGGGGGGCAGAGGCACCTTCTCTTCTCTACTCAGTATGAACTGACCAGAATCCTTTAAGGGCTGTTTCTTCGGGTTATCCATGTTCTTCTTATAAAATGCACCCTCCCAAGCAGAGAAATGGGTGGAGGCAGGCAGAACAGGGAGGCAGGAGAGGGCTGCCAGAAGCCATGATCCCCTTTACTCTTAGGGGCAGCAGGACAGCCAAGGAAGGCTGAAATGAGTTGCTCCCTCTATACTAAAATGAATTTTTCAGGTTTTACTTGATTTTTCCCCCCTATTTCTCCCTCCAGCAGGGAGGGGTTTACTTGGAGGCACATGTGCCAAGTAAATCAAACTTGCTTTCGAGGAGACATGCGTGTGTCCAGGTAGGAAGATCCTAATCTTGCATTTTCTGCTCTTTAATAATTTAATGCTTCCTCTGATGTGCCTTTTCAATGCCTTTGAAGGGCTCTTTGAAGGGCTGCTTCTTGCACCATCCAGACGTCCATTATAACTTTTCCAGTTCCTTAGGCATGTCTCCCTTATTCAAGATCAAGCCTCCCTTTTTTTTTTTTTTTCTGGTCAAAAGGTTTGTTTTCTCATTAACATACTGACTTAATTCCTGTTATAGCCAAGCCTCGTGGCTTAAATGGGCTTGCTAGTCCATTGAAAACAGCAATTTTCATCTTTACTTTTTTTTTTCTGGGTAGAACTGTCTCCAGTTTTTCTCCAACATCAGCCCCTATTGAATATTGAACTGAATGCTAGGGAGTTGGCCCTTCAAGGGTTAAATCTGAATCTTAGAGCCTGAGGAGGAGGAGGGGCTGCAAGGGGGGGGATAAGGCGGCTCTGAGCACAGGAGAGGAACAGAAAAAAAGAAAGAAACCAGAAACTAGGTGAAATGCCACTTTGCTTACACACAAACCTTGGAATTTTTTTTTGTTCCTACATACATTGAAGCATTAAAGCAGTGTTTGTCTGTTACCTCAAACCAGGCGAGAAACTGCTGAAAAGTGCGTCTCTAGTTAACCCTTTCTTGGGGTTTTTCCTACATACATCGAAGCAGAGTCTGATTGAAGCAGTGTCTGTTGGCTGCTGCTCCCTCCCATTTCCTCCCCAAGTGGACAAACACACAGAAGGAAAAGGGGAGTTGACCCGTGGGTAAGGGGTCCCACGGATCGACACAAAGGGGGAGAGACTACACTCAATCACGCCGACCCAAGCATCCGGAAACTCAACGGTATGACTTGGAAACTGCGGCGTCACACGACCGTCCTTGCACGCATTCACACCAACACACAACCTCCCACCTTCAATACCACGACCAAAATTAACCAAAAGCTCCCACTTCCAATACCACAACCAAAATTAACCAAAAGCTCTGCGGCTTCACCCACAACAGCAGTGGGGTACTAGGGCAAAGCTGAAAGGGGTTGATCAGGCCCCTCTTCTCCCCAGTGTCCCACACTTTAGGGGGAGGCACTAACACACTTACCTATGGCCATGTCTGTATCAATTTTCCAAACTGTTCCTGGGTTCCTGGCTGGCAAAACCGTTCCCCTGGTTCAACACCCCCACGAGGAGGACCGTCCGATTAAACATCGGGGGCGCCCAAGGTCCCCAATCGGTGGGGCAAAGAGACCTGGGGGCGGTGGCCGCTCAAGAGGGCAAAAGGCCCCATATCCCGGACGAGCCCCCAAATGAAGCAGCGACCAGAGATAAGACCCTTTCGGTTAGGAAAAAAGATTTTATTTTGCCGGCAAGCCTCGGTTGGGATATCTCCCAAAAGAAACCGAGCCCCTCCTCTTCATATTCACAGCAATTTATACATTCTCCAGTACAGTCATCACATGTTCAAGAAAAGAAACAGATACATACAAAGGTTCCTACGGGCACAATAGACCATTCTCTAATGTTGCAATTCTTAATGTATCAAGGTCTAGCAGAAATGAGCTTGCCAATCAGAGGCGAGCTGCCAACATTTCAAGCTCTCAAGGTTCCATTGCATTCCCACAGTTCTTTACAAACTCAGAAAGAAATAACTGTTTTTCCCATACCTAGAGGTCATCTAGACTGACCCCACCACACTAGAACTTCCCAGAGCAAATCTTTTAATTCTTTCAAAGAGGCAGGCAACCCCAGTAATATAAAAGCCATCTAGATGTATTACACCCTCTCACATATTATCGTTTAAGCAATCACAGCTGGGGATTAGGGGATAGCAAGTCCACATCCACTCATCCAGTACCACAGGGCAGCCTATGAACATACATACAAACAGCAGAGTCCATATTGTGATAATGCCTTTGTTAGGACAACCACAAAAAAAGTTACGCTATCCTTCAGTGAAAAAAAAAATCTTGATGCCATCTTTCATAACCAAAGTCAATGGTGTCCTAAGTGGGGAGGCAGGGGGCATTTTGCTCCTCGTTGCATAGAATAAAGAGATGCAATGTTGACTCCTCACCTCCATTTCCCTCACTGAGGTGCCAGAAAAGGAGGCAGATATTGGCTGCCAGGGATACAAGCTGAGAATGAGACACTCCCAATCTGCATCAAGTCAAGCCTGTCTCCTCCCCGCTCCCCTTGGAATTTCCTTGAGCATGGGAGAAAAGGAGGGAGGAGATGGGGTGAAGCAATGGTAGATGAATTTCCTTTTGAAAATGAAACCATTCCCACTCACAGAACTCTGCCAGTCTGTGGCTGCAGAAGGAAAAAGGCAAAAAGGAGGGGGGAAGGAATCTAGTTGTCCCTGTAAGACTGATTCACATTTTAGCATGAACAATTGCGGATCAATCCACTTCATCAGATGCAACGACTGAGGAAATGGATTGATATCTGAATAAGCTCATGCTCAAATATAAATAAGTTAGTCTTAACAGGGCTGTAGATTCTCCTCTCCCGCATGCCAATCTTTTTTTCTTTACATTCATCTTCAAACGTGAATTATAATTTTTCTTCTTCAGTACCTTTTCTTCTCTGCTGAATCGTGGGTCCGGGAGAGATTTTCCAGAAGTTTTTTTTTTAATGGGGGGGGCAGTATCAAAAGCTCATACTGAACATTTCCCATATGACCAGATTGGCAAGATAAAATCTCGATTCTAGGCACTGTACCCAGTACCTGTTCATATCATTAGCTGGCCCAGATTCTAAGATTTCATTTTTTAAAACTAATTCTCTACCCTATCTGGAAATAGACACAGACAAGAAAGAGAGAGTCCTCTAGTCTTGGGAGAAAAAGAGCTCAAAATGCCAACTTACCAGGAAACCATGCCTGGATGGACACAACAAAGAATTTTTGTGGCTTTTTGTATCATACTCATCTAAAGGTGTGCGTGTGCATGCGTGTGCATGCACTGAATTGGTAGGTTTAACTTGTTACATCTCTCCTATCTTGTGCATAATACACATGTTGTGTATAAATGAAACCAATAAGGTAATAACAGGCCAAGTCGCAAAATTTCACACAGACTACGTAAATGGATGCAGAAGATGGAGAAGCTCCAGCCTCTCTGCAAAAACAAGATGAAAAGCAAACTGTGAACAGATCATGAACCATTAATATCAAAAATTAGTGTAAAGCTAAAGAAGAAAATTAAATAAATCACTGTGCCTAAATGCCTAAAATTTTGCAGGCATGTGTTTGTTCACTTGTTAAGGGCAACACTATGTTAAATGTACTTTTGGTAGAAACATCTAGTCCTTTGACATATTTATTGTCTTCCCTTTGATTAATGTTGCAATTGAAAATGGGACCGTGGCTACAGATCTTGATGGAGTTGTTTCATCTTTGCTTCTTACTGCCCCCTCACTGTAGGATGCATTCTTTCAAAAGTGTTATGCAACTACAATCTCCTCTAGGAGTGTACACACACAAACACACACAATCTTTTTCAAATCAGGAGGTTGACTATAGTAGTTTTTTTTCCTAGTGCCTACTGGCAACATGTCCTGCTGCAGATCAGCTACTGAGTCAACAGGACTTCCCCATAGGCTGTACCCATCTTTCCCTCATACAGTATGGACTGAGCACGGGACCCTGAAGATGGTACATGCTTCTCTTACAGGGTAACAATATACCTTAAAGGAGTCATGGTGTACAGCAATATAGGAAGATACTGAGTCAGAACACTGGCTCTTCTATCACAGTATTGTCTGTTCAAGTGGTGGGTAAGTGCCATGACTTGAAGACCTGCATTATGCCTCCAGAAGATCCACCCCACCCTTGCTGCATACCCCACTCCCCTATTTTTAAAAACATTTTTGGAAAAAATGCTCAAAATGTAGGGGGCCATTTTCCCATATTGGGGGGGGGGCAGTTTTTAAGAGAATTGTAAGAAATGTTTGTTGATCAAAAGCATGGGCGCTTTGGCCCAAGATTTTTTTTCCAGGTTTTTTGGAAGGGTCTACTGGCCCTCAGAGTCTCATGAAAAGCATGGGGATGCTGCTCTTTGACTCTTCTGAAGTCAAGTTATTAAGAAAATCCACCATTTGGGCCCTACTAAGCCCATGAGTGGAACATATCTTGGAGAACACATTTAGCTGTCTTTCCACAAGCTTTGTCTTCTTCCCCAGCAAATGAGCAGCTACGTCTCCTTCATCTCTCCAGCCACAAAACACTACAAAATTTCCTGTTCTTTGATTTGCCTTTCAGCTGCCCAGGAACACCTCTATCTTATCTCAGCTTAGTAATCCTCAATTTTCTTATGCTCATCCAATCTAGTCTTGATGGCAGACACCAGTTTACAGTCAAAACAGCTTCTCTGGAATTTGGTGGAAAGGAGTAGCACTGGATAGTACTGTAATATTGGTGTCACTGAACCCCAAGCCTCTGGACAGATTCTTCCTGCAGTTTCACGTGTGCGTTAAGCAGCATGGACAATAAAATGGAACCCTGAAAGAATCCAAGGGTCAAGGAGTCAAACAAGAATCCTCCAGCACTGCCTTCTGAGCATGTCCCTCCAGGAAGGAATGGAACCAATATAAAGAGGTGCCTCCATATCCCACCCCAGCAGAACACCATGGTTGATGGTATCAAAGGCCACTGATAGGTCCAGCAGAATCAACAGGGAAACAGTCCATTTCCCAACAAAGATTGTTCACTAAAGCAAGTGAGGCTGTTTCTACCTCATAACCAGGCCTAAACACAGACTGAAATAGATGAAGGCAATCCATTTCATCCAGGAACCTATGGACTTGGGATGCTATTACATGCTCCAGTACTTTGCCCCAAAATTTAATATTGGACACTAGCCAATAATTATCCAATATTTAAAAACAAAACAAAACAAGGTTTTAACAACTGCCTCTTTTAGGCATGTCTTACTGTAGAGCAGCGCAGACCACTCCCTCCATCTACCTGGCCAGTCCACCTTTAGGGGAAAGGGAAGGCTTTTTGGCATGGTGTAGTAGTCTGAACGTTGGACTACCACTCTGGAGATGAGGTTTCAAATCCCTGCTCAGTCATGGAAACCCACTGGGTGACCTTGGGCAGGTCACACTCTCTCACCCTCAGAGAAGGCAAAGGCAAACCCCTCTGAACAATTCTTTCCAAGAAAACCCCATGATGTGTCAACCCTGAGGTGAACCTTAGCTGGAAAAGACTTGAAGGTACACAACAACAAGGGCAAGGGTATAGCGCGCACACACACAGTGGCTGTAATCTTTCCGAGGATTCTGCCCACATCATTGGGTCGTACATACTGAAAAAGAAGCATTACTACTGGACAAGGGGCCACAGCTACATCAACTGAAACTACATCAACTATAACATCCAACTCAGAACACATCTGAACAATTTTGTGGGGAAATTGCTATGCACGTTCTTCACAGCAGGCTGTCTAGTGCCTTGCAGTCTCAGTCATTTGCATTACTTGTAGCTCATTATGTCCATGCTCTGGCCAGCTATTTTTCCTCTCAAGATTGCCTAAACTCAGAAGTTCTATTTTCTGCAAAAGAAAAGATTAAATTCCCAATATCTTTTTCCTGAAAGGAAAAAAAAGAGAGGGAAAACAATAGACGAAGTATTAAGCATTCTACTTAGTAGCTCTTCCACCACTCCTAATTGCAGCTCCAGAAAATCCTTTTCTGTTAAAATATATGCTAGGAAGTATACTGTATCTATGTAATATGTCATTTGGTCCCTAGACACTCAAATGACAGAGAGACATAATGGCAGAATGATGTCCATCACATTTATCAATTTAATGCACTCAAGCCAACTCAGCCTATAAATGAGCTATTTCAGCACTCAAAATTGTAAAGAGGTTTTTTTTTAAATCCCGACACAGATCTTCTCCCTCCCTCATACCTTTTGCAACACAATGGAAGAAGAAAACCCTTTGGGCATTGTGAAATAGAATCTGCATTAGTGTACCCTGAAAATGAGGCTTAGCAATTCCCCCTTAAGCCATATATTTATAATATGACTGGTTGCAACATGTAACATACCCCATTAGACTGGTTTTAGATTTAACAGATAAGCTGGTCTGTTCATTCAGCTGTGATATAGTCTTGATGTACTGTTGTTCTATGTTCTCATAAAGAAAAAAGCTCAATGTACAACAGAAATGAAATAGTCACTTCAATACAGAAAAGAAATCATAACCACAATGTGACAGACTAATACATCATTATCCAGAAAGGTTTAGCAAAAACCAAGTTGCTTCCCTTTCTTTGAAGGATCATGAGAATAAAATGTACTACATCCCCAGCCATTTAGAGATTGCCAAAAGGAAACTGAAAGCATAGATGAGAAAAATGCATGAAGATGGGTGGTAATACGATATCCACATTTTGACCAAATACAATGCACAGAGTCCTACTGTACCAGTGTGTCAGGAAACATAAGACATACCTATTATTTGTCTTTTATTACTGATAATATTTCTAATATTAATACTGATAATATTTCATTCCCAAACAACTTTCACCTGTTTCAGTATGGTGAAATAAACTTACTACGACTTTTTTTTTTACATAGAAGCAGCAATTACTTCAAAAGTATTTTTCAACACAGCTTATCTGACTTGCATCACCAGAAAAAGACTCTTATGAAGACAAAACTACTGCATAATTTTTGTCTTTGTAGAATCTAGAAAGTACTCCTTACAATAGCTGGTTTGGTGGTTATGGAAGAAGTGAATTCACAATGTCTGTATTTCATCATCAATATAAGATGTGCCTAATCAAAGTATTGTCAGCATCACAGAACTTGTGAGTTTTCTAGGAAGTACAGTAATGGCAGTTTTCAGTGCATATTGCAATTGTACATTTTGCCATTCATTTTTCCTTTGTAACTGACTCCCGTGTGAAATGTGGTAAGGGAATTAGTGTACACAGACAATTATCTTTAGAACTGATAGTGTGCATGTGTCTTAAAGTAGTCTGTTGACTTACAGCAACCCCATGAATTTCATAGTGTTTTCTTAAGTAAGGAATATTCAGAGGTGGTTTTGACAATTACTTCCTCTGAAACATGGCCTGCAGCAGCTGGTATTCATTGGTGGTCTTCCATCCAAATATTAACCAGAGCTGACCCTGCTTGGCTTCTAAGATCACACAGAATTTAAGGTATTTAGGTATTTAGAAATACATCTGTCAAAAGAATGGATTTAGCACAATGAAGGACCAAATTTATGCTTAAATTTGGCAGTGTTCAAATCACATGCTTACACATACACAGAGTGATTTGCATGACACAACAAGTTAAGGATCTGTGAGAACCCTGACTAAGCACGAATGATTGCTTCAGCCTGCCTTGGGGACAGCGTAACAAACCATGGAACTTTATTCCATGTTTATTTTTTTACGGTCCCTAGCACTGGACAGCAGGGTTGCAGCCGAAATATCTAACAGGGCTCCTCTACTTTAATGGTTGTGCAATAGAGAAGAACTCAGCGGATGTTGCTTGCATGACAAACAGTTGTTAAAATTCCTTCTTCTGTGCAGTTATTTAAGGTACAAAAACTCTCAACTGTATTCTTCCCTGGTATCCATAGCGGGCCACTGTTCTCCTCTGATTTGCTCCTCACACATCTCTCCCCCCAAAAAACACTAAAGAAAAACTGTCATGAACTAGCCTTGGGGAATTCACGGTTGTACATGTAGGAAAACAGCTTTGGAGCTGCATAATTCCAAGGCCTCATATAAATCAATGTGTCTATTTTGTGCCTAGATTTTGTTGTCATCATGAAATTTCATTTCTAGACCAAATTTATGCTATCCCTTAACTTTTCTATTTATGGAGATGAATCTAATCCTAAAAATACGAAGGGTTTTGTGTAAAAAATTTCCAGTAGTTATTACTATGCCATCTTAGTGAAGAAAGGACTGTAGACAATAAGCTTTTCTGAGTAGAATCTTTTGTTTTACCTTTATGTTTGCTTGCAGAATATTTATACCTCTGTTTTTCCTTCATGGATAGTCCATATGCGCCATAAAATCTACACATTTAAAGAATTCATTTCATCTGTGATTGTAAGGGGGATTAGAACAAATAACAGAAGGCTGTAATCTAGCTGCAGGATGACAACTCCATTAGTTTCTCACAACATAGGACAACAGTCTTGTGACGACTTTAAAAACAAAAGATTTATTGCAGTGTGTACTTTGTGTACTAAAATGTAGTTTAGCTCTAGTCCACCAAAGTGTATACTACAGTAAATCTGCTTGAAGCTGTCACAAGACTGTGCCATAATCAAATATACTCAAATTACAGAATGTGATAGAATGTCTGTTCTGGAATATTTCCAAAATATACAATGATATACAGTTTCAACTTGGGCACATCTGTATGTAAAAATAAGCATGCAAATACTTCAGGCAGTAGTGAGGTTGAAACCAGAAGATATACACAAGTGATTCATCAGATAGGTAATTTAAGGTAACTCATGGTCTTCAGTTATATAACACATTTATGGAAAAGATATGTCAAGTCATAAATATTCTATGAACAATACCCTCACCTCATGAAATATCCAGAAAGCTTTTTCCACCACAATCTATCACTCAAGCCAGAATGCAGCAAGCAAACTGCTATCTAGAACTAGCATGCTACTTTATATTATGCCAATTCTGTGCCTGTTTCTTTAGTTGAGAACATCTGGACAGCCAAAGGCCGAGAACCACTGCCCTAGATAAAAACAGGTTGCAATCACAGGGAGGGAAATGGACACAGAGGTAAACGGATTATTCCATTTCCAATGTACTTTGTTTACTGTGGGCTACCGAGACTAAGGGTTTATTCAGCCCTCGTTTATTGGGTTGTGATATAGCTTTTATATTCTGCTGCTGTTGTCATAGAGTGCTGTGTTGAACTTCAACTTGACTAGACTCACCTTTGCTCTACTAATGAACTATCTTTTACTTTAGTGATGAACTACGTTTGCAATTAATTAGAATCCCCCTTTTCTAGAGCATGCCACTTCAAATAATCACATACCATCTCTGATAGCAAACTTTTAGTTTCCAGGGCTACATCATATGGAGACCCATAACTGCAGGCATGTAAACCCACTGCCAATATACCGTACTGTATTGCTTGTGCAAATGCTTTGGACAGACTCCGGAGACCAGGGTTGAAATTCCTCCTCAGCCATTGAAAACAACTGGGCATGTCACACACTCTCAGTTCCAGAAAACTCCATTATTATGTTTGTCTTAGGGTCACCCTAAGTTGGAAATAACTTGAAGGCATATAACAGTACTAAGTAATATTGTGGTTGAGGCAATTTGGCATGACCCCATCCTCAACTTTTCACTGGAATTCAGTATTTCCAGAATGGAGTCCTGGAAGACTTCTGTGATGTGAAGAAAGGTCTCTTGTCAAACTCTGAACCAAGCATGTTTCTATATGAGGCCTGTAATCTCAAACTGCTTTGCTTCAAATGTAGAGGTGTTGAGAGGGGGATCTTTTCAGATGATGTTGTCTTTCATTTGTAAGCCTCCTGTGCTTTCTTCTTACCAGAAAACAACCTTGTAAAAATGACAAAACTGTGTACCAAGAGCCCTCCATTTGGAACCATCATGGTCGTCTATAAATTAATAAATTAATCTTGCAGCCACGTTTCAGTTAGGTTAAGAGGTTATAATTATAATGTTCAGGCAGGAATCTTGTTGGGATGCTATGCTAATGTGAAAATTTTGGTGCAAATCATTGCACTTTCACAGAGGCTGCATAAATGCAGCCACCTATTCTACAAGCATATATACAGCCTTCTCTCATACTTTTGACCACAAGGGTGGAGAGCTAATCAACCATGTCAGGGTGAGGCCTGTTGCATAATCAATTGGGCAACTTTAGGATCCTTTGTAACCATACTGGTGTATATTAATAGTATGCTAAATGTATATAGGATGTTAGCATTTATATAGCAGTTTAGATGCATATCTTCTACTTGCTCGGTACACTTTAAAATGTTGTAATGCTTGCAACAGCCATCTGGGGTGAGTCAGTACTATTATCTCCTTATTGCAGATTAGGAGGTGGGAAGAGATTGATCAGACAACAGGCTTGTCAAAAGACCATACAGTGAGTTCATGGCAGAGATGAGATTCAGTTTCATGCTAAGTCTGCAACGCCAGCTATATTCAGTAGCACTGCAGTATACATTCCAAGCTTAAAGACATCTGTTTTGAATTCTTTGATGCTTACCATGAGCAGGGAGTTGGCAGCAACCAAGGCTGACCTCTAACAAAAATATTTCATTTTTATTACGAGTTAATAATTATTTATTGCAATATTGTCTTCAGTCACTAGACTTTCCTGACCTTGCCTAGCCTCCAGAAATTAACCTACATGCAGGCCTCTAGTCTGTTCCTTGTGCCGCTTTCATCCGCAGGACCCCTGCACTCCTCAAAAAGTCAAAAGAGAAAGAACAAGAGAAGACTGTGTTGCTTGGGGAGCAGAATGAGCAGAAGAAAAACTGAATAAGTACTGGAGAGAAGACCAGAAATAGGGGGAAATGTGGGTGTCATGAAAAGACAAAGAACACCTGAGTTTGGTGGTGAACTTCAGCTATTTCTTGAGTATTTATCTGATTTCTAAACCTTTGCTGGAGATCTTTTCCTTGCTATCTGCAATCTACTTTTGGTTCTTCTACATTTTATAGAAGAAAGCTGTGTACATATTTTAATATATTATTGTTCACAAAAAGAATATTAAAAAATTGACCTTCTCCATTGCACTGTAATAAGAATTGAAAGACATTTCATAGTATTCAGTTCTTGATAAAATGGAAGTTAACATTTGATGCCTAGTTTTAAAAAGTAGTAAGATGTTTTGACTCCCCGTTTTGTTACATGATCTTAATGTTTTCTATATGGTAACAATGTAAAACTATTAAAAACTGGCAGAAAGTAGAACAAGTCAAGACTATGTGTAACTGTTCAGACCCAAGCCTCACTGGGATTTACCCCAGGTAAGCGTGCACAAGACAGCAGCTGTAAAGACTTCTAAATAATGTTATAAATTCAGTAGTCAGAGCAACCAAATTACAATGACAAGGCACAAATACATTGCGGCAGCCTACAGTTTTTTGCTAGAAGATTATTTATAATTTTGGTTCAACTATGAGTTCAAATAACACACATTCTTATTTGCTGGGGGGCGGTGGGAAACAATTTGTTTATTAAGGAATAGAACATATGGATGTAAAACATAAGGAAAATGTATTCTTCAATTATTGTAGTTATACCCAACTCTTCGCAAGAACTCAGAGTTGCTTACATAGGTGTTATCAAGCAGAGGTGAAGCAGTATCTTTTGAAGTGCTGGCAGTCATGACAATCCCACAGATAAACCACCAGGAAGAGTCTAAAAATGCAAAGCTGTATTGATCTGTATCAGCAAACCCAACACTATGCTACACACGTAAAACTTAAGGAGGGAGGCTGAGAAAGTTTAAACTGATGAGAATATAACCAAATGTTCATTTTGGTTGGGCAGAATCTGTGGGTGGGTAACTGAGGTTGTGCTGGGGCGCATATTTTGTGGGCTACACTGGGCAAAAAAAAAAAAAACCCTCAAAAAAGCAAACACATATATAATGAAACTCAGAAATTGCAAAACTTCATTTTCCAATGTAAGTAGTTTTATCTATTGTACATCACTTCAGAGATCCTGGTGAGCTAAGAGGTGATAAATTCAACCAACCAACCAATTGTTATTCAGTGCCTTCACGCTTAAGGTGAACCTACCATGGGGTTTTCTTGGCAGAATTTGTTCACAGGAGATTTGCCCTTGTTTTCCTCTGAGGCTGAGACAGTGTGATTTGCCCAGTGTCACCCAGTGATTTTTTATAGCCAAGCAAAGATGTGAACCCTGGTCTCCTAGCATCTTGGGGCTTTATCCAACAAGGTAAATCACTATTACATCAACAGAGTCTTTGGCTGAGACTTATCACATGACACTGTTTCTCTTCTGTTGTTCTCCCACTGTTCTCCCACTGAAGACCATAACATAAGTACTCAGAAAACAAAGCAAAATATCCCTAACGGACAGCCACAACAGAGTTAAATATTAAAGGAGCAGCTATAAACTAGATGTTACCACTATTAAGAATCCATTAAAATAGAAACATCTTCAATTTCTGTCAAGAGACACAAAAAGAGATAGCCTGATAAATTTTAATTGCTAAAGTATTACAGCCTGGTGGCAATGTCACAGAAAAGGCCTTATTTCTGATTCTTATCCACCGAATCTCCCAAGATGTCACCAAGGGCAAAGCATCTGACATTGATCTTAATTCCCAGATCTATGCAGGAAAAAGCTGTCGACAGTCCTCCAGGCGTTGTTAGACAGCAAATTCCCAATCTTTCTCACCATCAGCTGATGGAAGCTGTCCTTTCCTATGCCAGAACTATGTATGCAGATTAAGGCTAAGATTGCTAAGTCAAGATCATTCTAGGTCCTGAGATCTAAGTATGATCCCTGGCAATATCATGGGGTTTGCTTCCTCAGTGGTGTAATGCTTATTATTTAAAATATATCCAACTTTTCCTCTAATAAATTCAAGGCAATGTATATTGCTCTCCTCTTCCCAATCTGTTCTCAAAACAGCCCTGTGAGGGATGTCAGGGTGAAGGAGATTTACAAGCCTAAAATTATCCAGTGAATTTTATGGCCTAGTGGGATTCAAATGTAGAACTAATCATTGTACCAAAGCTTTAAAAACTTCTACACTGCCAGGTTCTTTGTTTACAAAACAGCCTCTGGATAAGTGGGAAAATGCACACATGTGTGTGTGCTGGTTTACTTTAAGAATGACCAAATCTGGATCAAACCACATCCAATCCTAATCTATATTCCTTATTTCTAAATAAGTTTTAAACATGTTATGAGTTCCATGTATAATGGTAGCATAATATGAATACTATAAAATGACTGTCTCACTACAGATCATGAGAAGCTATACTTCTGCTCATTTTTCCATACAATAAATTATCTCTCAGTTATGACAACAGTTCACATCTTCATGCAGCTGTCACAACTATTACATCACTGGCTTCTCGTTACTATACATGATGGCCACTCTATTTTGGAATTATAGAAGCTTCTGAATTGCCCTGAAAGACAACTGTACATACAGTAAATTTCAGTGATCCGGTATGAAAGTAAACAATACTTTTAAAAAACTGAAGCCAGGTCTATCTTCTCTAGGTAAGGCTGTAGTTGATGTTATCAGCCAAAGCTAATAAGTGTCTCCTAGCATCTATCACCACATCAGCATGCAGGGGAAGGAAAGAGCGATAAAGGGGTACTTTAAAGCTATGTAACTGTTCCTATACAACATATCCAGAAAAGGACAAACGTTCTCATGTAGATGACACGAGTTTTTGGCCAAAAATAGCTCCATTCTGTCTGGACGAGGGCCATTTCTGCACTAGACTGTTATAGTGCTGCTATTCCACTTTCAACATCCTGTGGAATTTTGGGGTTTGTAGTTTACTGAGGTCAAAGAGCTCTTTGGCTGAGAATTCTAAATGCTCCTCTCTAAACTGCAAATCCCAGGATTCCATAGGATGTTGAAAGTGGAATAACACCGTTATAACAGTGTAGAGCAGAAATGGCCCAAGTTTCAGCTGGTAAAGTCCCATCTAATTTCTTGTGTTAAGAACAGAAACAGTGATTTCAGCATACACGCTAAGTCAGGAAACCTTCATGAAGTGACTTGCGCATCTTTAGGTAAGCACATTTAAACCAATATAATTAATTGACTGAAATTTCGATAGCAGATTAAAAGTTGAATCCTGATTAATCAATGGAACAAACTGCAAGCAATGTCTGGGACCTAAGAGTCCCATAGAGCACCCAAGCACTCTATTTTCTGCAATGAGTTGGATAAAAAGATCCAAAGATTCAATGAATTGGGTGGGAAGATTCAAAATGGCTTTTGCTTCCACTGTGTAAACAGACAGCACATATTGCCTTTTGGGTTTTCTTATAGCTTCCCCCCGCCAGCACTGTGAACAGCACAAAACAGATACAGAAGCTGATCAGCTGAAAACATTGTCATTCCATCTCTTAGAGCTGGATCTTCAGAATAACCCTGTTAAATAAACTGAAATGTGTGTATGTCATATTTGTGCTATTATAATAATCCGACCTTCATCCCATAGATGAAAACATGGTTATAAAGAACCACTCTACTCAAGAGGTAGGCAAGCGTCAGCTGTTGCTGAAATTTTTGGCCCAGTTCACACAAGATTATTTCAATTTAATAAATCAAATCAGAAATGAGGACTCTGCTCCTGAAAATAGCATCTTTTCTCCTCCTTTAATTGCACACCTGAATACAGAGCAGAAATCTTTACATCTTCCCACTGTATCTGAGTCAGGAAACAATCATTAGCAGTACTAGAACAAGCTGGGATCTCAATGCAACTTCAAACCATAGTTTAAGAATCCTGTTTGTTATAAAGCTGGTATCTATACTTGACCTTATCTAATTTCAGAAGCTATGACTGATATTGTATTTGATTGAAAGACCACTAGTAAATACTAGGGATCTCTAGGTAAGGTCTTTGATAGAATCCTGCCTGAATCCCTGGAGAACTTTCTCATTCAGAGGTGATAACAGTAAGCCAGATGGGTTAATAGCCTGATTGTCTAGAAAGCAGCTTCCTATATTTCTAACTATAGCTATCCAGGCTGGATGAAACAGGCACTATGATTCTTAGGAGATTTCAGCACTGCATTTGGTCAAGCCACAAGGGAGGAAAGGGAGCAAATGAATATGCAGAAGGCTGTTTAAAGCTGAAATATGATCACAGTGATCGTGTTGGCATCTATGTCAGTGGATAGTAATTTCACTATGGGTTTTATCAATCTATAGGGACAGGTGGATGATGACGACTATGATGATGATGATGATTACTATTACTACTAAAAGGAGCTAAACAAGATATAGAACTTATTCTGGTGAGTGAGTTCAGCACTTTGGGTAGCTCCTTAAAAGTTCAAACTGTAATTCATAGAGGATTCAAAGTCCAACTGACATGGGAGCCTCCAGTTGCCACTGCACAATCATGAGAATGCAGCTTATATGTACAAATTTCTACCACTTGTTTCCATATCTGCATGGTGGTGAGGCATACAAAACAGGAGGTTGGGGATTTGTGTAACGGCTCTTGCTGTTCCGAAGGCACTGGTAGGTTTTTAGAAATGTAGTTTGCAGGTAGGGAGGGGCATTCAGAATTCTAAGAGTGTTCTAGCGACTCAACAGACTATAGATTCCAGGATCCCACAGAACAGAACCATGGCGATGTGAATCAACAGCACTAAAACTACAGTATGAATGGGCCCTTGGTCAATATATGTGGACATGCTGGAGTTAGAGCCAGACCACACAGCCCTACTATTCTTACACAAAAAATCAGGTACCTTTTTGTTGTCGTGTGCCTTCAAGTCGTTTCCAACTTTTGGTGACCCTAAGGTGAAGCTATCGTGGGCTTCTCTGGGGGTCAAAGTGTGGTGTGCCCAAGATCACCCCGTAGGCTTCCATGTCCAACACTCAAAGCACTACACCAAGCTGGTTCTTACTGGAGTGTAACGCCTGAATAGGTCTGTTCTGTCCTATGCACTTAACAAACAGGCAAAATTGAAGCACTTTATCAGCAGGCTATGCGTGCTTTGTTTTAACTGCATTGATATAGTTGCCTTAAAACATCTACCTTTGATTTAATAATGTATGTATTTGCTGTGGGCTGTTCAAACTATTGAACACTATTGAAAGTATATATCCTTGCTGAATCCTCAGATCATTATTATCCTTAATATAATATGGATAAAATCATGTTGTAGGTTGGAGAGTTGCATCAATTTACTTCTTTTTTTCAGATCCAACGTATCATTTATCTGCCTGGTTGAAACCATAAAGCAAGCTACCATTGGTAGGGCTCCAAGATGAAATCTGCTTGATTTCAATCTTACATGTGATTTCACAACAATCCAAGCTGTTCTGGGTGTAATCAGTACATGAAGTCATAACGAGAAGTCTCAGTAGCTTTTGTTTATTAAAATGTCTACAAGTTTCTTGTGCTTGACAGAGTGTGACTTTCATTTCCACTTTTCATTTGTCTCAGATCCTCTGAACAGAACCTTCGTTAACACTCTCCATTATATGCACTTCTTTTATCAACCACTTAACTAAGTGAGGTGAAAAGTTAATTGACTAAAAATGATATTTAACTGGTTATCTCTCCCCATGTCTGTGAAGGACTCCAACATCCCTTCTAGAAGAAAAAGATGTACATCTGTTTACTGTTGATTGCTTTTTGCATAACAGAAGCCAAACTTAAAAATATCGCCAAATAAGTAGAATAATTAAGAAAATATTCTTAATATCTGCTTAAATGCTTTTGACGTCTACTGTCCATCTGCATTCCCTTGATAAAAAGAAATGATTTTGTCAGTTATTTTATTTTCTATCTGTGCTAAAGATATCACTGCCTGCCACTTTTACAAAATGAACTCAGGAACAGATGTTTCCCCTGAGACCTTTCCAAAGTTCAGGTGTCTACATTCATTTAGCATTGTCATATGTGAATGCTGAGAACTTCTGGGCAAGAGAACAGCTGAATGCCATCCTACAACCGATAAGAAGAATTCAGTGAAAGCTCCTTGTTGGAAAAAGACAAAATTACTGTTTCAGTAATTTCTGCTTTAGATTATTAAGCGTTTTCTTCTTAAAAAGCAGACTCCAGATGGTGCCATCTACCAAATTAAAATCATTTTAACGGGTGTTTAAATATGGAGCTTAAGATACATAATGGAGTCTTTGGGAAACTGATGCATGAACTTAACATTTCCCCTGCCCTCAAATTGTCATTAAAACTCCTTGCAGTTAGATTTATCCACTGCTCTGGATTTTGAAATGCATTAAGAACCAGACTACAGATTAATTTTTCATTAAATGATATTTTTACAAAAGGAATTAGAGAAAACCATTTATGAGCATTTTAGGGATTAGAATGAATCGTCTAGCTTTTTAGTGCTGCAAAGCAGCACTTGTGACTAGTATGGCTTATATTCAGTACAAGATCTATGGTAGATAAAAGTTGCAGAGTGACATGCTAGCAGGAATATTTAGGACTGGGATGTTTTTCCATTTCATTTCGAATCATTTCTCATCACTGGGTATTTGGCTGGGTGTGCAGTCCAACAACTTTTGGAAGGCAACATGTTCCTCACCCCTAGAACTTCTGTGTTACAAACTTTGGGCTTGGCTAAAAATGACAAACAGTTATGATCTTAGTCAAATATTAAGTCTTCTTATTAGAGCTTACAAAGTAAAATAATCTATGCACATTTAGATGGAAACCACTCACTTACTCAAAGGCAATTGCAGTTGGCCCTCCACATTTGGTAGGGTTAGTGGAACAGGACCCTCACAAAAGTAGAAAAAACACATATATCAAAATGTGGGGGAGGAAGAGGCTGAAGCATGATGGAGAGAGCAGGCAGCCAGGGTCCAAATCAGGTCAGGGAAAGGAAAAGGAAGGTACGTGGGTCAGCATGGTGACTCTATACTTCCTCTCTCTCACCCATCTCCTTCGATGTGGGTGGAACACGGGGAGAAAGTTTATGGTGCCGAGAAACTGGGCTGTCAGCTGTCCCGAGCTAGCCAGGCAGTGTCCGGTAGAGGAGAATGAAGACCAGAGGTGGGTTTTTAAAGGACTGTGCAGCCTGAAGTTGCACAGACTGCACACCATGAAGAGCCTCTAAGAGGGGAAGGTTCTTCTAGAAAAGAAGCGCTTGAGGTGGGGGGGAAGGGGTTGGAGGAACTCGCAAATAATCAAATCTGTGCAAGTCAAACCCGCAGATGTGGAGGGCTGGCTATATAGCTTACAGCATGATTAGATCCTCTCTCTTAGGAAGAAACATGCAGGACAAGTATACTTTTTAAAGGTGGTGGTATAGCTAAAACACTAAAGCAACAACAACTGGAAATGAATTTGATAATATTTGCTATAAAGCAGTCGTTCTCAAACTGTGGTCCTCTTTGAGTTGTTTGGGACTTCAGCTTGCAGAAGTCCTAGGCTATATGTTCAAATGGTCAGGATTTATGGGAGTTGAAATCCCAAATATCTGGAGGACCAGAGTTCAAGAATCACTGATCAGAGTATAAAAAGATTAACACTGCCTTGATCCTAGCACATTTATTTTATAAAGAAGTAAGAAAAATACTTGTATAAGTTTCAAGTATATAAAACCAAGATTTCAAATACAGTATTTTAGATTTATCAAGTACATGATCTGCTACAAATGTTCAGCAGTACATATGATATGATCCTCATATTTATTGTTATGTGTGCCTTCATTTCTGACTCATGGCGACCCTAAGGTGACCTTACCACGGGTTTTCTGGGGCTGAGAGTGTGCAATGTTTCCAAGGTCACTCAGTGGGCTTTCATGGACGAGTGGGGAATTGAACCCTAATCCCAGGGTTGTAGTTCAACACTCGAACCACTACACCACTCTGGCTCTCATATACACTCATATAAATACCGTCTGATGAGATGACTATACCAGCGTATCTGAATTAGCTCTAAGGCTTTTGTCCTGAAGTCACTTCGGCAAAATCTCAATAGTATAAAAATTATCAAAATAGACTAAAAAGCCTCTGTTCCTTAGCAGAAGCAGTTAATGGTATATCTTTTTCTAACATTCAAAACAGTTCAGATGAAATGAAAATTTAAATTTAAATTTTTTTTATAAAAACCAGTTCAAATATTGTAGAATAACACTTAAAATAGCTTCTATAACTGTACCTCTGAATTGTGTATTACATCTCCTTGCACTGGTTGTTCAGTTGCTTCTTGCTATCTATATGTCTACTCTTCCTACAAATATAATCAGCTAAAGCATTCAGCCCCACTGATGATGCATTACTCTGCTTAAAGCCAGATCTCTGGTTGACAGATCAGAATGAAAGGTCAAAGAGCTCCAGTATTCAAAGTGCTAGCTCCAGTATTCAAAGTGTTACAGTTCAACCCTTTATAAGCACTGTGTATAGAGATAATTTGGTCTATTAGTTTTGTGGAGCTGAAAAGCTTATCTGTTGTGTAACTTGCTAGGGTCTTCTTTTCCAAGTAACAGTGAAATTTATGTACCATGGGGAGATTTGCATCTATGTTCACTTTCATATTTGAACAGAAAGAGATTCTACTTTTTATATGAGAAGAGTGGCAAAATTCTTTCAACAGCAGGCAGCCCTGTATCGAGGTCAACCTGCAAGAGACATTTCAGGGAATACAGTTGCAAAGGGAGAACTTAAATGCCTCCTCATGGAAAGGAAGCACCTGTGCACACTTGTTTGATTCCAGTAGATTATGATCAACATATGACAAAAATATCTTGCAGTCAGTGCACAATATTGAACTTTGGTTAATGCACAAGTTGGGGGGGGGCTTATTCCTAGTTAATAATCCAAGTGTACAATGAATAAAGCCATTGCTCATCACGATGAGCTAAGCTGTACCCTTAAGGTCTACTGCCAGTAGACCTACAGCCACACTCAACTGCCTCCCCAATGTCACAGCCCTTGCAAAATTTGGTGGCAACTGAAGCAGTTCAACGATACAGGACAGAGTCATAGCATCCTCCTGCATGACAAAATTCTGTGAAATTGCTGGTCAGAGAGTATACTTCCTTCCCATCAGCTCAGAAAGCAAAAAGATGAGAAAAAAGTGACACTTCTGTCAGTGATGGTTTTTGGAGGAACAGACTGCAGCAACAGTATCTGATTCAGTGGCAACCATGGGCCACAAAAAAGAGTTCCAGGACCATATGGCTTTATGGAGTAAAAATGAGGCCAACACAAAGAAAGCAGAACCACATATATTACCATAAGCTTGGACAGAAGGTAGATTGTAATAAAAAACAACTATATGTGTATCAGGAGTCCTGGTGAAATTTACTTATGTTGCAAACACGCAAAATATATATATATAAATATACTGTATAAGTATACTGCTTAGCTATGGTTAACATAAACCTATGGCTTGCAAACCACTTCAACCTGCCCCCCCATAGACTATACTTGTAAACACATTAACTAGTTAACTTCTGAGTTAAATTGAATACAATCAGGTTTTTTTTTTAAGGAAAACCAGCACTGGTTCACTGTTAATATCTTCTGTTAACTTCAATCCTGTTGTTAGAGCATATATTTTCAAAATTCACAAAGAACAGCACACACTTACATTGTATTTGTTTGATAAAAGAGGTTCAGAGTAAAGGCAGCGACTTTGTAAAAACTCTATTATCTGAGATTATCAATAAATCCCAGAAGCTGGTCATAGCATGTTTTACACCTGAGGTAGGGAACGACTCTCCAGCTATTCTCATCATCTTTAGCATTAAGATACTGCAGACCCACTATGCTTCATTCCTGTTAGCTCGGCATACCCAGTCACAACTGTAAATTTGATACAAACAGAACCATCTAAATTCACACCATCAATAACTGTGGACAGGAAAAAATTAAACAGAATTCTTCCAGTTCATTATTTTGGAGACTAAACATAAAACTATAGTGTGTACAGGCAAATCTCAGTATATAGTCTATACAGGCAAATCTCAGTGCCAGACACACTAATCTTGAAGTCAGACTAACATCTTCCAGCTAAACTTTCTTCCAAGTATACACATTGATTAAGACTGGGGGTGAAATGGAAACCCTGAGCACATTTGCTTGGAAGTAACTGTATCTGAAATTAATGGGCTTTAGTTGACACAGATGTGCACACCTGGAAGAAAGTTTCTGACACCTGGAGTCAGAGACAACCAAATAAGGAGGCAGCTCATTTACAATTGGTGAAACAGACTTGTCTAAAATCTATCAGGTGCTGCTTGTCCTATGATCGAATAATGTGCAACCGAATAATCCCATACAGCTCAATAGCAGAGTGAATTGCACCTACTGCGGTGTACTCTCTGCGTGTACTCTCACTCACTCTCTATTTTGCCACTGACCAGGATTTGTGCATGGGATTTCATCCCTCATGTTTTAATCTCCCATTCCATTTTCAGCTGCCAAACAATTTCATTACAGATCATGTTTCCTTTAATGCCAAATCATTCACTGGGAAGTACTTTTCATAACAATAGAATTGCATATGCTCATAACCCCAAATACCACCTGCTATCAATCAACTGGCATCCCAGACTCATTTTCAGCTGTTTTCAGACTTCCACAGTATTTAAACTTAAGGATGCATAATTACTTTCAAAGCCTAAGACTACAGTATGCCAATCCCTGATTTCAGAATATCCCTGCAAAACTCACTGTTAACCTAAACAAAAACAGAAACCTTGAGATTAAGTTGTTTGCTGCTGGCAACCTTTAAGAGGTTTTGCAGATATGCCAAGTGTGCATTATGTCTCCTAGCCATGCTGTTTCTCTCCCTCTCCTTCGTACCCTTCCCACCACAGTCCTTCTCACAGTAAAGCAATATTATCATTCCTCACTCTAAAGCACCACTCGGAGTCTCAAGTGTTTTTATAATTCTTATCTCATTTATCCGCATTTATCCTAGGATTTTCCCAAGACCACCCAGGGAGCTTCATGACTGAGCAGAAGCATAAATCCACACTACACAGCCTTGTAAACTACCACCACAAAACAGTACCATAACCTTAAGTATAAACACATCTGCTTAGGAGTAATCACAGTTACTTCAATGGAACTTTCTTCCAATTAACGCCACAAACTTAATGGGGCTTTAGACCCACTGAATACTAGAGTACCTATATCTAGGATACTGCACATACTCTTCAGATTTCAGCTTAAAACTGCAAGCTCCCAGCCACCGATTTGCAAAAACACTCCCATAAAACTACTTTCATCTACCAGACTAACTACTAAATGCAATTTTTTAAAAAACACATAGGGCTCTCTTCAGTTAACAAGATTTTTCCTCCCCCCCCCCCCCGGACGCTATTAAAAATTGGCCTAAACATCCTAAAGGCGCCAGATCTTGTCTGACCTTGGAGCTGAGCAGGGTCGGTATCTGGACGGGAGACTGCCAACTAATGCCAGTGCTATGGGCAATACTTCAGAGGAAGGAAGTGGTAACACCATTTCTAAGTATTCCTTGCCTAAGAAAGCCCTAAGAAGTTCAGGAAAATTGAAGGCACGTACACACATTAAAAGTTCACATGAATCTCTCCCTTCCAGTCCCCTGCTCCCAAACGGTTAGGTTTTATTTTGAGCAAGGGTGCAAGTCCAAGGTCTTACTTCCATTGCCAATGTCATTCACCATCCGGGACCTTTTCGAGCATAAATGCAGTGCCTCTGAACACGTGCAGAATGTTCTGCCGCCACTACTGACCAAAAAGGCGCTGCTCTTACCCCTAAGCCATTCATCTGAGGCTTCAGGAGCACGGTACCTCCAGGAACATGTAATTCTCCACTCACCCACCGCAAATGCTGCAAACCACTCTTCACTTACCAGAGTGAGCCCAGGGGCTACCCAAGCCGCGGCTGAAGAGGGGGTCCCCGCAGGCTGACCGGTCCCTCTCGTGAGCCTCAGGCACCGCGCCCCCAGAGGCGACGTCTGGCGCTGCAGCGTCAAGCCTGCGGACCCCGAGCTCCAGGAGGCAAGCCGCGGGTGAGAGGCGCCCAGTCTCCCAACGGAGCCGGAGTCCGTGGAGTCCAGGGCGCAGCCCGACCGTCTCTTTCCCCTCCTCTGCCTCGCTTGGCCGGTAAGACGCGGGAAGGCGGCGAGGGAGGGGGGGGCCGCAGTACGATGCGGGGAACGGCGGCCACCCCACACACACCACGCGCACCGTTTCCCAATGGCAGGAGAGCGGCAAGGTGCGAGAGCCAGACAGCCTCCGAACTACACGCCTCTATCCGGGAGTCCCTCACACGAGAGAGAGAGAGAGAGAGAAGAGGAGAGAAAGCAAAACCGCGGGCTGCTGCTGTTACTGCCGCCGCCGCCGCACCAAAAGCGGCAGCAACGAGAGGAGGAGCAGAAGCGGAGCAGCAGAGGACAGCGCGCGAGCATCGCCGGCAATGCGCATGAGCGCCAGCTCCGAAAGACTCGACACCACAGGCGCTGCCGGCGGCGGCGGCAGCAAAGGACGAAGGAGGGGGAGCTGGAGTAAAAAGCAGGAGGAGAGCGGGGCGGGGAGGCGGCCGGCCCGTCAGCCAGCCGGCTTTCTCGCTGGCTGTGGGGCTGCCCCTCAGTCCAGTTTCTCTGGCAGATAGCTCCGCCAGCCGCTCCTTTTCCTCTCGTCCTGCTTGTGACCACGCGCTTCTCTCTTTGCACCAAATACCCACCCGCGTGTGGTGTCTCCTCAGTGAGTCCCGTGTAGACAGGCGCTTGGAAGGATGAAGGCGCATGCCCGTCTCTGCAAACTTTCACTCGACTGTGATGGTGCTGTGATTCCACTTTCAACATCCTGTGGAATCCTGAGGTTTGCAGTTTAGGCTCAAAGGCCCCTCCCTAAACTGCAAACCCCAGGATTCCGTAGGATGTTGAAAGTGGAATCATAGTACTATCACAATCTAGTGTGGAAAGGGCCTCGGTCAAGCTGGTGCTAAGAAATCTTTCTGGAGACATTGTAGTAGCCCTAGGATAATGAGCAGCGATAGCAATATTACTGCGTCGGACCGGTTGGACTCAACCGGCAGTGCGCGCGCACACAGCTCCACGCAAGCTGCACTCTCAGGAGTGTCACGTTTTTAACCTAGCGACATTATCACTGTGGATGGCAGAGCCATTTACTGGGTCAGTGGGGCAAGACTGCCACAGGCTATCAAAGGGTTTATTGTGCCCATTCAAATCCTCGGTCACATATTTTTAATTAAATAGGATTGTATCTTTACATTTAGATGATTAAAATCCAAGAGTACTTTTGTCACTGGGCTGTATTGCATCCAAGTGTGACATGAAGTGTATGGTGATGAATCGGTGGCGTGATGATGTCTGTCTTCTGAGCAGAGGTTCATAACAGAACTACTTCAAAACTTAAATATTGCCACATAATTTCAGGACTGGCAACACAATCTAGAAGGCTGGCAGATACACAGAAACAACACACATTCCCACGGCACTATTATTCTCTAGGTGTTGTTCACCGCATATATACAAAAAAGAGAACCTTGTATAGTTGTTGTTACATTTGTTGTAGGAATAGATACAATAATCTTGTACTGGCTTGAGCACATCATTTCAAAAGGGCATTTATTCCTGAATCTTAATTGAGTACAAATATTTATAAAAATTGGGAATGTATATCCCTCACAAACTTCCCTTCCCACCTACTCATACTAGGATTGCTTCCCTATATCTAAACCCATACATTCCAAAAAAAAAAAAAAAAAAAAGAACTAGAGAGATTTAATTTGTAATTATTTTTTTGCTATTACTGCAATTCCTCATTTATATTGAATGATAGTTAAAAGCTTCTTCCAACACAAACTTCAGATTCATATAGATGATAGTTAAGAAAAAAGAAAGAAACTTAGTGATTTTACAGTAACTTCAATAATGTAAGTACATATATAATTACAGTGAAACAACTAATATTTATCAACATTAGATTTTCATTTGTGGAATATTATTACTGGATCCCATTCTTTTGAAACAATGTCCGACTTCCCTTTCATCATACAAACAGGGAGTCTATTTCTTTCATTTCTAATAATTTGAGCAACTATTCTTCAATCTCGGGTATCTTACTGTCCTTCCAAAATCTAGCAACCAACAGTCTGGCTGCAGGAGTCATATATAATGGTATCCTGCAGTATTTTCTTATGAATGTCTCTTCAAAACCTTGAATTGCATTTAAAAGAATGAATTTGGGGTTTAAAGAAAAGTTTACATTGAATATCTGCGTTATCACAGAATGTACCTTCTCTCAGAATTTTCGTATTTTGGAGATGTTGTTGAACTGCAGCTCCTGTTTGTGGTAGCCAGAATAGCCAATGGTAAGGAGTGATGACAGTTACAATCCAGGAGCCTTTGAATGGTCCCACATTCCCTGTCGGTTCACTAGGATGTAAACATCCTGATCCAAAATATTCCAGTCATCATATTGCTCTTTAACTCTTGCGTCCCAAGAGTTTGGTAGATCCTGTACCAAATGTAAGTCAAATGGTGCCTTTTGGGGGGGGGGGGCATTTTCCTCTCCATTTTTAGTGGAGTTCTGCGAGATTAAAATATTTGTGATTATGACAGTCTTCTAAATAGTCCCTGAAGCCTGTTAATCTCTCAAATGTTACACAGCTGGAAGTTAAAAATTGACCTACTGTTATTGGAATGGTGCCAGGCAATATTAAAAGTACTTATGTTCATTTTTTTTTAAAAAAAAAACCTGTCATGAATATCATCATCCTATCTTTTAGTGATCAGACATGGATCAGACATGGATGAAGAACTTATTATGAGCCTACTTATTATGAGGGTGGGTGAGAGAGATCGATTTTCGTATACTTTTTCTCCCTGATGGGCAAAAGGGGGAATGATTCCCAGACCTGCAAAAATGGTAAATTCACCTGTAGCAACTTGATGCATAAATAAGTTTGGATGCCTGTTGGGAGGTAATTAAGGCTATAATCCAATAGCGTATCCTACAACTGTCCCAGTTTTAGAGGAACAGTCTTGATTGATCCTATGTGTCATTACACTTTTTCAAAAAGTGTCCCAGTTTCTCTCTCCTTCTCCCACTTTCCCTCTTTTTCCTTGGCTTGCTTCCATTGCTGCAAACTGAGTTCAAAGTGCAAAAGTAGTTTGCACTCAACTGATACAGCAGGAAGGAGAGAGCAGGATCTTGCTCTTCCCAGAAGGCTCAGCAAAAATCCTAACTGCTATAGTCTCTCCTAGCTTCTGTGTTCTTCCTTATTAGTAACTTTTGCCATCTTGACTGCACTGTGATGTTGCTTGGGTACGCACGCCCCAATTTTCATCTTTGAAATGTTGGAGAGTATGCTGTAAGTCTCCATAAGTCAGAAAAAAATTGTAGGCAAACAACAATGCTATACCCACTTATCTGTGAATAAAATCTATGGAATTCAGTGGGAGAGTAGATATGGATGGTACTAATCTTTTAGGCCAGTTTGGGTTGTAGTTCATACCAAACCAGGGGCCCATTCACACCTTGTTGTTGTGTGCCTTCAGATTATTGCCAATACAGGGGACCCTACAATAAACCTATCATGGGGTTTTATTGACAATATTTATTTGGAGCAGGCAGTGTGTCTTTGAGACTGAGACAGTGTGACCCACCAAAAGTCAACCAGTGGCATTCTATGACCAACCAGGGATTCGAACCCTAATCTCTAGAGTTGTAGCCCAACATGCAAATCACTACACCATGGTGGCTCTCCTGTTCACACTACATTACATAATTATAGTGCTATATTCCACTTTAACTACCATGGTTCTGTCCTATGGAATCCTGGAAATTACAGCATAGGGAGGGACCTTTATAATTCTCAGCCAAAGAACTGTAGTTCTTCACCCAAACTACAAACCCCAAGATTCCATAGGATGGAACCATGGCAGTTAAAATGGAACAATATTGTTATAATTGTTCAGTGTAAATGGGCCCCAGGTAGCATTATGTGTCTCAGCAAGCTAGGATATCTATTTGACCTGAGAATAAGATGGGGGTGGTAGTTTCTAGACTCTGAAACTCCATTCCACAGGAAGCTTTCTCACATCATTAAGTGGTTAGTACATTAAGTACTAAGCTTATTAACACCTCTGGGAAGATAGTGAAGATCTTTCTTTTCAAAAAAGGCCTTCTGTGGGTAATTTTAGTTGCTGTTTTAATTAATCTCTGTTTCTGAAATTTTAAAATAATTCTACTATCCTGTGCAATGTTTTTTTTTTCTGATGCTGCTGCTGTTTGGTTTTTTTATGGTGTAGAGGGATGTTCTAACTATTAAATATTTATCTGTTGGGAGCCACCTAGAATCTTCAGACAATACGCAGGATATAAATTTTTTAAACTAAAATAACAATTGTCCATTATACTCCACCTTAATGAAACTTAAATTTCAAGTGCTATTGGGATGATTTTCATTGTTACGATATTTTAAAGAGCCCTGCTAAAAATAGAGTCTTTTATTTAGGCATTTCTTTGTATGTTAGAGGGGAAAAAGTCCTTTATACTTATGCAAAATTGTCCAGTTTGATGAACTGTCAGGCAGTTGTTTGTGTCTCTATAAAAAAATAGATTTTATCTAAAACACATGTAACTTGTTTTAAGCTTACTACATTGTGGTTTTTTAGCACATCAACAAGTGTGTAATCACACCTAATTTAGGAAATCTATGTATATCATAAAATTAATCCTTCATGTGCATGTATAGTTTCCATGTGTGTGATTTCAGCAGCACTAGCACTGTATGCTCAAATCACACACATGGAAACTGTAGATATATGCATACGGGATTAATTTTATTGCAAACATAGATTTCCTAATGAGAGAGCCACTATGGTGTAGTGGTTTGAGTGTTGGATTATGACCCTGGAGACCAGCGTTGGATTTGCTGCTTGGCCACGGAAACTCACTGAGTGACCTTGAGTGTGTCATATATTCTCAACCCCAGGAAGAAAAATGGTGATAGGTTCATCTTACGGTCACCATAAGTCAGAAACAACTTGAAGGCATCAACAACAATTCACTGTATGGATGGTAATTACCTTTCTTTTGGCTTGCTGCTCCTTGGAGCTTGGGAGATATACCTTTTGGACCACAGCTTCCAGAATCTAACACCAAATTAAAACCATTGGCCATGATGGGTGGTTAATTCTGAAAAAAATATGTCCTGCCTAAACTCTGCTACTTCTCAAATGCAGTCCTATGTCTACTTGGAAGTAAGGTTCAAGTTCCTCCTTACTGCAGTGTATTTTATGTACTGTATGAGGGTGCAGGACTGCAGTTCTGGTGTGATTTTGTCTAGCATTGTAACAATAGTCACATTGGGATTCCCTTAAAAGAACTAATGTTGGTGATTCACGCACTCACTTGAGTTGTCCCATCTGTTTCGAGTAGAAGCTGCATCAAACTGAAGTAATGCCCACCAGGATTAGGATTTGATTTTAGAGATTAAAATTAGGAGATTAGGATTTACTTGTCAAGGTCCATCTTTGTTTTATGGCCCAGTAGTCCCTTGAAATAGAATTAAGACAAAGAAATCACTGACGTAGATTATCTCAGCATGGGAATATCTCTTGCCCCTTCCCTTGGGTTTATGAAAATCCGCTGGAGGAAGTCAGCGGGCAGAAATAACATCCACATTGCTCACCTTGCTATTGTGTGCCTTCAAGTAGTTTCTGACTTATGGGACTCCAAGGAGTTTTCTTGCCAAGGTTTGTTTGGAGGAGGTTTTCCTATGCCTTTCTTTAAGGATGAAAGTATGTGTCTTGCTCCAGGTTACACAGAGGGGTTCCATTGCTCATCAAGGATTCAATTTATGGTTGCCAAAGTCTGAGGGCCTTTCTGTACTATAGTTACAGTGCTATTCCACTTTCAACATGCTGTGGGATTCTGGGGTTTGTAATTCACTGAGGCCAAAGGGTTCTCTGGCTGAGATTTCTAAATGCTCCTCCCTAAACTGCAAACCCCGGGTTTCTGTAGGATGTTGAAAGTGGAATAATAGCACTGTAACAGTGTACTGCAGAAAGGCCCCTAGTCCAGTGCTCAAACTGCTACACCACAGTGGTTCTCACTGCTGCTTCCTAAGTAGTAGGGGATCCTGTGCAAATCCTTGGGAAGCAAAGAGAGCAGAAACAATAACAGTTACCCATCCAAACCCATTGTTTGCCATCTGCCTTCATTTCGTAAGATGGGGAAGGGATCAAGTCATGATGGCTACCATCCCAATCCATTATTTGCCATCTGCCTTAAATTCATGAAATAGGGAAGGAATCACAAACACTAATTAGTCCAATGCTACATTTTGCTATATAGCATTGGGGCTGCTGGTAATCCCAGGGCGGAGGCGAGGAGAAGGAAATGAGCAACCAGAGCAATGAGTTATTTATTGCATTTATGTCAAGGCAGCGTACTGGGGGTTCCTCAGTGGTTTCCCATTTAGTCACTGACCAGACCTACCCCTTTTCACCTTCAAAAAGATGATTGGATCACTGCAGTAATGACTTTGGTTGGTGTCTATTTGTTTTCGATAGGCTCAACACTCACACCCACACTCAAAATTTAAAATTATTTATTTAAATCAAGGATTGAAAAACTGCAGCCCTCCAGATGTTGGACTGCAATACACAGCACTCTCCACTACTGGATGTGTAGGGCTAAGAGGAACTATAGTCAAGCAACATCTGGAGGGCCTGGGCCACACTTTGTCCCCCTCTCCTGGCCTATAGACATAGATATATAAAGTTTCAGTAGTAACCTGACATTGCAGGCAGTTGTATGCTTGTTTCACTATCACCAATTCAGTTTGACTGTACCTGGCAATAAAGTTTAAACAGCATTCTTTCAGGATGAGTGCCTTAATTAGCTCGAGAACTTTTACTGTGCAAAGAAAAGCAAGAAGGAAACAGCTAGTACCACTTTTATAACGGCGATAAAGAATCAAGTCCAATCAAAGAGAAATGAGAAAACAAAATTATATGCTATCAGGTTCATAGGATAGAGGATAGAGAAAAGTTAATGCGGCAAGGGCACCTTACTGAAGAGCCCCTGAAGAGAATATAGATCTGCTTCATGTTTATCTGCATTTTTAGCTCTTAACAATCCAAGCTGAGCAAAGGCCAAACAAAAATATGTTATCTGAAGCTACAATAAAATAATACAAACTTCTTAATACTTTGCATTTCATATTAACCAAGCTAGCAAAAATCAGCAATTAAACAAAAAGGTATTAGCTGCTTTCAGTACTAACACTGTCTGTGGGACACCCTCTATTAAAGCCATCACACTGCTTTTGAGCAAGTGAAGACCACTCACCACTGACTGTCATAATCTATTTTCTCACATTTCTGAACAGACAGAGCTAAAGACTGGTAGGGGCTTCTTCACCCTACACTGTTACAGTGCTATTATTCCACTTCCAATGTCTTGTAGAATTCTGGAGTTTGTAATCTAATGAAGCCAAGGAGCTCTCTGGCTGAGCATTCTAAATGCCCCTCCCTAAACTGCAAACCCCAAGATTCCATAGGATGTTGAAAATGGAATAATAGCACTGTAACAATGTAGTGCGGAAACGCCCTAAGTCTCAGCCATGGATGGGGAACATCTTTCAGTTTCAGGGAAGCTCTTGAGGACAGCCTTGCCATGGTGGTTGTTGCTAAATGCAAAAGGTAGGGGTCTTCAGAGACAGATTAAGACCTCAGGCCTGAGTTTCGTCATCTTTGTTACAGAACAGGAGCTTAAGCACTATTCACATTAGGATCAGTATAGCATTTGTAATCCAAGCAGAGGTTGCTAGGAGTGTTCATAGAGTCAATCACATGGCAGTATCTCTCCACATAATTTATAATTTGCAAGAGCCACTCGTGATGCAGACTGCCTCCTTATATGGAAAGTCTGTCTACCAGCACTACACATTCCTGGCAGCAGCATGCGTGTAATGAAAGCCAAAGTTAAATGAACATACACTTTTGTATCAGTGTTAAGAGCCTATTTCTGCAGTACTTATTTATAGTTAGTACTGTCATATGTACGAATTACTTCTTTACTGGTTTACATTTTGTCTCTCAATGCATCTATCGTAGGAAGTGGAAATTTTGCTGCCCTTCAGAAGTTGCTGGACTGCAGTTCCCAATATTCTGCTGTATCGGCTACAGTGGCTAGGTCTGCTGTGACGTGCAGTCCGACAGCATCTGTCCCTGCTATCTATCTGTAATGAGATATTTCCCTTGTCTTACTGCCCACCAAACATTACTATGTTTTCTAATGAGTCCTGTTATCTCATGAAATCTCTAAAGTATGATAGTTTCAATTTGGTCATTTTGGCTTCAAGGGAGAGTTAAAGCTTATTTGTTCTAGGACCCGTTTATTGGTCATTTTGGCAGTCCGTGGTTAGAACTCTCTTCCAGCACCACATTTAAATGACCTCACAATAACGACACTATATATAGAGGCAAGGTGCTTCTAATGACAAATACACTGAATGTGATGTAAGCTAATACCAATGCTAAATAAAATGAGAAGCAGCATGAGGTGTAGACGTCACCTTTAGTGATGGTTTGCCACAATCCTGCACTGGCCACGTTGCTAGCTGTATTTAGTGGTGCTTATTCTCCTCCTCAGCCTGTGGATGTCAAGGTTTTCATTTCAGACACCAGAAAGTTCCAAGGATTTCTCCAAGGTTTCATTTATTTCTATCCAATTCCCTTCCCTGTGCTTGATTTTCTTTTACACAGGCAGCAATTTATCTTTTTAGCTCTTAATCAAAGGCATATTACAAGCTTGCATTTGAAGTCTGGGAAAATGCAATTTCAAAAGACCTCTGCAATACGTTCTGCAGGTGCTTCCAAGTAAGGCTTTTGCCATCCAATTGCAATGCTTTATGGGAGCAGAATATAGTCATATAGTTCTTACTTTATTTTTGCAGAGGCTCAATGTTCAGAATATATTGTACCACAACTGAAGGTGCTGTTTCAGTCTTCAAAGTTCTAAATGGCTTGGGATCTGGGTATCTTAAAGACTGTGTTCTTCTATTTATTTCTTCTTGCATACTCCATGCAATATTTGAGCCCCAGATATTATTGACAATGATATATTACTGTAGGCAACTATTGGGACCAGGGCTTTTTCAGCAGAGGCACAACCTTTGTGGAATACCTTCCAGAAGAAGGCTTATCAGCTTCTGATGCTTTATTATTTTAGGAAACATACCATACACGCCTGTGTATAATTCCACCTCATGTATAAATCAAGGGCAGGTTTTGAGGCCAAAATTATGGATCTTTATGACCCGTGGATAAGTTGAGGATCATTCCATGGAGAGGGGAAGGTGCTAGTGCAGCCTCAGGAGACCAGGCACCCCGGCCACCACCACCACCACCATTTTCCCACCCAGGTATTTGAAAAGGCCTTTCTCCACTCTACCCAGAAAAGGGGATGATTTTTTTAAAACTAAAATTTAAAGTAGAATATTAACTCTTATAAAAAAAGAAACCATGCCCTTCTCTGAGTAGAGTGACAAAAGCTAGTTAATCCCAGAGGAACTGAAAAGAAGCACTGCTTCCCCTTACTCTCCCAGCACTTCTTTGAAGGGAAGCACCAAAGAGCTGCCAACACCATTTTCCTGCCCAGGTATTCAAAAAAGTCAAAAGCAGTGCGGCGGCAGAGAGAGTAGAGGGGAGCAGTGCTTCTTTTAGGTTCTCCCAGGATGGACTAAACTCCCACCTTTCTCTACTCTACTCAGAAAAGGGAATGATTCCTTTTTTGATAACATTTAAGGTACAGTACTTATGTGGATAAGTTGACCCAGGTTTTTGGGGTCGATTTTTTGGCTAAAATTTCTAGACTTAGGGCCTTTCTGCACTACACTGTTATTGTGCTGTTATTCCACTTTCAACATCCTTTGGAATCCTGGGGTTTGTAGTTTAGTGGGGGAGCATTTAGAATTCTCAGCCAGAGAGCCCTTTGGCCTCAGCTACAAACCCCAGAATTCCACAGGACGTACACATGACCAAATAAAGTAATTGTTTGGAAAGCTTTTAAAAGATCAGGTAAAAGCTATTTTAGTGATTTTTTTCGGTTCTGATGTTAATTGATACAGGTGTGTACATGAGATATGTGCATCATATGCCTGTGTATGGTTATTTGTAGAATCTGCTATTTTTGTGAATCCTGCCTTGAATTCACTTAGTGAAAAAAGGTGGGATCAGCAGTTGGAAGTAACTGGTTACTTTCCTATCCCAATAACTGAGTTCTCCAGTTGCAGTTCTAAATTAACAAGGGATAATTTCACTCGCTCTGCAAAGCAATGTAACTGTAACTGTTGAGTTACTTTTATAATTGTGAGTAACCACTAAATAGTAGAAGAGGAATATTATGTGGTTGAAATTCTGGCTGGCTGAGGCAACAAAGAGATGGATGGGAGGTGAGTGTGGTTTTGTACAATAGCCCAGAAGCTAGTGGCATTCAGGCATTCAGGTTTTCTTTGGATGTAACAAAAGTTGACTAATTTGGCAAAAGTAATTGTTTCAGTTACTTTTGGAAAACTTTTAAGTAAAGAGGAACTTAACAGTAACAGTAGCTAACTACTTTGAAGGCACACTGTTATAGTGGTAACCAATTTACTTTTAAAAGTACATTTCCAACCTTAGGTAGAATGTAAGTACAGTCAGCGCTCCACATTTGCAGGTTTCACTTTTGCAGATTTTTCATGGATTATTTGCTGTCAGCTCTGCTGCCTCCCTATGCCAGTTTTGATAGGGAATGCAAGCCTTGTGAGATTGAGAAACTGTGAATAAGGGTTGCAAGTCCCTCTTAAAAATGGTGTAGGGCAGCAGTGGAGTGGGCCGTAAGCCCCACCAGCCACCCACTTCTGCCTTGTGAAGGAACCCTGATGCCTCAGAAGAATCCACGATGGATTGAATGTGGTGATCATACTTTGGTTTGGGAGGGCCTGGAGTTATTCCTGGTTTTTCCACTTTCATTGCAGTCCTGTGCCCCTAACCCTAGTGAATGTGGAGAATGACTGTATTTTAAATAAATGTTCACTCAGACCTAAAGGTTGTTAGCATAGAGGGAAAATAGAAAATAGTAGTTAGATAAATACAATTGATAAGGTATCAAGAAGGAAGGTTCGCATGGGACGTATGTGGTTATTGTTATGCTTGAGTATGTTATTACGGTACTCATATAATAGATATGATGATGCGATATGAGAGTTCTAATTATTTACTTCTCTAATTTTTTGATAACTTTCTATTTATAACTGTAATTATGGTATTATTTTTACTATGAAATTGGTCTTGTTAAATAAAATAATAATATAAAAAAATAAAATAAACTAGAGGTTGCTGAAAGTCTTTAGGAATATATTTTGGAACATATTGCTTTTCCACATTTCTGCAAGTCTGTATTAGCTAGGCTTACCACTCTTATTAAGCATTGATAAGTCTTTGCCCAGGGATATACACACCTGATGGAAGATTTGAATGGGCTTCCTACCTGTATACATTTGTAATCCAGAGCAGATAGCTGGCAGGCAAACTGATGATAGCAGCATGCCAGAAGTATTGGTTCCTCTTTCCTTTCTGTACACTTAGGCCCTTTTGCATGGCGTTTTTGAAGTGTATTAGGCACGCTCCATCCCCCCTTCACGAGCCGCCGTACCACATGACGTTCTGGCGAACCAGGTGCTATCACAGCCACGGATAGTGCTGATAGCGCGTTTTCTTATTTTTGCCTGAAATAACCTCCCTTTCACACATCGCTCGTGCTACCAGAGGGCCTGCAGAGCCGTCGTCCGGTGTGCTTCCGGGAAGGACCTGGGAGTGGGTGGGGTGTGGGCAGGCCATTGCAGCAGGGAACACTGCACGACACGTCGCCGCGAGAGGCCACCCTGGGACTGCGTCGCCACTCACACCTGAGATGACAGCAGCCCCCGGGGTCCGGCCGACTGTGTTTTTTTTTTTAAACCCAGCGCTATCGTTAGCACGTTACCAACGTAGTACAAAACAGCCTGTTGACAGGATCTATTGTGCTAACGTTAGCATGATAGTCGACGAAACAATATAAAAAAAGAAAAACCACCAACCAATCAGGGGCGGTGGGGCGGGGACAGGGCAGGACCTGGGCGTGGCCCAGGATGCCAACATGCAGACAAGGCACCAGGCAGGGACTGGTGCTCTCTAGCGAATGCCCTACCGTGTGCAGACTGCAAGGGGCTCTCTACTGGGCCTCTTGCGATATTGGCAATATCGTGAGTCCTCTAGTTCATCGCGCTATCAAGGTAAGGTGCCAAAAGGGCCTTAGTGTATGCAGGAAATGTCCTACCAATGCTATTATGAACTAGTTAAGAGGCCAGGAAGTTCAACAGGCCACACATACTTCTCTTCTGCTTATTCTTCCCTGACTTTCACATACATGGTGCTGCTGAAGCATTATTTTTTCACAATCAGCTAAACAAGGAATTAAAACAGTAGCTCTACACAGCAGTTAATATAGTAGCCCATCATTGCCCCCTTTATGACCTTCCAATGTTTGCTCTGAAGTAAGTTCTATTTAGCACAAGTTTCCTCTAAAAACCCAATTAGCATCTTCCTCCTGCCAGGTTCTGTCCTTTTGATTGCTTTCTCTTCAGTGTGGTGATAATATTCATGATGAGTAACGATTTAATTGGCCCCTAATTAGTCTGTTACAATTTCTATTCTTTTCTGTTTTTCTTTGTTCTTTGCATTTTCAAAATTGCAGAACAACATAAAGTTTGCATATAGTGCTGCTGCTATTGCTGAACAAGGACAATAGAGTGAAAAGATACAAGAAGGAAGTTATCAACTAAAGACACAGAAGCCATGAATTAACTAACTAACTAGCTAATACTGTTTTGAATTGTAATGGGTTAGTAATTTGGGATGGATTGGGATACAATGGGTTGGTTATTAAGGTATATTATCTGTATTCTCCATTAGAAGCAAATGAATAATCTCAATTTATCATTAACTGCTAATGCAGGAGTAACTCTTGTCTTCCTTGCTTTTGATACCTTTAGATGATATCCTGTTTTACCATTGTGGAGCCATGTTACTCTTGCACATATCTAGATTCTCAGGACATAGTGACAATCAGGGTACCTAATCCAGCTGAGCAGTGGCCAAGATCCCCCTGTTCAATATTAGTCCAGGTACCCTAGTGGTACATAGAGTTGTGCAAGCAGTTGGCCAAACAGTTGCTTAGGAGGGACACAGAAATCTTTCCTTCTGAATTCTGAACTTCACAGGTAACTCAGAACTAAATTAAGCAACACCAGAAGATTCTTACACTGTTGGCTATAAAATGACACTATGTAGGAACAGACTGGAACAATTCTCTGAGGCTTTTGTTGGAAACAGACTGACAACATGCATTGCTTCTGAGGTAGGAAATGTGTGTTTATATCTGTAGAAGGTGCAGAAGTCTAACATATGGCCCATCTTGCACAAAAGCTGTTCATGAATATTCTATTTGAGCCATTTTCAACTTGTGCTTAATTTCCAAGTAACATTCTAGCACTATTTTGAAGCAGCAGCATGTGTAGTTTTTGCATATGATGAAGAGATTCATTCCAAATTACTGTATGTGTATCGTTTTTTGGTGTGTGGTTTCTGTGGACACAAGAGTGATTGGAAGTTCAGACTAAAGAATCTTTACAGAATGTATTTAAAGTACATTTTCTTTCTCACAGCCATGAATCTAGCACTAGAAACCCCATATATCACATTCCTGCATGGTGGAAATGACCACACAGACTAGCCTTGTTAAGGAGGAACAGCTGTTCACTGCATTTTAAAAGGAGCATGTGTGTCTTTTTCTGCACTGTTATTTGAGGTCACAGACTCCAAATAACTTCCTTTTTGAAGAAGAAAAAGAGCTCAGAAAACAGATTATAAACTTCCAGGTCATTTTTTCAAAGGAGATAAAACATTAATATCATATTGATTCACGTGCAAAGACATGGATTTCTATTCCCTTTTTTAAAAAAGTAAAGCTCTTCAAAGATTTATCCCTTTCTCATTGTAATATATTAAGTACTCAGGTAGTCCTTAAAACAGAGAACAGAGAGATCTATAAGCATACTTAGACAAGTGACTGGGGCCATTGCCACACTACATTGTTATAGTGCTATTATTCCACTTTCAACATCTCATGGAATCCCGGGATTTGCAGTTTAGGGAGAGACATTTAGAATTCTCGGCCAGAGAGCTCTTTGACCTCAACAAACTACAAACCTCAGAACTCCACAGGATGTTGAAAGTGGAATAATAGCACTATAACGTGTAGTGCAGAAATGGCCCAAGAAGGTCTGTGAAAACCTTAATGCAGCCCTGGATTTTCTTGTTTGTTTGGTATTGTCTGCTCTCTCTCCATATATTGAATCGACTTCGCTGCCTCCTACACACCTCTTCCACCCCTCTCTTTTATATGTAACCATAGGCAGCAGTTCCCATTTGTTTCTCTGCCAATTATGTTACTGTAATCAAATGTTCTTTTCACTGAAGATGCTCTTTGTTGATGAGTTCAAACACCATCCTTCATATAATCTAATAGTCTCCTGTGAAGAAATAGCCCACTATTTCCAATGTCTTTTCAAAAGGATGCTATGAAAGTGACCAGGCTTTGCCACTTCTAGGAAAGCTCTCCCTGTCCCTATCAATTAGTGTGGGCAGTCAAAATGCTAAAGTCCAAGATTTGGAAACAGTTAAATATGGCAAAAGTTTTTCCTGTTTTTTCCCCCTTTTTTAAGTGTGCAGCAGAAGTTAATGGTCCTTGTCAAAGATGTGTAAATTGTTGAGAGAGAAAGCGAGTGAATGAGAGAGCACTACTTCATTCAATCAATGTACCAGAATGAATTTGCTGCTGGCAAATTGCATAACCTAATATGGCTCCCTTGGAGCCTTTAAAAAAAACAAAGCTGAAATTCTTGAGCAAACTGAATAGCAGCATCCACAGCCATTCATTTCTCAATTCAATGACAGCTGCATTATGTCTGATTTTGACATGTGCAAAATAAATTCTGCCAGACAAGACTGGCACTTTGAACCCGTCTCTGTTAGTTCTTTCTCTCGTTTATAGCTTAGCATTCATGGATAACTAAATTTTGTATTTCTGCTGGGAAACTAGCATTTCTTGAGGACAAGTTCTTAAAATTATTAAGATGTAGCCCAACTTTAACTTCTAGAATTTAAAGTAAGTTCCAGAAAATGTTTTAATAATTCAAACCTAAATTTAGAATAGTTTTACTAATGAGGGGAATGTCCTAACGTGAGGCAACATTCCTCAGGACCACCAAGCTCACTGCAGACGACCAGCCATGTAACAACAACTACGCCAGACTGGCAATTGGCTTCTGTGTCAGTGGAGCAGTGAATCTCCTCTGTGTTTTAGTCTGAACTTGGAAACAAGTTGCAGGCACACAACAAGAACAACAACAAAACATTTCACTTCATTTAATGTGCAGCTTCTCTGGAGGAAGACAAGCCATTCACGAGGACCTTTCAGTAGTTCAAACATTAAAATCCTTTAAAATTAGTTTTATGAATTATTATTAGTTTATGAAAAAGAACTGATAGCAGTATGAGCAATGTGCTTTTTAAAAAAGGTGCAATTCAAAGCACAATATGTTGTGCTATTCAAACACAATTAAACAGATTATCATGTTAAAACAGTCCTCAATTAAAACTATTTGAAAACACAATGAACAAGGTGAAGCACCTTGCCATTAAAAACTCCTTCTTTAGTAGCCAGTCAGTTGCCCAAAGCCTGCATGAATTAAAATACTTCACCTGCCAGTGGAAGGACAATAGGGAGGGGGTAAACCCATTTCTGCACTGGACTGTTATAGCGCTATGATTCCACTTTCAACATCCTATGGAATCCTGGGGTTTGCAGTTTTGGGAGGGGCCGCCTGGCCCCTCCCAAAACTGCAAACCCCAGGATTCCATAGGATGTTGAAAGTGGAATTATAGCGCTATAACAGTCTAGTGCAGAAATCGCCCTAGTTTGAGCCACTGTGCTGTAGTAGTTTGACCTACGTATGACTATGACCCTGGAGACTAGCGTTCGATTCTAGGCTCAGCCATGGAAACCCACTGGGTGGCCTTGGGTATGTCACACACACTCTCAGCCCCCAGAAAGCTGTCATAAGTTTGCCTTAAGGTTGCCATAAGTTGGAAATGACTTGAAGGCAAAACAACAAAAGTAGTTTCCCTTGGAAGGAAGTTCCACAGTCTGAGAGCACCACCAGGAAGGACCTCTGTTTCCCTTAGTTGGAAAAAAAGACAACTCTACCCAATGCTCTGACATTATTTTCAACTAATCCACTGTGGGACCCTCTATTGTGAAGACATACTCTATTAAGTATCACTTTCCAAGCACTGCTTAGCCATCATCCCTTGGGGCAAAACTTCCTGCACATTTGGCAGACTCTGGTCTCCCACCTCTGTCTTTCTTTACACTTGTTATTGCTAATGAAAATAAGTCTAGTCTAATGGGCTTATCTAACCTTTCTGCAAACATTTTTGGGAAAATCTAGCTTGTCTTTTCTTTGTAATAATGATCTTAATTTTATTGGAGTACAGTGCAACATCTGTTCTGTGCATATCAAACCTCCACAACTGTTGTTGTGTGCCTTCAAGTCATTTCTGACTTATGGAAATCCTAAGTTGACTTTATCACAAAGTTTTCTTGCCAAGAATTGTTCTAAGAGTGGATTTGCCCTTGCTTTCCTCTGAGATTGACTCATCTAAGATCACCAAGTGGGTTTCCATGGGTGATTTAAACCCTGGTCTCCAGAGTGCAATTCTCAAACCACTACACCATGCTGACTCTCCACAAGAGATTTCTATATTCCACACTGCTCAGATACACTTGTGCAGATAAAAGTACATGCAAATGTGAACAAAGGCATTGGGTAGCATCACTTTCAATTTGTAACAGGGATCATGTAGAATGAATGTAAAGACTGCCAGGGGCCCCAGAACTGTTTTCAAGGTTAGTGGGACTTAGCAATGGCGGGCAGGTTGGTATTAGTTTTGATTACTTGGAGGCATCTTTATGCAAAACAATGAAAACAAAGAGCAATACATTAAAAGAACCCGCATTTTCTTCTTCTTCTTCTTCTTCTTCACCACCACCACCAGCATTATTCAGCAGAAACTGGTAACAATCTAAGTACCATGTAAGCAATAGCAAAACAGTGATCATTTAGTACACTTCTGACTGATAAATTTTGGGAGGACTCTGCAGTATAGAATCACTGAATCATCAAGCTGGAAAGGGTCTTATGGGCCATCAAGTGCAACACCCTACTCAAAGGAGGATGTCCAGCTAAAGCATCACCAGCAGGTAGCTGTCCATGTCATGCCCTGCCTTGGAGACCCTGACAGTGAGGAGAAGGATTCTGAATCTGAGGCAGAAGTTTCCCCAGAAGCTTGCTCAAGAGAAACAACAGCAGGGGCCTGAGCAGGGGGAACAAATAGCTGGAGACGAAGCAATGCAGACTCTTATCGTGTGAGAGAGACAACATCAGAAAGAGGGGCTTTGTTGCTCAGTGTGTTTAAGTAACGAATGAGCCCTAATGAGGGAACACCTGTGGCAACAGCATTAGTAAGTTAAAAGGCTATCAGCTGACCCTTCCCTTCCAGGGTCAGCAACTGATCTTCCTGGTTGTTGAAGCCCTGTGTTGTGTTCTCTTGCATCCAGACTGTCTTGAACCTCTGCCCGTTTGACATTGACTCAAATTTGCCCTATGGATTTGTTTACTCTGGAACCAGGACTTTGATTGGACAACCCCCACTCTTATCTTGTGAGTAAGCTCTGCTCTGCTACTTGCTGATTAATTGCCTGGTCTGCCCTGGACACAACAATCCAGCCTTGTTCTCAAGGCTTTCAGGAAAAGTGACCCCACCCACCACCTCTCCAGGCAATTGGTTCCATTGCCGAACCACTCTTACTGTCAGAAGTATCTTCTAAGGTACGATCAAAATCTACTCTCCTGTAACTTCAAACCATTAGACCTAGTTCTACCCTTTGAGAGAGCAAAGTACAAGCCTGCACCTTCCTTCTCATGGCAGTCCTTGAGGTATTTAAACTGTGTAATCATGTCACCCCTTGGTCTTCTCTTCACCAAGCTGAACATGCCAAGCTCATTCAATCTCTCATCATACGTTTCTCTATAACCTTTTAGCATCCTCATTGCCCATCTCTGAACTTGCTCCAAGTTCTCTATGAACCTGATAAATAAGATGCCCAGAACTGAATATAGTACTCCAGATGAGGCCTGACCAGTGCAAAATATAGTGGGCCTATTACTTCCCTTGGCTTGAAAGCTATGTTTCTATTAATGCAGGCTAAAATAAAGTTCCCCTTCTTTGCTAAAGCATCATACTGCTGGCTCATGTTCAACTTATGATCAGTAATAACCCCAAGGATCTTTTTCACATCTAGCACCACCAAGCCAAATGTTTCTCCTATCCTATATGTTTGTGTTTCATTTTTGTGGCCTAAACGTAGACTTTGGCATTTGTCTGTATTGAATTTCATTTTATTAATTTCTGGCCAATATTCTAATTTATCTAGGTCCTTTTGAACCTTGTTCTTGTGTTCTAATGCATCAGCCACCCCTCCCAGTTTTGTGTCATATGCAAACTTGATAAGGATTCCCTTCTTATCAAGTCTTTGGAGACTTCATTGTTCAATTTTGCCTCATCATTTCAGAATGGGGTCAGTCCTCTCAGCATTAGTGATGCTTGCACCTAGTCTTACTGGGAGCTGCCCTCCCCATTTCAGGATCCATGAACCCCATACAACTTGATATTTTATGTTTTGCCACATCTGCCTCCTATGCTGGTATCAAAAGACCATGTGCTTTGTATGTAAACCTTGCTTGTTTCAGGCATTTAGTGGTTGTGGCCCAACCTGCTCCCAAGCAGAAGACACTCTTTGTTCTCTATTTCTAGCTGTCACTGTTCTTTATGTTTCGCATTTGTGAAGAGAACAGGCTTTGGGAGGTGTGTGGCCTATAGACTTTAGCTAGTTTGGTAATGGCACTGTGTGATTAGCTCACCAGTCAGAGACTGGTAAGGTGACTTACAGTTTGATTGTTTGTTAAAATATTTCTTGTTGTATGTCTTCAAGTCATTTCTGACTCATGGTTACTCTAAGGTGACTCTATTATGGGGTTTCCTGGGGCTGAGAATGTGTGATATGCCCAAGACTACCCAGTGGGCTCTCATGGCTGACAGTGTTTTTGTTTGTGAAATCTGAAATTCCTTTTAATTCAGAATAACAGCAGCTGTAATTGTAACAAGCTTTTGTTCTTAGCCATTGTATAGCTATCATTAGCTCAGATGTTCTCTTCTGCTTCATATTAGTGAGTTTCTGTTTGATCGCTTTGGTGATTTTTATAACATGCTGAATAAATTATGCACCTTTGCAACTAGTCCAGATACTGGAAAAGTTACTGTTTGGACACCCAGAATAATCTGGATGGCCATGTAACCCCAAAAAATGCCTATTCCAAGTTCTGATTCTTATTGGTCACTATTCATATTTTTGTATCCCTTTAGCTTACCATGTATTAGCTCTCAGTTACAGCCTTGATGGATATTTCACATGCTGAAATGTGTAGCTCAGTGGAAGAAAGCCTGACATTCCCTTATAGCATTTGATAGTTTCACAAATATGTACTTTTGTCATATACTCCTGATTGACTGACAGTGATCTCCTAGATGATCTTTTGATAGAGCTACTGCTTTCAGCCTCACTATAGAAAAACCTACTTCTGCTTTTTGTTTCAGACTCTCTGGGTCTTTTTAAATAGCTCCTATTTCTTGTTGCAGAAAATCTTCAGAATTACATCTGTCATATTATCAACAGTTTAGAGAACTGGGACATAATTTCTTATTTGAAAAGCTTCTCTCTAAACCTCCTGTGGTTCATACATTTGTGGACAAGTTAAATCATCCTCTATTTTTATGCGTTGTATGTTGCTCGTAAAGAACACAACAGAATTTGAGTCCTTTAGATTTGTCTGTAATAATCAGAAATCCTTCTGCCCCTTAACCTCCCTGTCTCCTGTGACCTCTTTTCTGTTCTTAGTTTCCTGAGATTGGTATTCCTGTCTTTAGGACCTCTGTGTGTTTTTAATGCTAATCACTAGTGGGACTTGCTATATTCCCACAACATCAGACAGGATTTTTTTTTCAACTGGTAGACCAAATCTACGTTATTATTCTTGCAGTTGCAACCCAGCCAACTGATCCTGAATTTGATGATTTCACAAAGGCTGGTCCAAGCCATTGAAGTGTTCATGGTGAAGGACAAGAAGGCTCTCTCTTCCATTTCCACCCATACAGAAACTGACTGGACTTCCAGCTGAATCTTCATTCAGTACTGATAATGGGATAACATTCTCTACCACCACATCTAAAAGAAGCGATCAGTCATGGCATGTTTTTAGACATTTTACCATCTTGTTCACTCTTCTCTGGAAACATTCCAGCTTGTCCATATCCTTCTTGGACCATCTTGCCAAGAAATGGACGCAGTATTCCAGCTGAGATCTGCCTAAAGCATGGAGTTATGCTGTTACTTCTCTATCTGAACACTATACTCTTGTTGAATCCTATATTTGTATATCTTGTTTTTCCTGCATAAATGTGGTACCTTATGTTTATCATTATTAGTTTTGGCCCATCTCTATGATCTGTTAAAATCATTTTTCTTTCTGATACTTTCCTCTAGAGTATTATTTACAACTCCTAATTTTGTGCCATCTGCACATTTGATGGGCATCCTTTCTATTCAGTCGTCTAAGTCATTTACAAAGAAGTTAAACAACATTGGGCCTAGAACAGAACCCCCTAGTATGCTATTAGTCATTTTTCTAGAGGACGAAGAGGAACCATTGGTGAATTCTCTCTGGGTTCAATTGGTCAACTAGTTATAAATGTACCTATTGTCTAGTCAACATTTTAGCAGCCTATCTGTAAAAAATATCATAGTAGACCTTGTCAAAATCATTACTGAAATCAAAATATACCACATCCATGGCATTACCATGTTCTACCATGCTTATAACTAACAAAAAGGAGATAAGATTAGTCTGGCATGACTTGTTTTGGGAAACCATGTGCTTGTCATTATTCCTTTCTAAGTGCTCACAGACTGACTGTTTAGTTATCTGTTCTAGAACATTTTCTGGTATTGCTGTCACGGTGACTGGTAGGTAATTGCTTGGATTCTCCTCTCCCTGATTTTTGAAGATGGGGACAAAATTTACCCTCCTCCAATTTGCTGGAAACTGTCTTGTCCTCCAAGAATTGTCATAGATTATTGAGAGTGGCTCTGAGATTACATCTGCCAGTTTCTGTAGTATCCTTGGATGAAGTTCATCTGGCCCTGGAGACTTGAATTCATTTAGAATAGCTAGCTATTCTTGTGCTACCACTTTACATATTCTGGGCTGCACTTCCCTTACTGCCTCAGATCTTCTGTTTGTACCATGTTGAACTCTGTTTTCCTTTTGAGAAAAGACCAAGGCAAAGGGTATTGAGCAGTTTAGCCTTCTCTCTGTCCCTATTGGCATTTTTCCATCTTCTCCATGCAGTGGACCTACCATTTGCTTGTTCTTCCTCTTGCTCTGAACATAGCCACCCCCACCCCCATTATTACTTTTAACATCTCTAGAAAGCCTGAACTCATACATGAAAAGCACTGCATAGTCTGCCTCTGTGGTCTATAATTTTGTTGTTGTTGTGTGCCTTCAAGTCATTTCTGACTTGTGGAGACCCTAAGGTGAATCTCTCATGGGCTTTTACTGGCAACATTTGTTCAGAGGGGTTTACCCTTGCCTTCCTCTGAGGCTGAGGGGGTGTGGCTTGCCCAAGGTCATCCAGTGGGTTTCCATGGCAGAGCAGAGAACTGAACCCTGGTCTGTAGAGTCATAGTACAGTCCTCAAACTACTATACCACACTGGCTCTTTGGCCATTTCCACTTCCTCAAAGGCCCCTCCCTAAACTGTAAACCCCAGGATTCTATAGGATGTTGAAAGTGGAACAATAGCACTATAACAGTCTAGTAGGGAAATGGCCTTTGTCTATAGCAGACATCCACAATCATTCCACCGTTGGTTCCTTCTCTTTAATTTTTATCCAAATGATCTCAGCCAGGTTTCCTTGCTTTAAGTCATGCATCTCCTCACAATTGTATACTTCCTTGACATCCAGTTCTATTCCTCCTTCTTTCCTGCTTTGTCTATTTCTCTTATTGGTCTATGTCTTTATTACTACATTCCAATCATGAGACTCAGGCCCTTTCCACAGGATGACATTCTCGTGTACCATCTCATCACAATTTTGGAAGCACATCTGCTGGAATGAGAGCATGTCCCCAGCGCTCCTCTCTGCACCTGTCTGGCTGCCTGAGGAAAGGAGCCTGAGGGACACACCCTGTCCTTCTGTACTACAGCCAGCTGTCTTCCTATGCTGCAGTGGGAGAGGGAGTGCGTGATCATGCTTTTGGCCCTTCTGCATGGCCAGCTGTGATGGAAGTGTGTTTGGAGGTCATTGACAGAGGTTTTCCATCAATGATATAACCCATGATCACGCTGGCTGGCAATTTGAGAAGGATGGGACTGTAATGACGTCATGTGGAAGCATCATTGTGGTCCGCTCCTCTCGTGTCCCCAGGCCAGGAGGATGCTGTCTTGCAGAAATGGCCTCATTCCACTAGGTTTTAGTGATGCCTTTTCAATCCTGTTTGACTTTCTGTGTTATGAGTGCTAATTCATCTTTTTCCCCATACTCTGTTTCTTAGTGTCTAGATATCTAAGACCACAGGTCATTCCCTCTAGCTGCTTCCTTATTTTTTTTTCCTGTCCACTGGTGATTTCTTGTACTATCACCACATTTCTCCCAGTCATGTAGGGATGGGGCGATGGGGGAGATGGTTCGCCTTTGGCGGCAATGTTTTTGGGGCATCCTGGCCTGTAGCCACGCCCCCACATGCCCTAGGCAAGCCCCCATGTGCCCTGGCCATGCCTCTATGCACTGCAGCCATGCCCCCCTGCACAGTGGCCATGCCCCTCATGCCATAGCCCCACCCCCTCCCGCCCCCCCTCCCCACACTCCAAGCTCCGCCACTGATTTCCCCCCTATATCATTGAGGCTATTTGCCCTGATACTTGGTATCTCCCTCCCCTCTGGAATACTCTCTCCCACCATCACGTAACTCAGTTTAATCGGGTTTGCAAGATGCCTTATTGCCAACCAACCACTGTGAGATTCAAGCCATCTCTTAAGAGAAGTGCAGACCATGGTCCAAGAAGCCAAACTTTCCTGGCAGCATCATCTCCAGAGCCAGATGTTCACTTCTCATATTATTCTTTCTCTTCCTGGGATGTGTCCTTCAACAGGGAGGAGCAATGAAATAACAACCTATGCCCTAGGGTCTTTCAGCTTCCTACCCAGACCTTCATAGTTCCTACAATATTTTGAAGGCTATATCATTGTTTCTCATGTTGTAAGATTGGTTCTTAAGTGGATCAGAAGAACAGAGTTATGGTCAGTAGGCTTGAGCAGTCTCATCTGCTTCCCTGTTACATCACGAAGACTGCACACCTCGTGAGTCATCCTTTCAAGACTGCACACTGCTATTTCTTTTTTTCTTAGCAGGGAATTGCTTGCCACCATGACACAGCTCTTCCTCCTCTAGGACCTGGCAGGGGCTAAATTCTCGAGGGTCACCTCTGTGCTTTCTGAGGACTGAGATTGTTGTGCCTGTTCTTGTGGCTTATAATTGTTGATCAAAGGAAGAACTCGAAATCAGTTCAGTAGCTCCAAACTTGTAGCAAGATTTTTGATAGTTCTGCTTTTATGTGTTCCATTCTTCCAAGTATTGGCCTCCTGCATTTGAAAATAATTCTCCTCGTTGAAGCATCCCCTGACTGTTTCCCTTCCAGGAAAGTCTGTTCTATCCTGTCCCCTGAAAAGCTTCATCCTCCCTGATAAATTGAATTGTAGATACATGGGCTTCAACTGCAACTTCTCTTCCACCAATGCAACCACCCTGCACTGGCTGCAAATACAGCTACTGCTATTCTCAGGCAGGAACACAAACATAGCACAGATGTCGCAGTTCACAGCCACAGCTTCCTCACCATTCATGTTTAGTCTCCTATATGAGCAGTGTCAGAGCACTCTGGTCTCACTTTGCAAAATGTCCGCACAAAATGCCTGTTGTCCTTGTCGGTTAAGCTCATGTTCACCAAGCCCCGAGACTGAAGAAGCAGCTGTACAGAGTTAGTGGCTGCTAGCACCAACTCCAGACAAGTCAGTGACTCACTTCCTCTTAGTAGAAGTGCCTCAAGCATAACAAGCCCAAGACACACAAAAGTACCCAAGCAAGCCTCCCAACAGCTTGGCCAGACTATCAGCTTTAACCCACAAGTTCCCCTTATTCTCTTCTAACAGTCCAAACATCTGTTTTCTTTGTCCTGTTAGCCAAGCTTCCTATCACAAAATATTTAATAAAGCATTGATAAAATTACAAATTTGAGTGAGCTAATAGTTTGGCTAATTTCTCTAGTCAAGATATTTACAATATTTTTTGGCTTCCTTGTTACTTTATCAGAAGTAAAGCTTTGGGCCATTCTCAAAACTGGATATATCATAGAGTAAAACACAGAGGCTATCAGTGTGGGGTAAGTGAAGGTAATGGCATTACATTTGCTATAGTAGGTCCAGCAGGACTGCATGATTGACTATCTTACTCTGAATATTCTTATTTAACCAATGAATTTTTATATGGAATTCATGTCAAGACTGATAGTAAAATCGTAGAATTCTGTCTAGTAGCAAACCCAGTTTTTGAAAAACGTGGTAAAGACTGGTTGTTATGTAAGGCTAGTGCCTATTTGTTATCATTAGGAATGACTTCTGCCATGTTTTTGTCATTCTACACACAGAGAGAGACATAAACATTGCGATAATGGGAGAAAAATGGCAGAAGGTACTCCTAATGATAGAAAATAGTTATGTATTCTGGAGCTATCAGTGAAACCTTTTCTCAAATGTTTTATTTATTGTTTTCTTTTTCTGCCTTCCTATATTCCATTTTTTGATACACCAAAGATACATTGGTTAATAAACTAAATTCACATTTATAGGTATACATTTTCCGTTGTTGCTTAGTGCAAATCCAAAACAATCCTCTTGCATATAGAAATTCTGGATTGATCATGCATTATATGTGTGGGTTTTTTTCTCTCTTAATGACAGGGAATGGCTGTGATGTGAGTCCATTATATACTTGGAAACACATCAAAGTCTGCCTGAGGAACAGCTTAAAAATAGTTCAACAGAATTCCTGTTTCAGATTTTTATTAATGGTCTACCTTGCCAAGTGAAATGAACTGAAACTGATTGTGGCCATTAATGTTCAAATGTCACTTTCTGCTAAAAAGAAGAAAAGAGGAAACATTAACTTAAAAACCTCAGTGCTGCTACTACCTGTTCTGCTCCTGGGTCTCTCATTTGCTGAGGTTAAAGAGCTGGCTCTTGTCTGGCAGCTGAAGGAAGTAAGTCTTTGTAGACAGGCTAAAGATGCAATTTTTAAATTATTATTAGCAGTGAATGATAAATAGCAATCCATTAAGAGCAGATAGGCTGTATACAAATCTGATCTGTCAAGCAGTCACAAATGCTGGTGCTAACTTGCACGTGCTCTAGTAGTCTGCTTGTTTGTGTAGTCACAGATTTGATGCAATTCTGAAGAGTGTTTTATCTGTCTCTTTGGAGCTTACATGTGGGAAAATACATTACAAGGTATTCCTTTCCATGTGGCATAGTTGAAGCTGGAGGTTCTATTCTCTGTATGAGAAAAGAAGTTTTATAAATTGCAAGTTGATACTTACGATAAAAAAATGCCATTAATAAACCTTGTTTTTTTAAAAAATAAAAAGCCCTATCCAGATAACTCCTGTTTAGGTAAAATCAAACCAATTTTCAGCATAGCTGGATCATGGAAGAAACCTTGTAAAGCCAAACAAGGGCATGTATTGCAGTTACAGATTTTTAGCGTAGAGTTATGGATCTATAACTGCTTTGTATTCAGTAATGTATTTAGTGCCACAATTTTAAATGCACCCCATAAACCTACTGTAACAACCAGAAGCTGCATCAAGGGAACTGCCAATTGGGGCACAAGGAGGATATCTGCCAGCGGGTGATGGTATGACAGTCAGAAGCAGGACCCCAGTCAAAATTCTTGATTGCTGCTTGCTCACTGGTGGGGAGAGGGTTGAAAATGTTATCCTACTGGATCTCAATTGACCCAGTATAACAGACCTCCGTTGCTCAATGAGAGTGCTGGCTGTTAAGGTAGATTTGCGGAGGGTCAGACTAGGAGATGTTACTTACGCATTCATAACTGAGCAGGTGATGTAAGATATTGGTGATGATTTTTAACAGTAACTCTTCACTTTCCCATATCTCAAAGCAACTAAGGCAATTAGGTTTTTAATGGTATAAGCCATGTACTATAAAATATACTCTCCTCTTTATCGTGGGGTCTTCTGGAGGCTAAGACTGTGTCATACACCCTAGGTCACCTAGTGGGTTTCCATGGCCGAGCAATGAATCGAACCCTGGTCTCTGGGGTCATAGTCCAATGGTCAAACCTTTGTTAAATTACAATAGTGAGGTAATGCAGCTATGTCTTAGATACTGGAAGAGCACAATTTAATAACAAGTATGCAATTATTTGTAAACACGGATTAACTTATGCCTTCCTTCAGCCCAAACTAAACTTCTGAAACATCAAAAACAACAGGTGATGGTACAGCATCACTGTGGGCTGTGAGGTTTTCTAAGCAGACCAGACTCAAGCATCAAATATCTGTATTTGCAACTCTGTATCTTGATCTTTTACACAAAGCTGTGCTTGAAAGAATTTTGACTGCCCTGTTAAAACTACATTTTGGTACTGTGTAAAATTGTGAACAAGATACGGTGAAATGTACCAACATAAAGTTAAAAAAAAATTATCATCATGTATTCTGAGGAAACACTCACTGGTATGATGGTGTAGGAACACATTATACATACTCCCACAGCCATGCACCTAAGGACAGCCAAAAAATGCAGTCGGTTGTACATATCCTTTCTATTTCTCCATCTTTCAATCATAGTACAAGACGCTGGCATAAGTCAGCTCGGCCATACAGTTGCTTCTTTACCTTATTCCCTCCTCATAGAAATCAGGCCATGCTCTCATAGAGAGCAACACAGCAAAAACTGGTTATTGTGATATGGGAAAAGAATGAATTAAGAGATTGTTTTGTTATCACTCAAAATAATGTTTCATGCTCATTAGGGTCAAAATTAACAATTCTCCAATGCTTTACTTCAAAGTTTGGGCCTGTCTGTTTAGAAATCTCAAAGATCAGCTAGCTGTTCATAACCCAGTTTATTAGAATCAGCTCAAAAAAGGCTGGAGCTGTGTTCTCCCTCATTCTGGCTACGTTACATCTCAGGAAATAAACCTTCGTGCCAAGAGATGAAAGATGACAAGCCCACTGGCGCTTTGCTTCTGCATCCGTGTCTTCTATAAGAATAGGATGGCCAACCAGCAGTAATTTAGCAGGGCCCTCTGCATTTGTAAAGGTCTCTCTGGCAGATTCCGTGCTTAAATCTTTTGAAAATAAAGGCATTGCCATTGTGACACTTTGTTGCACTGAAATGCCAGAAGGGTTTTGTACCACCTTCAGCAAGACACCTAAAAAGTAGGTCAGTGGCTTTATATCTGAATGGGAACTGTGTTAATTTCAATTTTATAGGCTGAATAATACTTTTGAAAGTCACTCAAGGGGAAACTCTGCAGACAAGTAAATCTTGATCTGAAGTTACCTTTTCTAGAAAGTTTAGTCTTTCCAGCTCTTACTTTATTTATTATTATTTTTTATTTTTTTTATATCCAAAGATCTCAGGTCATTTGTTATTTAAAACAATAACAAATATTTTAAAAGTCTAAAAACATATTACACCATTTATCACTTTAAAAAATTTAAAACAATTTAAAATAACACATACATATGGATGGGATAAAAATCAATTAGGCCGAAAAGGAGAGAAGCCCTTTCCACAGATTCCCTTCATGCACAGCCAGTCAGTCCAAAACCACTACCCAAACCCACAGGTGCACACCTGGACAGTCACCCACAGGTAACCACCATCTGTCGAATAAATTAGGCTGTGTCGAAATGCTGGGATGTCTCCCCCTCCCACAATATTTCAACCACTCTTGGCAACCTTGATAGCTAGGTACCTGAATCAAAAAATGAAACACTAGTCAGAGGCATAACCATGAAGAGACATACAACTCCTTCAGGTATTAGGAGGGAGAGGATCTGTCCCCTTCTAAATAGTCCACATTCTTTTCAGAATCTTGCTATCATTCTCTCACATTCTTCATTTCTTGTCAGTGTGTGTGTGAATCCAGTCTTTGGATGTACCCAATGGGTAACACTTGCACACAAATAGGTACTTCATATGCATTTTGTGTGCTTAAAAAATCCATTTCAAGAACCTTACCTTTCTGATCTTTTTTCTCTCATACCTTGTGTGAGTATTGTAGTCTGAGAAATCTCTGTTGCATAGTGTGAATATTTGATGAATGCTCTGCTGCTGATCCCATCTTTGACTTGGCACACTGGTAAACAGATATAGGTTTGTACATCCTCAGTCAGTGAAGCAAATACAGCTTTGAAGTATTTCCTGGGCCATCACAGAAGCTCCTTTACCATCCATTTTCCTTGGTTCTTTGTTGGTGGTGGCTGTGTCCTTCCTGGACTCTTCCTTGAACTCTCCTGTAAAATTCCTATATAGTTCTGCTGCTCTTGTTCATTCACTCTGGTTTGTCAGGTCTCAGGGACAGGAAATCTCTTGGTCCCTTCATTTGCTCACCCTGGATGTACATACCACTTAGGTGAAGGTTTTGCCAGTGTGGTCAGTGGTGAGAAAGCTATGCCACTTTGACCTGTGTTGAAGAAAGGTGTGATTTCAATGAAATATATCCTTCCCTTCCTTCCTTCCTTCCTTCCTTCCTTCCTTCCTTCCTTCCTTCCTTCCTTCCTTCCTTCCTTCCTTCCACCCATCAAAGGTACTCATGTACCACCTCTTGAACCACCAGGTCTCTTGCACTACTTTGGCAATGCACAATGAATAGAAATACTTTAAAAGCATTAAATAAATCACTAAAACCCAATTATAACAGTCAAAGCTCCTTTTTAAAAGCAATTATAAAACCAAACTCTTTTTTTTTTTAATCTAGCTAGAACAGACACCTTAATTTTAAGAGCCAAAGGCCATGTGAAACAGTACAGTCTTCACTGGCCATTTCACACACACATTAAATAAATGTGTGCTCCTAGATTTGCCCCCTGAGTACCTAACAATGCATACACATGTGTATCTTACTTTATATGCAGGGGCTCCTGTCCCATGAAGCAGAGTGAGGTGATCATAGAATCATAGAATCATAGAATCATAGAAATGTAGAGTTGGAAGAGACCACACGGGCCATCCAGTCCAACCCTCTGCCATGCAGGAACACTCTCAAAGCACTCCCGACAGATGGCCATCCAGCCTCTGCTTAAAAACCTCCAAAGAATCATCTCAACTATCAGATGCTATGGAAACAGTAGTGGCAAATTCATGGTTCTCTTGAGGTACCTGATGTGGGGGACCATGTCATGAGCCATGTCATAATATCATCTCTTTCAGTTATTGAAACTCTCCAGGGAGTGGCACTGATGGTTTATGGACCAGCATTGGCCTATGGACCACTACTTTGAATATTACTGCCCAAGACAAGCCTGATGATTCAGCTTTATTGGAGGACAATCTCTCATTGCCACTACTCAAGTAAGATTAAATTAACTTCCGTACACAAATGGAAGAGGGAAAACCACCCTGTTTATCACACATGGCAGCAAAATGTCTCAGCGCGAGTCTTTGTATGTTGGCTGCAGAGAACACTAATGTAAAATTTGTGTGTAGACACAATACCTGGCTGTTGAGATTATACAGGGTAGAACAGTACTTATTGTATAATGTTGGGCAAGCCCTGTACTTTTAACCTCAACTTCTCTTTCCTTTATGTAATACGGGAATAAAAGCCGTGTGGGTAATTTTCTTCCCTTTTTGTAATACAGGAATGATAGTAGTCGTGTGGGTTTGTTGTGAAATCAACCACCAATCAAGACTTGACCTGCCTTATTTTTTCTTTTTCTTTTTTTTAACTTGAAAAATGTATATCCTGTCTCGTCTTACAATTCCTGAGCAGTATATAAAACACTGAAGCTAACTGCTATAGAGAAAGGATCAGTACTAATTAGTACTTGCAATTCAGCAGTGAATAAGCTTTGGCAAGCTGTACATTTCTTTTGGAAGTGCATTCTATTTTTGGCACACAGGGAGAAAGTATTTTAAAGGACCCATCTTTGCATATATAATTGTATGGTGGCAAGGCGATAAATCTACAAGAAGTAATTTAATCACATTTCTTCCTTTTGGAGACATTTAAAAAGCATTGTCACTACTGTTGTGCATTATCAAAGATTCCCTGAAACAAAGTCATGACATTTTATCAAGGATCAACCAGAATTAAAATGTTTCTGTGATGCAGCTATAATTGATCTATAAGTCTATAAAAGATGGAAAAATGCATCTATAAGTCTATAATTAGACTTATATTTCTATTATCCAGTGTCTTGATAACTTATAGGGAAGAAACGATCCTAGTAAGCATTTTGATAGGGTATTTTGAGAAGCACTAGAGAAGGAAGTTATTATAAGCAAAGGAAAATAGAACTCTTATGCATATGGTTGACCATGTAAGGCACTGAGTTATTAAGTTTCCTAACTTCCTTTTCTAACAAGCCATTTTTTGTTAATAAGCTACAAACTGCAATTGCTTGTTGTGATCACAGTTGGAATAAACAAATTGAAAGTGAACAGTTAGCTTTTTGGTAACTGGAGTATGAAAGGGGAGGATACCCTCAACAGTACCATAATGAATGGAATTAAAAACATTTAATTGATGTAACGTGACTGTTAATGAGTAACAGTTTCTGGTAAACTGTTACTGTTAACAGGACATTTTAAGAGGCATTTTAAAAGCAATTTTTCAAGTTTTTTTATGTTCTCTTATCAATCCTATGTTTTGGGTTTTTTAAAGCTAAGAAAAGTTTAAAAAAACAAGTAATTAAATGATGTAGTAAGTAACGCTATGAATTATTGTTGATAAGTAAAGACAATGAACTACTTTCTGCATATTAGACTGAATAATGGAAATGAATTACAATTAAAAAGTAGCTTTCCAAGCTCTGGGCATGCTATCAGAATCCACAATCATGGCTTGTCTGGAGCTTATTTCCCAGCTGTCCACCCTGGAAGAAGAGATGACAAAAAGGGGCAGGGGAGAAATAATAAAAATAGAGAAGATAAGCCATGGGTTGTTTCTTATCTGCCATGCAACTGATGGATGAAACAACAAACCATAGATAGTACAACTCATAGTTTATCAAACACACTGACTCGTTTGTCAAGGAACTCATCCATGACTGCCATGGAAATCTTGCACATTTCAGAAGAATCTGGGGCATATTCATACTGTCCAGGCCCTGAAAATATACACCCAACACACTTAACAATCCTCTTTAGTAGCTGAGTCTAAACTACCAATAGTAATGGGGAAACTGTCTTTCAGGGAATCTTGTCCAACTTACTGTTCTTCTCATGAAGTGTCCTATCTCAGTCCTGGTATCACAGCTGATAAAACAAACAAAACAAACTAAATAGCTCCCAGCTTGTTACTTTTTTTCCAGGCAGCAAGTACAGGGTCATAAATAAAGTCCAACATAAACAAAGTCCAACAGCCTTCCACAGCAAGGGAGTATCCAAGTTCAATCCTGGCATTCATCAAGGCATCCAGCAAAGTAGCAGGTCAGATAAGCTCTGACAACTCCTGGAAGGGAAGGATGAAGCTTAAATAGGTCAGGAGTCTGGCGCAGCTGTGACTTGATTGTTGCCAGTTATAAATCCTGAAAGAGTGACAATGGGTTTCTCTTTGCTGCCTGTGCTCTGTGAAGCTGGGTCAAGGTAAGTGTTTTTCTATATCTGAAGAGGCAGGATTCTCTGTTGGAGCTGGCACCACCCGCTGTTCTGTTTCTGGCACTGTAATCTCTCTCTCTGTACAGCAGGTCCTGGCATGCCCCCTGTTTCAGCCTCTGGCAGGCCCTCTGTTTCAGACTCTGAGTCCCATCCTCTGGAAGCAGGGCATGACATGGAGCTTCTAAAGAGTACCAGAATTTCAGAAACAAGTTGTGAATCAATAGCCTAACTCCAGTTGTTAGTCCCAGCTTGAATTTTGTTGTTGTTAACTGCCATCAAGTTGACTTTGACTTTTGATGACTCTGTGAATGAGAGACCTCCACGTTAACTATCATCAGTTGCCCTGCTCAGATCTTGCAGATTCAGGGATGTGTTTTCCTTGATTGAGTCTATCCATCTGTAACACATCCTTCCTCTTTCCTACTGCCTTCTACCTTACCAAGCATTATTGTCTTTTCTAGTGAGTCATGCGTCTCCTCATGATATGTCCAAAGTACGGTATCCTCAGTTTACACATCTTGGCTTCTAGGGACAGTTCAGGCTTGATTTGCTCTTGAACCCATTCATTTGTCTTTTTAGCAGTCCATGGTATCCATAGAACTCTTCTCCCCTAACCTGAATGAGCACACCAAATTAAATGGAGAAGGATAAATCAACACTTGTGTTTTTAATTGATGTTCATGTTTTTAACCGTGTTGTATGTCTATTTGTTGTTGTATTTTAATCTGTTGTTTCCTGACTCAATCCATAGGGAGAGGCAGGTAAGAAAATATTATTATTGTTATTATTATTGTTATTCTAGTATAAATCCCATTTTTTTTCAGTGGGGTCTACTCTAGTTGAGACAAGGAACTGGATCTGGCTGAATGTTCTCAATAAAATTGTATAATCCCCCCCTCAAGCACTGAATATGAATTTGATGCTAGAGATAATAGAATCACAGAGTTGGAAGAGACTACTGGGGCCATCCAGTCCAACCCCCTGCTATGCAGGGACCGACATCAAAGCACTCCCAACAGATAGCCATCCAGCCTCTGCTTAAAAACCTCCAAAGACGGAGACTCCACCACACTCTGAGGCAGCATATTCCAGTGCTGGACAGCTCTGACTGTCAGGAAGTTCTTTCTGAGGTTCAGGTGGAATCTTCTTTCCTGCAGCTTGAATCCATTGCTCCTTGTCCTAATCTCTGGAGCAGTGGAAAACAAGCCTGCTCCCTCCTTGACATGACATCCCTTCAAATATTTAAACATGGTTATCATGTCCCCTCTTAACCTTCTCTTCTGCAGACTAAACATACCCAGCTCCCTAAGCTATTCCTCATAGGGCATGGCTTCCAGACCCTTCACCATTTTTGTCACCCTCCTGTGGACACTCTCCAGCTTGTCGATATTCTTTTTGAATTGAAGTGCCCAGAACTGGACACAGTATTCCAAATGAGGTCTAAGCAATGCAGAATAGAGTGGTACCATTACCTTCCTCGATCTAGACACCATACTCCTATTGATGCAACCAAGAATCGCTTTCTTGGCTGCCGCATCACACTGCTGACTCATGTTCAGCTTGTGATCTATCAAGACTCCTAGATCCCTTTCACACGTACCATTATCCAGCCACATGTTCCCGCATCCTATATTTGTGCATTCCATTTTTTCTGCCTAAGTGCAGGACCTTACATTTCTCTTTGTTGAAATTCATTTTCTTAGCTTTGGCCCAGCTCTGCAATCTGTCAAAGTAATTTTTAATTTCAATCCTGACCTCCGGTGTATTAGCAACCCCTCCCAATTTGGTGTCATCTGCAAATTTGATCAGCATGCCCTCTAATCCTTCATCTAAGTCATTGATGAAGATGTTGAATCGCAGGACAGAACCCTGTGGCAAATGGAGATAGAAATGTCCATTTACAAGCATGAAATGATTATATAATATCAAGTGTATAAACTTTCTTGGCTAGTAAAATGGCTACATCTTGTCTAAACAATACAGCATCAATAGCTAATCATCATTTGCAAGATGGGATTTCCTTTGCTTTGAAGGAGGCTGTTCTGTGCAGGAAAAGAAACATGTAAGTTGTACATAAAAGCAGCTATATTTCCAACAAGGGCTCACTTGAATTAAGATGCAAATGCAGCCAGTAGATCATGCTCTGTTAGGCATACAGGATACTGTGTCTGGAAGAATATTGCTGATTATTCAGGGTTACCACCAACACCGTTTACATAGATTGAATTTTAAGAAGCACACGGCAAATATTCTGAGGTTTCAGATGATTAAACACACAGGGAAATGACAACAGCTTCAGCATCTGAATGCAATGCTCAATATTTCAGAGCATTTCAGATCATTAAGTAGTCTCTCCCTTATTTGGGAACCATTGTAAAGATCAATCTCATTGTCACTTAATTGCCACCCTGTTTGGTGCCTGTACTCACACCATATGGAAAGCTCCTTTTAAATATGCAAAGAAATGCTATAAATAAGTCAAAGCTGCTGTTAAATGGGATGTCAAGCTGCAGCCAATGCTGTATAAAGAAAAGGTGGGAGAAGGAAGCAATTTGTTTCAAGATCAGCGGGTTTAAATACTCACTTTCTCTTCCGCAATTGGGACTCCAAGGGGCTTATAGTTAAAAGCAATACACAAAAAGTTACATTTTCATTGGAACCAGGCACACGCACACACCTGCCAGTGTAGCACAAGCCCAGCAATGGTATTGTATCAACAGAGCTCAGAAAAGTTGCTTCCCAGAATTCCCTACCCAGCCTGATCACAAGTGGCAACAATCCTAACAACTGACCCTATCCCCATAATATGTTAGGCTCTGTTGATGCCAAAAGTTATACCATGATGCCCTTCTTAAGTCCCAAAAGTAACTTTTGAAACAGTGGGAAACAACATTTTCGGGGTTCCCTCATCTGCCAAAAACAAACAAACCAAAAAAAGCAGGAATGTTGAGGGAAATGAGAAAATATGCCTTTTTAAAAAACCAAAAATATAAAGTCCCTTCTTTATTCTACTGGCCGGAAACCTGTTGGTGCTCTTTATTGATGCCACAGTCCATTATGCCAATGGTTGCACTTTTTGTACGATTAGGCACAAGTTGTCAGGGAAATGAGAGAAATCACTGCCATCACCATTAGGAAGAAAGTCTGCCAGCGTCAAGCAGATTACTTCTCCAATGCCTGCTTTTAAGGTGGGTCCTTGAAGCCAAAGTGTTCTGCAAAGGCTGGCTTGCAAAAACTGCCTGCACCACAAGAGAGGATGCATCTCTCCATCCATCTCTGGTAATAAAAATACAGTAATAAGAAATAACTAATAATTTGATATCTTTTCATGATAACCAAATTCTGCTGCCAGAGGCAGCTGCTTTACTCTGCCTTAATAGTATTGCTGCTGTGTTTCTTGCTACAGAAACGGCAAAAAATATAATCCCAACTAGGGTTGCCGGGGTCATTTATTATAAGGGTGTTCCTTATTATAAGGGATACCCCTGATTTTAAGACTGGAAATCAAAAATCCTGTATTTTGGGGTGTGGCAATGCTAAGAGGAAAGACGTTCTGTAAATCAAACCAAATCTGGGATTCAGTTACTCTGAATTTTAATTAGAGCGATCAAGCATTTTTGATGTGATTAAAATGGATACAGCTTGCCAATGCATGCTAATAAGGAAACCAAATATGGATTTTCATGAAATGGATCATAAAGTACAGTTCACCCTCTACATTCACTAGGGTTAGGGACACAGGACCTTTGCAAAAGTGGAAAAACTGCAAATATCAAAATCTATTTGTGGGAAGAGGGGGCAAGGTGGGAAGAGCAGGCACTCAGGGTCTAAAACAGGTCAGGGAAAGGAGAGGGAAAGGGGGTAGGTTGGCATAGTGGCCCTTTACTCCTTCTCTGTTGCCCATCTCCCTCCTTTAGTGTGTGAGAGGCATTGGGAGAGGGCTTGTGGTGCTGAGAAATCAGCCTGTGAGCCATACTTAGCTGGCTAGGCAGCAGCTGGTAGAGGCGGAAGAGGCCCAGAGGCAGTTTTTTAAAGGGCTGCATGGCCTGATCGGAGCTGTCAAAAGGGAAGGTTCTCTTGGAAAAGAAACACTTTTGATGGTGGGGGGGTGGGGTAGAGGCAGGTGTTACTCTGATTTCTGGGGTCCCGTGGGGGACACCTCAATGTGCTCCAAATAATGGGGAATGGGAATTAGCCAGAGCACAAGCTGTAGCACTGCAAGAGGCAAGGTAACCTAGCGAGATCTTTTACACAATGTTTACAGAGTCAGGCCGAGTCAAGAGCACGACACAATAAAGCTCCAATTTAGTTCTTTTATTTGTAAAGTCACAGCGCACTTGCGTTGTCACTCACACGGAACTAAGAAATACTGTGTACTTGCGTACTCACACACACAGACCTAAGAAAATAAAGGGAGGAAAGCAGATAGGGGATTGTAAGAGGGAGTTTTTGGGGGAATACGACACCTGATCCTGTAGCCCGGGTGGTCTGAAGAAGATCTGTAGGAGTGGAGATTCTCAGCACGTGGAAGCTGAGAGGAAGGCTCGGTGAATGGAGCGGCAGCAAGGCGGGATGGAAGCCAAGAGCAATCCGAAGAAGCGCTCAAAATCAGGGGTTCTTATAGGGGAAAATGTGCCTGTAGGGTAGTCCATTCCCGGGGAAAACAATGGGTTTTGGGTTGGAGACAAAGCCTCCGAAAGGTCAGTATTTAGCATGATTGGATTTTGACGGCACTGTCAATAGCGCAAACAGCATGCAAATGGAGTGTGCTTGACAGTTGAGTAGTCAGAAGCGCTAATCTCGTCAAGCTGCCCGTTTGGGGCCGAGAATCTTTTTATGCCTCGTGCATACTTAATATAGGTTTAAAGTGTACTTGCCTGGAGGTCTCCTGAAGCTGCGTGCTGGAAAATTACTGGCCTGCCTGGATTTGTTTTTTTCAGCTTGTTCGGCCGTGTCCGTGTCCGTGCTTGTCCGGGGGCCTCGCAAGCACATGGCAGGGAGCAGTTTGGAATGGCCAATTCTTTGATATAAAATCATATTTAGTAGACCTCAGGTTCGGACTATGCATCACAGTAACACAGGGATTGGAGAAACTCACAAATAATCAAATCTGTGACAACGAAACCTGCGAATGTGGAGGGGAAAACTGTAACTTATGTTTGGACAATGGGGCAATATGTTAATTTTACTGAGAAATGAATGGCTAAGTTAGCTGAAATCAATACTTTCACCTGTTATTTAGGAAGGAAATAAACTTATTAATAGCTACTTCCTGACTGTCAGTCTTGCACATCATGAATTTGACTGTCCTTTGTTGCTATTTTGAAAGCTCATACAATATAAGATGCATAAAAAAATGTAATACTACTAATTATGCAAACTTTCTCCTCTCTTAAGGAAGTGTTGTCTGAGAATATTCTAGATTATTCGTCCTCCTCTTCCTCCTCTCTAACAGATTGGGTTTTGGCAGACATTGAAAAATGCTCCTGCCAAACTGTCTGGCAGATGGCAACAGCTGGGTTGTGACTGACTTTGAAGACATACTGAAGGAGCTCTTCTGAAGAGTCTATTGTATTATACCAATAGCTCCCTGCTTTCTTTTCTGGTGACTCTTCATTGTATCAATGAGTAATTTACTGAGGCTTTTGGACAAAAATGGACAAAACACCAGGCAGAGGCAGTGGATGGAAAGACCTTGATTTCTTGAAACTTGGGAGCTTAATTGAAAGTTTTTAAAATACTCTTGGGGGAACAGTATACTTTTAAATTAAATTGGAAAATATTTTGGAAAAGATACAATCTTATACAAATATTATATAGTATTTTCATCCATTCATTAGACTTGTTTTCAAAAAACTTACCTTGCATACTCTCTCTTTACAGAAAGAATAATCAGAACACAGCAAGAAGTTAAAACATCCTTGTAGTTTTATATTTTTCATTACTGCTGCTTGCTCTGTAGAACATATTTAACTTCAGTATGTTTTTAAAAAGGCAACATCATCACCTGAAAGCCTTTAGCATTAGCATTATGACTAGTTTCCAGTGTCTCTAGGAAAGAGACAACAATCATGTTTAAATATTGGTTGTAGTAGTTCAGATATAATCATATGAAAATAAAACTGGAACTGTTTTAATTGATTCTCTAAGGTGTCATTTTTGTGTATTAGCACTAGCCCCATTTTGGTGTAGATGGGTAAAGACTCATTATGAGGTTACCTGGCCTAGTATATTTCAAGCAGTGTCATTTCTGTCTTTCCTAATAAGTGATGTAAGAAAGAAACAATGTGAGAATATTACTGTAGTGGTTCTGAATGTAGGAACTGCACTGAATATGATTTTTCTTATGAAACCATGCTTATTAGAGTTATATCACTTGAAAAACCCCATCCAATTTCTGATGCTAAAAAGTTGACATGCACAATTTCAGCAGCCCTGTAACACAGAAACAGAAACAGCAGGAGCATAATGTCCTTCTCAAAACCTCACTTGAATACTGATAACCTGGAGAACTAAACTCTTGAGACTGATAATGGGCTACAAATGTTACAAACTATCTACTCTTGGATGCATATGGTATGGTGCAATGCTTCCTCTGAGTACCTACTTTAAAGAAGGCTCAAATGATTTTAAAAAGAGCCATTTTGGTTGAGGTCTTCATCCATGAAATGGTCTCCCAGTTAGATCCACCTGGCCCTGACATTATCATTCTTTCGCCATCAGTGTATATATTTTTCTTACTCTTAAACATTTGACACACCATGATCAGCTAATTTTTCAATACTAGCATTGTACCAGTGGGTTATAAGTTTCAGATGTATAGTTTTTTTATTTTAAATGTTTACTTAATTTAATTGTTGCTAGATGCCTTGAATTTATTTTATAAAATGTTGTCAAAGAAATTTTAACAGCAGCAGTAACAGCAACAACAATATAATTGAGCCTCATCCTTCCTGTTTTGTGTGTGAGAGTCACTCTTGAAAGAAGATAACCACTGATTTCCAAAAGTAAGTGAATAAATATTACAGAAGACCATTATTTGGCTATGTGAAATGAAATGGTTAACAGCCTTAATAATGAGGAGAGTATCTACAAAAGAAGATTTCTTTCGAAGAACTATGGCCACTACAACTTCCCAAACAGTGTGGGTGGTTCTTTGGGATGAGACAATATTTTAGGGTTGCCGATGAGAAGTTCATGATCCAAGTGCACCCTCAAGATCCTTGATAAGGATGTACTTCTTCCGTTTTGATTGTAGTTACCTGGGGCTCTGAAGAACAAGGAAAATGCGATACACTTTGGAAGGTTTTGAGACTTTTTGAGACATTAGAAGAGACCTCTGTTTCTTCTAATGTCTGTTTCTTCTAATGTATGTGGGGAAAAACTCACCCTCAAGCGTTAGCCCTGGAAAAGCAAAGTCACTTTTTTGTCCAAAGAGAGTCAGACATAGCATGCTTGAGAGATCTGAAATCTCCTGTTTAATCCTGAGGGAAAGAAAAGAGGATTTAACCCTGAACAAATGGAAAGCTACAAGTTCAAGATAAAGTGGTTAACTGTTTCACTTCCAGTCCAGAGAAGGAACATTATGCAGTGTTATTGCTGGAGCATGCAGGTCAGTGTTGAGGCTGTCAACCTGTGGGGGTAACTAGTGCTCATTACTCATAGGACTAGTCCAATATGTTGTGCTGCTTTGGGAAGAGCAGAAAATGGAATCTTCAATCAACTTCAACAAAGATATTGTGACAACTGTGGCAGAAAATCCCACAACCACCCTCCCAGTAAAAAATACAGCAACAAATCAGATAACTAGATATTTGCTGCTCTTACATGAGACCCCACACATTTTTTGTGGGTGGGTGGGGATTAAATCTTGGCTAGAAAAGACAATTATGCTTGGAAAGGTAAAAGGCAGTAGGAGTTTAATTGACATGGGAGTAGGCAACAGTTGGGTCTTCAAGAGAGGGCATTCCATAATTGGGGTGCTACAGCTGAGAGGGCCCTTTCCCATGTCCCATTGCAGCATATTGATCTCATTGAAACAAAGAGGACCTCCAACCCCAGTAGACCTTAATCCTTGCGTAGGCACATATGGAGAGAAGTGTTCCCTCAAATATATCCCAAGTTGTTTACAGCTTTAAACATCATCACAAGCACCCTGATTTCAGACCAGAAATGAATTAACAGCCAGTGCAATTCTTTTAAGACTGGCATGGCATGCTGTCTAAATGGTATTACAGTCAGCAGTCAAGTTGCTGCATTTTGCACTAGCTGCGGTTTCCAAGTCTTCCTCAAGGGCAACCCTACTGTGTTAAAGTAATCTAACTTGGGAAGTTACTAGTGGACTTTGTTGTTAACTGTCATCAAACAGACTTCAGCCGACGGTGACCTTATGAATGAGTGATCTCCAAGTCACCCTGTCATCAACAGTCCTGTTCAGATCTTGCAGACTCAGGGATGTGCGTTTCTTGATTGAGTCTGTTCATTTGTAATGCAGTCATCCACTTTTCCTACTGCCTTCTATCTTTCCAAGCATTATTATCTTTTCTAGTGAGTCATGTTTTCTCATGATATGTCCAAAGTACAAGAGTCTCAGTTTAGTCAGCTTGGTTTCTAGGGAGAGTTCAGGCTTGATTTGCTCTAGGACCTATTTATTGGTCTTTATAGCAATCCATAGTATTTATTATTAATTAATTATATTTATATTCTGCCTTTCTCCTGGACTGGGAACCAAGGCAGCTTCCAACAATAAATTAAAATATAAAAAATATTCAAAACCATTAAAAAATGTTAAAAGCATATAAATAATTTTAAAAGCCCTAAGTGAAATTCAATTTAAAACAAGTTGATAAATGAAGCTCTCCTAGCTTAGAAAAAAGCTTGTTTAAAAATAAAAGTTTTCACCTGTCAGTGAAAGGAGAGCAGGGAGGGGGCCCACCTAGCCTCCTGTGGAAGAGCAGCCACTGTGGAAGAGCAGCCAGGGTGGGAGCAGCCACTGAGAAGGCTCTCTCCCATATCCTCACCAAGCAAACCTGAGATGGTGGTGGGACTGAGAGAAAACCTTCCCCAGCAGATCTTAGGGTTCCAGCTGGGTTGTACACCACTGAACTGTTTTCCAGTACTTTCAGAGAAGTTTGTTTTCTTCCTATCAGCTTTCTTCATTGTCCAGATTTCACAACCACACATAGAAATTGGAAATACAATGGCATGGACATTCCTAACTTTAGTATTCAGTGATATATTGTTACACTTAATGATCTTGTCTAGTTCTTTTACAGCTGCCCTTCCAAGTCCTAGCCTTCTTCTGATTTCTTGACTGCAGTTTCCATTCTGATTAATGACTGAGCCAAAATATGGAAAATCTTGAACTATATCAATGTCTTCATTGTCTACTTTAAAGTTATGTAACTCATCTGAGGTCATTATTTTTGTTATTTATTGTTCAAATGTAAACCTGCCTTTGTACTTTCCTCCTTGGCTTTCTTCAGTAATGATTCCAAGTTCTTGCTATTTTCTGCTGGCAGTAAGGTGTCATCTGCATATCTTAAATTGTTGATGTTCCTTCTGCCCATTTTCATACCTCCTTCACCTGAGTCTAATCTTGCTTTCACCTTTGAACACATCAACAGCTTAATGGCCTTTTGGCTTGAGTCTAGTTGCATCGTTAGCCACAGCACTACTTGTATCTTCTGCTCTACCCCAGTAGTTCATTGAGTGCCATCTAACTTGGGAGTTTAATCTTCTGGCATCCCGTGTTTCATTTTGGATTGTCTCATCATAGTATCCCATGTTTCATTTTGAATTGTCTCATCATAGGGTATTTGTGCGAAGAGAAACTCAAAGGGGGGTTACTATGCCTGCATCTGCACAGCATTAACGAGCTGTAGCTATGGTACCCCTCCCCTTGTCTCTGAGATGTCTTTCCCCACTGTCATCCCCCCTGCCTCCATTACAGCTGCTGGCTCTTGCTTCACAGGAGCACACAATCCCACCACTGCAGAAAGGCAGTGCTATTGATGGAGTGAATGGACTATTGTAGCTATATTTTTTCTGCATGGACTACCATGGCTATTTTTCTCTGAATCCCAGCTATAGAAAAAGCAATAACATATTGCCTTCCTAGAGCTGATGAAGATTCAGGTTATCACCACTCGGTACACAAACAATATTTTTACTTTCCACAGACATATTTGTCTTTTTCCCAAAGGAGTCAGGGCTCAGTAATGTCTAATAGCTTCTTAGATTTTGCATACACATATGGGAGGGTGGTGAGGTGGGATGGAAGAGAAACCCATGACACAGAGTGCAGAAAGATAATGAAGATTCTTTATATGTTTCTAAAAGTATAAACCAGAGAAAGCTTTATCTGTTGCTGATTGTTATTCTAAATGAAAGGCAGAGGAATCTGCAGCTCTCATCATATTCCAGAGCTCTGGATGCTGTGGATACACTGTTATGCTCTACACTGATTTTCTGTGAATTTTATATGTGTGTTTGGGAAAGGCGGAGGAGTTGGCTGTGGGGAAGAATTTTGCATTGTTCCTTCCCTAAATAAGATTTCCGTCACCCAGATGAAATTTTCTCTCATTTCTAGCCTAGCAGAGTAAGACAATGAAAATCATCCATATCTAGAACTCTTATATTTGCTGTGTTTACATTCCCTTGGTAACTTTGGCTGTCCCTTCTCTATGGATGCCCCAACTGTATTTCTAAATGCTCAAGTGCAGTTTTAAGTTACTGCAGTGCTACAAATATGGTTAATTTCATTTAGGTTGGTGGAATTATTATTGGGGGGAACCAATTCCATCCTTTGCTCTCTTCCTTAGCTACACCTGAGTAAGAGGAAGAGAAGGGATGGAGTGGCACAGGGAAAGAAAAAGCTATTCAATCCTACAGTGCTGCATACTGCCAACTTTAGTATCTGGCTTCACCTGTTATTAGGCGACAGTGATCCTGACTGAATTTCCCCATGAATCAACACAATAGCCCTTCATACGGAAAAAGATAGTCCCTGCTTTTGCTTTAGATCTGTAGCAACATAACTCTGCTTGAACAGAATAGCAGACTATACCTTTAGTGTGCACTTAGAAGACATATTCCTCAAAACAGTAAAAAGACATGTCTTTGTCATAGCATTGCACTGTATTCGTCACCACTGCATACCTAGCATTTAGTACACTTTGTTTTACAATTGGTATAGGAAGTTTTAATTGATAGATCTGACTGCTGAAGCACCTGTCTCTGAGGAAACCTGAGTTTATCACATGGAATACACTTTACATTAAAGTCTAATTTAGCCCTAAAATATGGCCTTAGAATATTTAATTCAGGGTTTGGAAACAATTATATTTTGGATTTCAACTGCCAGAATTCCTAAGTCAAACTGGCTGTGGAGAAAAGTAACTTTTTCAAGCTTTGCTTAAAGAGGACCTTACTATTAACTTGCTTATATCAAAGAATCTTTTCTTGAAGCTAGTCCAAAAGAGCAAAGAATGTAATCAGTCTTTCCTTTATTACTGTTCAGCAACCTCTAGCATCTGCCACCCAGCAATCTGTTATTATCCAGCCAGCAACTGGAATTTCTCTACTTCTCCTTTTTCTGTATTCCCCCTAGATTCTAGATTTAGCCATCTGAATGCTCCCTGAGATTGCAGTTTTCCCCTCTGGGAAGGTATATTTTTATTGCTTCAATCTCCACATCAGATTTTGAGCTGGATTCAGTTCTCGGCTCTGTATCCCCATGGTCCTGTTCCTCATTTTAGTCAATAGATTTGTTTTTGCTTCTAATGCAGATAATAAAAACATTTTAAAAAATGACCCAAAGGGAACCTCTGCTAGTGGAACAGGGAATCTAACAAAACCAGAATGAGGTTAATCTCTCCTCTCTACTCTAGTCTCACCCAGTGTCCCCCAAAACTAGCACTGAGGGGCTGTGAAACCCTCAGGAACTGGTTGTTAGCTGGTGTGGAGGGCTGCAGAGTGGATAAGCAAGGGAGAAAGTTTCTTGGTGACTGCCAGAGCAGCATTTGATTTTGTCCCAAGTAATAACCATTGCTAAAGACACTTATTCATTTAAGCCTTCACAGCAGAAGACATTTTTGTGATTCTATTCAAGCACACAGCAATAAATGGCAATTTTCCACCAACAAAATATCCAGATTGTGCATGATTTTTAAAATCACAGTTACACATAATTAAGTTGGTAGAGTGAGGAACAGATTGTACCAGGAAGGGATCACAGAATAGACACATGGTTTTCCAGCCATGATTATTGTTAAACATGCTGCTACTTATGAGCTCAGTCACTGAATCTAAATTTCAGAATCAGGGGCTAGATCCAGTGTTAGTTTGAACTAGTATAGAATCACTGAAATGAAATCACAACATATATAAATTCCTCTCAGTTTCAATGGAGCTGCTCTAGTTTTGTTTATCCCGTTAACAGGAAAACGTACCATTAATAATGATACTTTCCTGATGCAGAAGTCAACATTTTCAAAGTTCTGTGCAGAAGGTAAAGGACAATACAGACTACAATTGTCAAATCATGTGTTTGAGAGAGAGGTTATCCCCCAGTTTCAACAACTGTGCTGTTTTTAAAAAAGCTATTCCTAAACATACAAAAGAGAGCCAGAGTGGTATAGCAGTCTGAGCACTAAAATTTGATCCTGGAAACTAGGGTTCAATTCCCCTCTCAGCCATTGGAAACCCACTGGATGACCTTGGGTGTGTCACACAGTCTCAGCCCCAGAAAACCATGTGACAGGTTTGCCTTAGCGTTGCCATAAGTCAGAAATGACTTGAAGGTGCACCACAACTCAGAAACAACCAAAAGAGATTACTAGCAAGTCATGGAAACCAACAGGTATGTATAGCACATTTAAAACCATATAGAACGGCCCATAGGAAGCAGAAAGATTTTGGACAAAATGAAGCTTCTGTGCACACTTAAAAAAAACACAAAAACAGAACATCTCCACACCCACTTTACAGTATGCTGCAGTTCCTTAAACTGGTTTATTAGCTGGCAATTGTCCACATATATTGCATAATTCTGGGTTTGTTCCCAATTACTACACCAGCAGAACATATCACTGCATGCCTGTAGCTTCAGGTTAAATCTTCATTCCAACAATGAAGAAGTGAGTAGTATATTCATTCTTCTTTGCATTGCTGAGATTCCAATTTTATTATCTTGTGCAATGTAATGGTGTCATAGTTATGTGAAAAGGTTGCACATTTACAGTCCTGGCCTAAATCCATTTGCTAATCCCAACAAAAGTAGACTTATTGCATCAATGGGATTTACATCAGTCTTGATTTACTATACACAGGTCTGTCCTCCAACAGAGAGGGATCACACACAGATGCATATACTTTGCTTGGTTGGGAATGCTCCCTTAAAAAAAAAAATCATATCACACTGATTCATGTTAAATTGTTGTTCTTGGAAGAAGTTTACTTTGTTCCTACAACACTGAGGTTGTAATCTTTTCATAGGTTCTTTAAGTAATCATCATCTTTATTTATAGCCTATCTTTTCTCCCCAAGATTGGAAGGCAAGGTGACATATAAATTAAAATTATAACGATATAGGCCCTTTCCACACGAGGCCAGGAATCGCTCCGTGCCGTTACTTACCGCTTCTTCTGGGCTCGAAACAACGCAGACTTTCCCTTAAGTCCTTCCACAGGGCTCCTCTGTTTGTTCCAGGGCGATTCGGAGCAGTGTGAGGTCTTTAGATCCACACTGGTGAGGCTGACAAAATGACGGCTTCCTTTGTTTGTGGGTCCAGACCAACCGCTGAAGCTGACCACGCCCACAGCCTGCCCTCCACTGATCGCAGGCTCGCATTGGTGTGAATCTGCGCATCTGCACAACTGAGCAGGAACGAATTGGCGCACTCCGGAAAATTTAAAAACTGCTTTTTTCCAGTCTTCACACAGCGCGCTGCAGGACCACTTGGGGGCGTATTGAATCGGACTTAGGTGCGGAACTAAGGTAAATAGTCTGAACCTAGTCTGATCCAAGGTGCAGACGACCTCCATGACAGGACGCATTGGCCCATCTTAATTTCCTCGTGCAGAAATGGCCATAGTTAAAAACATTCAAAAAGTGAAAACAGAATGAAATGAAAATAGAATTAAACTATTAACCGTGTTAAAACAATTTAAAACATAGGGCCCTTCTGCACTACACTGTTATGGTGTTGTTATTCCACTTTCACATCCTATGGAATCCTGCTGTTTGCAGTTTAGGGAGGGTCAGTTAGAATTCTCAGCCAGAGAGCTATTTGGCCTCAGTAAACTACAAACCCCAGAATTCCACAGGATGTTGAAAGTGGAGTAATAGCACTATAAACAGTGTAGGACAGAAATGGCCTTAGTCTTGGATCAGAGAGACTAATTTTCATGTCCCTATCCAGTTATAAAGCTCAGCTTAACCTACCTCTCTATATTGTTAGGAAGATAAATAATAATTTAATAAGCACTATCTTTGGTGGCAAAATAGATGTTTGAAAAAGACCATACAGTTAGGAACACATATTAGTGAAAGGAATGAAGAAATTAGCCATAAGAGATAAAGATGCAAGCCATGGGATGGTGGTAGTACTCTGTTTAGTCTACGAGATGTTAGGAAGATTGGAAAGACAAATATTTTGCAGCAGTTGTTACACATATTCGGTCACACAATATTTTATCCAGGCAACAGTACTATTAAATACAGTGAATATGATTTAGGGGTCAGAAGCAAGACTCTAGAATGCCTAATTGCTGGGATTTCTAATAAGAAGAAACATGCTGTCACTTAGGAAGTTTATGAGTATTGACTGAACCTTGAAAGCTCTTGAAGGACAGAAGGCAGAAAGAACAGATTGTGATAACAAGAATGCACTGGATATAAGAATTAAACTTAGCATTACCACATGGCAGTAAAGGATGACTCCATTTTTTATATTGTTATCATTGACCTGTTCTTTGACCCAACAATGTTCCCCCACTCCTTGATTGCAAGAAATAGTGTGATTTTGAAAGCGGATGGGAAGCAATTGGAACACAGTGGGCTGAAGTTTTTGTTACACCATACCTCTGGGCTAGATTTCTCTTAACACCGAAGCTGCCTGTTGTAATAAATGTTAGCTTTTGAATGAGCTTAGGTGCACACTTCCCTGCCAGACATGGTTTAGTGTATTTATTCTATTTTATTTTCACCTTGGATTATCTTTATTTCTTTGTCAAGCTTGAAACTTGAGCTATGAAATGCAATGAAGGTTCTGCTTTGTTATAATGGCTTAGATGCAGATCTCTCACATTGTATAAGCAGCATTGAAATGAATGTGTTTGTCATGCCAGTAAAACAGTCTGTGAAATACAACCTGACGCCTTGGCCCTAAACACATTTGCTTAGAAGTATGTTGCATTGATTTTCAGTTGCTTTGCCTGAGATCTCAATAGCTTGAACCACCATTATTTATTTTAATAATAAAGAAGATCATGAAAGGTGCTTTGTTAGGTATTCTTTAGGAATATAATCCCAGGTAAGGTTGTGATTTGGATTAAAACAATTAAAACAACAATCTAGTTTATGTCTAAATGTTTTACATTCTTATTTCAACAAACAATTCAGTTCTGAACAGTCACAAGAAAATCAATGGGATTTTTTTTTCTAGAATAAGGAAATCGCAGGATTTTACAGCCTGCAAATCTCTTAATATTTCCAGTGGAGTTTAGATATTTTCCAGGCTACCAGGAAAAACTGTCCTTCACTAGCAGAAAATGGCAAAGACTTGGAACAATTACTGAAGAAAGTCAAGGCAGAAAGTACAAATGCAGGTTTATAACTGAACATTTAGAAAACAAAAATAATCACCACGGATGATTTATATAGCCTCAAAGTGGAGGATGAAGACATTGAAATAGTTCAAGATTTTACATATCTTGGCTTAGTCATTAATCAGAAATCAGAAGACTAGGACTTAGAAAGGCAGCTATGAAAGAAGATCCTGAAGTGTAAAGATACAACACTGTATGTTAGGATTGCCCATGCCATTGTATTTCCAGTTTCTTTGTATGGTTGTGAAAGCTGAATAGTGTACCAAAGTGGCTAGGAAGAAAACAAATTGCTTTCAAATGTGGTGCTGGAGGAGAGTTCTATGGATACCCTTGACTGCTAAAAAGATCAATAAATGTATCCTACAGCAAATCAAGCCTAAGCTCTTCCTAGAAGCCAAGATAAGTAAACTGAGGCTGTTGTACTTTGTCCGTATCATGAGAAGATATGATATGTCTTTAGACAATAATGGTTGGTAAGGTGGAAAGCAGTAGGAAGTGGATGATTGCATTACAAATGGATAGACTTAATCAAGGAAGGCATGTCCTGGAATCTGCAAGACCTGAGCAGGGCAGGACTTCCAGGTCTCTTATTCAGAAAGGGGAAGTAAAATAGGAACATTGCTTCCCATAAAAATACTGCCCCCAATGAAATTTTTCTTCAGTCCCCAAATTTCTAGCACAGCAAAATGAGACACTGAAAATTATTCACAACTAGAACTCACATATATACTGTGTTTGCATTCGTTTAGTAGCTTTGACAAGCTCTTTTCTTTAGATGACTAAACTGTATTTCTAAATGTTCAACTGACAATTGAAATTGTTGCAATGCTAGAAATATGGCATGGAAGGAAAATTTAATAGAGGGGCAAAGCACTTATTCTGCCTCCCCCCATAGTAACACCCCTGGACTGAATCCAAAGCATCTTTCTTCTGAGCAGATAAGCATAGCGGTGTCAGTTGCACAGGAGATGAGTCATCACAGAGATCTAGATATGTTTTCTACTGTTAAACAAACAGTCCTCTTTCCTGTATTGTCTTCTTCTTCTTCTTCTTCTTTTGTGCCTTGAAGTTGTTTCTGACTTACAATGACCCTAAGGAGAAACTTTCACAAAGTTTTTCCTTGCAAAGTTATTCAGCAGGGGCTTTGTCCTTGCCTTCTTCTGAGGCTGAAAGAGTGTGACTTGCTGAAGATCATCTTTGGTTTTCTATGGAAGAGAGTTATCTTGGGCATCCTGATCCTTGTCTTGACGGCAACAGTTATTTGGTGAGCTATTCGTTTTCTCACAAACACTTCCATTTTGCCTCTGTCTGAGAAGAAATAGTTAACCCTGTGCATGAACAACCTCCTATTTTCTGAAGCCAACTGAAGATCTTCCATTAATACCCATAATTAAACATTCGAACTACGTCTCATCTCATCGTTTTGCAGAATTGAGGGTCCCAAGGCAAGGTATAGCTAATTCAGAGAAAGACCATACTAGGTTATAAATATATAATATCAAAGGAAACATCTCAGGTCAGAGATGCTTGTTAATACTGTTTGATAGCAACAGTATCAGTGACAAGATAAACATCAGGAGCAACATTTTAGTGCAACGAACAATGAAGGCTAGAGGTAAATGTGAAGCAAAAAATCAGTACTTTGTATCTTTTCTTTAAAAAAAACCCAAGATGTTCCCAAATATAACCACTGAGAAGTCTCTCTTTGCTTAAGAGTAGTGGATTAATTAAACAGACATGAAAGAAAGCAAGGGAGCAATGCTAAGAAAAAGAGATGTTCTCAGAGATAATAAGAAAACATACTCTGGGATTGAAAAGGGCAGAGCTCTTTCTGTGATTAGGGTATGTGAAGCCATGAAGCCAGAAAATTTCCTGATTGCAGTCTCTCACTTTACCTGCTTAGATCTAAAATAAAAATAAACTGCAAAACTAGGCAACAGTATCACCGGTCTGTGGGAGGTACTTGCTCATAAACAAGTTGGCAGTTACAATCACAGTCGTCAGTGAAAAAAAGGAGAAACTGAAGAAATGAGGCCATTATATTGTTTTGAGGAAAATATATCTCAAATGTCAGCCTTATCTACCAAGCATTAAATATTAGAAATCAAAGCATAATCACTAATATTTATTGTGTAATCTATATGTGTATCAGTATATGTACAATCTATACATTTATTGGTGTTGTTCAATGTAATTATGAAAGCAAGGTCATTTGAACAAAAAGGATAAAATTTCTGCCCAGAGATTTAGTATTTCCACCTACGTATTTGGGGGGGGGGGGGTGTCTCATAGAGTTGACCTATGGAAAGGAGTAAGAATTACATTAGAACCAGCATGGTGTAGTGGTCTGAACATTGCACTACAACCTTTGAGACAAGGGTTTGATTCCCTACTTGGCCATGGAAACTCACTGCGTGATCTTGGACACGTTACACACTTTTAGCTCCAGAAAACCCTGTGATAGGCTTGCCTTAGGGTCACCATAAGTCAGAAATGACTTGAAGACACACAACAACAACAAAACAAAGCATTACATTAGAATGTACATTAGAATGGCAAGTATCATGTCATCAGTCCTGCCACATGCCCAGTCTACCTGAATTCTGTGGCACATAACACTATTGCCCAAAGGCAAAATGTCACATCGGCCAACATAGGCGAAGGCTGGTGCTTCCCAGATCATTTTGCAGTCCCAAGCAGAGCTAGGAAGAGTTCCTTTTTGGATTACGTGCTGGTTGGAGGATTCTGGAAGTTGGTGTTCAAAAAAGGAACTTTTCCAAGCTCTGATTCCCTGCTGTGACCCTAGCTGGGATCAGATTTTCCACCAGCACAGTTGTTATTGATTCCTATCTTGAACTGCAGTGCTGTCATATTTACCTGGAAGACATCCCAGTGAGCTGACTGCTGAGTAAAAATGTCGAGTTAAACAAAACAATGATTTATCAGTGTAAGACAGGGTAGGAAACTGCAGAAAGTCCAGGAGCCAATTAGGTCTGCCCAGGGACCTTCTGGGAGCTGCATAAACTACCAAAAAAAAAAAAAAAAGGAAAGGAAAGGAAAGGAAAAAGGAAACACAAAACTATAATTTGCCAATTTTAAAAAAGTTTTTAAAATATCAGCACAAAGGGGCACTATGACATGTTTAAAAGATGAACGGTGTCTCATGGGAGAGTCCCAGGAGAGACAATTCAACTCCATCTGACCCTCCCTTTTTCTATCCAGAAGAGTGGTCCAGGGAGTGTGGAGGAGTCAAGGGCTACATACAAAGCCTTGGGGTACATTTTGCCCATGCCTGGTATAAGAGGTCCAGGCACCAGCATATTTTTCTCTCTTTAAATAGGTATGAGTCAGTGAGGTAGACTCAAGTTGATTGACTTATGTTGCTTCAGTGACTCAGCTTTTACTTGACTCAGCAATAAATGACACACTGACTCGATTTGTGACTTGTGTATTTTTAGTGACCAACTTGCTGCCCTTCGTTAAGTAATATAACACATTCATCCAGAAACCTTACAACTTTGAACAATGCTTCCATCTTTTTTTGCCTACTGGTCACATGATGATCTGTCTCAAGTCCAAAGTGTAGGCGCATTTCTCAGTGGGGAAGAGCAAATGGGTTAGGCATGGGCTTGAGGCAGCGTTGAAACCTGCTCAGCAGCCTGCCCTCACTGCGTATAGGAGGAGCTTTCTAAAACTTTTTCTAAGAGAAGAAGGCAAGACTTTTGCGCAGAGCACAGGGTACGTTTCTCAGAGGGGAATAGAAAATATGTTAGGCAATGGGCCTGAGGTGGAAGGATCCTTCCTTCTAAAGCTTTTGGAGCTTCAGTAATGGGGAGTAAGAAGGATCCTATTCCCCACTTCTGAAAAAGCCTTCCGTTTCACAAATGGGAAGTAAGAAGGATCCTATTCTGAAGCTGCAGATGGCAAATCACAAATGTGAAGGGCTGACTATTTAAATTGTTAAAACTGACTTTATTGGACTCTGTTCAGAAAGTATGGAATATAGGTTGGGGTTTAAGGTTGGCTCCCAGACTTGAGACTTGACTTGAAAGTGTCTTACAAGGATTTGAGACTCAACTTAAGACCTGAGACTTGACTTGAGACTTGTAGTAAAAGACTTAAATATATCACTGGTATGAGCATGTTGTTTATAGCAATTCTTTCCTATTTATATGACAGGGGCAGAGAACCTTTGGCCTGCATTTCCCATAATCTCTTGCCATTGCCTGAGTGTTCTGAGCATTTAAGTCCAAGTTAAGTTCATCAGATGTTTGGATGATGATGATGTCTACCAGCTGCTACCGTTGACCAAGCTGTTAAGGGTTGGTGGGAGTTGTGGGCCCAAAAAGGCCCATCCTGGTCTCAGAAAATCAAGACTATTAATACTTTAACATGGGGTGGGAAAACTTTGGCTCTCTAGATGTTTGCCACACAACTCTCATCAGCTCTGGGCAACTTGGTTGGTGCTAAAGGATAGTGGGAGTCATAATTCAAAACATCTGGTGTCCTGGTCTAGCACAAGGATATTGAATATGTGGCCCTCTCGGTACTGTTGGACTTCAATTCAAACCACAGCCAGCACAGCTAATGGTCAGGGGAGAAGAACAATGTAGTCCCATGATGTCTCAAGGACCAAAGGCTTCCCAGCTCTGGTCTAATCTGCCCTGTCTAATGGCTATCATGAATATTGATCAGAATGGCCAGATACAAAAGAGGACAAGGCTCCTGTACTGCTAACACCTGCATGTAGAAGAGGAAATTTCAGCAGCTATAGCTTGTCATATAAACAATATGTTGAAATTTCTACTTCTGTAAAACTGTTAAAGGAGTAGAACCCTGATTTCTTTTGCATCTGCCCACTTTAGTATTAGTATAACAAAGGCCATAAATCACTTTGTAAAAGGTAAATGCTATAGAAAGACCAATACTTCCCACTGGAGTTGTTACTGCACCATTTTAACTGTTTGAATTATTTTTCCTCCTCTGCGTTACTTGTAATTAATTTATTTAGTGTACGTATATATGTATACCCTCCCCTTTTAAACCGACAAAAATCAGTTACTTTTCTGTGTTGTTGTTTGTAAAGGGTAGGCAGGGATTTAATTATTTTCTTTTGTCTTGTGCATCACCTTGTGCAACATCATGAGCTTAGAAAAAGATCATGTAGGACAGTAATCATGATAGGTTAATTTTTTTCAGTCTCTTTTGGGAAGGAAAGCCTAAAGCTTTTCTTTTCATCAAAATGCCCTGGTCCAGAAATTAGATAACTAGATTACACTGATGCATTGTTCTATTAACTTCTAGAGGAGTAGCAATGTTAGCCTGTTACAAAGTGAATGTTATGACATCTTAAAAAACAACAGATTTACTGTGGCATACGGTTGCTATCATGGCCTACAGGCCATTTCCTACATCTGATGAAGGTAGGCAATATTCCAAGGAAACATATGCCACAATAAATGTTCCCCAAGACTCTTTAGCAAACATTTTACCTATTATTTAAAGCTGGTCTTCTGCCATCTTGTGGCAGAACTGTTAAAAACTGACTATCAGTTTCAAACATTTTCAGAGGAAATTGCAAAGCCTGTGTTTTTGTTTTTGGGATTACAGCTCCCAGAATCCCCCTTCTAGGCTAGCTAGAGGGTTTTGAAGGATGTATTAACAAGGTAATTTTTCCAAGTTCTGGTTCATGCTGTGTTAGTGAATTGCAACACAAATGAAGATTGTGTGCCAACTTAAAGGTTAAAAAAAAATATTTGGCATGCCTTTTCAGGCATTATAGCACGCTTCATATCCATTGAAACTTTATACCAAATAGACTGTTCATCTTTAAGATGGGTTTTTGTTCTCTTTTGTAAGCTTGGTTTCCCATCAAACAGCCACCGTTTGTAGAAAGGTACCCATTGTATCTTTTACTATGTAAGGAACCAGGTATGGAAAAAAGGTGGATCTCCAGATATGGGTGGACTGCAAACTCGCATTGTCTTTTACACTAAATATGTTGACTAGAGTTGCTGGGACACACCTGGTAGTAGAGGACAGTGGAGAACAACATTTAATTAATGCACACAATTCACATAAATATATTCAAATGAACAGAAAATAGTCACACAATTCAGCAGCTGCTGGACTGATGGAGTCCCAGTGTGCCTCTCTTACAGTATGTTCTTTCTCAAATGGCTGTTTGCGCAGTGCAATAGCCCAGTATTATCTGTTTCCCAGATTCCACCTTGCCTGCAGAACTGCATTTTCTTTTTAGGGTATTTAGATTTCCCTAGGGTCTAAATACCCTAAAGACACCAGATCCCATTTGATCTTGGAAGGTTAGCAGGGTCAGCCCTACTTAGTAGCTGGATGGGAGACCTCCAAGGAATACTGGGGATGAAGCTGTGTATCAGAGGAAGGAACTGGCAAACCACTTCTTAGTATTCCTTGCCTAAGAAAACCCTATGAAATTCATGGAGTTGTCACAAGCCAACAGCTAGCTTGAAGGCACACGTACGCACACCATCATTTCCCCTCCCAAGCCAGTAGGCATACACAGTTTGGATCGTATAACAGTATAAACCTGAATGCCATCTTTTCCATTTGCTTTGTATTACCTTGCAAAATGCAGTCAAGAAACCCATTAATCTCATAAGCAGTGTTTCTACACTGAACAGTTTCAATCCCATTCCTTTTGGAAATGTTTACCATACCTGTGTTTGTATGTGCCTTCAAATTGCCTTTCAAGTTATGGTGATTCCCTGAATTTCATTGTTGTTATCGTGTGCCTTCAAGTTGCTTCCAACTTTCGATGACCTCAAGACAAAACTATCATGGGGTTTTCTGACGGCTGAGAGTGTGTGATACATCCAAGGTCACCTGTTACCTCACTTACCCCACCTATATACTATGTCCTGAGGACCATAATCATTTTATATCAAACATAGTGAGCCATAGATATCTACTGGAAGGACACGTAGGCAGTGGAGCTATGGAGATAGGTCAAAAGAGTAGCCCTGTTTCTTGTCACACATCCTAGGTGAATCTTGAAATGGTTCTCACATTCCATTGGAATGCATTATCAGCAAGAATAACACCAACAGGAGGCAAAAGGTCCCTGGGAACAAATAAACAGTGCAAACAGCCTGGAAAGTGACACCTTGGAGGCGAGCATCCCCCCCCCCCCAAAATAAGATAAACATCTTGTAGGGACCGACAAGGATGTCTGGTTGTATTTTCTGTGAACTACAAAGCTGAGGTCCGTCTTCATAAAAATGGAGCCATCTGTTTCCCCAGGACATTTTTTTTAGCTCTGTTCAGCCTATAACTAGGACCCCTTTTTCTCCTCCATTTTGGAGGAGTTCTCCCAGACTCACAACAATGCCTCTGCCTGTGGAATGCTCCCCTCAGCCCCGCCCCTGAGGCTGAGTTCGGTTTTTCGCCTGTCTTTTCCCAGCTGAAGATTTCTGTATTGGTACAGTATTACCTCCAAACCCTCATGTCTCTCTCTCTCTTAATTTTCACCTCTTTCTAAATTTCTGTAGTCTCTTGTGGGAGTGAGTGCAGTTGAGTGATTGTATGGATTTTAACATCTATGTCACTAAAACACTTAAATTCGAACTGTTAGCCTGATTCTCTGTGATCCAACTCCGTAAAGCTGGCTAAAAGATCCTTAATTACCCTGCCCTCTTTGCATTGCTAAAGCAGTGTTCATAGCTAATTTTCCCCACACGTGATAATTTGGACAGGCGTTGGGAATCCCCCTAAGGGACCCCCAGCAAGCAGGGTAACACACCCAGTAGGTTTCCATGGCTGAGTGAAGAATCCAACTCTGTTCTCCAGAGTCATGGTCCAACACTCGCCCCACTTGCTGGCTGTATGCCTTTCATACCATCCAACATTCACAGATTAAAAGTAGGATATGTGTGGCCAAGCAAGATCAGAGTGTGGCCAAAATGGCAAAAGGGATTAATGAGGAAGAATATAAAAGTTAGGAGAGGCTAGAACAGTCTACTTTTGCCTGAGCCTCTTGGGAAAAGCAAGATGCTGACCTCTGCTCTCTTCCCCTTTCTGCTAAGTTAATTGAGTGCCCACAGCTTTTACACTTTGAACTCACTTTGCAGCAATTGAAGTGAGCTAAGCAAACAGGGAAGTGGGAGGAGGAGGAGAGAGAAACTGGGACATTCTAAAATCAGCTGTAAAAATGGGATAACAGAAGATTACTTGGCACTGTATTGGCCAAACTGGGAGAGCTGGAAGGTATAAGTATCTTTTTTTTTTTTTAAAAAAAAGTGGTTTTCAAGGTACAACTATAGAGTGTTGGTTGTTTTTGGTGCAACAGACTAACACAGCTAATCTTCTATAAACTGTAACAGACTGCATTTTGTTTAAATTTTTTATCTTCCCTTGTACAGTTACAGTTACTAAATTTTGTCACTGAAGAATAGGGGGAAAGAGAATGATTTTAAACAAACAGTTGTGCATAGACACATACGGACAGATGTAGTCTAATTGTATGCGCCTTTCCTCTCTACACTGTTACAGTGCTATTATTCCACTTTTAACATCTTATGGAATTCCCAGATTTGTAGTTTACTGAGGCCCAAGAGCTCTCTGGGTGAGAATTTGCCCTTCCCTAAACTGCAACCCCAGGATTCCATAGGATGTTGAAAGAAGAATAATAGCAGTATGACAGCGTAGTGCGGAAAGGCCCTACATGTGCTATACTACATTACAGAAGTCATCTTTTCGCTCTTCCCAAAAATCTCCTTGTTAGGTCACCTAATAGGGGGAAAACAATTTCACATATCAAAAAAACTCTCCCAATGGACTCTAAATAAAATCAAGGGAGTCTTAGTTTTGCTTCTCCACTTGACAGGAAGCACAATTCCTGATCAACCAGCACGAACTTTAAGATTAAAAAAACAAAACCCGCAGCTCCCTGGTTAACTACATTTCCCAGAAGTCCGTGCTAGCGAGGTTCCTCCCCCCCAACGCGGCGGACGGGTTTCTGGGAATTGTAGTTTTCCGTTTACCCAGCCACTTCCTTCTCTGGCGCCCTTTTCTGACATCTCGGTCAAGGGAGGGGGAGGCAGACGATGGCCTTCGTGCTCCCGAAGAGGACCGGGGTGTCCCTCAAGCAGGTGAAGAGCGTCCTAGTCCGCTTCTGCCCTTTCGAGTCCAACGTGGAGAGCACCAGGTGAGGAGGGCCGTCGGGACTGTTCCTGCATTTCGGGGATAGTCGCCCCTTTCGTCCGGGACCGAAGCAGAGAGGGGACGAAAGCTGCGCTGGCCACAGACCTGGGCCATTTCCGCACCGGCCTGTTACCGTGCTGTTACTCCACTTTCGACATCCTAAGGGGCATTTGAGGCCGCTCCCTAAACTGCAGCCCCAGGATTCCATAGGATGTTGAAAGTGGAATCATAGCGCTATAACAGGCTAGTGCGGAAATGGCTCTCGTCTCAGAACGTTTACACCGGAGGAAGTTCCCTTTGCAAAGAGGGGTGCTGCTGCAAAGGAAAAGTACTCCTGTTGCAGCCTTAAGGGCTAAACACACTTGCTAGGAACTCAGCCGCCCTGGGCATCATGGAAATAACTGCCGAGTATAAGCACGCTAGGGTTTCACCAGCGCTTTTCGGTACTTACAGGAGAGTAAATCCGTTGAAAACGACGTACAATGGATTTGCATTGCGTAAAGAGAAAGAGGAATGCGGGGGGGGGGGTCTTTGATTTTTTTTTTTTAATAATGTTGAAGCCAGAAAAGGTGTGCAAGAAAGAAAGGTGGCAGCCCGGGTGCATTTTGCATGGAAGTTGCACGTTCCGACTTTAGAATCCGGCGATGATAGGCATAGCTCAGTTAACGAAGCCACTGACAAAGAAGCTCCTTTTTAGGCCTGCGTCCCCTTTTTCCTTCTAGTTCTCTGTCTAGCTGGAAGGTTTTTTAGCAGCAGCAGCATTGGGAGGATGAGGAAAGAGGGCTGGAGGAACAAGGGCTTTCAGTGTTGGACTGTGTGCAGTAATCAACGCAATAAATCTTGAGCTGGGAAACAATGGGATTCTCCTCTAGCCAGTCCTAAATTAGACATGCGTGCTTGCCTACAAGGGACAAAGTAAACAGTAACTGTCTGCACAATGCCATACTGAGCATGCATGAACAGTGAAACCGATTTAAAAAAGGGAGACGAGCAAGCCTGCCTCACCAGCTACCTCCTCGCATGTTAAAGAAGTATAGTTTGGCCACCAAAGTGAAAATCACAAGTAAAGTGGGAGAGTGGTGAAAGACAGAGTAATGCCTGGTGTGTTTTGGAAAGAATCTTCAAGTGGTCTCCAGCAGATTAAAAGCACTTTTTTTTAAACGTATGCAAGGTTTCCCTTACTTGGTTGTTCCATTTCACACCTGTATATTTAGTGTTGAATTAAAAGCCTGCTGAAACATACTGAACTGTTCTTCTTTTCTATGGTGGAGGAACTCTATGTTTTCTGTGTTATTTCTGGTACCAAATTTTCTGTTAAAGGAGTAATGCCCAGGGATTCTACTCCATTAACTGAGGTATACCTGGAATCTCAGATAGAAGAAGATAGCCCGTAATTACTCCCTCACTGGGAGGAAATGCACGTTTTGTATGCTTAGAGGCATTCTTTATTGATTGTGAACAGGCTCATACTTGATCTCAAAATGATCCTGGGTGCAACCCTGCTGTGCAGATATAGTACACTTTCGGTCAGTCTGGCTGTTGCACCTTTAATAGCTTCAAGGCAGGCAATAATTCAATAGATGTGGCTTGTAGCCTTTCCTGGCATGGGGTGTGTTGGTGGTAAAGCACCAGCTCATATGTTATGTATAAAGAAACTCTGCTGTTCTAAAGAGTTCTTGGGCCACACTTTAAATACGGGTGTGCAAGGGAAATTTGTGGCACTTTGTGCTGCAGAATCTCATTTAATTTACCAGTTTTGCATTGTTAACAGACCTCTGCAGTACCAATCTTGGCTATGTACTCCTGATCTGGTAATTGCTCATTTATCTTATCTTTGTAACTTGTTCTGGAAGCCTTTTTGCTAAATGGTAGAGTCTTTATATAAATATGTAACAAATGAACTGGCCCATGTTAAACAAGATACATTCCTCATGAAATGTTTCTTACTGAATACTGTAAGTAAATGGAATCTGACGATAATTGTATTGTGCCATAAACCAAAATAAATACTGTAGTTAGGTATTTCCCATGTGCATGTTTTAAACGGAGAAGACTAACTTATTCCTTGTTATCATCTTACTTGCTGTTACCTTTCAGAGCTTTGTTGTGGCTGTTCTTGGGTCTGGGCACCAATGTTCAATGACTGATCTCTTGCTCTTTATATGACATTTGGAGGGGGAGTCTTTAGAGTAAGAACCTCTGTATTTATATTTTGCATTATTGACAAAATATTAAAAATGATAGTAGGTAAGCTAGTTAGTTGATGAAATTTGGTCTGATCTTTATTTCCAAAAACTTTTTTCAGAAATTTCCTGCAGTGCCTGTATGTAAAGAAAGCATACACATCCAATATCAACTGTGATGTGAAAACAGATATAAAGCATGATGGATCTGAGCCAGTAATTGACATCACATTTGGTAAGAAATTAATCCTGTTTTGTAACTAAGTCCAAGGGGTAGTCAGCTGATAGCCTCAAAATCAGGGGAGAAGACTATGGGCTTGTGGGCCCATCTGTTACCCAAAATTGTTTCTGTGTCTCCAGCCTCCACCTTTAAAGTTAGCAGTATGACCACATAAAAAACATATTTTCAGACAAAAGCCAAATGCTCTGAGAACAGGCCCTACAGTTTAGAGGTGAGTCACTGATCCTAGATGCATCCACATGTGCAGTTCTTCTGTGTACAACAAGATGCCTGCTCTTGGACCACATTGTTATAGAGTAAAATGTTCTTTGGACAAATTGGAAGTGGAATTTCTGTGGCACACTGCAGAAAATGTTTGGTAGTTAATTGCATGGGATGCGAAACTGAATGAACGAAGTTGGACCATTGCTTGGAATCATTCTCTGCCTCTCAGGTGGTGACTAATTGTTTCACACTTAAATAAATAAAAGATCCCACTCATTAATGTAACATATCTCTTCCAAGATTTTTATGTAATACACCAGTCCTTATTATATTGCTGACTGTTTTCAACTACTGGACCATACTCTAGAGCAGGCAGTCTTGTAGGATCTAATGTTTTTTGTTACCAGAACTCAGTGATCCATCCACTTAGTCATGACTAACGTAAATCCCACTTGAAGTGTCATTGGTACCATATTACTTTTCTCCTATTGCTTGCAACCTCCATTTCTTTCATTTAGTAGAGCTAGGTCGCACAAATGCACTCTTTCATATTGTCTCTTTCAAGGTGGTAACAAAGTTCTGCTCTGCTTTTTTTTCTGCATTGTCTGCCCTGTCCTGTGAGCAGGAAAGATCTGAAAGACTGAAAAAGGGATGGAGAGCTCTTGTGACTGTGTGATTTTATGCCACTAGATGGCTCACTATAGATTTTAAGAAGCCAATGTTACTATAAATGAAGCTACTCTGATCAGAGATATAGGATGTGACTGCATATTGTTTTTAAAAAAGTATTTGCATGACAGGCACACGTTTCTAGGTGGTATCAGGCCCGAGGTAGTTTGTCCACTTGCTACTTCCAACTAGAGCATACCAACTGAATGGTAAATAAAAACTATGTAAATCCAGTTCATTTAGTGGTGTGTGTTAGGAAATGGATTTAGATCACTGTATTTGTATGTGTAGATATTCCTGTACTGGAACTAGTGTACATGGTTATTAAAACCAAAACCAAAAAAAGGTCCTACCGAGTTCAGTAGTTCTTATTTCCAAGAAACTGGGTAGAAGGTTGCATCCTTTGTCTTTCTGTCCATAGAAATGATCTTATGTATAGGAATTCTGTGATCACTGGAATTGACTATCAGTAACTTCCATGATATGGGCTAAATACACAAAAACAGTGGTTCTTACCCTTTTCTTTACCAGGGATCTCCTGTAAAGATAATATGTTGCCAGGGACCCCCAAGACTTAACTCAAGATTTAAATATTTACCTTCGGGTTTAAATATTTGAATATTTATTTAACTAATCAAATATTTATTAATTTAAGGCTTCCAGAGACTAGGATTCAAATTCCTGCTCAGACACTGGATGATATTGGGCAAGTCTCATTTTCTCAGCCTCAGAAGAAGGCAAAGGCAAACCCCAGCTGAACAAATCTTACCCCCCTCCAAAAAAACACCCACACCCCTGTGTTATGTTACCTTAGAGTTGCCATAAGTCATAAGTGACTTGAAGGGACACAACAACAAAGTGCCACTGATAGGAGGAGGTTCTCTCTAGCTATCACATCTCTCCCCTTTGAAAACTGACATATGCCAACCCTCAGGTGGATCTATCATGAAGGTTTTCTTGGCAAGATTTATTGCCTTTGACTTCTTCTGAGGCTGAGAAAATGTGACTTGCCTGAGGTCACCGGTGGGGTTCTGTGGCTGAGTGGGGATTCAAATCCTCGTCTCCAGAGTCATAGTCTGGGCGTTCCTGCTGCCATGTTCCTTTCATTAGGGAGATGGCAATGGGTGTATGCGTTCAGGTGCCAAAATTGCTCTTTCATTTGCAAACAAGAGACAGCTTGGGCGTGCACACATGCCTCCTGCGGTGTCGTTTGGCACGTATGCTATCTGCTGCTGCATCACTGATGAAAGGGATGTGTCAGCATTTATGTGCATGTACCAAACTGCCCCCTTGTTTGCAAAAGAGGGAGCAGAAGAGATAATGTAAGCATAGTACGTAATAAAGTAGATCTAGATTTCTTTAGTTTTATTCTATTCCTATCTTTATTCCTGAGTTATATCTCCTAAAGTCTATAGCTTGTAGAAGATATATACTTGTTTGCATTATTAGCCCAAATCAAAAACAGATATTGACAAATTCCGTATTGTTTTCATGTCAAATATGTCAAACCTGGGCATTAAGCACAATGCAAGAGACTGTTAGTATTTTCTTATGATAGCAGTGCTGAAGTGCTTTGGGTGCACACACCATCTCTGTGGATTTTGGCCTTTTTTTTTTTTTAATTACTACACACTATTTCTGGTTTTGAAAAGCAAAGAACGTTTGGTAGTCGCAAATATATTTATGCTGGTGATCATTTTTAGTTTTAGAAAGTAGCATTAATACTGGCATCTTAAATCATTGAAAATATTGTTTAAGAACATGAATTTATAAACTGTAAATCATTATTTTTTGTCTTTTCCCCTTTTGTACTGTAAATTGTTATATTTTCTTTACAGTTGATGGTGACAGACTGATTATGAAAGGAGCCAACTTAACACTCAGAGAAATGTTACAAGCATTCAACTCTCGATGTACAACTAAAGAACTTGTGTCACAAGAGAAGTCTCAAAAAAAGAGTTCTTGAAAGCTAACAAATGAATAGTTAGCCTGTACAATATGAACACATGAAAACTGGGTTGCAACTTCCTCATTCTGGATGATGACTAGGACTTTACTGATAACTGAAGGAAACTTGGGGCGGGTAAAGACAGAAGCTAGAAAGGTTCTGACATATAACAGAATGATTTCTTTGAAACTTTTGTTAAGGACAAAATTCTAAAGTAATTATTGTCCAAACATCTGATACTTGTTTCAAGTAGTAGAATTGCTCAATGTATGTACTCCTGTTTGTCCTGATGAGTTGATAAACTCCTTTGTGCCCACAAATGTTAACTATTAAAAAGAATTTATTAATCTTGGCTACAGAGAATGTTTTTTTTCCCACTGAAAACCCTATAAATTGCACCTGCAGTATGTTATTTTTTTTTTTTTAAAACCTCTCTAATTATAGTCTTCAGAGCCAGTAGTCCTGGCATAATCTTGTGTATACTTTTTGACACATGTGGCTTAAAGATTACAATTGTAGCTATCAAATGGTGTCAGTTTGTTGCTTTGGTCTGTGAGGATTTTAGTAATTCTTCCTCATCTGACTGTGCCTAAGAAAATGAATTTGATGCAAGGCTCATCCTGTAATTTAAACTGTATTTTATCAAGTAATCTGTTTCATGACAGAAAGGAATTATTTGTACAATTTGCAGAATGGATAATTTAAGGTAGAATTACATAGATTTGTTCCTTCTGAATTTGGCACAGTCAAATTTTGCTAGAATAACCATCTTCATTTTTTTTCAGGTTCATTCTTTTGCAAATGCTATATACATATTTATGTAATTCAGAAATGCCTCAAATTGAAACAAAGTTATCCTGAGGAGATCATCTGTTTTTGACCCATTGAAAGAACAACTGATGTGTTCTGTAGGCTGCTCTTTTTAAGACAGGGATTGCAATTTTAAAATAAAATTTGGTAATACCTATTAAATAAAATCAAACAAGTTTCTGAGCATTTTTTGGCTCGGTGGCTCTGCTGAAAACTGCATGGAATTTGAGAATGGGAAAGTTTAAAAATGCTCTCTGAGCAAGTTATTTTTGCTTGCACCTTGTTCAGCCCTTTTGACTTGTAGCACATTGCGAGCTGGATGTTTCGACTGATCTCTTAGAAGTGGTGTGTGCAGAGAAGACCTCTTTGGTGGTCTCAAAGCACTCTCATAAGAAAGATTGTTCAAAGACTAGAAAGAGAGCAGAAATATCCCTAAGTCTTAATGTGTGGTAATTTACTCTTTCAAGAACATAATAAGAACGATGCTAGATCACATCTGTCCAATCATATTGACCAATCAGTTGCCTAGGAGAAACCCCCCAGCAAAACATAAATGCATCTGTACCTCTGTCACACATTCTCTGGCAAGTGATTCTCAGTGACATCCTGCCTCTCACATGGGATATATAACCATCCTGACTCATAGCCATTATTGGCCCTGCCTTCCATGAGTTTGTCTAATCCACTTCTAAAGATGCTCAAGTTGATAGCTATTGCTGTTATCTCATAGCAGTGAATTCTGAGATGTGTTGTGCCTCTTCTTGTCTGGTTTGTCTACCCAGTGGAATTTTATACACCTCTTACCATGTCTTCCCTTACCTGCCTTTTTCTCCCTTTGGGAGTGACTCCATTCCCTTTATCATTCTGGTTGCCCTTTACTGCACCTGGTCCTCTACAATGGCCTCTTTTGGCTGCAGTGGCTGTAAATTGTATATTGTGGTCCAGGTTTGGCTGTACCCGGAATTTTTACTGGCTCTTCACTCAGCCACAGAAACCTACTGGGTGAGCTTGGGCATGTCAGGCTTTCAACCTTAGAGGGAGGCAACAGACTTCCTCTGAATAAATCCTGCATAAAGAACCATGTGACAATTATTGTTCTACTACTATTAATGTTAAGATGTGAAAACTTGTGCGCTGGTGAAGTGTGTAGGCACCATACAGGCCTCACTGTAATTGTGGGTGGAATCCTGTCTCCCCACTGCGCTGTCCCCTCATCCTGCCCTGTACTTTCCCAATATTTGCTCTGAAGGTCAGCACTCTGAAACAGTATTTGGTGTGTAGGGTCCTACAAGGGGAGAAAGGGAATTTCATCACTTTCCCATTCCACTGATGGAAACAATGATCTTAGTGTGGTAAGTTAACTGGAGCTCACCCATTTTATATACAGGGTTGTGTATGTGTATGTAAGAGGTACATGTTTTATGTGAAAATGATCCCAAGTTCAGTCCCTGGGAAAGCACCCTGTTTTGAGAGCTGCTGCCTGTCAGTGCAGCCTAAGCATGGTCAAAAGGTTCGCCCTGCTGATCTGGTTCGATCACAGCTCCCAGCAGTCTTTATTGCTGTAGGTAGGGGCTTCCAGGACTTGCAGTCCGACAGCTTCTTGAGGACTGGACTTCGCTCACCTTTGGTGGTAGATAACACTCAACTTAGACAGCCCAATGGTCTAATCTGATATAAAGCCATCCTCTGTATTCCTTACCAATGGCAGCTACTGGGATACTTCCACATTTCTGGAAAGTAAAAGGTTGCTTTGTTGCCCCATGGCACTATTGTATTGTACTCCTGGACTGTGCTATCTTAACACTGAAGGTATGCTATATACTGTGTTAAACAGTATGCATGTTTACTAGAACCTGTGTTCTCTGCGGGACTGGCAGATATCAATGATGTCTGGGAAAAATTGTGACACAAAGCTGACAACAAAGATTAGTAGAATTTAATGCTTGATAACTATCTTAGAAATGACACTGAAGTTTTCAAACAAATCTTTGGCTTTTGAAGTGTGATAAAATGTCTACTCACTTCACAGGCCTTGATGGGCGCAGAAGCTTCACAATTTGCAGTTTTTTTGAGATAGATATATCACAGTCCTTTACAAAGAGAACAGTCTAGGTTTCATTTCCACAACCTTCAGTAAACTATTATCTACTTAACATAGGCCATCTTTGGGAACAGAACTGATCCCTTGTATGTATTTACTCAAAAAGAAGTCCTGCTGAGATCTCTAGGACTTCTCAGAAGTGTGTACTTAGAACTGTAACTCAAATAGTTTTAAATCCAAGTGATTTGACTGATCTGGGTAGAAAATGGAGCACATATTTTCTCAGCAAGATGTAATAATTTTAAATGCAGCTGAGAAAACAAAGAATAATACAGAAGGTCCAAGTTTAATATTTTGAAGATGCTTTGGTAATAAATGCCCCAAATTATATCATTTCATGGAAAAAGGACATCAAATTCCTGTGTTCATCTTAACTGAGAGCTATTGGGAGGACCACCTACAATGTATGGCTTGGTTCTTCTTTGCTGTCATAGCATTTTTAGATATCCCTCCTCAATGAGGACTAGTTGATTGGCTGATTTGCTTTTTTAAGCACCATCTGCAGGGAGAAAAACAATGGAGAAATCCCAGAATTTAACAGGCCAAAGCAAAGCATATCAGCCTTCCCATGAGCAACAAAAGATAAAAAGAAATTCCTCAAAGTTCTTTGTCAAGACAGTACAGTTACTTACTCCAGAAATTCTTTACTTTATAAGCACAACTACTATCAATATTCCATGAATCTTGAAAGTTCCAGTCATGATGTTTTAGGTCTTCAAAAATTTCTCTTTTCTATCACTTTACTAGTACACTTGACCCTCCACATTTGCTAGGGTTAGAGACACAGGACCCTCGCGAAAGTGAAAAATTTGCAAATAACAATATTTGTGTGTCTGTGGGAAGGGGGCTGAGGCACGGGTGGCCAAAGTGGGCATCCAGGGTCTAAACCAGGTCAGGGAAAGGAGATGGTTGGCATGGTGGTTTTGTACTTCCTCTCTCTTGCCCATCTCCTTCCTTGGATGTGTGTGGGGCATGGGTACAGGATGGTACTGAGAATTTGGGCAAAGAGCCATCCTTAGCTGGCCAGGCAGGGACTGGTAGAGGAAGAGGAGGACCAGAGGTGGGTTTTTAATGGACTATGCGGCCTGACTGGAGCCACCAAGAGGGAAGATTCCCCCCAAAAAGAAGCACCTGAGATGAGAGGGCAGGGGTTGGAGAAACTCACAAATAATCAGATCTGTGAATGTCAAACCCGCAAATGTGGAGGGCTGACTGTATGTCTACTTATGGGAGTCTTCCCTTTCCAGTATGTAGAAGCTGATGTCCTTGTGTTTTAACATTCCTATTTTGCTAACAGGATCTCTTGGACATATCTTATTCATAGGGTCATCCAAAATCAATGCCAACTTAATGACATTTATCAACACATATCAACAATTTTCCTCCCAAAGTGACACTCAACGATCTAGAGTTCACTTTCTGTGGGAATGATTATGATAATCACAAGGGGTTCTGTCTCATCACTTAAAGAAAAGCAGAGATTACTTCCTGATTTCAAAACCAAATTTGCCTAAGCAAGCCTTTTCTCATTTTGCTGACATTAACTCATGCTGTCAAAACTTGTATCAACCAAGAGGCTTGTTTTTCTGGTTCATGTTACATAGCTGTCTGTGACTACAGACTTGATAATTTACTGTAAACCCAAAGATATAAGAAAATTAAGGAGAAGAATCTAGCTTTCCACATTTTGACTTGCTGCTTAGCAGAAGTGACTACTGTACGTCCTTTGAAAAACAAAGCATGCATTGTTGGCTTTCCCGTGTCAGACATGAGTAACTGTGGGCTCACGCTTTCAAATCTTTACAAGAACGAGTGGAAGCCTATGTTGAAGACTAACAGGATACAAATGTTTTAATTAATACTTAAATAGGCTCAGTGTTCTGAACTCATTTTTCAAAGGTACATTAGAATAAAAGTAAACTAATAATAATGGCTGTTGTAGTAAGAAATACCCCAAACTTGCATAATGCAATGAAGTGTTTCATATGGATTGTTGACTTGTAATCATTAACAAAATCACAACACTGTAAGATAGGGCATTATTATCCTTTATGTTCCCTGTGGAGGAAATGAGGCTGCAAGATTCAAACCATAGACTTCTGGTTTGCAGCTTTGTCTTTTACTGGTTATGCTCCACAAGCTTTTATCAGATTGGAACTTCGTGCCTTCCAAATTAAATTCAGAGGCTCATGGAGAAACACTTTAATAACTTGTTTTGGATGCAAAATGCATCCTGCCACAAAGTGCAATAATAACAGGGATCACCAGCCATTATTATATGAAAGGCTTCACACCCTTAGTAGAACCGGACTGGCAAGAAATGTCAGAGTGGCCACATTTTGATTGATCTTTGCTACCAGCTAACCACACTCTGTAGACTTTCCTGACTGTCACTGAAATGTGCAATGTAAGAGAAAGTCATTTTCCACTCTTGCCTTTTTATTTAGTGATAAGCTATCCTGGTGTCTGGTAACAAAAAGGTCAAAATTTCCTTATTGTGAACCTCCATCATACAAAGTTTAGAAGCATTGTTTTTGCAGACTACATTTCCTGGAATACACTAGCCAGCATGGCCACTAGTGATGCCAGCTAGGAATTCAAAAACCTAATCTTTCCAAGCTCTGATTAACTGTTACATCCTAGGTTTCCAAACTGTGGGGTAGGAAAAGATGCTAATCATGCCCCTCGCTCTAAATGTTGAGAATCCAAAAAAAAAGCCCTTTGAAAATTTAGGCGAAGGGACATGATCTCCATCTTTGTGGTTCCTGTTGCATTCTGTTTCACTCCCACAACTGTACAAATATGCTTTATACTTGAGGCTTTAATACCACTCGGTGCTGGATCTAAAGAAGTGGGTTTATATTAATGAAAGCTCATGCAAAAATAAAAACCAGTTAGTCTTGAAGGTGCTGCCACATTTCCTTTTCCCTCCTCCCTTTCCCTTTCAACATTTTTATACTGTTTGATAATCCCTTGCCCTGCTTCATAGATTCTAATACATGATGAATCCCTGCCAAAGAAATGATTGATGTTGAATTGGAAATGAATCCAGGAAAGTAAGCTTAAAAGAAGTAGGTTGACACAGACAACATCAAGAGCTTTCAGATAAATAATTTACCCTCAGGTTTTCCTGCCTGAATCACAGAATCATAAAGCTGGAAAAGATTACAAGGGCAATTGTGTACAGCTCCCTACCATGCAGGCATACACAATCAAAGCGTTCCCAACAGATGGCAATCTAGTCTCTATTTTAAAATCTCCGAAGAAGGAGACTCCACCATACTCTGAGGCAGCATATTCCACTATCAATTGCTCTTCCTGTCAGGAAGTTCCTCCTAATGTTTAGGTGTAATCTCTTTTCCTGTACTTTCAAGCCATTGCTCTACGTCCTAGTCTCTGGAGTAGCAGAAAACAAGCTTGCTCCATCTTTCATATGACATCCCTTCAAATATTTAAACATGGCTATTATGTCACCCCTTAATCTTCTCTTCTCCAGGATAAATATATCCAGCTCTCTAAGCTATTCTCCAAAGGGCATGGTTTCCAGGCCTTTCGTAATTTTGGCTGCCCTCCTCAGGGTACGTTCCAGCTTGTCAGTATCCTTCTTGAATTGTACCCAGAATTGGACACGGCATTCAAAGTGAGAACTGACCAAAGTAGAATACCACTTGACCTGGACACTCTAGTCCTTTTGACAGGGTCTAGAATCACATCAGCTTTTTTAGCTGCCAGATGACACTGTTGATTCAAGTGGTCTACTAAAACTGTTAGATCTCTTTCACATGTACTGTGGTCAACTCAGGTGTCACCCATCTTGTTTTTGTGCGGTTCATTTTTTTTCTGCCTTAGTACCTTACATTGCTCCCTACTGAAATTCATTTTGTTAGTTTTGGCCCATCTCTCTAATCTGTTAATATCATTTTGAATTCTGATCCTGTCCTCTGGGTTATTAGCTACCCTTTCTCATTTGGTGTCATCTGCAAATTTGATGCCCTATATTCCAATGTGCCTAATTTTTATTGTATGTGTTCCTAGAAGTGAATACTTCTCAATATTTCACAAATGAAAACCAGGACAGATGTGTCCAGGGAAATTCAGAGTGTGGCCTAAATGACGAAAATGATTAATGAGGAAGTACACACAAGCTGGGAGAGGCTGCAGCATTTTGCTTTTGCCTGAGCCTACAGGAAAGGGCAAGCTTCCATCCCCTCTTCTCCTCTTCAATCCCCACTGAGTTAACTGAGCACAAACTGTTTCTGCAGTTTGAACTCAGTTCAAAGCAAATGAAATAAGGTGAAAACAAAGGGGAAAAGCGGGAGAAGGAGAGAGAAGCCAGGACATTTTCAAAGCAGATGAAAAAGTGGGATGACAGAGGATTAATTGGAATGGTCCCTGTCATATTGGGACAGTTGGAAGGTACAGAAATGGTTATCTTCATTTGTAACCTTAACCAGTTTGTTCTCCACTTCTTCCATTGCTTTTTCTTTTCAGAAAAAAAATCCAGCAAGAAGGAAAAGGAAGAGAATGTGCACAATGTCCTTTGTGTGGTAGTGCTAAGAGCCTTCATCTCAGAACACTCAGCTTCTTAAGTAGACACTGTTTTATAACCTGTCTATACTATAGGATCAGCAACTATGGAAAGTCTAGAGGCCAATGTTTTGCTTGTGGGACACTCCAGAGGCCATTTTTTATGTGTCTTCATGCTGACCGCAACCTATGAGAACTCTGTTGTAGGGTTTTCCTGGAAATATTTATTCAGAAGAGGTTTGTCACTGACTTCCTCTAAGAATGAGAGAGTGTTACTTGCCCAGGGTCACCCAGGGAGTTTCCTCTCTGAATGAGAATTCAAATCCAGGTCTCCCAGATTCTAGTCTAACACTCAAATCGCTGGCTCTTGCAAGAGCCAGTAATACTACCCACACCCTCCAAACCTGGAAGTCAGTAGAACTCTTCTTCCAATTTTGAAAAATTTAATTGAATATTAAAAAAAAAAACCCAGAGAGTACAGTTTCCACACTTCTGAAAACTATTTAAAAGGTGAATCGCTTCTCCTAGAGTCTTACAGGTGAGGAAATCTTCCATTTTTGGCTAGTAAAAAACGCAATCTGCGGAGTCCAGGAGAAAACTGAAGGCTGCAAAAACAGTCTTGGGGGCCACTCAAGGCTGCACTTGTCCCACTTCTGATCTAGAATATAAACTTGTACCCATTTAATAATTATGATTTATGCAGAAGAAGTCTTTAGAATCCAAGTTTTGTAAGGATGCCTTTAAATATAATTGTATGTCATGAGCATTAACTCCCTGTTTTTGAATGAACTCTCAGAATCCCCTGAAGTGATACCTTACAATTAAATTGGTTCAAATCTGGTTTAAATTCATACTGTAGATAATGGCATTACCACACCCAACTCAGTAATAATCTGAACAAAGGACAAATTTCTGTGTTTGTGCTTCAACTTTGCAATTAGCTGCTTGCCCTAAAGAAATAAGTAGGTTGCCAAAATATTGTTCAAGCTAACTTCTGAAATGGGTGCAGGCAGCCTCTTGATAATGTTTTGTGAATTTCTAAAGCTTCTGAGATCGATTTGCTGTGCCACAGAAAGTTTAGGTTAAAACCCTGAAGATTAGAACTAGGCATCTTTGCCTATAGGTTCATCAGTCTAACTTCCTTGTTGTTTGTGAGTGTGCGTGTGTGCACGTGCACATGTGCATGCTCTGAACAATTAGGTACCTTTTCCATTTTCATCAGTCTAAAATAGTATAATTTTAAAAAGAGAAGAAGAATAAAGTTCATAAAAGATAATGGGCTGGTTCATACATTTATTTATTTTATTAGTTGCATTTATAGCCTATCTTTCTGCCAGTGAAATCAAGGTAATGGATGTGGTTTCCCTGACCCTATTTTATCATCCCAACTACTCTGTGAGGAAGGGTAGGCTGTGAAACATCCATCCCAAGGGTTTCCCAGTGAATTTCCTGACTCCCTGTGTATCCCCTCAAGTCCTAGTCCAGTACCCTAATCACTAGACTACAACAGATGGAAATATGGGACAGTTGTAGTAAAAAACAAACAAACAAACACTTTCTACGTTGTCATGATCAGAGCTTGGAAATGTTACACTGGGTGCTACAGATCTCTACATCCCCTTGCTATTGTCATGCTGTCTGGGGGATTCTAGTGCTATAGGCGTAGGAATAACTTCTTTGTGTGATTGGTTACTAGTTTACATTCACACTGCTATTTCTAAACGCTATTTCCCTATAGGGAAATGATAGTTTGTACCTCAAAAGTGACAAGAGAAAATACAAGGCCCTCCCTCTGCTGTTTTTTCTAGTGATGCTTTTTCTGGAATACCAGAACTAGCTGACAGCAAATGAAACAAGTGTTGGGGTTAAACGAGCACAAGTGTTTCAAAATCAAGAGGCCTCTTTAGCCTGGAAACTGTGTTTCACCAAGCAGTCATGAACCAGAATGTACCCATAATAATCAGTGTGGCCTAGTGATTGGAGTGACTTGGGAGATACAGTGAGTCAGGAGATTCAATGGGACGTGACATTCGTTTTTCCACCTGCCTTTTCTCACAAGGTTGTTGAGTGGGATGCAGACAACTATGGTCCTTCCTCCACATTCGTGGGTTTGACTTTTGCAAATTTGATTGTTTGCGAGGCATGTGCTGCCTTCCCTCCCCTCCTTTCCTCTTCCCATCTCTTGCATTTCTCACCCCAGACTTGCAAGGCTTGTGTTTAAAATGGACATTTTTTTCCCTTTTGAGTGGGCAAAACCTCCATCACCCCCTCTGCTGCAGGCATGTCCTCTCTGCCATGTAGTTGCACATTCTTCTGTCTAATGGCTGTTGACTGGTTAGGTGCTTTCTTTGCTCCTACCCCTCCTTTTTTAAGATGGTGAACGGAAGTAGCTAAAACCCAGAACTCAATTCTTCTCTGTCTGAGGGGAAAGTACCAGTAAGCCTTTTAGCTTGTCTTTTTTCTTTGCCCAGGAATGCTGGGGCCAGAAGCAAAGGTGGAAACTCTGGAGGGGACCAGGAGGGGGATTGGGGGAAGTTATGTTCATTTTTCCATTTCATGCAGAACCCTCATGGAGAACCCTCATGCAGAACCCAGGGTTCTGCTGTTAGACTGGAAATTTAGTGATTGGAAATTTACTGGAGAATTCATAGTTGTTAGTCATTTAATATTAATTGATAGTTTGGACAATTGTAGCTCATCAAGTAACCTTGCTTTAGAATTGTTTAATCTGCTCTGCTCCTGTATATAATCAGTATGTCCAAGTAAAGGACTCCTGAAACATCAGTGAGATCTTTGAGAATGACCTAGGATGTAACCGGGTCATGTAGACTCAGGAAATTAAGGGTCAGATAGAGTGTAACGTGTATAAACTGTGACTCTGCTAATGCTGATGGTTGAATCTTTTCTTTCTTGTAAACATTCTTTAATATAAATATAAAAATAGTAAAAGAAGGGCTTCCGGTCACATGGCGGGCGCGAGCGGCAGCTCAGAATGAAGCTGCGCAATGGCGCAGCTCCGAGCAGCCACCCGCTGGATTCCAGCCGCTTCTTTTGTTATTCCAGAAGCGGCTAAACACCCCTCCGGTACAAGGGGTGCGGAAGAGGTCCGAAGGGGACCCCACAACTGGCATCTGGCTCTACCCGACTGGGGGAGCGGAAAGCGCCAGGGGGGTCGAAGGACCATGACGGAGCCAGTGGGATCGTCGCCAGAGCGGCACAAGCGCTGCCGTCAACTTTTAACTAAGAAAAAGTAAGAAACAAGCAAGAAAGCATGTAACCTGTTCTGGACTTTAATTTCAGAAATATCACAGCGGAATTTGGCTTGCAGCGGTGTGCAGGAGCGAAGGAATGGAGGGACCCAGAGGAAATGTGAGTGCGGCATGGCTGAGAGTTCATCTTAATGGGGCGGCTGACTTTAAAGAAATGGCTAAGAGGCTTTTCTGCTTTTCTCTCGAGGACTGTAGTTATCAATGGTAAAAAGATTTCTGATTTGCAATTTGGATTTACAATTGAAAATGCCAAATAATTAAATAGCTGGTATTGGATTAAGGCATAAGATTGGACTATACAAGATTTAATAATCTCCATTTGGACATTGAACTTTCCTTATTTCTACATTTTACTATTTTGGTTGATCTGAGATGATTGGTGTTTTGGCTTTTTGACTCTGGATTGCTGACCTTAGAAGAATACTCTGGGAGGCAACAGTTATTGAGCTGTGCATTTCCTTTTTTTAACTCCTGCTGTGTGAGACTTGTTTCCTGACTTTTTTTTTCTTGACTTTGGATTGTTGAGACTGGCGAGCCTGTGCTGGAAGGTCATTTAAGCAAAACATCCTCACTCCCATGGACGGAGCAGCTTGGAATTTAAGCGACTATGAGAATACAGAGAATCTTCAGAAATGAACTCTGGGCAGCAAAGTCCAAGATGGGAGGGGGGAATAGGAGGTGGATTTAGGCACAGGGCTCTGAACTTGACAAGTGGTAATGTACTTCAGCAATGTCAATTAAGCTTACGTATTTGATTGATATATTTTCATTAATATAAACATTGTGATATTGTTAAAGGGTTGATGGGGGTACTGAGATAGTGAGCCTGTGATGGAAGTCATTCAAGTAAAATACCCTCACTCCCAGGGACGGAGCAGCTTGGAATATAAGCGGCTAAGAGAATACAGAGAATTTTCAGAAATGAATTTCCAGGCTGCAAAGTGCCAGATGGGAGGGGGGAACGGGAGGTGGATTTAGGCACAGGGCTCTGAATCATAAAACTAGATCTGTACTTTGGCAATGTCAACTAAGCCTACGTATCTGACTGATATATCGATATACTTTCATTAATATAAACATTGTGATATTGTTGAAGGGTTGAAGGGGGCTGAATAGGACTCAAGTATAGAAGTGAGAAACAAGACATCTTAATATAATGGAATCCAGGGCAAGAAGATGAGTGATTGTTGCAGTAATAATAGCTCAGACTGCCAGATATACATTGACAGACATATTTTAGAAATTGTAAGATTTTAGGTTATAAGTGATGGAGGGTTTAAAAAATACATGGGAGGATAGCAGAAGTTTAAAAGAGATAAGTAGAGAAATGAGAACACACTGGAATTTGACGATTAGAGAAAAGCAGAATGGAGTGACAGCTGGGAACTGACAAGTGAGAACGACTGTATTATGATTGCATGGCAGAGGGAAATGCACGTTCAAACAGTCGAGATAATCATTGTATTGTGATACATAAATGTAACAAGTGGAGTGAATTGCGGGAAATGAAGACCAGATCAGAGTGGAAGATCAGAAACAATTCATGTAAAACTACAAGTTAAAGAATCTTTTTTTATTTGTGAAAAATTTAATAAAACTAATATATATATATAAAAAATAGTATAAGAAGGGAAGCCTGAAAGAATAAATCATCCTTCTGGGGTCATCACTATTGGTGATTGCTAGAGGGATTCTTTGGCCAAAGTTATATGTGTGTGTGTTTCTTCCTTTCTGTTGTCTACCTTCCTACCTTGTGTTTTGGAGTTCAAGCGAGCTTCATGTCCATCTGGGGATATGGTGAGGTGCGATTTGTTTATTCACCCTAACACTGCACCTAGAACTCTCACAAATGTGGAGGGGCCACTGCATATAATCACCTTGGCAGAAAGACAGGCTGCACATACAACTAAAATAAGTAAATTTAAATAAATGTATCACACTGGAAGTTGTAGTTTAAAATAACTTTTCCCAAGCACTGTCTACACAGAACTCCCTATGGAAACAGAAGGGTCTAACTGATCAGATTATAGGCTTGAGGTCAGATTGGGACATTCCAGCTTCTTTTCAACTTGAATTATTTATTAAGCTTCAGTGTAGCAGTTTCATCCCAATGTTTGGTGTATTTCCAAATACAGACAAGGTAGAACTTGGCAGTGACCATGCATAATAAATGACAGCAGATTCAAAAAAACCTGAAAGGCCATGAGGAAAAAAGTTTATGCCAAATTTTTTTTGAAAAGAAACACAGTGGGGTAAGTAGGTTAATCTCCCTATCCTGATACAAGTTGAAAGAACGTATGGGGTGGCTATGAAACATGCAAACTACTGTTGCTGCTGCATGCAGCAGGTGCATGAGCCACCCACTTTTCCTCATGTTCAGCCAGTATGTAATAGAACACTATACGTATGTTCTAGCATAAAATGGAAGGAGGGGAATGAAGGAATCAGCAGCATCTTTGAGACAAACTAGTTTATTTTAGCATATGTTTTCCTGGCTCTCAGTCCACCTTCATCAGTGCATCTGAAGAAGTGGACTGATATCCATAAAAACGAATGCTAAAATAAACTAAGTCTCAAATGCTGCTGGATTCCTTCATATACACACCCTTTCCCCCATTTTACTCTCAATAGACTAACATGGCTATCTCTTTGAATACTATGTATGTTCTATTGCAGGCACTAGAACCCTTTCACACACAAAATTGAATGCGTAGTTGTGTGTGTGTGGCTCAGGTGCCCCATGACTACTTCATATGCCCTTCAAGTGTTGGGAATGTGTGTTGAGAATGTGTGTGTGTGCGCGCGTGTGTGTGTAATTTGATGTCTCCCAACATATAATGCTATATTTTAAGATGTGGGAGCTAGAGGGTTTCAAGTATAGGAAAAGGGGACATTTTTAGAAATTTTGTGGAACAGGGATAAGAAATTTTGTGGAACAGGGATAAGAAATGAGAAATAAGAAATATTGTCCACATAAGTTGACCCTGGCTACAGACTCCATAGAAAGAACAGAGGAGGGTATACTGGCCATTTCTGCACTACACTGTTATAGTGCTATTATTCTACTTTCAACATCCTATAGAATCCTGGAGTTTGCAGTTTAGGGAGGGGCACTCAGAATTCTCAGCCAGAGAGCTCTTTGGCCTCAGTAAACGATAAACCCCAAAATTCCACAAGATGTTCAAAGTCGAGTAATAGCATTATAACAATGTAGGGCGGAAACGACCTACTGAAACTAGGCTTTTGAAGTCGAAACCATGGAGTCAGGTAGACTAGAAAAAATTAAAGAGGAACAGAATTCTCTGTAGAATCATGGTGGGCAGAACCTCTAGGCCATAAATGCTATCTAGTATTAGGCAGGCACATCAGCATATGCTCAACAGGCCCACACTGGCAGGCCTTCCCATGCTGGCGGGACTTCTGTACTAATCCTTCCTCTTTTTTTTCCCAGAGGCAAGGGATGGGTGTGCACAGCTTACTGTAGGAAAATGTTGGCAGTGGCTGAAGTAGTAGTCATCTTCCTCCCAATAAGCATCCTTGTCAGCTGCCTGTATTATACCTCAGAGCATTGCTCTGGAGCACTGTGGATAATTGTAGAGGTGTTTGTTATCTGGAGTGCCAGGAAAAGGTGTGCAGCTTCGGAAGTGCTGAGTCCTTGGCATATTCCCAGGAATGCCAGTTAGTGACACCAGGCCAGGTAGTGGGTATCTGTTATCTAACTCTTTGCCCAGGTAAATATTATTGTGAGATGGGCAAAGAAATCAGGAAGTCATCCAAAGTGTTGTGCAGTAGCACACTGACATGGAAAATACGTATATTGCTCATAACAAAGAGACAACATTTCCAGCTACCCTAAGTCATAGGTGAAGACTCAATGGCGATTACTGGAGGGATCACACATTCCTGTTGTTGCTGAATTTGCTGCAGCTGTAGTAGGAAAAACACAAAATTTCGGCCTTTAAAACAGTGAATATATCCTCCTCAACTTTTTTTTTATAATAGAAATTTGCTTCTGACAGCATGATCCTATTTTTAAAAGCTATACGTGAGGGATGTATGCTCTGTTTTAAAGAAAAAAAACTTATGTGGCAAGTTTCAAAAGAGAGAAATGTAAGGTCCTGCACTTAGGCAGAAAAAATGGAATGCACAAATACAGAATGGGGGACACACAGCTGGATAATAGTACACATGAAAGGGACCTAGGAGTCTTGGTGGACCACAAGCTGAACACAAGTCAGCATGTGGTGTGGCAGCCAAGAAAACCAATGTGATTCTTGGTTTCATGAATAGAAGTTTGGTGTCTAGATCAAAAGAGGTAATAGTATCACTCTATTCTACTTTGGTTAGACCTTATCTAGAATCTTGTGTCCAGTTCTGGGCATAGTTCAAGAAAGATGTTGACGAGCTGGGGCATGTCCAGAGGAGGGTGACCAACATGGTGAAGGGTCTGGAAGCCATGCCCTGTGAGGAGCATCTTAGGGAGCTGGGGATGTTTGCTCTGCAGAAGAGAAGGTTAAGAGGGGATGTGATAGTCATGTTTAAATATTTGAAGGGATGTCATGTTGAGGAGTGAGTGAGCTTGTTTTCCACTGCTCCAGAGACTAGGACAAGGAGCAATACAGGAAAAGAGATTCCACCTGAACCTCAGGAAGAACTTCCTGATGGCCAGAGCTGTCCGGCAGTGGAATATGCTAACTCAGAGTGTGGTGGAGTCTCCTTCTTTGGAGGTTTTTAAACAGAGGCTGGATGGCCATCTGTTGGGATTGCTCTGATGCATGGCAGGGTGATGGCCCCTGTGTTCTCTTCCAACTCTATGATTCTATGATTCTAAGTTGCAGCAGGAATTAAGTAGTGACAATAGAAATAGCAGGAGCCAGTGTGGTACAGGGTTTGGATGCTGGGCTAGAAATCTGGAGATCAGGATTTTAATTATTACTCAACCATGAAAACCCACTGGATGACCTTGGTCAAATCACACTCTTTCAGACATGGATAAAAGCAATGGCAAACTCCTTCTGCACAAATCTTGCCAGGAAAACTCTATGGTAGAGTCGCCCTAGGGTTGTCATAAGTTGGAAACAATGTGAAGACACGCAGCAACAAAACAGTGATGGCAGGGAGACCTGGGAAAAACAGGCAGGGGGCACCTGTTACTCAAAGCTGTCCGAATTAATGGGGTCTTAGAAGATTGTGGAACTAAGATAGTCCTGGGACGTTAAGAAACCCTTCTGAAGATTGCTGAACCAATTGGGAAAAGTGACAACAGTGCTATTAAAAAATGAGGTACAGATCTATGGAAAGTTGCCAAGGAAATCCAAAGCAAGTGCATGAGATTTCAAAAGAGGAAATTTCTCAAGAACGATAAGACCAATTAAAAGGAAGCTGAAAAGGAGAGTCAAAAAGTTCAAATGTCTCCACAACATTTGCTATTTCACATTTCTGTAATAGAAATACAGCTAGAATACATGCCAGCCAATGAAGATGCCATGTTAGAAAATATGAAAGGCAGAGGAAGCTACCAAACTTCCTCCCCCACAAAGTTTTAAAATGGGGGTGGAAAACCTTTGTATGTCCAGATGTCTTGGACTACTGTTACTGCAACCCTTTCCCATACTGGGTGAGGGTGATGAGAATTGGAAGTCCAAATATCTGGAAGGGGAAATATTCCCCCATTCCTGCTTAAAAACATATGATTCTCCCAATGATACTTCATTACTGGCAGCAGAGGCTAGGGCTGATGGAAACTACAGTCCAACAACATTTGAAGGGTCATGTATAAAGTAAGATAGCATGACGGATATTGAGCAGTGGTATAGGGGAATCAAGAATAACAAGGTTGAAGTCCTTGCACTGTTTTAATAGGGTTGATGATGTCCTACACAAGCTTCCGTTTGTGATTAGTTTCGATTTCTATAGTAATCTGTGTGGTGGTAGATTTCCATAGCAATAATATATTCTCATGAGCTATCCTCATTATAATGCAAAGTGGTTTGTGGTAACTGGATCTTGAATGGTTGACAAAGATGTGGTGGAGATGACAACTGCTAGAACCCTTTTTGAAAAGATGTGTATTAGAACAACAGGCTGTATCTTTGTACTCTCATTTGGGGCATGGCTGTAGGAACTGTCTTGAGTAGTGTTTCTTCTTTAAAAATTACTCTACCATTGGCATTAGGCTCAAAGTCCTACCATTGCATATCCACACACACATGGTATGTATTGGTGATTACTAACAAGAAGAGACATCTTGAGCTTACGATGGATTGCTCAATGGAGCTAAGTGTGTGGGAGTTGTGAAAAAGGCAATTTCGTACTAGACGCTGTTAGGCAAGAGGCTGATAAAAAAAAACCTTGCTGGTGCTCTTTTTATATAAATGTTACGATACAACCAAGTTTGAATTGCTGTTAAGTCTGCAATCAAAATGATCAAAAGGTTTGGGGTATCTTTCTTACAAAGAAAGGCTAAAGCAAATGGGAGTTTTTAATAAAGAGAAGAGAAGACTGAGGTCATAACTGGAGTGAATCAATCAACTGAATGAATTGTTGAATGGTAAGTGAACACTAAAGTAAATCCCAGTGACTGAAAAACTACTCTCGTTGGGACCGGCAATTACATTCAAGCTTAAAATTGCAGCCCTGGTCATGTCTACTCAGAAGTAAAACCTACTTACTTCACTTGGACACACTCACTGACTGGGCCACCCATACTATTAGGGAGAGATTGGCAGCCACTTTAGCTGGCAAATGCTGCGGGGTAAGGAGTGGTGGCATGGAATGAGACAATAGAGGTATATCACACAACCTGCTCTGCACACTTTACCTACCCCATGAACCTCCTCCTTTCTGGTGTGGTAGAGGAAACTGTTCTTCTCTTGAAGTATGAGTCAGTTGCCATTCAGGCCAGCTTCTCTACCAGGAATGAAGAGAGGCATCATGTTGTCTTTTGCTCCAGGTGGCAAAGCATCTTATGCCAGCCTTGGTACATATCTATAGGTATACAGCCTGGATGTGTGGTGGGGTAACTACAGTCCAACAATATTTGTTCATAGTGTAGAAAAAAAAAGAGCACACCTGTGCAGTATTTTTAAAGTGCTGGAGGATGGACATCAAGGTTCAAATACTAACTTGTGGCAAGTACACTGGGTGATTTTAGGCCAGTCACTATCCTTCAACCTAATTTACTTTGCAAAGCTGTTGTAAAGATAAAAATGGGAAGGATGACCATATATACCATTTTGAATTCCTTAGAAGAGACTTGCAATACAAGACAGACAGACAGACAGACAGACAGACAGACAGACAGACAGACAGACAGACGGATAGATAATCTCCCCACCCACAAATATTAGAACTTGAACTCAAATAATGATGCTGATTGACCATAGATTTAGAAGAAGCAGAAGAAAGGATTTCTTCACCTAATGCAGAAGTGAGAATAACATGTTCTTGGATTACAACTCCCAGCACTCTTTACTACTGGTTATACTTGGAGCTGTAGTCCAGCAACATCTGGAGAGCCACATGATTCTGACCTTTGGTGTAATGCATAACCACTTTTTGGAATTCACTGGCACAAGATGTAATAGTATAGCCTCTTGCTTAGATGCTCTCAAAGAGTAGATTAGACCCTTAATCTCATGAGAATGTTCACATATAGAAAGAGGCATGCTGCTGAATATCAGTTGCTGAGACATAATAGCATGTTTAAATATTTGAAAGGATGCAGTTGCATAGGGACGGGGTGGGGGCGATGGCGGTGGTTCGGCCTGGGTGGCAATGTTTGAGGGCATCCCAGCTTGTAGCCAGCTTGTAGCGATTCCCTGCATGCTGTGGCCATGCCCCCTGTTGCTTCAAAGACTAGGACACAGATTCAAACTACAGGAAAAGAGCTTCTGCTTGAACATTAGGAAGAGCTTCCTGATGGTAAGAGAAGTTCAACAGTGGCATATACTGCCTCAGAATGTGGTGAAGTCTCCTTCTTTGGAGGTTTCTAAACAGAGGTGCTCTCTCAGGAGTGCTTTGATTGTGTATTCCTGCATGGCAGGGGGTTGCACTGAATGGCCCTTGTGGTCTCTTCCAGCTCTATGAGTCTATGATTCTAATTGATTTGATTTGATTTCTATCCCACCTTCCTCCCAAATTGGTCTCAAAGCAGCTTACAACATAAATTAAGACAAAACAGCTAAAACAGTGTGGGGTACAAAAGTTTCAGAGTCTCCTTGGGGACACACCTGGCTGCAGGGATAGACCATGGTCTGAACAGGTTTACCTAGAAACAAATGGCAGAATGAGGCCTTCTGCCACTCACACAATGAACCAGCAGTCTTTGGTTGGTCACTGTGGTAAGGAGCATGATGTTTCAATAGATGGATCTGATCCATCGAGGCATTTCTTATATTCTTAAATGTCCATGCATATAATCTCTCAGCATATGATGACCATTTTGAATCATAAGCAATTTGTGAGACAATTTGCTCTGTGGGCATCCACCACTACATTGGGCATACATACACATAAATGTGAATCTGCAAAGGCAGGCTAATTCTGTTCTGCTCCTACAGGTAACTTATCACTTGGGTGGTAATGAATTCAGGAATTTCAAGCAAGTTCCAGTTTCTATGTGCCTGGAGAGTGGGATGGAAAGGGAATGTGCATTAGCTTTAAACAAATTATACTACCCCGTGTGAAATTGCAAAATGAAGCATTTATCTATGGTTAGATAAACCAGCACAAATATTTAGATTTAGGAAACAGACTGATCTGAGGTACACACTACTGAAAGCAATGACCAATTCCACAAAGCAGTATTAATGAAACAATATTATTATACAATGTTCCTGATTCAGACTCTATATTTTATGTGAGATATTCTTCATTCAAAATTAATAAACTAGACAGGAATTACAAGAAACCACCATAAACTACAATACAGTTGTTTCTCATTGAACCATACACCTATTTGAAAAGTCGGGCCAGTATCACAAGCACAGCATTTTCAGTAGCTAATTTCCACAAGAGGTACTGGTGCCCACATCTACTTGAATTCATGCCCTCTGATCTGGAAGCCATCTATTTGATTTTTGAATATTTCAGTGGTCATGCCATCCAAGCATGCACAGAAATGCTCTCTACATTATCATATTACATTTTTTCATAGCTGAGTCCTGAGTCTGGAACTGAGCTTTGCTTTAAAAAACAAGGTCTACCTTGTTTGTTTGTTTATTTTTCAAATGTCTTCTCCTGCTCCCTTTGCCCAGTTACCCTCTGGAACATTTTGCTACTATAAGTAATCTGTGTGTATACGTTCCTTCAAGTTGCTTGTTGACTTATAGTGACCCCATGAATTTTATATGGTTTGCTTCGGCAACGAATACTTGGAGGTGGTGATATGGACAAGTTAATGGATCAGCAATCTTAGTTCTATAGGCCATTTTTTCCCCACTGCCATGAATATTCAGCACTTGGAAACGTAACTGTGGCTTCATTTGGTTCTATATGATTTTGGTATACAGCAGAGCTAGGAAAAAATGGCAGTTTCAGAACCATCCAGTTTGTACATTCAACTTTAACAGAACTTATCATTGGAGGGCAACATTTTCAGCTGGTTTAGGGCAGTGATTTGCAGCAGTTAATGTGCTGAAGAGTAGATGGTGAGCATATCTGAACCTGAAACAACTTCTTTCCAGAACAAAGGCACATTGCAAGTCTATGCAGACTTACAAACTGTGTAAAAGCTGCTTCTCATCATAGAGGTGATTGTACCTACCATTTGAACATTACCATATTTACTTATATTCGATACAGTGATTTGCACTAAATGAAAGTTAGCTGTCCCACAATACTTTGACTCTAAGGTCATCTAATTCTTATTCTCTGGCAGTGGAAATGCTCTCTCTGTGTTTTTGCAATGATGTGAGAAAATCCATTTTACAGCTACATAGAGATCCTTTGAGTCTTTCATGCATGCAAAATGTTCAGAGGACTGAAGTTTATTGCATTGCGCAGTCTCAATTTATATTAGTAATAACTGAGTCACTGGGGCAAGGCAGAAAGTGAGGATGTTATGAAAGTTGATCATGGGTTAGGATAATGCAATATCCCCCTCCCACCTTTTAAATAACAGCTGATCTTGTTGTCTTCAATCACGTGATGATGCTTTTTGCTCTCTGATTCCCAACCACACATATCTGTGGATGACAAGTTCGGTTTCATAGAACATCAGTGGCCATTCCTAATTCAATGTCTGCTGTACTTTGCAATGTCTAGTTAAGTTAACAGGAAGTACTGGAAAGGTTGGTGCTCACCTTATTGCTAAGATCCAGAAATTATAGGAAAAACATAAGACAGGGACAGGGAGCATATGATCCCACCATGAGCTGAGTGGTATTTTCCTCAAAGCAGAAAGTTTAAATTTCAGTACTATTCTATTACCATATTATGAAATATCATAATGATAAAAAGACTGCTTTGATCTTTTTAGATGCAGAAAAAGCATTTAATAATATTTCTTGGATTTATTTATTTCAAGTATCGCCTTCTGGTGACCTTGCGAACTGTTCCTTCTCTTACTGTTTTTAAATCTAAATTGAAAACTTTCCTGTTATCTGAAATTTTTGGAATGCTGGCCTAGTTTTTATTGTTAATTAGATATTGTATTTTATTGGCATTATAGTAACATTATGTTGCACTGGTTGTAACTGCATATACCCTTGACTTTTTTTGTTTTTTATATCTTCATTTTATTATGTATTTATCTATGTCAACTGTTGTATTTTAATTTTGTAAAGTGCCATGTACATGAATGGTGCTCTATAAGTAAAGGATAATAATAATAATAATAATAATAATAATAATAGTAGTAGTAGTAGTAGTAGTAGTAGTAGTAGTAGTAGTAAGTAGTAGTGGAGAGAATGGACTTTGGTTAAAATTAGGCAATTAATATTTTGTTCAAAACACCCAGATTTTGATAAATGGCAACATAACTCATTGAGATATAAAAGAGGACTAGACAAGGTTGTCCCTTCTCATCTTTGTTCTTTATTTTGGCATTTGAGACTTTACTAGGAGATATCAGACAAGATGATAGAATTTGTGGAGTGAAGATTAAAAAAAAAGACCAGTATAAGCTGAAGGCTCATGCAGATGATCTTGTGATAATGACACAAACTCCACTGGACTTAAGTTTCTTTTGGAAAAAAACTAAGATGTTTGGGACATGCTGTAGGTTTAAAGTGAAATGTATGAAACAAAAACCGGTGACCAAAAATATGTCTTTGGAAGAGGAAAATGAGTTAACTGCTTTTTCCAATTTTAAAGTGAAAAAAAAAGGGGGGGATTAAATATCTGGGACTAACAATTATGAAGAATAACAGTGTAATGTTTCAAAACAATTGTGAAAAAGTGTGGAGAGAAATTAAAAGAGAATTAGGAAAATGGGGAAAGTTAGATTTATCCCTTTGGGAGAGAATTGCAATAATAAAAGTAAATGTTTTGCCAAGACTTCTGTTCTACTTCCAAATGATCCCCCATCATAAGAAATGGAATAACTTTTGTACAATGACAGAAAGAAATTTAAATATTTGTTTGGCAGGCAAGGAAACCGAAAATAAAATTTAAAACATTGTATGATGCTAAAGAAAGGGGTGGTTTGGAAATTTCAAAATGAGGCCCACTGTTTTGTATGGTTGAAGGAATGGATATTGTTTAGAGAGGAAAGAGAACTTTGTTAGAGTTAGAGAACTTTGAAGGTCATGATTTAAGATTCTGCTGGCTAGGTTATCTTTCATACGATAAAGTTAAAGCACATGTTGAATTTAAAAATCATTGTATTAGAAAGGCTCTTCTACCAGCATGGTATAAATACAATCAGAGACTTTTTCCTAAAATAATATTAGCCACATCACTCTAGATATCCTTTTCAGGAAAGAATGGGTTAAAAATTGGAGATGGTTGTTTTATGACGACCTATTGTCTTTTGGATGAGGTGGGCTAGAAGTTTAAATCAAGTGAGATGCCTAGAAGTTTAACTCAAGGAAGATGCTTCTTAAGAAGGCAAAGATCTTAATAGTTTGTTTATATGCAATCCAAGGACAGATTTGGGCCATTTCTGCACCAGCCTGTTATAGTGCTATCATTCCACTTTCAACATCCTATGGAATCCTGAGGGTTGCAGTTTAGGGAGGGGCTCAGGCTGGTGCGGAAATGGCCTTAGTCAAGATAAGAGAGATCTAGCCATAAAGGTCGGAGAAACCAGTTTTAGAGTTATATAAAGATGATGACCATGTAATTTAAAAATATCTTTTGAAACTAGAGACAGAAGATGAACCAATTAAAGACTATATGATAAAGTGGGCCTAAAATTTTGGGCACAATTTTCAAATGGGTGTTTTGGGGAAAATGTGGTCTAAAGATATAAAATTGACTTTGTGTATTAAAAGAAAATATGCATAAAATGATATACAATACCAAATAAGCTGCCAAAGTTCTTGTATGTCTAAGAATGTTTCAAATCAATGTTGGGGGTGTCAAAATAAGGAGAGCTTCTTTTTTCATTTGTGGTATGAAAATGATGCAATGATTTGTAGCTATGGTCAATAGTAATTCTAGCTGAATTACTTAGTTGGATCTGTTTTTTTCTTTTTTAAATTTTTTTCCCTTTCATTAGAGTTTGGCTTGAGGAGTCAGGGCCCTTTTGTGTTTTAGGTCCTTATCACACTATACTGTTATAGTGCTATTATTCCACTTTAACAGTCATGGCAACATTCTATGGAATTCTGGGATTTTCAGTTTAGGGATGGGCATTGAGAATTCCCAACTAGACAGCTCTTGCACTTAAGCAAACTACAAACCCCAGAATTCCACAGAATTTTGCCAAGGCAGTTGTAGAATAATAGTGCTATAAAAGCGCAGCGTGACAGGGCTATTAGTCATTTAGTGTTTAGTGTTTCAGTCAGTCCGTGTTCGGTGTTTCAGTTTAGTGTACTAGTACTGAGTTTTAGTTTTAGTTTGAGTTTGAGTTTTAGTTCCTTTTGAACTCTGAATCTGACTGTGATTCAGATTAATGCTAGCATTAGCATTAATAAATAAATAATTTAGCATTAATAAATAAATAATCTTTAAAAAAATCAGTACTGTTTGTTTTTTTTGTTCAACCCTCATTAGCTGCCATTAGAAGTAATATATACATGTGAACCCGTCCCATTAGAAGACTGAGCAACCTGTGACCAGTTCAGGTATGATTGAACTCCAGCTCCCATCAGACCCACATACATAGTCAAGGATCAAGACTGTTGGGTGTTGGAGTCCAACATCTGGAAATTTACAAGCTCACCACTTCATTAAACATCAATAACCTTATAATAACATGATAATACAGTCTTATTAACAAATATATAATAAAGCCTTATTACTAACATTCCAAAAAAACAATAAACCCTAATTAAAAAAAACACGTCAAATATATTAAAAAGTCTTAATAGTGACTTTATAAGAAACAGGTTTCCCAGCCTTGCAGCAAGTTATTAATTCTTTCATTATCCTTTATAATTAATATCTATATAACTATTAACTTCTGTACATTTTTTTAGTTTTGTTTTAAGGACATTTATGCTGGTGACCATAACAATGTTCTGCAGCAGCTAATTGTGTAAGTCATGACACGTGTGGGAACACTATCTTTTGTGTGTTCTAAAGCCTCTGCCAGTCAACTACAGTAAAGGGACATGCTAAAAAACAACATTGAATATTATTGGGATGCTTTGTTTTCACTGAATATTATTGGGATATTTTGTTTCCTTTGAAATATCTAAAAATTGTAGGTCATCCTGATGTTACATTAGAAACAATCCCATCAGCTGGTCTTATTTTTCTTTAGACCAAGGACTTTTGAAAATAAAGTGGCTAAGGCAACCCCTCTCCCCATGTTCAAAGTGTGTCTAATGGGGTACAAACCTAACGGGGTGCAAACCTGCAGGAATAAGCCTTGCTCTACATATAAACGAATCAGTCACCACACCACATGTTCAGCAAGCTTGAAAAGATGGTTTTTCTATGTGAAAGGACCAACTCCGCTTACAGAAGAGCTATACATTGGCACATGTCTGCAGCAGTGTAGTTCAGTTGGGACTTGTAGGGTCAAAACCCTGGGATCTTTTGATTAGTAGGGACTATGGCATCATCTATCTCTCCTCCAAGTTTAGCTTAAATTCCCCAAATGAGCTGGATGGAGAAATGGATATTCCCAGAAATAAGGCAAAGGCAAAGGAATGATTTGGTCTTGGCTGGGCAAGACCTATTCATTACCTTTATAAAAGCCCTATTCCTCATGGGGGATGAAAATTGGAAGAAATGTTTTTACACACAGAGACTTTGACCAAAACAGCCACTTCAATTTTTCTGTTCTCCTAGTGGGGTGTCTATGACCATAAAGTCTACTTAAATTTTGAGATGAACTTCAAAATTTGCCACCACATCTAGGAGTGTAGCAAGGAGGCATCCAAAACATTGTCTCCCAAATAAGAATTCTGCCCTCCATGAATTTTTCCTTCAATCTCCAACCTTCTAACATTGCAGAGCGTGAGACAGTGAAACTTGCTCACACCAAGCCTCTTATATTTGCTCTCTTCACACCCTGTTGGCCTGTTCATCTTGTCTCTTTTTTATGGATGCCCAAACTGTATTTCTAAATGCTCAGCTGATGCGTTATGGTACTGCAATGCAAGAAAGTTGTGACTGAAGGAAAATTTCCAAATTGTTACGGAGGGGAAATGGCCCCATTTCGTCCCCACTTTAGGTACACTCCTGACTACCCCACTGCATTCCTAAGACCCCATCCCGCTCTCAGAGAATGCCACGCCATGGGCCATGTCCGCGCTAGACTGTTATAGTGCTATTATTCCGCTTTCAACATCCTATGGAACCTTGGGGTTTCCAGTTTAGGGAGGGGCCTCAAAGACTCCTCCCTAAACTGCAAACCCCAGGATTCCATGGGATGTTGAAAGTGAAATAATAGCACTGTAACAGCCTAGTGCGGAAATGGCCATGGTGGCTTTTAGATTTCTTCTCGTCGTTCTATCTGAAACGCTGCTGTGGTGGGTAAAACACAATGGTGTGACTGGGTTGGAGCGGCGGGACGCGGACGACTAGGTTCTCCGGCACCCGTCATCCGGGTACCCGTTTCGGCAAGCGGGTATTAAAATACGGGCGAGTTAAGCTTTGGCGGCGCGGGGGCTACCTCACTGTAGGCAGCACTATAGCGTGAGGAGGAGCTGCAAGAAACGTTAACGACGCTCCTCTCGCCGGAGGGAATTAAGGAGCAGCCGCCACCGCCCCCTCCCCGCCCGCTGGCGGGAATTAAAGGGAAGCCACCCCCTCGCCCTCCCCGCCGGTGCGCTCCCATGAGAAAGAAGCCCATCGCGGCCGCCCGCCTGCGGCTGGGACCAGGGCGGCATCTCTGACGAAGCTGTTTCCCATTGGTCCCCGGTGGCAGCACATGCTCAGGACATCTCTATAAAGGCGTCCCCAGAGCGCCCCTTTGCCCACCGGCTCGGAGCTCATCGTGCGCTTGCTTCTCGTCCACGGGACAGCTTCCTCCAGGGCAACCGCGATGGCCAACCCGGACGCCTTTGTAGGGCGATGGCGCCTCCTTTCCAGCGAAGGCTTCGACGACTATATGAAAGAGCTGGGTGAGGGGAGAGCGGCGGGGGAAGGGGCTGGAGGGAGATGCCCTGCATATGCTGGAAGGAAGAAAGGGGGGGGAGGAATTAAGGCACTTAACGAAAGAGTGGGGGATTGTATGTAAAAAACGAGAGCTGGAATTTTTAGCGCTGTGAATGGGGTAAAACATGGAAATACAAGCAAAAGAGAGGACAAATAGAGTGAAGATTTTTTTAAATGAACGTATGCAAGTGCATTGGGAGAATCATGAGTTAAACACGTAAGTGGGATGCACTTCATGTTTCTGTTTATGTGCACAATGTGTACATGTTCACGGGTGTGCCTTTTGCAGCCAGGGAGTCACACTGTAATTTTATAGTTGGCTTATGTTGTGGGTGATCACCCTGAATGTGTGGATTTTGTGCGTATGTAAATAAACGTAGGGATCGTAGCTGAAAGCTCAGGTACAGGTCCCACTATGATAGTTGTTTTATCTTTTAAAATGGCTGCTTTTTGAATTAAATGAATTATTAATTGTGGCTGCGGCTGAAAAGTTTCTGCTCTCCCTGCTTTGCACTATGGGCAGTATGTGATATGGTGCCTGCAGCGTATGTGTGTTGAATGTGTTCAGTTCTGTTACCTTTCATGTACTTCCATAGCTTCTTGGCCTTTTGACTAAGATCGAGTGTAGTTACGTTCGTGTATTTCCCAAATGCTTCTTTTCCCCCTAAGTATACACACACCACTTTCTCTAATAGATGCAGAGGTAACGTACAGGCAGACAATAAAGAGCAGAAGAACTCTGAATAGGAAATGGGAATTAATTAGCTTTCCTCTGTGGGAACAGCATGGCTTTTATTTGTAGCTCATGAAAGGATCTGGGATTAGGAGCCTTGGGTCTCATTTCCCCAGCTCTTGGGAAATAGAATGCTCTGTCCAAGGTCTGCGGAGGTGTCCTCTGGTTTCCTTTTAGTAGGAGGGAAACAAAAAGTGTACTTGTTTCAAATATGAACTGCTAAGTGAGAGAGAGAGGAGGATCTCAGGCTATCTGCACAAACAGTATGTGAGAAGCTTGTGTATGAGTGGGTGGTGGGGGAGGAGGAAGGAGAATTGTTGGAATTTTTTGGCGGCGGGGGGGAGGAGAGAATGAGAAGAGCTGTGACTTCCCTGAGATTCTGCCTGATTCTAGAAGGCAGGCGGCTAGCGATAACCCTTGAATAGTATGACACGTGTGGCCCTCCCTGTTTTGCTGGACTGCAGTTCCCGTCAGCCCCAGCCAGCTTAGCCGATGGAATGGAAAGCTGAGACCTGGAGGGCCCAACTCTTGTAATAGCACGTGCTTTGTATCTCGTTAGACTGCATCTAGAGGCTGTTGATTCAGAGGCGAACTATACAGCAAGTACCCTAATTTTCAAAGAATACCTGATTCTAAATAAATACCTAAACATTAAACTTTGAGATTCCTGGTCTTGCTGAAAGACTGGAAAGATGCCAGGATGAACAAGCTTCTTGAACCCATGGCCATGAGGAGAAAATGTAGTCTGATGATCTCATTTCTCTTCCTTCCCACTCACCAAATAAATTAAATAGTACATTAACCAAATTAGAGATGAACAGTTTTGTGCTACATTGATATGTCTGCCAAGTTTATGGGATGTTTAGAGAGCAGTAACTCCAGCTGAGGCTGACACTGGAAAGAATAACAGATTCCTGAATTAACATCTGGCTGTTTTGTTAGAATCTTTCTCCTATCTGTCCTTGTGGATTAATTTCACTAAAATGCAGATGAAGCTCAGTGATGACTCTTGGACAGGGCTGTGTACATTTTGTGCTAAAATCAATGCCAGTGGCCAGAGTTTTGCAGATCAAGCTGAATTCTTTGACCAGTATAAAATGAACAAAGAACATAAAGTTGCATATCTTTGCATATCCTATAGAAAATTTATTCTGTGTCTGCTCCTTTGAGGAAGGGGGCCAAAGAGGTAGATTGTACTCTCATTCCTATCCTGTATGGTACTCCATACCTATATTTTCATCCTTAAGGACTAGAGATTTGCATCTGGATGCTGAAAACAGCAATGTTCTATATGGTGGCTTGTTCAGGCAAGGACTGCAAAATGGGGGCTGGAGAATAATCACAACGCTGCCACTGAGTGGCAGGTTAAAAAAGAAACAGGAATCATGGATTGTCATCTGAATGATCTGGAACTCAGTGGATTGTCAAGCATTAGTGTGCTACATTTGGCCTGTGGAATGACAAATGGTTTAGGCCTTCCACTTTTCCTCGTAGTTAAAACCCTTATTCTTTCAGATTAAGGTTTCACTCAGTTATTGTGTCCAACAAATAGAGACCGTAGTGAAGCTACTCCACCCATGGACTCAAAGTGGTGTTTGATTGTCACTGTACCTTTTCTTTGGGAAGCAGGAAGAAGAAGAAAACTTTTTTAGTACTCCCATTGTCAACTCAAGAAGTTGATGCTCCCTTAAATGCACTACAGGTGGCTGGGACTATTGAGGGTGTGTGTACTTGTCTCAGTACTTCATTGGTCATTACTTGGTTCTTTACTTTTGATGTTTTGCCAACTATTGAAAAGCACAGTGTTGCTATGAAATCTATTTAATGCTTTTCCTATGTGATGAAAAGCATCATTTAAAGTTGCAAGTGATGAATAAGCATGTATGAGCATGAATCTGTTTTCCTTACTAGTAGACTTGTGGTAGAGTTTGAGAACTCCAGTGTCAGGTCAAGAAATCTACATAATGTCAAAATCTGTCTGAAGAGAATGGAAAAAGGAACCCTGCAGTTAAGTAATCAAAGTCCAGCAAGATAATACATGATTCTTTTTAAAAGTTAGAGGCCTTGCCAGCTCCTGCTGATTGCTTTCCTTCTACTTCTTATTTTTGAAAAGCCATTCCTGTTGATTTTAGTGGAGTTGGACTGCAAGGATCTTACTTGTGAATTTGTATTTAAATTTTCATTCTCTATTCAGAAAGTGGACTGATTAGATTGTATTGAGGAAAGTAAATGTTTTAATATACCAGATTTCTGTCTAAGCTTACTGAAACATATGTCTTGCCAATAAATCCACTTTCTGATGAGCAAGAAAATATAATACAATTACATGTAGGGCAAAATGTCTGTTAGAATATGTTGAGTTCTTGCAAAAGACCTGTTGGTTTTGTTAGGGAGAATTAAATTAAAATGGCTTTGATGAGCATCTGGTTACTTGAGGTGCTGCAACGTTTCACTGATTCAGCAGATTTCTCCTTCTTCCCTAAGCCTCCTCATTAACAAGTTAATTAATCTCTTTTTTGCATGTGGCTTCACCATGCCTGTGCTTTGGTGACCCTGTTTAACAGGGTTTTTTTTTCTTTTTCTTTGGCAGGTGTGGGCATGCCCATGAGGAAGCTAGGAAGTATGGCTAAACCAGATGTTATAATCAGCAAGGATGGAGATAAATTTATGGTGAAAACAGAAAGCCCTTTCAAGACATCAGAACTCAGCTTCAAACTAGGGGAGAAGTTTGTCGAAGATACAATAGATGGCCGGAAGACTGAGGTAAAGGCAGAACTGGAGATGGTGCATTTTGAGGACTGCAGTTCCGAGAAGTGAACTTTGCTACTGGGTGTACTAGTGAAGCAGTTCTAGAAGCTGCAGTCCATAACTAATTTTATTAAGCTCTAGAATAAAGGAAACAATGATTCAGAGGGCATATGGAACTGGTCTGAAAAGATCTGTTGACGCTAGCACATGTCACTGAATATACAGTGAAAAGCTGTGGCAATTCCAGATTAGAGTCTTTGCTTATGAGTTCTGTCACATGAAAAAATTAGCCCTTTAACTTTTTCCTCACTGTTTCTGTTGGATTACCATCTTCCAGTAGTGATTTTTTCTGGACTGCTACTCTCATCATCTTCAACCATTGGCAATGCTGGTTAGGCTGAGGGGAGATCACGTTCACATGACATTATCACAAGTGCTAGGTGAGCAATGCTGAAAAGTTCACACTTTGGATATAGCGGGGACTTAGAGGAGAGTATTAGCTGCTGAAGAGCTTTGTGTCTTGGCAGACACATGAGGGTACAAGCCTTGGCAATGACCCCAAACTGAAAAGTTTTGGAGGTAAAAACTTCAAAGACAACACAAATATGAAGAGACAGTGAAGCCAGAAAAATATTCATGAAATATGACACTCTGTGGATAAAAAAGACAGCTCATTTGCTTTTATACCTGTGCTATAAAAAATACAAAACAACACAACACAAGGGTAACAGTACTGTTTAGATGTAATATTTAACTGTGTCTTAGCATTATAAGGATTAGCCTGTGTTTTCCCATATCTCTGTTGGCATGGCTGTGAGGAGCAGATCAGAAGTTTCTACTGCCATTTTAGATGAACTGCAGTACAGTATCCATCTGAACAAAAAACTAGGAGCGTTTAGCTCCCAGAACCAGACAAGAGAATCTGGGAGGTGTAGTAAAAACAAAACAAACTTTCCGTAACTCCAATCTGCACCCTGAACTGTGGTTAGTCTTAACAATGGTTCACTGAAATAATCCAGCTTCATAAATGATGCCTTGAAGTGGCCTTCTTTCAAAGTAATGATAGTTAAGGTATAACCATGGTTTGCATGAGTTCAGCTGACATGGCAAGCTGTTGTTAATTGAAGTGAAAACTTTGAAATATCTGCTTGTGGTTAAGCCAAAGCAACTGGAGTGTATATATGAACCCAGAGCTTGCTTTGATTCAGGGCCTTTCTGCACTACGCTGTTATAGTGCTATTATTCCACTTTCAACATCGTATGGAATTCTGGGGTTTGTAGTTTACTGAGGCCAAAGAGCCCTTTAGCTGAGGATTTTAAATGCCCCTCCCTAAACAACAAACTTCAGGATTCCATAGGATGTTGAAAGTGGGATAATAGCACTATAACAGTATAGTGTGGAAAGGCCCCTATTTAGCATTATTAGCATATAGCATTATTTAGCTACGTATAGCATTATTTAGTATTATTTTTGAACTAGCATTTTGTATCTCAACTGCTTTAGCAGTGCAAAACTGCTCTCAAAGGTGTCCTTAGTGTGACAAATCTTTGTGCATTATGGCAGGGTAATGTGAGGTTGCATCTCAGAGCATGTACAGAGTGCTAATCAATAAGCGAAGCCCAGCTGCAGCCAGTTGCTCCAGGCAGGAAAAAGAAGTCTTGCAGACTCAAAACAAAAGTCTTAGTGCTGTTTATTCAAAAGAGCAGATGAGATAAGAGTTAGGGCTTTTGGCAGCATACAAAGAAGCATAAAACAGTCAGGCACAATAATCAGCAGAATGGAAAACAGACTGACAGCATGTCTAGATGCAATCCAAAAAATAACCCTTACAGCAGCATGACCAGAGGTAATTGAACCTAAGGTAAATTACATTGTCACCCCAAAGCCTTTTTAAGGGCTTAATCACACCCCAGTTCAAATGGGATGACCCAGTTGCATTTACAGCATGCAACCAATCTTGGGTACTCTGTGATGATGCAAGACCTTTCGAGGCAGGCTAGCCAAAACATTCCTTCACAGCTGCCTTCAAGGTCTCATCACCTCATTCTTTTGTCCACTTAGAAAAACTTTTCCTGGCCACACTGCACTCGCACTCTGAATGCCCTGACACATTATACTCATCAAACACTTCAGTATTTAACAAAATAATATTCATAGTTAGGCCAAAACACACCTCAATAAATTATAATAATACCAAAGTAAGTATCACAAATAAACAGGTGATTTCTTTTTCTAATGGACCCATATTTTTTCCTGTTATCAGTGCATCTTACAAAAAACCTTTTCAGTCTTAATGTGAGAAATGCATGCCTCTGTGGTATGATGGCCCAGTTTTGTATGCTTGGGCAACAAAAGAACATGATCTTCTACAATGCCATGGAATTATGATATTTGGCTTATATCTCCTTCTACATATCTCTGAGCAGTCAGGTCACAGATTTTGCTTGAATGAGTCAGTGGATTTTCCCAGGGAGTGCCATGCTTGTGGTTAAAGCCAAGAAGCCCTCAGTTTTCTAGCAAAAGATGCTTGCCAAGCTCAGATGGGCACAACCTGATCCTGTAGCTCTTTCATGTCAGTGTGTGTTAAGATAACAAGTTGTGAGACTTTTCACGGAAATGAACTCTGATTTCAAAGGCCTGGTACTTGTTCCAGATTGCTGTAAGGGCAAGTGCGAAGAACATGTATATGTAGGCCCTGGCAGACCAGCATTATTCAGAGTAATGGCATCTTGTCAGAGGCTTTGCCTCACCTCCAATGATGATAGTTCCCAAACTGGTTCTACATCTGTCCTTAGGGTAGTGTTAGACCTCAGTTCTTCCAAAAGGTGCAGCACTTGGCACTCTCCGTGACCTTTAACTGCATGCAAACTGCTCTTTCATTTTTTTTAATTTTTAAAAAATTAACAAAGGAAATGCTCCTCAGTTGGAGCCATAGAATGTTGATAACAAGAATTCCACAATTCTCAGAGGTGGTTTTGTCATGAAGCAAATAGCAGAATCTGGGGTATCAATTATGATGATAGCGTGGGTGACTAGATCTGGACTAACTCACTGGTACAATCAGTGGGGATGTTCTACACAGATTCCATTAAAATGTTTAGCAAGCATTTATTCCAGTGCTGGGACATTTTTGGTTCTCCACATATGTCAGATCCAAACTCACACAGTCCCTTACTGCTGGCTAAGTTACCTGGAATTGTGAGGAGCTGACAGCCAAAATATCTGGATGACCACAATTTCTCTGCTCTGTGGACTGTTCATGAGTTTGGGCACCATTTGAATTTTCTGCCCTGTCTTTGGGCTAGTCTTCCTCCTATCTTGTCAACATAAAGCTTTTTTCAAAGGCTACTATGTTTCATGGAGGAAAATGTGCAGCTGTATAGGTCAGTCACAAAAAAATGGACAACAGTATATCCACATACTCATTTTTAAAACAAACATTTCAAGGCCTGAAGACTGTCTCTCATTTGTTGTCTGAACTAATAGGATCTTTGTTTTGGTTCTCATGGGAGGGAGAATTCCTCCTCCTCCTATTTATTTATATCCCCCTTTTTTTCTTAGAAGGACTCAAAGTGGCTTACAGTAATTTAAAAAAATAGTTAAAAAGCCATAACATACAAAAGTTGAAACACAAATTAAACAAACAAATAATAATTAAAACAAAGTTAGAATACATATTAAAAACAACTAACAAATCACGATTAAAAATAACCAGCACCTTTATTCAGCCAGACAATGATCACAATCTGTGCAGAACACTGTGTTTCTGATACTTCTTATTCTTGCTTTGTTGCAGAAAACATAGCCATTAGGGGTATGTGGATTCCTTGAATTAAGGAGGAACTTGTGCTCTTTAGGGAGTTTATGCTAAGGAATTTGGGGAGGTAGGGAGACAGAAACAGGCCATAATAGACATGAGAAGTGAGGGAAGAGTAAGGTTCGCAGACCTGCTTAGTTCAGTATGTGTACATATTGTATTTGCGTTCTGTCTCCTTCTGTTTTTGTGATAAGAACTTTCCATACCCAGTGACGAACTTGAGCATGTGAATTTTTCCCCAGATTGTAGGCAGATGCTGCACATGAACAGACAAACCCATGTAGTCACATTTCCAGTGCAATAGGTTATCGTTTGAGCAAAATAGTAATATTTAATTCATCTTATATTATGAATAATGTGTGTGTGTGCAGAGGGAAGGGCTTTCCTTTTCACACAGACTGACAGTTCCCTCCGTACTTTCAGTTGTGTGGCTTGCGGAAAGAGCAGATGCATGGGAACTGTGGTCTTGCCCTGTCTCAAGACCAAAGTTTGAAATCAGGTGACTAAGGAGCTAGCTGAGTACCAGCATTTTTATTCTTTTACAGACCCTTATCACCCTAGATGATAATAATGTATTGACCCAACACCAGCAGTGGGATGGCAAAGAGACCACAATAACAAGAAAGATAGTTGATGGGAAACTTGTTGTGGTGAGTGGAAATTTTCTCCTGTTTTGCCTTCCAGCTTTGTACACAATGGCTGGAACATAACATGTTCCAGGCATAATAAGTATCCATCTGTAATGCCCTTTTTTGCAGCAGTTTGAAGAGAGCGACTTAATGAATGAATCTTCTTTGTTTTCCAGGAATGTGTCATGAATGGTGTCAAATGTACCCGGGTGTACCAGAAAGTATGAAGACACTGGCTTTCATTTTTGAATTTGGGAGCTTAATGACATACAGTTCAGTTCCAGGAACAAAACTAGATGACACTCTGTATTTCCTGTCTCTTCCTTTCCTTCCACTGTATTTTTTAAAGCATTTTTGGAGGAATCAGTACTGGATACAATTAAATTTTGAGTCTTTGGTATAACTATTAAAAACTATTAAATTTAAGAATTTCAAGTACAGATGTTATAACTGTGTCATAATTTTAGATTTCCTTTTCCACACCTTGAAGAAGCTGTAGAAAATCCCAGTTGGATAAGTTATGCTGTGGGAAAAATTGATTAGTTTCTATTTAAGATACCTTATCAAGAGAATGCTAGGTGCATGTTGATGTGATTGTTGGTTTTCCCAGATGTCTAGCTTGTGAGGGTGCTTACACTTGGAGTCTTAAGGATAAATAGCACTTTTATTCAGGTGCTTATATTGGCAGCAATGTAGCTGCCAAGTGGAGTAAAGCCTTTTGGTCCTTTGGACACAGATGAGCAATGTATTGTCCTGTAGATATTGGCGCTTTCCACACCCTACCTTTTCCCGAAGTTGTTTGGTGGGGATCCTGGAAGCGGCTCTGCTGGGAGGGGAGCATGACGGAAGCGCTCCCCTCCATACCAGCTGGCTCCATGTGGTGGGGAGTGTGATAGCCATGCCTTTTCCTTCCACAGTGCAGCCGAATACTTTCCCAGGCTGCGCTGGAACAGGAAGTGCAGCCATTGTGTTGCAACTTCTGCAGGACAGGTAAGTCTGGGATGGTCATTATCATTGATGGGGAAAACCCATCAATGATTTAGAATCATAGAATCATAGAGTTGGAAGAGACCCCAGGGGCCATCCAGTCCAACCCCCAGCCGTGCAGGAATACAAATCAAAGCATTCCCAACAGATGGCCATCCAGCCTCTGCTTAAAAACTTCCAAAGAAGGCGACTCTACCGCACTCCAAGGCAGCATATTCCACTGCCGGACAGCTCTGACGATCAGGAAGTGCTTCCTGAAGTTCAGGTGGAATCTCCTTTCCTGCAGCTTGAATCCATTGCTCCTTGTCCTAGTCTTCAGAGCAGCAGAAAACAAGACTACTCTCTCCTCAATGTGACATCCTTTCAAATATTTAAACATGACTATCATGTCCTCTCTTAACCTTCTCTTCTGCAGACTAAACATACCCAGCTCCCTAAGCCATTCCTCATAAGGGCATGGCTTCCAGACCCTTCACCATTTTGGTCGCCCACCTTTGGACACATTCCAGCTTGTAGATGTCCTTGAATTGAGGCGCCCAGAACTGGACACGGTGTTCCAAATGAGGCCTAACCAATGCAGAATAGAGTGGTACCATTACCTCCCTCAATCTAGGCACCATACTCCTATTGATGCAACCAAGAATCACGTTGGTTTTCTTGGCTGCTGCATCACACTGCTGCAATTGTGCCACCTGGGAATAGGAGAGAGATGGGACTGTGACGATGTCATGCAGAAGCATCGTCATGGTTCTGTCTTTTTCCCATCCCCATTGTGGGATGGGAGGGTGCTGCAGAAGGGGCCATAGTTGGACATGTGCATTCATAGCCAGCATAGCCAATGGAAGGGATTAATAGGAGTTACAGTCCACCAATATCTGCAGGAACCACAATTTCGCATACCTACTTTATAAGGGTTCACTAAATTGCCAGTCAGATTTCTGTTTCTTCACTGTGAGTGTTACATGCCACTCACTCAGTTCCTATTAATCATTCTTGTTTTGTATATGTGTATGGCGATGGGGAACAGCCTGTAAATTAGGGATGGGAAAAGTGAGACTCTCCAGGCGTTAGACAGCAACAACTAGGGAACTGTATTTTGCCTACCCCTGCTCTCAGTGAGAAGTTGTGGTTGATTAAACAAGAACCTCTTAATGATTAAGTGAAGTGTCTTTTTCTCACACTTCCTATTGGGCTTTTGACTTCCCAGATGGTCCTAATGAGGCTTCTTTCAAACACATGTCATTTCTACATACCTCTTTGTAGACTTTTTATTGACACCTGCTGGAGGATTCATTGCTTTTTTAGGGTGTTTGTGTATGTATGTGGGGAGTGAGATGGGGAAGGCCTGCCTTTAGGTTGTTTTTGACTTATGGCAACCCTAAGACAAACATATCAGAGGGAGTTCTTCACAAGATTTGTTCAGAGAGGTTTTGCCTTTGCCTTTTTCTGAGGCTAAGAGAGTGTGACTTGCTCATGGTCACACAGTGGGTTTCTATGGATAAGCAGAGATTCAAACCCTAGTTTTCAGACTCTTAGTTCAGTGCTCAAACCATTACACCATGTTGGCTTACCTTTAACTTACCTTATCTTCCCATAACTTCCTCTAGCATCAAATCATCCTGTGGAAAGTGAGTCATGTTAACTGTTGCAGCAATTGATGGGGCTAATTTTTGTGCTGGTGGCAGGTTGCCATATCCCCCAAGTTGGCTGAAAACAACAAGGAAAGTAAGCTATGGTTGTCATGCTTGGGTCTTTGTGGCAGTTTGTTTTCGTTGTGGGGGTTTATTTCAGCTGCCTGCCACATTTGGAAGCCTCCAATCCAGAAATGCCTGTTGGCCAATTTTTGGGGATTTCTACCTGCCCACTCAATTTTCTTGTGGAAGTACAGGAGGTTTGGGAGGTCTGATGGGGATCTGGCGGAGGTTTGAGGGGCCACAAAACCAGTGGGGACCCAAATGGAAGCCAAGCGCTACAGTTTGACAACCTCTGCAAAAGAAGCATTATGCACAAAAATGTTTTCCATTCAGTGGAAGGACTGCAACTAGAGATGAAGCCATGGGTGAAAAAAAATTTTTTTTCAAAAAAATGGAAATTTTCAGAAAAATTGAAAAAATGCAACATTTGCATTTTTTACAGATTGAAAGTCACTCTGATACTTTAGGAACATAAAATATGACTATGTACAATTTGATTTGGCATAAAATTATTACAATTGGCATATTAAAAATACAGTGTATTCAAACAATTATTACAAACGGAAATTACTTTTATTTTTATTTTTTTTAATTTTTATTTGTAACAAACAGAGCAACAATCTCCTGAACTGTATGGAATCTCTTTGGTTTTGCTAGTTTATGTGGAACAGGCAAAAAAACAGAAACAGAAGAAACCATCAACATTAGTAACAAAGAAAATTATTTATATTTCTTCTCCACAGTTTTAAATAGACATAAAGCACCCATTGCCTTTAAAAGAATTGGGGGGGGGGAGTGTGTGGAAGGGAGGAGGGAAGGACTAAATGCTCCCTAAAGGAAGAAGTGCATCTTGCTCTTGCCATTGGAGAGTTCAGTTTGTAACCTAGGACTTGCTTGTCCTCTGTGCACAGAAATTAGAATTATCTGATACTGTACATCATTTTTAGAAATGATTTGGAGAATATATGAACACCTTGTCTTAAAGATTTTATTCATCATGCTAAAATACATTCCATAATTGATTTTCTTCCTTTTTTTTTTTTGGAAAAACAAAAACAAAAAAGGCTTCAGGGAAAAAAAACAGCTCTTTTCTGATCTTTTCTGATTTTTTTCTGGGACTTCACATCTCTAACTGCTACCCCGAATACTCACCTGTGGTTGTGTGATGCTCAGCTTTACCTTTGCACAATGGCTTCCATTGCCAGCTTTGGGGATTAAAAAGCAAGAAGGGTGGACATGAAGTTTGTAGGTTTTATTCAGAAAGCCTAGGTTATTCTATCTTACACATTCTGTTCAAGTGTGAAATACTCATTCTGGAGTTTGGTTGCCTAGAAAAGATGCAGTCCATACCTATTATTTTGTCATTGTTTCAGACATATCCTAATGCTTACATGTTAAATGGGAATTCTAGTAGACTTTGTGGTGGCAGATCACAAAGCTGGCTTTGTGAAAAATGCTTAAACGTAAACTTTGCTATGGTTTCTGAACTAACTTGTAACAGGTCTGTCTGTCTGTCTGTCTGTCTGTCTGTCATTCCCATCCATCTATCTATCATTTTAGTTCATCATGGTCACCTGCTGTTATCAGATTTTTTTTTTTTTTTTTGCAATTTTTGTATCTGCACTTGTCTTAACTGAGATGTTACTGATATTCTACATCGGGAAGAAACACTAGTTTCTGATATTAAAGACAGCATTTAATTAACCATCGTGGTGGGGATTCTGGGGAATTGTAGGTTGAAAAGTAACTTTTAAAGCTCTGTAATTTCTGTTTAATAAAATATAATCACTCACTATTAGTGACTGAATTCTTGTTAAGCTGCACTCAGTTCTGTGCATGATTACCAGTGATCAAGCCTCCATTTTATGGAATGGAATTTACTTCCGGGTAAGCATGCACAGAAATGCAAAGAGATACAGCTATAGGGGAAGGACAAAATGAGGGCACTGCATGTCAAGAAGAATTTTGCTCTCCCCCTGCTAAAGTTTTCCTTCATTTCTTAAATAGCATTGCAGAGGGTGAGGCAATGAAAATTGTTCATACAAAAATGTCCTTGTACATATTCAGTCATGAATATATTCCTTGCTTTGATATAGTTCTGAGTTCAAAGTTCAGTTATGCAACATTCATAACTGTTTTTATCTTCTTTTAAGATTCTTCTGTAGAACATGAGATCTCTCAGTGTACCAATGAGGACCAAATAGTACTTGTTCCATAAAAAACAAAGAAGGAGACGGCTGGGAGAAAATGGATATGCCCTTGGATGCATTTTTTCCTGTGGAGGTGGTAGTAACGATGCTTCTTTTCAAAAGGATAAACTATGCATATAATGCAGGACAGTTTGAACCTGTTGATGTAATATATATGATTGAGAACTAGCATGGTGAACATTAGGCTACAACCTTAGAATCATAGAAATGTAGAGCTGGAAGAGACCACACGGGCCATCCAGTCCAACCCCCTGCCATGCAGGAACACTCTCAAAGCACTCCCGACAGATGGCCATCCAGCCTCTGCTTAAAAACCTCCAAAGAAGGAGACTCCACCACACTCCGAGGCAGCATATTCCACTGCCGGACAGCCCTGACTGTCAGGAAGTTCTTCCTGAGGTTCAGGTGGAATCTCCTTTCCTGCAGCTTGAATCCATTGCTCCTTGTCCTGGTCTCTGGAGCGGCAGAAAACAAGCCCTCTCCCTCCTCTACATGGCATCCCTTCAAATATTTAAACAGAGCTATCATGTCCCCTCTTAACCTTCTCTTCTGCAGACTGAACATACCCAGCTCTCTAAGTCTATCCTCATAGGGCTTGGCTTCCAGACCCTTCACCATTTTGGTCGCCCTCCTCTGGACCTGTTCCAGCTTGACTATGTCCTTCTTGAATTGGGGTGCCCAGAACTGGACACAGTATTCAAGATGAGGTCTAACCAAAGTAGAGTAGAGTGGTACCAGTACCTCCCTCGATCTAGACACCATACTCCTATTGATGCAGCCGAGAATTGCATTGGCTTTCTTGGCTGCCGCATCACATTGCTGACTCATGTTCAGCTTGTGGTCTATTAAGACTCCTAGATCCCTTTCACACGTACTGCCATCCAGCCACGTGTCCCCCATCCTATATTTCTGCATTCCATTTTTTTCTACCTAAGTGTAGGACCTTACACTTCTCTCTGTTGAATTTCATTTTGTTAGCCTTGGCCCAGCTCTCCAATCTGTCCAGGTCATTTTGAATTTTGATCTTGTCCTCTGGCGTATTAGCAACCCCTCCCAATTTGGTGTCATCTGCAGATTTGATGAGCATGCCCTCTATTCCTTCATCCAAGTCATTGATGAAAATATTGAACAGCACTGGGCCCAGGACAGAACCCTGTAGCACCCCGCTAGTCACTTCTCTCCAGGATGAAAAGCAGCCATTGGTGAGCACCCTTTGGGAACGGTCAGTCAACCAGTTACAGATCCACCTGACAGTAGCTCTGTCCAGCCCACATTTTACTAGCTTCTTTGCAAGAATGTCATGTGGAACTTTGTCAAAGGCCTTACTGAAATCAAGATATGCTACATACACAGCATTCCCTTCATCTATCAAGCTAGTAAGTCTATCATAAAAAGAGATAAGATTAGTCTGGCATGACTTATTTTTGAGAAATCCATGTTGACTTCTCGTGATTACCGCGTTGCTTTCTAAGTGATTAGAAACTGACTGCTTAATGATCTGTTCCAGGATCTTTCCGGGTACTGACGTCAGGCTGACTGGGCGATAATTATTTGGATCCTCTTTTTTTCCCTTCTTGAAGATGGGGACAACATTTGCCCTCTTCCAGTCTGCTGGAACTTCTCCTGTCCTCCAAAATTTCCGAAAGATTATAGCAAGCGGTTCCGAAATGACCTCTGCCAGTTCTTTTAATATCCTAGGATGCAATTCATCTGGTCCTGGAGACTTGAATTCATCCAGTGTGGCCAGGTATTCCTGTACCACCTCTCCACCTATTATGTGCCGCATTTCCCCTGCTTCCTCACCGGCTCCCCAACCACCAGGTTGAGTGCTTGTATCCTTCTGGGAAAAAACTGAGGCAAAGAAGGTGTTAAGTAGTTCTGCCTTTTCTCTTCCCCCTGTTAGTAATTCGCCATCTTCTCTGCGCAGCGACCCTATCGCCTCTTTCTTTTTCCTTTTGCTGCGGACATATTTAAAAAAGCCCTTTTTATTGTGTTTAATGTCTCTGGCCAGCCTAAGTTCGTTCTGTGCTTTAGCCTTTCTGACCTCCTCCCTACATTTCCTGGCTACTTGCTTAAATTCTTCTTTGGTGGTTTCCCCCCTCTTCCATTTCCTGTACAGGTTTCTCTTAACGCTTAGCTCAGCTGAGAGTTCTTTAGTCAACCATTCTGGTTTCTTCAGATGCCTTCCATTTTTCCTCCTTATTGGCACAGTTTTAGACTGTGCCTTCAGTATCTCCCTTTTAAGGAACTCCCATGCCTCCTGAACTCCTTTCTCTTTCACTATTCCTGACCACGGAATTTCAGCCAGCAGCTCCTTAAGTTTACAGAAGTCCGCTTTTTTAAAATCTAAGATGAGTATCTGGCTACACTTATCTTCTCCTTCCCACTGAATGCCAAATTCCAATAGGGCACGGTCACTCCCCCCTAAAGATCCAACCACTTCTACCTCATAAACAAGGTCATCCCTATTGGTCAGGATCAGATCTAGAATATTTGATCCCCTTGTGGCCTCTTCCACCTTCTGGACCATGAAATTGTCTGCAAGACAAGCAAGAAACTTGCTGGACTTTGCTGTCTTGGCAGAGTTTGACTGCCAACATATATCCGGGTAATTGAAATCTCCTATTATTACTGTATCTCTCCTTTTTGAATGCGCGGTCATTTGGTTGAGGAAGGCGTCATCAAGGTCCTCAGTCTGGGCTGGAGGTCTGTAGTAAACCCCCACCAGAATATTCCTATTGTTTCTCGCTCCCTTAATTTTTACCCAGATGCTCTCGACCTGGCTTTCTGGGTTCAAGTCATGGATCTCTTCACAGGTGAAAACATCCTTGACATACAAGGCTACTCCTCCTCCTTTCTTGTTTGGTCTATTTCCACAAAATAGGCTATACTCCTCTATTCCTACATTCCAATCATGAGACTCATCCCACCAGGTCTCAGTGATGCCTATCAAATCATATTTATTTTGTTGTACTAGGAGTTCAAGTTCATCTTGCTTGTTTCCCATACTCTGCGCATTAGTGTAGAGACACTTAAATCCCCGGGCCCTTCCTGCAAGTCCTGTACTATAGTTTCTACTCCTCCCACCACTGGACGCTTGTACTACTTGGTCAATATAATTTGGGCCTTTCCCCCCTGCACTCGCCGTGTCTTTGCCCTGAATAATAGTGTCTCCCTCCCCAGCAGAACTTAGTTTAAAGACCTCTTAATCCGCCGTGCAAGACTGTTTGCAAAAACATTCTTGCCAAGTTTCGTGAGGTGCAGCCCATCCCTTGCCAGAAGCCCATGTTCATGGAAATTCAGGCCGTGTTCCAAAAACCCAAACCGTTGCTGGCGGCACCATGTGCGGAGCCCGTTGTTTACCTCTGCTATTGCCCTTTCCCTTTGTGCACCATATCCTTGAACAGGGAGGAGAGATGAAATGACCACCTGCGCACCAAGGTCCTTAAGCTTTGTCCCCATAAGCTCGTAGTCCTTTGCGATGTGGTAAAAGCTGCGCCTCGCAGTGTCATTGGTTCCGACATGAACCACAATGAGGGGCTTATGGTCAGTGGGCTTGACCAGCCTGGTTAGCCTCTCTGTTATGTGGTTGATCTTGGCTCCAGGAAGACAGCAGACTTCTCGATTGAACTTGTCGGGTTTGCAACCTTGGAGAGCAGGGTTTGATTCCCTGCTCAGCCATGGAAACTCACTGGGTGATCTTGGACATGTCACACACTCTTTAGAAAATGCCATGATAGGTTTGCCTTAGGGTTGCCATTATCCTTGTTGTTGTTGAAGTCATACAACAACGACAAGGATAATGACTGTACAAAATTCTGAGATATGCACCCCTGACTCTGTATGTTCACAGCTCTCTCTCTCTGTGTGTTTCCCCCACTCAGATGTGGTGTGACTGCAGGTATCACATGGGCCTTTGTTTGCACTCTTTGTTCTGATTTGTGCTGATCGAGTACAAACCACCATGTGATGCATGGCTGCAGGATTTATGTGCCACAGTATAGCTTTATGGGATAGATTCGTACCCAGGAATGTCTGATGAAGCTTTGTTTCTGTGTATATGTATGTCCATTGGGGCCCCAAACAACAGGAAAGCTAAAATGTCTAAGCTTTTTTAACCACAGCAGCTGGAATCTCATTATTTGTTCAGGCCTCTCATGGGTGGATGACTGAAGGAGACTGTTTAAACACAGATCCATGGATTTTGACTGCCTTGGTTTATTCTTAAAGTTTTATTCTCTTGAGAAACAGCTACTTTTGAAATCTGTAGGGAATTAAAGAAATAACCTTCCCATCACACCAGCACAACTGTTTATTTACTTTGCTCCCCAATGCGGAATTTGTCTAGACAGAATTCTGGTCCAGCTCTGTGAACATTTTATACTATTCTTGGTTTAAGGTTTTGCATCAGCATTCTGTTATTGCTTCTCTGTTCCAAAATGAATTGAAATTTTATGCATTCCAAAATCTCTGTTTCAGTTGTCAGAAAAATGAGCAGCAGATAGGCAGGATCCAAAAATATAAAATATGGTGTATGTCTCTTCCGTTTTAATTGGGGAAGATTCCGGCTACCATTCAGTATATATGTACATGGGAGAGATTCAGATTATGAATCTGTTGGGGTGGTGGTGGTATGTATACTCCATGTATACAAACATACACATATACATATGGGAGTAAGTACCGCTGATTTGCGGGGGCTTACTTCTGAATAGGCATTCAAAGGAAAGTGCTGCCCACCATATGCTTCTGTCTATCTCTAATTAACTGACCCCTGCAAAAGTGGAAAAATCACAAATATCAAAATGTTTGTGTGTCTGTGGGAATGGGGCTGAGGCATGGTGGGGATAATGTACACCAAATCAGGTCAGAGAAAGGGGTGGGTTGGCATGATGGCGCTATAATTCCTCTCTCACACCTATCTCCTTCCTTAGGTGTGTGAGTGGGGCATTGGGAGAGGGTTTGTAGTGCTGAGAAATCACACTGCAAGCCATCCTTAGCTGACCAAGCAGCAGCTGGTGGAGGTGGTGGTGATGGTGGAGGAGGAAGAGGAGGAGGAGGATCAGAGACAGATTTGTAAAGGCTGCACAGCCTGGTTGGAGCTGCCGAGAGGGAAGGTTTCCCCAGAAAAGAAGCACTTGAGGTTAGGGGGCAGAGGTTGTAGAAACTCACAAATAATCAAATCTGTGAAAGTCAAACTTGCAAGTGTGGAAGGCTGACTGTATCTGTTTACTTAGAAATAAGTCTTGCTTTTCATTGGAGATTATTCTAAGATTAGAATATTCTAATTCATTGGAGATTATTCTAAAAAATGCTATTGGCCTGAAGGGAGAATACTTCCCTTCACATAAAGTGCAATCTCTCAGCTGAAAGGACTAACAACAATAATAAAAAAAGTCGTTTCAATTGTTCCATCAGGCTACCCAGGGATTGCAAACATCCGTCAAATTGTCTTAAAAGCTGAATAGCCTGGGAAATGATAATTTTAAAAAATAGTTTGTAGATACTGCTATGTTTCCATACCAAGCTGCTCCTTTATTTACACGATCTTCCTAACTTGAATTTAGGTTGGGATCTTTTATTCCTTGCTGCTATAAGAGAAGTTGGAAGAGTGCACCAAAATTATAAAAGAATGATGACAGTTTTAAAATACATAAATAAATAGTTATTAAGGGTGTGTTTTAATACAGAACACCAGATCCCAAAGAACATTAAAAATTGTTGAAGAAGGAGACTCTGCTCAACACATGGAGCTTCGTCTGCATTCTTTCGATTTCTAGGCAAGGTAACTTTTTAAAAGTACAATGCTGTAAATGTTTGTTGAGAGTAAATCCTATTAATTTTATTTTTTTCCCCTGAGTAATTTAATGTATTATTGTGTTGTACAGTTTTAAGAAGATGTAATGGTTTGGATCCTGACTCCATCGTATCTAAAGTGGATCTATTGAAATGAATGTCCCAAATTCATTTGTTAGTCCCAACAGAACTGAATCCTTGAATCAACAGAACTTGTGTAATTCCTGTTACAAGATCCTGTTTATTCAGTTTGCTCTAGTTTAGATTGAACATTGGATTTAGGCCATAGTATAGGGATTGGAATAGTGCACCCTTCCAGATGTTGGAAGACTAAACTCCTTGGCAACCCTAGCGAACATAGCCGATAATGAGAAATGCTAGGGCTTAGAGCAGTGGTTCTGACTTTTCCCCCTGTGATCCTCTTTACATCTACATAAGGACATTGCATGTACCCCCTGTTCTATCCTATGACACTCTCACCCTCTCTATCTCAAAGGTCCCTTGTGATTCATGTGCCTTTCATCTTAATGCTGAGTTTTGTGCTCTTTGCCTCCCCTCTTTACTTCCTTCCCCTGCCTCTTGTGGTTGCTAAGTGGCATGTGCTTGCTGCACCAATGATGCTAAGAAGCCGAGTGGGAAAAGCATAAATAAAGGGAAGCTGATTTTTGCTACGTCTGAGTTGGAGAAAGGCATAACAGGGAGAGACACTTTGCATCGCTCTTTTGCAGAGACCGCTCAGTTCTCAGTGGTGCACACATGCATACACAAGCTTGCCCTTCTTTTTCACATCTACTGTACTTGTAGGCTGACTTTTCTTGCGCCCCACTTGAGCAACTATTGTACCCCTCACAGTGTGAGAACCACTCGTTTAGAGTTTAGCACTGCCAAGAAAACTCTGTGATAGGTTCACCTTAGGCTTGCCATAAGCTGGAAGCAACTCAAAAGCACATAACAGAGTCTAATAACATCTGGTAGACCACACGATTCCTACCTCCACCATAATAACTTAGTCAGTACTTAGTCAATGTGTCTATTCTACCCAACACAAAGTTCCTGTCTATTTGGCATAATTGAACTTCACTGTTTTTAAAGTCATCCTTGAAAAGTTTTCATGGCTATTAAGATCAATTGAGGAAAGATTCCAGGCCTTTCATACTGTAGGTCAATGCAAGAGTAACTCAAACTAACAAACTGCATTGTGAACAGTGCTCGGTCCTAAGAAAAGGCCTTACTTAATAGCTCCAAGGATTTTGTACTCATGTTATCTGATTTCAGCCAGATCTTTGATGTAATGCATGCTTCTGATCTGATTGAGTCAGAATATTGAAGGGTGGTTTGTGGGCACCGGCCAAGATGGCTGATCGGTAGCAGAATGATTTGTGTGCTGCTCCAGCTTTGAAGGATTTCTTACTATCTTTAAGTTTATAAAGATGTGGAAGGATTCCAGAAGGGCAGAATCCCAGTCTGCTGGATAACCCCTGACTCAGGAATCAGTTGGGGGCTGCTTGGTTGAGTCACATACCTGGAAGTTAACTAAGAAAAGATCCATGGCCTTTCATACCATAGCTCAATGCAAGAGTAACTCAAAAACTAGCAAACTGCATTGTGAACAGTAGTTGGTCCTAATAAAAGGCATTACTTAATAGCCCTGTGGTTTTGTACTCTTGCTATTTCATGCGAGTGAAGTCTTTGATGTGATGCATGCTTCTGATCTGATTAAGTCAGGATATAGAAGGGTGGTTTGTTTGGCGCCAGCATCTTAAGAGGCAACCCTGAAAAATAAACTCAGTTTTGGATGAGGGGGTGCTTCCTGTCTATACATCAAAGGTGGAATCCTTGGACTGTATACACCATTGATCGGCTGCAGGTTCGGCAACTGATCACATGAACACCAATAGACCTTTTTTGGTTTGTTTCTTGAAATTATTCTGGAGGGTGTGCCTTTGCTATTGTTCATGCACATTTCAATAACAAATGAACCATAATGTTGCTTACTTTAGGAGAACCTCACTCTTTGAAGGCCATGTAGGAACATCCTGGTGGAGTTGGTCTTGGCTCTGTTTGTTGTATACTTTCCAGCATATATAGTATTAAGAGTCATACACTAGTCAACAAAACAATATAAATCACAAATATAAACAAGATATAGAGTCGAGCGTACAAAGGCAAATTTGTTTATTCACACTTAAAACAAGTGGAATGGTATAATAAGTCAAATTTGCTGTAACTGAACTTTTGTCCTTATTGCAACCAAGGCCCTTTTATAGTACACATTTATAGCACTATAAAACTAACACATCTTTAATTGCTTTAGTTACATCCTGTGGAATACTGTGTTTTCTCCCAACTTCCCGCTGAAAATTCTAAATACCCCTCCCTAAACTGCAAATCCCAGAATTTCACAGGATGTTGCCATGGCAGTTAATGTATGAAGGAGCCCTAGAACAAGGAGTTGTCTACTGTGAATTAGGTTAGTTTAGATTTAAAGTGAGAAATCAACATCTTTATTTGATCCTTAAGATAAACACAACCTTTCTCACATACTTCTGGTATGTTAGAATGCTCATGTACCACTGGAGTGGTTTCTTTTTCTTGATAAGCTACTTTTTCCACACATGAGAAGCTTTTATGTGGGAGTTGTGTTAACATCTAACACAATTCTCTTGCCTGAAGAACTCTGCAGCCCACGAAGAAGTCTACTATGTTCTGCTTCTTCATGCCAATGTTAAAGTATGTTAATAAGACTGCCTTTGTTAAATGGTTGCTTCAGTGCATGTGAGAACAGACTATGCATCCATGGCAAGGTGACAATTTTGTTATAATTATATCCTCATTTCATCTCTTCCTCCTCACCTTTCCCAGATATTTTGTGATTATTAATACCACTGTTATGATTATGATTATTGTAGAGTGAGTGAGAGAAGATTCCACAATCTGGCTGTAGAAAGAGAAGGAAAATGGAAAAAAAAAAGGGGGGGGAATAAGATGATGTACACACCCTCATTCAGGGCACACTTCCTTCTGTGTCTTGCCTAGGGTCTTCCTCTGGCTTTTTCTGACACTTCTGAACCTCTTCAGTCTCATCAAACACCTCTACAGTATTTATCTGGACAAGCAGCAGAGGCTATGTTGTTGGAAATTGGTAAGGAACACAGAAGGAATTCAATAAGAGAACCTGACTCCAATCTTTTCCAGTGAAGAGGCTGCAAAGTGGCTTGGTTTCTGAGTACGAAGTGCTTTAAAGGCAGATAAAATCTTTCCCTAACTATGCACTTGCTGACATATATCTCTCCCTCTCACACATGGTGGGTGGAGAGGAAGGGAGAATGACCTATGGGGAAAGGCTTTCATAAAATAAACCAAGATTTTCTAAGATACCTTTCCTTGGGTTTTGTTAGATCAGGGCTAGAAATCACGTAGACTTTCAGAAGTTGTCAAATTGCAAGCTTTAGGATGCCTAGCCAGCATACCCAATAGTGAGAAATGTTGGGAGCTGCAATCCAACAAATATTTGGAGTGTTGAATGATCCCTTTCCCCATGAGTATTCTTCCTGAAGAAAAGGAAAGTGTAAAAACTCTGGCTATTCCTACTGGCTAGGCTGGGTGGATTCTAGGATCAGAGAACTGGGACTTTAAAAAAAAGTTTTATTAAGTTTGTTAAAGCAGGGATTAGGTTTGTTAAAGCTGGATTGCAACAACCAACATTCCTGGCTATGCTGCTTTGCTCTGCTGGGAATTGTAGTCCAACATCATTGGCAGGTGCTCATGCTTCCCACTTCTGTTTTAGCGTATAATTAAAAAGAAAAGGAAAAAAAGAAACTTGGACTTCAGGAGGGCCAGCTGACTAACAAAGTCCAAGACAGTCCAAAATGTTAGAAGAGACAGAATTCGTATCCCTTTTGAAAGGAACTAAGCTTCAAATTTGGGTCTGAAGGTACTCTCAGTTGGAGGCCTTCCAACAGTACCAGTAAATACATCCTATGCAACTCTTCTGTATTTCCTTCAACAGATTTTTGCAGCAAGAAAAAAGATAGAAGCAGTAATGGCAAAAGATGAGAGACATAGGCCATTTATACACTACACTGTTAAAGTGCTATCATTTCACTTTCAGCATACTATGGAATCCCAGGGGTTTGCAGCTGAGGGAGGGGCATTTAGAATTCTCAGCCAGAGAGCTCTTTGGCCTCAGTAAACGCAAACCTAGAATTCCACAGGATGTTGAAACTATATTGCAATAATGTTGCAATATATGTTGAAACTATGTTGCAATAATAGCACTATAACAATGTAGTGTGGAAATGGCCATAGAAACTGATATGATCATCCAGACTCTCTGTAAAATTGACTGAATGAGACAAACTGATTGCACAATAAAACACTGAAAGCACTTCTGATCTACCTCACAGATTCTTAGAAATCAAATCTGCGTAAGTCTTGCTGTTATGCATTTGCATTGTTCTCTTTCAGTACTTTTGAATCATCCACTTCTGTGCCAATCAAGCCTTACCTGGAGCTTTTCTGGGCATGTCTGGCCAAGCACTACTGTTTGTTGCTGGAGGATTTGGCGTATTTGTTTTTTTGGTGAGCCACTCTTCTATTATGAAAAGAAAATTATTTGGGAAATGTCACAATCACATTTTCCCACAGTGTAGGCACAGTTCACAAAGTTCTCATAAAGATTTCCCTCACCTCAAAATACATTATGCAAACACAAACTAGCCACATCACTGTATCGGAACTGGGTTGAATTGCACACCTGCCAAATTTTCAGGTCTCTAAAATCAAAAGAGCCGGCGTCTGACTCTTTTAAGTATCTGAAAATAGATACTTATTTTATGACTTGTAGCATGTCCTATCACAAGGCAACAAAAACATGCCTAACAGCAATGGACAAAAAAAATAACACAAAGATACAAAGGCATGAAGAGAGACTGGGTTGATCAAAGTCCGGGGCTAATACCTTCCCCACACATTTTGTACCAATTTCAGTGGGTTGATCTGATGTGAGTAGGACTACCAGATTTCAAAATGACTCTTAAGTTTCCAGGTGGGATTTGGGGAATCAAATTATCTAGCTTTTGTGTGGCGAGCTCCAGACAAGAGGCAAAGGCTGTATGCAAACCTTCAGACAAGAGTTTGAAGCCAGCCATGTGTCCAATGTGTCTGTATTCAACTTAAAAAAAAAAAAGCATTTTTAAGCAGCCATGCAGCTTGCTTCAGTTTGTAAAGCTTCTTGTTGCTGTGTGTGTTCAAGTTATTTCTGACCTATGGCAACCCTATGGAGGACCTACCATGGGGTTTTCCAAGGCTGAGAGTGTCTCATGCTCCCAAGGTCACCCCTGGACAAGCAAGAAATCAATCCCTGGTCTCCAGGGTTGAAGTCCGATACTCGAACCACTACACTATGCTGGGTCTCCTCTAACCCACAATAACCTCTAAGGGTCTCTTAAGTCCAGCCCTAGAGTAAGTTCACTCACAATTAGGTAAATCTCATCTTATTTCAAGTGTTAACCGAGTGGAAAGAAATCTGGATTAACCAAAGAGGCAAAGACTGGAGTGCATCAAATGGAAATCCACACAAGCAGCCTGGGCTTTTCTACTAATAAACGGACCATCTTTTCAGCATCTTTAGATCTCTTTCTTGTTTCTTCTAGAAATCTGGATTGAATCAGTTATAGTAGACATATTGAAGCTTTGAGAAGAAACCAAGGAAGGGCTTGGCAACTTAAGATGCTTCGTTAATTGTAGCAAAAGAATCATGATGTTAACGTCATAAATTCTGTTTTATCAAAGTGGAAATTCAAATAACACGATGACCTATAGATGTTCTTTATTGCATGGTTAGTAGAATCTATTATTCTTTGTTTTAAACATTTTTTCAAAAGAAATACTGATAGTAGACAGCATTTAAAACTAGACAGATTATTTAGCTGTTCATATTCCACACTGCATTTAATAATTTGGACACCATCGCACACAAAATACAGACTTTGTTTATTAGAATGCAAAGCTGTTGATGCAGTTCCTTTGTTATTGCTATGGCCGAATCTTCAAACTGCTACAAGAATAGAACCCCAGTGGTGGTGACTGCCATCTCTTAAAATACAAATAGATGCTTGTTTGATATGCTAGCCAAAGAAAGGCTGCCAAATGTAATAAATCACTCATCATAGCATTCACTTCCTCTAGTAGTTCTTTTAGACTGTCTCCTTTCCATCTTTATGGAATGTTTGCCTTTACTGTAATTATGAAACATACTGGTATCTTTTTATGGCTTATGTTCTCAACAGGAAGCAAGTATGAACATTAGGTGGACAATGACCATGGTAGGGTCATTGGCTGGGCTTCTCAACCAGAGCTCCCTGGAAACCTAGGGTTCTGTAAGGTCACTATGGGGTTCTGTGAGAGATTATGATTTTTTTAAAATTGTAGATATTGGTTGAGATTCTAGATCGGCTACTTAGCTAACTATACTTAACTATACTTCAATAGCATCTTGCAGCTCAACTCCTGTAATCATGCCTTACTGGGCAGCAGTCACTGCAAGCAACAAGAGTCTATTCTCCTGTCAACTGTGGGCCTTTCTGCACTGGACTGTTATAGTGCTGCTATTCCACTTTCAACATCCTGTGGAATTCTGGGGTTTGTAGTTTCCTGAGGCCAAAGAGCTCTCTGGCTGAGGATTCTAAATGCCCCTCCCTAAACTACAAGCCCCAGAATTCCATAGAAGATTGAAAAGTGGAATAATAGCACTACAATAGTGTAGTGTGGAAATGGCCTGTGATGCAGCAGACTGAGGTTTTTAACTCTCCCACTAGCAATCTCCAATGCACCAGTCAGAAGAAAAATCCCTGTTGAAGTTCCTCCTCACACCAGAGATTGCTTGTGGGATGGCGGTGGAAGTATCAATCTGGCTGATGTCCAGTGTGTTAGGATGGGGGGACTTTATTGATCTGTGTGTATTCCATACAGTACTGAATACATACATCATGAATATGAATCAGTTACGAATAGCTTACCTAGCCATAAATGAGATATTGAATTCCAACCATCATAATTTTTGTGCAGGGGTTCTATAAGACCTGAAAATAATTTAAAGTGTTTCTCCAGGATAAAAAAATTGAGGAAATCTGGGTTTCAGTGATGTAAACTCAGTTATCTGTTATGGGGAGACTGGAAGGGTAATTTCCCCCAATGTGTCAAGGAGTGGTACCATTTTTGAACACTTTTCTTTCTTTCCTGGAAACTTGCTAAGCACTGGCAACCAAAAGCTCACAGACCAGTCCACAGACCACTAGTTTGAGTAGTACTACTGTAGAAAACTCAGGAATTGAGGAGGAATTTTTAAAACCATTCTTCCCTGTGGCAGAGCTTGGTGTGCATGGAGGGGGTGAGGGAGAGGGTGTGGCTATGAGCCAGGACGCCACAAAAACATTGCCACCGGGGGCAAACAGCCCCCATTGCCCCCCCCCCAACATAACTGATTCTTCCCCATAATGGGCTGCAACTATTTAAAAAAATCCAGAGCTTGGAAACATTACTTTATTACTTTATTATTTACTTTATTGGAGCAGAACTCCAAGAATCTATTGGCATAGGCAGTAGTTCAGGCATTATGGGAATCATTGTTTGAAAAGTAACATTCCCAAATTCTGATAAAAATTGAACACAAAAGAGAGGTTCTAAACAACCAATTAGCAGGATTTTTATTTCCACCTGTAAGGGATACCTCTTCTTGCATTTTGCTTCTAGATTTGAAGAATATTGCTACCACAAAATCACAGCGATAATGTACAAGTGAGCCACTGTGATTCAGAACTTTGGGGGTTTGATTAGGTACCTTTCCTCACTACACTGTTATAGTACTGTTATTCCAGTGTCAATATCCTATGGAATCCTGGGGTTTGCAGTTTAGTGAGAGACATTTAGAATTCTCAGCCAGAGAGCTCTTTGGCCTCAGTAAACAACAAACTCCAGAATTCCACAGGATGTTGAAAGTGGAATAATAGCACTATAACAGTGTAGGGCGGAAAGGGCCTTGGACTCTGCTCTCTCAGCCTCAGAAGAAGGCAATGGCTAACTCCCTCTGAATAAATCTTGCCAAGAAAATACTGTCATAGAATTGCTCTAGGTTATGGTAAGTTGGAAATGACTTTGAGGCACACAACAAGACCAGAACATTTCACTGCTCAGATAGCTAGGGCTTTATCATACGAGGCAGGTACATTGCAATTGCAACAGGTTAGTAGCATCTTTGGCTGGGACTTATCACATGACATCATTCCTTTTCTGTTAGTCTCCTGATGGGAGATCATTTGGAAAGCATTTCATTTACAAACACGCACACAAAAAATCATTAATGACCTCCTTTGTGAAAGAAACACTTTCAAAATGGTCCATTTCTGCAACATATCGTGATCCCGTGCCGTCCTGGTGGCATCCCAGCATGGCACTGCTGGGATGGGAGGGGGATCCAAATGTTCCCTTCTGCACCTGGCCAGCTGCTGGTGGACGGGTAGCGTTGGGACATGCTCCTTCCTTCCTCAGTGTAGCCAGTCTCTTCCTGTGCTGCACTGCAGAAAGAAGCTCTTGATAGTGCTTTTGCCGTTCCCCTATGGCTGCCGGTGATGTGATCGTTGCACGAAGAGAGCCCATTGTCAGATTTTTTCCGGTAATGGTATACTGCGCAATTGCAGTGGCTGGAGATGTGACAAGAGCAGGACTGCAATGACATTGTGAAATGGCACACATTGCAGACTGGCTTTAATATGTCCCCATGCTGGGATGGCACCATCATGCGGAAATAACCATGGTCTTCCACAAGTAAAACAACAGAAGAGGAATAACTTCATGTAATTAGTCCCAGCCAAAAACACTATTATCTTGCTGTAATTGTGATTTACCTGCCTTGTGATAAAGCCCTTAGAGAAAAAAATATTTTTTAAAAAAGTAAAAATACATGGACATACACAGAGACGACACAAGCCATTTTAGCAACAACCTTCTGAATGCAGAGACAAAGTCAGCAATGGGAAGAGTGATGAAGTCTGCAGTCTTCCATGCATGAGATAGACAGAACTTGGAGAAAAGCAGCCATTAGAGGGAGCCAAGCAGGAGTGTTTTTTCCCGCCTTCAGAAAACAAGCATCCTTTTAGATGTACTCTTTGTTCTCTGGGGAAGGTACATTGCTTCTGTTGCTATGGATGTGACACAATGTTCCAGGAAAGGAAGTCAGGCTAAGTGGTCATCTTTGTGTTCTAACACCCGACACGTACACACCAGACTCTCAATGAATTTTTCATCCCAGCATTACTTAGTAATTATGGTTCTACTTTGAGAAGGACTTTTAAAAAAATGAACCCGAATACCACTTGGACCAAGGCCAACACCACTCCAGAGCTTTTTCCAATATTTGCACAGCCCACATTTGCTATATCCCTTTCCCCGGGTCTCATCATAATGGCACAGGTGTAGCTTCTCAAGGGCTCTACAGATTAAAATAAAGCATTCTTTACTGGAGGTGAAAATAGGGCAACACCTGATTAAAAGAGAATGAGAGAGAGAGAGAGAGAGAGAGAGAGGAGGAGGAGGAGAAGAAGAAGAAGAAGAAGAAGAAGAAGAAGAACTAGGAAATGTTCATGTTCACTGTAATCTAAACAGTGGTGCTTTTGTCTCATCCGTTGGGTTGTGGACTCCTTCATTTCCGCCCCCCACCCTCACTGCTGCAACTACTTCAAAGGAGTCCTGCTTGGAAATGGAAAGTAGCCAGTACTTATTTATATCCATGTTTTTATGTATTCAGGTGTTCAGAGAGCTGCATACAAGCAATGTATTATTCACATTAAAGCTAGGGAATGTTATTTACTCGGAATACAGTTCCTGGAATCTCCAGCCAGTATGATCTTGTTGGCTGGGAAAATTTGGCAATTGTAGTAAAAAAAAAAAATCACTTTCCTGAGCTGAAATCCATGTGTGGAATGTACATATGGAAATGGGGGAACAAAACCTAGCTAATGCCTCTGATATTGAGTGTTCTTCTGGCTTTGCACCATCTCCAAAGCCAGCCCTAACATGTCAGAATGAAGCAGTTGCCTCAAATGGCTGCTCTGCTGTATCATGTATGGACTATTTCTCAATTATTTAATTTTTATTACAGTATTTTTACTGTCAGGATCCAGGAGAGGAGATTGTGGCTGGTTTGGGGATACTATGCCCCTTGATTTGGGATTTGGGTTGTGGCAAATGGTACTTGTGGTTCTGCATCAGACAACAAAAGGCCTTGGGTGACTTCTGGAGGCCCCTCAGCATCTGCATGTTCACTGTACATATTTGCCAATACACTCACAGTAGGGGTCCCAACTGCCTGGATTATTAATGTGCACTCTGTAAAACGTGAACATACTTTTCTTTGCAGATGGTCACACTTAATATTTTTCCAAGGTCATTCCTAAATTGTGGAATACATTCATGGGAGGCTTCTTTTTGGACTACAGCTCCCTATATTCACTAGCCAATCCTACACTGGCCATGCCAGAGGAGGGATTCTGACTCCTCATAGTATCTCTTTGGAAGGATATTAAAATGCATCTCTTTAAACTATCCTTTTAAATTGTTGGTAATGTTCTATTATTTGATTTAATTGGCCCACTGTTATTATCACTGGTTTAATGTTTTTTATTAGACTTAGGCCATTTCCACACTACACTGTTATAGTGCTATTATTTCACTTTCAACATCCTGTGGAATTCTGGAGTTTGTAGTTTACTAAGGCCAAAGATCTCTCTGGCTGAGAATTCTAAATTTCCCTCCTTAAACTGCAAACCCCAGGATTCCGTGGGAGGTTGAAAGTAGAATAATAGCACTATTACAGTGTAGGGCAGAAATGGCCTTACTGTGGACTTAGGGGGGCAGTATAACAAAAGCATACAGATGTTAAATGGCAGAGAGGAACTATACATGTACAAAATGGGGTGACTGGAACACACAAGAGAAGTACTACTCCACACCACAGGATTTTACTTCAGGCCCTTTTATCTTCCTAAAATAAATAAATAAATACTACTTCTTATCACCAGAAATGGAATGAGCAGCACATGTTTGCATGCATCCTGAAATGCATGAGTTGGTTCTGCTTGCCTTCACACAGCTGGGTTGAGTCATCAGCATTTGCACAGTCTCCAACAGGTTTTGGGGAACTGTAACACCCTTTGATCAAACATACAAAGTAAAAGAATGTGAACTCTAAAGATAGTGGGAAGAAGAATTTCAGTCTTCTCATAAATGTAGTGCTGTGATTGGGAAACCAGTGTGGAATTTCACCACTGTAAGATTGTTTCAGAATCCAGGTTTACTTCCTGAGACGATGAATATTGCTTCTAATACTGCATCTCCAATGACAAGAAGGGAGTAAGATGTATAAAAGTACAAAAATCTATACAAATTGAGCCCAAGACCAGCATACAAAACCTTTGGAAGGGCTAAAAGCGGTAATGTTAAATTGGTGGTTTAAAATAAAAGAGAGACTGGTGCTGAGTCGAGGAACTTTGCAATTGACTTCTCAATGGTAGCTCATGCTCCAATTTGAAATAACTTGGGAAAAGAATATATAGAAACTGTAATATTGTAGTACACCCTCCCCCAAACCGTTGCCCTTCAGATGTGTTGAACTACAACTCCCATCAACTAGACACCAGTGCTGTCTATTTATGATGAGAGTTGTAGCCTAACACATCTGGAGGGCAGAAGCTTGAGGAAAGCTCTTGTAACAAGAGCTATAACTTTGTTTTATACCTTCCAATAAAATGGCGAAGTGTGTCTGGAATGGGATGTTTTAAAAATTCCAAACTCCTGTTAGTCAGTGAGGATAAACAGTTCTTGTCATTCCGCAAAACAAAACAAAACAAAACAAAAAATCCACCCACATTTATTCAAGAATGTTGGAGATCATGGATCACCTTGTCTTTTGCTATCCTTATTCCAAGCACACCAATATATTGTTAAGTTTATTCCAGCCAGTGAAACAAATTCAAACTGAAAACAGGGATTCTGAAAGAAATTACATTAGTGTCTGATTTCCTAACTCATTCATATTTCCAATTAAACGAACAGCATTTTCTGTATCTGTTTCATAGAAACATGTTTACTTTACCATTTACTTTACCATTAGTAATAATGAGGAATTTATGTGGACATGCACAAAAATTGCTAAGGGCAAGTCACTTGTGAGTCAAGTTTAGACCTTACCTCAGCTGCAAGCTCATAAGGTAATCTTAGGCCATTTCCGCACAACACTCTTATAGTGCAATTATTCAACTTTCAACATCCTATAGAATCCTGAGGTTTGCAGTTGAGGGAGGGGCTGGTTGGCCCTTCCCTCAACTGCAAACCCCAGGATTCCATAGGATGTTGAAAGTGGAATAATTGTGCTATAAGAATGTAGTGCAGAAATGGCCTCTGGCAACGAAAGGAGAATAACACAGGCCTATCTTAAAGGTCTATCACTTCAATGTGTTAAGATAAGCACTATTAGAAGCTTTATTTAACAGAACACCAGCTAGTGAGCGCAACATCCATGTGGAGCAGGAGTACTGGAAATGGTTGAGCATGTTCTTTTGCACTGTTTTTTGTGTAACAATTGCAGCTTTTGATTAATTTCTCCTCTGTTGACAGCTTTTTCTGAAAGCTCCTTGGAAAAGATTGCTTCCTACTCTCTTGAAAATTCAGTTTTCTTTATTTCTGAAAGAGTGGCCGGGGTTTGTTTTGTTTTTTCCCATCTCAATGAGATGGGGGGAAAAAAAAGACTCATGGGTCACAAGTCATTTTATTAAGCTTTTAGTTGTATGACTGGGTTATCTTTTTGCTGCCTGTTCCTTTTTAATTTCTGTAGTGTCTTTTTTGTCTGTGACAACAATAAAGATTGCTAATATTTAAAAGTTTGTTGTAAGGATTATTATGGTAACATTTACATAGTATTTTAAACTGTCTATACTGCCATACATCTTCATTAGAGCATACAATATACCTGTATAGCACTGTAGCACAGCTCAATGCAGTGACAACTGTGGTCTTCCAATGTTGAATTACAATTCCCATCATGTCAAATACACAGGTTAGGGCCGGTGAAAGCTGGAATCCAGCATCTGAAGGATCACTGACCGCTCACTTCTCTTTTGCAACAAGATGACTCTTAACTGGAAAGAGAGATACATGTACAGCATTTCCATCATATGCTAATACATTTTAACACTTTGACAGGGTTATATTGCATACCATACGGAATCATGGCAGGCTGATAAGAAATTACCATACACAAAAGTTTGAAGGCCCATCACCAGCCATATTTTTGACAGAAGGATCTGTCTTCTGTGTTTGTTATGCAATAAAGTGCTGTCTATTGCTTTAGCTCTGCAGTTTCTGTACTGATAAGTTAAGCTTCAAGGTCCTACTCATATAAACCACACCATCATCAGGTCAGTGGTAGGAGGTCCTAATCCCTTCCAGAGAGTGAAACACGCCTCTAATGGTCCAAAATGTTTAATAATACGGTTGTTACCATGCCATACACCCACACTCCATGATACAATAAAATTGGCAGTGAACTATAAGTAATTGGCATGAAATATAAATCATACACTGTTATGGATGGAAAGCCATGCTGGCAAAGAGGGCTGGCTGCACATGTGCAAAAGTAGGTCAGGTGAGACCTCAAGGCATGGCCAGGTCATAAGTTGAAGGGATCAGTTAGGAAGCTCCGGTGCTGATTAGCTTGCAATAATTCCCTCAACAACTCAACCTTCAAACACAATAGCACTCAAAACAGTCTCAATAGAGCAACCGATGGTCATCAACCTGTCCCCTCTTCCTGATGAAATTCTCTTTTGTTTCCTCACCTCCCAGACATTAAGGAGCTATCATGATTCCCATCAATGTTTTGTGACCTAATGGTAAGGCCATTAGCCTGTTCTGGACCCCATTGTTTGCTCTGCCAGACGGCCATTAACACCTTCCTCTTCAGGGCAGAGAGTATTTAAACCCTAGCTCTATTCCAGACAACTCGTAGTACACTGGACGTAGTACACTGCACACAGGCCATCACTGTGCTGGTCAGATTCCCCTTCTTGTGCTACCCTAGTCTGAGCCACATTGCTTCATTTCTTCTCTTTAGGATAGGTAAATATCATCCATTTCACTCTGACTTCTCACTATCCAATTTTACCTCCTTTCCTTCAGTTAGCCTTGTGTGGTTGTGAGTTTCCCTGAATCTTGTGTGTGCTTGTGATTTTCCCCAATAGAAACATTCTTTTAATCTCCAGTCGGTATCTCTGCGTTAGTACCAGTATACAAAGGTGGAAAGATCCCGTAAAGTTATCCCCCTCATGAAGGTCCCCCTTTTAGAGCTGTAATTCCCCACCATTTCACAGAGGCACAGGCGCTGTGGGTGGGCCTCTGAGACACCCACCTTTTGGGGTAACAGGGTTCCAGGGTAACAGGGATCACAGGGCCTGATCCTTCTTCTCCAGTCTTCAGGGCAAAGGAGAAGAACTTCAGGGTAAGAGCACTACCTTGAAAAGTATGTGCATATATATTTTCTTCTTTTGCCATACTTAGTGGTGGTTGTTTTTTTTTAAATGGCATACTCTGAGGGAACTGTGGTTCATGTATTATGCTTAATGACCTTCCCATGACATCACATGGGGTTGTCCCCAGGTTTCAGGTTTTGGTGCCAAGATCTCAGGGCCAGGGATAGTTTGATCAGGCAATCTCATTTAACAGACATTAGACACATTATTGGCTAGTTACTTGTGATGTTTGGCTGCACAGGGATGTGTTTCCAGCACATACTGTCTTGTTTTTTCCACAGTCAGCACTTTCCTTTGCCAGCAGATTTATCCTACAGTGCATTGTAACATAAGTAGTTGCACATTCACATTCTGGAAAAAGCTGATAAGCATTTAAAGTCAACAGCATCAGCAGTCACAACTCTAAGTGTGGGATTATGGGAGTTGTATCTAATATACCTGGAGAGCACCAGGTTAGAGACAAGGCTGGAGTATAGCCCCGACCATTTTGTTGCCATAAAAAAAGTAGTAGCATACTCCAGATTTCTGTGAGATTTTCCCTCTCATGCCCAGAAAAGTTTTGAGAAAGTGCTATCACTTAAAATAAGGCACTTGGATTTGTATTCTTGTTGTTGGTTTATCATATTTGAGAAAAACTGGGATAAAAAAAAATAAGAAGAGCGTGCTGAGTCAGACCAAAGGTCTATCTAGTCCAGTATTCTCTTCTCACAGTGGCTAACTACTTGGCTGATTGTTTTTGTTATGTGCCTTCAGGTTGTTTCCATCTTATGGTGACCTAAGTTGAACCTATCACAGAGTTTTCTGGGGGCTGAAAGTGTGTGATACAACCAATGTCACCCAGCAAGTAGCCATGGCTGAGTGGGGAATTGAACCCTGGTCTCTAGGGTCATAATGCAACGCTGAAACCACCACACCACACTGGCTCTCCATGTGGCTGATACTGGAAGGTATATATAGCTTTTATGATGACTAAAAGCCACCAATAGACATCTTCTTGGAGTTGGAGCAGAGGAGGTGGCCTGTATCTTAGTAGCCGTACTAAGGCAACTAGAAGGCAGTGTGGAGATTGTCTAGACCTTTTGCTCAATGAAGACTTTCAGTACAGGATGCAACTGCAGCATCCCTGATAAACGGCTGCCCAACCTCTCTTTAAGTAGTACCATTGGCTGAACTATGCAAATACTAAATGTGACCATCTGAAAACAATATTTGGTCTTTATTTTTACGGTTATCTGTTGTTCAAAAAGGAAAAAAAAGAGGTCATATTAAGTCCTGCAAAATGAAGAGGGCCCTTTAGTTTATTTAGAAGGTTGACTTAACTCAGCAGCTCCCCTGTATAAGCCAGCAGAGGCCTTCCCCTCACATACATTTGTCATTACCCAGCATCCATTTGCCAAGTAGACAGTCAAGCGGTAGAATAATTCCCAACAGGAAATTGCTGAGAACTTTTCTGTTCTCTCAGAATTTCTTACATGTGCCCCAGCAACTGGGAAGAAGAAGTTGAGAATTCACCCTTCCTCCCATTAGCTTGCTCACAGGTTTTACCAGTCTTTTCTCTTATGGTCTTAGGCACTTGTAAAACTGGTTTGCTATCTGAGGGTTAAAGCAGATATTAAGGGGGAATGTTAGTGTTTCCTCTCCCACAATGGGATTTCCTCAGAGACAGGGTTCCTTTTCTCATGCGACTTCAAATGCAAAATGGCCATGGGAGCCATGCGGAATCATGAGGACAGTTCCGCATGACGTTCTCGCGATTGCGCGTCACTCCCGTAGTGATCCTATAGTGATCTGCAGCAATCGCGCATTATATCATTTTTGGCTCTTTGCTGAAAATGATGCGCGATTGCACATTTTCCCCGCATCCCTCCTGCACTTACCTGGCATGCAGAACCTCAGGAAGTGTGATGGCCGTGCTTCCTCCCCCAGTGCAGCCTGCAAAAGTACCTGGTTGCACTGTGGAAGGAAGGGGCGGAGCTATCGCGCTTCCTTCCATCCAGCATGGAGCTGGTGTAGAGGGAAGCACAGGAGACGCGATCCCCACGCAACAGCAGTCATACCAGACAAGGTGCGAAAAGGGTCAGGGTCTCAGCAATCAGACATAAAAATTAAGCCCATTCACAGTGACCATTCAGTGACCATTCACAAAATAAATTGTGTTAAATGCAAGATATATAGGCAAGGAACATCACATCCTACAAGAGAAAGAGTATCTTTCACCAACGGGTGAGTGTTTCTGCAAAAAAGGTGACAAGCATACTGTATAGTTTAACCCTGAGTTCTCCAATTACAAAAGTAGAGAAACATAAAGGATTCTGCATCACAGCAAAATCATTCAAACAAATCATTTTGTTTCTCCACATTATAGAAACGACCTCTAATTTACTCCACTTTCGGGGTAGCCATCCTGCTTTCCTCTTATGCCATCTTTTGTTCCGTCTTTGCTTTTTGCTTTTTACACCCGATTCACCTTTTTTGCTTGATTATTCTCTAAAATCCTGTGCAATGTTTGGTTGTTGCCACTAGATGTCATGATGACTCAGTACCACTGATCTAAATGTCAGCACCAGAGCACCAAACGCAACATGCAAAGAAAGCATATTTCTGGAAAAAATAAGGAAATTTTGTGTATGTTCCTTTTTCAGATCCCTTTAACACCTTGATATAGTGCTGTGAAAATTCCTTAACCAACATAATGATAAAAAGTCTAGGAGGCTTAACAGAAAGCTAAACCATTCTTGACTTTCAGCATAGCCCATAATTACATACAAATCTCCCAAAGAGATGGGACACTGAAGACTATCTCTCTTCTGTTATTATCATCTGGAAAAAGTTTGCATTTATTTTTCTTAAAACAGTGAAGAAACTTTTTACTATGCCTTTTTAAAAAATTGCATATATCCCAATGTCAATTAAGAAAAATTGTTCTAGCACCATCTTGGGACCATGGGCTTCTAGTTCGCCATTCTTGCCATAGAATAGGATTGGCTTTTTAAAGCTGGCTTCTTTCATTTTAGCTGTATATGTCTTTTGTGCCCTATAATGGATTGAAATAGTAATTAGGGTCTGCTAGACATCTAACGAAGCACCATGGTATGGTATCCAAAATTCCTGGTAACAAATGATGGTCCCAGAACAGAACTCTTAGGGGACAACGACAAATCTAGGGATCTTTTAATCTTGAGAGACAAAGGTCAGGATATACACTGAAGTTTCATAGCGTAAGTATCTGTATTTTGGAGTTACACATTTACTCTGCTTGATATCCTTGTGGCAAATGGCATGTGGCACAACTGAACCAAGCTACGAACTGAACCAAGATACCAGATGTGTAACCAAATGCACAACCCAACATCTATGCACATCCATGTGCAATGAGCATCCATGCACAATGCTGTGAAGGAACAGTGCCTTATGTTCATTTACACTGATATATATGAATTTAATAGTGCTTGATGTTATTGACATATATGGGGTTAATGTTCAGTGGGTAAGCTTAAGTTCTTGAAAAATACAAGCAGTTTATAGAGAATAAAAAGTGGAAGAAAAAATATATTTACAAGTGAGCCAGGCCTGGGAAAGTCGATAAGGGAAGTAGTAGAAGAAAGATGGAAACAGAAGTTGAGCTGAAGCAGTGGAGAGCTGGAAATAAATTGTTGAAGAAGCGGAGAGGGAAGATGGCAAGGTGAGGATATAAGCAGGCCAATAAGAAGGAACCCAAGAAAGGAACCAGAAGCAGAGAAAGAGCCAGAATGTGAGGCTTGATCTGTGGGAGAATAATTTTGGGAGAAACGTTTGCCACTAGGCCTTTATAAAGAACTGCTTGCCTAAAATCTGAGAGGAAAACAAGAAAAGTGTAAGACCTATAGGAACTGTGTTTTCACAGCCTTAGAGGAATCAATTTATTCTTTGTTTTCCTATTGCTCAATGGAGACTTACTGCAAACAGAACTAAACTATTTTTTCAACCATTTTAGAATCTTAATTCTGAACATCAACAAAAAAGTTTTGTTGTTCTTCTTTTAAAATCTAATAAATCCTTTAAAAAAGATTATTAATGCTGTGATTTGAAGTTATTAATTGCCCATCCCATACTCAAAGCCTTATCATTCAACCACAAAGGGGATTTTTGAAATTAAAAATTTGTGATCTGCATTAGTAGAAACAGCCTAACCAACAAAAACATCAACTTGGTGGCAGCAAAAGAATTCTAGGCATGGGGTGTGTGCGTGTAAATGCACTATTGCAAATAAGTACAGATATTATTTTGGTCAATTTCCCTCCCGTTATGAGACACGGCAAAGACAGTCTACAACAATGCAGAATGCACTTCTTTGCACCATGTCCATCCATGTGCAATGGCACCACATGCAGAACCTTGAACAGAAAGCAGCTGTTCTGCATCAGATAAAAAAGTCTAGTCATTGGGGATTTATACATGCATAAGACACCAGTAGGATTCAACCACTGACATATCTAAACATATGTACACTTAATTTTGAATGATATATTTGGAGGGATCCTAAAAGGTGTATGATCCAAACTGCTGCTTGATCCAAGGAATCTAGAAATAACTCATCCCCCGGGCAGCAGGAAATTCCCATGACAGCGGGTAGTAAGTCTGCTTCAGGCTTTAGTGTGAGCTTTAAAGGAGTCATCCACGTTGCTCAACCTGTTTGGGGAACAGGCTTCATCATGTTTAATAGCTACTATAAAGTTCAGATTAAGACCTGAAACAGATTCATCCCTGTGCTGACATGGAATCTTATCTTTCACCTATGCCCTTCTGCAACAGATGCCTGTGTTGAGCCCCTGGCCATCACCTTCCACAAACACCATATGAAGTTTGACCTCATGTTCATCCTGTAATTTTAACCATTTGATCCTGTCAAACCACTTCTTGGCTTAAAACACATATGGGTGAACTGTGGCACACATAGACACTCTATGGCCCTTGAATGCCTTCTGGGCAACTCACACAGATGTCCAAAATGCCACTGCTGCTGAATCTTGCCAACAGCTTGACCAAATTCTCTTGCAAACTGTCCTCTAACAAGGATGTTTAACTGCCGAGTAGATGAGTGAGCATGTATGTCACGGGGGTGGCGGGTGGGGAGAGAAGGATTATAGTAAGGATTCTTTACCCCGATATCCTCCCCATGTAAACCATGCCCTGTCCTGTACCAACAGTTCCAAGTACTAACAGTTCCAAGTAGATTGGAAGATTACAATTGTGATGGGGATGAGGACATTCAGGGAGGGTATAGCAGAAGTCCTGCAGCAGCCTTCATCACAAAAGTATATTTGTGTAGGAGAGAGAAAATGTCAACTCAGACTCCACCCATTGCTGGTTCAGGATCTGCTCCTTCATACGCAGCCTGTGTCCCATTGCCTTCCACTCCATGGGCTCTCTTAAGGGCCAAAAAGGTTGGCTACCTCTGCTCTAAAATAGGGCAATATGCTTCTTTTGATCAATTTTTTTTAAAGAAAAAAGTTTTCAGCATTGACAGAAGCTTCTGAAATACACGGTAGTTAAAAAGTAATAAAAGACCTGCAAACATAACATGAAACATTTACCAATAAATCCGTCCATACAATTGGGGTGGAAACTCAGAAGTTTTAAAGAATATACTGTATTATTATTGTTTGATAATGAAACAAATGGGTACAAAATTGAATTTTAAAAGTGTTGTTTGATTCTTTCTTCTGTTTTGCACTTACAAGGTTAGGGTTTTTGTTAGAGCTATAGACTAGACTCTTGACTACCACAGAGACTGGCATCCTGTTAGCGAATTATGATGGTGTAAGTCAGTCTACCATCATCACAACTCACATTTATGGTTGTTGCATAGGTTCTGTTCTGAGGATGCAATGACCAACCTCCCCTCACCCACCTTGGAAACAATGTAGTCCCCTCCGCACCCCCACAGCCATTTTATTTTAGTTGTACATACTGCAAGGGTATCATCTTCAGAGAGTTTGCAAAGACTCTTGGAGGATTCTGTCCATGTTTGTAGATCTTAGGCATATAGCCCTACCAGAGTGCACTGTGATAGCACTATTATTGTGCTTTAACTGTCATAGCAACATTTTGTGGAACTCTGGGGTTTGCAGTTTACTGAGGCCCAAGAGCTGTCTAGCTGGGAATTCTCAATGCCCTTCCCTGAACTGCAAATCCCAGGATTCCATAGGATGTTTTCTGGGCTGTTAAAGTAGAATAATATAGTGTTACAACAGTGAATTGTCACAAGTAAAAGTCCTCTGCAAGGCATAGGAAATAGATTAAAGTTTTGTGTAACTGGTGTTATTAGCACTTGCACATATAAACAGAATAACCAATTTAGGTGACATCTTAATTATTTGTATGATAATTTTTAAAAACTTATCCCCTCCTTAATTTCAGTTTGCAAATCTAGCAACATATTGCTGGTAATTCACAAGGAAAGAGTGTGACAAGTAAGTTTGCCAATGCCTCTTAATTTCTCGTTTTCCAGTAACCTTTTAGGGCAACCTGGTGACCTCAAATTACTGAGCAGATGGTGCTTTTTTTTAAAAAAAAATTAAACATGAGATAAGATGATGAGGAAATGCTTTACTTGAGCAGTTCCTGCTTGTCTGGCTACTGTTATCTTTCAATCTATCTATCAGTCATTAAATGTATATCCCACACATGCAACTTCAAAACCTTCTAAGCTGTTAGTATACGAGTCACTCCAGTATTTAGCAACCTTATTGCTGAGCCAGAGATTGCTTCATATCGCTTGAAGAGATCTGAGTCAGCAAGAAAGCATCATCTCAGAGATGCCTCCCGCTTTGCTGTTCTCCTTTTGGTTTGCCTGTATACAGTGCAAGTTGAAACAAAATCCCTATAAAAGATGGGACAGAAACCAGGAGTGAGGTCACTGAAGAAGCATGCCAAAAGGTGCCACTGTTTCAAAAATGAATGAAAGAAAGAAAGAAAGAAAGAAAGAAAGAAAGAAAGAAAGAAAGAAAGAAAGAAAGAAGCTTTAAAATACCTGGCACACTACAATGAAAATGGTTTGAATTACCAGGAGAAAATGTGTGTGTTTGGAGTGGCAGTTGGGGGTCAGCTTTGGGCTCTTCCAGTGTAGTGTAGAAATGGCCTTTAATTCTTTCAAACCTCTAAGTGTCACATGCTATCTACAAAGCCAGTCCTCTTAGGCTGTATAATCACCACCTATGAGAATTTTTCTTTGTCCCAAGGTCAGAATGGGAAACATTCATGCGTTATCCAAGAACTTAAAAGGCCTATTTGCATATTTGCAAAAGATCTATTTGCGTACGCCCTCAACCCTTCTAATTTTGCAGGGACATTCTCAGTTAATCCTCTCCCATCCCACTTTTTCAGCTGCTTTTAAAATGTCCCACCTTCCTGTAACTTTCTCCCTTTTGTCCTCAGCTTACTTCAGCTACAGCAAACTGATCTCAAAGTGCAAAAATAGTTTGCACTCAGTTAACTCAACGTGGGAAACGGGAGAGGTGGAATCTTTTTTCCAGACTTAGGCAAAAGGAAACTCCTGTGGCCTCTCCTAGCTTGGGTGTTCTTCTTCATTTATAACTTTTGCCACCTTGACCACACTCTAATGTTGCTATGGCACATTATATCCTGGGTTTTAGCTGTGAAATCATGGAGGACATGAATCTGGAGTTAAGAAGGACTACTTCTAAGCAGAGCAGGCCTGGGGACCACCTGCATTTGAGACTATATCAGAATTCAGCTGAAGGGATCCAAGAACAGTATGTTTCTTTCTTTTGTTACTGTCACATTTTCTCCATCTATTTGTCATCAATAAAGTTATAATGTGTAGAAATGTGTTCCTTGACCCATAGTTGAGTAGGACCTGATTGGATCAGGCCCATCAGAGCACTACAAACAGGAAGATAAGGGTTTGACCAAAAAAAGAAACATCTGGAAATTAAAGTGATATGAGGATGAATGAGTTTCACAAAGCCTGAGAAACGTTTAGTCTGTGTCCCAGATATTTCAGTGAAGCAATGGCATTCTAGACTACTATGAAATACTCTTGGGAGGAACAATATTGTGCACAGGCATTTAAATCATGTGGTTTACAGGCTGTAGCCAAATACACTTGGGAAGATATTTCTACATGTAAGGGACACTTTCTTGGACTTGTTTCTGTATTTGAAGAATGCTGCTATCACTAAACTGCCAGAGATAATATGCAAGTGAACCAGCATGGTGTAGTGGTCTGAGCACAGCGTACCCCCTCAGGCTCAGAACAAACCCCTCTGAACAAATCTTGCCAAGAAAACCCTGTCATAGTTTTGTCTTAGAATTGCAAAAAGTCAGAAACAACTTGGAGGCATACAACAATATAAACTAAATAATGCAAAAATGTTTTAATGTTTACAATTATATATATACAACCAATTTGAACAAGCCTATACTCCCAACAACAAAAAATGGAAAGGGAGAATTGTGCTAAGTGATGATCATGCACAGACATTTTTGCACTTTGTGGACTAGCTTGTATGGTTCCATCTGCAGTGTGTTTATTGTGTTACTGAAACGCAGTACAGATTGATAGTCAAGTTTGTCTTTCTTGCAAGAGGTAATCCATAGTTTATTCTAGCTTTATTTCTCTGGGTGGTTGAAGGGATAAATGTGACAGCATGGCAAGGCCTGCCAGATCTAATATATAAAAGTCAAAGTTTGTTTGTCTGTGTCAGGCAAAGACCTCATATGACTGGGTGTGTCAGGCAAAGACCTCATATGGTTGGCTGCCTAAGAAGATTCTATGGAACCCTGCAGTTTGCAGTTTAGGGAGGAGCCTTTACAATTCTCAGCCAGAGAGCTCTTGGGTCTCAGTCAACTGTGGCCATTTCCGCACGGGGTGAGAGAATTGCCCCATGCTGCTACTTACTGGATCTTCTGGCTCCCTGGTCGAGTCCAGGCTGCTCTGGAGCAGTGCGTGGCTGTCGCTCCGCACTGCTCCGGCATCCAAAATGGCGGCTTCCTGTTGGTCATGGGTCTCAACCAACGGCTGAAGCTCGCCAGCCTAAAGCCCGCCCTCCACAGATCACAGGCTCACATTGGTGTGAGCCTGCGAATCTGCATGGGAGAGCAGGCATGCAATGGCGTGCTCTGGCTTTTTGAAAAACTTGAAAAATCAGGTTTTTCAAAAACACGCTGGAGGACTACTTGGGGTCGCTCCGGAGTAGACTGAGGTGCGGACCTACACTAAGTAGGCCGGACCCAGTCCGCTCCAAGGTGCAGACATCCTCCGTGGAGGACTCACTGCACCGTTTTATTTAACCCGTGCAGAAATGGCCTGTGTCTGTCTTGAATAGGCCAGTTGCTATGGAGACGAGGCATAGCAGCAAGGAGGAGGACAGTGTGTTCCCTCAGGAACCCAACTTGTGTATGTTAATAACTCTGAATAGACATTGGATTGGGGAATACGTGGAAAAGTTACAGGTACTGGATGAAACAGTTTGGGGAATTACAGACACAGGATTTCAAATCTTTTAACAAGTACTACCTATGAGAAAATAAAATCCTGGGCAACGCTGGGTATATATGCTAGTTCATGATAAATTCATGATCAGATGCCATGTTAAAGAAACTGTGGAGGGAAAGTATCTGTTTGTTTGGGTATTCTTTCTTGCAGGAGGAACAGTCAGGAATCTGTATCATACATAATGTATACATATGTCTCAGTCTGTTGGTCCTTTGACACTACACAATTTCAGCGCTTTGATTTGACTTTTATTGAGCTTAGTACATCCTATGGAATCATAGGATTCATAGTTTGAAATGCAGTAGATCTGTCTGGCTGATAATTCTAAATATCTATCCCTAAACAACAAATCCCAAGATTCTATAGGATGGAACCATGGAAGTTAAAATGGTGCCAAAGTGCTATAACTGCATAGTGTGAAAGAGCCCAGTGTTAACCATAGTCTGTAGATGTAGTTTAATGCTTTAGGTATTTGTACCCTTTACACTGGAGTGATATTCCATCATACCATCCTGAACACACCTGATCTGATTTTGGAACCTAAGTAGGATAACACCGTGGCAGGGGCTAATTTCTTTCTCTCTCAGATCCCAGTCTGATAAGGCACCCTGTTTTTTCCACACAGCTCTGCCTTCCCCCTCATAACACCTCCTTTGTGTAAAAGGGTGAGGCCTTTCAATGGTTAATTAGATACCCCTTAATAGTTCTATGGTAGTGTGTTTTCTGGATTAGTTTAAATACTGTATACCACTCAGCCAAGTCACTAGTTATAAAAAATAAACAGTAACATTTATTATGATAACATACAGAATAAAGTATTGGAGTTCAAGTGCGGGTCAAAATTAATATAGTTCTTCACAGTACTTATAGACAGTTCCCTTATATCTTTACATTCTCACATAAGCACAAGTATCATAAACAGCCCTTTGGTTGGACTTTTACCAAAGAATCAACACCCAATTTAGGGCTCTTTCCACACAACGTCATCATTTCACCACAGCAAAGTGTTGTTCCTGGTCCAGGAGCTATACTACTGCACAACATTGTCACTATCCAGCTGCTATCCTGTTCCCAAGCATTGCAAATCAACCTTATTTCATTTCCAGAAAAAAATCTGTTAAGAGTCTCTTCTAGTACTACAATCCCGTCAGCTGGGTGAGTGTGGTTCAATAATAGTGCTTGATAGTGCTTCCTGTCATCACAGATCCAGGAGTGGGTGGAGTGTGGGTGTGCCCAACTTATCCCTCCCTCAGTGACTCCCATGGCATGACATGTTTGGAATCTACCACTTCTCTTTGTTCATTTTAAATTTCTCCCTTGAGTTAATTTTTTTAAATTTTTAAATAATTTTTTAGCGTTATAACTCAAAAATGCAATAGTGTACTGACATTTCATGATGTTATAACATAGCTGCGCTACTATAGCTTATAATCCCCCCGCAACCAATCAGGAACTGTGGGGTGAGGAAAAGGCAGGGAAAGAGACTTGACACTGTAGTGTGAAGGGAACACTGGTGGCAGTAACACTACTCATCCGCTTAAGGCGAAAGGGTGCAGTAGAGAGTGTTCCTAACCTAACACCATCATGGAAATGGCAATGCTGAGATTGTAATGGAAGAACTCACTATTGAGGTAATTAATAGTTTAATTACTCTTCTGCCTCTCTTTAGCTTTCCCCTGAGAATTAAACCCTTCCTGCACAGTTACCCTCCCTGCCTGTCTGAGGGACTTTACTTCCAGCTCTCTCTCGCAAGAACTCTCACTGAAGGACTGCCAAATGACAATCAGTGTTTGCTTTTTTGTATCTCTTCTTCTCAGCCACCAGCCCCTCCCACACATTACTGGGCTGGGTTTCTCTCCTGAGGAGCTTATTCTGTTTGTCTGGCAACCTATTTCCATGCAGCTCTGGCACTCCAGATATCCATAACCCCAGAATGTCATGAATACCTAGTTAGTAATTGCATAGGAAATCACCAAGGAATAATAGCAATTTTCAGGTCAGTCTAGAAAAGAAAACTACCTGAACTCTGAAGAGTTGCTGCTAGTTGACAATCCTGGGCTAATGGTTTGACTCAGTATAAGACAATGTGTGTATATGTGCAAGCAATAGAAAGGATTGCTTATACCCAGCTATGGGTTCGATGTGGGAAGAGTGAGGTGGAGATGTGAGGAACATTAAGGCGCCAGGCAGTACACACCTCAGGGTGAACAGCATACCCTGAGGAGGATGGTGACTGTTATCATCATCACCTCTGCTAATCAAAAAAATATCCCTGTGCTTTGACCCTTTGACTTCTGGTACCCATTGGTGTCATTCAGCTGGTTTGCACTGGTTTGCCCTAAATGGTTGTTAAAGTTTATACATTTGCCAAACCACTTGTTCTGCAGACAGAAAATGGAAACTTTTGCTGTGCCCTCCCCCTCAGATTGGCACGTGTTTCCATTCATTCCTAATTACCCTGTTCAGTAACAGCAATAGCACCAACAAACTAATGGCTTTCCTAGCCAATACTGGCTCTGGCTCTAGCTCTGCCTCACCGGCACATGCTGCCACAGAAGGCTAAGGAGGAGGAGGAGGAAAAGGAGTTGATCATTGCCTCACGGCAACCCTGTTCGGGAAGGAAGAGCAAGCAGGAAAGAAGAAAGGAAGGAAACTGAGGAAGACTAGCAGAGAAAGAGGGAAGAAGGGAGGGTCACCCAGAGAGCACCCAGCCCCGATTGTTCCCCTCCTCTCTCCTGCAAGTGCACGTCCACACACATTCCTTCAACGATGAATCATAAAATAATTGAAATATTTTGGTTAATATGCACATTTTTGGAAAAAATAATGCAGTCGGTCCTCCACATTTGTGGGTTTGACTATCACAGATTTGATTATTTGCAAGTCTCTCCAATCCCTGTCCCCCTACGTCAGGCTATTTTTTTCTGGGGGAAACTTCCCTAGTGGCAGTTCTGATCAGACCATGCAGCCCTTTAAAAACTTGCCTCTGGTCCTCCTCCTCCTCCTCCACCAGCTGCTGCCTGGCCAGCTAAGGACGGCTCACAGTCTGATTTCTCAGTGCCATAAACCCTCTCCTGATTACCCATAGAAGGAGATGGGTGAGAGAGAGGAAGTATAGGACCACCATGCTGGCCCACCAGCCGTTCCATCCTTTTCCTGACCTGGTTTGGATCCTGGGTGTCCTCTATCCCCACCACGCCCCAATCCCCTTCCCGCAGACACACAGACACATTTTGATACGTGGAATTTTTCCACTTTTGTAAGGGTTCTGCTCCCCTAACCCTAGAGAATGTGGAATGCCGACTGTAGATAGAACCAGTTGTTAATTATTTTGAATGACACCACTGAGGGTACTAATACGACATTGATGCCAAGCATGTGACAAACTGGGGAGGACTATCTAGTAAGGGCCAGGATTTCCAGTTCTAGTGCAAGATTTTCCAGTGAGATGTGGGGCATAGTGATAAAAGTCTTCATCCCAGATTGAAGCTTCACCTCCATTTCAGCCAGCAAACCTCACACCTTTTCCTCCCTTCCTCAGTGTATTGTTTAGCCAAGGCCTCTTCTGGGGAATGTGTGAAGCTTTAGATGTTGTCAGACTGCAGCTCCCACCATCCCTCACCACTGGCTCCATTAACTAGGGCTGATGGAAGCTGCAGTCAAGCAACCCCCCCTCTCCCCCATCTCTGATATATAAGCTATGATATACGAGCTGAATAGTAAATTGTGCTTTGAAAAATGCTTGCCAAGGAAAACTAAGGGAAGGAATGGTTGTTTCTTTTCAGGCTGTCTGTTCTATAATGCTTCAAAGGGGGAAAATCCTTTATTGCTGAAATTAATCCAAACATAATAGAGGCATTACTGTCATTTCAGATCTTAATGCATTAGTAATAAAAGAGATCTTTTAATCCATATTACACAACACAGTTCAGCTTTGGCTCTCTCTTTGAGGCTATAGATACGATACTGAATATTTCATTTCTATGCATAGTTCACAAACCTGTTGCCATGGTGATACCTTGTGTTGAAAATGCTGTATGTTATTCATTCGTTTCAGTGGGGCTATTGTGTGTGTGTGTGTGTGTGTGTGTGTGTGTCACGCCCTACAGCATTTCACAGATGAAAACTGGGATACATGTGGCCAAGTGGTATCAGAATATACTCAGGGTGGCAAAAATTATTAATGAGGAGGAATACACAATCTAGGACAGGCTGCAATAGTTTGCTTTTGCCAGCGTCTACTGGGAATGACTAGATTCTGTCCCTCCTTTCCTCTTTCTCCTGCTGAATAATAACGTGGAAACTACTGAGTTCAGTTTGCAGAAGCTGATGTAATTTGAGGACAAAAGGGAAAGTGAGAGGAGGAGAGAAAAGCTCCTTTAAAAGCAGCTGAAAAAGTGGACTGGTAGAGAATTAACTGGAACTGTTCAGGGGATATGGGGTTTGCATGAGGAAAAGAACGCTGCAACTGAGATGTGGGCCCTTTCCCACCAACAAAACTGTAGTGCTACAATTTCACTTTAGCTGCCATGGTTCCATCCTATGGAATCTTAGGATCTGCAATTTAGGGAATCTATTTAGAATCCTTTAAAATTCTCTAATGCTGCATCAAACTTCCAATCCCTGGATTCCACAGGATGGAGCAATGGCATTTTAGGTCGAGTCGTAGTATTATAAATATATAGTTTAAAAGGACTCCTGCATTATGGTGTCTTATGATTGCAAAGTTAGTTGGACCATTCAGTTACTTGAAAGAGTGACCAAAAGATGTTTAGACTATGCAGACTCAATACTGAGCAAACAAAGGAAATAGATGATATAAAATTTCAGAGCCTGACGTGTTGAAGCAAAGTAATTATCAGCTGCTAAACCAAGAATCAGCAATGTGTGGCCCCATGGAAGGAATGCAAGACCTTCCAGATATTTTTGGACAGCAACTTCTATCCACCCTAAACAGCATAGTTAATGGTGAGGTATGATAGGAGTTCTAGTCCAACACAGCTGTTGCCCACCTCCACGATAAAACATCCCAATAATTTTATGTTAGCCTTGTTCCATGAAGAGTACAATATCAATTCTACTTGAATGCAAATTCAATAATCATAACAAAGTTCGTGGAAGAAATCTGAAAGATGACTTGGTCTGCCCACCAGTTAATCTACTTATGCACAATTCCTCAAGGAGTGCAGTTTTAGATGAATGAAAACCATTGGCATTTCTTCTGACTTATAATAGAGTGTGAATTCTTGAACTGTATGTGCCTCTGTTTCAGAGGAAAGTCTTCTTTGAAAAATGTAGGTTTGCTATTTGTAAGGTTTCCAAACTTCTACCCACTCAGCCACCTTATTTTTTTTTCTTTTCTCAACATTTCCCATCTCTTTTGTAACTTTTAAAGAACTTTCACAAACAGTTCCCGTGGGCTGCTAACCACTCAATACCATGCAGAAGTCTGCTGATCATTTAACCTACAGTTGCGCAAAGCTCAAAGCACAGGAGAAGTGAGAGATAATTGAGCCAAACAAGGGACTTTATTGGTAGAAAGCCTTCCAGGTGGGAAAAAAGTCTCTGAAAGTCCCACATTTTGTTCCTGTACAAGCTGATTTTATTTTGTGGAACCACATGACACCTTTGTCATCCCAAAATATTTCTCGACAACTCCCAGTAATATCAAGGACCTTTAATTCCCACTTCCTAATCTAAATTAACCCACTATTTTCTAAAAAGGAAACTTTTCTCTACTTGGCTGTCTGTATTATCCCAGAACTAGAAAAGATGGCCACTGTCAGTAAACACAGCTACTGTTTCCAAGAAACAGATTCAACAGAGATCAAGTGAGTGAAAAAGGAATGTTTGCACCAAAACAAAATGATCCTAAAGTTTAATTAGTGTAATATTGCTAAAGCACTTAGCAGTTTGACTATATCTCCTGAATAATAACAAAGACAGTGCAGTGGAAATAGGTAAAAATTAATTTCCAAAATGTTGCATAAGTCTAGATGTGACAAGTGATTAGCAAGAGGCGGAGGAGGAAGAACATATAGGAGAAGGGAATGAGGAAAACCTGGGATATGTCAAGAAAGATTTTGGATGGAAACTTGAGAATATGCAGCTAAAATCAAAACAAAAGGAGCTGGAAACTCTGAATACTTCCAGAGACTTTTTCTCCTTCTGATGACCTGTTGATTAGAATCTTCCAGCAGGGCCGCATTAAGGTTTTCATATGCCCTTGGCACTCTCCTATTCGACTCCCCACCTTACCTTGACGTACCACTAAGGAAGTTTTCATAGGTCCTAAAATCCTGTATTTGTAGGCCCTAAAATTTTCATAGGACTTGGGCACTGTGCCTAAAGTGCCTGATGGATAACATGGTCCTGTCTTCCAGGATTTAAAAAAATAAAGGCTCATCCAGGCTTGAATATAAAAAACCATGGCTGGACAGAAAGTCCGTGATCTGGAGGTGTTTTTTTTAAAAAAATCCTGATCGGTACTGCAAAAAATCCTGCAAAATTGTGAGGCTTTTGGATGAGCTGAATCCAATGAATAGTTTAATCAATACAGCTTTATCTTCATTTTATGATCAGGAAGCTTACTTTGAACATTGCTCTGTTGCACCAAGGAATAGCTATCTAATCACTACTTTTTCCTTTAGAAGGAGAAACGTTTGCCTGATAAGTTTGGAAGGATGAAGTATCCAAGAGTAAACTGATACAGATGTTTACGTATTAAATAGGAAAAAAGGAACAGCATGACACTACCAAGATTTTCAGTCACAGGATAAGCAGCACTCTGATCTTTTCTGCAGAGCAGAACTGCTACATAGTTCATTGAGGTTTTCTTTCCGTTTGGAAATATCTCAACTGACAAAGTCAGATGTTAGGAATGATGAAATTCAGGCTGGAGCTGACACTTGCAACATTCACTTCTGTCTACGGTGTCAGCTGTCCAGAAATGAAGAAGTACAATATAAGAGAACAAAGGAATTAGAGCAGGGCACCCTACCATTAGGCATATTGAGGTGATCACCTCAGGCAGCAAATGTTGGAAGGGAACATCAAAACATCGGTATGTTGGTCAGAGCTGAATGGCAGACGGTTCACATGCCCTAAGCTCATTTGCTGCTCTGGGATACAGTAGGGAATGTTGTCCCATAACTTGGGCTGAAGAAAGATTTAGTTCCCAGTCTGGCTCATGTTTGTATGTGGAATACAAAGAGGGGTACAATCTTGTTCTTTGCTCCATGCTCAGGCAACCAAATGTCTTGAACTGGCTCTGAAACAGTGAATAGTATTTTTTAAAAAAGTGAGAGCTCCCCATTTGTTCAAGGAATGCTTGTGGGTAAACTAGGGCCATTTCGCTCCCTGCCGCTACTCACCGGATCTTATTTGGGTCTAGTCCAGTCTGGGGCGAGGAGGAGCAGTGAGTGATCACAGATCTGCACTGCTCCGGTGTCCAAAATGGCAGCTTCCGGTTGGTCATGGGTCACAACCAACCACTGAAGCTCGCCAGCCTAAAGCCCGCCCTCTGCAGAGTACAGGCTTGCATTGGTGTGAGCCTGCAAATCTGCATTGGAGAGCAGGCATGCAGCGGCGCGTGCCAGCATTTTGAAAAACCTGAAAAATCAGGTTTTTCAAAAACACGCTGGAGGACCACTTGGGGTCACTCCGGAGTGGACTGAGGTGCGGATCTACGCTAAGTAGTCCGGACCCAGTCCGCTCCAAGGTGCAGACGTCCTCCGTGGAGGATGCACTGCACCGTTTTTTTTAACCCGTGCGGAAATGGCCAAGGAATTCATATACTTGAGTAATTATTAGTCCAAAACAAGGAAGTAATGATATTTTTAGGCAGTGAGCTGTCATTTAGGAGTAATTATTAGTCCAAAATGAGGGGGTGGTGATATTTTTAGGCACTGAGCTTTCATTTAGTTAAGAAACCTGATTTCACTAAATTCATGTTTTAGCCTCCACGTTTCTGCACACTTACCTGGGAGTGAAGCAGCGACCAGAGATAAGACCCTTTCGGTTAGGAAAAAATTTTTTATTTTGCCGGCAAGCCTCGGTTGGGATATCTCCCAAAAGAAACCGAGCCCCTCCTCTTCATATTCACAGCAATTTATACATTCTCCAGTACAGTCATCACATGTTCAAGAAAGGAAACAGATACATACAAAGGTTCCCACCGGCACAATAGACCATTCTCTAATGTTGTAATTCTTAATGTATCAAGGTCTAGCAGAAACGAGCTTGCCAATCAGAGGCGAGCTGCCAACTTTTCAAGCTCTCAAGGTTCCATTGCATTCCCACAGTTCTTTACAAACTCAGAAAGAAATAACTGTTTTTTCCCCATACCTAGAGGTCATCTAGACTGACTCCACCACATTTCCCCCCTTTTATGCTGAATTCTTTTGCAATTCAAGCATAATTATTCAGTATGTGCCATCAGAGCATATACAGCAGTCTTTATCATCCATTATTTCATTCATTACAGGTTGAAAATACTTTAACAAGCAGCATACTAACAGGCAGATTTAAGAAGGCCATTATTTATGCACAAAGCAATTCCACAAGCAGTGCCTGTACCCATGCTTAATTAGGGAGCCAGATAATCATGTTCACGTGTTTGCAGACTACAAGAATGACTTCCTAATATTGAATACTTCAGAATGCATTTTTTTTCTTTTTCCTTTTTTCACGTCCAGATTCTTTTACATAATAGCCATACACCCAAACCTTCCTCATGCCACGGCTGAGGAGATAGTCTAAAGCTATTTCATGCTGGGCTGACAGCCTACACGCATCTGCCTTACATTAAAAACAACTCCCACCATGGGGAACATGATGACTCCCAACCTTTCAGATTCGTGTTGTCAGGATCATACCCATAGCTTTCATCATAAGCTTTTTCATTCTTGTCCAGCCAAACTACCTATCCCATGCCTGCATTGGTTGGTGCACTGGGTGAAAGGTGATACCCACAGTGGCCAAACTCTCAAAGGCACAGGTGCTGTTTCACACCTAGGGAAATACTTTCCCTCCCCAGTTTCCACACAACCAACTCATCCCTGGAGGGAGACCATATATCCATTTACCATTATGAAATCTGGTTTCTTCCTGGAACTTATTTAAGGAGGACCAGCCCCCCTTTACTAGCTAATAGGTAATCCAAGGCCATCCGATGTTGTAACAATAACTGATTGAACTCTTCAATTTCTTGCTGAAGGGCCCGTATCAACTCTTGCAAACATATTGGGATTTCCCTTTAATGTTGACTGCAGGGCTCCTCCAACCACTCCCGGTTCCTTAATGAGGGAGGGCATAAAACCAAAATCTGCCACAGTCTGCGGATGTTCATAAATCAGAGTGACATTGGGTCCACATTGTTGAAACATATGTGCGTCGTGTTGCTTAAACCAGTTGGCCTCAATCATTCCACACATCATGCCCCACACTCCTATCACCATTATCCACTTCATCCTCGGAGCCAAACAGAGGTCCAAACCTACTTATCCCACACCAGTACCTTCTATACATGTACAGAAAATACACCAGAGCTAAAATTCCAAAGAGTATACACACTACTATTGTTACTATTTCACTAACACTCATTGCTCACCATCATCCTCCATAGGGGATCTGGCCGTGCGTAGAATAGTCAGCCTCCGGAGTGGCTATGACAGGGCCCAGTCCCAATCTTCTTCCTCTGCAGTTGCTAGGTCTGACCGTACGTAGAGCTACCAGCTTCCAGACGTGTGATAGCAGTAGGGGCTAGCCTAGATTTTTCATTCACCTGTTGCAGATCTGACTGTGCGTAGAGTGGTCAATTCCCTGGTATGACCACAGCAGAGTCTAGTCTGAATCTTCTCTCCCCCCTTTTCGTCTGGACAATTTCTGTTTCAGAAGGTTTTCTTGTGATGAGATTACAGTCCAATCAGTAAATGCCCTTTTTACCCTAGTGTAATGTATCCAAGGTTTCAGTCCTGCTACCTTCACTACAGTGGGAGTTGTCACTACTACCTGATAGGGTCTCCTCCACCCATGACCAAGTGGCCCCCAATCCTTCAACCATATCTCCTGGTTGGAAGGGGTGTGCCTGTGTCTGTAGAAAGGGGAGTCACTATTCTAACATATACTTCCTTATTTTACTCATAACTTTTCCTAATGCACTAACCTCCTCCTGTAGAGTTTTATTTCCCAATTCCTTTCTGTCTCTCCTTAATCCTCCCAAAATGGCTTCATACTTTGGCTAAAAAGGGGACAACCTTATGGTTCTGTGAGGTGTGCACCTTATCCTATGCCTTATCATAATGGGGCTATGGGAAGAACAAAAACACTCCTGGTTTCTCTGTTGTGAGCTGCACATGGAATAAGAGTGAGAAGTCTCTGTAAAAAAGGGCTAGGAAAGTGGTATCGTGCCACTTGCCCTGTGTTGGCATCCAGTCCAAAGACATAGCCAGGGCTGTTGTCTGGGCCATACACATTGAACTACTGTGTCTTCAGGATTTTGTTTCATCCTTTCCACGATTCCTAGAGCAGTGGTTCAATCTTTGATGATCTTGTGGACAAATGCAGGTCTGTTGTTTGAGCCTATATGGTGTGGGCTTTTGGGGCTGGCGTTGGTCTCCTGGCTGTCCCACAGCCTTCAGCTCAGCCACTCCTTTTTCTTCACCTTCTCAGTCAGAGAGTCCTTCAGCCGCAGTTCCACTTCAACCTGGAGAGGCGCTCTATCGCCTCTCAGAGGTGCTCTATCACCTCTTCCTCCCAGCTCAGAGGTGCTCTATCACCTCCTTAGCCTGCTGGGGCTGGGCCAGAGAGCCTTACCAATTGCCGCTCTATCGGGAACTGGTGGGGGGGCCCTTTGCAATTTGGACTGCTTTGCATCTAGGATTCTGCCTTTCCCTTTGTTCTCCATGCTCTTGCTGCCAACTTCTCCTTCCAGGATGTCACAGCTCCAAGCCCTTGCCCTTCTCTATCTGTGGGATAAGGGACAAAACCTTTTCCTCAGTCTTCACTTGACAGCTGGCCACAGACACCTTGGTTTGCAAAGCCAATACAGTCAGATTCCGCTGAACCTGTCCTCTCAGCTCTGCTTCTCTCTCCTTCAGTGCCTTCACAGAAGCCAGCTCCCCTTTCAGCTTGCTGACAGTCTGTCTTTGCAGGTCTCTCAGCTCTTCGCTGCTAGAGTCATTCTTCAAGCGCAATTCCTCCGGCTCCCTCTTTCCCCTACCAGCTCCTGGACTCTGGCTGCCTCTTCTTGGAGACCAGAGACCTCCACACGGGGCTCATTGGTGGGGTCTTTGCAGCTGGATCTCCAGCGCTGCCTTGCCAGCCTTTCCTGTGGCTAGTCGCCCTGGCTCGCTTCTCCTTTCCTCCCAGCCGCTTTGCTTTCGCCTCCTTCTTCATACTCTTGCTTGGAGATCCACATCTGCTGGAAGGTACCCAGAGAAGCCAAAATGGAACCTCCAATCCAGGAACTAAACCTTCGCTCCACTGTTGTGTTGTTTGCTATCAGCTTCAGTCGCATGTTTGGAGGGGTTTTCTGGGAGAGTTCTCTATTCAGCCTGTCCGTGAAGCTCTGCAGTAGCGTATTGCCTCCTGCTACAATCACACTACCATAGATACCTGGCCTGATGTCTATATCACACATTCCAACACTCGTTGTGACCACGTGGCTCACACCAAGCATTGTGTTGCCAGATAAACCCTTTACATTGGAAGGGTCAAACAAGCCTTCAGGAATTTTTTTTTTTTTTAGCCGCTCAGCACCAAAGTCACAGTTGTAACCACTGGGGAATTCATAATGTACAGTTGGCATCTGTGCAGCCACCTGTTCATCATATGCTGAATCAGACACTTGCAGGACAGAAGCTTGAAAATCTTGAATCACATACTGTTACTATTTTCAGGAAAAGTAGTTTCGTTCTCATTCCAATGGTTAATGACTGTTCTCTCTCACAGGCTCAGACTGGAAAAACACGATTTATGGGCATTTCCTTTCCACACATTGCTTTCTTCCTTCTTGCTTCTTCTCTGCCACACTTGTCTCTGCCGTCTTGGTTAGCAGCTCCCTCATGCTGGGGACGGTGGCTTTGCGGGGTTTCGAGCCGCTTGCTGTCATCAAAAGGGGGGAACCCTGCTGCCTGTCCCCCCTTTGCCTCACCCATCTATAGCCCCATCTCGTCTGCTGCTCCTACTGCTGTCTCTGGTAGTCTCCGCTGCTCCTGCTGCTGGCTGCTTCTCAGAATGGGGTATCTCTGATTCACCCTTTTTCCAGATGTTGCACAATATACACATAAGGGGGGGGGCCCAGAGGCACCTTCTCTTCTCTACTCAGTATTAACTGACCAGAATCCTTTAAGGGCTGTTTCTTCGGGTTATCCATGTTCTTCTTATAAAATGCACCCTCCCAAGCAGAGAAATGGGTGGAGGCAGGCAGAACAGGGAGGCAGGAGAGGGCTGCCAGAAGCCATGATCCCCTTTACTCTTAGGGGCAGCAGGACAGCCAAGGAAGGCTGAAATGAGTTGCTCCCTCTATACTAAAATGAATTTTTCAGGTTTTTACTTGATTTTTTCCCCCCTTATTTCTCCCTCCAGCAGGGAGGGGTTTACTTGGAGGCACATGTGCCAAGTAAATCAAACTTGCTTTCGAGGAGACATGCGTGTGTCCAGGTAGGAAGATCCTAATCTTGCATTTTCTGCTCTTTAATAATTTAATGCTTCCTCTGATGTGCCTTTTCAATGCCTTTGAAGGGCTCTTTGAAGGGCTGCTTCTTGCACCATCCAGACGTCCATTATAACTTTTCCAGTTCCTTAGGCATGTCTCCCTTATTCAAGATCAAGCCTCCTTTTTTTTTTTTTCTGGTCAAAAGGTTTGTTTTCTTATTAACATACTGACTTAATTCCTGTTATAGCCAAGCCTCGTGGCTTAAATGGGCTTGCTAGTCCATTGAAAACAGCAATTTTCATCTTTACTTTTTTTTTTTTTTTGGGTAGAACTGTCTCCAGTTTTTCTCCAACATCAGCCCCTATTGAATATTGAACTGAATGCTAGGGAGTTGGTCCTTCAAGGGTTAAATCTGAATCTTAGAGCCTGAGGAGGAGGAGGGGCTGCAAGGGGGGGGGATAAGGTGGCTCTGAGCACAGGAGAGGAACAGAAAAAAAGAAAGAAACCAGAAACTAGGTGAAATGCCACTTTGCTTACACACAAACCTTGGAATTTTTTTTTTGTTCCTACATACATTGAAGCATTAAAGCAGTGTTTGTCTGTTACCTCAAACCAGGCGAGAAACTGCTGAAAAGTGCGTCTCTAGTTAACCCTTTCTTGGGGTTTTTCCTACATACATCGAAGCAGAGTCTGATTGAAGCAGTGTCTGCTGGCTGCTGCTCCCTCCCATTTCCTCCCCAAGTGGACAAACACACAGAAGGAAAAGGGGAGTTGACCTGTGGGTAAGGGGTCCCACGGATCGACACAAAGGGGGAGAGACTACACTCAATCACGCCGACCCAAGCATCCGGAAACTCAACGGTATGACTTGGGAACTGCGGCGTCACACGACCGTCCTTGCACGCATTCAAACCAACACACAACCTCCCACCTCCAATACCACAACCAAAATTAACCAAAAGCTCTGCGGCTTCACCCACAACAGCAGTGGGGTACTAGGGCAAAGCTGAAAGGGGTTGATCAGGCCCCTCTTCTCCCCAGTGTCCCACACTTTAGGGGGAGGCACTAACACACTTACCTATGGCCGTGTCTGTATCAATTTTCCAAACCGTTCCTGGGTTCCTGGCTGGCAAAACCATTCCCCTGGTTCAACACCCCCACGAGAAGGACCGTCCGATTAAACATCGGGGGCGCCCAAGGTCCCCAATCGGTGGGGCAAAGAGACCCGGGGGCGGTGGCCGCTCAAGAGGGCAAAAGGCCCCAAATCCCGGACGAGCCCCCAAATGAAGCAGCGACCAGAGATAAGACCCTTTCGGTTAGGAAAAAAGATTTTATTTTGCCGGCAAGCCTCGGTTGGGATATCTCCCAAAAGAAACCGAGCCCCTCCTCTTCAGGAGTAAAGGCACCAGATCCTATCTGATGTTGGAAGTTATGTAGGGTCATCCCTGGTTAGTATTTGGATGGCAGGCTACCAATGAATAGCAGATGCTGTATGCTATATTTCAGAGGAAGGAACTGGCAAAACCACCTCTTGAGTATTCTTTGCCTAAAAAACTTTATGAAATTTATGGGGTCACTTTGAGTCTAAAGGTGACTTGAAAGTGTGCGTGCGCATGTGTGTTCACGCACACACAACATACACACACTCCCCAAATGAACACGGTTTTTTTTAAAACAATGTATAGAATTTCACTTGTTAAATTAATCAGTTGATTAAATTTGCATAAATGTGCATACATGCGAAAACAATAATTTTCAAGAAAGAAGCATAGATTGCTTTCAAACACCATAGCAGTCACTATGGTTAGAAGAAGCAGCCCATCCTAGATGACAGAAAGGAGGGTGCCTCACTTAATATGCTGCTTTTTAAAGATGCTTGGTTTTATGAACAATAATGTATTATTAAGGAGAACGGCATTCATTTAATTTAACGTATTGAAAAAACCCCCATCTACTTCTTGATTAATCAGGGCCATTTTTTTAGTCTATTAAAAATGACAGTGATTAAGCAATGAATTGATTTCAAATTGTTGTCCTAATGAATGAAGAGGAGGGAGGAAGGAATGAACAGGAAGGAGCATGATTTTGTATACATGATTATATTTATTTCAGATGAGCATGATTTAAAAACAGTGTTGTGGAATAATGTATAAGAAAGTAACTGAAACGATATTTACGAATGCCCTTCCAACTAATTCAGCTAATCGTTATAAGCAATCTAACTGGAATTGTAAGCCAGCCCATACACTGTAAGCAATCTCACTGTGAGATGTGCGTGTTCGTGCACACACATGCACCAGACTTTCCTCCTAGAAGCAAAACGCATCATTAAATTATGAAATAATCAATTTTTATATGAACAATGGAGTTCTGTGCTTGGCATGTGCTTCACAAAACAAAACAAGCCTTCATTCTCATAGTCATGAGTTTTTCCTTCCCTCCCTCTTCCCTCCAGATGTAGCAGTGGACTGAATCAAAGCAGATGAACCAGTCACAAAATACAAGGAACAATGTCAGGTCAGTTCTCCAAAGGTCCAAGGCTGGCTCACTGTGAGGACAGCCTGGGCTCCAGTCTAACCAGCACCAACAGCTTTCTTCATCCAAGCTCCTTTCTGATATGATTTAACCTGGGCCTAGTAGCCATTGCACAGCTATGTAGTAGGGCAGGCCCTACCATTAGGCAGGTGGAGAAAATTGCTTCACACAGCAATGCTGGTTGAAGTGGAAGGGTAGCAGCCGTTCTCCTTCGCTGGAAGACCAAATAATATATTCCATACAACATGCCCTAAATATCCTGAGTTAACCTGCCACCTTCAGATTTACGTTATCACCACTCTTGGTTCAACCAGTGTTGATTTTCAGTGGCTACTTCTGGCTTCTGTAGGTAGAGTCAGGACTGTTGTACCAACTATAGAAACTGATCTAAATGTGCAGAGCTAGAAGGAAAAAATATCTTTGAGCGTTTTTGGGGCAAGCACATATCAGTTACACTGAACATTTGCCTGTGGACTTTGTATCATACTAAAAGTGCTCCATATTATAAGAAAGAGCCGTGATAACTACAGCTATTTTCTCACTTGGCTGTTATAGTGCTATTATGGCCTAGGATTTTGAATGGAAGATTCCAAGCCTAGTCAGTACAATTCATCTGCTGCTTGTTACCCGTTTGCTTGTTACCCAGTTGCGTTAGAATAGTGGTTTGCTGACCAGTGGAAAAGCTGAGAGGTGAGCTGCTGGGGGGGAAAGCCTGCCAGCTAGACACCAGCCCTGCCTACGCTGCATAATGCTATCAGGGCAAAACATTGTGGTCCCAAGCAGTTTTTTACATCTAAGCTACAAAGCCTGCAACTGTTCATTGTCTGTAGCACATTTCTCCCACATTTCTGGAAATGATATACATGAAAGGAAACAAATCCTATTTCCAAGTTTTAAAGTGACAGAGAATGGCACGTGCCTGTGGCACACAGCTGATAAACTACTCAGTGTCTCGACTGCACACTTCAATTGAAGAACAACCCATTTCTGTTTTATAGTCTATAATCTGCATAAAGCTGTTTACCTTATTTTTAATAGTTAACTGCCTATGTGAATGGGAGAACCAATGAAAATAACAGCACAAAACAATACCAGACACATTGAACATTTGCAAATTACAGCAGCAAAGTTCAGCAGGTGCTTAATTGCTTTCCATTAAAATAACGTTAGCTACTTTGTTCCTGAGTAATTTCCATCATTAATCGGGTTATAACCATATTATGTGCTGACTTAGTAGACAGACATATATTTTTTCCCACTCAACTGAGTAGATTGGTAATTTGTCGTGTAGCAGCTTTCCAAATGACACAATCACAGTGTGCATGTGTAGAGACACACATTTTTTGGTGACATCTGTATCATCATAAATAATCACATTATTTATTTATTTGTTTGTTTGTTGATTGATTGTATTTGTAGGCTGCCTTTCTCCTGGAATTGGGACCCAAGGCGGACCGAATTAGGACCCATTCACAAATAGGCATAATGATTTTAAAACAAAACAAAACAGAACAAAAACAACCAGTATCTTATAGGAAGGTATAAGGCTATTTGCATTTAGATCAGATTCTCTATCTGTGTCTTACCTGCAAGGCAGAAGACTCTAAGTATAAATAACATTTTAAATGTTATCTGTGTATTCTAGATCTGAGTGTAATATGTGTGTCTTGTTTTAAAATATTTTTAAATAATTGGCATCAATTTCTACTTCAATTATTGTGGTCTGTAATTTGTATTGGTGGAAGCAGTTCCATTTTGAAAGGTAACATATCTGCTGGGTATCTGTACACAATGGGTATAAAACAAAAGGAAATAAAAGTTTATTTTAATCTAATCTGGTCTCAGGAAGTAGGGGCTGGTTTCTTCCTGTGGCTAACAGCTTCAAGAGTTATTGACTGATGAAGCACACGTCATGCTTCTCACCCTAAGTTGCCTTTGTGGGATAAAGGTGGTACACTGATAGAATAATATAGTAATTTCTAATTCAAGCTACACAGTGTAATGCTATATACAAGAAATTCCATCTGAAAAAGCTTCAGGATTTGATGGAAGCCTCACTTCACCATGGGATAAGATGCTCACAGAATTTTGTATAAATTATCAAATACACTGGCACCATACAACATCAGCACAGCTATTTTGCTGGTGTGGGCTTGCCAGAAGAGTAGCCAAAACAGGAGTGAGAATGGGCAGGATGAGGTTGATGCCAGGGTTGTAACTACCAAGGAGAGAAAATGAGGGCATTGCTTCCTCCAATAAAAATTCTTCCTTCCAAAAGGAAATTTTCCTTCAGTCAGTGAGTTTCCAGCACTGCAGAGAGTGAGATAGTGAAAATTGCTCACACCTAGTACTCTTATCTTTGCTGTGTTCTCATTCCTTTGGTAACTTTGCTTACCCCTTTTCTTTGGATGCCTAAACTGTATTTCTAAATGCTCAACTCAGCAAGGTTTTTAAGTTACTGTAATGCTCAAAAGTTGGTGACCAAAGGAATATTTTGCACTTTGAACTCATTTTGCAGTGATTGAAGGAAGCCTAGAACAAAGAGAGAAAGTGGGAGGAAAAGAGAGAAACTGGAACATTTTAAAAGTTGCTGAAAAAGTGGGACAACAGAAGATTAATCAGAGCTATCCCTCTTAAACTGAGACATTTGGAGATTATGCATAGGTAGCACCTCTGACAAGAGTTTCTGCATCATCATTGGCAGCAATTGAATGCATAATAGCCATGATGGGTTCCTACTATATCTTTCAGGAAAGGAGACATGTGAGACACAGTGGTTCTCATGGTGGAAGATGCTGTGATAATTTTTTTGTTGTGGGTTGGGGGAAGGAGGGATGATTCAATATGACTGAGCAAATATGTATGCTAAAGGGCTTTGCAATATTATGGGCACTGTGTGGTATTCCATGACATAGAATGGCTTCTACATAGGAACTATAGACTGAAAAATGTTAGGGCCCTTTCATACTACACGGTTATAGCATGATGTTTCCCTTTAACTATCATGCCTGCATCCTATGGGATCCTGGGGTTTGTAGTTTAGTGAGGCACTAGAACAATCTGGCTGAAAATGCTAAATAGCCCTCCATAAATGGGCCAATCTGAGATTTCAATAGGATATTGTCCAGGAAGCTAACACAGAATCATATTACTACATTTGTGTAGTGTGAAAGGCCCTTAGAGTTTTTTCAGAGCATAAAACTCCGAGTGATGTTACAACCGTATCTCCAGCAACAAAGAAGATTTTCTCATACAAATCAGTAACACAGAATGTTTGGTGTTAAGATCCAGGCCAGTAATGGAGTGTGACAGTACATGACTCTCAGGTAAGCACACTTCCTCTCAGTGATGTGTTTTGCAGCATCAGCCAAGTCTATTTCATCAACGTTGTTCTGGCCTGCTAAACTTCATAAAAGGCATCTGGAAGCCTGATTATGAAAACAACTCTGTTGCTTTGCTACCTGATGGGATGTCATATTTGGTTTTCTCTGGAAGGGATTAATGTGAGAAGCAGAGCCCCATGTCGATTGAGACTTGAGCTGTCTTTCAATTATGCCACTGTCTGAATAACAACTGGAAGTCTTTCCACGCTCTTAACTTCTTAAAATGTATATCCAATTCAATGAGGAACTCTGCTTAGGTAGCAAGCATCCCTGTGATTCCCTAAAAATTATTCTGAAATCAAAAGGAAGTTTTCCTATAAGGGAATCAATCAGTCAAGTAATCCAGCATTTGCAGAACAGAGTATAGTGTCCTATTATGTTTCCTGACTACACCCGTTCACCTCTGCTGTGCTTGTACTGGGTTGCTTTTAAAATACATTTTGTAAACCATTCTGATACTATAAGGGGAAAGGCCACATAAGCATATTTTAAATAAATAAATAGGCACAGAATTAGTTTTGTGAAACTAAGGCAGAGGTGAACTGTAGGGAGTGAAACCAGGAGACTGAAAAATGCCCAGCAATTTCTTCATTGCACAAACATGCATAATCTGTAGTATTAGGAAATCTGAAACAGAGTAGCTGCCCTTTCCCACAAATTTATCACAGTAAGCACAGAACAAGAAGCAAACATATTTTGATAAGAATGCAGAACTAGGTACATGTATATTCTCAGCAGATTACTCCAAGTCCTCTTCCCTGTACACAAAATATGGTCATTGGTGCCAGGACCGTTATGTTAAGAGTCATTTTGTAATAATATCTGAATATTAAGGATAATTATAATACTTGTACCATGTCCTATTTTGCTGCTTCATAAAGTCATAAAGGTGATTCTGGTTTATTGAAGACTGTTTTAATATGCCTCTAGGTCTGCTTTCACTTATGGCAACCCTATACTAGGGGTTTCTTGACCAGATTTATTCAAAGGAGATTTGCCATTGCCTTCTTTTTAGGCCAAGAGCCTGTGTCTTGCCCAAGGTGACCCAGTGAGTTTTCCAAGGTTGTGCGGATTCAAATCCTGGTCTCCCAGAGTCCTAGTCCATCACTCTACTGCTTTATGCTGGCTCTCTGTCTTGAAGGCTTTAGCAAGAGAATAGAAGCTTGAGCAGGTTCTAACACACTGGTAAGGCTTTGAGTATGGTCCTGGTGATGAACTGTGTCTGGTGACCAGCCAAATATGGATAATCTTATCATCAGAATGATAGGCATTAGATGGCAATTGGTGTGGTTTGCATCAGTGGAGAGATTACTTGCATCAGCAAAATTACAGTATCTAATGTACTGTGATAATTGTCTGTAATAATCCAGATATTGGTCAGAATTTACTAAGGTGTATCTAGACTGATTAAGGACATGTCCACACTGATTATAAAGACCAGAAGCTCCCAGATTTTGTTCGTGTTCTTTCCCATTTTATTTTGAGATCCATACACATTTTCTTTATCCAAGAATATTTTCTGTCAAGCTCTCAGTATGATCAGATACTTTTTATACCAGCTTGTCAAATTGGTTTATTGTAAGCCAATATAAAATGAGAAAGAATAGGGAAAAAATCTGGGAGTTTTCAATCGGTTTGAATGTGACCCAAAAAGAGCAGAAAGTCTCACATTTTATTCCTGTTCTTTCAGATTTAGTTTGAAGATCCATACACATTTTGTTTATCACAAAACATTTTCTGTCAGCTCCTGGTACAATCAGAGACCTTTTAAGGATGTTAGCCAAATTTCAGAGGCTCTATAAAGAGGAATGCTTATTTGTCAATTATTCTTTTTTTTATTTTATTTTATTTTGGGAGAAAACCCCCTAAGTGCATTTTGGACATTTGATGGAATCATCTACAACAGGCGCACTCATTTAAATACCTGGGGCTGCACTTTGATGAGAAACTTTCTTGGAAGCAATATTTGGGAGCCATGAAAATCTTGAGTGCCCGATTTATTGGGCAACTTAAAAGATTTTTCTACTCTAGAGGGGGACAGTTAATAAATCCTGCCCTAAAGATTTGCACAGCTAAAATTATCACTCAACTTCTGTATGGAGTAGAAATCTTGGAAGAAGATGACAAGTCTGATTTGGAAATTGCACAAAACAAATTCATGTGACAGATTTTGGGGGATTCCCCCAAGAATTCCAGTGGCTTACCTTAGGGTAAGTTGTGTCTTCCCTTAATTGCAGCTAGAATTAATCTGACTTTCTTAAGATTCTGACTAATGTGACTAGAATTAATCTGACTTTCTTAAGATTCTTAAGATATTAAATAGACATGAGGATCATTCCCTCAGCAACCTTTGTTGGCAGGAGGAACTTACGTTTGGGGGTTAGGCACAATCGTGTCAAGCCAAATTAAAAGTTTACAACTTTAACACAGAGAAATATTTAAGCCTTAGTCCTTACAAATTTAAAAACTAGGTTTTTAAATCGTGCTAGCCAAGAAAGTGCAGTTGGGGCACAATTCCCCATTTGGTACCCACAGATTCATATCAATCATGCAAAGCCACAGTATTTTGAAATTCTGACCTTTTCTCAGCTCCAAAGAGCTTTGACAGTACTCAGATTCCAGAAGATTCTTTCTGTATATCATGAAGGAAGATTTTGAGGTATTCCAATTGCAGAAAGAAAATGTGTATTTGGTTGTAATCAGATTGATGGTATAATTCATTATTTGTTCTTCTACCCCTATATTCTGCCCCTAGACAAAGATTTTTGTCACCCATTATTCAGTTATATACAGACCGCACACCTCAGAAAGTTATAGTACAATCATTAGCTGATACACAGCTATTTGTCACATACTTAACTGCCCAGTTTGTACTGGCAGCTAAGAAACTATGTGTTCACTTCATTAAGGAACATATTGTAGTATAAACATTAATTTTACACATTTTATTTGTTGGTTTTACAGGGGTCTGTGAAAATGTTTTTAAAGTTTGTCTAATATTTTTAATAATTTATTTTTTATTTTGTTAAAGTTTTATTCCATGTACCATAAAGGCCTTTGACTATATGCAATAAAGTTTATGATGATGATTCAACCACAGTTGCAGAAAATATGCCATTCAAATACAAAAACATCAGGGGCTGTTTTAGATTGTTCTAAAGATACTCTCACAATATAGCTCCCCAGAATTATCAAAGTTTGGCTAAATTAAAGAAACACGAAGTCTAACAACTGAAGATAATATCTATATCTATATCTATATACATAGTGTGTGTGTGTGTGTGTGTGTGTGTGTGTGTGTAATATTGGCCATTTCCATACCGGGCTTCTAAAACGGTGTAGAGTGACCTCTAACGGAGGTCTTCTACACCGTAGAGTGGACTGGCGTGGACTACTTTTTGTAGTTCCACACCAGAATCCACTCAGGAGCGGCTGGAACTAGCCGGGCTGCGTGTTTTTTAAAAACCTCTTTTTCGAGGTTTTCAAAAAGCACGGAGTGCGCAGCCCCGTGCCGCTCCATCGCCCGGCTCCAAAGTGGATTTGCAGGCGCACGCAAGTGCGTGCCTGCAGATCTGCCGGGGGCGGGCTTCCGGCTGGCGAGCTTCTCCGGTTGGTGGAGAGCCTCCATCAACCGGAAGCTGCCATCTGGGACGCCGGAGGACTGTGGAGCAGCGAGCTCGCGCTGCTCCGCGGGGCGACGGACTTACCCGGCTGCGGGTAAGCTCCGTTTTAGAGTGTTTTCGCCCGTTCCCCCCCCATATGTGAAAAGGGCCATTCTCTCTCTCTCTCTCTCTCTCTCTCTAACTGAAGATAATATCTATATACATAGCTTTCAAGTGCAGTGCTCTTACCCTGAGATTCTCATCCTGAGGACTGGAAAAACAGAGCCAGACCCTGAATCTGGCAATCATAAGAGTACCCAGTCCCTTGCACAGTTTGATAAAAGAAATGCAGACTGTTCCCTGACTCCTGATGGAGCTGTGCATTCAAGATGGAAATGCAAAGCATGACATTATAAAAAAAAAAAAAAATCCCATCTCAGAATGGAGATCAAAATCTGCCTTATATCAGCTCAGGTCAGGCTATTTTTCTGTCTTGCCCATTATGACCAATTCTAGCCGGTAGTTGTTCTCCAGAATCTCCAGGCAGGAGTTATTCCTGTTGTTCCTGTTGTTGTGTGCCTTCAAGTAATTTCTAACTTATAGTAACAGTAAGGCAAATCTATTACAGGGGTTTCTCAATATCAAGTTTACTCAATATCAAATCCTTTAAGGCAGCGATACCAGAAGAGCAGTGCATGCAAATGATGTAGTGCATACTCTGCCCTAAGAGAACAAAAAGAACAAGGGGTATGTAAAGGGAATGAGGCTTAGCAGCTGAGACAAGGATAAATTATTGTCACTGTAAGTCAAAGAGCATGAATCTTATAATAATCTGTTTTCCACCACATCTCCCTGATTTATAGATTCCGCTTTGATTTGCTGTGGGGCAATTATCTGTTCAATAATTTTTTTAAAAAACGATGCTCTCTTTCAATCACGGATGAAGCTCTCATGCTGTGACATGACTTCTGGTCGTGATTAGCCCATTGCCAAAGAACTATGCAAGCGGCTGGAAGGTTTGTCAGTTTACTGCAAAAATCTTTCTCATGATTGTGGAATGCTAATGAAACAGACTACATGCAGTTCTCCATGAGATATGAGGAACCAGTTAGCTTGGCATCTGCAGCTGCAAACAGTTTGTCTGGCCAAGAAACATGGCCTTTGTTTCAGTTTGGATCCCAGGGCACGTCCCTGTCCCAAAGAGCTTACAATAAAAAAAAAAATACAGTTACAGTTTGGATTTCATTCTCCAGGGCTGATCACAGCTTGGATAAGCAGGGCAGTGGGGAAAGAGACAAATGCCCTATGTCTCAATGTATATTCTACAATCAAATTTAGAGCCCCAACTCCTTTTAAAGCCTAAAAAAGGCAAGAGATTGGATAACTGAACATAACTCACATAAGCCAGTATCCTCTTAGTGACATACACAAGTGTGAGTCCACCATATGCTTGCATATGTTTTTCTTTGGTTACTGCAGAGGTTGATATTCCCTTCCTCCCTCTACAGCATTCAAAGTCCTCCCCCTGGATTTATTGCTCTGTGATAGTCCCCTTCCCGTGTCCATTCCTTTGCTGGTGGAGAGCAGGGGAGAATGGAGAAGCATGGAGAAGATGTAGGCCATTTCCACACTAGCCTGTTATAGTGCTATTATTCCACTTTCAACATCTTTTGAAATCCTGGGGTTTGTAATCCTGCAAACCCCAGGATTCCCTGATGTTGAAAGTGGAATAATAGCACTATAACAGGCTGGTGTGGAACATCGTCACCCCAGTGGATCTTGGCAGAAGATGTCTGCCATCTGCCTCTGACTAGGGGGATATAGCCAGAGGCTCTTCTTGTCCCCCAGCTCTCTATCAGCAACAGAATGGCCATTCTTGGGAGCTATAACAGCAAATCATTGAATTTTTGGGGTGTAACAGCAGAGACATGGTGGAGTTCCACATGTGAAACTCTTAGATTATGCTTCAACATTTAAGATCTCAGGCAACATGTCATTTGCTAAAAGTGTGCGAAGGCAAAGCTTTTCTGTTGCTTGCAAACATCGGTTTGGTTATTTTCTAACCAGTGTCCTGGATGCTATTGCAAATGCCTACAGGTCTTCTCAGGTCTTCTCAGTTGTGCCAGTGGAGAAGTTCCCAGTGCCACCATTTTAGTGCATGTGTGGCTTGGCTTGGCCTTTACTAAAGAGCTGGTTGCTCTTATGAAGAAGACTTCACACACATATTGAACATTAGATATCAAAGTATCTCATTTTTTTCCAGAGTTTAAAGAAAATGTGTGGGGTACACAGGTGTTCAGTTTGAATATTCTGTCTATTGCAAATGTAGCCCAATGAGTTACTCAGTGAGGCTCAAATGCAAGTAATAAGCAAGCAGACAGGTCATCAGAGTAATCTTGGTACCCCTGATGTTTACACAGAAATATCTACCACTCTTCACCCAGAGAAATGATTTCTCTTCTCAGAACATCCATATATAGCCAATGGGTAAAAAAACTAATGATCTGCTAATGGTTTTCTTATACCATTGGTAGCAATCAGTGGGTTATGAGTCCTCATTTTTTCCCTGCACTGCATACATGGGATGTTTGACACATATTGATAAATTACATGACTTAAATGCTTTTTAAAATGATAATTGAACTACCACCTAATTTTTAAACTGAAAGTGGTAGTGCTTTGGTTGATGATCTGGCATTTTAGTGTTGCAATATTACAGGTGAAAGAAATGTAGAGTAATGTAAATCGGGAGGTAGATTGCTCAAGTTCTTTTACATGTTTTTGTTTAATAATTACCACCAGAATGTGCTTACTGGAGAAATATTTCTCATTGTACAATGTCAAGACATGTTCTTTGGCACGAACTCAAAACCTGTAGGTGGATCTAGTGAAGAGGCCCTATACTTACTTCTGCTGAGGTCACTTGACAGAAATGAACAATAAAGCAGATTGCATCATGTTATCAATCACAAAGGCACTCTACTAAATATTGCATAATTCAGACGCAAGAAACTCTTGAAACAGAAATCCTTGAAACAAAGATAAATCTTACTCCTGGTCACAGCAGGGGTAGGTAGATTTCAGGCTTGGGGGGCCTACTTGATAGTTTTTACTAGAACCACAAGATCCATCAAAATCCTGGTGCAAAAGATATAAGCTAAGAATTAAAGAATTCTGAGTTCATTGGTGGAATTCATGATCCTTACATAGAATAACCCACTCTTGACTACCCCAAGTTATCTGTATTTCAACAGCATAATAAAGAGTTCCTGCTATTGTTTTTGTTTTTGTTTAATGAGAGTTGGAATCCTTCACAATCTCTGGAAAATCACCCAGAAACCTACCATTAGATATCTATGTTCTATTAACCCACTCATGGATTAGAGGAGCAAAATAGGGATAAACAAGAAGTAAGAAGTTTTTTTGCAGCAATATAGGCTTCACTCCCTTAAAGGTTAAACTATGAAATTTGAAAGTGACTCTTGACAACAATAAAAACAGCAGCCCCAAACAGCAAGAATGTGTGTGTGTGTGTGTGTGTGTGTGCGTGTGTGTGTGTGTGAGAGAGAGAGAGAGATCGATCTACATACGTGCTAGCTTTTTGTTGTTGGTGGTGATGATGATGACAATTATGATGATGATGTCCATTTCCGCACAAGACTGTTATAGCGCTATGATTCCACTTTCAACATCCTATGGAATCCTGGGGTTTGCAGTTTCAGGAGGGGCCTGGTGGCCCCTCCTGAAACTGCAAACCACAGGATTCCATAGGATGTTGAAAGTGGAATCATAGCACTATAACAGTCTCATGCGGAAATGACCGATGATGTATAAAAGCAATACATGGAAGCAGCATTGCAACTGTAACGCTTCAAAACATTATACAGCATTAAAAGCCTGACAGAACAAAGCAGTCTTTACTTCTCAACTAAAGGCAAGTAAAGAAGGAGGCAATATCATCTCCTTCAGGACAAAGCTCCACAGTAAGGGTGGGGGGTTGCTGCTGAAAAGGCTTTGTCTTCTGTATTTGCCAACTCATTCTCTCTAGGTGGTGAGACATTTCACAGATCCTCTGCTGATCTTTCTAAATTATGGACGGATTTGTAAGAAAGAAAACCTAGTGTAAAATATGTAACTAAGGCCATTTCTGCATGGGGTATTTGAAACGGTGCAGTCCGTCCTCCAGGGAGGACGTCTGCACCTCGGAGCGGACTGGGTACGGACTATTTAACGTAGATCTGCACTTCAGCCCACTACGGAACGACCCCAAGTGGTTATCCAGCATGCTTTTGAAAAACCTGTTTGTTAGGTTTTTCAAAAGCATGGAGCGCGCCAGTGCGACCCTGCTCCCTTGCGCAGATTTGCAGGCTCGCACCAATGCAAGCCTGCGATCTGCCGGGTGTGGGCTTTAGGCTGGCGAGCTTCAGAGGTTGGTCGAGACCCTCAACCAACCAGAAACCACCATTTTTGACGCCAGAGCAGTGCAAAGCGATGAGCACTCACTGCTCCGGAGCAGCCTGGACCAGACTGGGGAGCCATAAGACCCGGTAAGTAGCTGCACGGGGCGATTCTCTCACCCCATGCGGAAATGGCCTTAATTGCAATTTTTTTAAATATCATTTTAGTCAAATTTCACATATAAAACAAACATTATTACTGTTAATTTACATGAAATATTTTTGATCTTCCGCACTGATCTAGATTTCATTTCCAACATCTAACAGAGTTGTATCAATATACCGCTTTATGCTGATAATGTTATATGATAATTCTTGCATTTCATTCTCTACATTACAGTTCCATGGTTTACATCAGTAGCCCCCTCATTAGTTATTTTAACCATGAATCACTCATTTTCATTTAACAGTACCCAGCGATTACCCGATACAATCTGCCATTCCTTTTTGATCTCATCGTCTATTTTCCCCTTTAGTTTCTGTGAAACTATGTCAGCATTTCTATTTTCCAAAAATGTTCCCCACCATTGTTCTATTGTAGGTATTTGTTGAGTTTTCCAAAGCTTTGCATATTCTGCCTGGGCTGTTGTTATCATATAAAGAATTATTCACCAATATTTCTTTACTTCAGTACCATCAAGTACCTTTGTCATATATAACAAATACAATTCTGGTATCTTGGCAAACTGAACTTTCATTATAGCACAAATTTTACTATGTACATCAGTCCAATATTTCTTAGCTTTGGGACATGACCACCACATGTCATATATCGTACCGACCGCTTTCTGACACTTCCAACACAGACCGGTACCTGTATTGTAAATCTTTTTTAATTTGTCTGGTGTCATGTACCATCTATGAAACAGTTTGTAATAGATCTCTTTCAAATTCTGAGCAGCTGTAAATTTTTGTGTCTTTTTCCAACTTTCTTCCCAGAATTCTAACTGAATTAATTGCAATTTTGAGGAAATGTCTATACCATCACCACACACTGACATTACTTCTCAAGGAATGGCCCTTTCCACACAAGGCTGATACAACGCAATAGCGTCATATTGTCACTTTTAGATCTGCATGTTAAACCAGTTTGATGTCATGCTGTCCTTTGTGGTTCCACACAAGTTGAGGTCTTAGCACGGTTAACATCGATGTTAAACCAATGTATTTTAAAAATGGAAAAACTCCAATGTAAACAACCCAAACCGTTTCTAGTGCATTTTTTCCTACATGCAGAAGCGTTACATCGATTCACACACTTGTACTAAAATGGTTTCTACAATTTTTTTTTTTAAATTGACCAATCAGTGGCAGCAGGATGGAGCAAGGGAGGGGAATAGGAGTTCTACGAGAATTGACAATGCAGAAGCTACAAATGATTTTCTCTGCTTTATTTCAATAGAAACCAGAGGGTGTGCAGATAGGAATCAGGGTAAGTTGGAGTAAAAAACACTGCTCGTGACACACGCTGAAACACTCCTTCACTCTAGTGTGGAAATAGCCAATGTCAACAGTCTACACTCTCTCTGTATAAACAACTCTCCACTGCTGTTGCAACTGCTATTCAGGTAAAGGAAAAATTACTTCCACTTTAACTGAAGGAATGTTGCTGAGTAACATTACTTGCTCACTGATTTCCTGTAAGACCCTATGAGCCGTTTTTGCTGCTTTTCAGCCAGTATAGAAAGAAGTGTGAGGTGGACTCAGTCTCTGTTTTTCTCTCTCTTATCTCCTAAATCCAATTGTTCGTCTCGCATAGAATGGAACCATTGAATATTGGATTTACAGAAGGATGTAGTTCTTTGCTTAGTTCATTCTCTTACAAAGAATAAATAATTTCAGCAATTTTCTCCCTGCCACCTCAGATTATAAATGTTTCAGTGAAGCACCATTCATATTTTGGGACTTCATTTAGGACAATTCATTTGTGTACAACTATATACGATTCTCCTATGCAGAAAATATGCTTTGTGTAGAAACTGTATTTCATTTGCAAAACAGCAGTATTTTTGTGCAGGAGACAGTGCATCTTGCATAAAATATGTTGATTCCTTTTTAATTGCTTTTCTGCACAGGAAACACAATTTGTTCAGAGAATCAGTGTATTTCTAAAAACTGTAAATATATTGTTTGGGTTGTTGTGACATTTTAGAACTCATCACAATCATGTCTTCCTATAGGGGTGATGATGAGGGTCTTTGCATTTGAACAGATCTTGGGGTCCCGGGGCTCATCTACTCCCTGGCCATATTGAAACCATGGCATAGACAATTTTCTCTTGTGGATGATGGTCTCTTTGTAGAGATTAGCTGTTTAGATTTTCTCTACCTTGGCTGTCCATCATATTAGATTACTCCAAATGCAGTACAAACTGATGACAAGGTCAAGTTGAGAATTGTAATTGGGGTAGTCTAAGAAGGCACCCAGAAATTGTGGAGCAGAACTGAGTCCTGGCTTAGATCCCATTCAGAAGCCCAAATGTCCAGTGTGGCAGCTAACTGTTCTCCACACTGGCCTTCACCCAACAAGTTTCCAACATAAGCAACAGTTCCTCTGAATGAAAGTTCAGCTGGCCCTGGCTTTTGCTCTTTTGGCTTTGTGTGGAAGCTAATTTCTCAGATCCAGTATCAAAGATCAAACCTCAGTAAAATTGAAGTATTTATTAAGGGGAATTACATGTCATTTGGTTACAGTCAAAGAATTTGCAGAGAGAGAAGTTATTGGATATGAAGTTGGTCCTGAGAATATCATTCTACACTGCTTACCCAGGAAATACAGTGGTGGGTGAAGGATTTGGTAGTGAGAAACTCTCACTACCACAAGGGTCACAAGGGTCATTGGGTTACAATGGGTTACAAACAATTGGGTTACCACAAGGGTCACAAGGGTCATTGGGTTAGGGGCAGAATGTTTGTCCTTGGCGTTCCATGTCTGAGACCCACGAAAGTCTGGCATCTGTATGCAAGGATAGGGCACTAGTTCAAAAAAGTCCTTGTCTCTTCCTGTGACTTAATTATCTTTGTTCCAGCACAGCTCTAGAATCCCCCTTGTATCCTGTGTGTCATCCTTTCTAGATTTGTCATTTCCCTTCTCCTCATTTCAGTTGAATACATGAAGTTATCCGGCTAACTGGACCCATTAAAAAGTAACAAAGCAATAGCATTTGCATCCTTCCTCTTTCCGAGTGCATTAAGAATGCTCACAAGTATGCCAGAAGTAAGGACAATAATATATTCTGTTGTATATTGCTGCTGTAGCAGAGAATCTCTCTCTGTGTATTCTTTGCTCCAACAGCTTTGCAGTCGTTTCCTTAAAGCACTTGTAACATGTAGTTATAGCTATAGACACCTGCGGCTTTTTAAAAAAGGCCTGACTGTATTATTTATATTAATTTGTCATGGGAAAAAATAAACAACACTTTTTATCTTAGCATGTCATGGAGGAAAGATAGACGGTGGCTTTGCTGTTTTAGATAGTTTGCCAAAGGTGTATACTTTCTGTGCTTAGTCATAAGGACACAACCATTACAAAAAAGAAGTAATTTTCCCCCTAGATTCTACTGACATTAGTTTGCTTTATCCCCACCAGCCAGAGTGATCAACTGAGCACTTGACTGACAAATTATACTGGATTTTGTCTGACCTAAATCAGTATTGTACTGAGAGATGTAACTAAATTATAGCTTCTTTCACACAGTGCTGCTTTCTTTGACAACTCCCTTAGGAATAAAAAGAAAAGGGGAGGGGCCTTCTAGCACCTATAATCCATTTATCCATTTATTGTTGCATGGTCATATGTGGGTTGTAGTCTACTGCATTCTAAGTCTGAAAGCTCATGTTAAAATAAACTAGTTAGTCTTAAAACTTACAAGTCTCGTGCTTCCACTAACACGGCTACAACTTTGACAACCACACTTGGTTGTGGACTTGATCTCAAAGAGAGGTGTTCTTCTGCTGGTAGAAAGGGATTCTAGTGCTTCAAGCACACATCAGCAGAGCAGTCCCACACAACCAAAACCAGCTGGTGGTTCACTGAGGTCTTGTAATTGGCCCCATCTACAAGGAGTGATCTTCCTTTCCCCACATGCAGCCCATGTGATAAATGTAGATAGACATTCCATAGCATCTCTGTCTTGCTCCACACTCTCTGACATGTATCATAGCTCATCATAATTATCCAGACTGTGCTGAGATGTGGTTTTCATATAAGTTCATATTTAAATGGACAGTACTACAACCCTCTGAAAAAATCTATCTTGCCTTCAATTAACAAACAGTTCATCAAGTCATCAATCAATGGCTATATCATTTAATTCTAAGGGACTTTAATCATGTCTTAAACCAAAGGTGGATGCTGTTTTGGATGTTGTTAGATTTCAATTCCCACCAACCCTAGCCTGAATAGCTAGTAGGAAGGAACTACGAAAGTTGCAGTTGTTATTTTAAAGGAGAGTGCTAGCTTCTCTACAAGTTTTGATGTACAGACTGGCTATGAAAGGGACAAAGTTTAAGTAGCAGTTACTTAAACAACAGGATACCATGTACTAGCAATGAACCCCCTAGCAATCTTAATTTCAACTTGACTCCAAATACTGCAACTCTCAATGCAATTTCTCCACTCAGCTGAAATTACAAGGAAACCTGCATTCTTTGTGTCACTTACCATCACCTGATTACTGACTGAAACCAAGTTAAATAGTAAGCATAAGATTGCAATATACAGCTGTTGCAAATATAAACCATACGTAGAGCTGCATTTTCAAGGAAGTTGGGGGCATCTTGTTGGGAAAAGCCCACTTTATAGATGTCTTAGATGTCTAATGGTGATTGCTATAGCTTTTTGTTATGTGCCATAGCTGCATAGGTTTGCATATTCTAATTTTAATTTGAAGATATTTAAACCATACAACACAGTAAGATCCCAGTACCTTAATACCTGAAGTGGAAAACTGTGTATTTAAAATGCTTCGTGGGCATAACCTCAGTGTAAAAATTATTGTGGAAATGGTTGTGCTTTCATAGAATTTACATAAGAGCAGTAATTATTGCAGATACACACAGCACACACTTTTGACTCGGTGAGGTGGGAAGTTAACTCATTGAGCATCACACAAGCTCAAGAGAGCTGGACCATATATTTATTTCAATAGAGATAAGAATGATTTAGTTGTGTATTCCTGCATGGCAGGGGGTTGGACTAGGTGGCGCTTGTAGCCCGGTCCAGTTCTAAGATTTTATGATTCTGTAAGGGTGTGACAACCATGGACTGTTTCAGATTAGTCTACAGAGTGTGAGTTCTTGTGATATAGCTCCTTGCATTTTGCTGGTTGTTGTTGCCTCTCTGTCTACTTGTTCCATTTTTTTTTGTTTTTTGGAGACTGTTTGTAGTGTTCTCTTTGAACTTTACTAAGACTCTTCCAATCTCTTTTTAAACTGTGGCTCTCTGAAGTGCTTCTATGGTTTCAAGAGCACATTTTCTCTTCTTTGATTTTTTAAAAATATTTTTATATATATACACAACAAAGATGAAATACGTAGATCCTAAAATATCAGTGCTATTATATTTATAAATGAACAGTTCCAAGTATCTTCTCATTCTTCCTCTGTTCTCTCCTCGGATACAGTGCATTTTATGATTCTATTTCCAACCGTACTTCAAAAACAAATTATCTAATTGTCTGTTCCTGATATTTAACATAAAAAAGAGACATGCATTTTATGTATACTCTTAATTCAGTGTATAGTTTTTGCTTTCCATATCTTCTACAAAGTGTAATTTATTACCCCCATATAAATGCTATTTCACTGATGTATTATTGTTCTTGTTAATGTCACTGCTATTTATACCCTGCCCTTTTCTCAGATGGAGGCATAAAGTGGCTAACAAAGTAAGATGATTGCAATAGACTGTAGTTAAAAACGTACAGAAAGTTTATACTATTAAAACAATTTTAAACTCGTAACACTTAAATGTGATGAAAAGCAATTAAAAACAGAACAATTTGAAATGATTCAGTTCTAAAAGCCTGTCAGAATAAAGAGAATTTCCCTGCTGATGGAAGAACAGTCAGGAAGGAATCACTCTAGCAGGGAGTTTCAGAGCCTAGGGGCTGCCACTGAGAAGTTCCTATCTTCTGTACTCACGAACTGTACCAGCTATAACTCTAAAAAAAAAAAAAAAATAGGAAAAAAAGGAGGAGAAAAGAAGGAAGCATATTGCTCCAATACTCTCAGAATTAAAAAGAAACCCTCTTGAAGATAGGAAAAAATGTAGCTGGTGCCAGGAATTGCCAGAAAATAATCTGGAGCAACAGATATGTTGTTTGGCAGCTGCTGCTATTATTATTATTATTATTATTATTATTATTAGTAGTAGTAGTAGTAGTAGTAGTAGTAGTAGTAGTAGTAGTAGTAGTAGTGTTTTGAAAAAATAATTACAACAAAAAATACCACAACTTCCTGATACCTTTGCTCCCTCTGGAAGAGCTATGTGCTGGCATATGTTCACATTATGTTAGAATTATATATGAACTTGTTGGAAGTATGCAGGATCTTGACCTAAAGGCAAATGACACAAAAATGGTTAGTTCATCCTGAGGCTCACTGGGGACTAGCCATGCTTTTTGGTTATTCAAGAAGTGATTATGACTGCTGCTTTATGCTCATGAAGTCCCATAAAAGTCAGCAGGCCTTGATCTGAAACAAACATGCAAAGGATTAGGCCAAAGGTGGATAAGAAACAGCTGCAGGAAACTAATCCCATAATCGCTTCTTGCATCATTATAAAACACAACATAAATACGTGCCAGCTTTGTTACTGCACTCTTGAGCTCACGCATTAGGTTGAGCTCAATGAATTTGCGCTGCACCCTCTCATTAAAAAATGTGAGAGGCCACTGTGTATGTGCTTGCAGGATGACTATTTGCATTTGTGACCAAGAAAGCAAGCACAACCACTGTGCTTTTTATTTTTTTTTTATAATACTGCTGTAAATGTTTAGACTGCTGTAGTATCCCAACAGAATTTTGGCCACAGAGTTGCATTCCATTTCATATCAGTCTAACTTAAATCCCCGCTTTAATATACAGTCGGCACTCCACATTTGTGGGTTTGACTTTCACAGATTTGATTATTTGTCAGTTTTCTCCAACCCTCTGTACCCCTCCTACCTACCTTCCCTCATGGTGGCTTTAATCACGCCATGCAGCCCTTTAAAAACCTGCCTCTGGCCCTCCTCATCCTCCACCAGCCACTGCCTGGCCAGCTAAGGATGGATCACAGCCTGATTTCTCAGTACCACAGACCCTCTCCCAATATCCCTATACCCAAGGAAGGAGATGGGCAAGAGAAAGGAAGTATAGGAATACCATGTCAGCCTACCCCCTTTCCCTCTCCTTTCTCTGACCTGATTTGGACCCTGGGTGCCCAGTCTCCCCACTATGCCTCAGCCCACTTTCCATAGATATATACATACACATTTTGATATTTGAGATTTTTCCACTTTTCTGGGATCCTGCACCCCAGCCCTAGTGAATGTGGACAGTTGACTATATATCTTTTCAATGCCATCTGTAAAATACATCAGTTTCTCAGGCTTTCTGTGAACATTCATAGATCACAATGTTCCTGAATTATGAATTCCTTTTGTGCTATGACCCTTTCCCCAGATGGTAGTAAAGCCATCTCTGCAAAACTTCCCAAATGGGAATTTGAGCATGACTAATTTCCTCTATCACAAATTAAACTTTCACCTTAAAAACCAGGCACTGGTCACACTGTTTTGAGTATTAAGGTTAACCTCACAGCAAAGGGGTGTCTGCAAGAGAACAAAGACAAGTAAGGTGGCAGTGCCCTCACCCTTTAATTTATTCCATGTACAGTTGTTTTTTCCTCCAAAGATTTCAAGGCAGCACACATAGCTCTCCTTCCCTCAACTTTGCCCTCAAAACAACCGTATGAGATAGAACAGGCTGAGGTAGTGACTGGTCCAACTTCTTCCCCAGGTTTTTTCATGGCATGGTGTAGATTAGAACCTAACTGTCCCAATTTCTAGCCTATACTCTTCAGCGTTTCACAGATGAAAACTGGGAGGTGTGCAGCCAACCAACAACCAGCACATGCTCAAGATTCTACACTAAAGTTATAAATGCAAAAGAACACGTAGCAATAGCATGTGTATTTCTATACACTTATCAGCTAAGTGCTCTCAGTTTACAATGTATTTAGCTAATTGCCGCCAACAAGCTGGGTACTCATTTTACCGATCTGTAGAAGGATGGAAGGCTGAGTTAACCTGGAGCCCCGCAGGATCAAACTCACAACCTTGTGGCTGCAGTACTGGCATTTAACCATTGCACCACAAGGGCTCCACATAAGCTAGGAGCAGATGCTGCAGTTTGCTTTTTCCTGAACCTACTGGGAAAGGCAAGATTCTGTCCCTTTTCTCTTCCCTCTCTTGCTAAGTTAATCAAGAGCAAACTGCTTTGGCACTCTGAACTCGGTTTGCAACAATTGAACTAAGGACAAAGGGGGAAAGTGGGAGGACAAGAGAGAAATTGGGACATTTTAAAAGCAGCTCAAAAAGTTGGATTACAGAGAATTAGTTGGTACTTTCCCTGCCAAACTAGGACCATTAGAAGGGATGACAGTTCAGTACTCTAAATATTAAACAACACTGGCTTTCTTATAAAAAATTCGGATGTGAATGGAGGAGGATACATGACTAGCAAGCACAACTCCTCCATGTCCTTTTAATTTTGATCTTACGCCACAGATTATAGCTTCTCTTTCCGTGCAGAAGATTTGGAAAATTTGAACAAAATACTCAAAGGACACACAGGGAATAGAAAATCCAATTCACATTGGTTTGGTTGCTTCTCTTGCCTCTTTCTTCACTGGTTTGGACAAAGAAAAGATAACCTGCTATCTGGTGGGAATGGAAAATATTTGAGCTCAGAAGCATGCTTTGTGTTGGAAGAGTTCTAAGCAGTCTCAGAGTTAAAGGGTTGAATTAATTTGTGTAAGGCATTCTGGAGCTTCTTCTGAATTAAAAATGCACAGTAGAAATAAAACAAACAAATATTGGTTCAGGATGTGATTGGTCTACAAAATAATCCAAGTTTCATGTTTTCACTGAATCTCTTAATTAGGGTAATGTGTATAATTCAAAGAGCGATTCTGCAACATTTTAGTCTCACTGTGTTATCTCTTTGATGCCGACATAAATTTGATGCTGACATAAAACCAACTGAAGGTCAGTGTTTCAATTTTGGACAAATGGGCTAGAACCTCTTCCTTTTCAAAACAAAAAACAGAATAAATACAAACTCCTAAACAGCCTATATGACATTTTTCCACATATGGTAACAGCTTCTGGGGTCAAACCACTTGGCCCCAAAACAAATGCTTGGCCATGCAAATAAACTTGGCTGTTTTATTCCAAGTCCCCCGAGCCTTTCATTTCCTTAAATAACATATTTTATATTGTTAAAAGGACAAAAATACATATGGGAAAGCATGTTAAGCAGTTGATTCGCTATCCAAAATTCAAATGCGACACAGCAATACAACTATTCTGGTGTACAGCTGTACCCATACTTCCTTCCAATGATGTTTTGCCCTTTAGTTCAAATTATGTTATTGTTACTTCCAGGGAACTGTTTTCTCATCAGAAATACAATGGCTTCTTCTTAGTGCAGGGCTTCATACTGAAACAGCCAGATATGCAGAGGCTTCCTTCTTGACAAGAAGAAGAAAAGTGCCTTGTGGCACCTTTAAGACTAACAAACTTATTTTGACGTGCTTTGTTGGAGTCTGGTCCACTTCTTCAGATACTTAGGATGGAATAAATTGGTTAAAGGTGCCACAAGACTACTTCTTTTTATACTGAAACAGAGTAATATAGTTATCTGTTTCAGTTGCTTCTTGATAATCAAATAGATTGTTTCCTTGAATTCTGAAGGAGTTCTAAATACTGTATTTTTATTCATTTATGATCAACCTCATACGAGATGTTATTTGTTTGTAGCTTGTTATTTTTAAAAGAAAAACTCAAGCTGAGACCCTGCATAACACAACACAGTCTAATAGTTCTGAATGTAGAACCACACGGCAGCTGTCCACTCAACATCCCACTGACTCACTGTTGAGTTATGCAGCCCCTCTGCCGTTCTGTGGCTGGCAGAGAGTGGGGAGGGGGCAGTCAGAGAAGTGTTTAGCTATGTCCTTGTAAACAGGTCCAAAATGATTATTTCATCTGCTGGCATCTGCGAAGGCTCAATAACAAGCTCAAAGCAGGGGTTCAGTTGCTGCAGATGGTGGAAGCTTCCACTACCGGCTTTCACATCAAACCTCCCAGAAAGACATGTTCAGGCATAAGGTGGACTTAGACCTACATATACCACTAAAGTGATGCCAGCTGTAAGTGCAGAAACAGCTGCCCTGTGCGCCTCTGCTTATTTGTCCAATTGTATCCAATGGAGTTTTCTACCCCAGAGCATGTTGAGAATATGTGCTTAGTGGATCAATGTAGAATTCTACAAGTTGAAATATACTTACTGCATCACCTATTCTACTTCTGTTTCAACCTTCTTTCACAGCACCATCCTTCAATCAATCAATCAATCAATCAATCAATCAATCAATCCACTTTTGACTATTTTGCACATGCAGTTTTATCAAGAACCCCAAGCATATACACATCTTTCATTCAACTTGCAGTGACTCTGGTTGTTATTTTTAAGCTCAACACCATCTGAAGAACACCAGCATAGTGTAGCTGTTTGAATGGTGGATTAGGATTCTGGGAGACCAGGGTTCAAATGTTCACTCAACCGTGGAAATCCACTGGGCTATCTTGACCAATTCACATACTCTCAGTCTTGGAGGAAAGCAATAACAATCTATGTTATTCCTCTGAATAAAGAAAACCCTAGGACAAGGTTAATATAAATTGGCGTAATCTTGAAGGCACCAATTACCACCTGGCCATTGCTTGCCTCTTCCCTTTTTATACCTTTCTTGTTCTAATTATAGTGGTCAGTTTTGGAGTGTAGGAATGCACTCACTGTGACAGTCCCTAAAATCATGCCCTCAAGGAAAGTTTAAAACTGTAGAAATCTGTGTTGATCCATATCAACAGAGCACTTTAGTAGTTCTCATCTTCACCAAGAGCACGCCTTTTGAAGAGCTCACAGCTTTTTGTTGTCCATTCAAGACCAAGCCTGCATAATAATAGGGGGTGTATCCATAGTATACGATTATAGCACTTAGATATGGTTTAATGGTTATTGCTCCTTCTTTAAGGTATACATAGCTTGATGTACTTTGGTGAGCTACTAAGAATTACTTGCTTGAAAGCTCTTCCAGTTCTATAGCTCAAAGGGTACCCAGTTACTCAGGGATGAGGCACAGCAATTTGTTGTTGCTGGGAAAGCTCACTTCACAAAGGCAGCTAAGCTGGGAGAACACAGGGGAGTTTAAGGAGGGCACAGATGATGGTGTTCCTGCTAATCAAGAAGTCACTTCAACCTTGTGAACTAGGGGTCCAGTCAGTGACAGCAGTTTGAGGGCCTTTCTGCACTATGCTGTTATAATGCTATTATTCCACTTTCAACATTCTTTGGAATCCTGCGATTTGCGGTTTAGGGAGGGGCATTTAGAATACTCAGCCAGAGAGCTCTTTGGCCTCAGTAAACTACAAGCCCTGGGATTCCACAGGATATTGAAAGTGGAATAATAGCAGCATAGAAATGTAGTGTAGGAATGCCCTGAGTCTGATCCTGGCTCTTTTGTTGGGGTTAGAACTATGAAGGAAACATTTTGGGCCTTTTAAAACTTCTTGTTGAATTCATTCTCTAGTTTGAGAAGTGACGCAGTGTATTATCGTTGTGTTTTTTTTTCATCAAGAAGCTGAAATGTTTTTATTTTGAAAGAATGAGATTTCAAGTAAGTGGAAATCTTTGTTGACTGATTTTAGAAGTGTATTTATTCTGTTGCCTACTGGTGGATAGAATTAATCAGGGAAGCCATGGCCCCAAGTTTACAAGACCTGAGCATGGGTATTGATAACAAGACGGCCGTGATGTCTCTCATTTATAGGGTCACCATAAGTTGAAACTAACATGACAATAACAACAACAATTCTCTTGCCAGTGGCTGGTATCCTTTTAGGGACATACTTTCATGTACACTCGTGTACAGAATTTTTGTTGTTGTTGAAGAGGGAGGAATCACTACTTCTTTCAGGTAATGAACTCCCACAAAGCTCGCCTTCCTCCTATATTCCCAAAGTAGCCATTTAGTAGCTGGTGGAGATCAGGGCAGGGGCATCAGAAAAGCATTTCGTTATGTCACTCTATTCAGATGCAGAATGACAAAGTCATCTTCCCAGACCTCCCATGGTTTCCAGAGGTCCTGGAAGATGATGTCATCTTTGTGCATCTGGCTATATGGACATAGCCAAATGTTTCTCAGATGGCTCCACTAACCACTGAACAGCAATGGTAGGTAGGAGGAAGGTGAGTTCTGGGGGAGGGGAGGGGGAGTTTTGACTGGCCAGAACTTTATAATATATTTTCTGACTCAGGATCCCATCCATTGTGTTTACATGTTGTTTCATCCTATTTGTAATATTCTCTTAAAATATGTATCTTTAACATACATAAACTGTCATTACATTTACAAATATAGGCCATTTCCGCATGGGTTAAATAAAACGGTGCAGTGCGTCCTCCACGGAGGACGTCTGCACCTTGGAGCGGACTGGGTCCGGACTACTTAGTGTACATCCGCACCTCAGTGCACTCTGGAGCAACCCCAAGTGGTCCTCCAGCGTGTTTTTGAAAAACCTGCGTTTCCTGGTCTTTCAAAAAGCTGGCACGCGCCATTGCATGCCTGCTCTCCCATGCAGATTCTCAGGCTTGCACCAATGCGAGCCTGTGATCTGCAGAGGGCGGGCTTTAGGCTGGCGAGCTTCAGTGGTTGGTCGAGACCCACGACCAACCAGAAGCCGCCATTTTGGACGCCGGAGCAGTGTGGAGCGATGGCCACGCACTGCTCCGGAGCAGCCTGGACCGGACCGGGGAGCCAGGAGATCCGGTAAGTAGCGGCAGGGAGCGATTCCCTCTCCCCGTGCGGAAATGGCCATAGTCTGGAATCAAGCATCAGGAATGTAACTATGGTATCATAGCTATGTTCCACCTCCTGATTTGACCCTTGAAATTCCCTTAAAACCTGCCAGCTGCACCAAACAACATCACCCTGCAGCACCTACTAGCTAAGGTCACATAACACCATCATTTGACGCAGGTGGCTGCTTTTTAAGGTGGGATTTGGAGGCATGTATGATCATGATAGTGGTATCATGATTGAAAATGTGATGTTGAAACAGTTAAAAGTCTAACTTGCGGCATCATAACTAACATGATGCCAGCCATACTTTATAAATAAGTAAATACCTTTTCAATATAGCAATGCCCTACCCCTCAAAGAAAAAATCCTACCCTTTTTCCCTTCCTACTTGCCTCCTATATTTCCTTGATACCTTAAAAGGTTTAAGAATCTGATTATATGTAGCCTATTCATTGATATGGTGTGATATACCGCCTAGTCCATCTGTTTTTCTCTTTAGTGCTATCAGCTCTGTTGCACTTTTCCTGTTCTGGAAAATCTCTAGGCTCCCGTGACACTTTTGCTAATGACTGTTTTTCTCCAGAGGTAATGCCAGACAGATCAGCCAATGGAGAGGTATATTTCTTTCTCTAGGAACTTACAAAGCACTGTACATCAGGTTTTCAGAAATGAACAAACAAAAGCAAAGGTGAATGAAAGAAAACTATGTAGAATGAAGAAAAAGGAAGAAGAAAGTCCTTTTTCTGGAAGTCCTTTTTCTGGAATTAAAAGGACTTATAAGTGAAAAGGTCCCACAGAGCCTTTGAGTGATTCATGATACAGTTACTGCTAGAAGAAAAAAGGGGGAAATATGGGTTCTTCTAGATTTCACTCCCCCTGCCCGCCCTGGTAATGATGGGTCCTTTATTCTGAATGCCAGCCAAACATACTAGTTTAGTTCATAACTACCCAATGTGCCATGTAATATAATCTGTTTCTCTGTAATTGAATGCAGATTAAATAAATTAAAACACCATATCAATCCAAACATTTTGTCGTACTAAAATAACAGAGATGCATTGTACACTGGTGAGCATTTATTGAATCACAAATACTTTCATATCACATACATAATGTTTGTTAAAATCTATATTCATCGTTAAGTTGCTCTCCATTCAAAGGAAACAAGACAAATGAGCAGGTGGATGGCTGACCACTCCTCACCATGGAAACAATGTGGATCTGAAAACTTGATTTGTTCTACTCGAGGTGTAGAGATTCCCTCATATCTTCTCATAAATTCTTGTGCATGTGACACCTTTCATGATGCATTCCTAAGAAATAACAATGAGGGAAGGGGGAGATAATTTGGGGAGTAATATGTTACACTTCTCCAAAACCAATTGAAGTGGTACTACATTATTGACCAGAGAGATATTAGAATTACATATGGGGGAAGAATACAATCTAGCTTTAATTGGAAAACACATCTGCCTGAGATCCTACCGTGTACTTGTGTCGTAAATCTACTCTCAGGCAGTGGTGTATCTAGCTTCACCTAGGGCAAGCGTGGAAGTTGTGCCCCTAGGTGTGCTTCTCCCACAGCCACAGCCCCAGACTGAGGATGACCTGGTGAGTGTGTGGTAGAGGCGGTGGGCCAGGCCCAGGTGGAGGGGTTGCCTCTCCTGCTGTTGCTGCTGCCACGCCGGGCTGAGAATGACCCTGGCAAGGGCGGCTGTGATGACTGCAGGAAACACTGCTGCTTTCAGGCTGTGCTGCTGGGTCCCCCCAAGCAATGGGGCTGGGGGGGGCACAGCTTTTTTTTGCGTCTCCTTGGCGTTAGTGCCCAAAGCATATGCCCTATTTGCCCCACCCTAGATACACCTCTGTTCTCACGTAGTTAAGTGGTAGCTACACTACACCATCTTTCTGCTAAATACCAATACTGTGGAACTGATTGGATATCTGCCAATATGCTTGAGGTTTTTGCAGTCCTGGAGAAGGTGTAGTTATGTATTCACTAAAATTATGCAACTGCATGTGCCACAGTCACACTAGCAGATTTCTGCTTATGTAATTTTGACCTGGATTTGGACACTACGCCTGGCCAAAAAAATACAATTGCATATTTGAGAGAACTAATATGAGTACAAATTGGCAACATATTTGTTTTAACTTTTATAAGCTGCCTTCAGTACTGAACTGGGAAAAATGTGAGACATAAATAAATATAATAACAACTGCAACAGAATGCCAGTCATCTTTTTTTTAATAGTATGAAGCACCATGACTAGCAACAACTTGCACTATCGCTAACATTTCCATTTAAGTTTCCAGTTTTGTATTTGTATATTTCTCTATTCCAGTAGTGTCTTTTTATTAATGTTTCAAACCTGATACTCTTGTGTAGGCCTTGCATGTGTCTAAAATTATAACACTCTTTCCCCTTCAGAAATCCATGATCAGCCAAGGTTTATTCTAAGCTTTCTTTCCCATAGCACAAGGAGCTAAAGGGATGGTACCAAGGAGACATTTCTTCCTGACCTGCTCAGCACCATGTGTTATTTTGCATGACTGTACAGTCCATCATAGATAGCGGCAGAGCCACCTTTATGGATACACAGACCAAAGATACATTAGCAATGTCCCTTAGGTGTAGTGGCTCTGTAAACTGAAAAAATGTATCCAAAGGTTAAAGTTACTACAAACTCTGATGATGAAAAACTGTACTTTTGAGGTGCCAGTGAGCCATTCAGCCATGCTACCACTGGGGTACTGCCTGTAGTAACACAACTGGGTCCAAAGGGCTTAGATATTTCTTTGTGCATGTATCCTCTGATGGAGCAGTTAGACAGTTGGTCCCGACAATATGCTGGTGATATAAAATTAAAAGACTGAAAAGAAACAGTGGTCTTCTGTTTTCTCTCCCTCTTTCTCTCCTTCGTTCCTTCGTTCCTTCCTTCCTTTGCATATATTTGTTTTAAGAAACAACCTTGTTCCTGATTAAAGCCCTGACAATTGGACAAAAATCTATGTTCTTGCAGAACATTTCATTTCACTACTGCACAAAATGTGTCGTCGTCATTGTCGTCATCCTCCTCCTCCTCCTCCTCCTCCTCCTCCTCCTCCTCCTCCTCCTCATTCTCACCCACCTTTTCCCATGGATTAATCATAGTTAAAATGTATATCATTATTAACATACAAATACCTAAAAATAGACAATACATATTTAAAATTCATTGTTAAAATTCACAATTTAAAATCAACAGGATAGGCCTGCTCGAAGAGACTGGTCTTTAACACTGTTTTAAATTCAGACAGTGTATTCAGCTGTTGAATCTTTTCCAGCAGGTCATTCCACAGTCTGAGAGCAGCTGAAGAAAAAGTCCTCTGGATGACCATTGCCAGTCTAGTCCTGGCTGGTTGAAATACATATGCCCCAGAGGACCTCAGTGTGCAGGGCAGATTATACAGGAGGAGGTAATCCCACAGGTAACCTGGACTCAAACCATATAGAGCTTTAAAGGTAATAGCCAACACTTTGTACGTATTAGAATAATGCCTCCTTTCAGCTTAAATGTCAATGCTTGTTTCAAATGAGTCCAGCAGATAATTGTTCTTAGCCCTATTGGTTTTAGTTTGGTGGTACACAAAGGTTCCATCTGAACCCATTAGGCAGGCTAGCAAAGAGCTAGCTATAACACTTTTTGATTTCTGGAAATACAGGGCTTAGCTGGGAATCTTTGCTTCTCTCACTGCCTTCTTAAAGTCCAGTTCTCATCAGGAAGATCTGCACATCATGCACTACTGTGCATGCATCTGAACACAATCTACACTGGCAAGCAAAGCTTGAAAAATGCATTGGACTTACAGCTCCCAGAAACTCCTGGCCAGAATATTCCAGCCATTGACCATGCTGGTTGAGGAATTCTGGGAATTATTCTGGAACTGTTGAAGTAGCTGTTGCACCTTATAGATATGTGTCAGAGTGCCGAAGTAGCAGCTAGGTAGATCTCCCAGGAATGGGTTAGTAAGTGTGAAATGGAAACCCATGGTGACTTGAAATATGTTGTTGTATATGTTCATACAGTTCATGTATACTTTGAATCTATAGGGTGTGAAACAGCCCTCATTGTACCTAGCCTCAAGAAGGACGTGGGCAACAATTTGGTTCCTTGCTTGACTCTGGATTCCCGCTTCAACTGAGGACTGGCTTTGATGACACCAGAAGAGAATTATGTGCTCTTAGCAGCCAAAAAAATGTACATCATCTTGTGCACGTGCATACTGTCTTCAAGGTCAATATTTACACTAAACTGAACATAATGTGATTCATAAGCACTATTACAGATATCTGTAAACAATCTTTAAATCAAATTCAAATGCACTTTCTTCAAGGTTGAACATTTTATTGTTTAGCATTGTTAGTAGATGTTTGATGCTTTACCCTCCCAAAATGTGTAACTGTGATTGGAATGATGGTCACAACCTCATCATTTACACTGGAAGAGAGTTAAGTATATGGCTGTAATTTTTTCATGTATTTATTTATTGATTTGATGTATATCATACTTTTCTCCCAATGTAGGGCCCAAAGCGGCAGTGGGAAAATGCTAATGTTAGAATGGATCATGACCAATATCATTCTTAAAAAAAAAAATCAGAACAGTAACTTACCACCACCATCTTTCCATCAACAATTTTTCTCCGTATTGTTGATTCCTTGCCATTCCACTTCTGTACTTGCACGAGTGCACCTCTTTCTAAGGTTATAACAGTCTACAGAATCAAAGAATCAATAAAATGTGGCTATTTAGACTTTTGCACTATAAAGAAACAGACCAAGCTGGTGTGCTGATGGGAATGGTAGGGCAGATGGGGCAGTCACCTACTCCCCTACATTTCAAAATCATGTACGATTATTCATCCTGAGAAATTTCTTTGGAAACAGTAAATGATTTTATTTCCAGTTTTACTTATCCGCAGGCTCCAAGTAATATCTAACTCATGGAACCCAAAAGCTGACATCTGCTTCGCTTCAGCAAAGCTGTAGCTTCAGATGCATACAAAGAGATGGGAAACAAGAAGAGTCCCTGTCTGCCTTTACAAGTAGCTCAGCTCTTGAAACCCACTACCCATTCACCCCGACATAAGGGATGGCAAGAATTTTGGTTGGATTCAACATTCTCAACTAAAATAGTATTATTGCATGTCCTGAGATTTCTTGTGAGAAAATGTACACTTCAAGCATTTGCTCTTTGGTGAGACTTATGGGCATTTAGCAAAAAGCAAAGTATACACATTATGTTATACATATTTTAAAATGCAAACATTGAGCATCTGGGACACATGCTAGTCATCAGAGAAAAGTTGCAGAAATTGTGCTTTCAACAATTTTATGTATTCACATCTTGCCGAGAATTTCTCATTGCATCCACATCCCAAGGATTTGAAATAATACTTCTGGACAACTAGCCACTTTCATATTGGTGATACCTAAATTAGCTGCATCCCACAAATCGTGTTTTTTGGCTGCAGCTGCTGATGTGAAACCTTACAGTGCTTTTCAAAGGGCAGGATAACGCTCATTGCTCAAGTCTGAAAAAACAATGACAAGCTTTGTGGAAGACAGTGACAGCCCATTACCTTGGTTTTCCTGTCGTCCGCTGTGGTTTCTTGAAATTCCTGGCCCAACTTAAAAGTGATCTGTGTGGTTTTAAAGGTGCTTTCAGTTCTGATTGTGATCACATCACCCTTCACACTGATGATAACTTTAGGTTTGGCCAAACTGCCAAGTTTCCTGGTGGCCAACCCCACCCCTACATGGGGGACACAGAAAACAACATTATACTCAAGTTGGCAAGAAAATCTGTATTGTATTACACACACTGCAAAACCCATGACACTAAAAATATCTTAGAAAAGTACAAGACAAAAAGAGGAGAGAATATGTTAGCTATACAAATACGGGGATCAGGGAGCTATAAAACACTGAGCCTTTTCCCCTTTTATAAAATTATCTTTTAACAGGCAGAATATTAGGTGTCTACAAATTATCTGGAAGAGAAATGTGAATTCCTATGAATCATGTTTTAAGAGGAAAGTCACAATGACTTATATTATACAGGTTTGAAGAAAAGATTAGTACAGAAAGGAACAGCGTTTTTATAGTGTTTTAGTTTCCCTGTATACAGAAAGCCTCTACATATATGCATGTAGGTGGCAATATTTTGAGAATCCTGTACATGACATGCTGAATGCATGGATTAACTTTACTGAAAAATCAAGGGACAATTTACTGCCTGAGCTGAAGAAGAAGAAGATGGTTCTGTCCCTGACTCATTTCACATGAGGAAGCTGCCTGAACTGGCACTATGATCTTTCCTGTAAGACCAGTGACGGCAAAATGTCCTCCACTTCAATATAGAGTAGCTGAAGTTTCAGGCTAATTTAAGCATCCCAGTACAAACTGTGTTGCAGAGCGGAAAGGTCCAGGACAAACAGCACTGCTACCCCCCAGAAGCTGCTGCCTGAGGCAATCACTTTCATCATGGTGGAGCTGGCCACCATGTTGTTGAAAGATAATGCATTTAAAGTGATATCAAGTGATGTGAAACTTCTTTCAGTGGTGCTTGATTTCTGTTGGTTCATTCATAGCCAGAAGCGATCACTTTATGCTATAGCCTTCATTTGGTGAAAACAGTGTGAGAATCATATTGTTTTCGTGAGGTATTGCTTTTCTGATAAACCTCATGTAGATAGAGAGCCAGTGTGGTGCAGTAGGCTGAGAGCAGGGCTACAGTTCTGGGCAACCAAGGTACATCCACACTGCACAGCCATAGCAGTTTAATACCACTTTAACTGCCATAATTTTAGCCTATTAAATGCCAAGACTGGTAGTTTGGAGAGATGCTTATAATTCTCTAGTAATTCCCAAATACAGCATTTAGAGTTCTCTGGCAAAGAATTGTAAGTACCTCACCAGACTACCAGTCCTAGATTTCGTGGGACGGAACTGTGGCAATTAAAGTGGTATCAGACTATTATAACTCTGTATTGAGGATACACTTCAGAGTTCAAATCCCTGTTTAGCCACGAAAAATTACGGGATGACATTGGGCAAGTCACAGTCTCAATCTTAGAAGAAGGTAATATCAAACCTCCTCTAAATGTATTTAAGGTTTAGTTTTTAACATTTATTTACATTATTTTAAATTGTTTTAACCTCTTAGTATTGATTTTATGCATACATCCTCCTGAGGTCTTTTGATACAGAGTGGGATAGAAATGATTTAATAAATAAATAAATCTTGCCAAGAGAATACTGTTATAGGGTTGTTGTAAGTCAGAATTGAATTGAAAGCACATAACAACAAAGGAAAAAGCATTTAGCTCCTTGGGGCTAAATGCAACCTGGGAGCATATTTCCCAAAGAATACCATGATCTGACAACAAACCAAATAAGCATTCTTGTAGATAAACGAGAAAAAATTATATTGTACACAAATGTAAACAAACATCCCCCCACTTTCACTGTGGTTTGTCAGATGTGTTACATTTAGGTGAATCTCCATACATATGTATTACTGCTAAAATCTTTTTATTTAGACAGGGCTTCAAACTTTAACTTGCTGTAGCAGAAGGGGTGTACTGTACTTTTTACCTTTATTATGTTTTAAAATATTTTAATAGAATTGTTCAATGGGTTTTAAACTTCTATACTATACATTTTGTTTTAACCTACACCATAAGCCATCTTGGATCTCATACAGCGAGAAAACAGGGTATTGCATAAATAAATAAATAGGTACACATCTAAATATTTAAAATGGAACATGAAAATATGCCGAATATCATGGCCAATAAGTGACAAAACTTAGTTTTCTATTCTCAACTGTGTTAATAGTTTGGTTCATTTACCATGATCAAGTAGCTGTTGACACAAATACAGTTATCCTATTTTGAATATTCTTCGAGAAGCTATGTACAGAAATCATATTTTAAAAAGTAAATGGCAGCAAGCAAAGCTAAGTCTAAATATGACCAATTGTTTCTATGTAATACTAAGTGTATGCATATACTGGATTATAGAGAATTAGAAGACTATCCTGGGGTGATTGATCATCATTGCCATCCTCATCGTCATAGTCTAAGCTAGCATTCAAATGAACAATACACCAAAAAATATGTGATACAGCATTGCACTCAGTATTTTTGTGGAAGTAAATTCATTTGAATAAAGGACTACTAAGACCATTTTCAGAAAACAAAATTTCATGTTAAGCAAAACACAGAGTGAAGCAATTATTCATTTCTCATTCAAAGGGAAAGGAAAGGAAAGTTAAGTTAAGTTCTGAGCATGGTTAGCAAGAGGGGAAAAAAATTAAAGAATTCATCTTGTTTTAAAAGGCCCTCAGAAGAAATAAATGAACAGTAGGGCAGCAAAGAGAAATTTCTCCATCAAATCAAACCAAATCTCACCCAGTTCTTTCATGTAATCATCAAAGTTTTCACTAGAGACAAGCTTCCAGGTTCCGACAAATTTCTTGCACATTGTATGGGTTTTGCTAGGCAGTGTCTCCTTGGGAGAATGGCCGTGACAAGAACAGTTCTCAGGCAGAGGCAGTAGCATTGTGAGAGTCCTCGTCTTTTAAAAAGAGGCCCAGGGTGTGTAGTGCTCAAGACCACCCAATGCAGAGGGACAACGTCAGAGGCCAAACAATGGGCACCTTGTCCCGAGCCATTCATCTTAGTACCAAGGCTGGTTGCATTTGCCTGCCACCAACTCCTCCACTACGACATAAAGCCAGGACAGTTCGGAGGCTGATATGTGGAGCCTGCTGCTATTATACCGGAAGAAAGGTCTGGTACGCAATGCCACTGCGGAGAACAATATTGGGTTTTCAGAAGGGTCTTATGAGGATGAGATGGGATGTTTGCAAGGGAAGAGTAAAGGCCTTATGTTTAGAATGGAAAGGGAAATGATCTGGCTGTGAGGAATATATGAATCAAGGGTGGGCAATGTGTAGTCTAGAGGGAAATAAGCCCTGTGGGCTACATCTAGGCTTCACTATGCCCCTTTTTTCTTTAACCTCAGACCTTTTGGGGACCCCTTGCCAAAAAAAAAATGTTAAAAGAATTCCTGCTCTTTAAAATTGAGAGAGACAGGGAGAGGGACAGATAAAGATACAGCAGAAGGTTGCGCAGCAGAAAAGCATTCCAGCCCATTCACTGATGGGATCTGGCAATCCCATACAGCCAAAGGTAGATCAGGGCCCCGAAACTAATCCCACCCAGACTAATTGTGTATGATAATTGAATTCTCCATCATTTTCTAAAGTGGGGGTGGTCCTGATCTAGGATACATCCCCCACAGGGCGAAGTGCACAGAGGATAGACTCCGAACATGTCTGCATGTGACCCATCTCCCCCACCCCACCGCTATGAGAGCTATACAAACAGGTTAGTAACAGAGGAAAATTCAATGCCCCAGACTGTTTTCAGCCTTCATATCTTTTCCTTGCCTTGAACTGCCAAGCTAAAGCAAAAAGTAGCTAATGAAGTCATTAACACAAATCGATTCTTTCATGCCACAGGACCTCTGTTAATACTTGTCCATGATGCCAACAAGGACTCCAAAAAACCACGTGGCTGGTGGCAGAGGCCCAACTCACTACAAATCTCAAGTCAATTCTGTTTTTTAAAAGTGTTAAAAATAATTTTGGAAAGGGTTCAGCCTGTGACGTCTCATTGGAAAGTTACCTCCTCATCAGCAGGAAGAAATAATTTGGTATATTAATTTTCTATAAAAAAAATGCCAACAACATTGGGAAATCTGGTCAAAATCAAGACTAGAGTCATGACTTCACAGCATGCTATAGCTTGAATTGCACTGGAGTCACTGGCAGCTGGTGGCTTTGCCTATTCCCTGAGGGTTGGTCACCCACGCAGTAGCTCATTGAGCCTTGGAGGATATGCCTAAGGAACAGAAAATGAAGGAAGAGAAAGATTTCAGTTGAATGGAACAGACGGATTTGAAGGAAATAAGAAAAACTCAAAGGATATAAGACTCAAAGGATATAAGACAGACCACATCTGGAATAGCAGGTGTTGGACTGCATCTCCCATCATTCTTATGTTGTCTATGTTGGTGAAGTTTAATAGGAATCACAGCACAACATCATTTGGAGAGCCACACATTCCCTGCCCCTGCTATAAATGGTTAAGAAATGGGTACTAACAGAAGGCTCGTGGGGTGTAAAGACCTGAATTTCAGTACTGTACATGCTGAGCTAGAGCAAATGATGAAACATGCAAGTGGTGATGTTAGAGATAGACCTGGAGATCATTCAGGATGGAAGAGAAGGAGTTCTGAGGTTGGGAGGAACTGCTGGGCACCATCAACATATCAATGGCATGGTAAACAATATTTTTTAATAAAGTCATCCAGAAAGAGTGTGGCAAATTTTGGAAGCAGGCTATAACTTTTAAGATCAACACCTTTGCATCAGCAAATCCTAATTAATTTTTGAATACAACTGCAAGCAAAACTTCACCCAGAGTTCTGCATCCAGGTTTGTACACATCTACAAGCTGGAATGTATACAGAGAAGAGTGATCAAGATGATCAAATGTCTGGAAACCAAGCCTTATGAAGAATGACTTAGGCCCTTTCTGCACCTTACTCTGATGGTATGATGCTCTGTTCAGATCCCAGCATCGTCAGTCTTGGGATAGGAGCGGTTTTCCACTGCTTGCTCTCTCACATATGGTGGCAGAGGAGTAGCAGCATTAATGCTGCTGCTCCTTCCACATTAAGGTGATAATGGCGACACCTTCTCCTTATCCCTTCCCTGCCCCATGGTGCCTGGTTGGTTGCCTTTTTCCAGGGCTTTTTTTCTGATTGGCCAGTGTGGGGCGCTTGCATGCATCCATGCATTAGGCTCCTGGATTGATCATGGGAGCTGGCGCAATCAGGGAACTGCACACAAACAGGTAAGGGGATGGTTGCATGATCAGGAGTCATTGACGGGGAAAACCCATCAATGATTTACTCCATAATCATGCCAGCTGGCAATGGGAGAAGGATGGGACCATGGCAACATCTTGTGGAAGTGTCATCACAGTCCCAATTCTCTCTCGTCCCCATGTCAGGATGAGAGCCTCCTGTGGAAAGGGCCTTAGTGATCTGGATATGTTTAGCTTGGTGAACAGAAGGATAAGAGATGACATGATAGGTATCTTTCAATATTGGAAGAAATGTCATGTAGAAAGTGGACCCAGCTTGTTTTCTGCTGCTCCAGAGCCTACAACCTAAATCAATAGATTCAAATTACAAGAAAAGAGACTCCACCTAAATGTTAGGAAGAACTTCTTTACTGTAACAGTGGAATAGATTGCATCAGAAGGTGGAAGAATCTCAATCTTGGTGGTCTTCATGGCTGTCCTGGACAAGTCTAGCTCTAAGATTCTAAAATGAAGAAAATTATATTCTGTCCAGAGCTGAAAGAAATACAGTCGAGTAGGCGGGAAGGCGGTTCGCCCTGGGTGGCAATGTATTTCGGGCATCCTGGCCTGTAGCCACGCTCCCGTGTGCCCTGGCCATGCCCCCACACCCCTGGCCATACCCACACACACCATAGTCACGGCCCCACACAGTGGCCATGCCCCTCACACCATAGCCCCTCCCTCCTCCCACCCCCTCCACACACTCCAAGCCGCACCACTGAAGAAATAGTCATTGAGAAGTAGGTAAAATATCCATGCTGTTATTACGACTCGGATTTAGTAGATATGGAGTTATTTTTCTTTTTTCAGATGGAGAGAGACTGGTTAAGAAACAGGGGTCTCACCCTGAGGAGTTTCTACTATAGCTTCACTTGTCCCTTGACAAATAAATTGTTTGATGGAGAAGCAATGAAGCAGAATCCCAATGCATCACTGAGTCATTTAATATTATAAGCAATGTAAAGCAAAGGGCAGGATATTATTATCACACGCTTAAGTTTATGAGAGCAATATACTTGCCAAGATTGCTGAAAGTCTTTTGACCTCACATTCATTTCAGGTAATTCAGCAGGGCAGATGTATTAAAGATGGATGATTGGATAAGGCTTTGCTCCTTGTATGCGAAAACTCAGAAGCGTCAACAGTAGACATGTGCTGATTAATTTTTTTCTTTTGCTTTTGTAGATAAAAACACCAACCAATGACAATAAGTGACTGGGGGAGAGTTATAGCTTGCTCCTTCACCAACTAAGGTAGAGATGGACAATTTCAAGTGTATGTTGCTATCCTCAACCCCTCTTGGGTGCCACAACTACTCCCAAACATTGCCGACCTACCCAAATTTGGTAGTGTGGCAAATGTGGCCAACTGCCCCCCCCCAAGTGAATATGATTCAGTTTCAAAATTACGTGTGTGCTCCCCATGTACTTTTTTTTTAAAAGAAGTGCTCATTAGAAAGGTATAGGGGGGATGCTCACATTTGCCACTACATGGCTGAATTTTGGTGACATGCAAAGGTGTAGCTATGGCGGGAGGGCAAAGTGACACATCTTCCTCCATAAGAATTCTAAACTCTAAATTAAGTCTTCCTTCAGTTCTCAAACTTTTAGTGTAGCAGTAACTGAACACTTCAGTTAAGTTACTTGTATGCAAATCAACTGTTTAAGAAATACAGTTTTCAAAGGAAAGGGTCAGGCAACTGTTACAGAGGAATGAGAATCAAGCAAATGTAAGAAATCTAGGGCCATTTCTGCACTATACTGTTAATAATGCTATTATTCCACCTTCAACATCCTATGGAATCCTACGGTTTGCAGTTTAGGGAGAGGCCTTTAGAATTCTCAGCCAGAGCGCTCTTTGGCCTCAGTAAACTACAAACTACAGAAACTACAAACCCCAGAATTCCATAGAATGGCTAATTCCTCACTACACTGTTACAGAGCTATGATTCCACTTTCAACATCCTGTGGAATCCTGGAGTTTGTCGTTCCAGGAGGGGCATTTAGATTTCTTAGCCAGAGAGCTCTTTGACCTCAGTAAACGACAAACCCCAGAATTCCACAGGATGTTGAATAATAGCACTATAACAGTATAGTGCGGCAATGGCCTAAGTGTGAATAATTTCAATGTCTCATTTCCTCTAATGCCAGAAATTTGGGGACTGAATGAAAATGGGAGGGGAGAAGAATTCTTATTTGCAGGGACAATGTCCTCAATTTGTTCCTACTTTGCAGCAGCAGCAAACTGGCAGCAAATTTAAGGAAAAGCAGCATGTTTTAGTGGATGTTATAGTGTTGGCCGATTCAAGCTTTTTTTCTTTGGCAGTTCCCCATGGCCAATAGGCATGGTAGCCACCACCACAAAACCAAAGCCCCACAAAACCAAAGCCCCACTGATGTTAGTGGGTATAAGATTAGAGCCTTGGGCATTTAGTAGGTGGCTTTTATCTACTGCTTTCAGATACTCAACAGTGGTAAAATTGCATTCCATGCTTGCATACCATTTAATTCTGATAGCAACGAGGAAATGGTCTTTCATAACATAACTGTATTGCTTTTATATTTGTTGTTTTTCTTTTTAGTGCTCATGCTTTTAACTATTTTTAATTCTATTGAGAATTTAATCATATTTTAAAATTGTGTATAATATGGTGTTTTTTTTTAGCTGTTACCTGTTTAAACTTTTGTAAGCAGCCCTAAGTCATGGACAGGAAAAAAAAAAACCAGGATCAGGATGACAATGCTGATAACAACTACAACAACAGTGTTTTCAGCTGTTTTTTCTCAAAAGGTGTTCTAGGATCTATACACATCTTTCATCTGATATAAGAAGTCATAGACGGCTGCAATCATAGCTGATTTGTTTTAAAAGGTACACATTCACTATTGACATCTACTCCATCATGATTCAGCTAGTGTTATTTCATGTTATGTATCAGTAATAAAATACCACATCTGAAACAGATTCTTCTTGCTTGCCTTTTTTGTTCATTTAATAAACCATCTTATATAGACAGTGATGTAGATATTTTAAAGCTGGCCAGCCTCACATTTTATGGAGTGAGTTTAGCTGCACATGATTAGATATTAAGCCAGAAGCAAGGCACATGGAACATAGCTTTTGGCTTTTCTTACTGCTAAACTACATGGTAGTTCAATGAGGAGCAAATGTTTCTACCTCCTTCCAGAGAACACAGTGCTGAAGATGGCAATTGTTGTTACTAAGAAAAGAACAGACAAGCTAGGATTGGCTGCAGCAGTTTGCTTCTGAATGAGTCTACCAGGAAGGGCAGGACTTTTCTTTCCCCCTCTTACTTCCCACTGCTGACTGAGTTAATTCAGGGTGAACAAACTTTGCATTTTGAACTTAGTTTGCAGTAACTGAAGTAAGTTGGGGAAAAGGGAGAAAGTGGAAGTAGGAGAGAGAATCTGGGACATTTTAAAAGCAAGTACAACAGAGAATTAATCAGGACTATCCCTGTGAAATTGGATGGTTTGAGGTTCCCCTTTCAGCCATATCTTAATCTAGGCTGAGTGCACCATTATCTTCCACAATTCAGACAAAGAGATTGCAGCTTCATATCCATATGAAGTCAGACTATTACTAGCCCAGTTGTTTATCAGATTGACACCAGACCTCAGAAGCCTTTCTCATCCACACCCATGATCTTTTAAATTCAAGACATCAGGGACTGAATCTATGCATTCTATATGCAAAGTGTATAGCCTGTCTCTACATTGTGGCCCCTCCCATCCAGATGAGCTCATCTAATCCCTGGAGTTGTCTTGTGAAGCATGTTTAACCTAGTGATTCTGTTCAGAAGATCTGCTTTATCTTTCATATACAAAGGAAGCACTTTTCACTCATTTTACAAGCTTGATAAATGTGCCCAGACGTTGTTGCTTATTCCAAACAGTACAGGGAAACCACTTCTTGCTTCATGCAGTGCCTTTAGCTAACAGTCCAATCCCATGCCTTTGTTTCCCAGTCTTCACTTAGAAGTAGTTCTCATTTAAGAAGTCAGCCAGTAATTTGTGTGGTAACTGCTTCAGACTGCAAGAATGCACAAATGATGTGACTGTTCCTCCCTGTGGAGAATTCATGCTGAGTTGGTTGCTTAGTCACACAACTCCTTCTGCATTTTTTTCTACTGAGGCTGCTCTCCCAGCATCTGAAGTGGTGTGCTATAGTCCACAAACATTTATAATGAAATAAATGTGTTTTAAAAGGTATTACAACATTCCTTGTCCCATCTTTTTATGCTGAAAATAGATTAGCACAGCTGTTTGAAAGCTGGCCAAATTATGTCCACTTACAGATCAGTCAAGAAATATTGTGCAGTCATTCTGCCTTCCTAGCAGATTTATTTTGAGAAGAAAAGCTCCCTAGGGCCTTTTCACACTATACAATTGCAGTACTATGATTCCATGTTAGCTGCCACGGTTCCATCCTATGGTATCCTAGGATTTGCAGTTTAGAGATTGATACTTAGCATTCTCTCCCAAGGAGCTCCAATGCCCCCCAAATTCCCATTCCTGGAATTTCATAGGATGTGGCCATGGCAGTTCAAGTAGAATCACAGTGCTGTAATAGTGTACAGGAAGCCCCTGCCTTTTAACACCCCATTATCTGATGGCATGCTCTTTCAACGCTTCCAAATTCCCATTAATTTGTCCCATTAATTAACAAATTCCATTAATTTGATGGGGGTCCTGCTCTTTAATCAGTTCATCTTCTTACAGAGGGTCGCTTGGGACCACTCACATGCTCACTGTTTGCAAAGTGAACTGGAGGGGGAGAAAGGCACCAAGCCAGCTCAGAGACTCTGAAAGCAATACATGTGCAGTTGGTTCCGAATGAGCTTCCATAAGTGCTTCATGTTCTCTATAGTAAACTACATGGGCTCTGCTTTTCAACCCTTTTCTGACATTGCTTCTGTCAGATAGTGCAAAACAGCCTTTAGACTGGTAGGGAAATACGAGAAGATGTCAAATAAAGGACAGTGAGCCTATTCATACTATGCAGTTATAGCACTACTATTCCACTTTTACTGCCATGGCTCCATCCTATGCTACCCGGCAATTTGTAGTTTTGTGGAGCACTAGAACTCTGGTTGAGAATTCTAAATACCCTTCCCTAAACTTGAAATCCCAGGATTCCACAGGATGGAATCCATGGCAGTTAAAGCAGACCTATAGTGTAACTGGGTAGAGTGAAGTGCCTGTCCACCCCACTCCCTACACAAACAAAGCAGAGCAACTGTATAAAGAAAGCCTCATTTACAAGAACTTTGTAATTCCCCACTGTTGACCAGGAGGAACAGGTATATATCTCAGCTGGCTCTCTAGCATAAATGTACGATGTTTTATTATTGCTTATGTCAGGGTGTGTCTTTTTGTTTTAAAGAGTGGATTAGTGAAGCTTAGCATCAACAGAACCTGAAAAACTACCTTGGGGAATAATCTTTATTCAACTTCAGCAATGATGTGTGATTGTAAAACCAGACCAACAATTTTTTCCCATCTCAACATGAGCATTTTATTGAATAACCACAATGCTTCAGCTTAGTATACAAGGGTGCTTTGGAGCTGGATTGTCGGTAACTCAGTTCTTTGAAGAAAGCCACTCTAATTATCTCAGGCTTTGCTTCCTGCACCAAGTTCTGTCCTCCACTTCAGGTTTCTCTTGGCTGCACATAATGGAGGGTTCAAACTTTCTCATAGATTCTGGTTGAGACAACGTTGTTCATAATGCATTCCTAGCAGGGAAAACCAGAGGAGTCAGTGTATAATATTCTGTAGTTTCATATCAAACTATCTCCTGAAATGTTTAGAGACCTAGACGTACCATCTTCCCCACACTTCAGATTCACTCACAATACCTTGATATACTTCTGTACTGTGCAATCATATGACTGTGGGCAAGCCATACAGTCAGGGTCAATGACATGGCTAGCACCCCACATAAGGGCAGACACGATCTCACCAGTCCTCAGTATATTGAAGGATATGCTACTTAATTATATATCTCTAAGTGACTTGTACATACAAATGTTATAAAAACTTCCATCCAAATAGTCTAAAAATCACCAATAAAATATATATTGCAGTATAAATAACAGTAAGTGCTATATTGTTACATTATTATGTTTTAAAATGATTTTATGGTTTTTCAAATTAGTACGTTTTTAATATGGTAGCATATTTAATTGTGTGTGAACTTTATTAGTCAGGTTTTTTGCTTCATCATGATTTAGCCTTATTGTAAGCTGCCTTGGGTCCCATGCCAGGAGAAAGGTGGGATATAAATTTTAAAAAACAAACAATAGAAGAAAGCAAATCCATGGTCACTGTTACAAGCTAGGAAAGCCTGTGTAGGCAAGTTTTCAGAGACTGACACTTATTTTCTGCCCTCTGAGTGACGTGTGGAAGGATGTGTCAGAAAGTGAGTGCCACTTCCGAGAGTTCTCTTTGGGGCAGTTAAAATGGCAGCATTCCATCTGTTGTGGAAAAGCCAATAAGGGCTAGAGTCTCAGTGTGTGAAGCAGTCATAACTAGTGGTAGCAGCAGGAAAAAGGTCACAGGCTTTGTGGCCATGAAGAAAATGAGACATTGGGAAAAACAGGCTGAGCAGAATTGGCTCTGGTTTCCTTCATCAGTACCGCCAAGTATGCCAATAGGATTTTAGCTAAGGCTGCCTTTTGATCGCAGACATTTCTCTTCCGTGACTACTTCTTTAACTGCATCTTAAATTCTTAAAGGCAATACATTAACTTATAAAATAAAATGAACACATCTTTTTTGGCTAGTCAAACAACATCATTGCATTCTAGCTGCTAAAGTAGTTGCCAAAACAATATCAATTGTTTGGCTAGCCAAATATCAGTAGTCAATCAATATCAATTGTTTTAGTGCAAAAGAAAAATAAACCTAGGCTTTAACCAGCCAGAGTTTTCTTCTCCCTGGATTTAGGCGGCATAAAAGGGTCATTTCACCCAATTGCTGGGTTTCTGCCTCAAATTTTCCATTACACCTTCAGCTGGTAGTTCTGCACATGTATGTGCATGTTCTTGAGAAGTTCAGATGAATCCAACCAACATGGAAGCCTAAGAAACATGGAGGCAGCCACTTACATCTCTATGAGATTATTCCTGTACGTAGTTCAAACCCAGGATATGTACCAACTACTTTTCCTTACACAAGGACAGTGCATTCTAGCTGCTCAAGTAGTTGCCAAAAATAGCTACCACTGAGGCTGATGTTTTCCATACAATCCGGTATTGTAAAATAGTTGGCTGTCTTTACTCCATGGATGAAGAAGGTATGGCTCCTCACAGGTTGTTCGACTAGTCCAAGTATATCTAGAGGGATACACTTTCTTTATCCTTGATTTGCTCTGGAAATAATTCTCAGTTTAAATCTATATTATAACCTTTGAAGGAATGCAGATAGCACCCACAGGAGATGCTACAGTGCCTGGGGATCTGGAGGCTCTATGAGTAATAACAGGTACACCATTCCCTCAAGACTTCCAATGACTTTCACCACTGTGTATTACATACCTTTATGAAATCATTATGCCCTTGCAAAAGGGTAATACATATTCAGAAGAATAAGGCCACACTCCAGCCACAGTCAAGCACATTTATGCTGACCTGATTTTACACGAAAATACGTGTACACTACCACCGTGCTAATGGAATTTACGAGTGTGTTCCACATTAATTAAGTGGCGCCTAAAAGCCTTAAAACTTACATGAGGCCTTAGTCAATTTAAAATCAGTTCCAAGAAAGTTTTTAGCACAGTTTCTATATTTCCATATTCAAATCCAAAGAAACGTGTCTTTTATTTTTATGGTTTGTGTATGCTGTGTTGAGTCAAGAGTTTGCTTTTAATGTATACTTTTTACCAGCTAACTACCCCAAACACCTTTTTGTGTAGAAACACTGTATCCAAGTCTGTACTATGGTTCTCTTCAAAAAAAATAAGTGTCATGACTTACTGAAAAATTGAGTGAGTGTTTGTAAGCAGTTTCACATTTAAAACATGCTGTTTAGATGTCAAAAATTGTTAGTTGCTGTCTGTGCCCTACAAGCTTTGTACGGAAAGGAATAGGTTATCCTACAGCACTTGGCAATGGTCTCTAGGGTATCCCTAGAGAAGAAGGTGGAGGAATCTCATGCCCTTAGGTCAAACCGAGCCCTCCAGGCATTATCCAGATGGCCAGGCTCCCCTCCCAATGCTCATTATTTGATGACCTTCTAGCTTCTCTACATTTTTATTTCCATTCTCTGACACTGATGTACATCTCCTTGTTGTGTCAAGTGAAAATATACTAGTAGCTTTGGTTCCAACTCTATGTCTTTGGCTTTATCACTACTGGTATTCAGTTTGCCAATTGAAATTTGAATGTGGCTCTTGAATGGAACAAGTTCCTCACCCTTGTGTTACAGTGCAGAAGAGATTTATCTTCAGTTTGGTTTGTCTGAGATAATTTGTATACTTTGCTCAGCATGGGCTCAGAACATTGACATTTTTTCATACTTGCAAACCTCTACAGATCTCGAAAAATGCAGACTCACCAAAATCAGCTTTCCATCAACTATCTTCCTTTTCATTGTGGTCTCCTTGCCATCCCATTTCTGCAAATGAACCAGTGTGCCATCCTCTAATGTTACAACACTCTGCCGAAGAAAAAAGCTCAATCAGATCAATGCATTCTAACCAAGGAGTAAACGACTCCTGCAGAACCCCAGGAGTTTTAAGAGCCTATAACCTGGACCAAGTCAGTATTGTGGTGCTTAACTGGCTTGTCATGATTTCCTCTGAACTTCAAAGCCACTCAAAGGGTTAATATCTTCAGAGGCTGAACTTTAGGCAGGAATTTGCTTATGGGAAAAAAATGCTTAAAAATCTGGTGAAATGAAAGCAGCCCTAAAAAGGAAAAATCTAGATTGCCTGTTAACACAGTTATGTTTGAATGATGCAGCACTTCAGTGTATAAACTATAGAACCAAGCGTGGAAGAAAAGAAACTTGTAGTAAGACTATCCTTACCCCAAACAGGAACCTACCAGATGTGCTGAACTACAAATTCCCACCCCTGGATGCAGAAGATCATAGCTTGGTTCAGTGCATCTGGAGGACAAATGGGTAGGAAAGGCTCCAGAAGTATAATCAGGCCAATCAGGCCAAGTCTGAGCCTATCAAATAGGAATGGATGTTATCCTGACCAGCTTTCTACTGGGGACAACTGTGAAGGGGGCATCTTGGTTACCTCTATAGTGCCATGAAAATCAGATTGAGAGAGAGGGAAAGACAGAGAGATTGAGGGGGGGGGCCCTGTAGAGTCGAAGGCCTTCATGGCCAGAATCCATTGGTTCTTGTGGGTTTTTCAGGTTTTGAGACCATGTTCTGATTGTATTTTCTCCTGACGTTTCACCTACATCTGTGGCTGGCATCTTCAGATCCACCTGCATCTGTGGCTGGCATCTTCATCTCCTCTGAAGATGCCAGCCACAGATGCAGGCGAAACATCAGGAGAAAATACAACCAGAACATGGTCCCAAAGCCCAAAAAACCCACAAGAACCAAGAGAGAGGACTATTCATTGACTGATTTCTCAACACAACAGTCACTGATCCTTTGATTTTTCCCACTGGGGCAGGGATAGCAATTTCTCCAAGCCATGTGCATCATTAAGCAGCCATAGCCAGTATCCAAGAGGCTTTTGTCTGGTAAGATTTGACTGCCAGCAAAATACCATCAAGGCACCATATCCTGTTTGAGCTCGAAGCTCAGCAGGGTTATCTTGGTCAGTAGTTGGATGGGAGACCATCAAATACCACCAGTCGTTGTAGGCTATATTTCAGGGGAAGGAACTGGCAAAATCATCTCTTATTTCTTGTCTAAGAAAATCCCATGAAAATCATGGGGCTGCCGTTAAGTCAACAGATAACTTAAGGGTGCACATGTGTGCACCCCCGCCCCAAGAATTCTACTAACATCCAGAAACCAAATACTTTGGTGCCATTTCCTGAAGCCTTCCCACGACAATTAGCTACTTTGCATCTTTCTAAAGATGTTTAAGAATCCCCTGCCCCAATGTCAGTCTTTCACATATTGATCAGGGGCCTTTTTATACCACACAATTATACACTATGATTCCACTTTAAAAGTTATGGCTGCATCCAATGGAATCCTGGAGTTTAGAGAGGCACTAGAATCCTTCAGCTGAGAATTCAAAATATCCCTTCCTTAACTGCAAATCCTGGCATTCCATAGGACAGAACCATGGCAGTTAAAGTGGAATCACTTTGCTATAACTGTGAAGTGCAAAAGAGCCCCAGGTGCCTTTGAGGTTACCTCCTACATGACCATTTTAAGCAGAAGTCTTACCCTGCACCCTCCCCCTCATGACTCAGTTGGGAATAAAATGTAAGATAAAGAAAAGACTCACCTTTACTTTCCTGTCATCTGCTGTGGTTTCATCAAATTCTTCCCCCAGTTTGAAAGAAATCTCTGTGTTCTTGAAATTGCTCTCTGTTCTGATGGTTACGACACCATCATTGCAAGTCACGATAACATTGGGTTTGGCAACAGCAGCAATCTTCCTTGTGGCAAAGCCCACACCTAAATGTCAAAACAGACACCATTGGGCTGTCTCATACACTCATCTGAAACTGCTGGGCCTTAAAGATCACGAAGGACCCAATGAGTTAAGATAGGCAGGATGACAGAAGCCAATTCAACCTGATTCATGCCATATTCTATACAGCAAGAGTGAGAAGGAACTGAAATCCACCACAGACTGGTGGGTTGGAGAGGCTTAAGCCTGATGGCCATAATTTGCCCTCCAGCCAATCAACATATACAAGGGAAGTCTTGATTCAGAGAAGAAGTTAGTGCTTTCTCCCTTTCGCATCTGGCATTCCATATCTAGAAGTGAACGAGACAGGCAGCTGAATCTTAGTTCAAACCCTGAACTAATTGTGTCACTGCTTCCCCCTCCCTCTGACCACAACTCCGGTGGAGGGGGACAATTCCTTTTTTCCAACATGCTGGTACCAGAAAACTCTGCAATGACCGACAGCAAGGACTGACACTAATCCACAAACCACCACTTTTAGTAGCACTTGTTTAGGGGTAATCCAAAAATGGAAACATGGCACATACAACTCTGTCTTCCAATGGAGCAAAAATGGCTGAGGAGCTCAGGAGAAGCGCCGGCAGCTGTGGACCCTCAACATATGCTACCTGAGGTAGCTGAATCACTCTGACTAATGGCAGAGCTGGCTTTGGATATTTCATGTTGGATAAAGCTAATTCTCTTTAAACCCAAGGTCTACAGCTCAACCGCATTTTAAAAAACACATTTGAACAAAGATTTTGTGTGTGTGTGTGTGTGCGTGCGTGCGCACGTCCCCGCACACATGCGCATACAAACACAAATATATGTAACTCTGAAACTAAAATGTTCTCCTTCTTCCCAGCTTCCAGGTTAAAAAAAATCCTCTCATGTGAATAAAACAGCCTAGGTGGAGGACATGATAAAATACCCCCACATGCCCCTAGAAGATGTGTGAGGCATTTGGAAATTAAATAGAAAAAATAATAGGGAGATTAGAGACTGTGTAGCGTTCCAAAGTCCCTAGAGGACCAATATAGCTTTACATCATTTAAGTGGTGGCAGTCATCACACTGTGTAGTAACAAATCCCATAGCTGATCTAGCCCAAGGTCTCCTTAATCAGCCTTGAAACTCACTGGATGACCCGGGATCAGTCCGTCTCTCCATTTAACTTATCTCACAGGATTGTTGTCAAACAGAATGGAAAGAAAAGCTATGGACAGCACCTTGAGTTCACTGAAGAAAGGTGGAGAATAAATGTGTAACTAGCAACTAAACAAACTTCAAAGCCAGCTATTCTGCTCCTTTTCCATGGCATGATTTCAAAGCATGGCTGGTTGTAAGAGGGATTTAATGGTAACCCCTACACTGCCATTTCTGCCCCAAGAGGTCATTCCTCTTTGCATTTCTCTGTATTTAGTTAGCAGTTGAAGACATTTCTCTTTAACAAGGTTTTGACTCCATTGTCATTTATTTTATCAAGCAGTATCTTTTGTGAGAAACAGCATGGTGTAGTGGTTTGAGTACAATCCTGGAGACCAGAGTTCGATTCTCCACTTGGCCATGGAAACCCACTGCCAACCTTGGATGTATCACACGCTCTCAGCCCCAGAAAACCCCATGATACGGCAACTGTAAGTCAGAAATGATTTGAAGGCACACAAGAATAACAACCTTTTGCACCTTGCCTTTACTGTGGTTCTTAGCTGGTTCTACATGTATATTACTGCTATTATTGAAAAGAATAATCATTTTGTAAATATGCATGACATAAACCAGATTCTCTAGTTTATATAAATCTGGCACAACCAGGATACGCCACTATAATATTCTTTGGCTTAAGCCATTTTGTAATGACATGTCACTACAAGTCTTAGTTCCCTTGAGCTTTAGTGGTTATTGTACTTTAAGGTGTAATCAGAGAATACACTCAAGCCACTAATTTGATGAGTCAATGAAACCTGTTTGCTATCTGGTTCAAGTAAATGGGGCTGCCCTGTAGGAAGTGGGCTGTGCCCACAGTCACTGTGGTAGATCTAATTAGGCATATTAGAGCAAACTGTAATTAAGCAGACATGTAATCACATCAAAAGCACTTTACAACCAGGACCAGTGAAGTCATACTTTGAATTGGAAAGTTACCATGCTGCCTAAGTGGCCTAGCAGCATGGCACCTTGAAGATGCCAGCCACAGATGCAGGCGAAATGTCAGGATCAAATACTACTAGAACATGGCCTCGTAGCCCAAAAAACTCACAACAAACCATGGATTCCAGCCATGAAAGCCTTCAACTTTACATGGTATCAATGCTTGGGAAAGTTATGCTCAGTGACAGTTTGGCAGAGTAAGAGATTATGGAAGCAGTTCCCCAAATATTACCTTTCTTAATCTCATCCTGCAACAGGATGGTAGTGTTGAGGGAATGCTTTGGAAACTATCTTCCAGCAGGTTGGGCAACTTTTCTGCTTAGTACACTATGGCACTATACTCTGTCAGGTAACAGCTCTCTATTGTCTCAGGCAAAGTTTCTTTTACACACCTGCTACTAGACACCTTTTCAGCTGGGAGCTGCCACAGATTCCAAGTGTGGCTTGTTTGACCACCAGGTTAAATCCCTGTGGAAGATCTAGTTACACACTGAGAAATGTGGATCTTGAGAAATGTGCATCTCTTCTCAGTTTAGATTTGCCTTTACCTTCAAATCTCTTGATTACACATCAGATGTGTGTGCCAACACTGGAAGGGACAGTGGGAAAAATATTCAATACTGCAGTTAAATAAGGATTCAGCTATAAGTTCAACCCTATAGAAAAGTTCAAAACTAAATTCCAACACACATTTACAAGCATGCCAGGTGCATTTTTTAAAAAGGTGGGACACATTCATTCTCTAATATCCCTCACCTCTGTAAACAGAAAGCAGACAATCCATGACAGAAGGATTCACTCCTATCTCAGAATTCATGGTTGGGCAATACTATGATTAGGACTAATGAATGCTTGCTCATTCTTCAGAGGCTGCAAGATAACTGCCTGTGGATTTTGAAGTTCTTCTGATGAACCAGAACAGTTTCTTGTTCTTTTTGTTATCTGTTTCAGTATCTTTTGAGTACTTGGAACAGGTAAGTAATAACAATAGCAGCCTCCAATCCGAGTGGTTAATTTTCCCAGTCAGTTAAATGACAGTGAGTCCTCTCACATTTCTGCAATATTTAATTCTGGTAGTATTGCTACACAGAAATCCTAACTGTTCTTTTCACCGTCTACCTACAATTCCACACAACCTACTACCTCATTCAACAATCAGGTTATAAGGAGCAAAACCAAATTAAATGTGTTTCTAACTCAAGTTCGACTGAATTCTTACTTTCTACCCAGTAAGAATATTTTGGCTACTAAAATGACTGGGAAGCCAGTCAAAAATATAAAGCACTTGAGATGTAATTAAAAGTATGTGACCAGACTGGCAACCTGGCAAAGATAACTCGAATGACAGTACTCCACCCTATATGTGTTTGTACTACAAGCAGTAAACTCAACCGCAGGCAGTAAACTCATCTGCTTACAATACAGCAGCTACATTTATTAAAAGGACTCAGTTTGCCATTTAACAAAACTATTTGTAAACTGATACTAATTTTATTTTTGGGGGTTTAGGGAAAGAATAGGCAGGTTTCCTTTAGTAAAAAAAGCCCTTAAAGTATATAGTAAAATAATAATTAAAACAACTCTAAAATTCATTTTCATAATCCTAAGTAAATCAAGCTTGAAAATACAATTTCTTACCAAGTTCTTTCATGTAGTCATCAAATTTGTCACTGGAAACCAACTTCCAAGTTCCCAAAAACTGTTCACACATTCTGTAGGATTTGCTCTCTGAAAGAAGTTCCTAAAATTCTCACAGAGAGAACACCCACTCTCCTGGGAAGCGCAATACTGACTTTAAAAAGAAGCTCTGACCATGTGACCTTTTAGGATCAGCCAATAGTAACTGAGGCTGTCAAGGACTCCAATTACCTGATTTCTCCCCCTTTTCTCTGTAGGTCATAGTGCAATTAGTCATCATTCTATTATTTTAATTAAAGAGCCTGGACAATTTCTGTTGTTAACTTTTTTTTTTTAATATTTTTTGTCTGGGAGGAAATTTCTTTGATATTAAACCACAGTGCCTCTCATAAGCTAGCATACAGCATTGTGCTCAGCACTGATTTAGCATTAGCAACAACGATCTTTAGTCCCCTTCACACCCACCCAAACCTTATGACATACCCAGAATCCTTAATGGTGCAAGTCTGTGCATGTTTACTCAGAACTAAATCCCCCTGAAGTCAATGAGATATGCTCCCGTGTAAGTATGCATAGGATTATAGCTGAAAGCAATTAGATTTCTGTTTTAATCTCTACACTTGAAATAAAAGACAAGCAAACAGTTCTTTAATTCCTTGAAAGGGTGGTCAGAGGTGAAAGAGGGCAGTGCCTTTCACTTTTAATAATAGTGTAAAAGAGGGAATTTCAGCATGTGTTGCTCGCATGATTCTCATTAACACCTGCTAAAAATCTCCCTCTTCTAAAGGACTTTAAAAGGAATCGGTGCGGTGGGTTAACAATATGTATACACAAGGTATAACATAGCCCAATCTTGAAAGTACAATGTTATGATCTAACTATAGTATCAGTAATAATAATTAGAATGTTAAAGGATAACATACACAAAAACCCGCCCTTCTTTTTAAAAAAGTTCTAAAACCACAGGCAATAAAATAAAAGTGTGAATTAAATTATATAAATTATATATAAATAATGTAAGTTCTTATTTAATTGTCTGTGATTTCTGACTATTTTTAAAGAGAGTTTTTTTTTTAAAAGAAATCTGTTTTTAAATATGTTTTAGTCATGTGTTTATTGTTTCAAATATTTTTATCCATTGGATTCATCTTAGGGGCTCTGGTGGGCTCAGAAGCAATAAAACAAATGCTTTAAAGAGACAGTAATGCATTACTGAATGAAAGCTTTGGTATTATAGCTATTTCTTCAGATGCTATGACAGCCGACAATCAAGCAAAATATCAAGGTGTGTTTTCTCTCCTCTTAATCACTGTGAGAAATTCATTTTCAACAAGCATCACGCAAATGTGTCATCTAAAGTCTAGAGTTAAGAAAAAGAAAAATATTCTGGCAATGGTTCATTAAGCACTTCAAAGAGTTACCTGTTAATAGGTAGACATGAAGCTCTGTTTTAATGAAAGATACTCTCTAAACCACAGACTGAGAAGCATGCAGAACGTTCTCTCTTTCAGTGGTTCATTCCCAAATAGTTCATGCCAAAAACTCATCTCTGACCTGCTCTGAAGGCACTTGTCAGTTTAGATTACTGAAGTCTATGGACCTATTCCTGGGTAAGGAATTTCAGAACTGTGCATTCTACACTCTTACTCAAAAATAAGTCCCACCACATTGAATATGGGATTTTTAAATGCACGTATGATTAGAAACTGAGCTGTGCCACTGTAATCATTTCCACTGTTTGTATCCAATAGGACTCCAAAGTAAGTATGTAAAGAAATACAGCCTGTGTTGTGCTTTATTAAACAGATGGCCTCTGTTTAAAAACCTTCAAAGAAGGAGACTCCACCACACTCTGAGGCAGCATATTCTACTGCGAACAGCTCTGACCATCAGGAGGTTCTTCTGAGGTTCAGGTGGAATCTCTTTTTCTGTAGCTTGAATCCACTGCTCCTTGTTCTAGTCTCTGGAGCAGTGGAAAACAAACCCTTTCACTGTTTGATATGACATCCCTTCAAATATTTAAACATGGCTATATGCCCCCTCTTAACCTTCTCTTCTGCAGACTAAACATACCCAACTCCCTAAAATGCTCCCCATAGGGCATGGCTTCCAAACCCTTCACCATTTGCTCACCCTCCTCTTGAATCTCTTATATCTCAGCTGTCAGGGTAGGTCAAGGACTGAGAGCAGATTGGGCATATTTTGCTTCAGAAGTGGATTGCATTTACTACAATGGGGCTTACGGTTAGGTAACTGTATTGCAGCCTAAATTATACCTGGTTCTTCCTTATCTCTCTCTGCTTTTCATCTCTAACTCAGTTAATCTGGCAAACCATCTGATGTTATTATTGTTCCTTAAAAAAGAATGTTCACATCTCAAGATTTGCTGCTGTTGTATGATTTCAAGTTGATCGGAGTTATAGTGAGCCTAGCTTAGAGTTTTCTTGGCAAGATTTATTCAGGTTTGCTATTGTCTTCCTCTTAGGCTGAGAGAATGTGACTTGCCCAAGGTTACCCAATGTGTTTGCATAGCTAAGCAGGGATTTGAATCCTGGTCTCCCACAGCCTAGTCCAACACTCAAACTATGATGCTGCGCTGGCTCCATTGCCCTATAATTATAGCAGGAGATGTAACTGTTGCTGTTGTTGTCCCTGTTATCACCATCCAGTGGCAAAACCAAACGCCAGCAATTTGCTATAAGAAAATTGATCCTAAGGCAGAATAAATTGTAAATCTGGGTATGATGGCACTTCCTCTGCAGTGTCATCAAGCAGACAATCCACAACAGCCTCCACCTACATATTAGGTTGCTTGGCAAGACCCGGTTAATAACTCTATGAAATATTAACATATATCTGTCTGTAGCTGTGAGGATTTCAGTGGATTCTCCTAGTATGTGTATGTTCAGTTGTCAGAGCTTTTGTGTACCTTGTAGGACTCTTGTGACTTTAAAAGCTGAGTAGGAGAAAGGATGTCAATAGAGGTAACATGACATACAGGTCACAGCTGCTGAAATGACCTCTTTTGCTCTCATCAATGGCAAGAGCTCTGTCCTTTTTTGCATATGGTTGGCCTCGTCTTTGGCCACATATGTCTGCTTTAAATTAAAAAATGCTTCATCAGTGAACCTTGATACCTCACACACACTAAATTGGGAAAAATATATGTTCTTGCTAAAGATGAGTAAGAGAAACTTAACTCTAACATGAAATAGCGTAACAGACTAAAAGAGACATCATATTCATGAACTTTTTTCTCATTTTAGAAAGGAAACGATCCATTTGAACTTTGTTCCAGCATTCCTCCTCCCTCCCCAGCAACCCCACCCTGTTTTTCTGGCTCTTCCCCCGACTCTTGGTTATCATTTTTTTCCCTTTTTTGTTAGAGGGGAAATGAGATTTCTGTTATACCGCTGTGCTGTTAACAGAGGGAAATTATCCTATTATTCTTCATGGCAAACAGCTCCTGTTAATGTGGCCTTTGGGACAAAAAGAGCTTGAACAGGAATGGGGTTCTGCATTGTTGTTTTTCCTGGCAGGACTCTTATGGGTAACAACTTCAGTTTATTCAACAGACATAGTTTTTCACCTTTTAACCTTTTCAACTCATGGAAGAAAGAGGTCAAGTAATGTTTGTGCAAAGAAGAAACAATGCTTCAGTCATATTGTCAGCTGGTATGAGAAACAGGTCTTGTCCAAGACATACTGCTGCCAGAGGCAAATTGTACGATGGCATTCCCCTCAAAACCATATAAACAGTGGCAGCCAAATCTTACTTCAACACTGGGAAAGAGAATAGAGGTCCTCCACTGCACTTGAGAGTAGAAGGATAGCTTAGGATATACGTACACAGCTCTGTCCTACAAGGAAAGGAAATGGTCAAGGACCTTGGAAGGAACCACTTTTGTCCCTCAGTATGTGCTACCTGGAGAACAAGCATGTGCAGTGGTTTGAATGTTGGATTTGGACTCTCAGATACCAGGTTTGCTCAGTTGTAGAACTCACTAGGAGACCTTAGGCAAATTATGCTCTCTTAGATTAAGAGGAAGACAATGGCAACCCTTCTCTGAATAAATCTTGCCAAGAAAACCCTATGGTAGTCAAAGTTGACTTGAAGATACATGACAACACATGTGCTACCTGAGGTGATTGCCTCATGTGACTCATGGTAGGGCTGGCCCTTCTGGAAAAGAGTCATTATGTTAACTTTGATCTATGCCCATAGAACTCCTCCATATGACAAGGTATCTTTGACTAAGCAGGATCCAAAGACAGGAGCTTTACACATGTGTATCAGTACATAAGCAGAGCCTCTTTCTCATGCATGCTCAAAGCAGAGTTGGCAGGACAGTGTGTCAGTGAATGGAAGTGCAAGGAATGCCAGCCTTGCCATCTTTCCAGCACTATTCAAAACCTTTTTGTTTGCCCAGTTCGGTCGACTTACTCCTTCTACTGCTTTCTTCAATTAGATAATTTCACAAGTTTTGTCAATTTGTATGATCATTTTTACCATGGTTTTGTATATTTCTCTGGCATTTCTGCAGGGATGAAAGGTGGTTTTAAAAGGTATATTAAATAAATGTGTCAATAGGGCATGGCTCCATCCCCATTTTATGTGTCTTCTGGAAAAAAAGGACCTTGCTATACTGTGACCATCATGGTTCCTCCTAACTATCATCTGACTGGACTTTGACCTTGTTATTTCTTCAGAACCAGTGCTTTGATATAACAAGTTAATCTCCCTAGGCAATGGAATAGTTGCAAGTGTACCAGCCAGCAAATGTGCAAGCATCTCAATAAATAAATTAAAACAAATCTATAGGTTGTTTGTTTTAATACCTACTATATTTGTTGCATACTTGCTGGCCAGAATGCATGTGGTTGTTTAGAATATTGGAGATATGAGCATTGCAGTCTCAACATGTGAAACTAATGCATGGTCACTTCTTGTTATTAACATATAAAAAATTCTACTTGTCCTCTGTTGCTGCTTTCTTTTAGCCAAGCATAGATACCTTTGTGCCAGATACTGATGAAACTCAGGATCTATTTTTACTAGCACTGTCACTGCAAGGCAACTGTAAGAAAGATTTTGCTTGTGCTGATTCATTTCCTCACATGTGCTGAGTGCTCATGTGCATACAAATAGCCACTGGTGTATTTAAGTCTTTTATTTCAAGTCTTAAGTCACGTCTCAAGTCTCTGCCTTCAAGTCTGAAGTCACGTCTCAAGTCCTTGAAGATACTTTCAAGTCAAGTATTAAGTCTGGGAGCCAACTTTATACCCCAACTTTTATTCCAGAATTTCTGGACAGAGTCAAATAAAGTCAGATTTAACAATTTAAGCAGAGTTGGCCCTCCAGATTTGTGATTTTGTCATCTGTAGCTTCAGAAGTGAAGAATAGGATGCTTCTTACTTCCCATTACTGAAGCTTCAAAAGGATCCTTCCTTCCCAAGTCCTTTGCCTAACACATTTGCTGTTTCCTTCTGAGAAATGCACCCTGCAGTCTGGGGGTGAGTCTTGTCTTCTGGTCTTAGGAAATGTTTTAGAAGGGTCCTCTGATACACAGTAGAGGCCTGCCTCAACCCCACTGCCCAACCCATTTGCTGTTCCCCTCTGAGAAGTGTGCCCACACTTTGGGCTTGAGACAGATTCTCATGTGACCAGTAGGCAAAAAGAGATGGAAGTGTTGTTCAAAGTTGTAAGGTTTCTGGATTTATGTGTTATGTTACTGAACCAAGGACAGCAAGTCAATCACTAAAAATATAGAAGTCTTGAGTTGATTCGAGTCAGTGCATTGCTTACTGCCAAGTTGAGTCTGAGTTGAGCCACCAAAGGGACTTAAGTCCGACTTGAGTCCATGTCAATCGACTCGAGTCTACATCACTGCAAATAGATTAGGATCCATCTTGTGGTTTCTCACTTCTCATACACATGAATGTGGTTTGTAGTGGCATATGAGAAAATGAATTCGGTGTGTAATACCTAGCTGGAAGGTATGTTCTTAATGTTCTACCCATGTAAACAAGCACTGTGTGGAACACAGTTAACAGATGTTTAATGCATTTTTCATGGTTGCAGTCTATAGAATCTAGGGATTTGGAATTTGGTAAGATACTTAACAGCTCTTTAGCAGAGAATTACAACTAACTCACCACTACAAATCCCAGATTCCATGGGATGGCCCATGACAGCTAAAGTATTAAAGTACAACTACATAGCTCAAGTGTACATTCTGCAGACCTGTTGCAGTTGAGCAAGCAAACCAGGTTGTTGGGAAGAGTGTTACCTCACTTTTTTGCAGAACATAGCATTCAAATATGTTACCCTTGTTCTTACTTGCCATGGACTAGGGTTGATCTCTGGCACTTAATGCATAGAGTGCTGCTAATGCCTTACAATAACAGCAAGAAATGATTTTCAAGTATTATAAAAGCCTTGCATGTTGAATGTCCTGTGGATTATTCCTCTAGAAAAAAAAGAAAAAAATTATTCTCCGTTCCACAAAAATGGACAGAAAGTATCCAACTGCATCCTACTGCTTTTGGGGGAAAAAATTGTTTCCTAAAGTATGACATTAAACTTGGAGAAACAGGCAAGACAGTAGAAATGTGGGAGAAGTAAACACCATAGTTTTTGCTTAGACTAGAATTACACACATCAGAAACTCAGGTGTTTCTGTTTTCCTGGTGACGAGTATTTCAGATTAAGACTGGTTTTACTGGGACATATTTATTTCTAATCTAAAGTAAAGAGGGAGAAAAAAGCAATATTGTTGTAGGCTACCTTTTCAGTAGTTTAGTGAATGGACAGTGTTGTCATGTATTCTAAATTTAATGCCACCTGATTGTTACTACAGAGTCAACAGCAATTAGTGCTAGATATTCACCAAGCCAGCAGAATGTTGACAAGAGGCTATGGAAGAAAAAACAAAGTGAAGTGGACTTCAGTATTAATATGATCTGCAGTGCCTTTTGGTAGAAACATACAGAACCAATACAGATGACCAAGTCATCATAGGTTATTTTTCATCCTATACATCTTGTTGCTCCAAGTTGTTCAAATTGTTTCTGACTTATGATGACCCTATCACAGGGTTTTTGGGCATTTGAAAGGGTGTGATGTGCCCAATGTCAGCCAGTGGGTTTCCATAGCCAAGCAGAGAAGTGAATCCCAGTCCCCAGGGTTGTACTCTAGTGCTCAGACCAGTGCACCATGCTGGCTCTCCCTGCACATCTTACCCAGAAGTAAAGAAGATTTTATCATCTATGACGTACAGACATTAATGTGATAAAATGGTGAAACATGTGACTTTCCTCCCTAACTGACTCTCTCTTTCTCAAGATGCTAGAAGGCAGGCATTGAACAGGAGAAACCTTCTTACCATCACAGGAGTGATGCCATATTGAAGGCATTGGGCCCAGTGCTATTCAACATCTTCATCAATGACTTGGATGAAGAAGTGGAGGGCATGCTGATCAAATTTGCAGATGATACCAAATTGGGAGGAGTTGCTAATACACCAGAGGACAGGATCAAATTTCAAAATGACCTTGACAGATTGGAGAGCTGGGCCAAAGCTAACAAAATGAATTTCAGCAGAGAGAAATGTAAGGTCCTGCACTTTGGCAGAAAAAAAATGGAGGGCACAAATATAGGATGGGGGACACGTGGCTGGATAACAGTACATGTGAGAGAGATCTAGGAGTCTTGGTAGATCACAAGAGTCAATAGTGTGATGAGGCAGCCAAGAAAGCCAATGCAATTCTTGGTTGCATCAATAGGAGTATGGTGTCTAGATCGAGGGAAGTAATGATACCACTCTATTCTGCTTTGGTTAGACCTCATCTGGAATACTGTGTCCAGTTCCGGGCACCTCAATTCAAGAAAGATATTGACAAGCTGGAGAGTGTCCAGAGGAGGGCAACCCAAATGGTGAAGGGTGTGGAAGCCATGCCCTATGAGGAATGGCTCATGGAGCTGGGTATGTTTAGTTTGCAGAAGAGAAGATTAAGAGGGGACATGATAGCCATGTTTAAATATTTGAAGGGATGTCATGTCGAGGAGGGAGCGAGCTTGTTTTTTGTTGCTCCAGAGACTAGGACAAGGAGCAATGGATCCAAGCTGCAGGAAAGGAGATTCCACTTGAACCTCAGGAAGAACTTCCTGACAGTCAGGGCTGTCCAGCAGTGGAATATGTTGCCTCGGAGTGTGGTGGAGTCTCCTTCTTTGGAGGTTTTTAAGCAGAGGCTGGATGGCCATCTGTTGGGAGTGCTTTGACGTGTGTTCCTGCAAAGTAGGGGGTTGGACTGGATGGCCCCTATGGTCTCTTCCAACTCTATGATTCTAGGATTCTACGGCTGCTACTGTTTCTGAATTCCATGCAGTTCTTAAAGACACAAGGGTCCTGTCAGTGAAAACAAAGACTAGAAAAATGTGAGGGATGCTATGACAGATAAACTGTACTAGCATTTATCTGAAACAATTTCCAGAGGAACAAGCCATGTTCTTGCAACAATTCAAACATGGAGTTTTGAGCACTTACATGAACCAGTACATTTATTATGGCACAAGATTTTGTGGACTACAGTCCAGCACACGCATGAAGAGTTTCTTGAATTGTAATAAGCCAGGCAGTAGCTTTACACAAGTGAAGTCAATGAAAACTGAAAGCCAGGGAATACAGACTGTGATAATTTTCTTAACAGCGGCCATTGACAAAATAGTTGTGGGGCAATAGCACAGACATCCTTGAACAGAAGAACTAATGTGACTTTTTAAAAGACTGCCCTATGCAAGCTTTGGGAGATAGCAACTCTTATTATCTGAACTCTTAGGAGCTTTGAAGACAGATTCCAATGGGAAGTGGCTAGCTGGCTTGCATTTCATCAAAAGTGTCATTCCTGCGCCTTGAACAGGGTGAATGTTTTCTTTAAACACACACACATACCGCTGCATAAACTCCTTTACACTCTTACATGGGATCAAGGTATCATAGAACTCATTCAGTTACTTCTGAGTAATGCTGCACCGGATTGTGCTGTAAGAAAAGTTGTCCACATTGAAAGCACAATTGTGGCACTTCAGTTTTCTTCTGTGAATACACAAAGACATCCCCTAACTTGTTTTTCATAATGCTTTTTTAAAAAAAGTCTCCAAATTTTCAGAACAATTTTGCTAATTTTTGCTTCTTTACTGGGCTTTTGTAGTTGGCAATTCTCTTTGCTAGAAACCAAGCAATTAATGTTGTTTAATTGGATGGAAGTCTGTGAAACTAAGACTCAGATCAGTCTTTTGTTTTTGCTTAAAAGCACCCTGCTAATACTCTGTGTCATTAATATAATAGTGTAAGTTCAATCATTAGCCATCAGTTAGAGTAAACCTATTGATTAAATGGAACTTACATAATGGTTAATTTTAAATTCTCATTGATTCAATGGGTCTACTATAGATGAGATAATAATCGGATTCAGACTAATGCTCTTCCATTATGTATTTTTTCAATTCTACTTGGCCCAGGAAATACATGGTCTTGTGACCTTTTTGACAGGAAACACTTGAGTGCTGAGGCCTCAAGAGAAATACACGTGTACAAGTAAGTTGTGCTATTTTTAAAGAAATCTTTGGAGGAATTTCAGTATTTTCAAGTACCTGATGGAAAAATTAATGACATCAATTAGTTCCCTTTTAGTTTCCATCTGTTTATTTGCATTTTTTAAGAATGTCTTTGGCCTAAGGCTGTAACTGTCATGTACAATAATATGTCCCCATGGACCACTGTTCTCTTAAAAGCTGCATTGCAGGCAGGCACAAATTCCACTTTCCCCGGAATGAAAACATGCAAAGCCTGATGTGAAGCCTGACGTGTTGAATTACTGCCTGCACAGCAGCTGTTAAATACATAGGAACCCTGATAGGAAAAAAAAGTCTGTTGTTTTCAAACCCCATTTGCAGGGTGGACAAACATCAGGCTTGCAGAATCTGCTCTGGTTACTTTTCCTCTTCTTCTTTTTAATTAATACTGGAAAACAGTGGCTCAGGCGAATGGACACAGCACTCAGAGTAAAGAAATGTGGCAGCTCTGAGCACATGCTTTGTGTAGATCAGTAGCAGAACTGATGGCATATGTCCTCTCATACAAAAATCAACTTCTGGTTGTCACCCAAACATTCTTTATCAGCAACCTACATCTGGGCTACAGCCAGGTAGAGTACAGTTAGCCCTTCATATTTGCTAATGTTGGTGGCACGGGACCCCTGCAAAAGTTGGAAAACCGCAAATATCAAAATGTGTGTGTGTGTGTGTGTGTGTCTATGGGAGGGAGCCAAGGCATGGTGCAGAGAACAGGTACCCAGGGTCCAAACCAGATCAGGGGGAAGAGAAGGAAAGGGGGGGGGGGGTTTGGCATGGTGGTCCTATGCATCCTCCCTCTCTCCTTCCTTGGATGCAAGGGGGCATTTGGAGAGCGTTTATGGTGCAGAGAAATTGGGCTGAGATCTGTCCTTAGCTGGCCAGGCAGTAGCTGGTAGAGGAGGGGGAAGAGGAGGAGTGCCAGAGGTGGGTTTTTAAAGGGCTGCTTGGCCTGATCAGAGCTAGCAACAGGGAAGGCTCCCTAGAAAAGAATCAGTTGAGGTGCTTTCAAATCTGTGAAAGTGAAAATTGCGAACGTGGAGTGCTGACTGTATTTGGATTTTATTATTTATTAACCATATTTATATCCCACTATAGCTCTCCTCTTCTCCACTTTATCTTTACAACTCTGTTAAGTAGATCAGCTGAGAGAGTGTGTCAGGCTCAAGGTCACCCAGTAAGATTGATGGCTCACTGGGGGACTAGAACCTGGATCTTACTAGTCCCACTCTAACCTACTACACTGTACTGGCTCCCACTGTTGTAGGCAACTGAGAGGCAGCAGTCCTTTCTGATCTACAAGGTCCAGCCCCATCATGAGATATGCCAATAGATCTTGATCTACTTTCTGTCTCTTGCTGCCTTAATCCATTTAATGTACACTCTATTAACTCCTGTGTTCTGATTCAAACATTACATACCAAAGTAGCAGGGTTGTTAGAGCCACTGGGTGTTATTTGATAGTTGTTAAGGCTGCCTTTCAGATGAAAATAGAGTAACAAATAATCAAACAATTCAGATACAATGCAGTGAACAGAAATGGAACAGGTATAACTAAATGGCAAATCACGCTGACAAAACGAACCCTGAAAGCAGTGGAGTAGAATCTGCAAGCATCATTAAAACAACAAGAAAAAAAAAACTGCATCAAGGGTGCCCTTTCATTAAAAACTTGGGGGAAAAGGAATACCTTCACCAGGTGCCCAGTAAATAGTTACATCAATAGAGAGATTCCTGGAGCAGAGCATTCCACACTGGGGTGCCACTACTGAGAAGTTATATTTCGAATCGCCTCTTGCCTTACTGGCATGCTGTCAAGGGCCTTCAAATCAGATCTTAATCAATGGGCAGGTTGCTGTAAGCTTCCTTTAGGCAGTCTGGTCTCAGGGTGGGTAGGACAATATTAGTACCTTTGGATGGCTTCAGGATACATACAGACCTCAGTAGTCATGGGCTCATCAAGATCTGCAGCCTTTGAAAACGGCATCTGTCATTAGTTCTTGAACTCGTTTTGCAATACTCTCTTGAGTTTTGGGGTTCTTCATCAGCAAATGCTGCCTTCATGTTGTTTGGTTTCTTCATCAGCACATGCTACCTTTATGTTGTTGTTTTTATGCAGTTCTATTCACATCTCTTTCCACCACCTTTCCATGATGTCAGAGCAGTTCTTGGGAACCTGGAAACTCATTTCTAGTGAAAACTTTGATGAATATATGAAAGAACTAGGTAAGCAAGCCTGTTTCATAGCAGAATAGGGAACAGCTGTCTTTTCAGAGATGGAGATGTTGCTTATAAAGGTATCTAGTCAATTTCCCTTCTTGGTTTCGCAATTTCTTAGTTGCAGGAATGAGAATCTACACAGGTTCTCAAGAGCACCTTCCTTGTGACACTTCCCAAGGTATTTTAAGCTGTATTTGGAAGGTGTATTTGGAATTTGGAATTGAGTTCATCTTAATTCTAAATCTAACAAAGATCGCCAGACATCTGAACCTTGATTGTCCAAATTAGTGCTTCTCAAACTGATATGGAGAACGAACACTTATTTTTTCCCTTTGTCCCAGGGACTGTCCCTAAATCTGTGCCCATTGACACAGAGACCAGCAGCCAATGGCTCAGAGACCCATTCTGGTTCAGGGATCACTATTTTGAATAGGATAGTCTAAATATCTCCTTACACACTGTCAACCAAAGCCATTTGGCTGTAGAGGAACCTTGCTAAGAACAGTACATATACTTCAGTTCCCTTGACTGTACAGGATTGCAATCTTATGCATGGTATTTTGGGAAGATTTAACAAAAAGAAGATTTAATACAGAGGTCGAGAACACTTTTAGGCCTGAAGGCTGTATTGCAACTTCAGAAATCTGGGACATCTCATTGTCTCAAATCTACTCCTTCCCTCCCTTCCTCTTTCTTGCTTTCTATCTCATACACTCACATTATCCACATTTGTGTGTCACATTATATATAAATATACACACAGAGCTGAATAGATACCTCCAATTAATGGTTGACTGATCAGTGACTATATAAGCAAATCCAGTTAATTCAGTGGGCCTGTTCTAGTAGGGACTAACAGTAGCCCATGAACCACAGCCACATAATTCACATTCGTATATACAAATAAACACCAGCTGGTATGCTATGCTGGTGTAAAAACCTATTCAAGGAGTTACACTTTCCAGGAGGTAATGCAAGAGTTCCACATGCCATGCAGCAGTTGCACAATAGAGAACCCATGGTATTGCTGCTAATTGCACAGTGAGGCAATCCAGTGCAACTCCAACATATCTTAACTGCAGCATAAATTTACAATATGTACCTGCTGTACAAGATCTTGGCCAATATATACATTTCAACCCCTTATCTAATCCACAGTCAGTGCTGAGCAAGAAAAAAAAATCTTTATCTCGCTATCTGATGGATATCTGAAGCTACCTGTCATATGTATATTCTATATGCAGCTGTTGGGCCATGGGAAGATTCCCCATGCCTGATTTATTGGTGTTTTGTGTGTAGTAGTAATGAAAAGTAGGAAACTGTAGAAGATGTGAAACTATTATATAACTTTTGTTGGCTGAAAGGACCAGATTAATCTATCCTTTGCTTATGCCGCTCTCAGAAGGACCTTTGGAGAACTGATTATGAATATGACCTTTGTTTTGTTACAAAGTACATAATTTTCTGTAAATGAATCTATTACAAAGTTTATGATACATTACAAAGAATTATAAGGACATACGGCTTGATTTAAGGGGTATTGTTTTAATGGTGCATTAATCTTGTTTACATTTGTAATAATATAACATATGTTCTTAGTATTTTTTCTGCTTTTGAATCTTACTCCTTCTTCACATTGTGTGAAACCTAATAGTCATGGAATTAAGGCTTACAAACTATTAATAATGTGCATGAGACTTACTTCTGAGTATAAGTTTACAACAGTGTGCTGTAAAGCTGTGATCTCATATACCAGTATATGCAAACACGGGAGCAATTTGCAAACAAGGAACAGTTTTGGCACGAACACCCACCCACCCACTGCCATGTCCCTGATGAAAGGAACACATCAGCAGGCATGATTTCTGACTTAGGGCAACACTACGGTGAACATATCACAGGGTCTTTCTTTCTTTCTTTCTGCAAGATTTGTGGCTGAGAGAATGTGACTTGCCCAAGGTCAGTCAGTGCCTGAGCAGGGATTTGAATCATAGTCTCCAGAAGCCATAAATAAATAAATATTTAAATAAATATTTGGATATTTACATCTAAATTTAAATATATAAATCTTAAGTCTTGGGTGTACCTGGCAATACAGAGGGTCCTTGGTAAAGAAAAGGCTAAGAACCACTGCCAATACACTCTTATCAGGACACAAGTTTCACTGAAATCAATAGGATTTCTGAATCAGCATGGAATAGATTTTACTGTAATAATGTTGAGTTTTTGCATGTACTTTATAAATATACTTAATTGGGTTTTACAGGGGATCTTTTGTCACTTTTGCTGTGAATCACATTGCTCAATGGGCATTAGAACCTGGATCTCTTAAGTCCCTATCCAGAATTCTAACCATCACACACTAGTCCATTTTCTGTCTCATCCTTAGGAGTAAGCTTTTCCCAAAGGAAGCTGGGAAATCTAGTCAAGCCCACAGTGATCATTACCATGGACAAAGATATTACCACCGTCAGAACAGAGACTGTCTTTAAAGTGAACGAGATGTCCTTCAGACTGGGCCAAGAATTTGAGGAAACAACAATGGATAACAGGCACGCCAAGGTAACAATTACTGTTTTCTCTAGGAATTGTTCTCATGTGCTAGGAAGTGAAATATCTTGACAACAGAGTCTGCTAGTAATCAGAACTTCTGTTAGAGAAATATTTGGGTAGAGGAAGTAAGTGACACTGATAGTTCATTTAGTAACAAGAAGGCTCAAAGACAGTGTTCTTCTAGAGCATGGAATTGCTTTTTGGACTACAGGTCTCAGAGTTCTCAACCAGTAAGGCCGCTGGGAGTTATAGTATTGAAAAGCAGCATTTCTTGGCTCCATTCCTTTTTATATCCTTTTCCTTCTATGATACCTTTCTAGAGCATAATAACAATCGACAATGGCATTCTGACTCAAGTGCAGAAGTGGGATGACAAGCGTACTGTTATTGAAAGAAAATTAGTGGATGGAAATATGGTATTGGTGAGTTTCTTTCTCCCAGTTCATTCTGGAGAGCTATAACCAATGTTTTAAGATACTCATTTTTGTATATATATGTGAGGCACTGGATATCGAGAATTAATTCATTTAGCCAAACAGTTACTGTCTTGCCCAGTTTCAGAAATGGAATACTACTGACAATTAGTTCTCCCCCAAAACAACAAGGACCAAAATCCTACATGGCTGAGCATTCCTATGAGTGATTCTGCTATAGCTTCCCTGTCACCACCCTCAGGACTCAATGTTGTGCTGTGACAGCCTCCTCCCCTGGCCTTTCTGTTTCTGGTGGTGAGCAGGAAGATTGGAGAAGCATCTGGCTATATTCTTATAGTCCCATGTAGTCCAAGGACATCTTCTGCCAAAATTCACTTGGATCTTCCAGTCTGCTCCTCTCTCATAGCCTTCAACTGCCCTGATTTTGCAGGGACAGTCCTGATTAATCCTCTATCATCCCATTTATTCAGCTGCTTTTAAAATGTCCCAGTTTCTCTCTCCTACACTTTCTTTCTTGGTCCTCAGCTTACTTCATTCACTGCAAAATGAAATCAAAGTAGTTTTCACTCAGTTAATTCAGAGGAGAGGGCAGAATTTTGCCCTTTACAATAGGTTCAGGCAAAAGGAAATTGTTGCAGCCTCTCCTAGCTTGTGACTTCTTCCTCATTGATTACTTTTGCCATTTTGACCACTCTTTGATGTTGACCACGTGTTCTGCTTTTCTTTCTGTGAAATGCTGGAGGATATGCATCCTCCACCCGCAATAGAATGGTAATGGGGAGGACTAATGCAACACAGCAGTGAGTCTCGGGTGGAGGTTTGGTGGTTGCACAGGGTAGAAGAGAACGCCAGCGTCTGCACTGACAAATACATATTCACACACAGGCATAAGGTGGGCTTACACCCACATATGTCACTAACAGGATGTCAGCCACAGAGTGTTATCTGCCAGGAGGTCCAACTTGCTAGAAAAACGAGTTCCCTTTATTGTCAGTACTTAGCTGCCAGCCTTATATTAGAAAAAAGCCATACTGGTTCAGACCAAAGGCCTATCTAGTCTAACATTCTATTGACATGGTGACTGCCTGCTACCTATGGGAAATGCACCGGTAGAACGTGAGTATAGCTGTGCCTTCCTCAGTTTCCTGAGAAAGGGAAGCGTGTTGCAACTGTCTCTAACATTCGAGGTGATATATAATTGTCCTGATACATGATCATAAATAATTTTAACTTCTGTGAATTTATGTAATTTGCCTTTAAAGTCATCCCAGTTGGCAGCCATAACTATATCATATGTCTTGGAATCCTACAGTTTTGTTATATAGGCAAAGAGAAAGCAGACTGGCTGAATATCAGTTCTTCATTTTGACTGGCAAGAGCACCAGAAGCAAAATCTCACACTTCACGGGAACAAATGAGATCACTACCCATTATTGTGAAATGTACTGAAGGTTGCACAGTTAATACTGCTGTCTTTTTCCTCCTCTACTAGGAAGGTACCATGAATGATGTTACCTGTACCAGAGTCTACGCAAGAGTGTGAAGTTATTCATCTCCATTTCGGGTTAAATTTACCTGTTGCTCATTAGTTAAGCAGTAAAAGTTTGAGATGATATTTTTATGTGGAAAGGAATAAAGACTTATTGAAGTGAGAGTTGTCATTCTGAATTGCATTCAAGCCAATTCTGCACCACTGCTTTGCAGACATGTTTAGATCACAATTTCTATCAGCTTTAGCCAATGGTGAGGGATAATCATGTGAATCACTAATAGGGGCACAGCTACAATGGATTGGAAGAGATACTGCCCTTGGGCCTCCAACCAGGGGAAGCCCCCTCCACTGCCTTAGAGGAAAAGATGGCAGAAATGGGCTCTCCTTTTATATGCCTTGCCGTATGCACTAAGATGTGGCACAGCCCAACATCTGGAGGGCTCCATATTCCCTACCCATATCTTACTAGAAGTATCTAAAGACTTGCCCACCTTTAGCAACACATTTAGCTGTAGTCATAAAATAAATGCTTTATGTAATTACCACTGGACTGCAAGATTCAGAGAAATAATTACACTGTTATACTATTATTAATACATATCTTCTCACCACACTGAGGTACAGTAGCTGATTTATAGGAACGTTTGGCATGGGTGCAAAGAGCACATGAAGACTTCCTCAATACCAATCAAAGTTAAAGTGACTCTCGCAACAGTCATGACCTCTCCTGTTGGCTGTGTTGCCAGAGCTGTTGAGAACTGTAGTCTGACAGCATCTGGAAGATGACACATTTCTCACCTCTGCTTTATACGGTAAAAGAGTTTGAATATAAGTATTTAGGTTACGTTGGCCTTATATCAGATTACCAGCTGGCCTTGTTTACCCAAATTGCATTCCCTGTTTCAGGATCTCTCCATTTTGTTACTATCTTCTAAAAATGTATGTATTGTACATACCTATCCATTGCCACAAAGAAAGAAGTGTGAAGGAGTTTTAAGATTTTTATTAAACATTCAGCATTTGGATCACTGTTTGAAGAGTCTTGTGCTAAAAGATTAAAATGTCAGAGTCCTTTTGCAGTATGGCAAAGGTAGTCTTCAGTTCTAGTAAGATCAAACAGCTTAATGGCTCCAGATTTCCGGTGCCTTTCTCAAGCCCGCTTGTACTGTCTTTTATGAACGGCACTCCCTATAATTAATTCCTAAGAAAAAAGAGAGTCTGGTGAGTTATCTGCAGCCAAGCCTTACCTGTTAACATTTTTGAGCATTCTGTCAGACATTAATAGTGGGGTTTTTATTTAACAAAAGTATTGAACTGCTTTTCATTCTTTAAAACTCAAAGCAGTTTACAGTAACAAAATGATTTACAACAAAACGAATCTATGACACAGTGATGAACAAGTTAAAATATTTCACCAAGGTGGTTGCTTGGTAAAAAAGTTATGTCTTCGTTATTGGCTAGTACACTCCATACTAGGAGCACTGCCAGTCTTAGTTGGGAAATCATTTCATGTGAAAGGTGCCAAAACAAAGAAAGCCTTCCTCTGCACCTTAGACATATGAACATACCTTAACAGTACCTAAAATATCATTACTGTGTAAAGGGTTGATTTGTTCATGAAGAAGAGGGCAGTTTCTCTGATAGTCAGTATTCATCACAGGGCAGAAATATCACAGGAAATTCCACTGAATAACCTAGAGATCCAGCATGGTATAGTGGTGTGAGCATTGGACTGTAACTCTGGAGGCCAGGGTTCAAATCCTTGCTCAACCATGGAAAACTGCTGGGTGACCTTGGGCAAGTCACACTCTCTCTACCTCAGAGCAAGGTAAAGGCAACCCCCCTCTGAACAAATGTGAAAATCCTATGATAGGTGTAAAGTCTCCATAAGTCAGAAATAACTTGAAGGCATAAGAACAAAAAACCCTAGCCATCATACTGTCTGCCTGCTGCAGTTTCTGAACCAGTCTCAAGGGCATTATATCCAGAGTTTATAAAAGTTCCTGTTTTGGTCTGCAACTCCAAGGCCATTTCTGCACTAGACTGTTATAGTGCTATTATTCCACTTTCAACATCCTATGGAATCCTGGAGTTTGCAGTTTAGGGGCCCCAGGATTCCATAGGATGTTGAAAGTGGAAAAATGGCATTATAACAGTCCAGTGTGGAAATGGCCCAAGTATCATCTTGCCATTCTAAATCCTAGCCGTACAGTCCGTTAGCCTAATGCTTCTTAAGTTTCTTGATGTGGAAGAGCAGGAGAGGTTTTTCATAATGTACCAGGGATCTGCTCCATATTTGTGCCTACTGACTATTTATTTATTTCATGGAAAGTTGCTACAGACTGGCATCCAATGCCTAGTGGACAAACACTGGGCCAAGGACAACCACTGCTCTAGCCAGCATTCAGTTTGAGTACCAAAAGATCCTAAACTTCCATTATATCTGTCTCCCATAACTCAGATCAGACACCAAAAATATATATCCAGACTTCCATATAGCAATAATTTAATATTAAATCCTCCCTGCCTTAGAAAACTTTTCAAACAAAGAACTGAGCTTTACTACAGTGTTTTCCTTCCAGACTTTCTTTTGCTTTACATACCTGCTTCAGATGAATGCATGTTAAGTATTACTCATGGACAAACAGTGCTTCTAGATATCATCTTGCCTCATTCATAGAATTTTCTTGAAAGACTCCAGAAAAAGTTGTCATTCAAATTGTAAGCTTCCTATTCCCACTCCTTCTATTTGTTTAGGTCCGCCCCACCCTGCTTTCTGCTTTAACAGAAAATCTATTAAGGCAAAAAAGACAGAATAGGCCTTTCTGTCTGGAAGCACCCAAAGTATTCCACATGGAAACCCTCACTCTGAAAGCACCTAGAATCTTCTTACTTACCTCCACCATAGTACCATACACCAGCCTTCTCCTTATTAGAGTTTTTTTCCCCATCCAAATTTGCACATGGAGCATGGACCCATCCTTCTCTATGGTCACAATACTCTACAAAAAATATCAACCAAGATTCAACGTAATGAAGGATACATCTGAAACACCCTAATGTTCAAAAAAGTAAAAGGCTTTTGCAAGCCTCCTTTAAGAGGAGTGGCCATGGTAGCTGGGGGATGCTGGGAATTATAGTCCAAAACAACTTTCCCAAATTCTTCTTGCTTTTCCTGGCTGTCTGTACGCAGATCAGTTCAATACAGGGAGCCCACGAGGAATTGGTTCCAGGACCCTTCATGATATCAAAAATCATCCATACTCCAGTCAGCCTTATAAGCCTGTATTTAAAATGGTGTAGGGCAGCAGCATTGGTGGCAGTGAGCCCTGGCTGCCAGGCTCACCTCATTCTTTGGAATCCCTGCCTCTAGGGAGCATGCCATCTGAGCTCCCTGGAGGAAAGGGAGCCTGAAGAATAAGACACACCTGGCAACGGGGGCTTGCTGCCACTGCTGCTGCCTTACACTATTTTTAATATGGGTTTACCATATAAGCCTCGCTTCACAAGGCTTATACAGTAAACCCCTACAGTATTAAAAATGGCTCCAGCTGCTCACTGCTGCTTTGTGAGGGAACCCTGCTGCCTCAATAAAGAAGTGGGCAGCTAGCATGCTTCCCACTGTGGATGCAAATGTACAGTATTGTGTACATTTGAATTTGCAGTGGGTTAAATTCACAACTCCCAGGCTCATGGATATGGCAGGCCCCCTGCACTCAGGGCTACAGAAACAGTGATCCAGAAGTGAGCATGTGGTGGTGACTTGGTAACTTTTCTCCTCACACTCCAGTCTCTGTCTGAGGTTATGAGGATGCATTGGCCTTTCCAGGGAACTTTGGAAGGCCACACCTACAACACAACCCCTGAAAAAACAGTGAAGGATTGAACCTCACTGCCTCCCTCTTTTTTGTCTTTTTTTTTTTTTGGTCTTCTCTGTGCCATTTTAAGAGGCCAACCTCTGGATCACTTCCTGTTGGAAAAAAAAGACCTCTCTGAAAAGGCTAAAAACAACAAAATTGCTTTTCCACACTCTTACTTAGTGATTGTTTGGAGATACATTGTAGCATTTTTTCCAAAATTTTCAAAAAGTTCAACGTTTATCCCTGCCTTATACCAACCAGATAATAAACAGAGGCATTGACATACAACTACCATCATACTCACAGAGCATGGCCAATGTGTGAGGCTGATAGGCATCTCTCCACATGGGTAGGCAACCTCTGGTCAAGTCTAGGAGCACCCTGGTGCTGTTTTCTGGGAAAGCACTTCAGCTTTAAAACATGCTATGCACTCCCCACACTTTGTTTCACCAACGGGAATTGCACACATTCCCACCACTGTGCCAAATTCTCTAACATTTCAGAAAAGAGAACCAGGACATGGGTGGCCAAGCAACACTAGAATGTGATTAAGATGGAAGAAATTATTAACAAGGAAAAACTGACCAACTAGGAGAAACTGCAGTAGGTTTCTTTTGCCTGAATCTCCTGGAAAGGACAAGATTCCACACAGGCCTCTCTTTTCCCCCCTACAGAGTTAATGGAGTCCAGACAAGTTTTGCACTTTGACACAGCATGCAGTAGCATGCAGTAAACTGAGGAGAAGGAGGAAAGTGCAAGGAGGAGAGAGAAAGAGACATTTTAGAAGCAGAAGGAATGCAGAGCAACAGGATTTTCCTGGGTTTGTCCCTGTCAAATTGGAACAGTAGGAATGCTTGCTGGGCACTTCAAATTCAGCAGTGTGGCAATGGGAGAGCTGGGAGAGGCTTTGCAAAAACAGGCATTGCGGAGTGACATATGACTTGTTGGTCATGTGTTCTCCACGCCTGCCTTGCAGTGGGACAGCTTTTGCAATCACTTTCAATAGATTAAACCCTGAAGAGCACTGCCAACACTTACCTTGGTTTTCCTTTTATCTGCTGTGATCTCCTCAAACTCCTGGCCCAGTTTGAAGGAGATCTCTGTTTTCTTAACAGGGTTCTCCATTTTGATTCTCACCCGAACACCCTCTGTACAGATAGTTATTCTAGGCTTGGGCAAAAACTTAAGATCCCTTCTTGTAATATCCACATCTTTTATTGGTGTGATATTCACATTTCTAGGTACTCACATGAACAAAAAAGAAAAAAAGGTGATGGTGAGAAAACATGTGTATGTAACGCAAGTTAAGCCAATCTAAAGGAAGCTGGCAAACACAGAGACACAGAGAGAAGAAAACTAAGCAAAACTGACATTTTCAACATCAGAAATAATCCTTCTTCTGTAAGGGAAGATTCCTGCAGAAAAGGTTTCTATTGCATAATTATACAGCAATTGGAGCTATACAGTACAAAACTTATGGTCAAACCAAACGGCACATTACTCTTGGGCTGTGCAATTTAATTTTTTTTTTAATTTAAAGCAAGCATAGTCCCAGTCCAGTTAAGGATTAGCATGCAAAGCTTTTCATTCAAGTTTTTATCAAAACACACATCTCTCTCTACCTATGTTAATTTTTGAAAAGGTCCATCAGTGTTAACAGATGTTTCCTCTTGTTTGCTTTGAGCACTTCATCCCTACAGGTATCCTACGTGTTTAGATTTAAAAAAAAAAAAGATGGAAAGTTTAAATCACTTGGGTTCAGTGAGATTTGTTCACACAACTGAACATTGCTGGCCCATCCATCACATTATTTTTATCCTGCCTTTTTCCCAGGCAGGAACTCATGGTGGCTTATAAAAAGACAGAAAATACAATAAAACACATACAGTTTTTAAAAGGCATTCAAAATTAAGATTGGAGTATTAAATAACAACAGCATTAAAATCATTTGCTTTTTCAATGTTAAATAGTAAAAAGAAGCACTGCAATCTATTTACAAAGTGAATTGCCATACTTAAAGGCTTCCAGAAGTGGCAATTTTTAATTATTTTATTTTAATTTAATTTAATTAATTTTTTTGGCCAGAAAAAGGGTGGTCCATGAAGCATGGAGAGCTTGAAGGCCTCAGGAAGCCTGAGGGCCATACTTGCTCTCCCCTTGATCCCCATAATAGGGCTGGTCTTGTAACATGCCTTCAGAGAATTTTTTTTAGATCAATAAGAATGGATTTTCAGGTGGGGTTGTCATGTTCCAGCCATGGAAATCTGGGAATCTAATTTGCATCTTAGGCAAATTACAATTACGCAATTCGGCTGGGATCTTTCTGGGGACTTAACGTCTTTGCAAGTGAGTTTACATCTGCAGGAATTAGAATTGGGAAGTTGTTTTTCTGCTTTTTCTTCTCTTTACACTTTTTAAAAAATTATTTAATAAAAAGAAATAACAGCACTACATAGTAATACAAAAAACAGAAAATACACAAACAACATAACAAAACGACAAATATTGAACTAAGCTACAACTCACTAAAAAGACTACAAATAACTAAAAATTGGTTCCCGCCCTTGTTGCTAAGAGCACATAGAACTGAGAAGTTATCATAATGTCTGTATCCAGTAAAGAGCTGCTGTTACGATACTACATATGGGAGCCAGCAAAGTGACTGATGTGCATTGGGACTGGTGCATAATGGGACTGATGTGCATTGGTCCCCTTGTGAATTGGGACACTGATTAGAAAGTGCTGATGTGCATCGGGACACTCTTGCTGGTGTCCCATCATGCATCTTTGCAATTCACTAACAGGGTTTCTTAGCACCTCTGCTGTGAAGCTAAGTACATGTAAAGTTATGCAGTGTAAGCAGTGATAAAGGATTCTGGCCTTATTCTGCATTCTAATTATACAAATTTACTATATTAATAGCTCCATTTTTTCCTACCACAATGTTTCAGCTTTGGTACTGTTTATATAATAATACTCTTCTGAAAGAACTAGTATAGAGTGGTGTTTAAAGTGCTCAACTTGCAACAGAGAGATCCAAGTTCAAACTCCTGCATGGTCACAGAATTTACCATGTGCCCCAGGGTCATCATCATCTCTTAGCCAATGTACCTTACAGGGTTACTGGGGACTAGTAGCAAGACAAAAATCATGTCAAGTGGCCATGTATGTTTCTGCTGTGATAATCTTAACACTACGGCCCTTTCTGCACCCTACCTTCTTGTGTGGTCCTCCAGTGGCAATCCCATCAGCCAGGAAGGGAGCGCAATGGGAGTGTTCCCCTCCACACCAGACCGGCTTCCTGCAGAAGGTAGCGCGATGGACACGCCTCTTCCTTCTGCAGCGCAACTGGTTACCTTCCTAGGCTGTGCTTGGGCAGGGAGCACCACCATCGTGCTTCCTGGCCTTCCTCAGGACAGGTAAGTGTGGGATGGTGGCGCGATCATGAGTCATTGATGGGGAAAACCCATCAATGATATAATCCACAATCACGGCACCTGGGAATGGGAGAGGAGTGGGAATGTGACGTTGTCATGAAGAAGTGTAGTCATGGTCCTGCTCTTCTCCTGTCTTCATGCCGGGATGGGAGGCTACTGCAGAAACAGCCCAAGTACCATTACTTTTTGGCAGGCACATACAATTCTAATAACGCTCTTCTCAGATCACTATAGGGTTTCTTGCCATCTTTTTATTGTTGTTGTTGTTGTTAGTTCTTGTGGGCCTTCAAGGTGCTTCTGACGTAAGTGATCCTAAAGCAAACCTATCTTGGGGTTTCTTGGCAAGATTTGTTCAACGAGGGTTTTGCCTTTGGTTTTCTCTAAGGCTGAGAGAGTGTGTTTTGCCCAAGGTCACACAGTGGGTTTCCACAGTTGAGCAGCAATTCAAACCCTGGTCTCCAGACTCATAGTCTAACACTCAAACTACTACACCATACTGGCACCATCTGTTTTTTGATAAGTAATATTTTACTGATGGCAAAAAAGTACAGGTCAACTAGAACATGAAAATATTGGGTTAATTAGCTAAATAAGATATAAATTCACTACCTGTTGTAGTATTTTGGCTTAACTCACTAGAAAACTGAGAAATGCAGAAGTTAAATCCAAGCGAGTTGAATATATTGGCATTCATTGGAGACGGTGTCTCTTCCTCAGACAGATTCAGTGAGACGGGAAGACCTAAGGAGAAGAAGGTATAGAATTGGAGGAAATTCATCACATGGCTTTGTTGCAATGCAGGTTAGTCTGCTTTCTGCATCTTGATTAATGACAGTTCTGGATACCCAGCAAAAGAACAGCTGAAAAGCAACTGGAGAAGGAAGAAAGAAAAGGAGTCCTGCTGGGAAGTTCACTTCCCATTCTCCCTTCCCTTTTTGGCCATTTCTGCACTAGACTGTTATACTGCTATTATTCCACTTTCAACATCCTATGGAATCCTCAAAGGCCCCTCCCTAGACTGCAAACCCCAAGATACCATAGGATGTTGAAAGTGGAATAATAGCATTAAAATAGTCTAGTGCGGAAATGGCCTTTGTCTCACTTTGTGTCACCACTCTTTCCTCTCCTGCACCTTCCATCATGTTATGCCTATCACTCAGCTGATGTACTCACCTACTGCACCTCCTATCTCTCTTTCTTTCCTCTGGCTTGCTTCATCTTACTCCTGTGTTAGGCCTCCTTCCTTTGGAGCCAGAGCTTCACCTCTAACTTTCTCTTCCTTTCCCCTTGCTTCACTTTTTTTTTGTTTAATTTTTATTGACACATCAAAAAGACATATCAAAAAAGAGAAAACAAAACAGCAATTTTAAAAATACATTAAAATCTACAAACTACATGTCTAAAAAAACCTAGTAAGAAATAAGAAAGAAAAAAAGGGAAAAAATAGGAAGGAAGGTAAATGGAAAAAGAAAATAGGAAGAGAGAAGAAGAGATAGAAAAGAAAAAAAGAGAGGGAAAGGAGAAAAAAGAAAAACATCACACTCACATGCATTTCACTTCCTATCCCACCACACCCAAATTATATCTAAATTTTAATTATACTCTCTGTTGGTTTTTTCCTGTTGGTTCTTAAAGTTAAATTATCCTTCTCATACTTAACAATGTTTTAAAAAACAGAACACTACAAAAAAAAAAACAAAAAAAAAAACACTACCTGTCTACTGTTCTAGATTAAAACAGTTCCACCTACATCCAGCTGACTTAAAAGTGTTAAATCCTCTTACAGCTAATCTTCCACCTTCTGATCTAAAATGCAGTATCACCCTCTCCCATTGTTCTTTATTTTTAATAAGTGAATAATCTCCTGTCAAAGTTGTCAACTTATTTATTTATTTCAGCCATGTCTAGCAGTTTCAGTTCCCATTCTTTTTGCGTGGATATAGTAGATTCCTTCCACTTCTGTGCATACAATATTCTTGCTGCAACAGTCACACACTAAACAATTTTGATACAGTCTTTATATGGCTGATCTTCTTTTAAACCCAGCGAAAAACAAAAAAAAAAGTTCTGGAGTCAACAGAATTTTAATTTTCAATATATTTTCCATCATACGGTGTATCATCACCCAATACATTCTGCCTTTATCACAAGACCACCATACATGAAAGAAAGTCCCTTCAGCATGTATACACTTCCTCTCTTTGCTTCACTTCATGCTTCTGCCTCCCCTTTGGAGAAGCAGCAGCTATACAAAGTTGCCACTGACAACTTACACAGAGGACAGGTAAGTAAGCAGGTGCTGGCAATGATGTCCCACTGCTCCAAAGGTAGGAAGGAGGAAGACTGAAGTGGGGAGGTGGTAAAGGGGCAGTGGGGGGACTCAAGGGTAAGGTGGAAAGAAGGTAGCATTAATGGGGGCGATTCTTTCCTGCTTATATCAGGCAATGGGAGAACACTAACTCGTTCTTACAAAATGGATCTTTTCTTGGATATCTAATAAAAATGCACAATAATTGCTACATCAAACAAATCATTTAGAAAAGCAGACTCCATGGAACCTTAAATCTTAGTCATTGCATGGTAGCTTTTACACTGCTTTGTTGCATCCTCCCTCCTTGTTTCCAAAGTTCCATTTGCTTACTATGCAGTCTTTGCAAGGAGCTCTGTAAAACAGGCTTCAGGTAGACTTTCCTCTGCAACAGGAGTGGGCAACTGTGGAAGGTTCCCGCAAAAAAAAAGGGGGGGGTTCCTCAAACACCATTAGGGTGTATGAGGGTATATTCATCATCTTTTGGGCTTCAAAAACAGGCCTCTCCTGGGCCTAATTTTGTCTAGGGGGCTTGTCAAATGTGATGGAAATGTATCCCAAAAGTGGTGAAAATGTTTATCTCCTTGTGCATTTTTCAGATTTTTTTGTGTGCAGTTTTTGAGACCTTACATATCTATATAAGCAGCCATATATATATGTATATATGACCTAGATAGATAGATAGATAGATAGATAGATAGATAGATAGATAGATATAACCATATATGACCCCGTCTCTCTCTCTCAGATCTTTGGGGGCCACAGACAGGCTGCACTTTGCCCACTTTGGTTAGTAACATCAAGCCAAAGAACTAGAATTTTGAATTAAGAGAGGTCAGGTCACAAATGTCAGTCATAGGTGTGAAGAACCATTGGCTAAAGACCCACTCAAATGTAGAGGCAGATTTGTTTCATACAAAACAATTAGACAAGAGTGTACAGTTTTTTCCCACCACTCTGCTCTTACAGGTCTAAAGACTTTTTTGGCTTTTTTAAAAGGAAAGCTTAGAATCCAGGCCAGATGATGGTCCAAATGGACACAGAAAACATGCCTAGAATCTAGGTAAAATGCAACCAACTGGTAAATATGGCAACCCTATTTTCAGGACTATCTAGAGGTTGCTTTGAAGTCCCCTCCTCTCTCCTCCCCCCATATAAATGAGCAACAGGTTAATAGAAGCCAGTTACACTCTTCTATGTACACATGAGCCCATTTTTGACAGCTAGATTATCACAACACAGGCAGGCAAGTACCATCCACATCTTTTAGCGGCATATTACTACTCTAGCTACTTGTAAAACTGTTACTTGGTGAGTCTTGCTTTGCTTCAAAACCACGACTGAAGACTAAGCAGCCTCCACTCTCCCTTCAGATTTGCTATCTTGAGTATCAAAGGATAACAAAGTGTAGCCTTCCAGATGTTTAACTGCAGCTCCCATCAGCTTTAGTCAACCTAGGTAATGATGGGGAGCTCAAGAAGCTGCAGTCTTAGAATTCAGTAGCCACATTTTGTCCACTCCTCCACAGTTTACATTCGTCCTCTGTCAGATGGAGCAAGACCCTGCATGTACCCTAAAGAAATAAGAATGTGAGAGAAAAGGGGAAGGAGATATCTATCTGCCTGATCTCCACCTTAGCAACAGATTAAAAAAAAACCACACACACACAGGATCGTCTCCAGGTTGTAAACTGGATGTTCGGTAATCCTGTTGCAGTATGTTGTGAGTTTCCCATGGAACACCAGCTTGTCTTTTTAGTAAGTCTAACTTGTTAGTCCTGAGGTACGGAAATGCTGTTTGAATCATCCCTAGGGTGCCTGGAAGTTAAGTACTGTGTGCTTGGAAGGTAAGTACCAGGACAGTTCTAGTAGCAAAATACTCAGAGGCCCCATCTCAATTCTACTTCTGTCCAAGACTATTTATACAGTACATACAATTGTTATTTTGGTACTTTAAGCCGCCCCAGTTCATTCCCAAAACAGATTCCTATAGTCAGGAAAAATCACAAGGTAAACTACTATATTAAGAATGAGCATTAATAAATAATTTTATAAAACAACTTTGTCCAAGTTTACATGGAAGTAGCCTGTACCAGACGCAACATATTCAGATTAGAAACTAGACTCCGAACCATAAGGCTAACAGTGTAGGTTGCAAAGCAATTGGCTACTAAATCCCCATGGGATTTGTTATCTTACAAAATATTTCTTTGATGTAGGATGATATAGCAGGCTATTTAGTCAAACAGCTGCAATCTACAGCCAGTTCCAAGGTCTGTGACTGTGATAGTATAGCTATATACTATCTAACAGAGACTAGCTGGGGATTAAGCTCAGTGAAACAGCCACATTACTTCTGGATAAGGACAAATTTAGAATTGGAATATAAGTCACAAAAACTATCACTCAGAAACAACCATCAGAGATGGAAATTTGCATGCTTCCCATTTTTGTTTTTAACTGCCATCAAGTCAATTTCAATTTATGGCAACTCTATAAATGAGAGATCTCCAAGTCACTGTATCCTCAATAGCCCTGCTCAGGTCTTGCAGACTCAGGGCCATGGCTTCCCTGATTGAGTCTATCCATCTGTGATATGGTCTTCCTCTTTCACTAGTGCCTTCTCCTTCCCAGTTAGATCACCATAAGCTTTCCTGCATGTTGAAAGCTAACACGTCAAACTGGCACTCAGTTCAGAGCTTATTTTCTAGGAATGGGATGATTTTCAAAATATGGTAGTCACTAAATGAATCTGAAAGTAGCAGTCAACCAATTAGTCCATAACCCGGCTCCATAGTAAATAGAATGAGGACAATTGCATTCATCCCATGGCCAAAACTCCTCATGAGTTAACTCTTCAAATACTAAACTCAAGAAGTACCAAATTTTTACTTCTTGGTTAAGGCACTTGCCTGAGTGTAGGTTTTGTTTCAGAATCCAGCTTCATGTGTTTGTGAGTTTTATGGAAAAAATCAGAAACAGTCCTGTAGTCTTCAAATGCACTATTAGGAGTGGGATGGCATAAGTCAAGTCTCCAAAACAGTCTGAAGCAGTAAAAAAAGAGAGCAGGTTTTGGAGGAGGGGGTAGATTGGTAGCCCCTTTCTCTTAAAATAGGCCATCCTTTGTGATTTGTAGCACAGTAGATTCATTGGTTCTGTGTTAGCCAAACATTTCACTGCCTGAGGTAGAGTTGCTAAATGTTATCATCCACAATCTGAGTTCAGGTGCATAATAGCAAAGGCTAGTAAAGTTATTTTGGCACTTGAATCAGAAACTCCAAAACACTCCTCATCCTCCTCCTCTTTCTAGACATTCAGTTATAAGAAATTAAATGAAGCATTTGCTGTCCTTTAATGACATCTAAATTCTGCTGTTTGAGGTAGCTGCCTCACTCTGTCTAATGGCAGGGCTGGCCTTGATGGGTGCTCACATAGGTGTATAAATGACCACTTAGCAAAGTGAAAAACACCAGTGGTTATGACAGTTACAGGCTCCCTCAATTAGTGCTTTTTAACATTAGAGCTTTTTTTTTTCTCTTGCCACAAGTATTGAAGCCTGCCCTCCCCCCCCAAAAGCTACTTAGAAAGCATTTCTCACCATAAAATGTCACATTTAATCCTCCATCATCTTTAAAATGAGACATAAGTTCCCAGGTTCCAACAAATTGTTCACACATCTTGCATACCATGCAGTTTAAAAGCACTCCTCAGAGGCAGGCAACAGAAAATAAAGGGCAGACTTTAGAAAAAAAGGGACAACCTCCCCTCCATATTTTAAAGGAATTATAGGCCATGTGACCTGACCTAATCAGCAAAGAGAAATGTTGTAAGTATTCTAATAATCTAATTTTCAGTCATGGTCTTTCACTCCATTTTACTTACCTCAAAGGCCCCTCCTTAAACTGCAAACCCCAGGATTCCATAGGATGTTGAAAGTGGAATAACAGCACTATAACATTCTAGTGCAGAAATGACCTGTATATTTTTAAACAGTGTTTGAATAATCCGGTAGCAAGAGGATGTATAAACATTTGCACTGAAAGTTGCCTTTTTAAAAAAAAGTTAGAAGGAGACATGAAGCTTTCTATAGATAACTAGGAGAGGTCTCTTCATTTTGAAACTCCAACATATTCAGGTTCTGACCCTGGTACTGCACTTACTTATGACTGAAATTGTAAATTTATTTCTGATATGCTCCTTTGCTTGGCTCAAAAGCATAAATGTAAAGAAACTTATTTTCTAGCACATGATGAGAAATGTTTCAGGGTACTGAACTGATGAAAAACATGTGACTCAGAAGAAAAAATGTGGTTATTATAGGGCATATACAAGTAGGACATTATGTGCATGCACTAAACTTCTGAAGTCATGATATTAAATCTTTGCATTTCTTTCAGAATCTGTTAATGAGGTATTGCTTTTTCATTTAAATATGAATCTGGATTGCCAGTTGGATTCATGTTGATATTTGAAATGTAATACTTTATTTCTCTGATTTTGAGCACACTAATTCTTGATCATGGACAACTGTTGTAGAGGAAGGTGGCAGCTGTCCAGATAATAAAACAAAGTCCTCCTACTATAAATCAGGTGTCTCTGGTCAAGGAGGGGGAAAAAATCACACTTGGGAAAGTGTTGCAGTAGGAGACGTATCAAATTAAAGCATTTGACATGGACATTCATCTGCAGGTGGAAAAGGAGTCTCTGTGATACTCTTGAACCCATCCTCCAAACTCCAGCATTTTTTTTTTTGCGCCAGACATTCTGGAACTGCTTCTAGATTATATGATATAAAAAGGGAAAATCCTGGTAGAGTTTTTGCAGGATGTCTTCTCTTGTCAGAAACTCATAGGATCTCCTTGCAGAAAAGGGGCCAAAGGCACATCTTCTAAGAATTTCTAGTTTACAGAGGGAACGATCTACCATTTGGGTAAGTGGTGACTTCCATATGTTGTTAGACTACAGCTCCCATCATCCCTCACTATTCCCTGTGCTGGCTAGGGCTGATGAAAGCTTCAGTCGAGCAACATCTGAAAGGCCAGACATTTCCTTTTCCTCTATTAGGCATAGGGAGGTGGCTTTGCTTCAGGTTCAGATGCTGGAGGATACTGCTATGGATGTTACATGACCTGCCCTGGGGCCCTTAAGTTATGTTGCTGTTCTCAGGTGTGATAGAGGATGCTGTCCCATTGCCAGGAAGGTGTGCTGCTTTATTTTTCATTCCCCACAGCAAAATGCCTTGGAACAGCTTTAATTAAGTGTAATGTTGCGACTTTGAATTTGAAGCCATGTGCTGGGATTTGTGCCAAGAAGAAGGACATGGGTAGCCAAGAATCTATAGACTGTCCCATAGGACTGTTAGACCAGCTAGTCTCAGGATGTATGGGAATTTGCCTTTTGCTGTGTCTGAGAGGAAAATGGATGCTCCTGGAGGCTTTTAGGAACACAATTGTTTTTGTTTTAAATCCGTTTCGGATTTGGGAGTAGCTCAGCAGCTGGAAAATTAGACAGGGGGACCAACACATACCTGTATGTTACCTACCCTGATCTATAGACTTCAAGTAGCTTTTTCTCCTGAGTTTCAGACAGCCCTACACAGAGATGCCTTTTACCTGCAAAATGTGCTCATCAGTGGTTCCGATGAGTTTTCTTACGCAGCAAGAGACAATCCTCTTGTTAAATTAATGTAAAGAAGTCATAAATTGTTTGGATCTAATCCAGCATATGAATCTATTCTAGTTGATGCTTACCAGATAAAAAGGGTTAATTATGCAGTTAACATACAGGATTGTTTGTGGGGTTGTCTGTAAGACCCTTGCAGGTCTAATCTCTCCACTAAGCCTTTTTCCAAATCAACTCCTCAAGGATGGGGAAGGGTGGTGGTACCAGCAAGTCCTATGTGCAGCAGGATTAAAATCAAGATTTCAGTTAACTTGGCTGGGAAAAGCCATGGGCCTCTTAAATAACATTTAGAAGAGTGCGAATAACATCTCCATCCACACTTAGGCCTCCTTTTGATTTAGTGACAAATTTATTATATTTGTAAAATATTTGGTCACCTGATCATGTGAAACCTGTGGAGGAAAGATAGTTTTGAATTATTATGTGGAAGCAGAGTGATTCATAAAGATTCAAAGTTGGCTAATTAGGGGTAACTATAGGCCAACTCAACATACGGGCAGGAAATCGAAACATACACTTCCCAGAACAACTCTAGATCACCATCTGATGGCCAAGTTACACATGATGTTCATTGCATGAACACAATTAAGGGTGCATCCAGACTGACTGAAAAGTTCCAGATTTGTTCCTGTTCTTTTTTATTTTATAATTTTTAAAATAAACAATCTGGAGAGCTGGCATAAAAAATTTCTGATCATACCAGGAGCTGATAGAAGATATTCTGGGATAAATGAAATGTGTATGGATCTCAGAAATAAAGTCAGAAAGAACAGGAATAAAACCTGGGACTTTCTGGTCTTTCTTAGCAGCCGGAATGCTTTAACATTTATTTTTTGAAAATATACATAGCATACAAAGAGAAGCTTGAACAGCCTTGAAAAAGCAGAGTGGGGAGAATCTAACATTTCCCAATCTCTCTGAGGCTATTTGCATTTCAAAGGCAGCCCGCAGAGGTATTAGTGGGAAATAGCCATATGTGATTAGCCTCAAATGACTTCTCTTTGTCCATACTACCAAAGTGCTGGGTTGTACAAAGTTGTTCCTAACATTGCTGAGAAAATAAGAGTATGTGTCAGCTCTAACTTGAGGCAGAGCAATGAAACCCGTGTCAGGTAAGTTTCTTTGTGTGCCACAGAATATAGTTCGGGTGGTGGTGAGGGCACTGGCCTGCAAAATGAACTTTTCCTTCAGTTCCCACATTTCTAGCATTCCACAGAGTGAGACACAAAAAATAATTCATGCCTAGAAGTCGTATACTTGCTGTGCTCGCATTTCCTTGCCAGTGTTGCCTGCTCCTTTTCTTGGGATTGTTGTTGTGTGCCTTCAATTTATGGGTGACCTTATGGTGAACCTATTATGGGGGTTTCTGAGGCCGGGCGTGTGTGATGTGCCCAAGGTCATCTAGTGGGTTTCCATGGCTGAGCAGCAATCGAACCGTAGTCTCCAGGGTCATAGTCTTAACACTCAAACCACTTTACTGTACTTGCTCTTTTGTCTGCATTTTATTTGTAATTACTACAATGCTAAAAATTTGGGGATGGAAGGAAAAGTTCATGGGGGGCAATGCCCTCACTTTGCCCTGTCCTCCCCCCACAGCTATACCCCAGGTGTACCAAATAGCAATCTTGCACCTGTTAACATAGCCTGTGGCCCTCAGGTGTGGAAAGCGTTGGCAGTGAGATAATGTTGAAATAAAACTCCATTGCCAACCCAATAGGCTTCTGTATGTTACGTGACGGATAGCATCCTCCTGTGCTTTCCTGCAGCCACTGCAGCAAAGTGCACCAACCAGGCCCTGGTGAATGGGTTATATTGTCCCATGGCTGTCAGTATACCCATATCTAATAGTGCTGAAGTCACTTCCATTCTTCAGGATTGGATAGAACTTGTAGATTTAGCAGACCAAAGTCATACTTGGTAGATGTTGGCTTATAGCCAACTACATAATGCAGGAAATCTAAGGGCAGAACACTCCTGACATGTCCAGCCTTTGATTATTTTTGAACTCTTTGGTGTAAGGTAGTATTATTTTGATAAGAGGCAGTAAGTGGATGTCCGTACTTATCAAAATGGTGGTCCATGGACTGGAGCTGGTCCATGAACATTGGGTGCAATTGAGTTTCCAGGAAAGAAAGAGTTATATCAAATGGGTGCAAATATGGTACTACGCCTTGGTACATCTGCCAGTTCCACAGCAGATAGCCTGAAAGCATTGGTGTATACCAAAAAATATTAAGGATTCAGCATATCACACACAAGACAGAGTACTGGCATTATCAGGACTTTCAACACCAGTAAGTGTCTGGAGACTGGAAGATACTGAGTTGAAGAAGAAAAAAGGTCTATTTTATAAAGTGACAAGTATTTTAGTGTATTAGCAAACAGTAAGAGAAAGTAGTAAGCAGCGTTCTAATTTGGTGAACTGAGTCCCTCTACTGGTTGAAGCTTAACAACTGAATGCCTAGAGGTAGTAATCTACAGTCAATAAAAAGGAGGAAGAGGGAGGGGAAAAAAACTATCAGTGCCTTTAAGACTTATTTTCTCACTAGCTTTTGTGGATATAGACCCACTTCTCCAGACACAGTACTGAGTGATAATAAATGCACGGGTATAGAGCATATTTACACAGTTGAGGGATCCAGGAAAATCAGAATCCTTGCCCTAAATGTTCAAAAGGCTGAGTGAGGTGATACAGGTCTTTCAGTTCTTTACAGTGGTCAGTTAGTGTTGATGTGTGAAAACAACACATCTGCTTACCAAAAGTCAGTTTCCCAGGGTTTGGAACTCTCTGCAAGAAGATTCCTTTTGTTATATGTCCAATAGCAAAGACTCTTCTGTTAATATATGTAGTGTGCCGTGAAGCTCATACCTCTGCTACTAGATTGGAATTTGTGAACGTAATTCAATTCAGCAGTTTCTCTTTTTAGCCTTCCTTTGTAATTCCCTTGTTCATGGACTTCAACCTGTAAATCACTTACTGTGTGCCCAGGAAGGTTGAAATGTTCTGCAACTGGTTTGTGGGTATTGCCATTTCTAAATGGCAGATTTTGTGTCCGTTAATCCCCTTGTGTACAGACCATCCTCTTTTTCCAAAGTGGAATATAGTTGGCCATCTACATTTGCTAGTGTTGAGGCACAGGACCTACAAAAGTGGAAAAACCACTAATAGCAAAATATTTGCTATTAGTGTCTGTGTATGTCTGTGGGAAGTGGGGGGCAGAGGCATGCTGGGGACAACAGGCACCCAGGTCCAAACCAGGTCAGGGAAGGGAGAGGGAAGGGGTGGTTTAAGCATGGTGGCGTTATACTTCCTCTCTCCTGCCCATCTCCTTCCTTGGGTGTGCAAGGGGCATCAGGAGAGGCTTTGTGATGCTGAGAATTGGGCAGCAATCCATCCTTAGTTGGCCAGTCAGTGGCTGGTGGACAAGGAAGACCAGAGACAGGTTTTTAAAGGGCTGCATGACCTGAGTGGAGGTGCCAAGATGGAAAGTTCTCCCTGAAAAGAAGCACTGGAGGAAGGTCCTGAATAACTTCTTTCACAATATCACAGAAATTATATAGGCTGTTATAACCTCTAGCTATGCAAGCACATCACCAAAACAATTCTAACCAATATTTCCGTATGTCATAAGGCTCATTACTGAAACTTTCAGTGATTCTTCAGAGCTTAGAAAAGTTATTTTAGACTACACCTTCCATAATCTCCACAGGTCATGTTGCATGGAGTTTTCTGGGAACTGTTGTCTGAAACATAAACTCCGGCCTTTGTTATATTTATGGTTTTTATTGTATTTATAACAGATGGCAAAAGTCAAAGAAATAAGATTACCACATATACTGTGAAACTTAAATTCCGGAGGGACAGCCAACAATTTCACCTTGCTGCTTAAAATGGTAGAAAGCAGCAGTTTCTGTGGGCTGGAGGTCATTTTATGTAACTGATCCAAGGAAGCTTATGTCATATTATCTCTTGGATAGCCACCCCTTCAGTGTATCAAAGATTATCTGCTCTTCCTCCATTTCTAGAGATACTGAGTAAACCTTCCAACTTGAAAAGTTATAGCCTTTCCTTCAAGTCCTCATTTTTTTCAAAAGTAGAACAGGGGAGGGGGGCAAAAGAATCCTTAAAAAACATAAAAATTGTACAGTTCTCCCTCCACATTCATGGATTTCACTTTCGCTAATTTGATTATTTGTGGGGTACCTCCTTGCCCCCCATTCTTCCCTTCCCACTTCACTCCCACCCCACTTGCTGCTCCCATTCTTCCTGCCACCGGTGCAGGCGTGCCCTGCGTGGGTGGCAGGAAGGTCCAGGGAGGGCGATCGCCAGTTCCCTGTGTTCCTCCTGCTGCTGCCACCGATGCGGGCATGCCTCATGCAGTGGCAGGGAAGGTGCAGGGAAGATGATTGCCTATTCCCTGCCCCCTGCCTGGGTGGGTGCCCTGGCCAGGCAGAAGCCTGTAGGGAGGGCACCCTATTCACGATTGACATTCGCAAGGGATCTGTGTCCCTATCCCTCGCAAGTGTGGGGGGCCTACTGTAGTGAAGAATACTCAGTGTAGAATTCATTTTGTGTATCCCTCAGTGTTGCATATTCAGTACACTTAAACCAAGTACTTCTGCTTTCTCTTAATTTATCCCTCTTGTGCTACAAGATATTTTTACTCACATTATTGATGAATCTTCACAGCAGATTTATGAAGCAGGTTGGTATCCCATTATGCTGTCACCTGCACAGCTGGAAACAGTGTCCCAAAATTTCAGCTAATTTCCTATGAAGAAAACAGCCCAACAAATCTACCAATTTTTGCTCTCTGTATGCGCCTTCAAGTTGCTTGTTGACTTATGGTGACCCCATGAATTTATAGGGTTTTCTTAGGCAAGGAATACTGACAGATGTTTTGCCAGTTCCTTTCTCTGAAATACAGCATGGTGGTCTCCCATCCAATGGATAACAAGGGTTGACCCTGCCTAGCTTCCAATATCAGATGGGATCTTGGCATTGTATCTTATACTGGTTAAAAAAAAATTACTTCCAACTTTTGCTACTTGGCTACTTTTCCCCTAATAATGTACGGTGCCATTTTTGACAAACTATTTTATTTTGATTTCATCTCATGTGTTCTTGCTTTGAGTTCTTTTGAGTAGAACACACATGGCATGGGACATTTTTATCTTTCAGGTATATACTGGAATTCACAATATATTAGAATTCTCCTTGGCGGATCACAAAAGACCCCACAGCTCATATAAGGTAACTTTTAAACTCAGTATACAGAAGGTTACAAAGAATATGAGGTGTATGTATTTGGCTCTTGATCAGATTCTCTTTCTCCTTTTGTTAACCCTTCCAGACACTACTGTGGAAGAGAAAAGAAGGACAACACTGAACAGCAGCTGCATGATCAAGCCACGCTGACATGTTCTTAAATTCTGCTGATTTCCACAACAGAGATATAAATAAATGTTTAAAATGTGCAGTTAGGACCATGGATTTGCCAGGGTGGTATCTAGTTTGCTCTGTAGATTACAAAAGCAAGTATCTGTACTTGTGGATTTGTAGCCATACATTTTGTTTTCTCTTGTTAACATTATTTCTGGACCTCTCCTCCCATTCTTTTCTTTCCTAAAATATTCAGGAATAAAAGACCACATGCCCCCCACAAATGTTGTTTCATAGTGCCCCTACTCATCAGCATTCTGCCCATTATCTGGAGGGGCATACATTTCCTATTCCTGTTTTAAAGAGTTGTGTGTGTGTTTTCAGAATGCACAAAAAAGAATGCATACAATAGTCATTATATACAGAGAGGTTCAGCAATCTTGCTGTGAAAGGTTCTATGGCTGAACTCTTAAGGAACTACATGGTACAGGTAGAAAATATTAAATCCTGAGATAAAATAATCTCCTCACCCCCCACTCTTCAAATATTTTCCTTTCAGTGACTGAAAAGTGCAACACTTAAAAAACATTTTCCAAATGCCCACATGGCATTTGCACAAAAGAAATTCCCAGGAGCTTTGAAAATGGCAGGGATGTAAGGTTCAGGCTTTGAAATGTCAGGATTTTTAACACCAATCCCATGCTTGCCTGCTATACTACTCAAGGGCAAAGGGTACGCGTCACACAAAAAGCTCTTTTGAAGTATGCAGACCAGCTGACAGGAACTGTCCATCACATGGAAGATGTAATGAAGACACTAATTTGTTGCATCGTCTCGTTGATATGGAATGACCTGAAGCTCTTTTGCAATTCGCTCTGCCAGTACTTGACTATTTGCAGCAATTATTCTCCTTGACATCAAATCAAATGCCCCCCCTAGAAAAAGAAAAAAAAAAGTGCAATTGGTGTGTTGCCTTAGATCTGACTTATTAGGATGTAAACTAAGACAATAGGGGTTGTCCCTGAGCATGTCCTCTCACTTCTTCAAAAGGCTATGTTGGGGTGGGGAGATTTTCACTGAATCGCACTTCCCTTTGTAGCCCTGGGCATAATTCTCCTATAAAGCAAGGTGACTTGCATTATCTTAGTGAAAATGTGCTCAGGAGTGAACATTCTATGATTTTCAATTTTTAAATTTTTTTTAGGAAAAACACATTGTCAGGTAACGAGGGTGTGGCTCTTCCAGTGGATCCAGGAAAGGATTGTTTCCCAGATCCCCAAGATAAAAGCCAAACACAGGTTTTAACAAGGCATGTTAAAAGCCAAAGTAGTCCATCCTGGCATAAAGGCAGCCATATACATTAAAAGCAGAGGCATCTTGAACAAAATAGAGTGGCCCCATTCATAGGGCATGATAAACCAGAATTCCAGAAAATCCTGGCTCACCATGAATGAGAAGCATGCTTGTGCAGACATCTTGTTTACTGCTGGTTTGCCTTTCCCATTTAGTGTGACTGTTAAACAAATCAGGAGTGGTGTTAGGGTTGTCCAAACTGTGGCCAGCTTGCTCTGTCCCTTACAAGCACAGTTTGCTCCTGGTTTATAATTCCCGGTTTGCAAGCCGTTATTTTTTTTAAAAAAGCATAATAAATATAACAACTAAATATCTGGGAGTGGGGACAAGGACAGCCAGATAGACTTGAGTATCTTGCCAAGCCTTGACTTTTTCTAGGAAACCACCTGTTATGCAGATTATTTTGTCAACCTTCAGGGAAGTCAATTAATCTCTGCTTTCCCCTGCTTTCCTCTTGTTCTCCAAGGCTACCAATTTACACCCTTGCACAGAAGCCAGTATAGGGGCTTCTGTACCCAAATATACGTTATTTTGTTTGTCCTGTTGTATCACTGAATGAATCCCCTGGAATATCACTGAATGAATCCCCTGGAATAATAAATTTAATTCATTTTCTTTTTAAATCTTATGACACATATCAGAGTAGTTACTCCAGTAGTACTCACAGCACAAGCCCCCAGTACTCTGCTACCATAAATATCAAATCTTCGTACACAAGGAACACAAGTTAATAGGCACACTAGTGGGGAGGAGCAAAGCAGGAGCAAATGGACTGTGTGAACTAAGGGGGCGATTGTTTATGGCTAAAATGCATGTTTACAGTAATAAGGAAAAGGAAATGATAAACTAATATGCTAGCCATACTAACTTGGTATGTCTCTCCTGACAAAACGTGGCTGCAATGCAGCAGAAATCAGTGAGTGCAATTTAGCAGAAATGAGATGCATGGCTGTCCTACTGAGTGGAACAGAGTTAAATGCTCAGCTACTGTTGCGCAGATTATTCCCTTTCAGTAATGGGCAGTTTTTAAGTGGCACACAGCAAATAGCCTTTTTCAACGAAGAAAACAACACACAACTGGTCTTGTTATGCTTTTGACACATTTCACCTGAGACATCTAGCAGCACGCCTCCTGCTTCAGTAATGATAATTCCAGCTCCTGCCATATCCCAGCAATGAATCCCCATCTCATAATAGGCATCTGCTCCTCCTGTTGCCACTAGGCACAGATTTACAGCTGCTGTCCCAACTGCTCTAATCCTAAAAAAGAAAATGTATATTGTTTGCAATGAATTAAAAACTGTGGTGTTTTACATTTATATATTCAGAGTAATCAGCAGTAATCACTGTTTGCAGATGCAAAAAAATGATTCGGGCTGAACTTAAGTTCTATTGAGTTCAATGCAACCTGAGTACAGTTACCTTTTGATCCAATCCAATATCACCATGTTATTATGTAACAGGCTGGGGTAGTGCAGTGTTCTAAGGACCCCATCCCCTTTTCCCACAACCTAGCAGACCAATTAGGCCTTGGCTTCTGAGACCACTATTTTTTCCAGTGAAGATTTCTAGGAGATGAGAGAGGCTTTTATTTCTGCCCTCTGCAACCTCTTAACCTCAGCAAGTAGTAAGTGGGATTATGTCTCCCCATTTCTGGGCACTAAGGGGTGTGTGTGTGTGTGTGTGTTGGTGTGGGGAGATTCTATATGCCTCCCTCAACCAACATTGGCTTGAGCCTGAAAATGTTATGTGCAATGTTGTACAGCATGTGTGAACTGTAAGTCTGTTAACAATAAGTGACAGTATATCAAGTATCCGAGACATAAGGAAATGCATTTTCTGTTCAGCATTGCATACAAAGAGTCTCATCTTGCAAACATGAAAGAGAAACATCTCTCTCCATTGTCCAGTGGACATATGGTGAATCTACACTGTACTAATTTAGCTGGCAGAGTACATTTACTACACTATTTTGGCAGCATAGGCAAAGGCTGTTTATTATTGTTTCTTGCCTTTCTGGCTAAGTTCAAGTGACCTTTGGACAGCCTGCCCTAAGCTCAAACTCATGGGTTGGACTAACAGCTAAAACTAAAATCCAATTAGCCTCCACCAAGAAATGCTATAATTGCTGAACAGGGGACTGGGAGTGGTGGGCACAAGAAGCCCCCAGGCTACATTTCCCACCACGCTTGGTTCTTAAAGAATTACATTGAGGTACTCTCTCTCTTGCCCATCCTCCTCTTGCTTTGTCCAGCTATCCTACTGAGGACTTTGTCCGTTATATACTTTTGTTACTGTTGGTAGCTAGAACAAAATAAAAACATATTTAAGAATGTTAAATAATAACTGTCAGTACAGTTCTTCAATTTTATTTGTTCAAAGAAGGGGCAGGGAATGGCTGGAAGTTAAGAGGACTGCGTTGCCTTTCCTGGGGAACTTGGAGGGCCATATCCCATGGGAAAAAAAAGAATATTATTGCTTCCAAGTCCTTTCTCCTCCAAATTCTTCCAGGAGGCATCAGAGCACTTATGCCATGTTCTGGGGCTTCTCTGGGCCCAGGGTGAGTCCTTCCGCTTCCCACAACCAGTTAGAAACAAGATCAATTACTGTTAGAAAAAAATACTACTCATGATCCTAAGTCTATTCTCAAAACAAGGAAGAATGTTTCCCAATCCCATAAAGGCCACTGGGGGTCAAATGGGAGGCCATATGCTAACCAAAACGGAACAATACAAAACTATAATCTTAAAAAATTGTGTTATGATTATGTGCCAACTGTATTGACTGAGAGAGTTCTTACAAGAAGGCACCTTGCGTAAGGCAAATAGAAGAGAAGCAGGGAAAATGCCATACCCGTGAACAGGAATGCTGAGGAGTCTTTGCATGTTAGAAAGAACAGTTTTTATGACTTCTGGATCACGGTTGGATCCCAGCTCTGACACTAGGAGTGCTTTTGTAATATCTGCAAAAAAAGGTAGGTGGGGAGAAGATTGTTAGTCACTTCTGCGTATTCCATTCATTCACATTTTAGCCAGTAGAGATGAAAAACATTATTTTAAAAAGGCATTAATACAAGCTGCAGCTGTCATCTGCTGTAAGCAGCACAGCCAATGTTCAGGGATATTGGGCTTTGCAAGGAAGACAGCACAGGAAGATTGCCCAAAGCATGAAAGGCTGTGATAGGCTAGCAAGAGTGGTCAAAGGAAAGAGGGACAAGGCCAGAGGACTGAGTAATTAAAAGACTGTGGCCCAGGAAAAAGGAGGATTTGTCACGGAAAGCGGTGAGGGAGGCTCAAAAGAAAGGGGCCCATATAACAGCACAGAAACAGCCAATGGAGCCCAACATTATCTAGGCCTGTTCTGAAAGCCCAAGTGAAAGTGAAGGTCTCAGTTCCAGACCAAGAGTTTGAGGTACAAGAGAAGACCATTTGGCAGAAACTGAGTGAGTAGAAGAATTCTGAAGTGTAAAGGCCAAGATATGGCTAATGGAATGATGAGATGAAGTAGTTCCACATCTGGTAAAAGTAATCTAGTAAAAGAAAGCTGGTAAATTGATGTAGCACCAGCTTCCTCAGATCCTTGTAGAAAAGGTTATGGCAACATCTGATGTAGAGTTACTCTTCTAAGAACCCTGACATGGTAAAGTCTTACCATGCTGCTGTGATACTTGGAGTTTTTGCCCATTGCAAAATGCTCCTTTTCCTTTCCGGGCAGTATACATTTTGTCTTCTATGCAGCTATATACGATGCCAAATTCCATCTGCCAGCAGGAAAATAAAATATTTTATGTTTAACAGAGCAACAACAAACCAATAAAAAATACAAATAAAACAATGGAGGCTTTTAAAGTTTACAGTAGTAAATATTAAAATGAAACATGAAGTTACCTGTTTCTTTACAGCAAAGCCAATTGAAACTGCTACAAAGGGAAACCTGGAGAATCAAAGAGAGAAGCGTACAGCATTGGTAAGCTAAAAGGCATGATGTTAAGAGCGGGAAAAGTCAACAAACATACAATGGTAAATTAGGGAATTTGGGCAAACATTTAACATGCACCTTCTAACTAAACTGATAAACAAAATCTAACATGTTCATCCCAGAAGACAGCTCAAAGATCATGTTCTGATTCTAGAGAACAGGAAGTCCAGAAATTACTTCCACAGTTTACAACAGAAAGATGTAAGAACATACCTGTGCACAAAGTTTGTAGTTCCATCAATAGGGTCAATAATCCAAGTGGGATTATCCGTCAAAGTACTTCCTGCACCAGCTGCAACAGATTCTTCTCCAATAAAGCTAGAATGAACATTTTTCCCCCCAGAAAGAATGAGTTTTTGTATTTCGACTGGGTATATGTAGATCTTACAACATCACAGTTTCAGAAAGCATCACTCATCCAACAAACAATTACTGGAATTCCTTTGGAACCAATTAACTTTTAACTTTAAAGCTGGGGATCTTGTGACCCTCTACATGCTGTTGGACCCTAATTTCCATCAATCCCATCCAGGACGGCACTGGTGAGGATTGTGGGCATAGCAATTTTTTTTTTTTTTAGTATTTATACATGGGCATGTTATCATACAATCTCAGCGTAGAGTAGAATAAATCAGTTCCAACAATACAGAACAGCATGAAATAATTTAAATAGCCTAACATAATATTAAAACAAGTCAATTAAAAACAGTTACAACAGTTTAAACCAATGTCACATCATTACACATGTGGTTATGGTTCGGATAATATAAGTTTTGGATAACAGAAGGTGTTTTTTTTTAAGTCATGGTTTCCTTCGCCGAGAATGGCACCAATGTTGGCACCAAGCAGACCTCGAGGAGGTGGGTATTTTACAACTGGGGTGCCACAGAAAAGAATGCCTTGTCTCATATCTTCTCAGAATGCATTGGCCCCACTGGTGGACTACCATCAGTCAGGAATGGCCAGATCTGTTTTAAGGCAATGGAAACATATGAACGTAAGGAGCCTTGCCAAATCAGCCTAAAAGGTCTAGTTTAACATCCAGGACCTGGAAGGATGTGCTCCTATGGCCCACAATGCCACTGACACATAGTTGCCTACCAGAAACCTCTGGAAAAGAACATGAGTACAAGAGGCTGTCCTGCTGTTGCTCCCCAGCCTGCAAACGGCATTCAGCGGCATACTGCCTCTGAAGGCAGACACCCATATAGACATCAAGGTTAATAGAAAGGCTGGCTCTGCCATTAGGCAGAGTGAGACAATCATCTCAAGCAGCAGACACTAAGCAACAGGGAGTGGTGGCAAAGTGAACAGGGATGTGTATCCAATACAACGGTGGTGTATTTAGACCATTGCTAAATGGTGGAATTTCCTAGCACAAAAAAATGATGAAGGCTGTCACATCTGCAGCACTTTATAAGGGGTTGGAGAAAATTCATGGAGGATCAGGCTACCAGAGGCTACTAGTCACGGTGGCTATATTATCTCCAGTACCAGGGACAATGCATCTCTGTATAAAACGTATGGAGGAGCATGAATTGAAGATGCTACTGGCTAGGGGCATCAAGTAGGCATGTGGTTGGCAACTGTATAAACAAAGTGCTGGACTAGATGGGCCTTTTCTCTGATTCAGCAGGGTTCTTATGGCCTGAAATAGAACATTGCCAGCAAGTGGCTGTCTAACATCAGCTTGAAGACCTCTGCTGACTGCTGTTTGCTATCACAAATTCCACTCCTCTTCATTCTGCTCTCTCCCTACATGAGAATACTTTTGTCACAGTTATAGCACTTATAGTCCTAGCAATTTAACAATCCCTGCCAACAGATCTATGCAGCCATCACGCTGATAGATATAGCTAGATGAATGGATAGATTTGCTCTGCTTTTCTTTTTTTTTTGAGAGGGGCATCAGCCCTTGTCCCAGTAGGCGATGGATGCCCCTTTTCCTTCTCTCTTTCTATGTATGTAAAACAGCCATTTGAATCAAATCTCAGTCTCCTACATAGCATACCATTCTTTCTTCAGACCACTATTTACTTGCAGTAGTTCTCTCATCAGGCCACTATTATTTGTAGTTTGGGTCTGTAAAGAGTGCAAAATGGGAGTCCCACTTGGCTGCTTGCCCTCACTGTGCAGCAACCATACCCTAATGACTCACTGACTAGGGACTTAGCTGCTTGTCTGCATATTCTGATTTGCCATTTAGCTAGCTTGGTCTTCACGTACCCTACATTTCTGTCCTCTGATTCCTACAACCACAATGACACTTCCTTCAGACTGTCCTGCCCCTTGGAGTACAACACCCATTATTCTATCATCGCATAGCTGTGTTGGGTGAGAGCAATGGATGCTGTAGCCTAATGTCTCTGGAGGGCACCAAATCAGAGAACACAAGCCCAGTAGCATTATCCATCTACCGCATTCCTTCCTATTTGGAAATGAAATGTAATAAAGCACAGCAAATGCATGATTAAAATATTCAGGAAACAATATTATTTCATGTGCAAACTTTCCTGTACTTTGAAGCCACCAAGATAAAAAGCTTAAATAGGCGTGTTTCAGACACATCTCTCCTAAAATCTCTCCTATTCTCAAATACATGGGTACCTGTGAGATGGATATTTTTCTTTGAGAGAAGAAATTATCATATTTTCTACTTTCTGATCAGTGACAGTCACTAGATCTGCTGGAGAACTTTTAATCATGACAGCTATCTCCTTTGTCAGTGCCTCTCGGATTACCTGTACAGAAAATTATATTAATGATTTTTTTAAAAAACAAACACTAAAACCCACAAATTAATACAGTTGATTAAAAAAAGATAGTGTAACTGAAAATTAAACATACTATCCTGGGATTACAAAGGCAGAAACAACAGGATGGACTAGCTTTATGAAAGATTCATATCAGTTCTAGCAGTCATCCAGAACAAGTTTGAACACTGACTGTCATTTTTTGAGGAATAATTGTTTTCAGTCGGTGAAAAAGAACTTTCTGCTCACCAAATTCAGGCTATGTCCATACGCCACAAATGACTAAGATGCATGGGCCCTAGGCAAAATCATAATATTATGGATTACTTAATTTTTTTTAGACTTCCTTACAAACTCACCAGACTTTTCTGAATCTTGCCTTAACACTTATATTTTTAACGGATTTGGTTTCCTTCCTTTACTCTGTAAATCCCACATCTCTTCACACTGCTCAAGCACTAGGTAGATATTCAAGCATAGTCCTTTAACAAACCTGATATTTCAGATTAAAATAATAAAATGCTTACGAGGCTCCAGAATAAATTATACACACCTCTCCACCTTTTCTTGCTAAAGGAACTGCATAGTCCATGCATTCTTGCCAAGGATCAGCCATCTTGAGCTAGTAAAAGGGTAAATTTCAACAAATCATGTAAGTTAAAAGAACATAAATAACATATTGATATGTTGTTCTGTGCCTTCAAGTCACTTCTGACATATATAGATTCTATCAAAGAGTTGTCTTGGCAAGATTTGTTCGGGGGGGACTACCACTGCCTTTCTCTGAGGCTGAGAGAGTGTGATTTGCCCAAAGTCATCCAGCGGCTCTCCATGTTCTAGGAGCATTTTGAACCCTGGTCTCCCAGAGTTCTAGTCCAACACTGAAACCACAGCACGACAATACTGAACATACAATATTTGTTAAAACCTCAGGTTTCAGCTTGCCACGCTTCCTATTTTTGCCTTCAAAGTATTAATTTATTCTACTTTTGTATAAATGCTGAGATAAGATGTGGGATTTAATTCTTCATAAAATGCTCAGGTTGACAGCCTACTATCACTCTAACAAAACTGCCTTTTGGACTTGGGATTGTTAAGAAGCATTGATTTAATCAGCATTTAAATCTATAGCAGCAAATAAGGGTGCTATCACATGCATCATCTAGAATACAAGCCCTACAAAAATAAGAACAGCATACTTTGGTAAAGACCACAGGTTGATGGCACAGTACACGCCTTGCATATGGAAAATGCAATGTTCAGTCAGAGCATCAAGTAGCAAATGATGTAAAAGCCCTTTGCACTGGGAGAAGCAATGCTAATCAAATTAGAAAATACTGGGTTAGATGGAAAAATAATCCAGTCTGAGAAAACCAATTTTCTTTGTACCTATGAGTAAATACCAGTAGTAGTCAGTACATGTGGTTACAATCAGAGTTTTACTTACAAAAATGCAATTAACCAAGCAGAAAAGATTTTCAACACTTAAACTTGCTGTTTTTACATCATACATAATATTGAATTACTTTACCAGCCTGAGCTGAGTCTATTTAATTAGCAGCTCATTCCTGTTCCACTGCTTTTTCAAAGAGATCTATTTATTGTGCCGGGCAGGCTGCTAAGACCAGCAAATCAAATTAGAAGGCCATTGGTTTTCATCATACAGATCAGAACAAGGCTGAGATCTCATTTGTAATATGAAATTGCTACTGTATTAGTAAAAGACATTACTAAAACATTGCTTAAAAAAGATTCAGAGTATAAAGCAAATGTTAAGAACAAATTGAAAGACATATTTTATATTCTTGGTAAGAACTAGAAAAATCCATTCAAATGCCTAAAAAAAGTTTTATGATCTCTGATCCTACAAGAGATGACAGCTGCCTTGGATACATCTCGTTTGGACTATTGTAATGAGCTGTATGTGGGGCTGCCTTTGGAAAATGTTCAGAAACTTCAATGGGTCTAAAATGCTGCTTTCAGGCTGTTGTCTGGGGCAGATTACAGTGATCCTGTGACCCTCCTGTTGAAACAGCTTCACTGGCTATTGGTCCATTTTTGGGTGGAATTTAAAGTACTTTTTTTTTTCTACCTGTAAAGCCCTGCATGGCTTGGTCCAGACTATCTGAAAGATCTTATCTTCTTATACAACTCCCTTTGAGTTTTAAGATCTGCAGGGGAGGGCTTTCTTTCAGTTCCACCACCTTCCCAGACATGTTTGGGAAGGACTCAAGAGAGACCCTTCTCAGTGGCTGCTCCCAGACCGTGGAACTTCCTTCTCAAGGTGGTCTGTTTGGCCCCTTCTTGTTCTCTTTCTGCTGGCAGGTGAAGACATTTTGATTCAGGAAAGCCTTTGAAATGTAATCATGGAGCAATAGTATATGTGTGTGTGTGTGTGAAGTGGTGCACTGCATTTTCAATCTTTGTACTGGTGGCCATGTTTTAAACGTTTTTTAACCACGTTTTTAAAAATAATATCATGATCCTATTATTTATTTAAGTTTTGTAAATTAATATTTTAACTTGGTCTCTTTTATATTATTGTAAGCCGCCTTGAATCCCATCTCAGGAGAAAGGTGGCATGTAGGTTCAATAAATAAAACCAAATTAAAAAATACAACTTAAATATGCCACCTTGGCTCTTAAATTCCTGTAGGTTTATTGTGAGCACAATTCAACTCATGGAACGTTCCCATAGTTTTAAAGGGATGGGGCTCCTTGGTTTAACTCCTGCTTCAGTCCCTGTGCTGTCCAAAATCTGTTCTGGAGACCTGAAAGACCCTCATGGGAGGAGGTAGTCCAGACTGCAGAGAAAAGAAGTGAAAATCACCTTCATCTGCCAGAGGGAGCTTCTGCTGCCTTAGAGGCCTTCCATGAACAGAAGGAACTTTCTATTCACGACAAAGACAGGCCAGGATCTGAAGCATTCTCGTTAGGATTCACGGGTCTGAAATACTGTCTCTGCTTTTCTCTTGGAAAATAAAAATAATTCAGAGGATCACATACAGTCTTCACTGTGAGGTTTAAGATGATACATAGCTGCTTTTTGTTTGCTGCCCTTCTAGTTATAATGGCACCAACAGTTTGCAGTATCCTTGGATAACTGAAGAATCACAGAATCATAGAAGAATAGTAAATCAATTTCTGAATACTAATTTTTAAGAAAAACAAGTATCATTAAGATGCCAGCTCATACAAGGAGTCTCTTCTTGTCTTCCAAAGTGACATGGCTTAATGAGACATACTACAATATTCTCAAAATCCCAATAAACCTCTTCATGATGGAGGAAACAATACAGGAACATGTATTCTTCATTTCAATGCAGTCTGCTGCACTGTTTTGCAATAATGAGTTACACAGTAACTATAGTACATCATTTCCTGAATGTTGTCAACATGCATGATGATGGTAGATAGCAAAATGTATATTACTGCATGAATATAACAAGAGACATGCCCCTGTCATAAATGTCTGGGACTGGCAATGACTTGCACTAAAAGCGTATCATTCACAGATTTTCAGGTGTAAGTCAAAAAGTGACAGCGTGATTTACACAAAAATAAACAAGTGACACAAAGTAAACCTTGTCCTGATGTGGAGACAAAAGACCACTGATAGCTAATTAGAAATTACCAACATTAACATCTTGACCATAGGTCTGTATTTTATTTTTATTTTTCAGACTACTGTATCTCACTGTAAAACGTACACTGACAGTACTGTATGCATGTATGTACAAATAAATAAAAGGTAGATAAGCCGAGAAATAATAAGGGTTTTTTTCACACTACACAATTTTAGTGCTATGATTCCACTTTCACTGCCACTGTTACATTCCATAGAATCCTAGGATTTGCAGTTTAAGGAGAAGTACTTAGCATCGTATTTTCCATTTCTATGTATAGTTGTGAAAGCTGGACAGTGAAGAAAGCTGATAGCAAGAAAATCAACTCCTTTGATATATAGTGCTGGAGAAGAGTTCTGTAGATGCCTTGGGCTGCTAAAAAGACAAATGAATGGGTCCTAGAGCAAATCAAGCCTGAACTCTCCCTAGAAGACAAGATGACTAAACTGAGGCTGTCATACTTTGCCATATCATGAGAAAACATGACTCACTAGAAAAGACAATAATGCTTGGTAACCTAGAAGGCACTAGGAAAAGAGGAAGACAGTTGATGATAGAGTGGCATGGAGGTCTCTCATCCATAGGGTCACCATAGGTCGAGATCAACCTGATAGCATTTAACAGCAACAACTTAAAATCCTCTGCCACAGAGGACTCTGATGCTCCACCAAACTATATACTCCCAGATTCCATAGGAAGCAAACAAGCAGTTAAAGTGCAACCATAATACTGTAATTGTATACTGTGAATGGGCACCAGATCTATACGTGGTAATGACTCACGATGGCTAGCAGTAGCAACCTGTGTGTTGAGAAGCGATGCATTTTCCACATTTCTTAATTGTCCAATAATCACTTTATTATATACTCTTGAGGAGGACCTGGTAAGCCTGTTGTATGGAAATTCTATTTTCATAGCATTCAAAAAGCAATCTTTTGCTTCTAGGGGAAAATGACTTTTCTCACCCCAGTGAAGCAAGTCACCAGAAATAATGACAGCTATATGGAATTTGCCTGAGAGCATCAAGGGTCCTCAACAGCCCACGCTTGTTAACACAATGAGTGACATAATCCCTGCTGCAGCCACCAAATGAAATGCATTTTTAAAAAAATAATCCATGGCAGTGAGTGTTCTGTAAGGATCAAGCTGTTTCTGCACAGCAATACCCGAAATTCTGTGTGTTATTCAACAAGGCTACACGCTAGAGGACATCAGAATTTCATGAAGCAGGAATTTTCCTTCCTTTTGCATGGAATTTTCATGCATGTATAAAATAAATGGCAAGAACAAAACACATGGGAATAGCAAGAATATCTATAGGAAATATGGGGAGCTGGGAATGACAATAGGCTTGATTGGTTTCTACTGAAATTCATGAGCACCATAAATAAGGCTGAAGAATAAAATGAGTTACAGAGATAAGCACGGAGCCGTAAGAGGAAGTTAAATCAGAATACATGGACTTAACTAGAGTAATCTATACTGCTTTTATTAGTAAACAATTGATACTAGTAAACAAATAATTAGTAATAATATTAGTAACAATATTCCATCCCAGTTCATTTCTACCCCTTTGATACATCTCATTTCCTTTCAGGATGTCAGACCATGGTTGGGTAATACGTTTATCAGGATCCACCAAAAAGCCACATAAGTATGCATATTTTTATGTTCTCCAGTTAAACTCTTCACCAGGTTCAGAGGGGTTTGGGGTTTTTTTGTTCATTTTGAAGAGAGATGGAAAAGCAACGAAGGCTCCACTGGATCTGGCACAGTTGCTGTGAGGTTTGCAGCCAAATTCACACCCCAGCTGGAATGAACTGCAGGAGGACTCGAAAATTTGCACACATTCGTGGCATTTTGGTTCCTCCCAAGAAACGCACAATTTCCCAAACGGAGATTTTGCTTTTAAATCGTGAGTCGGCACGACTACCCCCCCCCCCGCCGCCGCCGCCATCCCTTTAATGGATTTCCACACCACCGTCATTTGTTGGTCCTATTATTTCCTACAGGGCTTTGGAAAATTCCCATCGCCTCCCGGCCCTATTTTCTTAGCTGTGATACTTCCGTACAGAGGTTAAGGACCACTCCCAAGCTCAATCTGAGCGAGGACCCGGTCCTGATGTAAATGCAGGAATAATGATGGCGAGCAGCTCGTGAGCGTGTGCAGAGGTCGTTCTCATTCGGCTGCTGCGAGGGGGGGAGAGTTGATACAGTCGGAAGAGGTAAGAAGCAGCCAAATCAGAGTCTGTAAAATGGAACCGCTATTGCTATCGCTAAGCGGAAGGAGCAAGATGCCGGCTTACCGTTAAGAAGTCAAGTCTCTGTAGAGATTTCTACTGCTGGCACAACCGGCACCCGAAGCTGGTACGTGACCTCAACGTCCCCCACTGCGCAGGCGCCGGTTGGCCTTTCGACTCCGCCCCCCGGTGTGGCAAAATTCCAGTTCAGTTATTGCGTCCACGAGCGAAGAGGCGGGAGGGGGAAACCCTGTCGCGCTATACACACCGTGGCATCCGATTGGTTGTTGAGTGTTGTGATGCTCTTATTGAGCGGCGGGGCGGGGGGCGCAGACCTGTTTTAGTGAGGGAGCGCCTCTAGCTGTGGTAGTTGAGGGGTTCGGGTCTTGGCGGGGCGTGTCGACCTGTGCTTGGAAGAGAGCCGTGAGGGAAGCAAACGCGTGAGAGTTGAGGGGGGGAGTGAACCACAGTTGAGCGATATTTTTGTTATTAAAAGCCCCAAGACACCACAAGTGTGAAAGCTTCTGAGTTCTTCAGAACCCTTCACAACACAATCTCATGGAACGTGCTGAAGAATTTGAAAGCTGGCACCCTTTTGTGGGTTTTTGCTTGGGAGCCAAGGAGTTATGGCTCCTGTGTTTTCCCCCCCCCCAGTGGCCAGCATGGCTAACTTTGGCCATTTCCGCACTAGCCTGTTATAGCGCTATGATTCCACTTTCAACATCCTATGGAATCCTGGGGTTTGCAGTTTCGGGAGGGGCCGCCCGGCCCCTCCCGAAACTGCAAACCCCAGGATTCCATAGGATGTTGAAAGTGGAATCATAGCGCTATAACAGGCTAGTGCGGAAACGGCCTTTGTGCTTTATATTGGGAGGATAAGGTAAGGAAGGTGTAGCCCTTTCGGTGTTGTTTGACTGCAGTTCCCATGGTTCCTCCCCGTTGGTTCTGTCGGCTGTGGCTAGTCCAACCGCAGCTGAAGGATCACAAGATCCACACCACTGCATATCGATTGAGACTGCAGTAAGGAAGGTGCAGTTGCACAGCTGTTTGTGACCCCTGGAGCAGCTCTCCACCCACCCACCCAATTTTAGCAACAGGGTTGACTGTACTGCCTTTTAGAACTGATCTAAGAAGCTAAGTGGGGTCAGCCCTGATTAGTACTTGGAAAGCTTCAAAGAATACCAGGTGTTGTAAACTATATGGTATTTTCAGAGGAGGGAACTGGCAAAACCAAGTCTGAAGTATTCCTTGCCTAAGAAAACTAGGAAATTCATAGGATTGCCATCAGGCGCCTTGCAGGCACATATGTACACAGCAAAATGTGGTCATTTTTTGGGCCGTTTTTCATCCTAGAATATTCATAGGAAAAAATAAATACTTGAGGACACATATATACACACAATGCTCCTAAAAAAAAAAAAATCCTTGTGTGGCCTTGGTGTCTTACTTCAGCTCTAAAGTCAGTTTTCTAATTTGGCTTGAAAGCTGGCTAGCAGACTGCAGCTTTCTGCAATGATGGCAAATATTTGTACTCTTCCTGTACAGTGAAGTGTTTTGTGATACATTGATAAGGTATTCTATAAATAGAAATCTGTATTATCTCAGCCGACACCCTAAACATGCGGCTTCCATATGCATTACTGACCTGAATTTCTACCAATGTATGTGTGTGCCTTTAAGTCATCTGTCAATTTATGACAACTCCATGAATTTCATAGTCTTCTTTTAGGTAGGGGGGATTTGTTATTGGCTTTCTCTGAAGTACAGCCTGCAGCATCTGTGCTAACCAGGCCTGACCCTATTTAGCTTTCAAGATCAGATGGGATCTGGTGTTTTCAGGATATTTAAGCCTCTGCAAATTTCTATACTTCAGGTGCCTAGTTTGGTTCTGCTTTCTTAGATGGAATTATGCAGCTCAGGATTTAATACAGGGTGGGCCAAGTGCAGCCCTCCTTTGTTGTTGGACTCGAGCATTCATCACCATTGTCTAGGGGATGCACCTGGGCAGGTGGTGTGCCTATCGCTGATTTAATGCAAATGGATAACAAAAAGAAGTTGCCATTTAACAATTTTAGTCAGAGAGGACATTTGGGAAGTAGATGGTATAGTCTGATCAGTATGTGGCACTGGACTAGCAGTAATTTTGGGAGGTCAGGCGTTTATGCTTGGTCTTTTCTTCTTGTCAGGGAGAAACAGTAGTTGAATGTATTTATTACTGGTATGTCTTCAAGTAGTCTAAACCTCCTATAAGGACACCATCACTCTCCACTTGAATGCTGAGTTTTTTTTTGTACCAATAGTTTTATCTTTCTTTGCATCTGATGATCTGGCTTTAATACTGTAAAAAGTAGATGATGGGCCCGGTTGTATTTTTAACCATAAAGGTACAAAACAGTTGAATCAGAGAATAGGTAGTGAAGACATTCTTCCATGCTAATGGATATAACAAAACTTGTACTAAAATATGATTCTACCTGTATAACTGAAATACCTTAACACACCCATTCTAAATGTGTTTTATTTGATTTAGATGGCTTATATGCTTTCCTCCAGTAGCACTCTTATTTGACCATCTTAATTGCATCCACTTAGAGGTATCAGTGTCAGTAATGTTCAGAACTAGTAGAAGAGACTGCTGTTGATAAAAATTCCCTTACTGAAGTTCTAAATTTCTGCTATTTAGAAGTTGCCTGCTGGATGGGATGATTACTACTTAAAATATTTAATAGGGGATAATGAACCACAGATCACTTTAAAGTGGCCATGTTTTGTGCAGCTGCTATAAAATGAAGGAGACAGGTGGTAAAGGATCTTAGCGAATAATATTAGTCTTGATGTATTTTATTATTGTTTTATCTGAATGTAATAAATGTTATGTGTGTTCTAAATATGTCACTGATTTTATTGATTAGGTATGTTCTGGTCTGTGACTGAAATATATTTATTTATTCAGTTGCTTTTGATGACCAACAGTTATTTTCAAGTACCAGCTAACCTCAGGGATTATTGCAGGCCTAGGTAATTGTGGCAGGATAAGGGACCAATTTTCTGTTTCTGAATGCTCTGAGGGCTGCCCAAACCTCTGAAAGAAGCTGAAATTTACTTCTGGTTTTGAAAAACAACGGGTTTTTAATATTAAACAGGGCCTGCAGCTCTTTCAGGAATGGCATCAAAGAAGCCTTTTCTGCCTAACAAAATTCAGACTGTGTATTTCACATACATTGACTGCTTAGACCCATTTCTGTTGATTCCCAATAGTAAAATATAGTCAGAGGCAGAGGGCATGAAGAATTATGAATTCAGGTCTTCTAGTCTAGACCAAATAGTTGCTGTCTCTTAGGCTACAGTGGTGAAAGTTGCATCCATAAATTTATCTCTGGTAAAATCCATAGTTATGTGAAAGCTACATGTATTAGTCTGTGGAACAGCAGCATAGCACCAGGATGAACTGATGATGTAGTTCATGTCATCTTACATCATATGTAAGGTTATTGTTTGTAGCTTTTGCCTATAAGCAATAACAATAATAACACTATCTGTAAGAAAAGTGTTCAAGCGACAAAATATAAATCTTTAGATAACTAATGTACACACACATTTAAGGCTTCGTGTGCGTGTGTGTGTGTGCGCGTGTATATTATCTAGAAATCTTTCAAAGCAATTTAATACAGTATAGCCAACTACTGTCCTCACTACTTCCCCTTCGATTCTTCCTCTGCTGCTCACTGTAAGATTAAGCATGATGGACAGAACTTGGAATTGTCAATTCAAACTGAATTCTCTTTAGTGGAGATAGCTCACACATTGTGTGAGAGGCACCAGCTGGTAAACATGCATAGAGGTATGGTTACTCAACCTCCTTTGTGTTGAAATAATACACATGTGGATAGATACCCATTTCTGAATCCCTACTGGTAAGAAACACATATGATTATACTAAGCAACTGTAAAACAAAGCCAGTTTTGACTTGTGTTTAATGAAATAAAATATATGAGCAACCGTTTCTGTGATTATTCTGGATATGAATTTGCATCTTCCAACAACTGACATTCATTATCAAGGTATTCTAAGATCACATTTCCACCATTATACAATGGAGATTCTTTACAGTTTATATAAGATGCTAGGGTGTGATCCAAAGGCAAGGCTTCTCCAGATGCTGTGTGACAAAGTCTTAATTTCTGAAAATTAGAAAAAGAAAACTTGCTTTAGAAAAACAGTTCTAAATCAAATATAGAATACAAACATATTTGTTTCAGTTGGTTTACCTTGGCTGTGGTTTTGTTGTTATCATTTTTAAGGTTTGCTGAAGAAGCTGCAAAATCGATTGCTTTGCCAATGCTCCAGTTACTACAAAAGAACATGGGCTTGCTTTTCTCCTTGCTTCCTTTAGGTAAAAACACTTGGAAATAGATTCGCTCTGTCTGTAACCCAAAAAGCCATTTATGTGATGTTAACATAGCAGTTTTTAGAGATATATTTTCTATTAAACTCTTCTGAAATGGATTATGCACATAAGGATCAGATAAATCATAAAAAGGTTCCACCAGTTAGGGAAAATCCACAAATATTTCTCCATTATTACAGAAGCTTTCCATCAATGAGTTGTGTTCAGTTTATACAACACAATTTTACTGCTAAAATTTAAGGCCAACTTTCCTCATTCCACGAAAAACTGAGTTTTCATTTAAAATATAGTTCCTAGACCTCACTTTCGAATAAGTGTTTGAAAATGTTGTAAGTTCCTTCAGTATCAGAATCAAGGGAGGGCACTGAAAAGGCATTCAGTTGATCAGGAATGTTCATCTTGCACTGTAGTGCTGCTTCTTGCATGTCTTGGGAACTGCTTCTTTGTTAATGCCACTCCCTGCTATATTATCAAGGCTAGGGAATGAGCATATTGCAGCGTCTGGCCAACATGTGACTCTCAACCCCTTTACAGGTCTCCAAGCACCCTAGAAAAAGATAAATGAAACCTTCCTGATCTGCAGGTGAAAATGACCGCAATTTAAAGTCAGCAACAAACTGCTACATGTACTACAAGAGTACAGGTGAGCTCTGGTTTATATTATCTCCATTTACTACATCATCATCATCATCACCACCACCACCACCACCACCACTTTTATTTATATTGTGCCTTTTCCCCAGTTTGGGACTCAGTGTGGCTTACAACAGTTAAAACAAACATAGCTAAAAATTTATAGCCTGTAAAAATGAAAATGTGATTAAACTATCAAAGAATGAAAATCAGTTGAAATTACACATCATTAAAAGAAAAACTACTAACAGAAGATCCAGCACATTGTGCAAGACCCTTTGCTCACAAGCAATCAGCCACCAACGACCTGCCGAAACAAAAAGGTCTTCTCCTGCTTGCAGAAAGATAGCAAGGAGGGTGTCAGTCTAGCATTTTTGGGAAGAGAGTTCCAGAGCTTGTGGACAGTTGTGGAGAAGGTTCTCTCCTACATTCCCACCAGATGTACTTGTGAGGGTGGTAGGACAAAGAGAAGGGCTTTCCTAGAGAGATCACTAAATGGGCAGGTTTGTAATCTGCAAACATTTCAAATTTAAAGTTCTCCATAATAGTCGTGTACCTTTGCTTTGAACATTTAGAAAATGTGGCAATGCTTTTTTGCCTCAAAGATAATAGAGTAAACAAAAGTTCCATGTCATTTCAAAAGTGCACCATCTCCTTCATTTTTACTCTTCCCTTGAATAACAAGTTCCACCCACCCACTTTTGCTTTAGAGAAGCCTGACAGAAAGCTTATTTGATTTTGTTATAAAACAGAATCAGTGGAATAAGAAGTGCAAAAAAACTCGCTTTAATTTAAATAAAAAACAAAAGTTTATGTAATGACTTACCTGTGGCACAGATTTATCCCCAGTTGCATGCATTTTCAGTTTCATTAGAGCCACCTTGGCTGCTGTTTCATTGCTCTTGGCTCCTCTGCATCTTTTATTCACCCTGGCCTCTTTCTTGGAATCTTAAGATAAACACATAACACTAATTTTAATAGACTGACAAATCTCTTTCATTTTGCTAAGAAGACTATGCTGCACTGAACATCTTTAATATACTAAGAAACTGGTTTACTGGAAGAAAGTGTAGCCTCCCTCAGCTTGTATGTATACAATTGAATGTTTCCTCTGACTTTCATTGTATGCACACTAGTATTCTGCTTTTCTGACAGAAAGTTTCCAGCAGAAACACCTTAAAAGTAAGGAGCTCTAAGATATGAGAGAAAGAACTTTCTTTTATGGATCTGTTCAGAGAATGGTTTCAATGCAATATAGAACTCCCATTTGGTTTTTCCTGCTGGATACCTGAGTTCTTTAGTGTTATTGTTTCAAAACCAGCAACTAGATGGTAGTTGATTTGCAGTGGCTGCCCAAAAGGTGAGGAGAAAATTGGTTAATGCCCAGTTCTGCAAACTGTAAAGACGTAATTTGATGTATTTGGAGGGTGGTAGGTGGGACACGACAGACTTCTTCCTTTTTTTTTTTGGGTAGGGATTTTGGTCTAATTTTACTGTTTAAATGTTTACTGTTTTGTGGAATAACTTTGCCTCTGTACCATTTTCATTTTCCTGGCACTCCAAATGTTGTGCTATATACTTGGGAAATGCAATCTGTCACTGTATGAATTATTCCTGCAGAGGTTTTCCACGTTTGAGTACACAGGAGTACACTTCTAGCATGGTACATAGTGTAGCACATATACATGTCTACTCAGAAGTCCCACTGAACTCAGTTGAGTTTTCTCCCACATCAGTAGATATGAGATTGCAGACTTAGTCTCTGTAATGCTGGCTGGAAATTAGAAGCTACTGCTGCATTGTTGTTATTTCGTTTATATCCTGCCCCCTCACCCCCCAGTGCTGGGATTTACAATAGCTTAAAAGATTTAAAACAGATACAGATAAAGTTCACATCATACAAAAGGTAATATATAAACTATCAACAGAAGTAAAAGCAATTTTAAATTATAACCAAAAGAAAACCCCAATCAACATAGATAATACAGCACATTATTAAAAGGCCTTTCTATATGAGCAATCAGTTCCCAAAAACCTGTTGAAACAAAAAAAGTCTTCACCTGTCTACAGAAAGTTATAAGGAGAGCCTCTGTCTAGCCTCTCTAGAAGGGTATACTACAGCCTGGAACAGTCGCTGAGAAGGCCCTCTCCTGTGTATTGTTCTTGGACCCAAGCTGCATAGGACTTTATAGGTTACAACCAGCACATTGAAATATGCCTGGAAATGGACAAGCACCAGGTAGAGATTTTAGATATGCAGTCCTATATGTGCATAACTGAAAGGAAGCTTAACTGAATTGTGGGACTAAAATCCAAATACATATATGTAGGATTGTGCTATGAGTCAAACAACAGTTCAGAGACAGGGCTTGTCTAGTGAAATAATGAAATGTGAAATAATTTGAAAATATAAATATTAACATTATTGGTCTTGTGTTCTATTCTAGTGTCTAGCTTCAAACAGTCTACTATAGAAAATGCTATTGAAAATAATTCTGCTTACCTACAATATCTTTAATAAGCTGCTGAGTAACAGCCATACGAGGTTTAGGGGTTTCCAGTTTCTCACACTCATGGTCTGACTGATGTCGGTGCCTGGAAACAAACAATGAGGAAGTGGTTATCAGGTACCCTTACAGAGTAATGCAAAAGCATAAGGGTAAGATTGGTAAAATTTACTCCTTTGCTCACCTTAAGCAGAACTGTTTTTCACAGTAAGAGCATAATACAGGTACAAGTTCTCTCCCCTCACAACCTTTATAACTGCACAAGAACGATGTATGATGATCTGGTTTCACGTCCCCACTTTTTAGATTTGCCTAGATCAATTGCAAAAGAGCACAAAGAGCACTGTCACACAAATTCTGCTGAAACATTGTCTTACATGACTAGATGTTAGCATATTCTCAAATATACATCCAACATATTTAGTAGCTTTCTCTGACTAGAAAGGGAAGATAGCATATCCCTGACACATGAACCATTGTTGCTACAACGTTGAGCAAGAGAGAAATATTCCAAGTGGTAAAGTTGGGAAACCTTAATAAAATAGAAAGATAACATGCTAATAATATGAAGCAAATTATTCATCCATACTGAAGCTACAGTAAGGAACACAGCCTCTGGTTTATCAGTAACTTTTAAGAGGGAAAAAGGCTATCACAGAGAAGCACAGCTTAAAGTAAATAGCTCACAGCGCGAAAGCAATAAAAAGCATTATCTCATCTAAGTGAAAGGTGGGAGAAACAAGAGAGGAAATAAATAGTTTCGTTCATGCTTAAAGGCATACATCATTTTATATTACAGTAAGGAATCCTGTGCTTACATGCACTTTCCTTCCAACACGTAATCTTTGCTATATTTGAATAATAACAGATTAGAGTACTATAATTGGCATTTACCTTACAAACAAGGAATGCAGGGTAGGACTAATCCTGGTTCATAGTACCTCTTTGCAGGACAAGCATAAAGCATACTTAGCTGTCTCAAAATGAATGCTTTTTTTTTTTTAAGAGAGCATGTAACACTTCAGAATACATGAGTCCCAAGCTTGGTCATGCAATTGTCAACATGTTGCCTGTCCTTTCCAATTTAGTACCCTGCCACAAGTTAATACCAATGAAGCAGCACAGAGGGTTCATTTGTACAGATAATGTGCACAATCTCTCCTGCATTCCTGATCACTGGCAGTTTTGGCTTAGACTTTTGGGATCCACTAACACGTGAAAGATCACAGCTTAGTCTGTGGAAATGAGGTTATTCACAAGGTAGTAGAAAACTGTTCTAGGCTTCCTTGGCAGCAATTTTCTCTGCAACCAACTGCACTGACAGAAGTGGATTCACTCTGTTCAGTTCACTGAATTTTCTCTGCTTGGTCCCAGCATGGACTGAATTCTCTACATGGATTGTGTGGGCTAAAAAGAGGGATTATTTCACATGTAATTTTGCAAAGAGTTACGTTGATTTGAATTACACTGAAAAATTTATGAAGTGTGCTTTGAAAGAGTATGCTAAACAAAGCTAAGGGAACTGAACTTCTGTATTGGCTGAAGTAGTCAGGATTTACAGGATACAGATTAATTATCCATTATCAGCTTACCTCAGAACAACCATGAGCAGCTCGACTTCTGTGCTGAAGACTTACAGTAACAGAAAGATAAAGACAGCATTATTATGTGAAACAACATCAAAAACAGGATTAGTGTGAGAAAGAGTTACATTGAATTGGCTTAATTTTAAACTAAGCCAATTCAATATTTGTAAAAAGCTCAGTTTTACTCATATTCACCCAGTTTGCCTTATTTTTCCTATTCCTTTGTCTTCTCTTTCCCTATCCCCTACCCCAGTGATGATAATTCAGCTTGGAAATGTGGGTTCCTATTTGCTTGGGTGTCTTTTAACTGCCAAGACACTGGCCATGCTGTGGAAATAATAAAAAGTAGCTTCTTACCAAAAAACTCCTGAACAGCCATCACAGACAAAAGGTAGGAAATCTGAAATAGAAGACAGAATAATATAGACTTATTTTAACTGTTCATACTGATGAGAACATGCTCGTACATTCCTGACCAGGATTAACATAGCATGGGACATGCTGATAATATAACACAGAGATTTAGATTCTTCAGCACATGTAATACTATTATACCAGAGACTTAACATTTAGGACTTTAAAGAATATCTTAGCTAATTCTATGAAAAATGAAGCAAACCAGTCAACCAGTATTTACACTTTGAACTGGTTTAATAGGAGTACGTTGGCCTAGTCTAGGGGTGGGAATCATGTCATCATCCCGATGTTGAGCTGCAACTCCCAACATCCCTTATTATTGGCTATGGTGGTTAGGCCTCTATTAGCAGTGGCACTGAAGTGGCTGGAGACATGATTTCCCTCCCTACTCTAACCACTACAGAATGCCTCAAGATATGTAAATTATTTAAGAACACATACATACAAAATGCACACACATTTAAGAACAATTTGCCTTATTAATGGGTTACAAAACTGTGCTATTGTCATCTGTCTCAGGCCGTTTCCACCCTACACTGTTACAGTGCTATTATTCTACTTTCAACATCTTGTGGAATTCTGGAGTTTCTAGTTTACCAAGGCTGAAGAGCTCTCTGGCTGAGATTTCTAAATGCCCCTCCCTAAACTGCAAACTCCAGGATTCCATAGGATGTTGAAAGTGGAATAACAGCACTATAACAGTGTTGTGTGGAAATGGCCTCAGAATTCATTTTTACTACCAGGACTGAATCTTAATATGTGATTTAACACTCAAGTAAAAGTTTTTCTGGGCCTAAACATAGTATCTTACTACCTCCCAGTAAACAATGACAGCAGTAGGGTTGCCAAGTCAAAAGTACCCTCAGTGCCAAAACCTGAGCTCTAAAGATCACTCCTTGTGGTATTACACACTACATAATGCTAGTACTATATTCCATTTTAACTACCATGGCTTCTTCATATGGAATCTGGGAGTTTGTAGTTTGGTAAGACAGTAAGAGCTCTCTGGCTGAGAATACTGGGGTGCCTCAGTTGTTTTTTTTTTTAAAAAAAGCTCCTGACAAAAAAAGCTCCCTTTTACAAAGGCTTTTTACACTCTCAGCAGCCCTTTTCCTTCTTGTCCTCTGTCTAGCTGGATTTTTTTTAAAAAGCAGTATCACCACTGGGAGTATGGTGAAAGATAGCTGGAGATACACAGACTTTTGAAGCTGGGTTGCAGTGAACAATGCAATGAAGCTTGAACTGAGAATGGAATTCCCAGTTTAAGAGTATATAAATACTCTAAATAAATGAATAAAAACTGCAAACCGAGGCATGCCTGTATCCCTCCCTACACTTCGAATCCTAGGAGCCACATGCAGTAGCCATGGCAGTGAAAATGGAATCATAGTCTACAACTGCACTGTGTGAAAGGACACCTGGTGATGCCCTTGAGCATAATGCCTTAAGCATCAGCCTGAGCTGCACAAAAACAAAGAGCTACCAAGCCTAACAAATACACTCGGCACAGGGAAGGCAGTCCTGGAAGATGCAGCACATCTCCCCACAAGTTAAGGATTCAAGAACATCGCTGGGAGAAGATGACTGCAAGGAAGATGGTGGATCTGTACTTAGAACACACCAGTCAATACCCCTCTCATTTTAGGAATGTGTTCTGCCGGGCACTACAGAAACACAATCTCCACTGCTTTGTTCTTCTCAGCTTCTGGTTAATGGCTTTTTTCCTTCCCCTGCTGCTGATTCTGTGTGGAACTCTGCTAATTTTTATCTGTTTTAATACCATTTTCCATTATTGTATGCCTCTCTTTTTCAGACAAGACGTCCATGATGGCTACCAATAATATATAAGATGGAAATGCAAAATGAAAACATTTAAAAACCCCTGCAAACTTACCAAATCAAATCTGCAGCTAAATGAAACAAAAATAAGCGAATCTGGTTTTTGTTTTGAGCTGTCTTTTTGTGGAAAAAGAGGGCTGAAATAAATGTAGTCTTCCAGACACACACACACACACATCTAGCAAAGTAGGCGAGAAAGCTCTAACAGGTCGATTTCTTCCATAAGCAAATCGTCCACTCCTTACACATCCACTCAACCTCAGGGCACAAGCTCTCGATAAACTTCGCTGGGCTCCTGGCAACGGGAAGTGGGTACAGTCCCCCCCCACTCTGGTTTGTTTATTATGAACCACTTTTTCCTCCGTTCAGCATCCGCCGACGGGAAGAATTCATAGAGGAACGAAAGAAGGCAAACACGACTATACACTTCCGGTTTCCAGTCGGACGCTACGGATATTTGCGGCAGGGGCACAAACCAAAAGGAGGGGCGCTCTGCCTTCACACCTCCGGGAGCCGCCCCTCAACTGAGAATCAGAATGTCTGGCTACCCGGAGGCATGATCGCTCCCGTAAACCATTTGTGCCTCTTACCAAGCTGCCCGCAATTTTCAACCTCGCAGTGCTGCCCGACCTCCAATTCCGCCATGGTAGCCCAAGCGCGCTCAGCTCCCTCTCTCCCTCCCTTTCGCAGAGCGGGTACATCCCGAGGCCCGTGTCGTCATCGCTGACGTCACCAAAAAGGCGGGACTTCTATAGGCAGGATTTAGCATGAGAGAAATAAGGGAGTAAAGTTCGAGAGAGTGTAGGAGATGGTTTTATTTTATTGCAAGGTGTATGGTCGACACCTGACTTCAGCGTCTCAGATTTGTGTCCCTTTCGATCTTTCTCCAAGTAAGGCCTGCTGATTTCAGTGAGATTTAGTTACAGATAGACTTAAAATTCCATTGAAATCACTGGGACTGACTTAGATTGTAGATGTCTGTAAATGTAGTGCATTTTACAAAGGCCATTTCCCCACTAGACTGTTATAGTGCTATGATTCCATTTTCAACATCCTGTGGAATCCTGGAGTTTGCAATTTAGGGAGGACCCTCTCTAATCTGCAAACCCCAGGATTCCATAGGATGTTGAAAGTGGAATCATAGCACTATAACAGTCTAGTGCAGAAACGGCCAAAGTCCTGAAGTTTTTTGTTCCAGTTGCGGACGGCGTATACAGCAGTTCGCCTCAATTTTTCAGTGGCGGACTCACAGTTTTTTCTCCCAATGTGCCAAGGGCAGGTACTATATTTGTGTCATATTACGTCCAAGAAGATGGTAGCATAGTTTCCTATGGAAACCGGCATCTGGTGACTCACAGACTTGGACAAGCCCATGGTATAAAGAATTTAAGTGACAATCCTAAGCCATTTACAAATAACTAGAGAGTGAGACAATGCAACTAGCTGGAAAAGATGATAGTGCTGAGCGGAGTGGAAAGCGGTAGGAGATGAGACTACTGGAGGATTGCTTCAATAAGGAAAGCCGTGGCCTTGTGTGTGCATGACCTGAGCAGGCCTGTTGATGACTCGGTCTCTCATGGAAGCCTCTCATTTGTAGGGTTGCTGTGACTGGAAGCTGACTTGATGGCACTAAGAGAGACAAAGTCTCATTGATGTTGAGGGACTTTTGAGAAACAGGTTTTGGATTGTGAGGTCCATCATTGCAATGGTTCAAAGGGGGGTAATGATATGCCGATGAGCACTGACATCATTCTGGGAGGGTTCTGGAGCAGCTTTGCTTATGGTAGTTTTGCTTCTGACAGCCTTTCCGCACTATACTGTTATAGGGCTATTATTCCACTTTCAACGTCCTGTGGAATTCTGGGGTTTGTAGTCTACTGAAGCCAAAGAGCTTTCTGGCTAAGAATTCTAAATGCCCCTCTCTAAACTGCAAACCCTAGGATTCCATAGGATGCTGAAAGTGGAATAATAGCACTATAACAGTGTAGAGCGGCAAGACCTTGATTCTTCCAAGGCTAAGGGGTGCTCCTAGAGGCAGCATGGTATAGTGGTTTGAATGTTGAACTATGACCTTGAAGATCAGGGTTTGATTCTCCGCTCGGCTGTATAAACCCACTGAGTGACCTTGGACGTGTTATACACACTCAGCCCCCAGAAAACCCAGTGATAGGTTTGCCTTAAGGTCACTGTTAAGTTAGAACTAACTTGAAGACATACCATCACCACCACTGCCAAAAGGTGTGATCCCTCTGGAAAACACTTTCCTGATTCTACTAATTTTACTCATATAGCTTGCACACTGTGTGAGTTGGCAGTGTAGATGCTATTTTACAGAGCTAACCAAAGTAAAGGTCTGTTATGTAATATATAAAAGTCAAAGTTTGTGTATTTGTCTGTATCAGGCGAAGACCTCATATGATTGGCTGCCTAAGATTCTGTGGAATCCTGGGGTTTGCAGTTTAGGGACAGGCCTTTAGAATTCTCAGCCAGAGAGCTCTTGGGACTGGCTGGTTGCTATGGAGACAAGGCCTAGCAGCAAGAAGGAGGAGGGCAGCATATTCCCTAGGGAACTCAACCTCTGTATGTTAATAACTCTGAATACGGATTGGATTGGGGAATATGAGGAAAAGTTACAGGTACTGGACAAGACAGTTTGGGGAATTAGAGACACAGATCTCAAATCTTTTTAACAAGTATTACTTGTGAGAAAATAAAATCCTGGGTAATGCCGGGTAAATACGTTAGTTAAAAATACTTGTTAATTTCTTGTCTGGCCACCAGGGCTCTTGAAGTGATGTACAAGAGAAGGGACATAAGAACAGTCTTTCAGAGCAGACTAAAAACAAATTTAAAAGACAGATTTAAAATCAATTTTAAAAATTATAGTCCAGACAGAACCCTGAAATTTTGCCCTGCATTATTGCATTAGAAAATGTCTAAATTTAGGCATCCAAAGCCTGAATTTTATAATTAGTCCCAACTGCAGAAAACTCACTGAATTAATGCAATTTACCAATATGGTACAGTCAGCGTGCTGTCGTGGTGTGAGTGCTGGACTGGGGGCTCTGGGTGATCAGAGTTCAAATACCAGCTCAGCCGTGGAGACCCACTGGGTGACCCTGAGCAAGTCAGATTTTGAAATTAATTTGTTTCTGTTGTAAATGCTAACAGAGGAAAGTAGTTTCCACATCTTCGTGGTATATCCCGAAGTAACCTCTAGGTCAGCCAGTAGGGGCTTCATTACAGAGGGTGCATTTTCGTCCTGGAGAAAGAATACCGATCTTTGGCTGCCCTCCTCCCAGCGTATCACCTAAGCCACTTCCACGCTAGACTGTTATAGTGCCATTATTCCACTTTCAAGGTCACCTCCCTAAACTGCAAAGCCCAGCATTCCATAGGATGTTGAAAGTGGAATAACAGCACTATAACAGTCTAGTGCAGAAATATACCTGGTCGTCTACCTGCGCGGCAGCAGCGATCACCTGGCTGGGGGCGGGGCATATTCCCTAGGTGGAAACACCTGTCGCAGGTGCGCGTCGATCACATGGCTCGGGAAGTGAGGCGGTCGTTTCTTTTCCTCCCGTCATCTCTTTCCTGGCGTGGCGAGACCGAGTTAGGAAATGCAGCCGCGGCCGCCCTCGGCTTGCTGTTAAGCCCGGAGAAGGAAGCGCGGGGGCGCTGAGCTCGCCTGGAAGACCGTGGAACGGGGTGGCTGTCCCCGGGTTCCTTCTGACGGCAGAGGACCCTCGTCGGCGAGGCAAAGATGAGTAAAGTCCAGAAGTTTTTCAAAGGAGGAGGAGGAGGAGGAAGAAGAGGAGGGGGATCCGGGTCCTCCAGGGGGAAAAGCAAAGGGGGGCCGACGCCCCAGGAGGCTTTGGCCCGACTCCGGGAGACGGAGGAGATGCTGACCAAGAAACAGGAGTACCTGGAGGCGAGGATAGGAAAAGAGCTGGCCCTGGCGAAAAAACACGGCACCAGAGACAAGCGAGGTGAGCTTTTGGTTGGACCGGAAAGTAGGGCTCAGGGCCTCGAAAGGACGGGCTGACCGACCGCGGACGTCATTGCTCAACCCTTAACAGTCCCTAAACAGGGACAGGTCCTCTGAGCGTGTGCAGAGCACGAAACCTTTCACCATAGAATGATCACGGCTTTCACCGCAGTTTCGAAGGGCTAGGGTTAGATACTGTTTGTATGGGATGTGCGACAGAGGGAAACTTAATGGAATGCAAAATTATGTTCCTCGGAAGGTAGTCTCACTTTGGCGATAAAGTCGATGGCGTGTCGCTTCATTCTGTTCATCATCCGGTAGGGACTGGACATTTGTTATCTGCCTTGAACTTTTCTGGTCCCTTCCTTTAGCTTTTGCTGATATTATGATTATGATTATCTTTATGTATACCCTGCTTTTCTCCTTAAAAGGACTCAAAGCAGCTTACAATAGTTTAAAAGAAAGCATAGTTAAAACTATAACATACAAAAGTTAAAAACACACATTAAACAGAGAGTAGTAATTAAAACAACATTAAAATACATATTAAAAACAACAAATGTGTGCCAGTTGTTAGCTACTGTAATTTTTATAGTATTTGGGTTTTGGATTGTTTTAACAATATTTAAAGTACTGGCTGCTATGAAATTTGTAATCTTTCCAAGAGGTGTTTTTTTTTTTTTGTCTTCAAAGGTGAGGTATTAATATCTTAAAAGAGTTAACACTTTTTTTTTTGATCTGGTGTATGTGAACTTGGAAAGTGTCATTGACTATTGCTCATAGTGCATATACTAAAACCAATACCCCCTGATTTGCAACTATACCATATCACACAAGATTCATATACATTATTTCTGTACTCAAGGAAGTGCCCTTGATCACTAGGCACCAGTAGATATACCTAGTAATTTTGGAATCCCCGCCTAATGATCTTACAGGGCTTCCTTTCCAGATGACAACATATATTATTTTAAAATGTGTTACACTAGCCATGCTATGTTTGGAGGTGAGGATGTCTCTTGGTTGTTTTCCCAAGTGGGATCCTGGACTTTTGCCTCAAAGTCCTGTCTCAAATGCTGCTACTCCTCAAAATCTTATCTACACTGTTCCATATGTATATCCCAGAAAGGAAAGCCATTACACAAGATTGGCTTCCCTAAACTATTTCTTGCTGTGTGTTCCTACTTCAGCAGTCTGCACCCCCGCTCCTCGCTCTCACTTTGTATAAAATAGTGAACTTTATACTGTCTGAGTTGGTTACTTTGATCAGGGCTGGTTTAATAAATGAGCCAGCCATGGGAAGCACACTTTCATGTAAAAGGTCTTTGGAAATAAATTGAATGCAGAGGCCATGTCCCAAAACTGCATGTTGGAATTATGTATTGTGAATCACTTGGCCAGAAAACATGTTGTTGTGTGCCTTCAAGTTCTTTCTGACTTACAGTAACACTAAGGTGAACCTATCATGGGCATTTTTTTCACAAGATTTGTTTAGTAAGATTTGCCTTTGCCCTCCTGAAAGGACATGATTTGCCCAAGGTCACCCGGTGGGTTTCCATGGCTGGATGGAGATTCAAACTCTGGTCTCCAGAGTCATAGTCTAATGCTTGAACCACAACACCACTCTGACTCTAGAAAGCATGACACCTTGGTTTTGTTGTGGTGTTTTTGTCCACACCTAAAAATTATGAACGCATTAACTGGGCAATAAATTCTATTAAATTCAATTGAGCAGGACATGCTTCTAAATAAGTAGGTTTAGAATTACCTGACCCATGACAGTATAAATGATTCAAATATGGGAAAGGCTGTAGGATAATTCTCTGGCGGAGCTTGGAGTGTGTGGAGGGGGGCGGAAAGGGGGCGGGGCTACAGTGGGAGAGGCGTGGTCACTGTGCTCAGGGCGGAGCTGCGGTGCATGAGGGCATGGCCAGGGCACACGGGGCCATGGCTATGGGCCGGGACACCCCAGAAACATTGCCACCCGGGGCGAATTGCCCTCCCCGCCACCATGTCCCTACGCAACTGGGATGATTTCTGACATTCTGTTTTATTTGGTTTTTTCCCCCCGATGTAACCATCGAAATGCGTTCCTGCATTTGATCTTGTATCTTTTGGAAACCTTGTGTTTTGTGGATACAATTATGCTTCTTTTCATATATATAAAACTTACCAGCACTATGCTTTGAAAAAGAATGGAAGATCATTGTGTGGTATAAGTAACAATAACCAAATGAATATTATTGGATTTGTTACTGCACTTTCATGGGACATTTTAGGATTGGCTGGCAGCTAATCTAGAATTAGAACTGTGTGAAAAGCATTCAGTGTCTTTCCTGCATCCAGAGCCCCACCCTGGCTAGCCAATAAAAATAGCTGCATAGAGTCATGTAGGTGTGCTCTAAATTTATATGAGAGTACACTCCAAGAATGGCTTTCTGCTTTGTAACAGTGCTTAATGTTCAACCTATCAGTATCAAAGAAGTTGTGTTGAGTCCATTCTAATTAAAAGAGTCTTTCAATCTTGTGTATGGTTTCTTTGGGATAAGCCCCACTGAAATCTATACTCTTTAATTCATATTCTTTTGTTGATAGTACTCCCTTTAGGACTTTTGAAACACTTGTCTTTATTTCAAAGACTCACTACTGGAATAAGAATGTGTCAGCAACACTGATGAGTACTGAGACATCCACGTATTTAGGAATTTAGGCTCTAGCCATATGAAAAGCTGTGCAGTGGGTTAGCATGAGGTGGATTCAGGCAGGGAGGAGAATTGTTGGAGTAGCAGAACAAACAAAAAAAGTGGCAGTGCTCATTGTGGGAGTTACCAACTTTATGCCTTGTGTCACACTGTATGTTGCATTCTGTTCAAAAGGCATGCCCATTATCTACTTTTGCAGAAAAAGCATCTCTGGGTTTCCCTGATCTGTGTTGGAAGTTCAGCATACAAGAAGGAAAAAGTGGTCAGTTCTAAGCACACTTAAAAAACAAAGCAAAATGGCAGCAACTGTTTGGCATGGCATAGTAGTAAAATGGGGGCTTCATCTCTACAAGATGATACTTTGTTTACTTTGGAACATCAGCTGGGTGTGCTTCCATTGTCCATATTTACTTACTTGATGAAAATGTTAGGCTGTAAATTCAGGAATGGGCAACATGTGGCCCTCCAGAGGTTGTTGAACTGTACCTCTCTTAATCATTTACCGTTGGCTATGCTAGCTGGGAGTGAAGGGTATTGCAGTTTGACAGCATGTGGAAGTTCATGTGTTGCCCACCACTCTTGTAGATCATGTGGCTTATGGATTCTACCAGAAGGCTTTGATTCTCAAGTCTTTCTTCTCATCTTGACCTTATCAGGACAATCCTTTATGCATCTCCTTAAACGTAATTTCCAGGGACAACAAAAACAGACTTAAAGAAATGAGAGGGGCTTGTGGTGGTTTGAAGATGACTCTCTGTGTGTGAGTGCTATATTGTGATGTTAACAGCAAAAGAAGGGAGGGTAGGCTGAGCCAGACTCAGCAAACATACAGTGTGATACACCTAAGATGTATATGCACACAGATTATATTAAAAATTTAACATATCAGCCTGCAGACGCATAGCTTTCTCAGTCTTTTATAGGAGGGTAGTGTTTGAATATACTCACTGCAGTTTGAAGTGAGACTATAAATCTGAGGAAATTTCACAAGGACTTGTCTCTAGGATGTGGTAAAGGAAGTCTCCACTGGCGTGTGAGCTGTCGGTAAGGAAACCTCTATTGTATTCACAGGAAAAAAAAAATCCAGAAGGGAGTAACATTGGCATCTGCAGTCTGTTTTTAAAGGAGCCTTTTAAGTGATCCAGGCATGGTCTTTTTTCAGATTTCTCTTTTGCATAATGAAAAGAACTATGGTAGATAATATACTAATAGTTCTTGCTGTAAAGCTTTCTGTCAAATCCTGTCTTAGTAGACTTTGCATGGTGTTTTCACAAGCTCCTTTTCAGACTTCAGCACAAGATGCTGCCACATGCAGCAACAGCAGCACAGTGAGAGCATACCTCCCAGCATCTCATAGATAAAAACTGTGACATGTGAGGCCAAGCAACATCACAGTGTGGTCAAGATTTATTTATTATTTATTTATTGTCAAGATGGCAAAATGTGGAAGGACGAACAAGCTAGGTAAGGATGCGGCAGTTTGTCTTTGCCTGAGCCTCCTAGGAAGGGCAAGATTCTATCTCTCCTCTCTTTTCCCTCTTGCTGAGCTAAGTACAGAGAACTTTTGCAATTTGAACTCAGTTTGCAGCAACTAAAGTAAGCTGAAGACAAAGGGAGAAAGTAGCAGCTGGAGGAGAGAGAAACTGGAACATTTTGAAAGCAGCTTAAAAAGTGGGATGATAGAAGATTAGTCAAGACTGTCCCTGCCGAATTGGGACAGTTGGAGCATGTGTGAGAAGATAACTGTGAGACTGCTTGCCCCATTCTTGTCTTTATTTAAACTGACCATATTTGTGCTGTTGCATAGGAGATGGAAGTTATTTAGTGGAGTGAAGAACTTGTAGCCCTCCAGATGTTGTAGTCAGCAACTCTTACCAGCCTAGTCACTATCGATGGTGGTGATCGCTGATGGTAGTTCCAAACCAACAGTGTCTGGAGGGCTCAGATTAGATTACTACTAAATATCCTCCAAAAAGCGGGGTAAGAGGAAGATTGTAAAGCAAATATTGTAGTGCCTAGTTTTGAAAGTACTACTGACTGAGCACCTGTGCAACTGCAATTTATGGCAAGATGCCACAAAGCATTTAAGAAATTAGATATTGAAATGTAATCCAAAATTTCATCAAAATGGTGTAGATGGATTGGTCTTACCATTAAGGATCAAGGGTAGAATCGGTCCTACCATTAAGCAGAATAGCTCCTGCAGTGAGTTTGGGAAGCAGTAAACTGGTAGCTATTTTTACTGACAGAGGAGAGGAGAGATGCTTGTGGGATTTTCTGCCTTGGGGGTCAAAATTGTTTGGCAGGATTTGAGTGCTTTTGGGTAGCTGCCTAGGGTCCCAATTTTGGGGAAGAAGCAGGATCTAAATGAAACAAATAATCACTATAATGTACACATTGATGATATATTGGACAGCAACTCAGGGCCTGCTTGCACATATACACATACATATACACCAGCAATCCTGACACAGCTCACTATTTCACCACTAAGAGCAGTGGAGGAAGAGCAATTTATATGAGAGAGGGAGCTGGGAGAAACCTGGATCAGTGGTAAAATTGGGAGGGATTCAAAAACACGGGGCACAAGACCCCAGTTAATTTCTTCATTGGCCTGAGGTAGCTTTTAGACCACTGATTGTGAACATCTGCTTTAAATATTCAAAAAATATTGCAACACCATTACTTTAAAAATACACAGTCAGCTGTTGGTGGTAAACTCTAGGAACATTTGGGATCCAGAGAAACCTAGATGACTACTAATAGACATTTAAGATGCACTGTTAAGTGTTCTTGTGCTTGTCTCATGATGATGATAATTAACATTCCAAGTCTATGACTGAGGTGTCATGACTGTGTTGCTACTTGAAATTGGGAGATGAGGAAAGAGTTTCATGGTACTGCAAAACAAGCCTAGCCGCCTGTTCACAAGAATGTGATGTCAAGGCTGAAGTGGACCAGAGAGCTGTGTAGGAAAAGGATCCCAATCACTTGCTTTGTTCTAGTATTCAAGGAAGTGCCTTTTAAGATGTAAAAGAGAAAAATATAATCAAAGGGTGGGGGAAGCTAATTTCTTAATAGAATGGATGATTATTTTCTTCCTACTCTATGACAACACTTTCTGTAGTCTGTTTCCAGATTTGAAGTAGAAGTACCATGAATAGTATTTCGTATGGTATATTGAAAGATTTAGTAGCAGCTTTGGTGGATTTGGAATTGAATCACTGGAGGGAAGTGAGTTAACCTTTCCCTGTTCAGCCATTTAATGATTAAATTCCCTATTCTTTTGTTCTCCCTTTAAAAGAGTGTGTGGTCTGAATTAGGAAACTGTATGAAGTGAAAAGGTCAATGCTCTTCCCTCAGTGGCATGGTCCTGATCCAAATCTTTTTTCTTCGCCTACACACTCATGACTTCTATTAATGCTTGAAAAGAGAGAGACATAATTTGTCGCTGTCCCTTAGCCACAATAATTAAGCAAGATATTCTGCTTTATGTCTTGTGACTTGAATAGTAAAAAGGAGCTTCAGCATAATGCATGTGTAAGATGGTTATGCTAGGATATCTGTGTTACCACCTAGTTACTGTTTATTACTGCCAGGTTGAATATGGGGCATGATTTTTATAGCTTAAAAAGTTAGCAGATCCTGATCAAAAAGACATGCCATAAATCCCATGAGCTAGAATTATGACATGTCATCTTCCTCATTTCCAAAGCTAATGCAGCCCTACCCTTATGTGGCTATTTACTGGACAGTAGCAAATGGAGCATGGGTGTTGGCAGCAAAACTTCCAGCTCTGCTGCTGTAGCTGAAGTTGTACAGTATGAGGCTGAAGGGGCTGAGCCATGGTTAAGGTAATGATTGATATGTGCATTTTTTGTTTGCATTTAAATTACCTCTTAGCACACACTGTAGAATGTGTGAACTAAGGCAACATTCTATTCATCTGGTGATGAATAGTGTGATAAGTGATGTCTTTTTCTGAGTCCCTTTTCCAGATGTCCCTGCCAAATTGGGTGGCAAATGAGGAAAGCGAAAGCTGGCTGCTTGGTTGAGGGATAGCTTCACCCAATGGCGATGTTGTGGTCTTTCTTGCACCAGACAAAAGCTCTTTAAACATTTAAATGTTTTAGTGCTTCTCTTCAATCATTTCTACTAAGTGTTATTCTCTCTGGCTAATTGTGTTCTGTTTGTATACTCTTGCTGGTTTTGTTTTGTTCTTGATTTCATGCTGGTGTCTGTGTCATTCTAATTTTTACTATAAACAGCCAGAGAGTTGTTATTAGGTAGTATACAAATATTCTAAATAAATAAAGACTACACTTAGCTTCAGTAAATAAACACAGACTGCTGTCAGATAACAGCATGTGTGTAACTTTGTAATCTCAAAGATGGAAGAGTGAGTTTGTGAGAGCTGTTGTTTTTACTGTGTTTTGAAAGGTTCTTGCCCTAGATCTTCTTGAAGTTTTGTTAGAAATAGTTTCCTGTTAAGCGTACATGTGGCTTGAATTCGCTTCTCCTGTGTCCACAACCAGGTGTAGCTCAGTTTACTTTGGTGCCTGAGGCAAATGACAAAATGGTACCTGACTCTTCATTAGATGTACAGAAGTTGATGAGACCTACAGTTGGATCTTCAGCACTAGCAACTGGATAGCATCCCCCACCACATCTGAGCATAATTGGTTGGTTTAGGGAGTGCGGACACAGCTCTGTCCTCCAAAGCCATTTCCGCACTAGACTGTTATAGCGCTATTATTCCACTTTCAACATCCTATGGAATCCTGGGGTTTGCAGTTTAGGGAGGGGCCAGCCAGGGCAGCATTTACAGGGCAGGATTCCATAGGATGTTGAAAGTGGAATAATAGTGCTATAATAGTGTAGTACAGAAATGGCCATAGTTAGGCTTTTATAAGCAGGATCATTGGGAAGGATGGGGAAGTAATATTTGGGAGGGATAGGTGGTTGTATCAAACCCTTCCCCCCCACTCCGAAAGAAAACTTAAATAAAAAAGTTGGGATGTTTCTCCACAAAGCCTATTATCACTGGTACCCCTTTTGTCTGGCTACTGCTCCCAACTTTTCATCCACAATGTAACTGTACATAATTTCTAACTGGAGGTTACTTGGCTGAAGGTTTACATGTGGCCAGGGCAGCATTTACAGGGCAGGATTCCATAGGATGTTGAAAGTGGAATAATAGTGCTGTAACAGTCTAGTGCGGAAATGGCCCAAGAGAGGGAATGGCCAGAGGGCTTAGGAGGAATGGCTGGTGGGCATCTATTGCTGCTCCAGACCTCTGCTGCATGAGGTGGTTGCTTTAATCTGCCTCATGATAGATACAACCCTGCCGAAAGTATATAGTGAAATAGCTTTGTTGCAAAGCATTTTCTCAAAATTTCTAATTTGGTGCTAAATGAAAGGGGGAAAAAAATCACCTTGAATTTTCTTTGAGCTATAGTTTGGGTTATGATCAGCCCATTTTCTTTAGATGTAAGCATCATTGAGCCATTAATCATCTGACAGAACTGATCCAGCAGAATTCCATGTGAGACATGTGAACGGAGCACTCCTCCTCCCAAAGAGTTAAACCCTAAGGATAAATGTTTGTCAAAAACACATGTGCAGTGGAGTTAAACTGCTTCAGTTCAAATAAAACCAATCCTTTACCTGAAAATAGCCTGTTACAAACTTTGTGATTTTTAAATGCAAAACATTCAGTGAGCTTGCAATATATATATGTACAGGAGCTATAAAATAATATCTCCTTTATGGAAAGAAACTTTTTAAAAAATACACAAACAATAGATTTAATCGTATTTCTCTACTTATTTTATTTTGTATATGCTGGCTTTGCTCTGAAAAGTAGTATAAAATATTTTTGGCAATATTTTGACTGATCAGAAATGGGGAATAACTTGAATAAATTTTCACTGAAGAAATTTAGTAAGTTGTGTCTCAGTTTTTCTCCCAATCTAATAATCTGATTGGTTACTTGGGGTTTTTGAAAACACAAAGAAAGAGAATTCAGTCTAAGCCCACAGGTATTGGTTGGAATCTAGGGATTCAGAAGTAGAATTTTGCTCTTGTTCTTCTCTTTTTCCCTTCTGCTCCCTCCAGAAACCTATGAGTTGGGAGGATACTCCAAATGGTGTGATGTGCATGTATGCTGCAGTTATGGAAAAAAAAATAGCAACCTGCTGCTTTTTCAAAGTGTTCTCTTGGAATTCACTTGGCATGATTGTGCTGCATTATGGACATAATCGCGGTTTTAATTAATGAAATCATGGGTGAAGAGAAGTATTTGTTTCATTTTTGTGTCTTTTTTCTGATTTGAGAAATGACTGAACTGAAGAATTAGGTATCTCAACAGGTTCTGTGCTTACTTAATGTCTAGATATTTCAAAGACTATTTCTTCTTAATTTGGTGTATGGCTGTGTTCTATAGAACTCCATAAAAGCATGGATGCTTCTCTTCCTACATGCTACAATGTTCATACTATCATTCCACAAAATCATGGCACTATTAAAGCAAAAAATATTTGAGGATATCTATATGATGTTGTGCTCTGTGATATTTATTTCCTCAGATTACTCTCTGGTACCTCTCTGGCCCTCTTCTTTTTCTGAATCTTTGGAATGGGAATCTTCTTTCTCCAGTCTTTCAGAATATCTGTGAAGTAAGTCTATTTCCAGTATTGTGAAAAGTTGAGGGTAGGTCATGTTAGTTGTGTATGTGCTAATCAAGTAACTAACTTACTGCCCAAAGTGAAAAGCTTTGACTTGCTGTCTATTCTGCTTTCTGCTGACAAACCTGGCCATGACTTTGAATCATTGAGTGCTAGTCAGCTGGTCACCAGCACTGCAATCAGCAATCCTACCTTAATCTGAGAGTGGTACTTCAATTAATGTGGAGTGTTCTGAAATCTCTCTCTAATAATTATGTACATTTTTGTTTAGGAGGTTTACATTATATAGGTCATCATCATAGACAAATCGCAACTGTGTGTATTCTGAAATGGTCAAGATTTTTGGTTGTATAGCAATAAATCATGCATAAATGGAGTAATAAGATATGAAGCTTTGCAAATTGGGGAATGTATTTATTGCACAACAATGTGTATGTTTGTCTAAATCATCTAGATTCTGGATGGTTCAGGAAAAGGCTGAAACAGGTAGGAACTCTCATCCTAAAAATGTTTGAGTGTTCAGGTAGGTTCATGAGACAAACTCAGGACATGTAGGAGTTGCCTAGCCAGTCCAACAGGATCAGGTGGTCCATGACATATTAGAATTCTCACATTTTTGCCTCTAACAACCCTTTCTGTCCTATGCTTACAGAAAATAACTTCTTCCAGGCTAAACACAAGGCTGTTATTGTATTTTTCTCCACCAATGAAAGGGGAGGCCGATGGTTCTGAATCAAATACTTCCTCATATTTATAGTGGTTAAAGATGAAGGAAGACTGTTCCTCTTCTCTCCCCCATCCCTGCATATTCTTTTGGAAATACAGCAGCTGAACCTTTAAGATTATACACTCTTTCAGGCTTACCTGAGCAGTTAGAAGTTCAGGCTTCCTTTTGGAGGATGGATGATCATGGTGAACAATTTTTTTTATACTCCACATTTTGTCCATGATTGGTACGCAAAGCAGCTTGCAAATCAAACTGATTACAAAAACATACAACAATTCGGCACTAAAATAGAATTGAACTAATAGAAATATTTTAAAAAGTTAAAACATACACTTAAAAAGAATAAAAAGCAGTTAAAAATAGTACAATTTAAAATGATATAGCACCCTCTTAAAAGTCATTTCCTTAAAAACTTTCAGTTCTAAAAGCCTGTTAGAATAAAAAGAAGCCTTTGCCTGCTGATGGAAGGATAGCATTGTAGCCTCTCTAGGAAGGAAGTGCTAGAGCTTAGGGGCAGCCACTGAGAAGGCTTTTTCTTGTGTACCCATCAGTAGTACCTTTGAAAATGGTGGGACTGAAGGAAGGGCCTCTCCTGAGGTCAGCCACAGGCTTATAAGAAAAAATACGGTCTGTCAGATAGCTGAACCTAAGCCGTATAGGATTTTATAGGTCATAACACTTTCAATTGTGCCCAGAAACAAAATGGCAGCCAGTAGATATGAGAGCTGTATGATCTCTGTAATCAGCCCCATTTAACATTCTGCCTATCAATTGAAGCTTCTGAACATTCTTTGAATGCCGCCTCATGCACAGTGCATTGTGGTAATCCAAATGGGATTTTTTATTGTGGTTGTTTTCTTACCCACCTCTCCCCATGGATCGAGGCAGGGAACAACAACAGATTAACACATAACATCAGTTAAAGAACAGAACATCCATCAAAAAACACAGTTAACATGCATAAAATCAATTTAAAAGAACAAATAATGCAAATGCTTAATTAAAACAGTCAATACATATTTAAAACCCATAGTTAAAATTCACAATTTAAAATCAGCTGGAAAGGCCTACTGGAAGAGACTGGTCTTTGCTGCTGTTTTAAATTCAGATGGTGTATTCAGTTGTCCAATCTCTTCTGGAAGGTCATTCCACAGTCTAGGAGCAGCTGAAGAAAAAGCCCTTTGGCTGACCATTGCCAGTCTAGTCCTCGCTGGCTGAAGTAAATGTGCCCCAGAGGACCTGAGTGTGTGGGCTGGATTATATGGGAGGAGGCGATCCCATAGGTAATCTGGACCCAAACTAGGGCTTTAAAGGTAATAACAAACATTTTGTACTTTGTCTGGAAACTAATTGGCAGCTGTTGAAGTGACTTTAATATTGGTGTGATATGCTCACTCTTGAATGAACCATTAACCAATCTTGTTGTGTTTTGCACCAACAGAAGTTTCTGAACTTGGTACAGAGGTAGCCCAATGTACTAAAGCATATGTCACTGTGGCCAATTCAGGTATCTCTAGGAACTGGCACAATTGGTCTGCAAAAGCAGTGCTGGCCACTGCAGAAACCTGGGCTTCCAGGCTTAAGGCTGAGTCCAGGAGTGCACCCAATGTCGACCTTGCCTCTTTAGAGGAATGTAACACTGGGCAGCATAGGCTGAATTCCTTAGGCTTTTGACTAACCAGGAACATCTTTGTCTCGTCCAGATTGAGCTTAAATTTGTTTACCCTGATCCATTCTATTGCTGATGCCAGACATTGGTTTAGAAATGAAATAGCCTCCTGCATGTTTGGCAGAAGGGAAGAATGCAGTTGGATGGCATCAGCCTCCTGATAACCTTGAACTGAAAACGCCCTGGGTGACCTCTCTCAGTGGTTTCATGTAGATGTTGAATAGCTTATGATAGTGGAGGCTCTTAATACTTAAAAAAAAAATCCAGCTGGAGGCAAAAAGCATAGACACACTTTTCCTGAAGAAGACACTTGCGTGACATCCGATTCTTAGAGAAAGCTATCCAACCAGCAATCTGCCAGCCAGCTAAAATGGGAGTGGGGAACCTTTAGCACTCCAAATGTAATTAGACTGCAAATCCCATCACCCCTAGCCACCATTGCCAGTGGTGAGAGATGATGGGAGCAGTAGACCCTATGCTTCTTCTAAGCTACTTCTATTTTATCCTGTCATAGCCTATTCTCCCCCACATCTCCCCTTTCCTTTCAATTGGAATGAGATGTCACCTTCCTCAAAGTGGTGCGCCTTTATTCAGAGCATTCCAGAGAAAGCTATAGCTGTGTACTTTTTGGCAATCCCTGTAGCCCCCAGAGGATCCCTGGGTAGAATATCAACCCCCAGACCTAGCACAGTTTCTCACCCATGTCCCAGTAGGAGCCCACCATTGCCCAATAATCTTACATTGAAAAGGTGTCATCCAGAGCCATCAGCCATCAGTCTGTTTAGCAAAAGGTACAGCTAGGCCCTTATTCATAACAGTAGTTTTATTAATTGCATATATGCTGCTGAAGACACAGCAGACAGCCTATTGCATCTAATCCCTAGGAAACCATGTCACGTTTAAAATGTGTGTGTGTATGGGGTGTGGGGGTAGAACCTGGTAATTGTGGTAGTGTCTCTGTTGAAATTAAGAGGGTCTTCTGCATTGTGTTACTATTACTGACCCCCATACTGGGAGTTTCCTGTGCTGCCTTCTCTTTCTTTCTCTCTCTTTTCAGTTGCACCACTAGAAAATCTTACTGTCAAAACGAAAGTTTAGACTTTTGTTTTTAAGGGTGCAGGTTTTCTTAGTATATAATTCTATTTGTCATCCTCTGAAATGTTATGCAAAAACAGATTCACTCTTTCAAGTTACAAATTAGAAAATTGTGAGAAATATTAATCTGCAATTTGTGAGGCAGGAGTTGGTTGATCATGATTTCCATAAACAATCCAAGCATTCATATAATATCTGGCTGCGGCTTCTGTTATCTAATTGTGCGATATCTGATGAACAACTTCCTACCATTATGATTGATTTTGGATGTGATTTTTGCATCCTTCACCAAAGGAATGGATAGGGAATGTTGTGATAATAAAAAAGGATATGCACCCCAACATTGGAAAGAAGTGTGTGAGCCTTTGTGCAGAGATTCCAATACGAAATCCAAGAAAAACTCACAGAAGAAGCTAAAGCTTTAATCCTATATCAGTCTGTTACTTTATACCCTGCTTTTCCACCATGACTGTGACTCAAGATGACTTACAGGATGAAAAGCATTACAATTATTGTTACTGTTATTAATTATTTCCTACTTTGTATCAGCTTGTGGCTCAAGGCAGCTCACAACAATTAAACATAGCTATAATTGACAGTGTACAAACATTAAAAATGTAATTAAACTATCCAAAATATTAAAACCTGTTACAAACATAAATTATTAAAAGGGAAATGGCTAATAATCAATCCAGTAAATTATGCAAGCCCTTTTCTCTTGAACGGTTAGTCTTCGAAGGCCTACCTAAATGAAAAGGTCTTCAGAAACCTATCAAAACAAACAGGTGTTCATTTGTTTGCAAAATGATAGCAAGGAGGGTGCCAGTCTCAGGGAATTCTAAAACATGGGAGGAGCCACAGAGAAGGCCCAGATTTACCTATGAGGGTGGTGGGACAGAGAGATGGGCTTCCCCAGAAGATGTCAGAACAAGGGCAGGTTTGTATGGGAGAATATGGTCCTTCATATAATCTGGAGCGGAGCCACATAGGGCTTTATAGGTCACAACCGGCACTTTGAAATAGATCGATATGTAACTAAAAATGTACAGAAAAGAATCAGGATTAAAATATTATTTATTCCATCTGTAGAATTAAACTACTTAATATGTTAATTTAAAAGTATAGAATAAAAGTAATACGGAATGCTAAACAAAAAGCCCTCCACGTGAAAACAGTCAGTTCCCAAAAGCTTGATGGAATAGATGGGTTTTCACGTGCCAACAGATGGATAGCAAGGAGAGAGAGGGCTTTCCTCCTGTTCAAGCGAACACTAGAGAGAAGATTCTCTGCTAAATTCCCACTAAACAGGTTGAATGTGGAAGGATCCAGAGAATTGCCTCCCCAAAGTTCTTAGAACTTGGGCAGTCTCATATGGGAAGATAACAGTCTTTTAGATAGGCCGGACCAAGTCTATATAGGACTTAATGGATCATAAGTAACATTGAATTGTGCTTAGAAACAGATTGGCAGACAGTGGAGATGCTGTAAGAAGGAAACCATGTATTTGGACCAATTGAAGTTTACAAAGATTCTTCAAGGCAGCCCCATGTAAATGTTACAGTAATCCAAATTGATGTAACTAAGGTGTGTGACACTGCAGCCAACTCAGATGTCTCTAAGATCAGGTACAGTTGGCACACTGATTTTAATTGTGCAAATGCACACTATGAGCCTTCACTGAAATCAGAGCATCCAGCTTCCGGTGAATGCCCAAACAGCAATCCTGTGTCTCTGGAGCAAATATAACCCCATCCAACACAGGTGGAATCCCGCTTCTCTGATCTGCCTTCTAACTCTCCAAGAGCTCCTCTCTTTTCTCTGGATTAAACTTTTTCCCCTCATCCATTCCATTATTCCTGGGGCACTGGCGTAGAACGAAAACAGTTTTCTTAAGCTGAAAAGGAAAGGCAGGAGAGGGTGTCATCAGGATACTAAAAGCATTGAGCACCAAATCTCTGTGCAGCCTTTCCCAGTGGTTTACTGTATATATCAGATAGTGAGGAGACAAAACATAACTCCAGGCCAAAAGTCAAGGAATTGAACAGGAGGCCCCCAGGTCTGCAAGTCCCATCCCACCAGGATTGTCCAAAAGGTCAATGATATCAAAACATGCTGAACAACCAACTAACCAACTAGCCATCCTCTTGTTCAATTTCCAGTGGAAGTCATCCATTAAAGCCATTTCTGTTCCATAACTAGGCCTGAAGCTACAGTGAAATGGGTATAGACAATGTGTCTCACCCTGGGCTTTGTGACCAGTATGTGGTGGTGTTACTACTGGAATGTACAGTAGGGCCCCCGTATCTGTGGGGGATTGGTTCCAGGCCCCTCTGTGGATACTGAAATCCATGGATAGTAGCAAATGCTCTCCCCACTTTGCTCTCCCACTTTCCCCAGTGCGATTGGGCTGGCAGTGGTGGGGAACAAAGTGGGGAGTGTGAGATCACTATTGCCCATCACCAACTGTGGATAACTGAATCAGCAGATAATGAATCCGTGGATATGGGGGTCCTACTGTAGTGCCTTGTCCTGCAGTGAAATATTGGAGACTGCCTAGTAGTTATGCTATTGGGTGGGATTTGAGAAGCCTTTTTCAATAGGATCTCACAGCTGCTTCCTTTAGACAAGTCAGAACCCTGTCTTGCTGAAGGAAGACATTAATAATTCCCTTGGTTGCCAAGCCAATCTCCCTCTGGTCCCTTTAATAAGCTGGAAACAATAAAGATCTAACACAGATGTAGTGGCTTTACCTCTCCAAGGATGCTGTCCATATATTTGGGCTGTACAAATTGAAAAGTATTTATTAACATTGAACAAGCACCTTCCAATGCTCTCTTACTGGAGAAGGTAAGCCCTTTTGGGATTTATTTCGCTAGTTAGGTAGAAGCTTATGCTGTAAAGTGACTTTTAAAACTTTCCATTTGCAAAGTGCAAAACAAATTATGGGATCCTGGGATTTAATATGGGATACAGTGTATTGAAATAATTTAATTTTAAATCAAAGAAATATAATCTTTACTGGCAGTCTGGATTTACTTTATGTTTACCTGGGCTGAGATGACAATGGAAAATGATATCCTGGAAATGTAGATGTTTTCTGTCTCTTCTATATTTTGTATTGACAACATGCACTTTATCTTCACAATATTTAATTGAACTTGAATAATTTTTTTCTCTCTCACATACAAATTTATCTGTCTATTAGGAGGGGTACTCCAATTTGCTTGCCAGTGAAGCAACTGCCCCCCCTTTTGTTTTGCATAGGATTATAATAAGACTTCCCAACCTGGTGTCTTCAAGATATATTGGACTTTGATTCCCATCATGTTTAGGCAATATGGTGGGTGAACAAGATGGGCTTTGTCATCCAACATATTTGGAAGACTCTAGGTGAAGAGAGGCAGCGTTATTTGATATGTAGCTAACGATCTCCCTCTTATTATGCTGACAGCTGCACTGCAGGCGCTTAAGAGAAAAAAGAGATACGAGAAACAGTTGAGTCAAATTGATGGGACACTTTCTACTATTGAATTTCAGCGAGAAGCACTTGAAAATTCCTACACCAACACAGAAGTGTTCAAGAACATGGGCTATGCTGCTCAAGCTATGAAAAATGTACATGAAAATATGTAAGTTGAAAAGACTGTCAGCAAGAGTTCATTTGAAAATGCCCATCATCATTTACTTTTGTTTATCTCTCAGCATGTGTATGTGTGCTCAACCATTGTTTTGGTTAGATCCTCTACTACTGTGATAAGATTTTGTAGATGTGAGTATAATGGGCTTATTTTGTTTTGCCTGTTATGCTTTATATCTAAGATTCATTTTCCCACTGGCATTTTTGCATGCCCTGTGGCTGTCCAAATGAATGTCAAGCTGGACCACAGGAAATTTGAATCTGAATTGTCCAGACTGAGGTCCCATTTCAAATAGATTGGCACTCCAACTGCCCTGAGACTCCTGCAAGCAAAACATAAGTTCTGTGGCTGAACTCCTTGGGCACCCATCCTTTTCATTTTAAGCTGTTACCTGTTCCTGTGTGGTAGGAGAGGAACTGTTATCCTGTTAATGTACAGGTTAATGTGCTGCTGTCTATTCTATGCAGGGCTGCCTTTGAAGACTGTCCAGAACCCAAGAAGCTTTTAGGATACTTACTTGGACTGGTCACTAAAAGTATAACTTAACCATGGACAGTAAAAAATCTTTCCAAGTCCAATTCAAAGCACTGGTTCATATATTTTAAAGCGGTAAACAATTTGGTATCTGGGGACTTGGAGGAGTTCCACATCTTTCTGAAATTGCACTGACATTGCCTGGAGGTCTTCCTTCAACTATCTCAGGCATGTGAAATGTGATGATGACTGATGGGAGGGCCTTCTTGGTTGTTGCACCCCATTTATGGCATTTTCTTATCAGGAAGTATCACCTGATTCCTAAACTAATGTTTTCTAGGCAGCTAGTGAAGACCTTGTTGTTTTCTCAGGCTTTCAATGTCTTAGAATTTGTTTAACATCTAACCTTTACTGCTGCTTTTATGTTGTTGTTTTGTGAATGGTTGCCTATTTCATGGTGCTTTAGTGATTTTTGCCACCCCGGTAGTATTGAAATGTAGTTTGGAAGTTTATCAAAGAACTCAGTGGCATGGATTTTCTTTATTTGCTTGTTCAGGGACTTGGACAAAATTGATGAAATGATGCAAGATATCACTGAACAGCAAGATATTGCTCAGGAAATTACAGAAGCTCTTACAAGAAAAATGGGTGATGACTTTGATGAGGTGGGTAATGAAACTTAAGAACAACAAATGGCTGCAGCCTAAATATCATGGCTTCTTTTGTGCCTGATAGAAATCTTGTCAACTCTCTAAGTGCTCAGTATCTTTTTTTAGAAAAGTACTTGAATTTTAGCTGACTGAAGAGATATCTGTTTAAATAATGTAGATTAGATTCTAGATTACCTTCAGGAGAATTTTCAGAATGTGTGAGCGACCACTTTTTTAAAAAATTCCTCTCAAATATGAAGTGTATTGAACCTTTAATATAACAAATGGAACAAAATTTTTCACAAAGGAATGTTCCTGTTCAGGACTCCAGCTGGAATATTGTACCTCTCCCAGATATTCCATTCTGTTCTGCCTGTGTTTCCCTCCCTTCTTCAAACATTTGTTAGCATCCCATATCCTCTGAGCATGCTCAGTCCTCATTGAGGCCTGAGTACCTCAGTCCCCTTTAAAGGTTCAGGTTGCTGTTGTTTTGAACTTCATACTAGTTCATGGAAGGTGCCATTTTGGCTATGTAAGGATCTGTGTTTGGAGAGTCGAATTCACTATTAGCATGTAACATACTTAAGTGGTTGCTTTTTCTGCATGTTAGAATAAATGGTGTTCGTAGTTAGTGTATACACCAAAATTCTAACTTGCTTCACCAATTGGGTCCACAGTTGAAGAGGTTTGTTCCTGAAATATAGGTCTCTGGGGTGCTGTGCCAGTTCAATTTAGAACAAGGGCGGGAATCACACAGTACTCCAGATGTTGAACTACAAATCCTAGCAGTGCTAGCCAGCGTAGTCAATACTGAGGAATACTGGGACTTGCAGTCCAACAGTAGTCAGAGGGCCTCATGTTTTCAATGTCTCATGTAGGATGACATTCACGCCGTTGTATGAAATAGGGCTCATTAGAAAAGATGTTAATGCTTGGTTAGGAGGAAAGTGAGGAAAGCATTAGGAAAAGAAGAGGACCATATTGCAGATGGGTTGACTCAATCAAGGAAGCAATGGTCCTGAATTTGCAAGACCTGAGCAGGGCTTTTTAATACCAGGATATCCTGAAGGTCTCTCATTTGTAGGCTGACAATAAGTCAAAGCCACTTGACAGCAATTAACAGCAACTTATGGAGAAATACAGATGCATATACTGCTGCACCATTTCATATGAGTCTCTGGTACCTTCAATGTAAAATAAGAAAATGTGAAATCAGGCTGCTAGGTTACTGAAGACTATTATTATTGCAGGCATGGGAAATACATTTTAAAAAATGGTCCCTTATGTAAAATTCCAAGGAGGTGTATTTGTGTGTATGGTCAACACAGAGAATAATTAAAAAAGGCTTAGCAGCACTGTAGTTCAATGTAGTACAATTTGCTCTTTCTACCATCAGTTCTAAACTAGGTCAGGTAATGATACTTTATTCTAACATACATGAAAGCATCCCTGCTTCCAATCTGCTACAGAGCTTGGAAAAGTTAGTTTTTAGACTACAAGTCTCAGAATCAACCCGAGTAGTATGGCCCAGTACTAGTCTAAAAAATATTATTTCCAAGCTCTGGTCTGTTGCCACCTGCTTCTTGCCCCAGCAGCGCTTTGCTTGGACATTTAATGGCAAACCCATTCCAGCATCACTGCTTTCCTGCCTACTTGCCTGGAATAGGTTCTCTGCTTTCACTGGAAACAGTAGGTTGCTGTTGCAAGACTGTTATAGTTAAAGCATATTACAGTGAGAGATTCTCTGTTTCTTGGAACTTAATTTGCTACCTCTTTCTTTTCAGGATGAGCTGCTGGCAGAATTGGAGGAACTGGAACAAGAAGAACTCAATAGTAAAATGTCCAATGTCCGATTACCAAGTGTACCAGCTACCCCATTGCCTACCCATCCTGGTAAATTATTGTCTTTTCTTAATCTGCTTGTTATTAATATATAGTACAGAAATGGCCAGTTGAAAGAAAGGGAGAACTAACAGCATCTGCATTATTTGGCTTGATTAATTTTGTCTGTATTTTTTTGGACTGTTGATTTACCTAGTCTGGCAGAAGCACCTGCAGTTCTCCTTTCTTAGCATGCTTTGTTTAGCTCTTTCACATGCCAAGACATTCTGTTAAGAAATAAGACAGCATAAATAGTGGTCTTCCTTAATGGGTCATGGCTGGGAAGTAAGGGCACAGGTCATTCGAGAGTGTCCAAAAAGACCTCTGTAGATAATCTCACATATGTGAAAGTGGTCTCCATTTACATGAAACTCTTCAAGATGAAGATTTTGTGGTCTTGAAGCTTGATGTTGCAATCTTTTCTTTCTGGGATATGTGCTGGTGTGTGTTTGAAAATCTCTGGATCTGCATGATGAGCTGTCCATATTAATAGCTTGCCATGACATTTGCATCTCCAGTAGTGTGAAGTTATTGTTTGAACCGTCACTTGTTTATTTAACATATTGCATGCATTCTTCAGCTTCTTTTTAAGACAGCAGTTGCCTGAAGGTGATGTACACTATAAAATTGGAATAGGAAATGTGTTCCTGGTAGATGTTGTTGGATTGCCCTTCCGTATTTGCACCTACTGAGAAATCCTATTTCTGTGCAGGTGTTCTCTGCAGAATTCAACAATGTTGCCTGGCATCTTGTTTCCAGTTACAGATTCACAATCTAGACTTATGGATCCCTAACAGTTTCATATTCGGTCATATTACATATTCACTATTGCAGCACTGTTTCCATGATCATGAATGCTTCTTGAAGGTCTGTTGTTCTGGCAATTGGAGCACAGTGAGGTGACATTTCCAGTGTTCTTCCACCAGTGAGTGAGGCTGTAATATCCAGAAGCAGGACTCCTGTTGTAATTCCTCATTGCACTGCAGATCCCTGGTCGGATGGGACTGGCAACACCCTACTGTGCCCTGATTGCCAGCAGTACACATCTCCATCACTTGTGCTGCCTGCTGGCTATTAAGATAGGTTAGAAGGGGCTGGATCAGGAGACAATACTTAGTTATGCATCTGTAACAGCCAGCAACATTTGTAACTAGATTGGTGATGTGAGCTTTGGGCCATTTCTTTTTAAAGAGTCTATCTGATTGATGGGATTCTGTGGATTGTAGTACAAAAAGTAACTTATTAAAGCTGTGATTATCTGCTTCTCCAAATGGGCTACAAGGATCTAAGGAGCTGTAGTGATCCATGATCCTGCTGTCATCACCAGCAATGGCAGAAATCCCTATATGATGTATCTCTTTATAGACTGGGTACAAGCCTTCCCTCTGCTAGCTTCCTTTTGTGCTCTTTCCTCTTAAAATATCAGGTTCTTTCTCAGCAGACGGAAGCCATAGCTACATGGTATGAGTGTGTATGTGCTCAGAAGATCAGTGCATAATGGTGATACATGACAATGGTGAAGTCATGTTATCATGGTATAATCAACATTAGCTAGAGTTATAGTTCTGGGTACTAATTATTTTGTGCTGAGTATTCTAACTTGACACCAGTGTATGAAGCACAAGATTATACTAGTTGATTTAACAATGTGTCCTAAGATGGAACCATTCTCTCAGTTTATAGACAAGAGCTAGGATGTGCAGAATAACAATACCATAGTAAAATTAGTAAAAAGAAAATTATAGCCCAAATCCTATTGTCAGTCCAAGTGGAGTATATTTGTTGAATCATTATTATTTACCTAAGTGTTGACTCACCATTCAACAATTGATTCAGTGGGTTTACTCCAGTTGGAACTAATCAACACAGTTCAGGTCCATGTGTATGTATTTAGCTGTAGGGCAACACGATGCCCTGTATCCAGATGGATGTTCAATAACTTTATAGAAATAGTAGGGTATTTTTTTGATAAATGCAGTCCTGCATGAACAGCTTTTGAAGATATATATCCTCAAACATAAATTTATCCAGCCGTTCTCTATTGGCCTTAGTCCCCATTTGCCAGACTCTTGTCTTCTGCTGTCCTTTCCATTGGCTACCTTATGCTGCCCTAAGTGATCACACCAGGATGTAATGGCAGATCAGGAACAAGTATTGGAATAGAATACAATGCATGAAAGATAAAAATTGGCAGCAGTCAGGACTGTATGAATCTCTGGAATTGGTACTGGGCACCTGAATCCAAGTCTTAATTTCAGGTCTAACACTGTGGTGTGTGAGCAATATGTATTATATACCTGCTCCTGATGTCACTGCTGAATGTGTCATTTGCTTGGTATTGTTAGAAATTTGATTGGCTGCCTTATGGCCAAGAGTTTGCATTGAATCATCAAATTTATGCCTTGTTATTCCTTAGTGCTTACTAATTATTACTCATCTCTTTCTACAGCATCTTCAAGGAAAAGAGTGGAAGATGACGATGATATGCAGCAATTGGCAGCATGGGCTTCTTAACGCTGGTTCAATGAATGTCATGGAAGGACCTGATGAACAGTGTTTGCTTTATACACAGAATTTGGTTGGGTTTCATAACAGACCAGAATTGGTCCTTGGTGGGTTTTGTAGGGCTTGTGTGATGGATTTTTTTTTTTTTTTTGAAGAGCAAGCATTTCTTATTCAGATGTAGCCTCAACTGACTCTTTTTTTTTTTAAGTGCATATACTGAGAAATCACATGATATTTTTACATTACAAGTGAAAATTGACTGGGTAGTCTGTTTCTATGCAGTATTATCCTTTGACACTGAAGCTCTGTGTGGATATGACCTATGTTGAGTTTAGTTCCATTAAAGCAAATCAGTGCTGAGAGCGGATTCACGCAGCTCTTCCAGGCTGTTGCTGTTCCTTTTAAATCTATACTAGCATTCGCAGAGAACATGCCAGTTGAAAGACTGATTTGCTGTAAGAGAAAGCACAGCAACAGTTCTTATTATAAGATAGAACGGGTTAGGAAAATCTTCTTTCCTGGTTTCAAAATATATTGGGATTGCTGGGAATATGTGGCTCATTGGGATTCACTAATGTCTGCTTGTCCAAGTCCTGCAACCATTTTGCACTATTGGCCTTTTTTTTTTTCACTTTAGAGAGGGTTTTCTCTCCACACAGCTACTTGCTTGCTCGCTCGCTCAGGACCATACATGGAAAAAGTGAAGACTTTTTTGATGCCTTGACAATTAAAAGTGCAATCTTAATCACAGAGTATCTGGATCTTCATCTGCACAGTGCTGGAGCTGATGGGCTTCTCGTGGAAAGGAGCGTTGCTATAAAGAAAAAGAAAACAATGATCTGTTGTCGTTTGCTGTTGTGTGCCTTCAGGTTGTGTCCAGCTTATGGCAACCCTATCACAGAATTTTCTTGGCAAGATGTTTTCAGGGGGGTCTGTGCTTGTCTTCATCTGAGGCTGAGAGAATGTGACTTGTCCAAGGTCACCCAGTGGGTTTCCATAACTGGGCAGGGATTTGAACCCTCGTCTCCCAAAGTCCTAGTCCAGCACTCAAATCAGTGTAACATACTGTCTCCACAGTCACCTGTTGGCCTGCTTAAAGCTCTGTGGGTGTGGCGATACCACCTCTGATGTTTCCACATGTTGTATACCCTGAAACAATTTAGTCCCTGAATATTTAGTCACAGATAACATCAGATCTGCTGGATTCAAAGCCCCTTTGTTTCATGGAAAAGCTTCACAGTTGGGTCCATCAACTGTGGCAACCTTGAGATGAATTAGTTAATTCCCTCCTTACTGGTTTCATGGAGGGGAAGTCCAAAATAACAAGGATCTATTCTCAGGATGTCCCTTCCCCATCACATCATGACCTGGCTGGTGCAACCCAGAAGGGCTTTGGAAATGGCAAATTGTTATCCACTTCATTTTCTTCACCTATACCTCTTCAGGATTGCTCAATATTAAACTTACTGTATCAGGAGCCCAATGTATATGGAAAAACATAACAGACAGATCAGGTATGAAACATTATGCAGTCTAAAATATAGGGTATAATTCAACTTTTTGAAAGCAGTGGCCAAATGCATATGAATTGGCTTAATTCAATTTTAGTCAAAGTGAAGGCAAGGGCAATTTTACTGTTAGCCAGAATCACCCTGCTTCAAGTGGCATGTTGGGGCAGGGAACAGGTTGGCAGGCGCTTCTTGGCCTGTCCTGTTGCACTTATGAAGGAACATAGTATCCTGTTGCCAGTACGGAAGGAAGGTTTAGCTTCCAGTCAAAACATATATGGAACTGTGGGGAGAGTGCCGTCTTGTCATTTGCCACAAGGAGCAAAAAGTCTTGATTTAGCTCTGGATGATTTGTGGTGGAGTAATGAGTGTCATAACCAATTTCCTCAAAAACAGGGATGATAACAAAATTCCTCTTTGAATATTGTTGGACTGTAGTTGCTATTGGCCCAAGCTGCTTGGGCAATGATTGGGAATGATGAGAGTTGTCTGACAACATGTGCAGGGGCACAGGTTCTCTACCCCTGCTGTGAAAAGATAGAGGTCAAGTCAGGGAAGGCAAAGGCTTAAACACTCTTAGTTTGTGATCAGAATGGGTGAAAATAATCTTTTCCTCCATTCCTCATTTCATTTTCTTCATACTGAATCTTTCATATTGAGGCTTTATATTGTTATGCTTCTTGTCGAATCACAACAGCTTTTTAAAGTTGTGATATTTGAAATATCCTTCTGTTCATTCAATTTCTGTTTTTTTTCCTGAATAAAAACACTTTTCTTTTTAACTGGTTAGTTATAGAATTGGAATAATTTATGACTTTATGTAGCATATTTCAGACATGATCATTTCTTTGATTCTGTGCATATAACCAGTTTCCTGAATTTTCAGGAGACCAGATATGGAGGCAAATAAAATATAATAAAAGCAATTTTCTCTATTTGCATTTGATTCAATGATTGATTTAGTATTTGATGTAAAGCACCACAACCGATTCAGACTTTTTTTCAAAAAATATGATATTGATGTTTTTCTTTTTGTAAATTGGCTCATTGGTGGGCTGAGGAACATGACTGTTCTTAGTGGATGCTTAATCACATAAAAGCGTGGATCAGAAATGAGACACTCTTGCCTACACAAAGAAATACTGGGATAAGACTTGTGTGGGACAGATTCAAAGTTTAAGCACCTCACAGTTATAGCTGATAGCAAGTCCCAGTGAGTGTATCTTCCTGGTGCTGTGTGTTTTTTGTATCATGTAGCTCCACCCTTATTTGATATAAATTGCTTTAAATATGTTGTTCATGTATTTATGATCAGGCTGCTAGGCATTTATCTAGTATTTCTTAAAGCTAAGGCAACCTGGTGCCCTAGAAGATGATTTGGACTACAGCTCCCACAAGCCTCTGTTTGTGGGCAGTAGTGAGGGATTATGAGAGTTGTGGTTGAATATAGCTCCGTCCTGACATCTTAGAACATCTTTTGCTTTTGCATGAATATAAATGGAATAAGACAAAGTCCGGACAAAGTCAGAAGGAAAGATATCAGAAACCCAAGGCAGAAATCCTAAACGAAACTGGCAGAGTGTCAAGATTTGCCAGTGTTTCTGCTGGATGTTTAGGACAGTGATAGCCAGTCAGTGGCCATTTGGGTAGGGCTATGCTTGGGTGTGGTCTGGCTGCTGTTGTGCAGCCAGGGAAAAAACAACACGAAACTAGAAAAAAGCATTGTACAAGGAGGTACTGGATACTCTCTTGTGCAACATCAAGAAAGAACTTGTGCTAGCCAGTTATGCAAGTAGAATCACCAAGAAGATCTGGCCAAAGTGCCCTAACGCCAAAACAAAAATCTGTTCATTAGAAGTTCTAAAACCACTACTGAGTAGACCCCCATGGGAGGCAATGGGACTTACTTCTGTGAAACCATGTGTAGGAAAGCACTGTAGTTTAGCAGAACGATTGTGTGCAAAAAAAGAGAGAGATAAGACTGGCTATTAGTTCTGCAGAAAGCTTTGCTTCCTGGAAGGCAGGAGTCAGGAACATTTAGCCCTCCAGACATCTTACTATGCCTTACTATTGACCATGCTGAGTGGAGCTGATGGGAATTGTAGAACAAACAAGAAAGATGGGAGGGAAATTTTTTTCACCCCTGATTTAGAGCTATAAGCCAGTATTTTTGGTACAGGATAATGAACAATTCATGATGACCACTGAATGCTTGGGAGATTATATCACACTTGGGAAATTGTTGTGTAAGAATAGGGATTACCCCTAAGTTTTTGTTTTGTGGAGACAATATTTGAAATAATGTAGAAGAGTTCAAATGGGTAAGACTCATGATTTAATATAACAGTTCCAACACACCTGAATGGACTAGTTGCCAGAATGAAGAAGATGTGTTGCAGAGAAGCATGGTAGACTCATGAACCAAACATAAACTTTTGGAATATGCATTTTCTACTTTTGCTTGTGTGTGGTTACATGTGATTACTTTCATAATCATTTTATATTTTCTATACTTTTATAGACATAAATGATGCTCAATAGATCAAAAGTTCTGCCACATGTGTTCTCTCCCCTCCCCCTCTCCTTGAGCTCTGAAGCTTTTATCTCAGTCTTCATGTATTAGTGGACCTGTATAGGATTCATTGGGCTAATGAACACATGTAATGTTTCTGCATGGTGTATGAAATATATCAAACTTTGCTTCTGATGGAAGCCACTCTAAAGGTTTCTCAAACTGTTTGGAAAGATGATGGGGTAGCAGTGGGTCAAGAGCTCCATGTGTGTGCAGGTGTTAAAATCATCTTTCAGTGCAACTTTCAGCCAAGCTATGTCTTGCTCATGAGTTTATCTAAGGGTGTAGGTAACAAGACAGTGTAAGATGTTGATACCCCTTGTAAAATTATTTTTCCTAAACTTATGGTCAGAACAAAGCCAACACATATTGTTGCCTAAGGCAAAGGACGTGACAGTAACAAACCCTCCATCCCAAACAGAAGGCTGGACAGTAAGTAAGCAGTAAGTTTAGCAACACTGATGGGATAACATGTTCCATTACGCTACAGGGTAGCAAGTTTATTAAGGGACTCTCACATGGCACACAGAGTTCCAACACCCCCCTCTCCCCAATTTGCTGCATGAAACAACTGCCTCTTTACACCAATGGCAGGACCAGCTTTGATGATACAATCATTCTGAACGAAAAACCTATTTGCACAAACTGTCTGGTGTAATTAACACAGAATTAATGCACATTTTGACTTGCTCTTTTCTCTGAGCCTCCCCTGTGATTTTTTTTTAATAGTGTCAATGAATTTTGACCAGACTCTTCCAACTGTAAAGAATAGAATTTCAAGACTTGTGGGAATTATTTTTGTATATCATGTATAATTTGTCTTTGAATTACCTGTAAAAAGTTAATAAAGAATTTCAAAATCTACTTGGAAATTCTGTTTAAACACATGAAAGCAAAACAGAAATCAGTTGAGCATCAGGATCAAAGCTGGGTACCCACTAATTCATCTAAAGTGAGCACATCAAATAAGTCTTTTTTTAAAAAAAACTTTAATCCTATTGCAATGCAACCCTAAAAAAAAAAAAAGCCCTTTTATCTGTTTCTCTTCACTATGCACATTATACAGTTTATAGCTTGGTTGGGAATATTTATTTTGGTCCAAAAATCAAGTTCCAGTTTGGGAAGGCTTGAAAGGTACACATTCCAGAAGTAAGTGAAACAGGGCATGTGTTGGGATGAAATTTAAGCCAGATGTGACATTTAACAGTTGGGATAGTTTCTCAGCTCATATACAAAGAACAGCTTAGTTCTGTGTACATCTACTCAGAAGTAAGCCACAGTGAAAAAGCTTCTTAACTGAAAATATTTAATTTTATGCAAGAGCTTCATATGGTTTTTAAAGAGCCTGTTATTTCCAGTCACTGATTGGAGATAAACAGCAGAATAGCTCATGGCTAGGTAGAAATCTCTGGTGGCCAGAAGCTCTCCATTCCCAGTTTATAGTAGGAGCGTATAGGTTGAATCCAGATTCAGCCATGCTTACCATAGACCAATGAAACTTGACAGGATTTCGGTCAATCAGAACTATTTTAAGTTTCATTATTTACAGGGAATCTAAGTATGATTAAATCTGGATCCAATATTGCACATATTGTTTTAAAATCACTCTTTAACGAAATCAGCCAAACCTTTTGTTACAAACATATATTCTTGATTTTGCAATGCATGCTATTTCTTCAAGATACAAAAAGTTATATGGCCACACAAGCTAACTGGCATGGATAAAAGAGAGGAAGTACTGATTCGTGCAACAGAGACAGGGCTTTCTCTATTGAAATGATGCTACATTGCAGTGTTGGTGGCATTTCAGGACTGATAAAATGGCACTCCATCATTTCTTCCTTTCCTTCCTGATACTAGGAAAAACAATATCTGGTACATCCATTTGTGAAGATAAATATATCATAATTTTTAAATTTTTAAGTTAGTTATTTCTTCCTACATGTTTAAGTGGCATAAACTGGTTTGTTCACTTCTGCTTGTTCATACTTTCAGCTCAATTCCAGTTGCAGTAAACATGAAGGAACTTCCTTCTACTTGACATATACTTCAAAAGTGAATGAAAAACATTAAAATAGATGACTCATCAAAGCTATCTGGATCATAGCTACCTTTCTGGTGGGTGCAAGCATAGCAAAAGCAGAAGCAGTATTACTATCAAATAGGAACTGCATCAGATTGTTTTTCTTTAATAAGTCAGGTGTTCTTTTGTGTTGGGTATACTCCAAGATTGCAGCACTCTTTAAATCTATCTGCATTAACTTCCAAGTACTAACACGTTGGCCTGTAAATCTGCAGAACCACTAGACAAAAAAATCCGATGAGTCTGGCAGAAATTCTAGTAGCCTAGTCCTAAATCCAATCATTCAAAGGCTTGCTTTGCTTCCAAAATGGCTTGGCATTTAATACTAGTGGAGGGACTCTCCTGCTCCTTTGAACTGAAGCAACAGAAATATAGGTGTAAAAACGTGCTAATTGAAGCAATTATTTATTTTATTCATATACATAATTTATAAAGCTTTCCATACCAAAGATTTTGAAGTCGTGCATAATAAATTACAGTAATACAATAGATTGAGTTCTGGGTTATGGCTCTGAAGACTAGGGTTCAAATACCCACTTAGCCATGTCGAGTCACACTCTCTCAGCCGCAGAGCAAGGCAAAGGCAAAGCCCCTTTGAACAAATCTTGCCAAGAAAATCCCCTGATTGATTTTGCCCTAAGGTTGCCATAAATTGGGAACGACTTGAAGGCACGCAACAGCAATAAATGCATGGCACTTTCCTAGAAAAGTGTTTAGTGGCTACACGTAGTGCAAAATGCAGCAGCTGGACTGTTGTCACATGTTCCTATTGGGAATCATATAACAATGGTCTTACAGGAATGGCAGTGGCTTTCAATTTACTTCCAAGCAAAATTCAAGGTGCTGGTTTTGACCTGCAAAGCCCTAAACAACTTGGAACCAGGAAATCTGAAAGACCACCTCCTCCCATATGATCCAGGCCAAAAGCTGAAATCCTACATCCTTGTGTCCCATCACCTCACAAAGCTTGACTGATGGATACACGTGACAGGGTTTTTTTTGCAGCAGCTCCCAGACTATGGCACTTCTCTCCAAGGGAGGTCAAGCTGGTTCTGTTCCCTTGATTATTGACAGACAGCTCAGATAGTGCTGTTTCACATGTTCTTTGGCCCTTGAAATTGCTCAGTATGGTTTTAAATTATTTTTAAAGAGTGCATGTAATCCAGCTCTAAGTCTGTTTATGAGCGTTGGCTGGAATTTGTTAGAAGTACCACCTCACTTCACACTGAAGAGTCAAGAATGCCTTAGAGCGGGCAGTAGTAATAGGGTTAGAGTGAGTGACCCACAATGTCCTACCTTCTGGTCGACCTATCCTGACCCCTCTGTGATGTAAATTGATACTCTTGGGGATTTTATTTTTGCACCTCTTCTTCCTCCCCACCTAGCTCTAGACTAGACTATATCAGGACCATGAGAAACTTTCCTCTCTCAGAATGGAGTTCCTATAATAAAATCTTTAGTTTGTTTGTTTCTCCAAGCCATTGGTGTCTTTGCTTCTTAATCAGGATCTCTAGCTGCTACACATACCCTCTATCAGAATTCACTTGGGGACTAATGCCTGAGGGAAATAGAATTAAGCAGTTTCACAATGTCCGTACTTAGCGACAGGCCATTGTTACATTACCATCTAGAGGAGCCAGTGGTGTGCTGATGTACTTGGAACTAAAACATCTAGGGCACAGCACTCTAAAAAATTGCTTCAGAGGCTCTGATTGTTACTTCAAAATAAACAAAACACTGTAAGTAAGTAGCTGTACGAAAACTAGAGGCACATTCCTGGCCTCTAGATGGAGCTCTGAACTCAACTATTCAAGGGGCTTGAAACTGCTGTTTTGTAATATATTTTTTCTAATATCAGGGAACCAGCACAACCAGAATTCTCTTCTCTATTAAACACTTATACACTTTCATGTCTAAAGTATGGTACTAAACTGCATGCAATAACACCACCTCTTTAGACAGATAACCAACTTGCAGCACACCCAAAACAAGCAGTTGGAATCTTTCACACATCCACGGAAAGGTTGTCCTTGGACTGCCAAGTCCTAGAATCCTTAGCCAGTATAGACAGTGCCCATGCTGTCTAGGGCCTTCTGGAGTGCGTAGTCCAGAAAGTGATTTGTCTGAGCTCTGCACCACTTAGAAAAGCTGACAGCATTGACAGTGTTTTAGCACAAACCCTTCCTTGCTTGCATCTCTAACTTCTGTTGTTTTGCTTATGCCATAGGTTGGAGCAGAAGCAGGGTTAATGTGGTCCTTCAGGTGTTGTCAGATTGCATCTCTCGCCAAGCCTATTCAGTGTAGCCAACAGTGAGGATGATGGGAGTTGGAGTCCCTTGACCTCTGCAGAGCCATACATTCCTCATCCCTGGATGAGAGTCCAGGAAAGAAGCCTCAGGTCATAGGAAGCTCTGAGGCAGGATGCTAAACTATTCTGCCAGACTGTCTGCACAGGATCTGACTACAGGTCATTCATAATCCCATACACTTGTGTCATACAGACTTATTTTAGCTTCTACTTCAGCTGCTGAAGAAGTATCTGGATAAGATGTACTCTTTTACATATGGAAATAGAATACCAGTGTTTAAATATGTAACAGCATTTGTGTATTGATTTTTACGATACTTACCTATACCTCAAATACAAGAGATCTGACCCAGGCAAAGATAAGCAACTTTAAAATCAGTCACATATATATGTAAATTTTCCATTGAAATCAGCAGTATGTTAAATACGCTTACATGTAGCTGAACTTTGTTCAAGATTTTCGTCTCAACCCTACTGAATTTTCTGAATCATATGCTCCATGGAGATGTAATAAGTGAAGTGTTAATGATGTACAATGAGTTTGTAGTGCATGCATATTTATAAACACATAAGCTGTGCATGCACAAATCAATGATTCCTATAACAGCAGAGTTCTGGGTGGCTATCTTTGTGCAATGAAAAACAGTGTCACTCACACCTAAGAAGCAGGTCTCAGCTCAGACGAGTCACAAGATTTCCATAAGGGAAAAATCAAATCAAAACCATCCCAGATAGAAAAAAATTACAGATGTTCTCAGATTATGATTATAAAGGAAAGACAGCATATCGAGCAGCGACAGAGCTTGAATGTAAAACTATAAATTACCTACCTATAACATGAGGTTCTTTCTCACCTCAGAAGTATGGGATGGCAAGTAACAGTGATGTATTTAAGTCTTTTATTCCAAGTCTCAAGTCTCAAGTCAAGACTGAAGATAATTCAAGTCAAGTTTCAGGTTTGGGAACCAACTTTAATAGAAAAAAAAGGAAGTGCTGGTAGGGTGGAGTGGGGCTAGAAAATTCAATAACTAGAAAATTATAGCCCCATCCTGTCCTGGAGCTTTAGGCAGGCAGAAGAGGGGGAGAGGGGAGGAGGAGGAAGAGGACAAACCAGTAAAGCAGCAACTACAAACTCTCCAGGAAAGAGAAATCCAGGGATGTGGAGGGTGGACTATACTGCTTGCTTTCGAGGAAGCCACTGGGATAGGCACCCTGACTCTGCCAGCCATGAGGAAGTGGGCTGTAGCTTCCTCTCAGAGGTGACCTTCCCCAATCTCCCCTCACCCCTTCCATGCCAAGACCACTCCATGTCCAAACTCACCCCCCCAAAAAAAAGGGAAAAAAAAGAAAGAAAGAAAAGAAAAAAAAAGAGCAATATAGATTTGAAACTTAAAAAGTTCTTGTATTGTCAGAAATCCTATCAAAGCATATTTAATTTTAGCTTTCCCATCAATCTTCAAATTTGGCATCAGTAAAGATACAGCTATAGCATTCCTGTGCTATAAAAGCTCTTGATAAATCATTTGATTACCATGTGAGTTTCTTTTGTCTTCCATTCCCTTAGCCTCCAGGAATATGAGAACATATTTCTCCTCAAACTACTGTACTGCATTGGTTGCAAAGTATGTTGTCCTGAATACAGACTAAGTCTGTAATTTCATACACAAATCACTGGGAATTAAACCTCACTGAACTCAATGGACTTACTTTTGACATGAAATACATCAGACTATGCTATAAATTAACTGAACTGAGGTCCCATTACAAGCTACTCATAACTTCTCATAGATTTAAACTGGAACTAAAGGCAATGAACTTCATCTGAATCTAATCCATTGTTATGTGGGGTCATGAGATGTCATCAGTGATATAGGGGTCAGTGTGGACTCCTAAATTCTAGTTTTGTATTGTATGAAGTTCACCTTATGGCACAAAGGCAGAAATCAGGAAATTTCCCCATGAGGAAGTGATGAGAATGAGAGCCACATCAAATTGCAGGTTCACTAAACTTTAGTAGTCCAAATAAGATTTGGGATTGCTCTTTTCTGAGAGGGTCCTATAAAGTCTATTGTCTGATAGAAAGCACAACTGCTCAGCACTTCTAAAAATGAACAACCACCACACTAGCCTTCCTCTCCCCCATCTTTTATGGCAGCATCCTGCTCTGAGGAGCTTGAAAGTCTAACCTTGCCATGTATAGAAACTGCAATTTTAACACTGAATGTTTGGCAAAGGTTCAAATCAAGTCAAATGTTCTGTTGTGCTGACTATTACACAAGCAGGAAGTTTTTACATAGATGGGGAAAACATTTTGGGCCCTTTGAAGATATGAGAAGGAGAAAATCAACATCAGGAAATACTTGAATACAAGATTGCTGGCAGATAGAATAAATAATATTTAAGATACAACAACAAGGTGCACTAATCAATTCCATCTAATTATACTTAGTTCCACTGGCAGGCATTTAACTAGAATACAATTGCCAATTTCCAGAAATGTAGTGGAAAGAAATTCTAGTAATATAGAGTAATAGTTACAGTGTTATGTGATAAGCAATCTGTAGCGAATGAGTGGTCTGCACTTTTAAATCCCTTTACCAATGACGTGCATAGGCTCATGATAATATGGGTAAAAATTCCACATGACTGATGCTGATTTCCTCTTTCCTGCATCTTCAAAGTGCCCCAAATTTGTGTTACCTCTGTCTAGAGAAATACATTTATGCTTGTGTGGAATTCAGCAAAACAGACCATGAAGTTGGGTATAGCCATCTCTATGACTGCAGCTACTGGAGGGACCAAAATGTAGCCCAAAACAACATGGATGAATCTGTCAGTCTGCGTTTGTTCTTAGAATTTGATTATGTGTCCAAAAAAGCAAGATATTCCTCCTAATACACTTCAGTGAATGCAGAATTAGCACTTGCTTGTTCCAAACATTTGATCATTGACATTGACTAGAATTCCATGTAAGCATGTCTGTACAACACCACAAACCATTAAGAAGCAAGTTAACTATATAAATCTGTCAAAGTGGGCCTTGGGATTACAAAAGTTTATACTATAATAAGTGCATTTAAGGTGCTACAAACTTATTTCTAGTGAACTGCATAAAGCAGTCTTGATATTTTTTTCTGTGACTCATGATTCAGAACTAAAAAAAAAAAAATAGGCCTGTCAGAAAAGGAAGCAAACATTTTATATAAAGGTTTCCAGACTCAAGTTCAGAACTAAGTCGTTCTGATTTACAATATGGAAATATATAGAAAGTGCTACACTTTGAAAAAGTATTGATAATACTGTAACATTAAGCCATAATTTAACTCCAACAATGCACCAGTGTTTTGACTATAAATGTTTCCTTTCTTTGGATAATTGTTCTGGGAAGCAAATAAAGGCACCATTTAATGCATGTCTGCAAAGGTAATGCACAATTGATTTCCTTGTTCTTTCAAACAGTAATGCTTCTTTAGGGCTTCTCTTCCTTTTTTTCTACAGCTTCTTTAAAGTTTCCCAGACTTAGTAGACGTATATCCTTTGGGGTGCTCATTTTCCAGTAAATCTGCAACAACAATAATAAAAAATAAGTTTTTTAAAAAATCCATACACTATTCCTCTTTCCTATCTCTACCCATATACTTTTGAGGCATATAGTTACTTTAAGGGAACAAGAGGGAAGATTGGTGATCTCTAGCAAGGCAGAGATCTCCAGCAAGTTGTTGATCTCTAGCAAGGCGGCTTCACAAGTCTTTTCCCAGTCGTCCTCCTTTTTCTCCAACTGACCAAAAGCAGCAAAACAGTATTAACAGTTTCTAGCAGGAGCTCACTCTAGTTTGGCCTTCCCTGCCATGGTCCTCTGCCCCCTGTGTTGGACTACAAAACCTTTCACCCCAACAATACAGCTTAGTTTTACGTGGTGTCCCAGCCAGATACATTGGACAACTCTCTTGACCTCGAAATATGACCAAAGACTGCTGGCTGGAGGTGAATGGAGTTGCAGTCCAGTATCTTTGGAAGAAAGTGTGACAGGCCCTTAATTCTTCTGGATTGATGTGGCCCTCGCCAATCTGATAAGGCACTCTATCTTTACCACAAGTTCTGACCCCCTCCCCAATAACACCACCTTTGTGTAAAAGGGGACAAGGTTTCCAATATTTAGAACCACTTAATAATTTTATGGTGGTGTGTGTGATAGATGATGCTTCTGAAATTGAGGAGCAACTGATTGTGCCAAGAACTGAGCCAGTGAGTGAGCAAATCAACTTGCAAACATCCCCTGCACTGGAAGGTCAAGCAGAGACAGAGTAGCCCTGGCCAGCTCATGATGGAGAGGGAACCAGCAGTGATTCAGAAGAGTTGCAGCCACCTTTGCCCATCAGCCCTCAATCATGCAGAAGGCTGAAACAGACTGCTTAGAGGGAGGCTGCATGGACTAGGTTGAGGAAACAATAACAAGCAGCACCTGTTCACAGCGCCTATTTAAGTATGCTGGCATGGCTGCTCTTTGCTTGCAGCAAATTACTAGCAAGCTCTCATGACCTTTGTGTCTCCTGCTCCTTGAAACCCTCCAGATGGATCTTTGCCTCCTAAACCTTAGTACTGGATCTTGACCTGGCTCGGCTTGTGTTTTGTTTGTGTTTGGTGTATTCAGACTCTCCCTGCAAGTATTCCCGACCTCCCTCCTCCCTTCCTGGCTGAGGCTCAGTAGGGAGAGAATCTTGACAGTGTGTTTTATACAACTCCAGCCATTTAGTGTTTACGAAGATAAATTGTAACATTTATTAAGATAACAAGAATAAGGTGGCCTATTAGGATTCATATGCAGTTCAATGTTGATATGTTTGTTCAGTGCACTCTTTAGACAGTATTAATAATTAACTCATTGCTTAGAAACAGCTCAATCATGTCTTTAGACTTTCATAAAAGATACAATTATCATATAATAGCACTTTGTCTAGACTCCCACCAAGGGTCAATCCTCAATCTAAGTCACATTCTCTGACCAGATCTTACTAGGGCTTAATTATTCTTTTGCCTCTCACTAGGTTTCCATTGAGAACTAAGCCTCCCCAAACAGGCACACTCTCTGATTGACTTAGGGAATCTTACTCCCTCGTTCCTTGCTAGGATCTCACTGAAGGAGTCAAAATACTCATAGGTGCTTGGCTTTATATAACTTTTTCTCTCAGCTACAAGCTCCTCCCATACTCTGCTGAGCTGGGTTTCTCTCCTGAGGAGTTATTCTGGTTGTCTAGTAACCTGCTTCAAGGCTGCACTAGTACTTCACATAGCCATACCCCCAGAATTTCCTCACAGAAAGATACTCTTAGTTCTTATTTGAGAAGAAAATCTTGAAGTGTATGACTAATTCAGAGTGAAGACATGGAGCTTATGACCATGCCACACATTGAACCCTTCTTCTATAGAGATGCCTGTGACAGAGCCTGGGAGTGTAGCTAGCAGGGCAGCCTAGTAAGAGAGGGTGATCTAATGTGATTAGATCTCTGACTGAAAGACCCAGCCCTAGCCAGAGGGAGGGGCTGTGTGGGAGACACATCAGATACTGGGAGTGTGGGTTAGAACCTGTTACTCCTTCAGTGAGTTTAATAGAATCAGACTATCCAGGAAACCAAAAAGGTTTTCTGGGAGAGGGTTAGCTTCTCAGAGGCCTGGTGTGGGGCAGAGAAGTAACCAAGCCACCTCTTAAAGGGGTCAGAGAGTGGAACCCTTAGAGGGGAAACAGACCTTTGTGCTGGGAGAGCCAAAGGAGTCTGTGAGTGAAAGCGCTGTTGAGGAAACACTGAGGTGTTTTAAATTAAAATAGTTAAATACCTGTGAGAAAGTGTTATTTTGTTTGAAGCTTATGAATCCTCAATACCTTTCCTCTTGTTGATACCGTTAATAAAGATTTTATTCTATTTTTCTATAAGTACAGTCTGAATATAGTGTTTTCTTATTCTTTTTCAACATCACACTACCACAAGTTATCCATTCCCTTTTGGAGTAAGCTTTAAGTTTTGCCCTTTCATCCACAAAGGTTGTAGGTTTTAGGGAAAGCAGGAGTGTGATTAAGTGTGGGGAAGGAGCCAAGGTATGACAATAATATTAAAAGGAGTGCTACTTCTCCAGTGAGGGGAAAAAGAAAGCAGGTCTGGTTCATCTGTGCCCTAGGTTAGCCCCAGCCTTCCTTTCCTCTTATACCCACTCTCCACACAACCTAAACACACACCCAACACACTCTCTGTGATAACGCCCACAGTCGTCCTGCTGGAATGAATGAATGAATGAATGAATGAATGAATGAATGAAATGAAATGGATTTTTTTTAAAAAAGCCTTCTAAGAGCTATATTCTTGTCTTTTCAAAATAAAGGGTCAGTTTCTAGTTTTAAACTTTTACAACAAAGAGCTTAGGTATTCATGTTAAATATGACATCCTTATTTCTGAATAATCATTGGTTTATACTTAATACATTTTAAGAATCTATGTAAACACTGATCTGTATCTGAAGTAAATCAGAAATGGTGGTGCAGTTTACACAAACAATTTTTGTTATATATTGTTATGTTATAAGCTGACCATGGTTTCTAAAGAGCCTATCATAATTTAAGCTGATTATGAACAGGCAGTTATCAACAGGATCACACAACGCTGTGATAGATTCTGTGAAGAAATATGGATGCCTTTTTCGCTAGAAAAACCAGCAGGTCCTAGTTCCAAATAGCGAGAAGGTCATTTGTAGCATTTCAGTAATTATTTTTAATTTAGCCAAAAGAAACATACTTTTGTAGAGCATTTGTTTGACATTAATTTATGCCAAAGAAGTCTGGAATTTACATAAAGGAAGCTTGAACATGCAGTCTGTAACACATGCATTGATTAAGATTTTCAAATTCAGTAATAATGCACTTGGAGGTACACCCAAGGGGAAGGCAGCCTATCCTGTTCTACTGCTTAGCACAGTACTCCTATTGTTCCTGAGCCAGTGTTAGTGATACTGTATTTTGTCCCCAATGCCAGCTTTATTGCTTGTTGTCTGAATATAGCTTTGCCTTGTTTTTAAATGTAAGGCGTGCTCCAAAGCTGGGAAAACTACACAGCTTTCAAAGAATGAGTACAAAGCTGGCCTATAAGACAACCTTTCTTTTCCAACACATTTGGTGTACTCCAGATGAGTTGGATTACAAGTCCCATAATCCTTCAAGCCGCATGGGGACACCAGGTTAGAGAAGGTTGAACTAGGAGGTAAAAGAACATTCTACCTATGTCCAAAGAACTGAGAAGATCTTCACAGTGCCCAACACAGCCTGATGCAAGTTGGCTAGGATACCTGAGAAAGCATTTTAAAAGAATGTGCCTCAGTAGAGGAAGTTCTCGCCTTTTGACTCCCCATTATCTGATGACTTGTTCTTTTAATGCTTCCAAATTAAGGATAACTTCCATTAATTTGATGGGGGTTCCACTCTTTCATCAGTTCTTCTTGCCTATGGAGGCTTGTTTGGGAATGTTCTTGCACATATGCTGCTTGCAAAGTGAGCTGAGAGGGGAAAAAAGGGTGCCAATTCAGCTGACAGACTTTGCAAGCAGTGTACATGCAGTTGCTCCTAAGTGAGCCTCTGTAATTCCTTCATGTCCCTACAGTACATAGGTTCCGCTTTTCAACCAGTTCCATTTTCTGACAGTGCTCTAGTACCTAAACTCTCAGATAAGCGGGGAAAGCCTATAATGGGAACCTTTTTTTAGAATATATTTACAAGTCTCCTTTACTTGTTATTTTTAGTCACTTGTTAGAGGCCATTTCCACACTAGATTGTTATAGTGCTATTATTCCACTTGCAACATCCTATGGAATCCTGGCGTTTGCAGTTTGGGGAGGGGCTTTGAGTACAGAAATGGCCTAAGACAGTTGTTTAGGAAAGCTATTTGTTATCCAGCATATCCAGGTTTGTGTTTTATGTTTTTTTAACCATTATTTTGTAAAATTTCATAACCTCTTATTATAACTAATGCATTTTTTTGAATCTGTGTGTTAACCAGTAATGAGAATAAAAATGGGTTAAGAAGAACTCCAGAAGGATGGTAAATGTGAATCAGCATAAGCAAATCTAAAGTGATGTATGCTGGAGCAACTCACCCTTCTCAGCTCTACATATTGATGGGATCTGAGGTCGCAGTAACTGACCAAGAAAGGAATCTCAATGTTGTGAGAGATAACTGAATAGAAAGGTCAACACTGTAAAAAAGGCAAAATTTGAAAGAGAACTGAAAACAAATGTGTCAATATCATAATGCCTTTTCATAGTATTCCATTTCTGGAATACTGTCTTCAATTCTGATTATTGCACTAGGAAAAAAGATATCGTAGAGCTAGAGAAAGCTAAAAAAAATGCCAACCAAAATGATCAAGGAATAGAGAAACTGTTACAATTTTTGTGGATGCTTCAGTTGGAAAAAAGCAAATAATGGGAGACATGACAGTGGTTTATAAATTTAGCATTGCGTGGAGAAAGTAGACAGGCAGGAGCTTTTCTCCCCCTCTTAGTAATAGCAGAACCCAGAAATACTAGAATCCATTGAATCTAAATGGTAGAAAATTCAGGACAGATAAAAAGAAGTACTTCTTCACATAATGCATAAACTGTGGAGTTTACTGCCACAAAATACAGTTAAAGCTGCCAACATGGATGGCTTTAAAGGGGGACAGAATAAATTTATGGAGGACAGGGCCATTAATGATACTAGTCAAATGGCTATATATTTCTCCAGTATCAAAAACAGTATACCTCTGTTTATCAGCTGCTGGAGAGCATGAAATGGAGGGAGCAGATGGACTTGTGTCTTGCAAATAGGATTCCCATACACAGCTGATTGGATCAACAGAATGTCTGACTAGATAGGCCTTTGGCAAGATCCAACATAGTTCTTAAGCTATGTCTTAAGCATGCCTTTTAAAAAAGAAAAGAAAAAGAAATAATGTAGTCCATAAATCAGTTTATGTAAGCTAAGTTTGCAGACTTGGTGAATTCCAGTACTTTCTCCTATTGTTCTAAGAACTTACTTGCATTCTGTAACATGAACAAATTGAAGTCTTGCTAGTTGTCAAAAGATCACTTCCTCCTTTGCTCAGTGAAGCACCCTGTCAGGAGAATTCTGCTCACTGGATCATACCCAATATATATTTTAAAGAAATATTAAGACTTCACTTACCACAGCAATCGCTCAAATGTTGAGTAAAAATTAATGAGTAAGTTGGGTTTGCACTCTATAAACTTTAAACGGAGCATATTCTTTGACAGGAGACAGAAAGACAAATTGCCACAATGACCAAAGATTTATTTGCACCAGACGGTTTTATACAGTTCTACAGAGATCTTTGTTGTTATCCCCCAAAATACAAAGTGAGCATTGAAAACTCCAAACAGATGGAGACTCTGTGTTAACAGCATTAAAACAAAGAAGTAGGTGGCACAGAGATGAACAAAAGCAGCATTCTTTCCACTAGAAGAACAGACAAAAGGCACTTTCAGCAAACAACTGCTTTGCAGAATGATTTTTGAAGATTCCATAAAGCTGACCCACACCATTATAGCAAATATCTGTATGTATCAAACAAAATACAAAGAGGTACTGCTGTGCAAACTTCTCCTAGTCCTTCTCTCAGTCCAATAGTTCACCTCAAAAAAGAGCCAATGAACTTGGCATGAGAAGCCTTTTTTATTATTATCATTATAAAGTGCATCACCGGACTTCATACAATTTGTAAAATAAGCTACAGAACTAATTGTAGCAAATTCTTGTGTTTTAATATTCTAAACACACACATACACACATAAATTGCAACTAGACTTAACCAAGTTAATTAACTGTGCAGAGGTATGGCTTAACAACACAAACTTCCTATATATAAGATATGTATTTGAAAGAGCGCATTTACGCATTAGCAACAGAGAGGTAGTGGTTTTATATAAGGCAAGTTGTTGATTCTGTGATTATGTGGCAAAAATGTAATGGAATCTAAAGAAAAAAAATATTTTATCAACTTTTACATTATTTTCAAGTGAAGGTGAACATCTACAGTGTGTTCGAGTTCCAAAGTTTATTCCTCCAAGATTATCTCCCCTCTGTCATAAAAACCTCTTAATCATACTCCCATTCTTGAAATATTATTTTGGTACTGCAAGCTTTCCTAGTTTATTGCATTAAAATTTACATGTTCATTAGTTATACTTAACATTTTAAAAAACACAACAGGTCATATCCTTCCTCTAAGCCCAGAATGCAGAGTTCCCCTAGCATATTATATGCCTATTCAAAGATCCTGAAAAATGAGATCCCAAAAGCTGCTCATAGAAAATGTGCCACGTATTAGTAGCAAACATGATATACAACATGCCAAAACATAAAAAAACATAATTGGTATCTACACATGTGACATATAGTGTTTACACAGTGATAAATTATGACTGATGCACATGACTTAGGATTCTAGGCAGAACTTGACCTGCTCCTAACCAGAGCTTTTAATATATTAATATATACATCTATATAGGCTAGATAACAGCTGAATCAACACAGCACTGATTATCCTTCCTATGACGAAGGGTTGTCCAAGATCAATTTATGTAAACATTCAAGCTTGTGCCTCCATGTCTTCTGCTTTATAGTATTCTGTTTTTGTTCAACATGTTCTGGATATTGTGATTTATTTATTTTTACACTACTGTAAAGGCAGTTGGTGGTGTTCACATCTTATCAATCAGCTGTATATGCTACTTCGGCAACTTCAATTTCTGGTACAGGGTTTACAGGCAATGAACCACTCCAAATTGTCTCCTGATTCTCCTTTTCAGAACTGCAAGAATAGATAAATAAGTTTGTCATGTAATGGCTGTTCAACTGGATGGCTAAAATCTTTCTCATGGTTCTGATCTGCGCAGCACTGGGAAACTTGGTTTAATCCCATTTACTCCAAGTATTTAATCACTTCTCCCTGCAGTATGACACACCTATTTTCAGGCTGGTATGTAACTTCTTCAGCAGATTTTCTGAGCACACATGTATTCTAGTTTTAATCTCCATTTGGTGCAAGAGTCTTTTGTAGAAGAGAAAAGGATAAGAAAACACATGTTCATATTTACCATCAACCTTATAGAATTACCAAAGTAAGTCACAACTCTCTGGAAAATACCTACCAGCTAGAATCCTTGCAAACAAAGACTCTTTGAAATGACTGGGAATTTCTGCAGTAGAATATTCTATAGAATTGTGCCTTAAGTCTGCAAGGGTAATGCATTTCAGAGACTTTAAAATAAAACTACTAGATTTTTAAATTACCGGTTGTCTTCTTCCAAGGCTCCTTGATCTGCCTCTATTGCAGTTGATTCTACTTCTCCACTGCTCTCACTTTCCTGTCCTGGAAAAGCATGAGACTTCACTTCCCCTAAATTTAAATCCCTAGAAAAAGTCAAAACATATTCAAGACAATCTGAGTAAGTTAGCAAATACATGCAAAAATCCCTTTGTAAGACTTCCTTTAGTACACTGTGCAACTGATTTGATTGTGTAATAAGAACAAGATTCTGACCAGTTTGTATCAGTCTTAGATTGGGTCAATTAGACCAATTCAATTCTAAAGTAGAAACGCACAGTATGAAGCATTTACGACCAATCCTAAAACCTAATCACAATGTCTACAGGGAAGAATTATATGAGGTCATTGAAATTATGTAGTCCTTTACCTCTAGCATCTTTATTAATAGCAGGTCATAAAAGAGTGGTGGTAAGTTGTAGGCATCTGTTGATTGTTACGTAAGTTAGTGTTACTGAGTCTTCTTAATTTTGTCTTGTTGAATAGCCTAGCTTAGACATCTATTTGCCTTTCTTGTTATTTTGTTAATTTTCCTCTTTAATGAGTCTGTGAGTGTTTTAGCTAGTGATAGTTATTCCTTTCCTATCATCACAAGTTGTTGTTGTTAGTACTTAGGTGTTAGACTGGAGGCAGACAAAAAAGGCAGAACATTGACTGGCACCATTTTGAGGTGGGAGCAGATCTTAGGATTGCTGTTTCCCTGTAGGGAGCAAATAAGCAGGGACAAACTGCCATGGCATTACAACATCAGGAGCCTGTTTTAGCACCTTAAGAAGCAGCACCAAGCAGTATTACTCAGGATAGAGGCTGAAAAGTCCCAGCAGCAAGGGGAAGTCAGAAACAAGGAGAGATTAATTCTCTGGTGGCACCAGCTTTCAGTCCCTCCTTCTCCAACAGGCTTAGGCTGGCAACTCTGGAACAGGTAGAATGGGAGAACCATGGGGCCAAGAAAGAGTGTTTCTAACACCAGCACAAATCACTAGATGTCTTAGGAGGGAACAGGGGATCTCATCAGTCCAGACTGCTTGTAGAGCATGCTGTGATCATGGGCTTACTTCCTTGTGCTGAATCAATGAATCTCATCAGTTGGGGTGTCGTTAGAATAAAAGAGTACTCTCGCACCAAGTAAGCTGTCTTTTATCATTAATAAGTATCATATTATCTTAGGTTTTAACAGGCTTAGCTGACTAATGTTCTAGAGTATCCCTTTTCAATCTTTTTACTCTGGAGAAAACCTTGAAATAACATTTGGGTCTCAGGGAAGCCCTACATAAAAAGTATTACACCTGCAGCTCATATAAGTTCTTAAAAAAAAGAATAAGAAAGATTACAAAACTGTAGTAACCTGATAGAGAAGGCCTGTTCTAAGGAGAAAGTGCCATGACAAGAACAGCAGTCATTAACTTTTAAAAACTGTTTTTGTATTTAGAAACACAGTGAACTTTAAAGTTCATGGCACAAAAGTAGAGGTATCTGTTTGAAATTTGCCTGGGTTAATCCCCTCTGTCTACTAATTGTAAGCAACTGTGTGAGAGAAAAAAGTAATTTTTGGTTTTCTATAGCAGATTAACAGGGAAGGACTGATGATACAGATTACTGAATTTCAGTTTTTATTCAGGGTCTGGAAAGGAATGAATTGGGTCTTTAGTGATCTGGAGCAAACTAAGCCTACATTCAAATTGCTAAATCAGGCCCTGAATCACATGGGGGTGGGGGAGCTGTGTATAGCCCTGTCTCTTAGAGCACTCTTCTAGGTATCATTACATTTCAGTCAATTAATTTTAAGAAGCAAACTTTAAATGATACAGAGATACTAAGTAATACTAATATTCGGTATGGTTAAATCAAGTTCTTATGAACATTTCAACATACTTTGCCCAGTCAGCATTAAAAATCTGATTGTAACTGATGCTGGAAAAGTGAGAATCTGAGAAACTAGGTTAGCAAATATAAATACAAATTTAATTTTTTTTAAAAAAATTAAAACCTTTTTAAAAAGTCCAGAGAGAGGTTCCATATACTGTACATATTACTAAAGATTTTCTTTCTTTTATAAGCCCTGTTGCCTCTCCTGCCCACATCTCTCAAAACTTAGATTGCTGACATAAATTATATAAGTGCTACACTAAAAAGCACCATGCAGGTACTCAAGTGCCTGCTTGCAAACATATGGAACTTGCAAACTCTTTTTCAACTGTAGTTCCTTACACTGTATAATAGGTTACTTTAGAGCATCTCTTGGCTTTCAAGGACAAGGACTGTGAGGAAAGAACTCTAGTAGAAAGAGACGCTTTTAGAAATTTGGGAGTACCTGAAAGATTGTTTTGTGTTCACAAGTTGTTGATTTCGAAATTGTGATCTAGTTTCAAGTATATTTTTTTTTACCTACCCAATCCTTTTCTCCATAGCATTTATATAAACTTCTTTGTCACTTATTATTTTTTTCAGAGCTTCCACTTCTTTCTGCTTTTCAATGAGTTCCTTTTGCAGACGGTAATTTGTTTCCTCCAGTGTCTCACAGAAAGCCTAAAAGAAAATCAGTTTTTTTAAAAAAGTTTTTATTTATTTAATTTATATCCTGCCTTTCTCCCAGCATGGGATTCAATAGTTATGCACAAGAAATCTGAACACTTTACACTGATTAAATTCTTCTCCTGTGTATGGTTCTCTTGTTGTAAGACTTCAAACTGTAATGTCCACATAGCTTAGAATCTGGCTTTGATTTTCTTAATGAATACATTGATATGGCAGTAATGTGGTTATTATTGTGACAAAAAGCCTTGTGAACTGTCTGGCATGTGAGAAAACAATAGCTCATAAGGACGCTGTTTCAGCTCACATTTCAAAATAATTTCAGAATGACAATTGTGTCTTCAACATGAATTTTAAGATCTGAAATCTTCCCCAAAGCATGATATACAGACAGCATGTTGTAATTTCATCATCTGACTGGAACATCAGGATAGCCACGTGAATTAGTCTTACAAGATTTAAGGAAGTACACAGGGCTACTATACAAAGTAATGAAAACTATGGCTTCTATTGCAGAATTCTGTAGCAGTAGCAGAATCATAAAGAAACAAGCTTCACAAAAAGCTTGTTTGCTCACTGGCCAAGCTGACTGGAGGGATTATAAGAAAAACAATTGTTCAGCTGTGAACAAACTCATACACAACAAAGAAATCAAGTGATATATATTAACAAGCCACTTCTAAGTATATCTTTTATTGGGACCGTTGTTGTGTGCCTTCATGTTATTTTGACTTATGGCAATCCTAAGGTGAACCAATCATAGAGTTTTCTGCGACTGAGAGTGTGGGGCATGCCCAAAGTTAGCCAGTGGGTTTCTATGGCTGAGTGGGGAAATGAACCTGGTTGCCAGGGTTGCAATCCAATGCTCAAACCACTACACCATGCTGTAGCCCACAGATTTCAATGGTATTTCTGTAGTGGTAAATATTTAGGGTTATGCCTACCTGGTTTATTGCAGCTTGAGATTTTGTAGACATGAACTTGATGAAGTAGACATTACCTATGAAAGCTTAAAATACAATCAACTAGTTCACACATGAGATGCCTTGGATCCTTTATCTTTCTGAGTTCCTGATTTATAGTTATTTATCTTCCCAAACTAGTATGCTGCAAAATTGCTAATTATTATTCTCAGGTAGGCCTCTCATAAGATCAAGTCAGTTAACTTCAGGTCTAGTAAAATTATGTGAAATTCTAGTAGGTGCAAACAGAATAACATAGAATGTATACTTACACCAAAATTAAAATTGAGAAGTGGGATATAAATATTTGAAATGATAAATCCTAGCAAGTATACAAACACCCTGACATTTTGAAAGGAAAGTATGGGATTCTATTTTTTTTACATCATAAACTTGATGTTCATAGAAAATACCAGGTAAGTTTAACGTGCTTCAGCAATTGACTGGGAATCAAACCAGCAGAGAATGCAGCAAAACATATGTAATTTGAATGCTGTCTTTATGGCACAAATTGTTTTTTCATACATGTGAACAATTCTTCAATATTCAAACTCAGAAAATTCTATTTCTTATTTACAATGCAGAGCTCTGATTGGCAGGCTGCTGGCAAAGACTCGCTTCCTCTTCTCTGAATAGTTTCATTATATTTATGGGGGAGGGCTCTGTTTTGGCCCCACCGCCATCACAGGGTCATTTGATCAGGACACGAGAGACAGTCTTCTCAGTGGCTGCTCCCATCCTCTGGAATTCCCTTCTGCAAGACGCTGGGCTGGCTCCCTCCTTTGTCTCCGATCGCCAGCAGGCAAAGACCTTTATATTGAAACAGACTTTTAACATGTCATCGCTTGCTGAGAGGCCCCTTAATGGGATGTTTGCTTTTTTATGCCTTTTGTGATGATTGTTTTTCAAATTTTATCGTTGTGTTTTAATTGATTCCTTTTGTGAGCTGCCTTTTGTGAGTTACACTCTGGGAGAAAGGTGACAAACAAATGAAACAAACAAACAGTACTGGGATGGAGGTAGTTTAGCTTTGGCAAGTAGGGCACCCTCCGTACAATGTTCTCCTGTCCTGTTTTCCCCCAGTACAATCCAATTTTTTTGACCACTAAAAATAATCCGTTCATCTGCCCAGCTCATGGTATTGTTCTAAGTTTTTTTTTTCTGGAACAATAGATCCCTTTCGTAAGTACCTTGATTCAGGAAACAGGTATGTGTGTCTTGGGCCTGTATAGAAGGTGTGGTTACTCAAGGTTTGCCCTGGGTAAAATTCTCACTTTATTTCCAGCAGGGGAGGTGGAAAAAACAACTAGATATCTCAAGGATGAAGCCTTCATAGTGTTATTGTATTCTGCCACTGCAACTATACAGTGGAAAGGAAGCCCACTGGATCATGCTGATGCAATGTCACATCAGCACAACTACAGCAGTGATTTTTTTTTTTTCAAAAGACAGGAAATGTGGGTAGAGAAAAAGCTTCCTAGGAAAAACACAAATAAATGTGAGGGATTAGGAAATGCGGGAGATACTGACTGGCGATCCAAAATTGCCACCAGTACAGAAGAGCTAAAGTGGGAACAATTGCTATAAACATGAGATCAAAACTGAAGTAAGAAAGGCAGCATTAAAATACCAGTAGCATAGTTGTGCTACAAACTCCATTTCTTTGGAAAAGGGAACGAAGAGTGAAAAGGCTCTTCATCTACTGCCTCAATTTTGACTCCACTATATATTTCTGTTATAATCAATTTTCTTGTGACCTAAATTCCTCTCAATACAGCCCAACACAAACTTTCCTATTTTCTATACTATACTCATCTTTTCACAGATGATTATGATGATTGACATTAATTTAATGTCTCAATCTTCCGCAGGTTCCCGATTAATTTCTTTTCATCTAGATGTGGGTATTTTTCTCGCTCTTTGTATATAATAAATCTAGGTTGGGTCAGAAAAAACGAAACTTGTCTCTGATTTTCCCATAGGACATTATATTCCACAAAATTCAACAAATATATTAAAGAGCCTACTATTAATGCAAATCAACCTGATCTTTTTTAATTCTGTCTCATTGCCTTTTCACACTTTCTGTGACATATGGAAGAAATCCTCTTTTAGCTCTTCCAGCATCTTCCATCTCTTTGCCTAGCAATTTTGTTCAATTTCCAGGAAGCAGTTTTCTTTATAACTCAGAGCAACTGAAAAACACGAGTAGTTGGCAAAAAGTAATTTCCCATACTTCATGTCTATGTGGACATATTTTAAATTAGCTATGGGACAACATTCAATTAAATTGATTCTACATTCTGCATTTTAACCTTAAAAAAGGATTAACAGCTTGTCTAAAGCTTATAGGGCAAAACAACCAACATGATTAAATATTTAATTCACTGATTATCACAACAAAACAGGAATAAAACCTGACTCCATAGGTACTAACGAACCAACCAACAAAAAAAGCCAAGAAGCTGCAAAAATATAATGTGTAATAAAGCTTGCTTATCAGTAGGAAGCAAAATCAAATAGACAGTAACCAACATAAATCCAAAACAAATTTTCAGAAAATAGAATAGTTAACATTTATGAATACTAATTCAAACTGCTTATCCATTAGTCACCTACTGTAAATATGCTTTATCTCATATCCACATCAACAAAGGAGACACAAACATGTATCAACACTCTGAAATAGCTTTAAATAATGCATTTTAAATACAGACATCTTGTTCCAAGCCAAAGATGTTTTGACATGACTTGTCTTCCTCGGTAGCTAATGCATGAGATTATATCACATATTCATAGGTGGCAGAATAAAAAGTTTGTCACTGTTCAAAATCTTCCCTCTCCCTTTCAGGGGGTAAGAGGTCAAACAAATGATGTATATAGATTCTACTGTCAAAGGAAGTCTCCCTTGCTATTAAGACAGTGGCAGAAACCTTTATATACGCACAGGCTACAAACAACGCAAGGTTCTACATATTTTGGCTGGCCTTGTTTGTCAAGCCAATAAGAATCTTGTCCCTCCCTTTCATAATAATTCTATGCTCACGTACTCTAAAGAAAGTCATGCTGTGTTCAGCTGGGCTCTCTCACTAAGAAATGATCATACAGCAGGTTTAGTTCTCAACTTTGCACTTTACTCTTTAATTGATGAGATACTCTCCGCTTCACATTTCAGTTAATGAGGGAGGGCCTTCTTCTGGTGCAGACTGCCAAGAGCACCTAGTCTTAACTTTCTTTTCTAGCTTTGTGTGGAAGTTAACAAAGATCACTGCAGCAGCTGAGATAACTAGAAAGCTAGAGAGAAAGTGAGGTTACTTTTATCAGCCCTGCCAGAGTACAATAAACCTTGGCAAGGGTATTTAGAAGAAATTTGGATTCTGATTTCATCCATTTTTTAGAGTGGTAGGAAGGGATCTAGGCACTTCTAGAAACTGAAGTTTTGAAATGTATAAGAAATTCCAAAGTCTAACTGCTTAGACGGAACCACCAATGAACAAGACGTTCTCTGAATGCTCCAGGTATCTCTGAGGTATATATAAACAACCAGCAAAACACACTATAGAAAAAGATAGGGTAAAGAAAGGCCCCAAGTATTTATGCATGTGTTCACATAAGGAAAGTAAAGGAAGGGAACACAGAAATGAAGTTTGCAAAGGTGCTGTGTTGTGTTACAGTATATGCCATATTTTGAATACTAAGGCCAATATACTTCTTTTGGCTCTTCTCTATACATGCAAGGAAGAGGTTAAAGACAGAGGCAGTGGTAAGGGTGTAGTGGAAGGAGAACACAATATAGGATAAGGGGAAAGAAGCAAGCCAGAAAAAGGGCTCTGGAGTTTGGAGGACAGGGATGCCTTTCTTTTTAATCCTCTCTCCCTAAATCTCTCTTGCCATTTCCCACTTCCATGCCCACAAACTGATCTCATCTTCTTCTCCTTTTCCTACGCTCAAATAATTTAGCCAGCAGTCCAACAATGTTCTGGACATTTGAGTGTCTTTGTTTCCACATGACTCCAGAACAGTGTGTGTGTGACAGCAGCAGGGGGAAGGGGGAAGATAAATACCACCATCTATCCTTTCTACTTCCAATAGCCCTCCCCAGTCTATTGATAGGGCTTCCAAAGGTAGAGAAGGAACAAGAGAGGATTTTAAGTAGGCAAGTGAGGTGATGGTGTGGATATTGGATGCCTGCATCCAAGGGAAGAGGTTGTTTCTTTCTTTCTTTCTTTCTTTCTTTCTTTCTTTCTTTCTTTCTTTCTTTCTTTCTTTCTTTCTTGGAGCAGGCAGTGTAAAGAAGAGCACTGATTCAGCAGCTTTTTTCTCATCTAACACACTTGCCAGCAAGGTGTCAAAAGGAATAATGATATATGGAATAGGTGGTCTGAGACACTACAGTAGTATCTCATTTATCAGTTACCTAAGGTAACATGCTCTGACATACTGTAGCATTTTCCTATACCGCTAGTTTACTTCTAGCTATGATAACCAAAGGAGGCCGATCCTCATTCAATATGAATCAGATTCCCCTCAGATCTTATCAAACAATAGTCAGTTTATTTCACTCCCCTCCTCTCCAACTTTTCAACATCTTAAAAATATAATGAGTTCTTCTGCAGTGACCTCTATTGTACTTACTGTAAAGTATGAGAGCAAACAAAACCACTTGCTGCAGGAAATAACAGAACATTGACTAAGAACTTACTATTTTTTTTCTTTTAAGAGGAAGCCTATAATTAATAATGGAGAGTTTATATTTCACAACAGATCTGTAATGTTATTACCAAAAAAAATGATATAATTTGGCAGTGTTCCTCATTTGGTATTGTTGCACATTCAGTTAACCTCTGGACTGGTAAAGCAATTCCTATTATACAAATTAAGCAATCTTCTGAAATTCAATTTTGTAGTCTCTTCACTATTTGCAAAATCATATACCAAAGGAAAACAACAGTCTCACATGAAAAATTTACTCTAGGTAAAATATCCTGTTTCAGCAAGATTAGATTATTCTAAGACTGAGCAGTATAACAGATCAGTGATGAAAATGCACACTGTAAATGTGACTAAATAGCTGCCACTTGACAGTAAAAGGTTAGTGAAGGGAAAGTGAAAGAAAAGGGGCCTGATCACAGATGAAGATTTTAAGTCTTGAAGCTGAGTGGTTGAAAATTAAGTGAGAGTCAGACAATATATCATGTTGAAAGTTCTGACAAAGAGAACATCCTCTACCATCTTTAAATAAGAAAACACTGAGTTTTATCAGGACTAAATCAGAGATAAAGTCAAAATAAAAATGCAAATAACAGTTCAACAGAACTGAGAAATCTTGTGGATTGTTTCTCAATATTCTCCTAATTTTTGTCCTATCCCCGTCTTCTCCATTTTTAGTTATTTCTGCCTCACTGTTGCTTCTGTCTGCTTTTATTTTGCTGCTTGTATTAATATACAGTCCATATATTATTTATCTGATGATTTTTTTCGATGTGGCAGACATGTATATTTTATGACTATGATAAAGAACAAACTGCTGTTTAAACAGAATATTCTGTTATGCTGGACTAGAAATTTCATATATAACAGTACCATTCAAGTATTCCCTCCTAGTAACAAATTTTTTATACTTACTCTGCTCTCTTCAAGACTATCAAATGGTCCAGGAGGATCATCCAAGCAAAGAAACTCTCTGACCACAAGGCTGGGAAAGAATGGGAAAAAGATGTTAACATTCAAACTTGAACAACCTAAAGTCACAGTGAGAATACACACAAAATGAAATGCTTCATTGAAAAGAAGCTGGTTTTCATTAAAACAAAAAATGTATTTTAATTAAGGAGTATAAAATTGTATGCTTTTCATACATTTTTCACTCTTGCCACTATTTAATATACATTACTACAAAACATAAAATGTTGGGTGGGGAGATAATAGTCAAGTGTAATAAACATTAAACTGAACTGTTTAAAATTCAGTAGTATATAAAATAAGTCTAAACAAAAACAAACAAAAAGAGGTGACAATAGTTGGGTTTAAGTAGAACTGTTAACTAATCCTGACGAAAACTCTGAGCTTCTATTTCCCAAATAGCAAATAGATTCCACCAGACCCCAGATGACAAACTGTTTTTAAGCCTAAAAAAATAACTAAAGCAGTCTGATATATTTGTTAAATTGTTCAAAATATAAAAGCAGCTCAAAAAGAGACACTGCTTTAAGCATGAATAGTACAATCCCACCCATGGACTAGCAAAAGCCTAAATCGGGGTGGAAATCATGCAGCTTTGTGGATGTTTTTTTTTCCACCACAACTCCCAGCAAATTTAGCTTTCATAGCCAAAAGTGAGGAATGTTGGGAGCTGCAATCCCGCAACATGTGAGAATGACATGACTCCCACCCACGGTCTAAATCCAACTGTTGGTTTTGACAATATTAGGTTCATTGAATTGATGGAACTTACTAAGTGATGAATTACGACATTCTGATTGATCTGTTCTAGTTGGGACTACTAGATTTAGGCCTGAATTATTCAATATTAATTATGCCAAATTATGATATATCATCCAAAATACAATCCTACCTGTACACTACTCAATGTACACCTAGAGTCAATAAAAGAAGTTTAAAGGCAGACAGGTGTGTGAGCTTATACATTAACCCAGAATGTCCTGCCTTGTTTTGTGGATGTATTAGATTGGTATATACCAATAACTGGGATAGTAACTCCCTTCTATGAAACTCTCAGGATTTAACATTTTGCAAGGATTTAACATTTTGGGTTGCACAAACCTTTCCCTTTCTGATTTTTTTTTTATTATTATTAGAGGAACTTATGGAGCAATCCCTATGCCAGCATGTCAAATCGACCTCTTTTTCAACATATGTTTGAATAACATAACTGCCATGTCTCAACTGAATGGAAACAGCATTCTTTGGGGGTGGGGTGTTAAAGTAAGATTACAGACAAATATGTAAACTAGTAAGGTTCTGCCTGAAATGCAATCAATATGGAGGAAATTCACATTGTAAGTAATTTGTATAAAGAAATGCTTCTCAGATCTGCACATTTCCATATGCCAGCATAAATACGCTCTCTCTGTCACTTAGAAACAATTGTTTTTTAATTTTAAAATTGTCTTTCAAGCAAACCACCTCTTGAATTAATTGGAAAAAAGAGTGTTGTTCTGTTGAAAGTTCCCATAACCAAAGGAGAAATTTTTAATATGGACACAGAATTTCCACTATGCAGCTGCAGTCTGCAGTTACTGGTTGGATGGAAAAGGACCTCAAAGCAAACCTGTTAGCATGTAACTCTGTCATCACTGAGTTTGTAGGATCCCAGCTCTGTCAGTTTGCAGTAGATGAGAATATATTATTTCCAGTCATACCATTTATTCAGCTAAATGAACTATCTAGAAAAACAGAAACAATGCTGCTTTGCTTCATCTGACAGTTATAAGAGCTGACCCTTTCCAAACACAGTTATATTACAGTGGACCTTCTGTTCATGGTTGAACTACTGTTTTGAAAAGATGCTGGAATAAGGTTGCAAATGACCAACTCAGAATAGCTTATTACATGAAAGCATTATTGCCTATCATTGTCCTTTTCACCCATGATTTCACTTGCTCTGCAATACATTTAGAGTGAATGACTGAGTTTAAGAAATTTTTGATAGTCCTAGAACTATGTAATTTGTATCTTAAGTGACTAATGTTGTAAATCTATTACACGGAAATCAGAGAACATAAACATTAAATTCAAGCTTTTATTAATTTTTTTTTACATCCATTGGTTTTTGCAACAAAGCCAGATACTCTTGACTGCTATGTAGACTTCAGTAGTTCCAATAAACACAACCACATATACTATTTACCTAAGCAGCAAAGACCTTCTTTTAACAAAAGATACGCAAATCAAATGTATACCATCATACACTGGATGACTACCTTAACCACAGGTAATAAGGTAATAAATATAAATTTGCAAATGGAGTCTCTTTGGCCAGAAGCTGTATAGGATCATGAATTATACAACTGAAATGGATCTGCTGGGTCATCTAGTCCAACTCACTGCCCATCTCTGTATGTCTGAATATTAGAGGCTGGGGACTGCAAACAAGAGAGGAGTGCTGCCTTCATGGCCTGCTTGAGAGTTTTTCAGAAGCAGCTCACTGTACACTGTTGAAAACAGGACTACAAAGACCTCTATCTGACTCAACAAAACTCCTATAACGATGTTCCTACAATACGGTGCTTGATGTTCAATTAATAACACAGTGCTAAATGTCGTGGTTCAAAGTCTATGAAGTACCTGCATACAGGACTTCTCTGAGGGTGCTTCAATGGAGCAACAGGAATACTGGACTGGTTCTTTCCTGAAACCAAGCGGAATGCTTATGGAGAAGATAAGTCTGGCTTATGAGAAGTTGTTTCAGGAGAATCTGCTAAGTATGATTACTTTAGCTCTGTTGTATGAAGATGAGCAATCCTGGTTGCAACAGAAAGTATGTGTTTCTTGTACAGAAACTTGCAGCTACTGCAGTGGGATAATCTCCTCCCCGATGCAAGTGAAGAAAAGCTGAGCGGTGAGCACCATTTTGGGATCTTTCTCCAGGATAGGGTGGAGCTACAAGTGATTCTGGCCCAGCTTGTCAGGAAAAAAAAATATAACCCTGGAATCTGCTTTACAGGTTTGACACCTTGCTTAGGCCTTCACAATATGTATATTCATAAACAGAGTGGAGTAATCTTAGTTCGAGATAAGTCAATGTATTCCTTTAGTACACAGTCTGGGCCGGGTAGCATGATATATATGTACAGTTTAACCTATCCCTTTGCATGGAAATAATTTCATTCAGCTGAGGATGCTACTTTGAACAAAACTATTATTACAATTCTTCTGAGAGACAGCCTGGTGTGTGGTTTGAGCACTGGACTATGACTCTGGAGACCAGCTTTTGAATCTCTGCTCAATCATGGAAACTCACTGGGTGACCCTGGACAAGTTACACTTTCTCACAGCCTCAAAGGTAAAACTCTTCTGAACAAATCTCGTCAAGAAAACCCCATGATAGATTCACCTTACGGTGACCAGAGGTTGGAAACAACTTGACAACAGCAACAAATGTAATACATTCTTAAGTAATGGGATTGATAGTTACTTCTTCAGCCATTGTTATTGCTACCTGAGGTGGTATTTCAGTGTCATTATATCACAGGAGACAAAGACTGCAAACCTACATTCATTGACCAAAGAACAGTCCACTGAGCACAGTAGTGTCAAGAAAAATGGCTCAGTCTTGAATTGTCAGCACACATTACAGTTTTGAATACATTCTAAGGAAAAACCATCAAGAGGAACACTTATTTACTGTGTGTCTGCCACAGCACCAGTAAATATGGTGTGCATAGTAAGGTGACCCTGAGGTCTATATCTTGAGATTATTTTGTCTTTAAAACTGATTAACTGTCTTTGGTTGCAGTACCATTTTTATCATTAGCTGGCAACCTTCCTTAGCCTGTCCTTGCCACCAGTTAAGAATGTCTAGGTGAGCCTGGGAGAGAAACGTCTCCACAGAACAAAGTCTGTAAGCAATTCCACGCACTGATTGCTTGTGCAGGATCTCATAACTCTTCACACAGTTGTGAGGGAAAAAAAAAGATTCTGCTGCTTGGTGTGTGCGTGTGTAGTGTGAAGATGAAGATAAGCGGGCTCTGCAAGCACTGGGGAGGTGAGGAAGGAAGAGAAAAATCAACAAGAAAGGGACAAAGGTGGGAGAAGAAGAAAAAGGAGAGAGAAGCATAAAGAACATCAGAGTGGAGATTAAAAGAGGCACTAAAATGTTCATAATACTTGCAAAGCAAGTATTTCTAATGGCTTTGGTATAAGAAACAGGAGTTCCCTTGATAGAGTTTAAAAACACTTTATGAGATCATTAGTGGTGCAGTTATCTTTTCTTTTAAGTGTCCATTATCTCTTTATAATTTAAGAGTTGGTTTCATTTCAGCCTATTCATAATGTCCCAGACATTTCAGATCCTATTAAAAAAAATCACATATTCCACACATGCAAGCAATATCTACTCAAAATCTTTAGCTGAGCTTTACTGTACAAATCACTCTGAAAAAGTTCCTTAGACCTGTGTGGCAGCAAAGGCTACAGTTTCTTTGATAACACCTCAAGTATGTTGTTATGGGGATGCCAATTCATAATCTATGGAACTCTAAGAGGAGGGGAGATCCCTGATCTGGAAAAAAAAAGATACTCTGGTTATATATACACAATGCTGCAGCTTCAGGGATTTATTTTTCAATTTAAATTGCAAACTCTTCAAAACACACATTGTTTAAGATAGTGAAATATATCATAGACAAAAAACACATAGAAGGTCAGGGACTTTAACATCCATATAAAGATATAATCCAGTGATGAGGTTTAAGGACATATAGAACAAGTATCTGTACTCACCACCAAAAAGCAAACAAGCAAACAAAAAATGAATCCCCCCATTCCAAAAATCAGATCTACAGCATTTGTATCTTCTGGTCCATAGCTACACTAGCATTATACATCTTGCCAGACTATTGCCCAAAATGGTTGCTAGTTTGTAACCATTTGAAATGTCTTTCTGGACCTGATCTCCAAACTAGTTTCACAATTTTAACTGTTGCACAGACTTGCCCTGTTGTAATTCAATACAATTTAGCTTCCTGCACCTTAAAATCCTTCATACACAGGAAGAAAATGCAATTATTTATAGTCCACATTCTGCTGCAGTATCTAGAAGGAAAGTATCCCTATGTTAAAATGTTAAGTTGATCATATAGAGAGAAAGGAGAAGATCACATACCAATTAACAATGTCTTTGTGAGCTACTAAATTCTGCAGGAATGCCTGTAGTCCCAACTGCCTATCTTCCAAAAAGTCAGGATTGTAATTATCCTTGAACCAGCGCTTTGGTGGAAGAGCCAATCGAAAACCAGGAAACATCTCTTTCAACTGAAAAAATAAAACAGGTCGGGATAGTGTCAAAAAGTACATAGAAAATAATTACTTCCTAAGCAGCTCAGCTGTGATGGCTTTTGTAAACACAGTTGGGATTCTGTACTAGTGTTGACATCACCCTGGTATCTTGCCTAATATACACTTTTGTATTAAGGGTGTATAAAGAAAAGACCCATAGCAGCTAGGAGCATGAGGTTCCTGACATGCCAGGCTATCTGCCTTCAATATAAATGAAGTGTCCTTGTGAACAATGCAAAGTATGGGAATTCTGAACAAAGACGAGATGTGTCTTCTTGACATCTAAATTACCACCTTAACCAGGCAACCTACAGGGTTGCCTTTAAATTAGCCACACTAAAGCCTTGGAGGGAAAGATGGTCCAGTCCTGAAGCAGACACACTTTAAGATAGACTAGCTGGTTAGAAAACTACTTTTACAGTATTCTATCTCTTGGATAGAATAGCTTCCAAAAGTGATCTCTGGAGAGCTCTTATTGAATCTCTGTAGACAATATATTATATCATTTATTTCAGCTTCATCCTGAAATCATAACTAGGGTGTGATCTTGGCAAAGTCTGTAACTATTCCTGCGTGTAGGTTCCAATGTGGATGTTATCATGCCATCAAAAGATTCACCCAGGTTTCACTCGGTATCTGTTTCCTGTCAAATATCTCTTGCATTTTCTCTCATCAATGCTTAACCCACTTTCCAGATTAGAGTTCTTTTTTCTTTGTTGGCTTGTATACCTTTATATATTGTCCTGAATACACAAATAGAGCTTCATCCCTTGTGAAATGACTTATACTCTAAAGACATTCAGCAGAATTGCCTCAATGCATAAAAGGTGCTTGAAGGAGATATCTATTCGAGTGGACAGGGAGGAAGTGAATCTTTGTATCATATCTTCTTAAGTCTATGGGGCAACCATGGCTTACAATTAGCAATGGGAAAGAAATTAACTGGATTGGCTTTTTTTTTAAAGGAAATATCCATTCCATAATTCCCAAAACTGCCAACAGAAAGCAATTATCTTGCCTGGGAAATCTGTATATTTGTGAACCTTTTAATGTGTCTAGGGGAATAATTCACATGAAATGATGCAAATACTTCAAAAAGGTGCACAATTAAAAATGCATGAATATGCACAAACATGCTTCAGTTAATGCAAAAAGTTATACAATATTACATATGAGAGAAATGTATACATTTTGAAAATGTTTACAAAAATATACATTAATTTCTGCATGCAAGGATTGGGGAATTTCAAAATTCAACAGAGAAGTGGGAAGAAGGCGATAAAACAAATTGTAAATTGAGAATCTCAATGAAACTAAAAGACTTTCATATCCTTGCTAGCAATATGGTGATAGGTATGTTAATTGGGCATTTGGCTTGATCATCTAGAAGCACAGGGCCTTTTGCTAAGTTTCATGACCTTGTGCCAAACTTCCCTTCGTTTAATTTTCTTGCCAAGTTTACCTCAGACTAGTCAGATTCAAAAAAGAGACTTTGCTGTCTGGCTCTCAATTATAAAATCTGTTTTTGAACTATATTCCACACTTTCATAAGGCTCCAGACATATTATTATCAACCTGCCAGGCTGAGACTGCTGGAGTATGAAGACAGATAAAAACCAGAATCACCCATGTCATTTGCTAAATTCTCTGTTTTGTTGGAAATGAATATACAATCATCTAAGTGCACATCTGTAATAATCTCTCCTCAGCATTTCAAAACTGATCAGGTAATGTGCATATGTGTGAAACAGATGTATACCTATGAGTCTGCACGTATATGCAATGCAATGACATTTGGCAGAATATTTTCTTCAGAAATGTGTTACTTCTCCTCATATCTATGTCTACTGAGTTCTTTCAGTACAGTTTTTTCAGTAAGGGATCTAGATGAAGCAGGACTGCATAGTACTGATCACCCCTTTCCTCCTATGGATTGCCTTCTCTACTCAATCAATTGCTACATCTAAAGACATGTTATGGGTTGATATATTATTTGAATTTTTATTAATGCACACATTCCTGGAGAAGCTGGATCTGGCCACAGTAACACATGCCTTGACTATATCCTGTTTGGATTACTGCAACGTGCTCTAAGTGGGGCTGCCTTTGAAAAGTGCTCAGAAACTTCAGTTAGCCCAAAAAGATGCAGCCAGATTGTTAATTGGGGCTGGCTGTAGGGAGCACACAGCTCATTTGTTGCAATAGCTCCACTGGCTGCCAGTCTGTTTTTTGGCACAATGCAAAGTGCTGGTGATGACCAGTAAAGCTCTATATGGCTTGGGTCCTGGCTATCTGAAGGACTGCATCTCCATTTATGAACCCATTACAGCTCTAAGATCATCTGGAGAATCCTTCTCTTTATCCTACCACCTTCTCAGGCTTGTTTGGTAGAAACAAAGCAGAGGGCCTTCTCAATGCCTCCTCTTAGACTTTCAAAGCCCCTCTCTAGGAAGCCCAGTATGGCTCTGTCCTGACTCTATCAGCAAGTTAAGACATAGCTATACCATCAGGTTTTCGGAAACTGACTAGGCTAGGCTTTTAACACTGTGTTATTCTGTTTTTAAAGTCCGTATATTGTTTTCTAACAAATTTTAATTTTTTTAAATGTTATTTTTAACCTCACCAATTATTTATTTGTTAAAATTCTTCTATCTTTATTGACAGTTTTGTATAGTTTTTATCTGTACTGTTTTTAAATATGTTGTTAGCATCCTTGAGACTCATTATTGAGAGAAAGGGGGGATACAAATGAATAAGTTTTGTATCGTGTGTTCAACTTAGCAAAGTAGACCCTTCCTCTTGAAACAGAATTATATTGCTCAAGTTGGGTGGTGGAAAAAACAACCATTAAGGAAGTAACAGCTTGCAAATACTAAATCCTGGATAGTATCATGAATTAGAAATTACGAAGATGGTATGGCGTCAGAGAGTGTCTAGTCTAATTTTGTTTCTAGTAGTGCTTCTAACATTTCAACTGAACAGATTATCTGCCCTTCAGACCAAAGTCTCCATAGAACTCCACTTCTTCACAAGAAGAGAATGCACTATGAGAATTTAACAGACACATGTGAACGTATTTCCTTTCTTACTGCTACTATTTGTTTTAAGAGAATCTTATGTATATCCCATGAGGCAAAACATTCCTGCATACTTGTGGTATGCAGAGTAATGTATGCTCCCACAGTCAAGTACACTGTTCTCATACTCTTTCCAAAATAATTTGGGAACTGCTGAGATAGAAAAACCCATCTACTTTTCATTAATACAATCAATATGACATTAAGGTTGCAGGAAAATAATTTAGAAACTAATTCCTTCTGAAGGCTGTAAGCATCTGTTCTACCAGGGGTCACAATTTCCTGCCACCACAAACCTCCTGCTGCCACCATTTCTGCCACTGCCCAAATCCCAGTGATAATGTTGGGAAAAACAGCTTATGAGCAGTATACAACTTGTTTCTCAACAGAAATGAATTTCTGGCAGGGTGCTGGGTAAAGGGGAGCACAGATGTTGTCTGTCTTTGATTCAGCTGATGGCTGATGGAATGGATGTTGTCTTTAAAGGCATTCCTGGCACTTTGGAAAAAGAAGATGCAATGTTGACCAGATGAGCAAAATATGTTACTTGGGCAAATGGAAAATGGTTGCATCCTCTTGAGATCAGCTAAAAGAAGCTGGAAATCTGCATCAGTTTTATTCCTGTATATATTTATTTAGGAATTGACTGCTTGTTACAAGATAACATCTTAAAAGCTTAACTTCAGCTTCTGGTCATATTGTTGATCTACTACTATCACTGTCCTCAGAAATGTATGAAAGCAGAAGGTCTAATAACACTGGGCTCATCTATATTTTAGAACTTAAACTCATGGCAGGTCAATTAGACAGAATATTTCTGCAAGGTAAGAAAGGTATTACATAAAGCACAGTGTGCAGGTTTTTTTAATGAGTTCTGTGGTAACATTTGCAGTTCTCTTCCTTCAATAACTTTTCAAAATAACTTTTCAATCATGAAAACAAAGAAAACCTAGAACATCAAGGAGAGATCATGAGCTGTTCAACATTGTATACCTTATCATTAAGCCTGGAGAAGTCTGTATACCTTCTGAAGACTACCCAGTTTTCCTCTGGATTTCTCTTAACAAGGATTTTATAAACCTGTTAAACAAAAGGTTGTTTAAAGCAGCTTCTGTAAATAATGTCAGCAGCATAACCTACTCATATTGCACTGTAATTATTTGACATAGACATTTTCTCTTTGCGAGACAACTGCTAGTAAAGCTTGTCCATGTTTACCAACATTTTAAAAATTTTGCTGCTTCTAATTCAGATTTAACATTAAAAAATTTCACAAATTATAGCAGATTTCAGGAATTTATAGTTAACACTGATCCCACCAAAGTGACAAAGCCTTTCCCAATGCCCCCTATATACCCAAGGAAGGAGATGAATGAGAGAGGAAGTATAGGGCCAGCATGTTCACCCTACTTCCCCTCTTCTTTTCCCTGATCTAGTTTGGACCATGGATTCCTACTCTTCCCATCATGCATCAGCCCTCTTCCCACAAACACACACACACATTTTGATATTTGCAGTTTTTCCACCTTTGTGGCAGTCCTCTACCCCAACCCTAGAGAATGTGGACTGCCGACTGTACAGTCAAACAATAATAACAAAGGTAAGGTCTATTGAAATACTGCAATAACAAACTGTTATATTAATTAATGATTCCTGAAATATAAATGTAAATTCCACTATTTCTGGCTTGTTTTTAAAACATTTCTGACAACTGTCACATATCTTTCCTTTTATCAGTCAGTAATAGGCCAATGCTACTTTATGAACTCTACTTGTTGTACCATAAGCAACCGACTTGAATTGTTGCAAGGCCGGCCCTTTCTCTAAACTTCAAAAATGGCTGCTAACTTGATGAGGAAAATGTACAAGAATCTACATCTCTCTTTATTCCATTAACCCTTCATTAGATGGATATTTTCAGTCTGCTGTTAAGTCTGCACTGACCAGAACAAGGGGGTACAACTAGCAATGCAGTTTATACATGAGTACTATTCAAGTACTACTGAGTCCAATGGATAGTATTCTCAATGTATGAGTATGGGATTTCAGATTGAATTATTGTTTGATTTCTTTTCTGCCTCCCTCCCCTCCATTCTGTTAACATTTCAGGACCACCTCTTCAAAAAATAATCTCAATTATCTTCAGCTGTGGAATTAGACAGTCAAAAGTAATTAGTACCACTTTCTTTAAGTATAGCCTAGTTGAAATTACCCGTGTGTACAAAGTGGATCAATGTTAAAACTTGTGGAGCAGGAGTGTTTATCATTATAAGTAATTTAATCCTTCTGAAATGATCAAGCTTTTATGTTAGTCCAGGGAATAACTCAAGAGCCACTTACAAGGTGACAAGCAGTTAATGAAGAATTCCATACTGCTTGACAGTACTTATTGTAAAGCTGGGATTAGTACGTATATTGTGACTAAATGACATGGTCCTAGTGTTAAAAAAAATAAAGAAAAGAACAGCTTACAGTGAATTTTGCCCTTTCTTCCATCACCTCATAACCTAGTATCGTAGGTGTGGCAGGCCGATCTTCCCAGCTCCTAGTGTCTATATTTTGCTCACTATCTTCTGATGGCTGAGTGCAGTATTCCATAGATGTGTTCATACCTATAAATTTAGTCCTTACAAGTGGGCTATTACAAGGAGATGAAGTGGCACCAATCTCGTCGGGGACACTCATCTTTTTAAAACTACTGTTAGAAGAATCCTCCAGCTGTCCCTTTGAAGAATCAGAACATGTTGAAAGACTCCCAAGAGATGATCTTCTTTGTTTCTTATTTGTGGTAAAACTAGTTGAACTTCCTATGGGAATTGGGACAGGAACATATGGAGTAGCCATCCTTCATTACAAAACTTTAAAAAGTTGCCACTTCTTCACTGTAGGATTTAAGCAGCTTGCACGTTCACTTTTATTTCAGTTATCTGCAAATAGAACAAAATAGAGTTTAATTGAATGTTGGCACTCCAATAATGATATTCTTTAAAATAATGAGCCTTCCTCTTTGTGTTTATATTAGGCAACAACCAAGCACAGAATTGTTTAATAAAAATATTAAGTTTAGTAAAAATTGTACGAATCTAGAATATTGCTTATATATGAGAAATACTAATGTCTTATAAAATATTAGCATGTTTCTAGCACAGATGCTAACCTAATAATGCTTGTTAAAATCTTAACCTCTGGTCCATTTTCTGTCTCACATCTGCTATTTTAAACTCCTGTTGTTGCTCAAGTTAATCTCCCTCATCTGCTTTCATACATAAGAAATGGAAATACCAGTTCACCTTCAGCTTGGAACCCTCTGATCCATGGGATCACAGAATCCATCATCCTCCAGCCAGTATGGTCACTGGCTCTTTCTGTTGGTGATAGTGGGAGTTGTAGTCCAATGTATTGGGATGGTGTCTGGTTGGTGAATAAATAGCTAACCCCTCTTCCCCAACCCTTTCTGCTCAAATACTTTAATTTGAACTTCTGGCAAACTTTGTAAGAAGTACATCAACACAGAGAACAACAGCTGGATTTAATTTATTAATTTATTCTTGTTGTATCCCAGAAAGGCAAACAGAACTAGATATGAATTTTGGACTCAGTTCCGACAAATACAAATGTTCTCTCAATTTAAGCATAAGGATTAACATTGCTTTGATAATAAAATTATTAATAAATAAGGGGAAAAGTTATCTATAAGGGTATTTTATTTATGTTTTCAATTTCATATGTTAACTTTGGATCAGAGTTTGAAGTAAGGTATGATGGTATGGACTTCTGGGAGGTAAATGTTGCAAATTAAGGTCATATGCTTATGTATGCAAAGTATAATAGATGTAATAAGGCTCTGTTTGGATGGGATGAGAAAATGGAATGTTCAGAGCAACTGGTGATTGGCTGGATCTCTGAGAGGATTTTTAAAATGCTGCTGTACAGCAGTTGGCTAGAGCGAGAGTGATGTTTGTCAGAGCTGGGCTTAGGAGTCTGAGTGATTAGGGGAATTAGTCAGGGCCAGAGATAGCTAAGAGATGAGCGTGAGAGGTATGACACGGATGTACTCAATATATGTTCAATTTCTATTTATTAAGTCATTTTTTGTATCATAAACTAGATCTTCAGAGAATGTCACATAAGGAATAGTAGCAGAAAACCCTATAGCTGGTGGCAGCAAAGAAATTAGTGGAAAACCTCACACAAAACCTTGTGTGGGCACCACACAAAAAAAGCATTTCTCTCTCTCATACATATATATATGATTTATGTATTTGTATTTATGACAATGCACCTTTTTTATTTACCTTGTATGTGTTTAAATTGAGTCAAACTCTCTATTTCATCCTTGGAGATAGTACTCATTCTTACTCATGTTATCTACAAAGCTAAGACTAGACTTTTCACAGATAAGCTCCTCACAGTATTCTAAAACCTAGGTATCAAAGTAACAATACCTCTGAATTAAACATAACTAAATTTTAAAGAAAAGCAAACAAGAGTTATAAACTTCCTATATTAGTGTCTTTTCAAATACATTGGAATTAATAGCATATGCAGAAAGCAATAATAGCTAGAATTGTCCTTTTGATAAGATGTTGAATAAAGAAATGGGCTCATTTTAAATGAGATCACTATCTGATATATTAACATTTAATATGGCTCTCTAATATATATTTCACTGCAATAGTCATTATGCTATCAAGCACAGAAAGAAAACAATTCTGGCCGGGCCTGTAAAAGCACATCAGCACTGATTTAATTTTACCTCTGTCTTGAGTTTCATGCTGCTTGGAATAAACAAAAGTTATATTTGGACTAAATGAATATGGTCAACAGCAATATTAGAAAAGATGACAAAGATTATGAGAACTACACTGATGTTCTTCTCCAAACTGATTAATGTCTGAAAACATACTGCAAAGGGACTGCACAGCAGTATTTCTGAATTGCTAAATGTTGTAAAAAAACAAAAATTAAATAATTTTGCATGACCCAAAACATATTTCCTAGAATCAGAAACACTGACGAAGCAATTTACCTAGTGTCACTTTTTATACGTATTCAAACTCCAGAGAACTGTACTGACACAGAACTGTAGGAGATCATTTTCTTCACAATTTTAACTATCTTCTCATTTTATCCTAAGGATAGGAATTCTACAGCCTTCCTAAAATCTGCCATCACCCCCTCCACAGTTTTAGCAAATACTGAAGAATTCTGCCTAAAGAGACCTCCAAAGGGTAGGTGTGATTGTCCCATTAAATGATATTCCTCATTACCATGCAAAAATGGAATTTTTGGAAAATTTGAAGTGCCCTCTAGGTCACTTGCATTTTCATCGAAATGGCTGGGTGCTGGGGGTAGCAAATGGTACAGGCAAAATTCCCCTAGACCCTTTGCAGTTTCCTACCCTGGTCTTAACCCCTTCTTTGCCACCTACTGTTTTCTCTCTGCATCCCAAAATACAGTTTCTTTTGCTTCATCAATACATTATTGTTGAATTTGTCTGTTAATTCCTCACTCCCTTTCTCTTTCCTTCATTCTCTCTCTCTTCCCCAGAAATGCTTAACTTTTGGGCTTTCAAATGCTCTTGACTTCACCTCTCAGAAACCTAGACTGCTAGCTTATACTGGTTGAAGCTTCTGGCAGCTAAAGGTCAAAACAACCGGAATAGCCAATCATAAGGGACTGCTCTACACCGGGCAGTACACAATCTTGTTACTCTCTTTCTCTCTGTATTGCCACAAGTTCGTGCTGGATTCATTAAAATTGTTGTTGATTAAAAATGTGACTGCTCTTGCTCCTCTGTGCCAATAGAATTCTGGGAAGAGGAGATTCTGGTACAGTTGATTATGGCTGTCTGTGTAGGCTTCAGCTGAGTTTGAGAACATGTAACAATAATAGACTATTTCTTTTGGTGAGCTAGCCAACTTTGCTCTGGAAGCTGCTTAACTTGATAGGTACATCTACAAAACCATGCTGCTTTTAGAAGAATTCCCTGAAGGTTAGAACACTGCAAAAGAAGCATGCCAAGAACTGAATCGGGCAAAGGCATTCGCAGTGACAGTATATTAAGAAAGTCTGCTCATGAAGGTGGAAGGACTTTTACATCAGTTTCAGGAACAGCAGATGAAGTTTGCCAGTCTGTGTATTTATAGGAAAAGTCCCTTAAAGCCACATGTAGCATTTGAAGAGTGCTGAACAAAAGGGGGTTGCAATAGGAAGAACAACGCAGACTGCAGAACTCAGTGCTGCAACTGATAAGAGAAATGCAAAAGTAATATATGGCTAAAGTGAACCTTGTGGGGGCTTGCTTGCAGGAAAAGATGAAAGAGAAAGAAATGATGGTGGGATAGAAAATCATCTATGGAAGTAGAAACAACCTGTATATATCATTTTAAGATAATACTACAGAAAGGCAACTATCAGCAAAAAGGGCATACAAGACAGAAAATGTGCTTTATACTACTGTAACTTATGATGAATGCAATTTATCTTGGACTAAATCTGAGGAGTTATCTGAGAGATAAAACATCTCAACTTAGCAAAGCTGAGACACATGCTAAGATACTATCATCAGTGGAAATAGGCAACTGGACTTAATACCTTTCAGTAGTGATACAGGGGCACCAAGATATTGAAGTCAGTTATTGGATACAAGACAAAAACAAACCCACTAATTAACATAAAACCCAAACCCTGTTTGCCAGAATTCTGACCTGTGGTATGATCCACCCTCTGTAGAAAACATTCTTTTCTACTATTACAGAGGTAGGAATTGGGCAGCTCACATCAGCCCTAGCCAGCATAGGCAATGGAGAGTGACACTGGGAGTTTAATTTCTGCAGTACCTGTGCTGTTCTACAGAATCTGCACTGTTTCCTCTTGACACATGGCTATGCAATGGTAATATTTGACTCTTGTGGTCTTATTTAAATGACAGACTACAAAGTACATTTTACATGAGAAAACTGGCAATGGTTGTTATTGAAGAAAGTGAGGAGCAACCGGAATGGAACCTATGGGAAAAACCTAAGCAGTACAACAGCTCAACATGCAACTTGAATTAAGTATGAGAATAGTGTCTACACTAGTAGACAGTTTAACAAAGGGTGTGTGTGTGTGTGTGTGTGTGTGTGTGTGAGAGAGAGAGAGAGAGAGAGAGAGAGAGAGAGAGAGAGATCTGCCAATAGGCAAAAAATGGGACTACTTGTCATTATCCTTTCAGACATGGAATAAATGAACACAGTCAAAGCCTCATCTCCAAGTGGAAAGAAATCAAGCATGTGAATTACCTGGGCCTACCATTTTATTCTTGAACAGGAAAAAAAAGGAAGAATTCATTGAGAAAGTACTATAGTGTTTAGTTCCTCAACCAAACTCCAGGTTTGTTTTAAGTTATAGTGTGCAGGGTATCATTTCATGAGTGCAATATACCCTTCCAAAACTTCTCTGAAGAAGTATGATATCAGCTAGAATGATGAGCTAGAACTGAGAAGAAAATACAGGAGATGGATGAAAACATAACTCATATATTTTTTGCCAGTCCAACCAAAGTGGAAAATATAACTTTTTTAAAAAATAAAAAAACAACGTTGTCAAAGAAAAAAATAACACACTACTGTAGCAGTTAAAGTAGATATACACCAAGATCTAATGTCATTGGTGAGATGAAACACGCATTCTCAAATGTTGACACTAGAATAATGCCATGAGAGGTAGCAATTCTTGTTAGTTACACAAGCTGAACATGTGGAAAAGCATGCATTGGTCTCTAAGAAGAGGACCATATATGAAGCTTTGTGCCTATACAAAGCCTCACTGTGAGACTTTCACAAATATACTTGAATCGGATCCAGCTGGTTCATAGTCTGAGAATCTATATATTGAAGAAACACTACTACAAATATCAAAGGGATCCTCCTATAATATAAAAATTTAGATCTATAATGTAAACATTCATATCCACAAAGTATGGCACATTATAGTGGGGGTGGGCAACTTCCATAGGTTGGGAGGGGTGAATTTGCCTGCTGGGACTCTTTGGGGTGCCCTCTTCTATCCCCACCTCCTAAAAATATTTCCAGGATATTTTTTACACCAAAAAATCCTCCCAAATCCCTTTAAGCAGCTTGGAGGAAACATTTCATCAAGTTTTAGGTCCTTAGACTATTGTAGGCCTAGGAAAAGCCTTTTTAAAAATATCAAAAAACAAAACAAAAAAACCCCCCAACAACAACAACAAAAAACCAGGAAGTGACTGGAAGGAAAATTTCCAGGTTACTCCTTAGTAAAAGCTGGGACCTGGAACCACAAAAATGGCCTTATGGGCCACACTTTCCCTACTATATTAAAGGGAAGACTGTCCATTGCTACTAGTAGGCTGATGACTCACAACTTTATTTCTCCTTTCCATCAAACTCCAAGGAATCTGTTCTAAATCAGTATTTGGCATCAATAACAGCCTGGATGACGATGAACAAACTGAAGCTTAATTTGAAGCAACTTGAAGTTCTGTCCAGACAAGACAAAGATGCTCCTGGTCAGTCAAAAGATAAATCAGGAAACATGCATGCTGGCAGTACTGGAAGCCCAGGTTTCTCAGGACGCCAGGAGTACTTCCAAGAGTTGAAAGTTTTTAAAGAAAGGGCTTTTAAGAGAGTGCTATACTCTTTGACTGTATTTTTTATATTACTCTTAAAAACACTTTTAATTGCATATTTTAAATTTAAATTTTATTTTAATTTTGCTGATAGTTTAATCCCATTCTAATGTTGATTGTTCATATGTTTTATTGCATTGTACTTAAATCTGTAAACTACCCTGACTCCCAGTTTTGAGGAAAGGGCAGAGTATAAATAATGCTGACAAAAATTAACAACAAAAACATATTAGAACCGAAACTATTTTGGATAGCTTCAAATTCATGAGCCATCAAGACAGCAAAGATTCTTGAGGGAAGATGATAACAGAAACTTACGTATACCAATCAAATATCTGGCTCATCTCTCAGGACTTCAGAAAGAGATGGTCTGACAAAGGAGGAAACTAGGACATTTTCCAACCAATGTGTGAGACTTGGGACAAACACCTATGGACACCAATCTAATTACCAATTATTGCTTCAGAGTGCACACACATGAATTCCTTATGCATGCCATATAAAATAGTAAAATGATATCAACAAGATCTCCCAAACAGAGCATACATTACAAAATCAAATGCATCCTATTAAAGTCCAGTAGTCTGTGTTACAGACCCAACTAAATAATCCCACTAGAAATACTAGTAACCACTTCCACAGATTATTGCATTGTTAGATTTCTTAATGCTCAGAAAATCCATTCTTTCAAAAAATCTTCAATTGGCTTATCCTTTAAAAACCATGATAGTTTGGTAATTTGGGCTAACTCAACAAATATAACAACCAATTCTTCAATTGTTGCTGGTTCCGGCTGTTTCCAGGTTTGAGCAAACAATGTTCTTGCTATTCTATTGAAGAAGTAATCCATATTTACTACCCAATTCTTTATCCATAATACCTAGCAAAAACATTCCTGGTGATATTACAAAACATTTATTTATTTATTTATTTATTTATTTATGGATTAACATGTAAATTTTAGATTAATGACTTGTTATCCACATATGGGAAAAGTCTACCACATATGGGGAAAGCAGCCCTCCTTATCTTGACATTCCCAATATTGATTTGAAAGATTCTTAGATATTTTTGATAGCTTATTTGGAGTTAGATACTATCTATACATCATCTTATACATCAGTGGTTCTTAACCTGGACAGGAGGTCCGCAAAAGGCTCAAAGGTTGCTCAGCCCATCTTTCCCCACAACAGAGTGGCAACATGACAGGAACCAAGGCAAAAGTAGGCAGGCAAGAAGGCTGGCTGGCTCTGTGTGTTGCCTGTCACATGGTTGCTCCACGTCAGGGAGGAGGTGGGCTTAGCAGCTGAGTGACAGTGGATCTGTCTGCCAGCCAGTCAGCCAGCATTTGCCTTTCTTCTTCTTCTTTCTCTCTCTTCTCTTTTCCAGCAGAGAGCAGTTCAGTGTAGTAGCAGAAACACTCAACCCCAACCCCCTTTTTACCTTCTTCCCCAGGAGGAGAGGCAACTGAGATGGACAAAGAAGAGAGAGAGAGAAAAAAGGCAAAAGGGGGAGGGTTTGAAACAACTCCTCTATAAAAGATCCTGAGTGTGCATCTCAGTCTCCTCTCCTCCTGGTGAAGAAGGCAAAAAGGGTGTTTGAGCATTTCTGATAGACTGGATGGCTGGATAAGGGGAGCGAGGGGGAAGGGGAGCGAGGGACAGAGAGAAGGACCATTTCCGCACTAGACTGTTATAGCACGATTATTCCGCTTCCAACATCCTACGGGATCCTGGGGTTTGAAGTTTAGAGAGGGGCCAAAACCCCAGGATTCCATAGGATGTTGAAAGCGGAATAATTGCGCTATAACAGTCTAGTGTGGAAATGGCCAAGGTCAAATGCTGGCTAGCTGGCTGGGCCTGTGTGTTGCTGTTCAATCCACTCCAGCCTTAAAATGGCAGAAAGAAGCAAGAGGAAAGTCTTTCCTCCCCCTCCAGCACAATTCGGGAAAGTGGGCATTTACTTATTTCCCCCTTTTCTCCCAATTTGAAGACGTCTGATGAGCAATTTTAAATAAATACTTGAGGCACTTTGAGGTTTTAAATCTTGAATTAAGTCTTGGGGGTTCACAGCAATAAAGGATACTTATAGGAGGTCTCTTGTAAAGAAAAGGTTGAGAACCACTGTTATACATGTTTTCTTTTAAATTACTAAAGTAAATTTATATCTTTAGACTACATTTCCCCTCATATGCCCATTTGAATGTTGTACCCCAAAGTCTGCACCCACCTTATCATATACTCTTTTACAGGTTCATCTTCTGCCTCTAGTTTCAAAAAGTATTTGCACACTTTTTTAAAATTATGTGGTCAACATCTTTACACAATTCTAAATAAAAAAACATTTTCTCCAACCTCTATGGCTAGATTTTTCTTATCTTGATTAAATCTATCCTTAAGTTGCCAGTTAAGATCTTTGTCTTCCTTAAGAAGCATCTAACTTAATTTCAATTCCCACCTGTCTTGTTCAAAGTACAAAAGGTCATCATAAGACAACAATCTCTGATTTTTAACCCATTCTTTCCTAAAAAGAAAAAGGCTTCCTGGGGTGAGCTGGCTAATAATACTTAGGAAAAAATCTCTGTATTTATACCAAATTCACAGAAGAGTCTATCCAATAAAATGATTTTTAAATTCAGCATATGCCTTAACTTTAACATACTAAAGCTAACCATGCCACCCAAATCTTAAATGACAGGTATGCGTTTCTGTATAGGCCAAAGACATTAACAACAGACAGGAACAGTAATTTGTACTCCAGATGTCCTACCCTTGAGTGGGTGGTGTCAAGCAAGTTCTGAGAGTACCTATAGTATACATGATCTATATTTTAATTCAGTCTTATGTTATTTGGGTACTGCTTTGGGAATTTAAGGCCATATCTCACTATAAACACATTCTGCCTTTCAAATTGCCAGTAATTATTGACTGTTAATTGTACCATAGCCCACTCTATGCACAAAGGCTCGGAGAAAATAATTGTAATTTTTAGATGAAAAAAAAGGACAAAACATTAAACTGTGTTAATTTAAAAACAAAACAAAACACTACCACCAACAAACTGTTTGGGGACAACTCAAGAGTTGTTTGGAGTCTTGAAATGTTCTTCCCACCTCTTCTCAAATTAAGCTACCACCAGTTCAGAGAGAACATGCAACAAAGGAATCAGAATCCTAAATGCCATTAGAAAACAGAAAGTTTGTTTATATGTGACTTCAAGTTGACATCGACTTATGGCAGCACTATCCTAGGGTTCTCTTGGCAAGATTTATACAGAAGAGTTTTGCCACTACATTCTTCTTAGCTGGGAGAGCATGACAGCAGGTTTCCACAGCTGAGCAGGGATTCGAACCCTGGTCTCCCTAAATCTTAATCCAGCACTCAGACCACTATAACACGCTGGCTCCTCCTTTCTTCTTATGTTTGCAAACAAAAATGTAACTATCCCCAGACTACTATTTTAAACAAATACCTCTCAAACATTTAGTATGAAAACACAGAAGCCACGTCTCATCAGTGGTGGCATTCTGAGGGGAGGGAAGAGTGGAGGGATGACAGGTAACAACCAAAATATAGAAAAGTTACTTTTGGAATTACAGTTTCCTGAATCACCAGCCAACATAGTCCCTGTCCATGCTAACTGGAGAATTTCAGGACCAGTAGTCCAAAAAAGCAACTTTGGTATCAACCTAAAAGAAGCAGACACACTAGTCTGTTACAAGCAAGACAAGGCATAGAAAAAGGAGTCCAGTGCACATTAAAGGCTAACACAAAGTTTTCATGGACTAAAACATTCAAACAGATGAACGTTAGGCTAGACTAGAGTATGTGTGTTTCTGTGTGTATGTATAAAACTGCTTAAAATCTCTGAACGGCAAAGGGCCAAAGGGCAACGAACTCTTAGACAGGGCAGTGAAACCTTAGACCAGGGTTTCTCAAGCAGGGTTCCCTGAAATCCAAGAATTCTCCAAGAGGTCCCTAGAGATTATGCAAGAGACAGTGCTGGAAAAAAAAAACCCCTTTTTGAGCTGTAGCTATAGTAATTGTTCATGCATGGGTTCCCTGAGACCTGAAAATTAGTTCAAGGGTTCCTCCATGGCAAAAAAAAACAAAAAAAAGGTTGAGAAAGGCTGCCTTAGGCTGACACAGCAGAATCGCTTTCACCCCATTTCTCATTAAAAGCTGCAGGCTTTTAAGTATCTTTACACCCGTGTATTCAAATCTCGGATAGTATTTCACACAGCCGACGAAGGCCCCTTCTAGACCACCTTCTGAGTGTCACAGAAGTCTGTTTTTTGGGGAGCTCAAGACGATGAGGCGACCCCTCTCAGGAAGGATCCCGCCGGGACCTCTCTGCAAGCGAGGGCGGGAAGACGGCCCGCGAGCAGGGGAGGCTGGGACGGTGCCGTCCTCGCCCAAGCCCTTCGCTCAGTTCCCGCAGACGCCCACCCCGGCTTCCCCCGGGGCACCGCCCTCGCACCCGGGCTCACCTTGCGGGCCGCCCCCCTCCCTCTCTCCGCCGCCTCGCTGACTTCCTCGACTGACGCCCAAACTCCAGTCCTCGCCTGTCTTCTCCTCCTCTTGCCGACCGAAAGAGGGAAGGCGCCGAAGGGAAGTTACACGGCAGGCCCCCGGGACAGGAAGGAAAAGCGGGGGACGGGGCGGCGCATACCTGTTGTGGAGACACCCGCCTCGGCACTGCGGAGTCTCTCAAGCGAGTCCCCCTGGCCGCCACTTGGTTTGTCAGCCCGTCTCGACTACACCTCCCGAGATGCATCACGACCGAGCCCAGTGAGCAGGCCGTCTGTTTTTTTTTAAACTACAAGCCCCAGAAGGCAGCGCGGGCCCACGTTCGGCGAGGTTCCACTTTTGCAGTTCAGACTGGCCCCGCTCGTCCGGGCGTTCGTCGTTGCATGGCCTGCTGGGATCTGAAGTTCTTTGGTGACTTGGCGGGAGGTTCGCGCCTTGGGTTTCTGCGGCATCGTAAACTATGACATGCTTCTGTTGTGGCTTGGTGTTCTCGCTGGAGCGTGATGGGTGGTAGGGAAACTTGCCGTCCGGTCCTAGTTAACACAATGCAATGATGTTATCATAGCAAGCAGGCCGATCGTGTGACCCGTTGCGAGGCGACTGCCGTGCTGCAATTAATGCCCTAAATTCATTCATCCGGTAAGGAATGTCGGGGGCAAAAAATGGCACAATCACGCGCCTGTCTCCGTTTCTCTCCTCCTCCCCTCCAAAGAAAAACCAAAACCTACAAAGTCGTACTGTTGGCTTGCTTAAAAGGTTCAGGCTGCAATCCGGTAACGTTTATCTAAGAACTAGTTCCTTTGAACTCAAACGGGACTACTTTTGAGTAGTTAATCTATGGCCATTTCTGCACTAGACTGTTATAGTGCTAGTATTCCACTTTCAACATCATATGGAATCCTGGGGTTTGGCCTGCTGGGATTTGAATTTGAAACCCCAGGATTCCATAAGATGTTGAAAATGGAATAATAGCACTATAACAGTCTGGTGAAGAAATGGCCTATGAGTGTGCACCATTAATTTTGGTTTTTAAATTGGGCTTGGTTTCAAGCTCTTTTGTTTTTGCTACATTGGAAGAAATACAGTCAGCCCTCCCCATCTACAGATTGTGTCCACGGATTCAACCAACCATGTCTGGAAAATATTTTTTAAAAAATCCAAAAAGCAAACTTTGATTTTCCCATTTTATATAAGGGACACTATTTTACTATACCATTGGACGTAATGGGACTTGAATGTCCACGAATTTTGGTATCCATGGTGGGGGGTCCTGGAACCAAACCCTAGGGGATACCAAGGGCCTACTGTACTAAAAGAGAAATTGAATTTATTTAGTAAGATGTTGTACCCAGCATTGTGGTGGAGAACCATTAACTATCGTTTGAACTGCTATAGTTTCAAACTATAGTTTCAGTATGAACTTCTCTGCAGGATGACAACAGGATGAAATTGCTCCCACATATAGCCAGTGGGGGGCATTTGCAGAGAAAAAATTGGAGCAGGGGGTACAGTATGGTGGTGTGGCCCTCCAAGCTCTCTTTGGGACACGATGTGTCTAACCCCAAGATTTACCCATCCAGCTGCAAGAGTTTCCTTTTGTTTCTCCTGGGTCTAAGGCCCTTTTTGCACACTGCCTTCTTATGTGATCCGGGGGGTGGCGATCTTGGCAGCGGCTCTGCTGGGAAGGGAACACAATGGGGGCATTCCCTTCTGCACGTGAGCAGCTCCCTGCGGAAGAGAGTACAGTGGACATGCCGCTTCCTTCCGCAGCGTAGTTGGGTACTTTCCCAGGCTGCTCTATGGCAGTAAGCGCTGCCATCTTGCTTCTGGGGCTTCCTCAGAACAGGTAAGTGCTGGATGGTGGTGCAATTGCAGGTCATTGACAGGGAAAACCCATCAATGATTTAATCCACAATCATGCCTCCTGGGGACAGGAGCGGAGCAGGACCACTACAACATCATACAGAAATGTTGTCGTGGTCCCACGCCTCTCCTATCCCCATACTGGGATGGGAAGCTACTATGGAAAGGGCCTATGTTGCCATGACCGACCATGCCTTCTCCAATTGAATGCCAAATACATGACTTTGAATAAAAAAAAATTGAGCCCACTGCAAGTGACTTTCATGAATACCACATAGCCTCTATTTTAAATCATCTTAACTCTCTCCCACCCTACATTTGGCGGACAGTTTTCTAGCTATCTCTGCATTATGCAATGACATGCAGAGACAAACTTAATTTTGTTTATATGGCTTGTTTAACCCTCTCCACCTCTGTAAAAGGTAAGGAGTTCCAGGGTAAAAATATACCAAATTCACAATCTGATCTTATGCCTATTTAAGTGCCACTGAGTTAGTGGACTTTATTTTCATGTATGTATTTCTATGTAGGGTTATACTCAGATAGCATAAACATATAGACTCAAAGCAACATTTTCCATAGTGAGTATAGAGGATGACAGTCTGCATATTGTTTGGATGAATTATCTTTGAGTCTTGTGGTTTTGCAGTATTTTCTGTATGAAGAAAGATGCTGGAAAGGTTTTCATGCACAGACCTTTGTACTTTAATATACATTGCCATTGGCCAACTCACTATCCTCCTTTCTTCCATTTCTGTTAGGATGTGTCCAGGTTTAAAACTTCTGCTGCTGTGAATCATATGATATTGTGCAGCTGTTCCTACTTTTCCTTCGTTGTAGCTTTTCTGTTTTAAGAAAAAAGGTCAGAAGAAAACATGAGAACGAATATCCACATTATACTAATGATATCCCTTTAACCTAACATATCTGTGCCCTAAGGAATCTTTGGATTTGCACCTTTATGAGGAACTTCTCTGCTATAAAGCTCTAGCTTCTCTTCTTAATTACAATATTAGAGCATTGTGCCAGAGAATTCTAAATATTTCACCAAACCACAGATCCCCCAAACCACAGATCCATCAGATGAAGCCATGACAGTTAAAGTGATCTCAAAGAACTCTGCGAAATACCATAAATGGAGCAAGGTGATTGTACAATTTAAAAACATGCCTGGATGCCAAAAAAAGCCATGTTTGGAATGTTTTGTTCTGAACTATCAGCCTGTTCCCAGTACCCCCTGTCCTCAGCCATGGTTTCAGAACTCTCCATTAGGTAAATTGCCCAGAAGCAGCTCAAGATATTTTGCTGCAAACAGTGGGCTATAGAGCCAGCATTATTGGCTCGAGTAGTAGTTTGAGTGTTGGACGATGAATCTGGAGACCAGGGATTGAATCCCTGCTTACCCATAGAAAGCCATTGGATGACCTTGGGCAAGTCATATTCTCTCAGCCTCACAGGAAGGCAATGGCAAACTCACTCTGAACAAATCTTGCCAAGAAAAACCCATGATAGGTTCACCTTAGGGTCACCATAAGTTGGAAAGGACTTGAAGGCACACAACAACAAAAAAAAGGGGCATATTTCAGAAGAAGGAACTGGCAAAGCACCTCTGAGTATTCCTTGCATAAGAAAACCCTATGAAATTCCTGAGGTCGCCATAAGTTGATAGGTGACCTGAAGGCACATACACACTACGAAATGATGCCACCTTCTTCCCTCTAGTCAACGTGGAGTGCATAAGAGCCACCAAATTACTTCTACTGAGGCAGAAAATCTCATAGATACCTTTTTCTATCTTTGATGGTAAAAATCAGGGCTTGGAAGGGTAAGTTTTTTTGGACTATACCTTCCTGAGTTACTAGCTATGCTTGCTGGAGAATCTGGAGTTGTAGTCCAAAATATACTTTTCCTAACACCAGTAAAATACAGTGCTAAATTAGTAACTTAAAGATTGTGGCCATTTAATGGTATCAAAAAGCTACCTCATCTTGTCTAAAGTGCTGACTTTGAAGGAAAGAATAGCCCATTCTAGTGCACACTCATAGTGAATGAACTGCTGTATACTTCCTTATCTGGGAGTAAGTCCCACCGGACTGCATCGCATGGACTTCTGACTAAACATGCATCCATTTTTATTTTTACAAACAAAACCTTAACATTCTTTCAGATTCCTGGAAAAAATGTTTGCGGTAATCAGGCCTCTTAAATTCAGAATAGTTTATTTTATCTTGCTTTTTGTTTTTTGTTTTTAAAGAAATCATCTTTGATTTAATGTACTGCAGTCTTTCTGTAAAAGCAATTTAATTCGTAGGGTTCAGAGAAAATGTTTTGCTAGAGCTGTTACTGTAAACACCGGGGGTGGGGGAGAATGGGAAATTATTATGTGTTTCACAATAGGGCCACCTTGTGGCAATGAGATTCATTTCACAGTTATTATCAGTTTACACTCAGCAGTGCGCCATCGGATATTTTCTGTCTATTTCAATCGCCTCTGATGCAGTTACAGTTTGGGAAAGTTACTTTTCTGGACCACAACTTTTTCCCAAGGAAGAGTATAAATTATAATGGTAATGATGATAAATGATACAATTCCCAGAATCCCCTAGCCAGCATGATTACCAGCCAGAACAGTGCTCATGTTGCTTGGAGGGTTCTAGATGCCATTGCCCAAACAATGACTACTTCCAGGCTCTGGGTTCCACTGGCTTCCTAATGTCCGTGTTTTGCATTTTTGGGCTGCTAATCTGTTTCCCCACCCCAGCTTTTCTTGTTTTCTTGTTAACTTTTCTTGTTCTTCACATTCCCCCCACAAAAATTATTGCTCGGTGAAAAGAATATTCTGTAGTACCGTGCTTAAAAAAGGGAAAGAAAAGAAAGAGGTAAGACCAAACGCTGTGGTAAACATCTGTCCAGACAGGCATGCAGCTGGTGTTACATAGATTGTACAGTCTGAATGTGAGATTATTAGGAAATGAAATTAAAATGAGTCTGCTAGAACATCCGTGTGTTTCTGTAGGTGCACTGGGGACTGATAATTAGAATACTGTGCCTTGTTCCAGCCATCCCATCTTAACTTGGATATTATTGTGGAACAGGAAAAGGTACACAAAAGGGCAACTAAATAATAAAATTTTGAAACATCTTCCTATTTTAATCTTTTAAAGTCACTGTTACTATAATCACATTTTATTTTTATGATTTATGATTGCAAATTTAATTTATATATCACTGTATGCTGTCTTGTGAGAAGGTGTTCTTCCCTAAAAGGTGGAATGCATGCTTATTAAATGAAAACAAAGAAAAAGTAAAGTATATTTGATTCCAAACCTACCCTAGCAGGGAACAAGAACCACTGAAATCAGTGGGGCTAACTTGTAAGTACACGTGAGGCCTTTCCACATTGTACAGTTATAATGCAATGATTCTACCTTAACTGCCATGGCAACATCCTATCAGATCCTGGGATTTGCAGTTTAGGAAGAGATATTTTGAAGTCTCAGGCACAGCACTTGGGTGTCATACCAAACTACAGGTTCCAGAAGTCCACATGATGTTCCCATGGCTGTTAAAGTAGAATCCTAGTGTTATAATTGTGTCATGTGAAAGGGCTGTTGCATAGGACGGTACAGTAAAATGCCTAACAGCAATTCCGAACATGCCTATTTGGAAGTAGGCCCCACTGAGTTTGTATAGAAATACCTATATGGACAAAATCTTTGCAAAAACTACCTCACAATGTTACACTGCTGGTACCTAACTCCTCTGAAATGAATTAAAATCTATAAAGCCAGTGCTGGCCTTTGTTGGAAATGTCGAGAAAGCACTGGAACTTTCTTTTATATGTGGTGATCCTGCCTGAGATCAAAAGCCTATTGGAGGCAAGTTCACAATATGCTTCAAGAGATTTTCAACCAGAAATTCTCTGTGACCCCTAAATCACACCTTTTGAACATGACTCATGAACCTGATCCAACTTTTGCTAGAAAAGATAGAAAATTTTTACTTTATGCAGTGACAGCCACCAGAATAGATTTTGCAAAAATCTGGAAGAAAAATGACACACCTGAAATAGAGGAATGGCTTCATGATTTACTCGAAATGAAGATCATGGATATGCTAACGCACTAAATTATAGGAAGAGAAGAATCAGAAATTCAGAAAAATACCACTCCCTTAACAGTTTAAATGGGGTGGTAATTTGATCATTCTTCTGTACTTTTGTTAATCACTTAAGCTATATGATTTAACACTCTGATTTATCAATTAAATTTAATAAAGATAAGTTAAGATACCTTTGATAAATTCAGGAGCAGTCATTGTCTTGACAATGGAAATACTTTGTTAAGAAGACGGATAATATATATCAAAGAACCAAGAGGGAAAGAAACAGGAAGTTCAAATGTGGTGTTTTAATGCACATGATGGAAATTACTGTGAATTATTGTCAGAGATACTTATTTATTTGTTTATGATGTAAATAACATGGCTTAATATATTGCATCATGAACAGTGTCACTTTTTTTGTTTATTTTTTCCCCTTTCCTTTTTTCCAATAAAAATATTTTTTAAAAAAGCTATATGTACACATGTAAGAGTTAGTGTGGGGTGGGTGTTCAAATATTGGACTAGGGCCTGGGAGTTCAGAGTCTGAGTTCTCTTTTGGCAGTGGAAACTCACTGGGTGACTGTGGGCAAATCTCTGAGGCTCAGAGAAAGACAATGTCAGACCCCTTCCGAATAAATCTTGCCAAGAAAATCCCATGATAGGTTCATCTTAGGGTTGACTAGGACTTGAAGCTGCACTACATATATATGTAAAGCAGATGGAAAACGGTAGATATAACTTTTGATGGGGTTTGGAGTCAAAAAGATCTGGGGGGTCCTTGGTTAAGGAAGCCTTCTCTAAAGGGCAAAGAAATAAGAAATCCAGAGTACAACACGAAAAAAGAAACCTAAGCTAAAGTCTAATTTTTCTGAGCTATATTCTTTTGTTAAGAGTTACATCCAAGTTGTTCAGTGGACCCCCCCCCCCCCCCGATTTATGCGAAGTATTTTTAGGGAATAGCTCTGGGCCTAATGAATATGCTATACATTGAAATGCAAATAAGGTAATTGTAGCATTCAGTTTAGTTGAGAAATGTTTAGATTAAATGCTACTTGCAAAAGTGTCTTTTGTGTTGCTTGATAGATACACTGAATTCTTCCTTTTCTGTTTAAAATAGAGCTGAACAGTAGCTTGTTTAAAAATCCTGTTATCTGACAAGTATAATAAAACCTATCTTGTGAAATTCTTAATCTGAAAAACACAGAAAAGATAGCTGTGTGGGGCACACGTGGGCAATTGTGGTGCTCTGTCTATGCTTGGCCTACAGTTTCCATCAATAGCCAGTGTAGCCAAAGATGAAGCATTTTGGGTGTTATAGGCCAAAAACAGCTGGAGGGCCACAGTTGTTACGCCCTGCTTTGTTGTTGTGTGCCTTCAAGTTGTTTTCAACTTATAGTAACCCAAGGCAAACCTATCATGAAGTTTTCTTACCAAGATGTGGTCAGAGGGAGTTTGCAGTGGTCTGATTTGCCCAAGGTCATCCAGTAGTCTTGAATGGTGACACAGGTTCAAACCTTGGTTTCCCAGAGTCCTAGTCCAGCACTTGGAGCACTATACCATGCTGGCTTTGCTTTACAGAGATATAAGAAAGTGGTCCATGTATGATTGTTGAAGGAATTCAGGTTGCAAGGCAAATCATATTGGAAAGAATGCATCAAAAGAATAAATAGAATTTTATGGATTCCTAATGCAGAAGTGATTACTGAGAACATATGAGGAAGTGGTACGCTTGTTCAATGCCGTAACAAATATTGGGCAAAAGAATGAGGGGTTTCATATATGAAAAATGGATGACTGTTAACATTTCTGATGCAGACTGTAAATGGAGAGAGAAAAGAAGCAGAATTGGAGGCAGTTGCCTTGTTCCCTCATAGGTCTGTCACTTGTGTTTCAAATATAATTCATTTCTACAGAAGAGAAGTTTACATGGAAAATGCAGACCTGTTAATTTTCAACCAGAACTTTTTCACAAAACACTGTGTCCTAGCGATAGAACTCTTGTACTCATACATCAAGATTTTTTTTTTAATTTCTCAGTGTGCTGTTTGAGTAATCTGAAGGAGCTGGTGAGCAGTCACTGGTAATTTGATTCTTCAGATGTGTTTTTATTAATTTCATAGGTTCAATTTTTTCGTGTTCTTTTGTAGCTCATAACCTTTAGCATCCTTTTTGAGGCAGAACTCATTTCTTTGATGTATAATAATTTGTTGCATGATGAGAGCATCCAAAGACAAGAAAACCTTCATCATTCAGTATGGAGCACAAATTAGATTTGATGAGCTCTGTGTCAGAAGGAAATGGCAAAGAATTATTTATGCATTCTCTCTCAACCATTTATCTTGCACAGAAGTCAGTCTCTGACTATTGAAACTGTAATTCTGGATTTATTTGACTGGCAAAAATCCATTTTGTTTAGGCCCAATGAAGGATAACAGACTGAAGAGGGCTGGCCATTATAGGATGGGACCTGACTTGCTATGATAAAATCTGTTCTTTCACAGTTATTTAAACAATATAGGGATTCCTCTGGTCTGTGCCTGGGCAGTCATGAAAATGTGCTTCAATGTAACCTTTTCCATACTTTTTGCTTATTTCTGAAATTCCAATTTGTCCATTGTCTTAGAGTCAAGATTAGCTGCTATTTACTGTATTTGGAAGACATCTAATTGTGTGAGGAAAAGGAAGGTCAACATTATGAAATGTCACAAACTAACAAACTATCTTCTAATGCCCTTTTAACTTCAAGTGAAAAATAAAATAAAAATAGTTTTCCTTCTGCAGAGAAGCAAGTTTAGATGCAGTGGCAGCTGATGGCTCCCATGTCATTGGGGCAGTGAATCTGCTCTGGGTCTGAGCTCAGCCTTTACAGGAGCTATCCAAAGTGCTGAAGATATTTTGGGCAGAGGGTTCTGCACCTTGGCATGGAAACCACCAGTTGCTACTGTTTATATGAATTCCTCTGAATAGGCAGCTTAGCAGTATCCCTCAGCAATTAGCCATTCTTTGGCTACCTAAAAGGAAGCAAGTAGGAAGTCAGAGGTCACCATTTACTGATTAGTAACTATTGTAACAGTTTCAGGGGTCAGACACCCAGCTTCTTCTGAAGAAAATTAACAGTTTATTTTGGTTGTGGGTACCAGAAAAGCTATCTCTAGTAATACCAACAACATCTTAAATCATAATCAAAAGGGACTTCTTCTTCCTACACTGCTGTAGGAAGCAACCAACTCTTTCTCCAGATATTAACTCACCAACAGTACTGTTTGCATAGTTTTAATTTATTGAAGTTTGTAGGTAGCCATGTGACTAGCCAGGGACATATTAGCTTGCTAAGTAGTACTAGAAGTCTGATGATCTTGCAGCTGGTTCCGCTATTTCTTGCACAGGTGTTGATGTAGGTAGGACCTGATGATATGTGATGTCCTGACACAGTATCAGGTATCTTTATTCCTTCCATCTGTTGCTGAGCTAACAAGCATTTTCTACAACATAGGTGTCTTTGTCGCAGAAGAGGGAACAGATTTTATAAAAGGCATTAGAGAGTAATTAATCTAGTTGTGCGAATAAATATTGCTAGAGGAAGGCACACTTATGCTGATTCATCATTTGTAGTCACTCTTCCCAGGGAAAGGTCTTGAATAACTACATCTCCTCATCAAGGAAAACAAAAAGGTCACAGGTTGCTTCTGACTGTGCGCTTTGGCCATAGATTTTCTTGTTAGAAAAGATTAGAAAACAAATTATTGCCTTGTCCAATTAAGTGTCCATATGTGTGTGCCAGATGTTCACACTACAGGCAAGCTGGCTAGGAAAGAAAAAGGTAACTAACCATAATGTGATTGATTTCGATGTGGAGGTCCACCACTGCTAAAACTACACAGATGTACATGAAGATGCAGGTGCAGCAACTAGGATTTCTTTTCTTGCAGAGCATATTGTTGAAGTTTGTTTTCGCATAAATTGGTGACTGACACATTTTAGCAGGAAAGAGAAACTACATTTGTCTCTAAAAAATCCCTAGCCTCTAATGACCTAAATCAGCTCTTCTCAAACTGGTAAGTGGATGAGAGATCCTTGGAGTTTCAGTGTAACACATCTGGACTAAGGAAGGCTGAACTAGATTTTTCCAAGCTGTCTTTCTTTTAGACCAGGGACAGCAAATCTCCAGCAATTCTGGACTTTAACTTTCATAATGGAGTGGATGTCTATAAATACTCTAGTATGGATGGGCTACAGCATGAACATCGAATTTAAGTCAAAGTGCTGGCTTTTCAACAAAAATGCCTTGGTTTAATTGAATTTCCTTTAATGAAATCTGTCAGTCTGCTTGTGATTGTGGTTGGTAAAAAATAAAATTTGGTACCTGGAATTTATTTTAGCTTTTTAGAACCCTGGGTTGCAATCAAAGAAAATGAATGCTGTTATGCATTGTCTAGGGTAGCACTTTCCAAATGGTGTGTTGCGACACATTAGTGTGTCACCTGAAGTGTGTAGGTGTGTCACCTCCCTTGGCCAAGAATGACCCCCCCACCCGAGCCTTTGAAATGTGTGTTATTATTTATAAATAATATATTTTTTAAAATATAAATGAAAGGTTTTCATGAGATATGTTGTGTCCTCATATCTTTCATTACAATTTATGTATGTGCCTGTGTCCCTTATAAAGGGTTAGTTTAACCTCCAGTTTGCTAGTAAAACTGAATTACTGTGTTGCGAAATGATACATGTCTAAAAAGTGTGTCACCAACGTGAAAAGTTTGGAAAGCTCTGGTCTAGGGACTCACAAAACAATCTGGTACAGGAGGAAAGAATGGAACAGCAGTGCTATTTTTTTTAGCAAGTATGAAGAAGAAGAAACCATGATGACTAAACTGAGACAGTCATACTTTGGATATGTCATGAGAAGATATGTCTCGCTAGAAAAGACAATAATGCTTGGTAAGGTAGAAGGCAGGAGGAAAAGAGGAACTGCAGGTTGATAGACTCAATCAAGAAAGCCACAGCCCGAGTCTGCAAGACTTGAGCAGGGCTATTGATGCCAGGGTGACTTGGAGGTTTTCATTAATAGGGTCACCATAAGATGAAGTCAACTTGATGGCAGTTAACAGCAACAACAAAGAGGAATATGTTTAACTGAGGCAGGATGAAAGGAGGGGAAAGTGGATTGTTACCAGGCTGTACACCTCCATGCTTTGATATGGTTTAATTGGGAAAATATATTAATTGGCAGATGTGTTGGCATAAAGTATACTTATGGCTGGCAAGGCCATATGGAAAGGGACACTGGCTGGGAGTAGCTCAGAGATTACCTCAGCATGGCCAGGTCAAAAGTTTGCTGACGTTAGCCAAGAAAGCCTGGCTTAATGGCTCTGAGCTAATCCTATCAACTGCCAACATCAGAAAATAATAAGGTGCCCAGATGCAGAGGCCAGGACCCCTACTGTGTGCATATCCTACTGCAGCTAGTCCAGAAACTCCATCTCAGCCAAGACATTGAAACCAATCAGTCCATTCCAGGCCCCATTGTCTGTGTTGCAACCCCCACTGGTCACTAGTCTGGGAGAGCAATCGACTCACACCACTTCAGGGAGGAAAAGAGAGTATATAAACCCTTGGTTTTGAGAAGTCAGTTGTAGTTAGATGAAATGCAAGACTCCACTATGTCGCTCTGAATCCTGATCTGTCTGCCCTTAGACAGAAGTCTAAGTCACATTTCAAGCTCTTCACTACTCTTCTGGAATGGTAACTATATAACCTCCAAACCCCTCAGCCTCTCTATCCATAATTTTTTCCTCCCTTTCTCCTTCAGTTAGCTCTTGAGTGAATGCTTGACTGTATGTATCTGGTGTGCATGCATGAGTGAATTCCCTCAATAAAAACACATTTTTAGCTTACTTTTTAATCATTGGCTGGTTTTTGCATGGTCTGACCTCATAAAAATTGGGTTAAAGATCTCACTGGGTTACCCTGCCCTTCGTTCTGCCAAGGCCAGTGCTCCGCTAATTCCCCCAGTCTTTGCATTGTTGGATCACCAGAAGTCAAGGTAACAGACGATACACTGCGTTTACTAGCCTTTTCTCTGTGCCATGCCATGCAATTCCATTTGCAGAACTATCTCATGTGCTATTAATCATATTTTTTCCCTCTTCCCAAGGCTTCTCAGAGTTTACGAAACAGGGAGAGATCTCACCGAACACAACAGTGTTATTTCTAAGTAAAGATACAATGTTGAGCTGTAAGACTGCAAGTAAGATTCTTTCTGGTGTTTGGCTGAATTTCAGTATGCACTCAGTAAAGGCACTCAAGTTGCACAAGCCTTGGCTATGCTGCAGTAATGGCTTGATGACTCCTATGTTAGTGGGGTGGTGACTCTACCCTGGGTTTCAGTCTAAACTGTATAGAGGAGCTATTCAATACGCCAAATTCTATCATCCCCAAATAGTTTCAGGTCCTTGTATAGCTCCTTTAAAGTTCAGTCTAAAACCCAGAGTGAATTCACTGTCTCGGTGACATGGAAGTTATCACTGCTACATTGTTTTTCAAAGAAGACAGGTGACAGTGATATACATTCTGCCAGTTTTACATGCTACCTTCTACCTTTGGAAAATGGTTTTGAAATAAGGGAGCAAAGAAGTTCCCTTCAAATGACAGGGGTAGAATTAAGGATTCTAGCCAAATTCAGCAGTTTTCTAGACTGCTTTTGACATCAAAGGGCAAATCTGAAATTGACTATCAAAATCAAGCAGGAAGGCAAATTTCTTAGCAGGATTGTACAATCCTGAGCAGTGAAAAATGCGGGATTTGCAGTATTGCTATAAAGATAGTGAGAAGTGAGAAGCTGAACAAGCCTGATTAGCTAGGGTATCAGAAAGAAAGAGAGGCCTAATTAGGAGGAGAGGAATGGGGAAGATCTGAAGTGGGTTTGCGGGAGCTGAGAACGTGGTAAATGCTCAGGGAGTCCATGTTTAACTTGTTATATAATAAATCTTTACTGTTTTTATTTTCTACAACTGTGTCTGACTGTTTACATTTAAGAGTTGAAGGGGAGAACTGATCATGCTTTTTACCACATGCTTTTTACCACACTGAACCCACTGATCACTGCAACTGCTTGTCCAGATCACCTTGAGATTTAACTACCAGATCCAGGGAGGGATCCTGTAGGTAAAAGGCCAAGGTGAGTGACAGGAGCCCTAGGGATGTAACTGTGGGGGCCAGCTGGTTAGGGGGTCCATCATAGATGGTAATGCATGTTCCCTGCATTTGAAAAAAAAACAAACCCCTAAACATACACCTTCAGAAGAGGATGTTAAAATGATGGTGGGAAGCACTCAGTTCAAAATTTCAGACAAAGGGTTCTGTGGCAGCCATGGTAGGGATGGGTGTAGAAAAAAGTGGAGAGTGCCTAGTTGGCCAGGTCATGCCTATAGTGTGGATGTAACATCATATGGTAGACACACAAAAAAGCCCTGGATCTCCTGAAATGAGAGTGAGAGGGAATTCCACTTTCGGTGTGTTGCACAAGACTGATCACTGGCCTGCTAGGAGTCCTCTTATCTGGAAAGCAACCCAGTGTCTCTGCAGGACAACTCTGCTCTCCACCTGAACTGAAACCCAACATTCTAAACCAAGCCGCTATGTGAATCTACTTTTACTTGGCCTAATTTTAAACTCTTTTGTGCTCAATTGAAAATGGTTTTAGGCTGGTGAATAGTAGTGAACCTGTCACAACAGTCCTAGTTTGGATGAGGAGTAGGCAATATGGATCAATTTTTTCATATTAATATCAAGGGACTGTAATACTTTTAAGACCATATATTCACAAGAAACAGAAGTACTCTTTTCATGCAGGATTTCTGCTGTGGTTTGTTTTATAACAGGAAGGTAGTCAAATCACTTCTAGATCAGAAAATAAATCTGTCTTTCAAAGAGTTTTTTCTAGCTGTCAGGCTTTGAGTTTACTTGTTCCAGTAGTGCATTGTACTTTGAGGACATTTGAAGGCAGGAAAAAAAATAACACAGCACCAGATATCGCCTTCTCACCATTGTGCTTCTGTTGCTTTATAAACTACTTGTACCATACAAGCCAAGGACTCTTGTTTGAACATTGAAAGCACAGGTTCTTTGTGAATAAGCACAAAGAACGTGGGTGTCTTCAGCAAGTGATGTGTCCTTTCGTATGCTTTCATAAGTTTTATCTTAGACAGCTTTCCAACTCAGGACCAGACTATGCGCTGTGTAGGAAACCCATGACCGGATCCCTTGACATTTTCATGAGGACTTTAGAGAGGCTCACTGCATTCTTCCTCCACACACTGATTCTCCAATTTAAATCAGCCCTTTGCTGTTTTAAGACCTGCAGTGCAATTGAAAAAGAGGAAGGGAAGCCAAGCACAATACAGGGATCTGTATTTTTAAAGGATGGGTGTTGTGTGTTATTTAAATCAAGGAAATAGAGTGGACAGGAAAGTACTGTTCCAATCAACTTCAGAGCCATCTACAGCTAATATGAAATAAAATGAAAAGAAAATGTCAGGATAGCAATGGGTCCCACTTCTGTCTTAATTGCTAGTTTCCTACTGCCCTTGTTACTGTGGTAACAAACTTGTGTCTGGGTTAGGGCTGCCATGTTGCCCAGATGACCAAGTTTTAACCAGAATCTAGCCAGGGTGACCAGTACTAGTTTGTATCCATAGGGCTTGGATCCCCTGCAAACCCTTATAGAACCAGAAATGTGGAATCAAAGATACATGGCAAAACATTCTGTCCAATCATTTTGTAAGAGAGAAATCTGTCACCACCACCCAGAGTGTTTACTTAATGTGTCAAATCATATTATGACTGATACTTACACTAGTGGAGTAGTGCTAGATACACACATAAACAAAGACTTCTTGAGTTCATTTTGAACCTTTCTCTGCTTTTATTTTTTCATTTGGGACAATCCAAGCCTAACCTACGTGGGCAAAATCTACTCAGGGTCTGAAAGTATTAGTGTGGCACCTGCAGTTCATTGGATCACCGTGTGTGGCAACTATCCTGAGATCACTACAACACATGATAGCATTTCTGTCCATGGTCTGAATCATTGTGTGCAGATCATATGATTAATCTGCAATCTGTCAATTCAGATTCCACAGTTACTATGCATATTTCCTCTTTATATGTTGCTGCCCATATGGAATACTTTGCATGCAGAAGGTCCCCAAGTCCAAGTACCTGGTCTCTCCAGTTAGAAAGATCAATGAATGATATGGCTAGAAAATTCTTATGCCTGTGTTATGGGAGGACAGCCTATGTTTAGAGTAGATAGAACTGGGGTAGAAGGCTCAGTGTTCTGATTTGACATGAGGCACCTCCCCATGTTCATATGCAAAACTTGCAGAGTAATATTGATTTCAAGTGCTTTGTTTGATGTCTTGTTTAGCACTCCTTATCTTATGTTTTAAAAAAAGAAAGGAGTGACTACAAGTAGCATCATGTAGAGGTCTGAGCATTGGACCAGGGCTTGAAACCCTGCTTGCCCATGGAAACCCAGTGAGTGACTTTGGGTATGTCACACTGTGTCAGCCGCAGAGAAAGGCAAAAAACAGACTCCCCCCCAGCAAATCTTGCCAAGAAAACTTTGAGGTAAAGTTGCCTTGGGGTCAATGTAAGTTGGAAATGACTTGAAGGCACACAACAACAACTGGTACCACTATAAGCAGAAGTTACTAAGAGGTTGATTTTGCAACTTACAAATATATAGTGAGGGATGCACAATTCTAAAATATACACAAAATGCTAAGTTCTGTGCATATAACAAGAGCTGGGAAAGTAACTCATTCCCATGACTTGATACTGTGTTTGAAAAGTCAGTTGTTGCTGTTATTATTACAGCATTGAAAGGTTAATTCATTGTGTTGAGTGCTTTTTCATGCTTTTTGTTACTTAAAAACATCCTGCTTACTAATGATAGTAAATGGCATAAAGAAGAATTACTATCAAAATGCCTCTAGACATGCCTTAAATGCTTTAAAAAGCCTTGATTTTTTTTTAAAAAATAGCAGATTGTCATTACCATCACACTTCCCATACACTACATTCCTTTTGAAATGTAACTTCATTACAGTCAAATTACAAATGTAAGTCATTTAAGTTAATTGCATTACTTTTAACATGTTACTTGGAAGCTCTGTTTTTTGTGTAAAGATATATAACCTGATATGAGCCTCAATATTGATTGATTGATTGATTGATTGATTGGATTTATATGCTGCCTGTTCTACCAAAGTGGGCTTCCAAAAAGTTAAAAAATATTAAAAGCATTTAAACAATTAAAAACTTTAAAAACATATAAAATTATAAAACTAACAATAAATTTTAAAAACAGCTAATAAAGAAGTACAATGCTCTCCTGCTCACCTATTCAAGGCCTGCTTAAAAAGAAATGTCTTTATCTGCCTAGGAAAGGAAAGCGGAGAGGAGGCCTCCCACGGAAGAGAGTTCCACAGGTTAGGAGCAGCCACTGAGAAGGCTCTCTTCTGTGTCCTCACCAGGAGAGCCTGGGATGGTAGTGGGACTGAAAGAAAGCCTTCCCCAGCAGATCTTAGGACTCTGTTCGGTGGTGTTCAACTGCTGGTTAACTGGACTCCACATTTTATTCTGCTATTGTTTTCTTGCTTATTTGCTGCATCTTTTCTTTCCTATACCAAGAATAACTATGAGAAGTATAAATGAGCATACAATGCAGAGATAGGTTTCACTAATTGGATGATTATAGGGTAATATAATTGAGGTAAATGATGTTTAATTGGTTTAACAAGCTATTGTACATAGAAAAAAACAAGATGCAGGGGCAGCAACAATTACGACTCAGGAGTTTCAAAGCTTGGAATGTTGAATATAAGAAGTAGATGTTTGCAGTTATGGTTCCAAGAATCAAAAAGTAGTTAACAACTGTCATAGTTATACATTTAAAATGTTAACTACTTATTTTCATCATTCAAAAGAATAAGCACAATGCTAGAAGATCACTGTGCTGGCAGCTGGTTGCTTCCATATAAGGGGGCAATGAGTCCACTGTGGGTTTTATTTCAAACTTTAAACAAACTATCCAAGCTGTGGGACCTATTTCATATCAACGGTTGATGGCTTCCATGTCAATAAGGCAGTGAATCCGCTCCACGTTTTTTTGCTCCTATTACTAAGGGACTAAACCTTAACCTTTTCTGCGCTGGACTATTATAGTCCTATTATTCCACTTTCAACAGCCTTGAGACCCCTCCTTAAACTGCAAACCCCAGGATTCCATAGGATTTTGAATGTAGAATAGTAGCACTATAACAGTCTAGTGTGGAAATGGCCCTTGTCTCCTATTCTATTTTCTGTTTAAAATCACTTTTCCAAAACTCCATATTGCCCCACAGAGCAGACTATAGCTACCATTTGGGGTAGTGAAGATAGTGGTCAAATTCTGAAGAGTTGTTTTGAGGCAGTGCAGATATCAGCACAAAGGGAGGGAAAGAGAATGTCAAAGAACTAAAATGCTGAACACTTTCCCTCAAATAGATTCAGCAAGTCTGGACCCAGAGCAGACTCATAGCCTCATTGCCATGAAAACCACCATTCATTACTGAACTCCTGGCCTGTGGTGTGAAGTATTGTTATGTTGTTGTGTGCCTTCAACTAGTTTCAGACTTATGGCAAACCTATCAGGGGGGTTTCTGGGACCGAGAGTGTGTGATGTGCTCAAGACCACCCAGTGGGTTTCCATTGCTGAGTGGGGAATTGAACCCTGGTCTCTGGTGTCGTACTTCTGTAAGGCCCTGCTTTGGGGGTCTCTGATATTAGTATGGTTTGGATGGGCACCATACCTAAATGGCACGATATTGGATTGGCAACCGTATTAATTGGCTCTGATATCAAAATCAGACCTGAAGGGTGATGCAGAGGCCAAACCGAGTGCGGGAAGAAATTTGACTATAAACGTGAGAAGGATAGCTCAACTTGAAACTTCCTCCAGGTAAGACTGAGTCATTTGTCAGGCAAATACACACCATTCCTGTGGATAATAGGCTTAAATAGAAGCTGGAATTTTCCCAGGAACCCAACTGTGAGAAGCCTACCAGGACACTGATTGACAGATATCCATCTCTTGTAAACCCGGATTCCTTCCTCTTTCCTCATAGCACCCACAATAGACAGCTATTACAACACCCATAATGTCTTTGTCAATCAAGCACTAAGCCCATCAATAGGCAAAAGACCCATTGTCCACAACAGGTTCCCTTTGTCTTGCATCTGGAACGCTTAGGCTATTTTCAGGGTATAAATATCCCTGATTTCAGGATGCACAGTGCAGTCTCTTGAAGGTCTACCCATCACTCTGTCCGTCTGGCTCCTGAATGAGAACTCTCCTTAGGTCATACCTAAAACACATTTCTGCTCTTCACTACTCTTTTGGACTGGTAATTATAAATCCTCCCAAACCCCTCAGCCTCTCTATAATTTTTCCTCCCTTTCTCTTTCAGTTTGCTCTTGCATGAATGTGTGATTGTGTGTATTTTGTGTACATGCATGAGTGAATTCCCCTCAATAAAACACTGTGATTAAACATTTTCCCTGGGTTTTCATGTGGTTTGACGCCATAAAAACTGGGTTAAAGATCTCACTGTGTTACCCTGCACTCAGTTCTGCCAAAGCTGGTGCTCCACTAATTTCCCCAACCTTTGCATTTGGAGTGAACCAGGGTGTCCCCCAGGGACCCCCAGAAGTCAGGATAACACTCCAGCACTCAAACTCCACACTGGCTCTCTGGTTTGAAGTTTAACTAAGTAATAAGGCAGAACACACCTTGCAACTATAAAAAAGTTACTGTTAGAGTAATCTGTCCACATTCATGAGGTTTTGGGGTGAATACCTTCCTCTCTCCATGAGTCCCCTCTGGAACTCCCTCATCTCATTCCTTGGCCTCTGGCCCTGGCATTTTTGGGGGGAGACACAAAGCAAAATACCAGTACTTTTCCCTCAGATGGAAAAGAGTGGAGTTTTGGCATTTTAGCTACTTCTGGTCACCATCTTGAGAAAGGATCGGTAGGAATAAAGAGAGCACCTGACCAGGTCAGCAGCCATTACACAGCAGAATGTGCAGCCACAGGGCAGTGAGGACACACCTACAGAAATGTGGGTGGGTGGCTGGGCTTTGCCATTTCAAACACAAACCTCAAAAGCCTTGGATGAAGAATGCAAAGGAATGGGAAGAGGAAAATGGGGGTAGGGAGGCAAGCTGTCCTTGTGAATAATCAAATTTGTGAAGGTCAGACCTGCAAATGTGGAGGGAGGACTATACACTGTAACAGAAGTGGCTATCCATGCTTTGTTAAAACCATAATTTAACCTAGTTGTTTATAACTTAAATTGTTGCCAAAGGAAATAGATGACAAGTAAACCATTGGCCTAAAGTGGCTCAGAGTTAGATGAATTCTCCATTGGACATTTTAACAACTGATTGAATATTCCTTAAAGCAAAAACAATAAAAAGCGTGAATTCACAATTGTTCACAGACAAAGGACTGTCAGTTCTTTTGTTAAGCCTAATTTGGTATGTGAATATAATTTGGACTTCAGCTCACTAGACAATTTGAGAGAGAAAAGGAGACAGCCATAGATGTTAACCTGAAGATTCACACACAGACATTTTCCACACAGCAGGGGTGGATGAGAAGACAGGCAAAGAGGCAGCAGAAGTGAACAGGAAACCAATAATTAGGAAAAGTTCACAGTCCTCCTGTATTTTTATAGTGGTTATTTCTACATGCATATATGCTGCTCACCTGACAATATATGTGTTCTGTTATGGTTGTATCTTCACACTGTGTTGGACTTATGGTGACCGTAAGGTGACTGTATAGCTAGTGACCCTCTGCAAGATTTGTTCTGAGCAGGTTTGCCATTGCTTTCCTGTGAGGCTAAAGTAGTATGACTTGCTTGAAGTCACCTAGTGAGTTTCAGTACCCCAGTCAGAAGTTGAAATCTGGTCTCCTAGAGTCCTAGTCCAACATCCAAACCAATACATTATTCTCGCTCCCTTATTTTTTGGACCTATATATATATATGGATTGGATGTCACCAGTTAGGCTACTGGTAGAAAATATATATATATATATATATATATATATATATATGTGTGTGTGTGTGTGTGTGTGTGTGTGTATATATATATATAATTCTACCAGCAGCCTAACTGGTGACATCCAATGATGTAGGCTAAGAAAGTGGGGTGGGGGGTGGAGGGAAGGAGAGAATGCTGTACCAGGAATCCTACTGGTGAGATCCTTTAGACAAAGATGATTTTAAAAGGATGTATGTTGAAGATGCCTTAACTCCAGCATGGATGAAAAGCTATTCCTAATTCCCAACTGCCACTCCTGTGGCCTCAGAGGGAGAGAAAAATAGGCAATATCTGTCAGGCTTAATACCTTTCCTCACCTCCCTTCCTTTTTCCTTATGTTTCATGTCTTATTTAGATTGTAAGCCAGAGGGATGGGAACTGTTAAATTAATGATTTATAAGCTGCGCTGGGAATCTTTTGCCCAAAGATGGGGTATAAAGACTCTAAATAAATAAATAAGATAAATAAGTTAGAGTGACTGAGAATTTTAAAAATAAACAATTGCAGAAATATGTGGTAGTGTCTGTTATGTTCTGCTTTACCAAACAAGACTATGTCTGTGTGGCTTTCTAGCCTTAATGTGTTAATCCAGGACTGAGAAATGACTAAGTTTCCAAAATTCTAAATTTAACAAGAGTCAGTGACCATTTCCGCACTAGACTTTTATAGTGCTATTATTCCACTTTCAACATCCTATGGAATCTTGGGGTTTGCAGTTTAGGGAGGGGCTGCAAAGGTACCTTGAGTATTGAAGACCAATGTTTAAATCCTCATTCAGTCATGGAAACCCACTGTTTGACCTTGGGCAAATCACACTGTCTTGAATTAAGAAGAAGGCAATGGCCAACCTTCTTGGATTAAATCTTGCCCAGAAAAACCTATGATAGGGTCAGCATAACTCAAGGTTAGACTGTGGGCACATTAAAGCAAACACATTTTTGGATTAAAAGAAAGCCTCAGGCTAAAGGGGTAAGGAGGGGAATGACTGGACAGACTGTAACTGGAAAGGCAGACATAAGTGCAAAACAACTTCCCGTGTACTAACAATATATTGTATGTATTGTGTTTTTTCTGAATAATTTAGTGAGCTCACATCCCATAACTATAAAAGTAATTAGAAGTTATGGTTGCACTGCCAAAGGAATGAATTTATCCTTTATTAAGCTTCACTGACAATATAATGTGGTAATTACATGTAACTGGATATCTATTGCTGGTTAGTTTCAAGCTCTGTGTAAGCATTGCTTAACGCAGGCTTTAGTATCAGTCAGTGTGTTTTGTATCACACTGACTCAAAAATGATTTAACACTCATAAGGGTAGAAATAAAATTATTCCACGCATGTCAAGCAGAAACTGCTATGTTTGGGCTTCTTTGCCAGATGTTGCAGGTGGTACCCATCTTCTCTCTTGGGAGCATTGCTTGCTTCAATTAAGATCATTTGAAATCTTTTCGTCTACCATAGACTCTTTTGTTCTTGTATGTAGGAGAAAGATAGCTTTAACAAACCAGTTTGTATCCCCTTAAGCCTATCAGATTGGCAATGCTGTTGTGCATTTCACCCATTATTATGGTGAGTTTTAAAAAATTTTTAATGCAGAAAGGCAGTTACCATCTGCAGCATACAGACTTAGCACTGAATTACTAATCAAACTCCATCTGCTTTTAGTAGAACCTTTCCTCCATATTATATATATCCCACATCCATTATACAAATATTTCCTATGCTCCATCACTTCCAGGATCTAGTATCAATTATAGATTTACCTCTTTTATGGCTAGTATTCAGAGAGCTTTTGGTGATGTGCAATAAAATACTGGATGTGCATCTGAATCGCAGTCCATTCCACAGAAAGAGGCACAGTTTAAGTAAATCCTTTGTAAATGTCATAAACCAACCCCTTACAAGGACCTTTTTTTTAAAGTTATCATAAAGTGGTACAAAGAAAGGAATTGTCAAGACAATTTCTTTTATAGGATGGTAGTCATACTCTAGCAGAAAAAAGATAGTTCAGAGAAAGTAAAAATGGTAAGATTCAAGGCTAATGGACTCAGCCTTAACTGTTGAGCTCCCTGTTCCTTGAAAGGAAGGATTTCGCTTTGGGCACAGTGACTAGCAACAGCTCAGCATTGTAATGGTGCAAGGACTCACAGTGTCAAAGTGTCAGGTTGACCTTGCCCTTCCTGTCATGCGAGATGATGCCATGTAATGCCATTTAGTGTTTTGATATTAGTTCCCATGTAGTCCTCAATAAACCAGATACTTTATACTATGTGCTTGCAGCCTGATGTCAGGTAATACTTGTAATGCTTTGCTTTGTAACGTGAGGGGATGATAGGAATGGCTGGAGAAACATGTACTAGGAAGAAGAAGGCTGCATGTCTAGGCTGGTCTGCAGAGCCAGGTGCAAGCTGGCAGTCCAGTCTCCGAGGTCAGATTTCTGGTGAGAGCCAGAGAATGAGGTTAGGCGGGGAAATGGTTGGGAAACTGTGTTGTTATGCTTAATTGCCAGATAGGATCATTGGGTGGGCTACATTTAAAATGTATTGCTATATAAGGCTGTAAATCCTTTGTTCATTCAGTTCTGGCAACTTTTGCAATATGTACTGTAGTTTTCTCTTTTGGTTACTCAGTAAAGCCTTCTGAAAACGTTGAGCTCTTTTCTTGAACCGGGAATGAGCTAGTATACGACACAAAGCAAGGGGACATTCTGATTAGCAGGGATGATACTCAGCTCTGACTTAACTGAGTTCCGATGCAATTCTTACAGTAACAGGGTGGGCATGAGAGAAAAATTGTCCCTGCAACAATAACAATATTATTCATATGAGTGTTGGTGTGTTTACTTACTCTTTCAAACTGTCTGTCTGTCTGTCTGTCTGTCTGTCTGTCTATCAATCATCTATCTCAGGCTCAGAAATCACTCAGACTTCCAGATGTTGTTTCACTCTAGCTTCCTCCTACCCATAAATGTTTTCGGAATTAGTTAATTGAAGGAACTCAGATGCTATTGTCCGCAGAGTCTGGCATTTGATACATTATACAATACCTTCCACCCAAGAATCAATAATAAAACAGCAAGATAAAACTGATGACACACAAAAGGAGCAGAATACCAACTATTGAAACAAAGGACGTTTAATGGATAAGAGGATTCCTTTTTTATTACTGATGTGCTTTTAATTTGTTTTAAATTTAATTCTGTTTTAATATTCTAATTTGTTTTAACAGTGTGTTGTCTGTTTAATCTTGTTATGAGCTTCCTTGAGTCATAGGTTTGTAAGAAAGGCAGGATGTAAATCAATCAAATAAACAAAATTATTTGTAATGTGCCCAGGAAAATTAAAAGGTCTCCATTTGTTCCAGAAGCCAGAAGGACATCAAGACAAGCAGTATATAAACCTCCCTGCTGAGAAAATTTCATAATTAAGGCATCACAATCAAAAAGACTCTTTTATTGGCAGTTACCTGCCGTATCTGTCATGAGAGGACTGTCCAAAGGAGAGCACTGCCCAAAGAACTCACATAGCTTCACATGGAGACAAATGATTCAGTAAATAGCTTGGGTGGGGGAATTAAAAGGCTGTGAAGGTCATCAACAGTACTGTGAATTGATCTTGGAAGGAAACCAGGAGCCAGGCATGTCACTATTTATTCCATATCCTTTTCTAGTGCTGCTCTCTTCTGTGTCATGGGACACTACCAGCATTATCCCAAGTTCTGGGCTGCATACCAGGGCTTCATGCTAGTGACAAATAGATTTGCACTGATAGGATGAGAGAAACAACTGTTGCAGCCATGGCCATATTGCTTGGTCCAACTCAGGCAAGATGTTTTGGACTATAACTCCCACCATCCTTTACTATCAATCAAATGAGCAATTGATGGTCATGAAGCTGAAGGTAAGGCTGAGGATAGTCGTAGCCCCAAAATGTGAAAAGCAACAGGTTCCCCACTCTTTGTTTACACCAGTAGTGGCTGAGCTGGCAGAAAAAGTCTGGAAAGTGTATAGAGAACATATTCCAGAAGGGCAGGATGAAGACATCCAGTTTCAAAAGGGCAAATATGGTCTCTCTCTTCCTGAGCAGGAAGATGTTGGGGAAAAAAGGATTAAGGAGAGTTGGAAGCAAAAGATTCCTATGCCCAAAGAAATCTGTTACAAACCATGTCAACCACAGACATTTAGAAGAGTCACATGATGGGTAATACCTCTTGTACATGTTTGCTGCTTAAATATAATCCATTTGAAAAAAATTTCTTTCAAAAAAAAAAAAATGAAGAAAGCAAGCCCAATGTCCAGACTGTTAGTTGACCCCCAATACAATGTTACCTAACCCAACACTCAATAATTCAAAATATAACCAGGAGCAGAAAATCTGAGCATACGGTTCTAATAAGCACCTTTTATTATTGTATTACATTATTGTATTTGTTTTGTGTAATGTAAAAAGGTGAGAGGAAAGGAGACAGGATTTCAAAAAGTATGGCTTCTGCTAATCAAGCATGATGTTAATTTTGCTGCACAAATGGTAAAATTGTAGAATTAGTTTTAACTACATTCAATTAAAAACACAAACAAAACAAAAATCAGAGTCATAGTCTTCTTTTTCTTCCTCCTCCTCCTCTTCCTTCTCCTCCTCTAATATCCTGAATGTCTCAGTTAAAGAGGAAGATTAAATTCATATGGATCTATTATGGACACAACAATAAACCAGAGTTAAACAAATAAATATGCTATTATGATTTGTATTAGATGTATGCTAAGATTAGAATTTTTCAGCTATCTAGCACCCAGTACAATATCACCAAAATTAAAAGAAAATATTTACACATGTTATCAGATACACATGGCAGACTGAGATGCTAAGCAATAACCCATCATACTGGATCAACTTTTTAGTATTTGCATTTTATAAAAGGTGAATTATAGTTGGAGTAGCTGAGCATTGCCTCAGTGCTTCTGTGTTAAAATTAAATCCAGTTTGAACCGGTGCTTGAAGCTTGTAGGCACCTTTTAAACAATGCCAAACAATTATGATCTATCTCAAGGAGACATCCAAATAAAATGTTTGCACTGCATAGGGGAGAATGTATAATTTTCTTTCTGCTTTTCCATGCAGCATCTTTAATCTCCTTCTTAAACTCTGTTTTTGCCTCTCCCTTCTTTTTTCTTCCTGAGTCATCCTTTATTGATTCTTCAGTGGTACTAAAAGCTGCAGCATAATGTATGTACTCAAATTGAACTTCCATTTGTACATCATGCTGCTCCCACCTTATATCCCACAAGACTAAGCTGTGGCATCAGCAACTGTGAAGTGGGCTGCCGTCAGGCATTTAAAGCAAGGCAGAGCAATTACCATGTGTGTGTACCCAAATTAAAAAACGGTGCTGTGCATAGAGCCTGATATTGATTTTCCAGATTTTGTCTTGCTCTTGTATAACTTCTCAGCCAAGTGGAAAGGTGGTTTCTCTGGATGGAAGCTTCTCCGCCTTTCCTTCTGAATAATTGCTTCACATTTTTTTGTCCAGAGGGACTAAAACTGGAAGCAGATGGACAACTTACAACATGTTTCATTTCTTAGAGTTACAGCCTAGCATTTACAGAGTGCCAGTGGAAATGGCTGGCAAATGGGTAGAAAAGGTGAGTAGGAAGAATGTAAGGGATTATAAATGTAGTGATGTTAGGTTAGAGGGGCTCAACAAATGGTTGGATGACAGTCTTGGGAAAGGATAGAGACACAGCAGTAGCACGTAAGTGAAAGAAGAATGGTAAATGAAGAAAGAGGAGGGCTAAATTTGCCTGGTGCAAGAGTACAAATATTCCCAGTTGCCTTGCATATTGATGATGTCATCTGTTTGCTCAGGTGCTGACTAAACTGGTGGTTGAATCTTCCATCAGCACTGGCAATGGGACAAAGTACTCTTCCACCTGTGGGCAGCAAGTTATTCTAGGGGATATAGGCTTGTCCTTGTGATGCACATGTCCAGAGAGAAATGGTTGAAGAGCTTAGCAGTAGTGGTAGGGATGGGTATTTTAAAATATTTGGAAAATATTTTGGAAAATATTTTAAAATATTTGGAAAATGGTTGAAAAATTCATTTCTTGAGTGTTGAGAAGCACTGATAAGGAGAACCTTTGCAGTTCAGGACTTATACTACACACACACACACATACTGTTTTTGGGGATTTATACTGCACAAAATTTGCGCATTTTTTTTTGCGCAGAAAATAACATTTATTTGCAGAAATATAATCTATGCATAAAATGCTATTTTCTGTGCAAATGTCATGTGGCATAAGTCCCAAACTGCGAATTGAGTTTGAAGACTGAGCATTTTTCAAAGACTTTCTTGCAGCAAGAAGAAAATTGCTAAAATCACCAAAAATGGTATCCTTCTCTCAACTCCATTCTACTGTCCTGGAGTGTTTCTCATAATTTTATATGCATTCAATAATGTGGCTGAGCAATTCTTTCCTTAAAATTGCATTAATTTCATGTATAGCTTTATTATTGTTTCAGAATTGGCATGTAAACTTTACTAAAACACAGAGTAATTATAGTGGGCCCTCTTTTACTGCAACCCCAACATGTGTGATTTCCAGCTCACATGAAGCATCACATCCCTATATCTAAAATAGCAGTGATATGAGCAAGCATTCTCATTTTTCCTTATTTGCAGGGATTCCTAGAATGGAACCCCCACATATAGAGAGGGGTCACTGAGTTCTTTGGTTTGGTGGGCAATACCTCTTTAATAGTCTTTCCCCCATCTTCATGCTAGATTGGCTACACAGTAGCAAGTAGTAACAAAAGACTAAGGGCCATGAATTCTGTAAGCTGAATGCAATTTACTGACAGGAGTAATTCAGCATGTTTGTGTTAGGTCGTAGATCAAATTTTCTCTGTGAAACAGGAGTGATGTATGTAATTCTGCAGATACCTAATATATCTGCAGACATTTGTCTATTTCTGCAGATGTGTGTATGTAATATATATATAATGCTCATCTGCATTGGAGCTTGAGGAAGTTATTTTTTAAACTACCAGTATCAGAATCTCCCACCCCCAATGGCCAGTTGCCATTTTCCCAGGTTCTGATCTACATTCTACAACTGTATTGTTTTTCAAAACAATGAACATGGTAGAAATCAAGTCATTCTTTTTGGAATTCAGTTCATTTTCCCTGCAAGACAGCTAAGCAATGGATGTTCAGCCTGCCTGACTTTAGTTTGGGGCTGGGGAAAGTGCTGATCCCAAAGACCATTTCTGGGATCTTTGAGGACTCCTACCTGTGCATTTTTTTTCATCTTTTATTTGCTAAAAAATAAACCTGACAGTTTTGGCATGCTTTGGTCTTCCTGTGCCAGGGATGTGGGTAATCACTTAAGAATACTTTGATGCTGGCCTGATTTTGTGGTAGCATTGTGGGTGTGTCCCTGGGCTGGAGGAAATATGGATGGCTTAATATGGCTCCTCCTCTGCCCTTTTTGGCTTTAGATTGCCCCTTTTTTTTGGCTGTACTCTGGCTGAAAAGGAGGTGAAGAAATATTTTAATTTCCTATTTCCTCACTTTATTTCCCCCACTTCTTTTAAAATACTGAAATTGCATCAGAAATAGAATTTTAAAAATGGGTGGAAATAAAGAATTCTCTCTTCCCAATAATGCAGAAACTATGATGGCCAGTTTGTAGAAAGGAGATATTATTCATTAATCCTACAACTAAAATCAGTTGGTCACCATAGGGAAATTTGCTTAGCTATCTTCCAGCGAAAATGAACTGAACTCCAAAATAGGGAAATTTTTTGTCCATTTCATGGCTAAAACCTGTTAGGAAACAATAAAACTGGCTAAACCTGAAAAGTGCATGTATTTACTTTAAGGCACATAATAAATAAATACAAAGCACGGTGAATTCATGTAGCCACTATGCTAAATGCTACATGGAATATTTGTTGAATCCTGCTTGTAGCTAACTGCAGTAAAGCACTGCTTGAGAATTGCTGAAGGGTTCTAGCGATCAAGCAACCCATAAGAACAAAGTGAATAGCCACATTCTAGTGGTGATTATTCAAATTCTGGAGGTGATTTTAAAAATGACTTTTCCGACATTACGTGCTGTATTGCCACTATTCTCAGAAAGTGTTGTACCCCAGTCTTGCTGATGAGCATGCTGATGTAATTTCAAGGTGACATTTCTTAATAAATGCACTTAATATTTAGAGCCAAAGCCTTGGTTCATAAATCCAGTATCTTCTGTGTACTATCAATCCTAATGAGAGAGGGATGGTTTCTGGGCTCAAAATATAAGATGAAAAGTAGGCGGGTCTGATAGTACTGGGCAGTGGTGGACATTTGGCAGGGGTTGGGTGTACACTGGCCCTCTGTTGGTTCATTGAGCATTGTACCACCCCACCCCACCCCACCCCACCCCATCCTTCAGTATTAAAAACTACAACAACATTTTAACTTATCCCTGTTTTAAAGATAAATATGCCCTCTTGCCACTTAATCTTATTTTAATCCTTCTTTTTCCATGTCATGGGGAACATAAATACAAAGAGGAGGAGGATGCAGTGGTGTGTGTGGTGGTACAGACGAGCCTCCCTCCCCACCCCAGCAAGGAAACCCTCTGATGGAGAATGCAGACAATGATACCTCTTAACTCCCTGTCAAGGGGACTTTGGCTTTCCTCTGGGCATCAAGAGACTAGTCAAGCCTGCTTCCATTTTGCCTGAAGAAGGAACTTGATTTTCCACACTGCACTGAGAGAAAAGGCAAAGGATGTCTTTGTTGGGGCAAGGGTGGGGGGAGATTTCACTGAAGTAAGTACACAGACTTTTTGCCAGGGGTGTTTCTATAAAATATGCCATGCCCCCACCCACCTTTTGATTACTCTGTCTGCCCCCTATAAACAAAATTCAGCCAGTTTCTATAGCAATTTGCTGCTGAATTTCACTGGCAAACTGCTTACCTGAGAATCACACTGCCATCTTCATTTATTCCTTGTGGAATAAATGGAAGACTGTAAAAAAGTGGGGAGCTGGAGATGCCATGTGACCTGTGAGTTGCAGTTTTTCCACTTCTGATATGCAGCACTGTGGTGGATCCAGGGCTTCACAGGGTTGAGATGCTGGGATTTATTGATTAGCAGGGACTATGAAATCCTCTGTCATTCCCCCCCTTGATTCCTCTATTCCCCTTTACTCTGTTCCCCATAGTAACTGGGCATTCTCTTAGCAACCCTGTATTAGTATGAGCCATCTGTGTTGCAATCTAAAGTGTTTTGGGGTGAGAAACAGTGGTGGAGATGAAAACTAGAAGAAATAGTTGTTTCTGTTTCTAATGCAGATGAACACAGCCACATGAATTTTTGGACTCTTCTTGCAGGGATTTTAAAGGGATTCATGATGTAGGCCTACATTCAAAATTTACCACTACCCCATCATAAATATTCTAGTACAAAGAGTACCAAACAGCTTGAAACCAGGAGATCTGAAGCCATGCCTTCTCTCTTAACATCCTTGGCCAATCATTGATGTTTTCTGAAGAAGTGTTAACAGCGACTTCTCATGTATCTAACATCTGAAGTATCAGCGATGAAGGGCTCTTTCTGCTCCACACTATTTCATTTTCACTTTTTAAACCCCCCCCCAGTTCCTGATTGATAAATTCTAGCCACAATTTTACTGTTAATTTTTTTGTATTTGATTAATTTATTATTTTCTGTTCTGAAATCTTTAATATGGAATGCTCACATTGATTGATTGAGGCTGTCTAAAGAACATGACTCAAAGATAAAAAGCACAAATGTTTAGGTGACATGTTGGTTGTGGTCATCCGTGGATACATAGACTTTGGCTCATGAACTTGTGGGTGAGTGCTGTGACTGCACACTCTTCTTTTCCCTGCCCTCTCTCCTCCCTTACTGGAGAAGATTTTGAAAGTTTGAAGTGCCCCTTGGTGACAAATTGACTCTTGAGGGGCATTTTAGAGGCATTAGGCTTTTTGTTAAGGAGCCCTAAGGATAACAGTTTTCACCCACTGCTATATAGATATTTCCCTGTTGCAATGTATTTAGAAGGGGGGAAAGGCCACTTTGGCCATTTCCACACAGGGTTTTTAAAATGGGGCAGCGCGTCCTCCAGGGAGGACATCTGCACCTGGGAGTGGACTGGGTCGGACCTACTTAATGTAGAACTGCACCCCAGCCCGCTCCAGAATGACCCCAAGTGGTCGTCCAGCATGCTTTTGAAAGACCGCTAAAAACAGGTCTTTCAAAAGCACGGAGCGTGCCACTGCAAGCCTGCTCCCTTATGCAGATTCGCAGGCTTGTATTGGTGCGAGCCTGCGATCTGCCAGGGGCGGGTTTTAGGCTGGCGAGCTTCAGTGGTTGGTTGAGACCCTCGACTAACCGGAAGCCGCCATTTTTGACGCCGGGGCAGTACGGACCGGAGCGGCATGGACAGGACCGTGGAGCCGAAAAGTCCAGTAAGTAGCGTCACTGGGTGATTCCCTCGCCCCATGTGGAAATGGCCTTAGAGTAAAGCCTTTTAAATTAAGCAGCTGCACTATTAAATTACTTATGTAATATACAACCCAAAAGATTGCTATGATGGTAAAATGTCAAGAAAATAAAGAGACAATTTAACCATTAAGCCCCCACGTTTTTGTAAGCCTTTTCATCTGTTCAAAGTGCCACATAACTATCAGTATTCCTGGAGGATAATGGCCCAGAAAAGTTTTCCCCCTAAACTGTGCAGGCAAAGCAGACTTTTAAAAGCAGTTTCCTATGCAGTTGGTTTTGCCCAGTGGAACAAGACAGCTCTATGGGGTAAATGATTTCCATCAGAACTGAAACTCTATGATGAGAAAAAGGCTTCACTGAAGTCCTGCATATCAGCAAGTAGGTGGTCAATTTTAGATAGAACATATGAAAAGAATTTCAGAAGTAAAATAAATCATTGGACAACTTATTTCCATAGAAAGGTGTGAATTCTGAGTTCAAATTAGACCCTAGCATACATGGACCCTAGAATGAGGAAGGAGGGGCTTGAGCTCCTCAAGACTACTCTGGAGACTGAGCTTCCCCCCTCCCATAATGATCTGGCACTATACTGTTATAATGCTATTATTCCATTTTCAACACCCTATGGAATCCTGGGGTTTGCAGTTTAGAGAGGGGCATTTAGAATTCTCAGCCAGAGAGCTCTTAGGCCTCAGTAAACTACAAACCTCAGAATTCCACAGGTTATTGAAAGTGAAACAATTGCACTATGACAGTGTAGTGTGGAAATGGCCCAAGCTGGAGAGAGTTCAGAGAAGGGCAACAAGGATGATAAGAGGTATGGAGAACAGAACACAGGAGGAAAGGCTGAAGGAGCTGGGCATGTCTAGCTTGATGATGAGAAAATGTGGGGTGACAAGATTGCACAATTTAGATACCTCATGGACTGTCCCAGAAAGGAAGGGGCAGGCCTATCCCCCTGTTGCCCCAGAGTATAGAACCAGGTCTAACAGTTTTAAGCTACAGGAGGGTAGATTTTGCCTGGATATTAGAAGGAACTTCTTCGCTGTGACAGCAGTTCTGCAATACAACCAATTGCTAGAAAGGTGGTGGTGTCTCCTCCGGATGTCTTCAAAAAGAGGCTACCTGCTGAGGATGTTTTAGCTGGAAATCCTGCTCCAAACAGGGAACTGGACTTGATGACCCATGAAGCCTTTCCAACTCTATGATTCTGTTCCTGGGCTTGTTGTGTGACAGAGGTTGAGAGGACTCATAAGAGTCATCAGCATTTCATGTATTCTGCTGTAAATCTCTGAATGATGTGCACAAATGCTCATATTAGCCCAAAGGAGAAGTACCTACTGCATAATGTGATCTCTTGCTTACTTAGGCTTTTTCACACATCCTATTTAATAAAAACCAATAATATTAATATAGTACTTTAAATAATTCAAAGCATTTCACACACTGACCTTGTTGTAATCATTGAAACAACCTCGTAAGGTAGGCCAGCATTATTACAGATGGAGTACTGATAGTTACTGGCTTCCCTTAAGCCACTGAATTTTTATCCATGTTTTATTAATCAATTAGATTTAGGTCCTGTCTTTCCTCCTGTGAGCAGTGTGCATGAGTATCCTCCTCCTCACTCTATCCTCACACCAACCCTCTAAAGCAGTTCAGACTGAGAGAAAATGAACTGGCCCAAGGTTGCTCAGTGAGTTTGTGGGCCCAGTGGAGTCTTGAACCTGGAACTCCCACATCTTAGGCCATTTCCACACTTCACTGTTATAGTGCTGTCGTTCCACTTTCAACATCTACCAATCTTTTAATTCTAATAAAAATATAAGGTTGGTCTGGTATGACTTGTTTTTAAGAAACCCATGTTAGATCTTCATAATCACAGCATTCCTTTCTAAGGCCATTTCCGCACTACACTGTTGTAGTGCTATTATTCCAATTTCAACACCCTGTGGAATTCTGGGGCTTGTAGTTCACCGAGGCCAAAGAGATCTCTGGCTGAGAATTCTAAAGGACCCTCCCTAAACTGCAAACTGCAGGATTCCACTGGATGTTGAAAGTAGAATAATAGCACTATAACATTGTAGTACAGAAATGGCCTAAGTGCTCATAGACTGATTGTTTAATTATCTGTTCTGAAATATTTTGGGGTACTAACATCAAGCTGACTGGTTGATAGTTCCCCAAGCCCACTTCCCCACACTTCCCCTCCCCATTCACCTTATTCCAGTATGCTGGGTCCTCTTTGGTTCTCCAAGAATTCTCAGAGACTGTTGGTAGTGACTGTGAAACTGCGCTACTGGAGACAGTTCATCAGGCCTTAGAGGACTGAGCTTTCATGTTTAAGAATGTTTCAGAGATAATAGATGGTAAAAGTAATTTGCCCTCCCCTTGCAAGGTTCACCTGAACATCAACATTGACTTCCAGATCCTGGGTAGCACCAGCCATGGAGATTCTGTAATTTTCCAGTTCCAGGAGGTTCCTCGATAAGGCAGATCATCTCAGCCATTCTTAACCTTTGGTCTTCTGGTTTTTGGGACTTCCGCTTCCAAAATCTATCATCATTGACTAGGCTGGTGGAAGCATCTGGGCGTTGAAGTCCAGAACAGTTGGAGGATCAAAGGTTAAGAATGGCTGACCTATATTAATTTTAGTTTATCTTAGGCCTCCTTACAAGACAGTGATGTCTTTGATTGGCTTGGTAGATAACATATTCTGGAACTGGACAAAGGAAATATGCACTTATTGGCTCTGCCACACCTTTTAATTAAAATACCATGGACAGTATTGATCATGGTATTTTCTGGGCTGCCTCACTGAGCTCTATTCATAGATGCTAAACTCTGTGCACTCATTCTGGACATCTCCATTTGCAGGAGTTGTAATTTTTTTTCTTTTTAAAAAATTTCAGACTTCAAGCTATCTTGGGAAGTGACAGCTACAGAGTTGATGCACGTAATAGGCATATCTACCCAGGTCACATATATGTCTCTGTGGACTTTAAATATATAAAAACTTCAAGTTTCTCTGCATATCTATTTTTATAGGAGTGTTAGCAGATGCTCATAGACTTTATAGACACTGTTTTCTGAGATGCAATTGCTCTTAAACATTTTTTTTAATCTTGCTTTTCTTTTAGAAAGGACCCCAAAGCAGTTTACATACAGTTTGAAGATACAAACCATGAACTGTGTTACTATTTTTTAAAAATGCAGTATTTGACAAGTACATCTTCTAAGCTGAATCCATTTACAAGGCTACATAGAAGCAATAAATCAGTAGTATGTATTTCTGTACTGTTTCACAGTTTGCTATCAATGGAAAGCTTAATCCATAAAGAACAGAGTCCTTGAGGATTTAGAATAATACACGATTAGCTGTTTGTGTTAATAATTTCTCTTAATATCTTTCAAAACTAGGCTCCAGAAAATTGCTAGATGTGTCTCTTGTAGAAGAAGAAAATAATACTTAAAAAAAAGAGAAGCATTGGTGAAACTGGAAGATTTACATGTGGTATATAGCTGGGATATATTAAAATTTATGTGCATGCATCTTGGAGCATGATATAAATCTCTATTATTAATGTTGGCAGGTTCCATATATTTAAATATCTGAAGCCCCTTGCAGATGGACTTTTTATGATTATTTTTGTCACCAACTGCATTGTTTAGAGAGATGGTTCACTGATATGGATAATGCAGTGCTTATTCTGGAAAAAAAGATGATGAGATAATAACAACCTAATAGATAATGAAAGTGTCTAACTTCAGCGGCTACTGAGGGTAAGTGGCAAGTCACTCCATGGCTCTTCCATTAAATATTCTGAGTTTTTCTAGCATACAGGAAATTATCTGTATCTGACAGTATAATAAATAGTGTAGATTTCCAAGAGACACAAACTAATATATAGCGCATATGCTACTGTAAAGACCTTTACCCCACAAAGAGCACTAACATGAACTGTGTGGCTGGTGTTCCAGGTCTGTGGCTTCAGCCAACCATTCTGGCAGGATCAAGATTTAGGGCCTTTCCTCACGTATGCATCACCAGTTATTGCGTTGAAAGACTAAACTGGTTAAACTTGTCACTAAAGCAAACTAAATAATGCAGAAACTGTATATTGTAAATAATGCTAAGGTGTTACCTCACTGGAACACCCTATCCTGGGAACTACAATTTTGATATCAAATATGCTCACCATGCCAGCAGATGGGCATGTAGGCAAAAAAGGTCGAATGACCAAGAACTAGGTTAGGCCAGGAAAATCCCCAGTCACATAGCCCAAGGAGACCTCAAGCTGTGCAAACTCACAAAAACAAAGGGTCCTCAGCCAAAGAGGGAATTAGCGTGTTTTCCCTAGGTTGAGCACCTGTGACTCCGGAAAAATCCTACGAGGCGAGGTCCATCTACATAAATTTACACTACAACCATTGCAACCGAAGATCCTGAAACATTGGCAACACATCATAAAACCGTCATGCAAACTAAGTTGCCTTTGATGAATTATCTTTCCTTTGCTATGACTATTGTCATCCCTGGCAGAGAATTTGCCCTCGAGGTACGTTTTGCCCTACAAGTAGTCCTAATTTTTGAGAATTTCTCTGGAGAACTCCCTGCCACGCTAGCAGACCATCACTCTGTTAGCTGAGTAATCCCCTCAGCTGTTTCATTGCTGAGTTCCATTTTGCTTGCTGTTTCCCAGACCAAGGACTTCAGGATAGGTGCAGTGTCACCCCTCTACAATTCCTTGCTATATCCTCTATCCATTTTTCACCTCTTTCTTTTCGCAATAGGCCTTGTGTGCGTGTGTGAGCGAGTGCGTTGGTGTGTGTGAACATTTTCATTTAATAAAAACCATAAACTTGAACAGTTAGCCTGATTCTCTGTGATCCAACTCCGTAAAGCTGGGCTCAAAATTCTTAATTACCCTGCCCTCTTTGCATTGCTACAGCAGTGTTCAGAGCTAATTTCCCCGCAAGTGATAATTTCGCAACAGGTGTTGGGAATTCCCTAAGGGACCCCCAGCAAGCAGGGTAACAAAGGGAAAGTTTTCCTTTTTTATGGAAATACGGAGTATAGAGGTCTTAAAGTTATTATGTTAAATAATGTTAAATAAGTTCCTTAAGCACTGTATATTATTGGCTAACAGGATAACTGGTTATTTGAATGTATGAAGGTATTTCTATATGTTTATATCTGATTAATTTGGAATGTTTATACATGTAAAATAACAACAACAACACCAACAACAACAGACTTAGGGTCTTTCCGCACTACACTGTTACAGTGCTATTATTCCACTTTCAACATCCTATGGAATCCTGATGTTTGTATTTTAGGGAAGGCATTTAGAATTCTCAGCCAGAGAACTCTTTGGCCTCAGTGAACTACAAACCCCCGAATTCCACAGAATATTGAAAGTGGAATAATAGCACTATAACAGTGTAGTGCAGAAATGGCCTACGTGTGTATTTTTATAGACAAGGGATAGGATCCTAAGCCTGAAATGGAGACAAAGAACAAAATTACAAGCAACTACTTATTTTTGGGGGCAGCAAGGGTGCAGCTAATCTACATTTCAAAACCGAATGTAATGAATAAGAACAAAGTTACTTCTTTGGTATAAGGACTAAGAGATTCTACCTCAGCCTGACATCTTTTGGTAAACACTTTGAAAGGGAAATTTCAAAATTTTCTGTTTTGTGACCTTCTCTTGTCAATCCTAGGATCTTTTCTCAACTTTTTTAGAAAGCAGTGGAAGTGTAATGATAAATGCAACAAATAACAACGAATTACTTGTTTTTATCATTGGAATGAGTAGTAGCAATTGACTTCTCTTCATATACTGCCATGAATGGCAGAATGAAATACCTTTCTAAAGCAACTTTCTAAGCTCTGCCTGTGTCAAAGATAATTTATAGACTTTCCAACAATTCACATATGACAACTGGGACTCTCACATACTGCTGACACCGATTTAATATCCATAGTCATGCGTATTTCTCAAAAGTGCTTGTAACTATTAAAATGACCAACACATTTCTGAAAAGTCTAAAATTTCTCCACCAGAAGCAGACCAATAAAAGGCCTTGTACACTCTGGAAACAACTGAGACTTTTCAATTTGTTTGTATTTTGGAATGTCTGTTTGTATATTGGCTTTACTTGGCATTTGGCTTTCTGGCTTGACTTACAGGCTGATTCTGAGCTACACTCTTGCTTTGTGACTCTCCTCAGTCCATGCTTCTGACCTTCTGTCTTGATCTTGGACTCTTATGATGTGTTCTGTCTAAAATGTCCAACTACATCTGCTTCTGGACTTCTTTAGGGCCACTTTGCTCTGTATGACACAGAATGATATAAAGGGAAAATACTCACACAAGCATGCACATGTACGCCTCCCCTCCACAAACAAAATAGTTGTAGCCAAACTATTTCATGAGTTTCACTATTACATTATAGTGAAAAGAAATATAATTAAGAAATGTGTATGGTTTCCTTCACTGAAAATATATTTCAATCATCCTGCATAATGAATACTCTAGAATCAATCTATAAGATATATTCTCAGCTTCAAGTCTGCCAAATAATACTGACTCATTTCCTAGATTCTTGTGTAGAATCTGAAGCACTGATTGTCCAAAATTCCAGTCAGAAATGTCATTGTTGTTATTGTCAAAAGTTTGTGTCTGATGAGGTCTCAAAATTAAAACCTAAAAGAGGACTTCAAACAATTTTGATGTTCCAAGAAAAACATGGTAACAAAAAGATGATCAACACTGAAGAAAGCATAGTTGTTTGTGTCACTTCAGAAGTCTGAAAGCCAAGATGGCTATAAAACGTAAAATTAATGCTTATTATTTACAGGAAGCAACTTGAAAAGATCTGGTTGCCATTTTCTTTTTGAAGCCAAGCTGTTCTGCACCAATCTGTTACTTGAATAGACACGTAGGATTATAAACTTTTATAAACACATACCATCATCATTACTGCCACCATCACTTTCACTTAGCTAAATGTTTGGACGTAATCAGCTCATCCTGGAATCCTTTTTGGGTTAAAATTACAAGTGCCCTGAAATTAGATTTTAGTGCATTAAAAGAAGTATAACACCGTATTTCCACATGTAGTGCAAAGTGATGCACTTCTATACAAGCAAACTTTGTGGTTAACTTAAACTCTTTCTTTCCTTCCTTCCCTCTTTCCTTTCTTCTTCCTTTCTTTCTTGAAATTAAAATAGGACTGTGTGCTGCTGCAACACTTTTATGTTCCATGGTCAAACAAATAGAACACGGACTCAAAGCCCAGAAAACCGACAACAACCTATGGATTCTGGCCGTGAAAGCCTTCGACTTTACATAGAAATGTCAAATATTCTCAGGTACAGACAAAGGATGATACAGGTTTTGGAGGGCATCCTACTGGTGATTTACACATGTGTAAGTTCATCTACTTAGACCATCCATGGGTAGGGTCACCTTCTGATGTGGTAGACCATGTTCAATTGAAGTCTGCCAAAGCAGAGTCATGAATGTGGCGGGCAACATTATCCATATAGTACCATTGCAAATTGCAGCTCCAGATGCATATTTTGCATTCCACATTGCACATGTAGGTATGTGCTGCACATTGCAATTGTGTATTTCACATTCGTTTGAACATTCAGTTGCACAATGTTACAATTCACTAATGTATAACCATCACACAACTCTATGAATATAAAATTACACTCTGTCTTCTCGATGTAAAATTTCCACCAAAGCATCACCATGATCACAGACATGGAAGAAAAGAAGATACTTTTTTCTTGATGGTTGTTGTTATTTCCTTCTGACCTCCTCCTCCTCAGCCATCCTTCAAATAAAACCTGATACTCATGCCAGAGCATTTCATATTATGCTTGTCTTTCACATATTCAGATCAATGGCAGAAATTCAAAAAACACTTGAAGAGGCTTGTGTGAAATCGATCTTGGTGCCTGTCTACACTTAGGCAACCATTCTCTTTCCTTTGTAAGTCTTTTTGACTTTCTTGTTGACCTTCAGGAAAATTTTAAGCCAAGAAAAACCTTTGATATCTCCAATTTGGAGACCACTCTTTTTTTTAGCATACATGAGGAAGGATTCCTTAGAGAGTTTTTAGCTGTGGTGTTCAGTTTGTTTCTTCTCAGCTTTCTCTTTGCTATTGCATTTTCTCAAAAGAAAAATAATATGTGAGATTTTTTTTTAAAAAGCTGTCTTGGAACATATACTGTATATTCATTTTCATCATTTTATGGAACTATTTTGTTTGAAAACCCTCTGTGGGCCATTTTTTGATTCTTACCATATTGCTTTTGCAAAAGTGATAGGCCTGATAGATCTTCTTTATTAGAAGATCAATACAGGCTTATTATGCATTTCACTTTTTTTCCTAGCCAGGAAAAGCAGTATAATTCAGTGGTAGCATATGGACTTCGCATACCAGAGGTCCCCATGCTCAGGCTCTGGTGTCTCTATTTAAAAGGATTCCAGCAGGAAAGCTATGCCTCTGCTAGAGAAATCCTTATCTGATAAGAACTCAGATCCTTGAGAGCCCATGGAAAACAGACTCCTCTCAGGAATTACCAGAGATCAGGGTCCAGGGGGAGCCATGACAGTCAGAGATTCCTTCCCTTGGGGAATGGGTGGGGTGACAAGATGACAAGAAGCACAACTGACCCCAAGTCCCTAAGAGTACCAGTTTCTAACCTGGACAGATAGAAAAGCTCTGCCAAGAAGGAATGGTAGGCTGCAGCAAAGAAGACACATGGAATCAGGACCTCACATGTAAACCTTCAGCCAAGTAACCTCCAGTTAGAAATTATGTACAGTTACATCGTGGATGAAAAGTTGGGAGCAGTAGCCAGACAAAAGGGCTACCAGTGATAATAGGTTTTGTGGAGAAAGATCCCAACTTTTTTATTTAAGTTTTCTTTTGGAGTGAGGGGAAGGGTTTGATACAACCAACCATCCCTCCCAAACATTACTTCCCCATCCTTCCCAATGATCCTGCTTATAAAAGCCTAACTATGGCCATTTCTGTACTACACTATTATAGCACTATTATTCCACTTTCAACATCCTGTGGAATTCTGGGCTTTGCAGTTTACTGAGGCCAAAGAACTCTCTGGTTGAGAATTCTAAATGCCTCTCCCTAAACTGCAAACCCCAGGATTCCATAGCATGTTGAAGGTGGAATAATAGCTCTATAACAGTGTAGTGCAGAAATGGCCTCAAGTTAGTTCTATAACACACAATTCATTTACAGTAGTTTACATGCACTTACAGATGACACACCAATGTACAGTACACACTTGCAAACTGGACAATGACACATGGCTGTGAAGCAGTTGTCAATGAAGAGCATTTGGGATATTCAGCTCTAAAACAATTCTAAAAGGCTGTACCATACGCTTAAGGTTTTTGTTTTGGCTTTACTTCCTTCTATGGAATTTATAATAAACATCAGCAAGTCTTGGTGTCATGCTATTCTTGGCGTAGCAGGAATACTCTAGAATCTGATGGCACATGGCCTGTATTGAATGTGGTCAGAAGAACTTTGTACAAGGAGCATTATGATGACATGTATCAATTGTCTCATTGTGTGAAGCATTCTGAGTAGTTTCTCCCAGAAGCTCATGCAGATTTGGCTTCTGCTAATGCTAAGCCTGCATAAGTTTTGGCCTTTACTTGTGTTTATAAAGGTATGCTGGTGTGACTATGAAACTGTGAGGTAGTTGGCTAGACAATACAGCCGCTTCTAATAAGGCACTAATAACCAAGGACAAGGTTTTGTAAATATTGATAAGAACTGCGAGTCAGGCCACCAGAAGAAGTATAATTAACTAGAAGTACGTGTCCTACAGAAGACACATGCAATAGGTTGACAGTGGAGAAGGTCGCAAAGAGCAGAGCATTCTGCTTCATAAAAAGTCCTGCAAAGTTGCCTTAAAGGAGATCAGTTTGGAAGAGCCATCATGATGCTGCACATTGTTGACCTGGGATGTCTTCACTGTTGCTTTTCCTGGGGCTCTCAACAGCAAATGGAGATATGTGTTGCACTATGGGATATGCTTTAGGTATAGGATTTACTTTAGCATCTGTAAAATTTCCTTCCTAGTAAATTAAGCTGTTAAGCCCTCCATTTGCTAGTGTGCTTATTGTATCTGAATTCAAGGAACCTCTTGCCTTTGGCAAATCTTGAACCTGGCTTGTTATTGTTTCCTTCCTGAACCTGAGAAATGGTTTGTGGATGGATATGGGCCCTACAACTACCAATCAGTATCAGAGGTGAGAAAGATGTCTGTCCTTGATCCTTGGAGTAGCACTGCTAGTCTGAGCAGTAAGTCTCCAGGCTTAGTGAGATCAGTGGTCTGAAACAAGAGGCATTCATGCAACCTCTTTCCTAAATTGTACAATGGTTATTCTCATAGGCTGTTGCATATTGGGACCAAGAAATTCTGTCCAATACTGTTAGTGTACAGATGTCCTCATCATATGTTGAGTACATGTGGAAAAGTAGTATTGTGCCCACAATCAGGTGTCAATTGTGTTTACTGGACATGTATCCTGGCAGCCATTTTTACAGTCTTGATAAAAAAGAGTCCTATGTGTGCAAGGCTTTTCTGTATTCTTATGACCTAGTTCTGAAAGCCCTCATAGATACAATCAAAGTGTGTGGCTGAAAGAGTGGTACAATCAATAGACACACTGATGTCTGGCAGCACAGACAGTGGAAGGGGCAGGAGAGATGATGAAAAACATATACTAAGTCCCAGTTCATATGATGATCTGGGCAAGACATGTGATAGAAAAGTGGGGAGTTTCTTCCTCAACAAGGTTTCTATTACATGCAAGGTTTCCTCTATTAACAAAGTCATTTCTAGCATGCAGTTGAACAAACTATTCATGTTTTCTTTCAATCCCACAATCATGGAATGTGGAACAGTACCTGATGTGTAGAGGAGTGAAAATAATCTATTATTTTTGCCTGTATTCAGATCTCACCTGTATTTTCTCCCTGTTTATGCTGGGTGTACACATTTTTCTTAGTTTTGAATTTTTAAGGTAAAGATTTTTACACATTTTATGCATTTTTCTCATTGACTTAAATTGTGTCTGCGTGCATCTTTCAAATATGTGCATTTTTATTCTCACATATCTATTGGAGTAGAAGTGGAGCAGAAGGTGGGAAAGACCTTATGCCCATAGTTTCCTCCCAGAGATGGGAAACTAAAATATGCATGTAGGCTTTCATTAACCATCGTACAAGCCACACAGTGGATAAATTAGTACAAAATCTCAGTGAATACAAAATTGTTTTCCATCCCTACTGATCAATTTATGAAGGAAAATGCCTTTTCTCTCACAATACAAGACAGTGCCTTCTGCCTCTACAGAGCTCTTCATACATTAACCTTCTGAATTCCTTCCTTCTGCATTGCATTTCAATCCTCTGTGCTCTCGGAACACACTTCATGGATAAACACAAGAAGCTTCAATGAGCAGATTTAGATACCTAATATCTGTTTTTCTTGATGAATGTAATGTCCTACTCATTTCTGGTTTCTGATTTAAAAACAAAAATTGAAGACTTTGAACCTGGGACTTCTGGCAGTCAAAGCATGTGCTCTTTGATTTGTCAGAAAACTAACAACCTGACAACATGTCAGTATGCATGTAGCAAACATGAAATACCCCAATAGTTCAAAGAAGCCTGCAGATTCATACTAAAATGTAATAAAATTCTTTACTTTTGTAGCAGGGAAATTTATTTCTGTTATAAGCTGACCTCTGGGTGGCACTGTTCCGTAAGAAGATGACATCTAAAAGGACTGCAGTAGAATTGAAAAAGTTAGTTGGCTTGTTCAGCAAACAGGTCAGAAGGCAGTCTTTTAAACTTCTCAGAACTTCCTATTCTTTTTCCAGCCTTAGTTAGAAATATGAACAACTTCTACTGCTCTCCAGCATATTGTACAGCCTGCAGAAGGGATGTAACTTAGTTCTATTTGTAGATGATGTTCTATGCATCTCTTGTTCATAATATATGTCAAGAAGGGTGAACTTTTGTCCCTTCAGAAGTTTTGGACTACAACTCCCACAGTCCTTTACCACTGGGTACACTGGTTAGAGCTTTTGGGACTTGAAATATGTATGTGTGTGTGCATATGCAGAAAAATATCATTTTGGGGTAAAATAGGACATATTGCCATGTACACATTCACTACTGAACACTTTGCTCAGTATTTTTGCTAAGTTTTTTACCTTGCTAAAAAAATGGCATGCTAGTAATGTGTTATTTCACAATTAACAGGCAATTTACTTTTTAACAATAATGTTCCAACCTCTGTTAATAGAGGATCCTACTGCGTGGTCTCAATACAATGAATCTCCTTTTAAAAATAATTCTATAAGAAGTTTCCAGTAAAAGAATATTGAATGCATGGTAGCTCTTCAGCATTGCCTTGCTCAGTGTTCCAGTGTTCCAGTGTCAGTCAGATGGTCAATCTGCTTTGATTTTTAGTCTGAATTTTAAAGGGAGGTGTTCAAGCTGCATCCTGCCTCCCACATAGGTTCACCACCTTGGACAGTTCTTTCAAAATTCAGGCTAATTCCCAGAGCACAGTCAGCACCCCATTAATGTTGGAGTTGCCAGCTGCCGCAAGCCCCATCCTTATAGTTATAGGAGGTAAAAGAGAAGCAAGGGGAGGAAGCTAGTCAAGAAGAGAAGACATGTTGGGAGGAGGATAACCTACAGAAGAACAAAGACTTTAGTTCAAGTGGCGACTGGTAGGGTGAATCTCCCTGCCTGGAGGACAAGCTTAGGTCAGGGAAAATTCAGGCAGCCTGGATGTCTAGCAACAAGTACTCAGACGGTGCCTTCTGAGGCCCACTCTGACTACCATTTAAGTTGACTGTCTCTGTGGGCAGATGCTAAAGGCAATGTGGCAGATCTCCAACATTTTTCCTGAACCCTCTAAACCTATTTACCACTAATTGGTAGAGGAAGTGATACCTTCACAGTTTTGAAGTAAGATTTGGCTGCCAGTCCAGTCAGCATCTGGTCGAAGGATAGGTTGAAGTGCCATCCGTCTTGGGCGGAACAATTGATAACTTCTGACAAAAACTCTTGTCAGTTTTTATTTTAAGAATAATTCAGACCACTGAGGCAGTAAGGGTGACAATTTTGGAATGGTTGAGACTTAAAGCTTTTCCACAGTAAAAGGATCACCTTCTTTGCCCCATTACCCCTATCCAAACATTCCTGCTTTGAGCAATAAATTCTGTCTTTTTCATCTGAACCCTTCCTGACTCCTTTCTTGAAACCAACCCAAATACAACATTCCAAATCCAGATGAACTCCTCTGGTAACCTAATTGGAATGACAAGGCATGCAAGGGAAGTGTGCCTGTACAAATGTTAAACTAATGTTTTTACAGTTTTTTAAATGCCACGTGGAGGATTTTTAAATATTTTATAGTGCAGAGTTACAATAGCTTTGATTAAACATGCACAAGATCTGAGCCAGGTGACTATAAAACAAAGCATAAATTTAGTCAAACAGATCCAAATGGCTCTAACAAGCCAGCATTTTTCTTGGACATGGTTATGTCAAGCTTGCATTCAAATGCAAGGGAATTATGCATTCTGTACCTGGAACACTTTCAACATCACCATTTCTATTTTAAGAAATAAAATCCTGCTCCCTAATCACTGACGACATTCATTAATGAAATGCTAAAACATTTAGCCATCTACTTGCTCACGGTTCTTCATTATGATCATAGATTTTGTTACGTATAACCCAATTATATTCTGTTCATGTCTGATATGGTTGGCAGTTTCTCCAGTGAAACACGGTAGAGCATCTGGAGCTTTTGATCTTCTTTTCCCTTTTTTGTGCATCCAGGGTGGGAGAAACTTGCCTTACATTTTAATAATATTATAGCACTGTTTGTGTATGCTTGTTTATGTGCATGGGCTGTGAAGTTTAGAAATGTATCCAGAAATGGCTTTACTGACTATCTGAGTTTTATGAAAGAAAGGGGAAAACATGTTAAATATAGTACTCTCTGTCAATAATTAAATTTCAATTAGATGCATTTTCTTTTCTTTTAGGGTTTATCTTTTCTGTTTGTTTCTCTGCTTGCTTTGCTTTCTTTCTGCGTTTGGAAAATTAATAAGATTTTTTTTAAAAATAATCTGTTTTCGTTGACTTTTAATTGAAAAAGTTCTTGAAGTGTTTGTTGTGACTGATATTTTGAAATGGTATTTTACTGTAATTGGTTTTCCTTGAAATTCATGATTATATTTAATGCAATTTTATGAATATGTTTTTCAGTATGAATTCCTTTAAGTCATACTGGGGAAACTTGTGGCGGCAAAAAGAGAATAAAAATGGAAAAGTAATAAAGAAGTGGTAAATTTTCTGAGTTTAAATCATGCAAAATTGTACATCCCCCGGGTGCCTTCTCATCATTGTAGGTCCAGAACTACCCCTGTGGTTAATATATTTGTTATAGACACTATTATAATGTAATAACATATGCAGGCAGAACTGAATCTCAGATTTGTCTCAAAACCTGGTTCAGTTGTAATGGGTCATCTGTAATAAAATCTGTCAACAATATTTCATCCTCTGTGTATTAAAGGTTGAAAGATCGTTCTCTGTAGTAAAGTGATTTGGTAAGAACTATCTGGGAATCAAGCTAGCAAGCTCTCTGATTAAGCATAACTAGAATCCACAATACATCCAACTGGGTCTTTATGTTATGAACAGAAGGGCCATGAGGCAGTCCAGCAAAGCTTTCTTTCTCAGGTAAAGAGAAGAAAGAAAGTATGTGAGAATGTGGCTTATCCAGCCAAACAATAAACAACTTAAGTATTGGTCCCTCAGCACAGGCCACAGTGATGCGTGATCAAACGAAGTACCATAGAATAACAGTAAGCTGGGGTTGGAGGCCAGGCAAAGGACTTTGGCCGTCTCATTTCTAGTGCTTCTGGGATCTCAGTCCACAGCTGGCTGAGCAACAGATATGCAAATATCAGTCACCGTAATACAAGCCAACTGATTTTTGTAGATAGGGAGCAGTCTCATGAACTGATTCTGGCCATTTCCTCACTACACTGTGACAGTGCTATTATTCCACTTTCAACACCTTATGGAATCCTGGGGTTTGCCATTTAGGGAGGGGCATTTAGAATTCTTAGTCAGGGTGCTCTTTGGCCTCGGTAAACTACAAACTCCAGAATTCCACAGGATGTGGAAAGTAGAGTAATAGCACTATAACAGTGTAGTGCGGAAATGGCCCCTGTTTCCTACTCAGTACCCAGAAGTGTTAGAATACTTTGACTTTACACTATCCTGACTGAAATACCGATTAACAGAGGGAGTCACAATATAGACAGAACAGACATAGAATAGTATTGTTTAGACGATGGAATAGAGGGAATGTCAAATTTGAAGATGACACTATATGGGAGGTAGTTAATACCACAGAGGACAGGAGCAGAATTAAAAATGACTTTGACAGACTGATGCACCGTATTTATGTTTGTAGCCAAATTCAGGAAGACCTATTCCGTTAGAGAGCAGGAAACCTTTAATTGATTAATCAAGGCTAACCAATTTCCATTGGTGAGGCTAATTGTTAAAGGCACATCTGCATATTTTAAAACCTAGTTTGTTCCTGTTAAAGGGTAATGGAAGAAATAAATATTAAGTGCAGAGTTTCATTCCAATAGGAAATAGTAATTTATTTAGTTGAAAATTATCTTGCATCTCTCTAATCTCTCAAAATGGTATCTGTCACAATAACCATGAAAAGCAGTTTGATTTTAACTCCCATGTTAACTCTCATGTCAGTTGGCTAACATGGTAGATAATTAGTTGATAAAATATACTCTTAATTGGTTGACAGCACTTTTTATTATTAGTGATGGATGTTGAATCTATCAATTTAGGTTTCTCTGTTTCCTATTTTTCTAATTTTATATTCAACATCTCAAACACTGAGATTTTTTCCAATCTTACCTTTGTTCCTTCTCATACTTTGATTTTCCCCCTCATTTTGATGAAGTATTTATGCATAATTCTCCTAACACATGCATTTCAGATCATATATTTTGCAAAATGTGAAATTAGATTGATATTGTATATTATCCATAGTCTTTTGCATTATCAGTATGGCTCAGGTCCACACTATCCCGCAGACTGTATGTCCCCATAGGAGATTGCCCTGGCCTTGACATCCTCAAGGAAGGCCCTTCTGTTGATCTTACCGTCTTCACAGACACAACTGGTGGGGACATTCTATAGGACCTTCTCAGTCACTAGAATCTTCAACTCCCTTCTGAGGGAGGCCAGAATGGCCTCTCTTTGTTGTCTCTCTATTGACAGGCAAACAGAAAGTTTTTAAACAGTGGGCTAAGGGTGCTGTATTGTTTTAAACTGATGTGTTTTAATATGCTTAGTATGCCTTTTATCTTTTTAATTGCATTTTATCTTTTAATGTGTAAGTTGGTTTTTTAAAAAAATATACTTTGAATAGTTTACAGTTGGTCCTCCACATTTGCAGGTTTTACTTTTATGGATTTGATTACTTACAAAATTTTCCTGCTCCTGTCCCTGTCCCTGCCCCTGCCCCTGCCCCTTGGGTGCTTCTTCTCCAAGGGAACCTTCCCTCTCAGCAGCTCCACCAGGCTGCACAGCCCTTTAAAAATCCACCTCTGCCTTTCCTCTTCCTCCACCAGCTGCTGTCTGACCAGCTAAGGATGGTTTGTAGCTCAATTTCTCAGGATCACAAACCCTTTTCCACTGCCTCCCCCACCAAAGGAAGGAGATGGGTGTGAGAGAGGAACTATAGGACCACCATACTGATCTACCCTCTTTCCCTCTCATCACCTAGTTTGAACCTTGGATGTCCGTTCTCTCTGCTATGCCTCAGTCCCCTTCCCACATACAAACATGTTTGATATTTATGGTTTTTCCACTTTTGTGTGGGTCTTGCGCCTTCAACCCTAGCAAATATGGAGGGCTGATTAATTCCATTTTAATGTTCACTTTTTGTATGTTTTTAGCTGTATTGTTCTTTTTTTAAATTGTAAGCTGCCCTGAGTCCCAATTTGAAAGAGGTAAATATACTAACAACAATCTTGCAGTATTTTTTCTAGGAAAGCCTCAGTTTCTTATCCTAACACATCTTCACTCATGTAAATCTTACATGATTCTTTTTAATTTGTCATCTCCTCTTTTATCCTTTCCAACTTCTTGCTGGCTTTTTTTGAACATCTGTGTACATATATTCCCATTCTTCATCATGCTTCTCTTCCAAGCCTTATGAAAAGAACAGACTAGTGATTAGTAGCTTAATAGAGCATCCCTTTCCATTGTTCTTCATTAGGCAAGGTATTTGTCTCACGTCTCTCAAAAAGCTTTTGCAATGTCCTTCCAAGAACTGGCATCCTCTCATTTGTGCTCCCATGATTTGTTATCCTGACAAATATAATAAATGAGTGTTTGCTCTGTTGTTCAGAAAGGGCATTGAGGAGGGTTTGCTTTATTTCGGAGATTCCTGCTTTATTTTCCTCTCCTTTGCCTTTGAGAATATACCAGAATTGGCTCCAGTGATTCATCTTACTCTCCACCCACTCTGCTACTGAAATTCATTGGAGGACCTATTACTGCCATTGTGTGACCAATCTGTCATAGAGGTTTTCTGGCAGGAAGTAGTTCATTTTGCTTTCACTTTAGAACAAAGAGTCAGAGTTAAGAATCATGGTGTTTACTTAGCCCTTGTCTTAGAATATCTCCACATTGACTAACTTCTGTGTATTTCCATGCACATCCTTTCCTGCAAAGGCAACTGGTAGATTGTACAGTCTATTACTCAGACTGCATCCTTTCCCAGTTGATATTCTTAAGTGTAGGTGCTTCATTGTAATGTCTCATAAGGCTAATAGTGTTTGTTTGAGAGTCTGCAACTCTAACTGTAGCCACTGGCCACTCCAAGACCTAAATTCATTTATTAGTGAATCCCAAGCAGCGTAAACCACTGAATTAATTGAACTTACATTAGTATTGATTTACCAAGTTTCTACTAATTAATGGCTCTATTCTAGCTGGGATGAACAATTTTACTTGCCTCTACAATCGTACCCAAATAGTTTTGAAATAATCCTAGAACTGCAGAAGATCTTTGTATATTGCTATGCATTTCACACACTTTTTTTTTAAAAAAAGAAATGTATTTGAAAGAGGACTCTGTTCTTTTTGACTGTTATGTAGAACAGGAATGCAATCAAGTGGCCCTCCAGAGGTTATTAAATTCTTTTGTATTATCCATTATTCCATGTCTCAGCAGCCTAAACAGTGTAGCCGATGGCAAGGAACACCGGGAATGCAGTCCAACAACACGTGGAGGGCCACATGATTCCCATCCTGTCTTGCAGTTCCCAGCAGGAAAGTTTTAGGGCTCTGTACAATAAGAAGGCCAGAGAAAGAGAGGAGATGCCAGTGTTATGTAACATTATGCAATTACTGCAGCTTCTAGGCAGCCACTGGAAAAGAACATAAGTTGCAGAATTGAAGTGCAGGTCCTCTGCAGTGTCCTTGAATTTGAAGTATGAGTACAGTTTGCAAATATCAACTTTTTTCAGACTACAGCTTCCTAAATCCTCCAGGCAGTGTATCTGCAAGCCATGCTGGCTGAAGCATTGGGAGTTGCACTCCAAAATTTACGTTTTCAGACTCTGTATATGAACCACTGATATCAGTGTTGATGTACCTGCATACCCTGCAACTATCCCAGTCGAATAGGGAAAGTCCTGATTGATCTTCTCTTCTCTTTTTCATTTGCTTTTACAATGTCTCAGTTTCTCTCTCCTCCCCCCACTTTCCCTCTTTCTCCTTAGCTTATTTCTATTGGTACAAACTGAGGGCCTTTCCCCACTACATTGTTATAGCGATATTATTCCACTTTCAACATCCTGTGGAATTCTGGGGTTTGTAGTTTACTGAGGCCGAAGAGCTCTCCGGCTGAGAATTTTCAATACCCCTGTTTAAACTGAAAACCCCAGGATTCCATAGGATATTAAAAGTGGAACAATAACACTATAACAGTGTTGTGCAGAAAAATCCTGAGATCAAAGTGCAAAAGTAGTTTTCACTCAGTTTACTCAGCAGGGAAGAGGAGAGAAGGAGTGGAATCTTGTCCTTCCCAGTAGGGTCAGGTAAAATTAAACCATTGCAGCCTCTCCTAGCCTGTGCGTTCTTCGTCGTTAATAACGTTTGCTATCTTGACTACCCCTGATGTTGCTTGTCCACCTGTATCTTAGTTTTTATCTGTGAAATATTGAATGGTGTACAACTGACATGTTATTAACATTGATGTCAGCTTGCTTTTGTATGGCTGAACCTCTGCTGTAGGGATTAAGCAGTCTCTACTGCAGCCTGAACGAGTCAATCAGAAACGGGCTCTTCTGCACCCAGTATGTGTGACATGATATTATTATATTTCTTCTTTTTCTATTCCATTACATTGGTGGCTACTTCTGGAGATGGGAGGGCTCTGAGTGCAGTGCTGTTATTTCACATGGCTGGTACTACCCAGAACGGGGAGAATGAGAAATTTAAGATTGAACTGTACATATTTTTACTTTTGAGACCACATTCATTCATTTTATTTTAATTTTAATTGCCCTTATTTTTGTGTTTCTTTTGTATTTATTGTCTCTGGCCTTTTCTGCACCATACCCCATTAGCATGTTCTTTGGTTACAATCCCAGCATTGCCATTCACATGATGGTAGCAGGTTAGAAATGCTCTGTTCCACACCCTTCCACCTTAAACGGATGAGTAGCAGTATTGCCACCAGTGTTCCTTCTGCACTACAGTGTCCTTGACCACTCCCTTTCCCTGCCTTCATCTTGCCCCACTGCCCCAATTGGTTGTTTTTTGGGGGGTTTTTTTGGAAGGTGTACTAGCGCAGCAATGTTGTAACAGCATGACATGCCAGTACACTGTTGCACACTTTTGCAGTCATGCTTAAAAATGTATTAAAAAAAATTAACTCAAAGGAGAAATTTAAAATAAGTAGGGAGAGGTATAGATTTTGAAGTTACCATGCCATGGGAGTAGCTGAGGGAGGGACAAGCTGGGCATGCCCACACCCTACCCACTCCTGGATCTGAGAGGTCAGGAAGCACTATCAAGCATTATTATGGTACCGCACTGAGTTGGTTGACAGGATTGAAGCATTAAAGAAGGCTCTTTGCTTTTTTCTTCTGCCAATGGTATAAGGGAGTTTTGCAGCGCTTGGGGATGGGATAGCAGCTGGATAGCGATGACGTTGTGTGGTTGCATGATTCCTGGACTGGAAACAACCTGCTACTGTTGCGGAATAGTGACATCGTGCAGAAATGGCTTCTGTCTCACTTTCATTTTCATTGATTTCAATGAATGGAGAATGGGGAGGAGCCTTCTTCTGCCTATAACTTTTTTTTTTCCTTTTCAAGTGGCGTGAAATTGAAATATTCTGCCAGGCTCCCAGGATATCATGGTTATCGAATATTAGGGAAATTGGATGGATGAAAGCTGAAAAATGAAAGGAAAAATGAAAATGAAAACAAATCCCTCATATTAATTTTCCACGTTTGTTTTTGCTTTAACTGATGTAAAAAGAGAGATGGCATCTTCCATTCATTTTTATTATCAATGTATACTCTCTGGGCTGATAAGTGAATCTGCTCTTTTTGGCAACAGCCATCTGTGAGAAAGACAAGGGATCCAATACAATGAATGCAACAGTTATTTAAAGAGTGGCTAACTCCAGTTAATTAGCTGGTGGCCACATTCTGTACCAGTTGCAGTTTCCAATCATTTTTCAAAGTTAGGTGCTTGTTGAGTCTGTTATAGTAGCCGTTTCTTGATGTAATTATGGTTTGGATAGCTGCAGGCAGCATGCTATATAGGAACAACAAGGAGGCACTACACACAAAGTATAAAAGCTTTAAATGGCAGCGTGCTCTTGCAAGCAAAATCATGGACACATTTTTGTAGCAACCCTGTCTGTTTTCTGTTCATTGGGGATCATTCAGTTGAACAAAGTCTGAAAATGACTCTCCATGGTGCTTCAGGACTCAGAGACAATTTAGCAAATAAAAAGACAGTCTAGTGTTCCAGGGAGATGCATTTAATCTGCATGGAGAAGATGAAAGTTTGTACAGATCTTCATTTGCAGTCTCTCAGTGGCTCTTGGAGAGTATGCTATGAACTGTAAACAACACTTTCTTGAATAATAGTTGGAGGAAATGATGAAAGAAAGTTTTCAAGTTCACTAAATACTTTTTCTGAGCTATTTCCCCAGGGTATCCTGGAGTTTAGACCAGACTTTGGGAACTGTACAGTGCAAACTAATACACGGGACCTCTGTATCCTAGAAGACCATTAATAAGTAGGATATCTGAAGTGCAGATGGCACAGGAACTCAAGAAGCTGTCTTATTCTGTGTCAGTCCTTTGATCCGTCTTAGCCCAGTATTGTGGATACTGATGTCAAATGGTTGTTTCTGCAGGCACTAAGCTATGGGTCATGTAACCACATGTTCTGAAGGCAAAACCAAAGTGCCTGATAGGGTTGTTATTCAGTGATGCTTTATTTCTTCAGTTACTTCCCAGTATGCTGCAGCCAACAATGCCAAGGAGAAATCTTTGTTATCATTTCCCCTCTAGCTTCTGGTTAACAGTTTACCCCAACGAACAGAATATTGTCTGCTGCAAAACCACCGAGCCACAAAGCTTTTAAAAAGCAATATGTTGATGAATATTAGGATCATGTCCAAGCCCTAATGCAGGGGTGGGAATTGTGCCACCCACTAGATGTTGGATCACAACTCACTGTTGGGAGTTGCAGTCTGGAGGACACAATCACTGCTCCAGCCTTAATGTGACTGCTTCATGAAACTGTTGGGCTTTCAGCAGTTCATTAGTAAGCACCGTTTGGCTGATGGTTCCTTCTCTCAAATCTGGAACCAGTTCTACTTCTCTTCCTCTCCATCTCTATGCTAAGCTGTTGCGTCAGCATATGTAGCACCATGTCCATAAACATTACAGCCAAAAAAATACCTTGGCCTCTTTTGCTTACATGTTCTTCGTAGTTCTCATGAACTATCTTCACTCTGGAGTGTGAATAAACTCTTACAAAAATACTTTTGTACTGAGGCAGCCTAGAAATTATAGCAAAAATCCAATTAAGATGCTCCTTCCCCTTGTTTCTCTCTACTGAATTCAATTGCATATCCTTGGTTCTCTCCTTTTTCTCAGCCGCTGCCACAGTTACAACTTTGTGTTGCCAACGGGGTGGCTAATTGGTGGGCTTTGGAGTTCTATGGTCTACAAAGCAATTTTATCTAGTTCTGCCAATCGTCAATTTTAGACAATTCAGATAACCATCATTTTATATTGTTCTTCATGCTGGCACATTCTAATGTTACTGTTGTCAGACTCTTAAACTGCAAACACTACCAAGCATTTCATTGCCTTATTATCCTGAAATGTGTTAGCAGACAAAAACCTATTTTTGCATTCTACACCAAACATCTACTAAGCCCAAATCCAATGTTTTTCAGTTCCTGATTCCCCCCTCCCCCCTTACTATTCTGTTTCATGGGGAAAATACATTAGCAGCAGTGAATTGTTTTATGCTTGTCTTCATAAAAATATATGTACTGATTTTGCTGGTCACTTTTTTCCATATTTACCCTTCTTATTGTCTAAAGTTCTATTTATTTCCCTCCTTTTTGCTTCAGTGGTGTTGAATACAAATGAGACCATAGTCAACCCTGTCCTGAATACTTTTTTTCCCCCCACCCACCAGTTTTTCAGAAACGTAGTACTACTTAGAAGTTCTAGTTTTGTTGACAAAAAGATCTTCTCACTGAAGGATAGGTCATGGCATACATTATCTGTACATTGGTCAAAAGAGAGGGAAAATACTTCTTTAAAAATAGCATTGATATATTATTTTGCTTTACTTGTGGCAAATGCATGATTGTTAAGGACAGAAGAACTGTAAAAGCTGGATACAGGTGAAGGGTAAAGTTACAGAATATAAAGGGCATCTTCAAATAGCTAGTGGTCTGGGCCCTGAGCTTGCACGTTGTGAGGTGACAATCAAGTGCATCTCCTTCCCCCACTTCCTTCAGTGCTTCCCTTCCTGACTCCTTTATGCTTGATATCAATAGTCATTAAATAGAGGGCTGGCCCTACCATCAGGCAGGATGGAGAATGCAGAGGGCACCTTCTCTATGTAGAGAGCAGCTGAGGCAGGCATCTCAGACAGTACACCATTGGTGTCATGAGAAGATAGCAAATTTTAATTATAATTTGTTATTATTTCATTTTTACTGCCACATAGGGGGAGAAGTACTTACAGGATTTTGTGTGTCAGGTGTCATAATAACATGTCTATCAGGAATCTCTCCCAGCCGGGCCACAGACAGCAAGAGACAGGTCAGGAACATTTGGGGAGTCCGAATATACAACACCAGGAAAACACAAGCTGAGCCAGGTCAAGGTGTAACCCTGTATTCTGGGGGTCCCAGGAGGGACACCTAAATAACCTTGCAATTACACAAATTGGGGAAATTAGTCGAGAGCACTAGTTGGCAAAACAAGAGGCAGGGCAACGCAGCGGAATCTTGTAACTCAGTGTTTACGGGGTCAGGCCAAGTCAAGAAGCAGACTGGTTTGAATGTAATGAATGATCTTTATTAAAGACAGGCACACAATGTAAGCAAAACACGCACACAGATAACTAAGGAAAATAAAGGTGTGAGTAAGATAGCCGGATTTTCAAAGGGATAGTTGATTCGGGTGATACCAAACCTCTTCCTGAAGCCTGCAAGAAAATGGAGAGCGAAGCTGGGGTTTGATGTATCTCAGCACGTGGAGCTGAGGGGAAGCTCGCCAAGCAATGCGGTAGCAAGGCGGTCTGGAACTCGGGAGTCATCCAAGGAAGCGCTCAAAGTCAGGGGTTTTTATAAGGAGAATTGTAACTGCAGGCTAGGTAGGACTTGGGGAAAACAATAGATTTGGGGCTGGAGACAAAGCCTCCGAAAGGTCAGAATTTGAATGATTGAGTTATCGCCAAATTGTCAATAGGATAGCCAGTATGCAAACGTGGAGTACTTGAGCATTGTATAGTTCGATCATCAAGCTGCCAGCGCTAGGCAGAGGATCTTCTGAAAGTTGCGTGCATACCTAATGGAGGTACTTGCCTTGAGGTCTCCTAAAGCTGCGAGTTGACTGTTTCTGGCCTGCCTGTATTGTTTCGGAATATTACGGCGATTATTGGCCGAGCCTGTGTGCGTGCTTGTCCGGGAGCCTTGCAAGCACGTGGAAGGGATATGTGAAGCCGAATTATTGATATCAAGAGATATCTTTTTATAGCCCCCAAAGCTCGGGCTAGCCAGGGCAGTAACAAAGGTCCAGTCCAAAGGTTCAGGAGCCAGAGATCCATCTGGAGGGTTTCAGGGATCAGGAGACACAAAGGTTGTAAGGGCTTGCTAATAATTTGCTGCAAGCAAGGAGCAGCCACACCAGCAGACTTAAATAGCCCCTGTGATGTGATGAAAAAGAGGGGTCCTTTTTTCATATGTGGGGGACTTGTAAGGTTGCAAAGAAATTTTGGAAGGAAATACATGATGAAATGTATAATGTACAATTTAAACTTTGAAATGAACCCAGAATTTTATTTGTTGAATATGTTAGGGCAACAAAGAAAAAGAAGATAAGATTTCACTAGAAAACATTTTTATATGTTATAACTACAGCAAGAATGACATATGCACAATACTGGAAAGAAGGAAATTATATTGATATAAAAGAATGGAAATTAAAAGTTCTGGATATGGTAGAGATAGAAAGGTTGACTTTTTCACTTAAAAATAAACCAGTCCAGAACTTTGAAAGAGAATGGCAAGAAGTTTTGAATTGGATAAAGGAATGAGAAAAAGAAATAGAAAAGAAAAAGAAAGAGTGTTGGTAATGATGGAAATGAAAATTAAGGATGTTATAGAATAAGTATAAGCTGAATGTAATAAGGTCAAAATTAATAATGTAGAATAGAAAAAAATGTATAAATGGGATGTAAACACAAACTCAACTGGAAAAATGATGTTCGGAAGCGGGGGGGGGGGTTATTTTGTGTAAAACTTTTTTACACACACACACACACACACACATCTCAGCCCCTGTGAGCAGGTGCTGCTCATTATTGTTTCCTCAGCCTAGTCCAAGCAGCCTCCCTCTCAGCAGCCCATTTCAGCCTTCTGTGTGATTGAAGGTTGACGGGCACAGCTGGCTGCAACTCCTCTGCATCACTGCTGGTTCCCTCTCCTTCATGAGCTGGCTAGGGCAACTCAGTCTCTGTTTGACCTTCCAGTGCAGGGGATGTTTGCAGGTTAATTTGCTCACTCACTGGCTTGGCCCCCTGCACAATCAGTTACTCCTCAATCACAGCATAGTTATCTATCACACTGTCTGGCCTATGTACCTAGATGTGTACAGTGGGTCATGGTGGTACTGTCAGGTATATTGAATGTTATTGTGATGTGTCTAGGGGTCTTTTTCTTGTGGACGAGAATAAAGGTCATATTGCTCTTGGCAAGCAACAGCTGCAAGATTGTTATTTCTATCTATCTACTATATTTTTCTGGTTTCATGGGAAAGCTCAGAACGTGAGAACTGTGTATGTGTAAAGCATCACATGGTTTAAGTTTGGGAGTGGCTAACTCAGATTAAAAGACTTACATCATGTACTGAAAAGCTCTTCTCTTTGTTCTCTCTTTGCTTTGTGTTTTTTGCTTATGGACATTTTTATGCTTCATGGTAAAAGCTGTCGGAAGCAACCTGTATTCTGCAATGCTACAGTAAACTTTAGCTTAGCCTAGATGCACTTTGCATGGCTGTGTTTCAGTCCGGGGCAACTGGCAATGATCCAGCACAGTTTCTTGCTTTTGTACTCTGTAGATGCTCAAGCACCAGTACCTAGGCACCCTGACAGGTCTTGTTTGTTCTTCACTTTAGGTAGCAAAATGTCATGGGGTGCCCTGTCCAAAAGTGAGAGAGGATACTGAATTAGGTGATACAAACTTAGGTCCAAAAACTAGAGGGCCACACCACTGTTTTGTTTCTCTAGTATACAATAGTTCTCTTAAAATCCACCAAAGCATAGTACTATTATAACTTGCTTCTTACAATAGGATAATTTCTTATCCCATAAGTTGACAGGTAAATTTGTGAACATTATATTTGTTTTCTTTTTTTTTTCTGCCATAGTTATTGGTGCACATGCAGTGAGACTGTGGGAATGATAAACAAGTAGTCATTGCCTAACCACCTGTAAACATAGCATTGTGATTAGTTGGCTTCTAATTGATACTGTATGCTACTCTGTGAGTTTTAGTAAACTAGAAGATTGTGGATAGGCTTGCTGTTGTGGCTTACTACTGATTTGCATTTTAATGCTGTGAGTTGCCTCAGAGATTTTATTGCAGAGATGAGGAGCCTTTGGTTCTCCAAATGTTTGATGACAATTCCCACAATCCCTCACCATCGGTAAAGTTGGCTAAGGCTTCTTGGAAAAGAAATTCACACCATCTGGAAGACAAAAGGTTTTAGTTAAACATTCCTATTTTATTGGATATGTGTGATACAAATGCACAAAGTAGACAGATTGATTTATATTGTATTATGTTGTAACAATGTTGTAGTTTTAAAAAGACAGCAGTGGTTAACTGAGAATAAGCTGTATACCAAAAAAAGGAGGAAAAACAAACCCCTTCTCCATGGCAGCCACAGCATGGCCTATTTATATTATGCATTTTCAGCAACTCAAATTTAAAGATATTTCCTTTAAATACCCCCTTTTTTTATAAAAAAAATATACTGAACTCATTTAACTTTATTGTGGATCAGCCAGAAGGATAATCATGCATTACAGTTCTGTTAAAAAGCCATAGCCTTTTATTTGGTTTGCAATGGTCAAGAGACCACTATGGGAAGTAAAATGATTAGCAAATGCAAAGCTGATAACATGCCCAGCATCCTCAGCAAGCATCAAATGTTGAACTGTCAGTATGATTCAGATTTCAAACAGCATCAAATAGAAGCCTACTGGCAAAGATAGCTGAGTTAAATAGCTGGTGTTCTCCATCAGGCAGAATTAATTGGGAATTTGGACAGCTGGTGGTCGTTACCTAAAGAATCATAATAAGAAAAACCTACATTGCCTGCTGCTGAAAGACTGCTTATCAGTCTCTTTTCAATCCGTTCAAATGATGTCCTTTCATCCTTACAAGGATGCTGAGTCTTCTATTTTATCTTAAATGTTACTACTAATAATTATGAAGCCAGCTCTTACACCTAGCATTCGCCTCTTCTCCATCTATTCCTGTCTGGACGGTTGCCCAGAACAATGGCAAAATCTATTATATAATGGGATGAGATCCTAGTTTCAAGTATGATCAACACATCACCATCCTTCTGTCATCAAGTTGCATTGTTGCATTGCATTATTACCTGACATTCCAAACCTTTCATTTTGTTAAAAAAAAAAAGTATGTCAAAGGTGTAATTAGTTTGTAGTCACTGATTCCATCTTCTTGCCAGAAGTCAAACTAGAAATAACCTTATCTCTTGTTTTGGAAATCATATAGGAATATGCATTTAGTGATAATAAGCGCTTTTGTTCCTCACCAGTCTGGATGAATATAAACTGTATTTTCCTCAGTTAATAAAATAATGCCTTGGATCTTAAAGTACGTTAACTTAAGGATATTAATGGAAGAAGGTTTCCAGTTTCTCCTTCCCTAGCATAACCATATCACTCATCCCATTCTATTTAATAGGGACCCAGTTCTTCCAAAGACTTTTGGGAGTAAGAGGGGATGGGAACCTTTAGTTCTGTGGATTTCCTTAAGTTGCCATAATTTAGCACAATGCTTCAGTTTATCAGGTGAATTGGTGCTACCATTTCCCCCCCTAATGTGCCATGCACTGGTCCCTGATAAAGTTCCTCCAATTTCTCTCTTTATCCAACCTTGCATGCCTTACATCGCAACAGCCTTGTATAGTTCTTAGAGTGTGGTTCTTTCTGCACCATACCCCATTAGCGTGTTTTTTCATCATAATCCCAGCTTTGCCATTTGTGCAGTGGTAGCAGGTTGGAAATGCTCCCTTCCACACCCTTCCACTATAAGCGGATGAGGTGCAGTATTGCCACTGTGTTCCCTCTGCACTACAGTGTCCTTAGTCACTCTCTTTCCCCCGCTTTCACCCTGCCCCACCACCCCTGAATTCGTTGGGTTATTTTTTTTTTGAAGCTGTACTAGCACAGCAATATTGTAACAGCGTGACATGCCAGTACACTAGTGCACTTTTGCTCACTAATGCTTACGTATTAAAAAGAAGTTTTAACTCAAAGAAGAAATTTGAAATAAACATAGTGATAGATTTTGAAGTCACCACCCCATGGGAGTAACTGAGTATGCCCCCACCTCATCCACTCCTGGATCTGGGAGGACATGAAGCACTATGAAGTGCTGTTACGGTACTGCACTGAGCTAGCTGATGAGATTGAAGCACTAACAGAAGCTCCTAATGGATTTTTTCTGGCAATGGTGTAAGTGGTTTTGCAATGCTTGGGGATGGGATAGCAGCTGGATTGTGATGTCATCATGTGGTAGCACAATTCATGGACCAGAAAAGACCTGCTGCTGTTGTGGGATAGTGATGTCATGTGGAAGTGACCTGCCTGATTTCCTGTGTGTTTGTTGATTTTAAATAAAATACTTCGTTTGTCTTTAGCTGGCCTCATTGCTGTAAGTGCTGGTATACATAGGTGAAAAGAACCTGCCATTACCTCTTACAGGCCTTCTTTTGAGCTATAATTTCCCCAAATTCTTATATATATATATATATATATATATGTATGTATGTATGTATGTATAATTTAACTATAAAAACAGAACTTTTATAGAAATAACTGTAGCAATACAATCTTTTACAAATATTTCACCATTCTACTCTATATTCAACTTAAGTAGTATCCATTACATCTATCATCTTTTCTTACTGAATTCTATTTTACAATCCGTCGTTCTTTTCTCATAATGTATCCTTCTCAAATTGTAGATAGTTTATCTACTTATTATTTTACTTCCCTACTTCCCCTTAGTACAATTTGTCATCATCATCTTTATTATTCCTCACTTTTGTCTTTCCTTATGTATTTATTTATTCATGTTAGTTTCGTTAACTTTGTGTTTGCTACTGCTATACCCATGTCTGCCATATACTGTATCTTAAATTTTTCTTATCTGCTTTTATCTGTGTTTGAGAACCTTTATCTTTATTTTCTTCTAAGATTCTTTCCTGTTTGAAAATGAATTTCTCGATAGAGCTCCATTCCTCCTCATTTCTAGTTTGAGATTTTTCGTGTATTATCGTAGTTAATCTATCCATGTATCTTAATTCTGTTATTTTTATTAGCCAATCTTCTATTTGTGGTATCTGTTTATTCTTCCATAGTTTGGCATATATGATCCTGGCTGCAGTGATCATGTACAGAATTATTCTCCAATATTTCGATCTTATTGATTTATTTATTCTGTGAAGTATACTTAGTAGAAATATTTCTGGTAATTGTTGGAAAATGCAGGGGGGCATGCTGTTGATCGCTAGCATGAGCCACAGTTTAGCTGTCCTTAAAAGCAAGACAAAATATTTGTTCAGTCCCATAAAGCTGCCAGTGAATGAGGCCAGCTGGTTTGGCTAAAAACTACTCAGTTTATTGAAGGAAGCGTGAGTACATGTTCAGCAGGTTTAAGTAAAATCCATGTCTGGACAAAGACATCAGTAGCAAAGAGAAGACATGAAGAGAAATACACACTGCCTGTTTTCAGGCTGCTCTTAAGTAGTAGCTTGTCAACAATTCTTCACACCATGGGATGAACGAGGGACAGGGAACTTTGTTAGTCAAAACACTACCTTTGTTATGTGAAGCGAAGGCTGAAGAGACTCTCAGGGAAAAACCTTATCTGCTTTGTGTGCTGGGAACTGCTGGGCTTCTGCTAGCAGAGAGGACAGCTCAGTAAACAAGAACATAGTTAACCCTTAACATAGGAACATACAGAGCCGTCTTGGGCTGCAAATGTCAACAGTAATAGTAGAATATTTGTTTGTAGCATGTTGGACATTATTTCTTGAATCTTTCTCCAGTAGGTTTTGGCTCGTTCACATGTCCACCATAGGTGATAGTAAGTTCCATTATTTATGCCACATTTCCAGCAGTTATTTTCTTTTGTTTTGTATATTTTACTTAATTTTGCAGGATCTAAATGCCATCTGTATAGCATCTTTAAATAATTTTCTTTCATTGTTTGTGCCGATGTAAATTTCTGTGTTTCTATCCAACTTTTTTCCCAACGTTCAAGAAGTATTGCGTGTCCAATGTTTTGGGCCCATCTAATCATCGATGCTTTAATTTGTTCTGCTTCCAGTTCTCTTTCTATTAAAATTCTATAAAGTATTGATGTCAGCTGTTTCTGGGATTCAAATATAACCTTCTCGAACTGATTAATTTTTGCAACAGATTCGAACCCATCCAGTTTCTCGTCCATCTTGAATCTGTCTTTTAATTGCCTGTACAAGAACCAATGGCACTTGAGCCCCTCTGTTTCCATTCTCTCTCTCAATTTTATTGTATAGTGCTGTTTGTTCTCTTCAGTTATTATATCTTTATATCGAATCCATTTCTCTTGTGGGTCTTTCCATCTGCCAAACAGAGCTTCATGTGGAGATATCCATTGGGGAATTTTTCTGTAAAATTTATTCTTGAATTTTTTGCCATATCATCAACAGTGGTTTTCTTATGTAATGATTTTGAAATCCTTTATCTATTTTTGCTTTGTTATACCACATGTATGCATTCCAACCCATATGGAAATCTGAGCCTTCTAGATACAGTAATTTCTCATCTCGAAGTGTTATCCATTCTCAGACCCATATCAAACCGTTAGCATAGTAGTATAGTTTCAAGTCCAGTAGTCCAAAGCCACCTTTTTTTCCTCAGTTAGAATCCTTCATTTGATCCTGTTTTTCTTCTGTTCCCATATAAATTTAGTAAGGTCTTTCTGCCATTCTCGAAATGGCTTTTCGTTTGTTATAATTGGCAAATTTTGAAATAGAAAATTTAGTTTTGGCAAGACGTTCATTTTTATGGCAGCTATTCTTCCTAATAACAATAATTGCAGTGTGTTCCAATTTTGTATGAATTTCTTAATTTCCGTCCAAATTGTTTTGTAATTGTTTTCAAATAATTCATTATTTTGCTTTGAGATCCAGATTCCCAAGTATTTTACTTTCTTCTCTAATTTAAAGCCTGTTTTTTCGATCAGTTCTTTTACTTCTTCCTTCCTTATAGTTTTGGTCAATATTCTTGTTTTTTCATTGTTGATCTTGAATCCTGCAGCTTCCCCAAATTCTTTAATTTTTTCTAACAGCTTATTTATGCTTTGATTCGGGTCTTCTAAGAAGATCACCAGGTCATCTGCGTATATCTTCAGTTTATATTCCTGGGTTTTTATTTTGCAGCCCTTTATTTCAGAGTCTTGTCTTATTGCTCTAGTCAATACTTCTAGGGCTGTGATGAATAGAAGTGGGGACAATGGACATCCTTGTCTTGTACCTTTCTTGATTTCCAGCTGTTTTATTTTATCACCATTGGTTATTAGGAAAGCATTCTGGTCTTTATAGATTTCTTTTATCCATTCCAGGAAAGGGGTGCCACAATTCATTTTGTTTAATTGTTGAAACAGGAAGTCCCAGCTTATATTGTCGAATGCTTTCTCAGCATCTAAAAAGTTCATTGCCAACTTTCTCTTGTTGTTTTTTTCATAAGGTTCTATTATGTCCAGTACCGTTCTGACATTATTCTGAATTTGTCTTTTTGGTAGGAAACCATTTTGATCTTCTTGTATTAAATCTTGCAGTATTCTTTTAAATCTTTCGGCCAATATACTTGTAAATATTTTGTAGTCTATATTAAGTAAAGAGATAGGCCCGTAATTCCCTGGATCTTTAGCGTCTTTTCCTTCTTTCGGTATGAGTGTTATGTTTGCTTTGTTCCATGATCTTGGTTTTCCTTCTTTTATGATTTCATTAAACATTTTTAGCATTGGAGGTACGAGTTCTTCTTGTACGTTTTTGTAGTATGTTGCTAAAAAACCATCTGGGCCTGGTGTTTTCGTAGTGTTCAGTTTCTGGATTGTTCCTGTTATTTCCATAGTGGTTATATTTGCATTTAACATTTTCTTTTGTTCTTCTGATATTTTTAGGATGTTTTGTTTTTCCAGATATTCTTTTATCTTACCTTGTGTTTTTCCTTGGGTTTTTCTACTGAATAATTCTTTGTAATATTTATAAAAAGTTTGTTTTATGGCCTGTTGATCTGTGACTGTTTTCCTCCCTGTATTTACCTCCAAAAATAATTTCCCCAAATTCTAATGACACCCTGGCATTGTGGGTGGACCTCAATGTTCACCACCTTTTAGAGTAACACCAGTACCATATTTATATCCATTGGCTACAACTGTTTCTTTCTGTACTGGAAACTTGCTGAGAACCAGAAGCTGATGGCTCACAAACCAGCACAAACCACCAGTTTGAATAGCAGTATCTTAGGATACAAGCCAATGTCTAGAAGAGCAGTAATCAACTCATACAGCAATAACCAAATGTTTTGTCAAGAAATGTGTATTCTATAAGCCTATTAACTTAGAGTCTAAAAGGAACAAAAATGGAGCAAAGTATCAAATTGTTTGTTGAAAACTAAAGCACACCCAGAAGGCAAAACTGAATGTCATTGTACAGAAATAGCTAACAGCATGATTCTATGAGACAAGAAATGTGAAAACTAGATAAGATCACACCGAAAAGCCCTTGAAGCAACCAGCTCAGCTATATTAGTTCGAAGCGTTCAGCTTTCCAAACCAACAGGTTACACCTGAGAGAATTTAGGTGGACTATTCTATCAGTTTTGCTGAAAAACTATCTGCATTTTTTCCATCCCTTTTCCCATTAGTATCTTTACTGTAAAAGAATTGTTTTGGCAGCTTTTTAAAAACTGAATAGCAGGATAAGTGAAGAAATAATATAATTATAATGTCAGGCTTCCCCACTTATCTGACAGGTTAGGGACCAGAGCATAGTCAGAAAATAGAATTAGTTGAAAAGTGGAACCCATGTACTATACTGTGCAAGTGTGAAGGATTTCAGAGGCTCACTTTGGACTGGCTCTCTCTCTCTCTCTCTCTCTGTGTGTGTGTGTGTGTGTGTGTGCTGTTTGCAAAGTCTTTCAGCTAGCTCAGCACCTTTTCCCCACTCTCAGCTTACTTTGCAAGTAGTGCCTGCATGTGAGTGGTTCCAAGTGAGCCTCTGTAGGCAAGAAGATCTGATAAAAGAGAGGAACACTTGTCAAATTAATGGAACTTGTTCTTAATTTGGAAGCATCTAAAGAGTGAGTCAACAGATAATGGGGCATCAAAAGGTTGGGGCTTCCTGTATTTATGGAGAACTGGTATGGTCCAGTGGTCTGAGTGTCAGACTAGGACTCTGGGAGACAGGATCCCTGCTCAGCTATGCAAACCCATAGGGTGGCTTTGTTAGCCTTAGAGGAAGGCACTTACAAACCACCTCTGAACAAATATTGCCAAGAAAACCTCATAAATTGAAGTTGATTTGAAGGCATATGACAACAGGAAATAATTATTTATATAATATGTAACTAATTAAAAAGATAAATAAATTACTCCACCCATAATCACTACTCTTACCTGCAAACATTTTATTATTTCCTAGTGAAACTTGGAAAAAATTGACTTTTTAAGACTAACAACTCACTGAATTTCCTGTTTTCATGGTCAAAGGTCATAATATCTGTGAGATTTTAAGATAGGGTGGGACTCCTTTAGCCCTTCAGTTGTTGAACTGCAAGTTCCAGCACTCCCCATTGTGATGGATTCCCTGTTCGGGTTGACCCAACCCTTGAGCTCTTATGACTCCCATTGCCCTTTTATCCTCAAGATGCCTCATTGGTACTAGGGCATCAAAGTGACAGCTACAGTAGACAAAGGGCTGTGTTGATAAGTTGGTTGAGTATGGTAAAGTTTGACTGGTTTTCTGTGTTAATTATTAAATTAAAACATTCAGATAAAGTTGTAGAAATAAAGACAGTGAAGCTATATTGTAACAGACTAAACACCTAGTGTTATGCTGGTAACATCTCCATTTCAAACAAAGTAGCACTTCTCCCTAAACATTCTCTGCATTCTCAGATCCCAAAAACTCTTTTCAGATCTCCACCTATCTGTATTTCTGACTGCCCCTCTTTAACAGACAAGATTCTAGGTCATATTATTTTCTTCTCCGCTGTGAGTGGCTGATTCTACCCAAGCTTGCCCAACTTCTTTCTCCTGCCTCCCGCATTTTCTATGTTGGCTGGGGCTGCCAGGAATTGCAGCTGAAAAATATCTAGGACAGTTGAACAAAATCTGGAAGGACATACAATTCCTTCCCCTGTTCTATGAACTGCTTTCCAAAAATATAACTCTTCCGAGCTCTATTTATTATAGCTATAGCCCACCTTTCTTCCACTAAAGATCTTGAACTGGAGTACATGGTATTCTCGGAAGGCCTCCTTTTCATGTACTGCTTACAACTGAACTTTAGTTAGAAAGTCCTAAGTCCATGGCACTTGCTGATCATGACCTAAGAGATTTCATCTAATGGAAATGTATTCTCTTGCTCCACATTATAGTAATGGGGGAAAAACCTAAAAAATAGGATTGTAATTTTTCACTAATTTTCTTCTTGAAGGAAGCAACAAGAAATTTTAGCAATTATCTTCCCACTGTGAGAAGATCTCTGAAAAACATGCAGTGTTTGAAGAGGATTCACAGTTTGGGACCATTCACAGCTCCATCATGCCTAGGGCCAGAATCAAATGAAAGGTCCTCCCTCCCTCTCAATCCACCATTGTCCTGGCATTGGCGGAAGAGAGAAGAAGAGGCAGGCACAGCTCTGTCATGCCAAGGCCCAGAAGTGGATGAGAGGACTTCTCCTCCATTCCAACTGCCATTGCCCTGGCTGTGGAGAGAGAGAAGAAGAAACTGTATCTGCTCACTTCATCCTATCTTCCACTGCCATCCTCTTTTCCTTTTGTGTCACATCTTACTTAGATTGTGAGTCTGAGGGCAGAGAAATAAGTTTTTACTTGTAAAGTGCCATATACAATGATGGTGCTATAAATAAATAAATAAATAAATAAATAAATAAATAAATATTCTATGCTAAATTTGAATGTTGTTGTTTTGTACAGAAGACATTATTTTCCATGTACACAGACAACTATGTGCAAATTTTGAGACGATTATGTCCCCACCCGCAGCATTTTCTGTTTCCTATAAATAGAATATAAATGTGTGCAAATTTTGCATAGAATACATCCTGAACTGCAAAGATTCTCAACAGTGAAAGATTCTTCTCTTCAGGGTTCCTGATACTCTAAAACATGGTTTGTACCATTTTACAAATACGGTCCTCGCTCCACATTCCTGAATTTGATTATTTGTGCTTGCCTCCCTCCCCTTTTCCTCTTCCCATCCCATACATTCCTCACCCCAGGCTTTCCAGGCTTGTGTTTAAAATGGATTTTTTCCCCTTCTGGGTGAGCAGAGCCCCCTCCCACTGCTGAAGGCATGGCCTCTCTGCCATGTGGTTGCATATTCTGCTGCATATTGGCTGCTAATTGGTTAGGTGGTTCCTTTGCTCCTACTCCTCCTTTCTTAAGATGGCTGCTGGAAGTAATTAGAACTCCAAAACTCCCCTTCTCTGTCAGAAGGGAAAGTACCAGTAAGCCTTTTAGTCTGTCTTCAACCCCATACACCGGGGCTAGAGACAAAGGAATGGGAAAGGGAAAGGTCCGTGGGAGAATGGGAGGGGAACCACAGAGGGGAGTTATTTCTGGTTTCTCCACTTTCATGAGGGTTCTTTGTCTTGAACCCTTGAAAATATGGAGAGGCTGCTGTATCCTTTCCATTCTCACTAGAAAACAGTAGGGAAGCAGAGGGAATAACGCAAATAAAATAGGAACAAATCTGTCAGTTTCATTTTCAGTTGCATTCAGATTTTTTAAACTTCAAGTTTCTCCCATCCAAAGAATGCCTAACGGACAAATCCTAGTACATTCCTATTTAAAAAACAAACAAACCTAAAAACAGAACTAAAACATACGATCATGAAGCTCATACAAGGACTTACCCATGCACAAAATGAAAAGAAAAGGATTATGTTGTTTGAAGGATCAGAATCTCACCATAGCTCTGTATGTCTTTCCCAGTAAGAACCTGATCCTCCAGAATGCACTCCCTCTGCAGTAAATTACAATGAAATAAATGGCAACTTGTCAGGACTACTTTCATGAGGCTTGCAGCCTGGAGAAGTAGGCAGACAGATCAGGAAGGATGGAATTGGACGGATGTTTTCCTGTGATATGTACTTTGCCTTGGTGGAATGGGTTTAATTGCTTTATAATAACGGATAAAGCTGCTGCCTTGTTTTTCCAATTAGTCGTGTCTGTCTCTGCATTCACAAAGTGCCCCTGGCAAGGTAAATAGGACCAGCAGTGAGCATTACTGAAAGCTGCAGCTGGCTGACAGTTGCAATTTTATGAAAATATTTTTTCCCTTCAGTGTTTCAGGGTGGGATGGGGGAGAGGAGATGAGCTTCAGCAGTGGTTGCCTGCAGCTTCCTTCAACTTCCCCTTTTAATTAAAAAGCTTAATTGGGAGTAATAAAAACTTCCAATTAGGCTTTTTAAATAAAAACTAAAACCTTAAAGCGGCTGCAGAAGAAGATAGCTGCAGTTGAAATCCATAACTCGCAATTTCATTAGTAATAAGCTTTTGTTTTACTATGTGGAATACAGTACTTTTATATTTGAAACCACTTGTCTAGAAAGGAAGAGAAATGGAATTTTTGGGCTTCATGGAGGACATCCCATCTTTCAGAACTGTGACCCAACTATTTGGAAAACAAATGAACAGTTTTGAAATGTGAATAACGAGGATTTCAGGGCCTTTCTCCCATGTGTCTTTGTACTCCTTTCCAGTGTCTCCAGTTGTCAATAAAAAGTATATATTTTTTTATTTTTCTATGGTTTGATTCCTTTTAAATTCAGGTAATTATACATCAACAAGCAGAGTATGAAAGGTTACATCTGAAAATTAATTTGTTGAGCATGAGAAACAGGGAAATGAGTTCACTACCCCAAACACTAATAACTAAAAATTATTGTTAATTAACTTTTTGTTTGAAATGTTAGTGTAGGGCCAGACCATGGGATTAACAAAGAGTGACATGAAGATTGTCACCATTGAGCTTAAGGGAACACATTTTGTTACTGGTTTCCTTCCATAAGGCTTTTTGTTCTTTTCAAATTGCCTTCTTCCTCCTAGTTTTTTCTCCCATACTGACCGATCTACCATGAGCACAACAAGAAATGAATTGCTACAAGAGTGGTCAATGAATCAACGTGGTGGGGGAGGGGAGGTATTCCTTATCAGAAATGTTTTGAGAGTCTCTGATCATCTGTAGGACATTTTTTTCCTGTACATCTAAATTACTGCATCTTGTTTACCCCTCCACTCACATTCAAGAACTGTGGTCTGTCTAGACCAAAGGTAAAGCACATACTTTGCATACAAGAGCCAGGGATCCTAAATTTAACCTGTAGCATCTTTAGTTTTAATGATTAGGTATCTAACAAACTCACTCTTCTCTGCAGTCATCTTTCTTTAGTTGTATAATTAAAGGGGATGGGGAAGAAGAGGAGGAGAATGAGGGTGGGTGGGTGGAAAGCAGAATGATGGAGAGAAAGAGAGAGGGAGAAGCCAAGAAAGAAAGTAATGGGGAATGGTTGTAAGGAAAACTTTTCTACTTAATTACCAAGTTCACTATGTGAGCAAAATTATGAAGTGGTTGTAACATGTAACAACCACAGGTATTTATAACATGCATTATTTCTCATCAGGGATGGGAATCACGTACCCTCCACTTGTATTGTAGCTCTCATCAGTCAAGCCAAGGGTGAGGAGAAGTGTCACAAAGTACTCCAACCCTCAGAAAGACACCAAATATTTTTCTTTCAGACAGAGGAAGGGTGGGATACCTAATGGCCTAACATTCCAAAAGGGGTCTGATTGCGAAGCAAATATGGCACGCTCTCTCACTCTCTGCCAACCCACCCCATTTCATTCTAAGACTCATTTTCCCCCCTTTTCTACTGTTCTTAAATTCATTCTCTCTGCTCTGCCCTAGGCTGCAGAAAAGTCCCCCCCCTCTCCCCCTTTCTCTCTCTGTCTCCCTTCGTTGATGTTTTCCCAAAGAAATCACACAGATTAGGATGCCTAAAAATAAAAGTACATGATGTTTCTTCCAGTTCTAATGTTTCTTCTCTGGTGGTAGCAGGCCTTTCCTATTTTACTGAATGTGACAGAGTGAAAAGCAGCCAGCCTAATTAATTTGGATGAATTCTAACTATCCGGTTCACTAAAAAACTGGTTTTAATTTCAGTGTTAATTGAGGCAATCAGGTGAATCATAACATAAGTTAATTAGCTAGTTAATGGCAAGCTATCAGAGTGTATAAAAGTTACTTTTTCGCATTATAACTCAGAATTCTCCAGGCAGTATGGCCATCAGAGTTACCCTTTAGACAGCCTCAGACTCCCTCAGCCAATATGGCCACTGGTTGTGCTGGCAGGGCATTCTGTGAGTTGTAGCCCCAAAAGTAATCTGTCTATGTTCTGTCTAAGATGCAAGCATAGGAATGCAGGCTTACCCTGCTTATCTGATAGGGTATGAACCAGAGCACTGTCAGAAAATGGAACAGGCTGAAAAGCAGAACCCATGTACTGTACTCTAGGGAGCATGAAGGACTTATGGAGGTTCACTTCAGTCCAACCGTGTGCATGCTTCTTGCAAAGTCTCTAAGCTGGCTTAGTGTCTCCTCCCCCATTGTGCTTTGTAAGCAGTGCATGCATGTGAGCAGTTCCAAATGAGCTTCTGTATGCAAGAAGAACTGATGACAAAGCTGAACCTCTGTCAAATCGATGGAACTTGCCCTTAATTTGGAAGTATGAAAAGAGCAAGTTGTCAGATAACAGGGCATCAAAAGAGTTGGGGGCTTCCTGTACTTCAAAGGCATGTACAAGGATGAGATGAAGCACCGCCTATATGAAAATGAAGGTGAGGTAGAAGAGATTTCAACCAAAAGGGACAAAGGGGAAAATTAAGTTTATCCCTGACATTGCCTGTAATCAAAGTTTTCAAACAAGTACACACATGTGTTTAATTTCCATCAGCTATTTTTCCAGCTGCATATCTATCAGATTTCCAACAATCCTTCCAAATGCACACTTTGGCCCTTTCTGCACACAGTTATTAAGGCAGGCCAATGCAACTTGCCACGGAGGTTTTCTGCACCTTGGAGCGGACTAGGTTCGGTTTATTTACCTTCGTTCTGCACGTAATTCTGACTAAATGTGCCCCCATGTGGTGGTAAAGCACGCTATTTGAAAACCAGAAGAAATCAGTTTTCCAATTTCCCAGATTGATCCAATTCATACTTTCACAGTGGTGCAGACATGTACATTTGCGGCAATGCGAATTGGTGGTCAGGGGAGGGCTCATGGGAGGGGCCAGGTGGTAGTATGGACTTACGCACGTACGCACGCATGCACGCACGCAATGGCGTACTAAACCATGCCAAAAAAAAAAAAAGGGCTAATCACAGCTGACGGGGTGGGGTGAGGGGAATAGTGCGAGTGGCTACAGAGGAGGCAGTGTGGATTCATGAACTCACACTCCTCCAAATCAGAATGGAACATACGCAGTAGCTGTGCAGAAGGAAATAAGGGAAAGTTCGCCTTGTTTCGAGCCCAGAAAATCTGGTAATAAACAGCACGAACTGATTCACCAGCCTTGTGTGGAAAGGGCCTTTATGTCCAATTGGAGCTAAACATCCCTTGGTCTATAGCTCTGCCTATTTTTGTTATCTGTCTTCTGTCTTTGGTAATGTGCTGTGATTTTTGAATTTTCCCCCTTTCTCCAAATGTTATTGACCAGTTCCTAATTATTTTTGAAAGAGTATATTCCAGGTATTAGCTGCCTATAGAGTCAGCTTCGCTGGTATTATCAGTTTGATTGAACTTTAGCCCTTTGTTCTTCACTGCTGTTACTACCTCTATTTCCTGCCCTATTTCTTACAGATGGATGTGTGATACTAGATTCTATGAAGTACATCTCTAATAAAAAGAATAAGCTAATATGGATTAGCAGGTCTCAGTGCAGGATATAAGACATCCTGTAAACAGTTTCACAAGATTTGCAGAGGGTGCTGTGAAAATAGTTTGTAATTTTGTTTCCTTTGCATTTATTTTTACATTTAGATAAAATTATTTAATACACTGAAAGAAAAGAAAACTAACTTGTATTTAGTATCACCTGTGACCATCTTGGAATGCTGTATATCCAAGTATCAATTTTACCTAAAGGGCTATTTTGAAGGAATGGACTAGGAAGGACATTAATAAGTACAAGATTTAATGGTGTGATGCATGGACTCAACTAGTTTTAATTTTTTACTCAGCTATCAAAAAGTGAGCTTCACATTCACTTTTGCCAAGTAGTTTGAGCCCTGCTTCAAAGGCTTCCATTCATGCAATGCTGATATCTTAAATTACAAGAAGGAAAGAGATAGTGATTTTTAAAGAGAGATGGCTCTTTCAATGTGTTGTGTCCTTCCCTAAAAAGCTTGTCCTCACCAAAATAAATTTAATAACTCATGAGGCCCTTTAGAAAGGGAGTTTAAAGAGGGTATCAAGGTCTTACTGAATTGTGTTATCTCCTATTTCAAATCCTCTTCAAGTTAGATACAAAGAATAATAGCTATATATATCCAATATGAGGAGTCTGAAGATTTTGCTGACTTTGGATTAATGGAAAGATTTCCTAGCTATCAGTGTTTAAGCTTCACTTCTCAGTCAGTCATTCCTGACAAGGCCAAAATAAGGCACTAATGGCAGTCAGGGTAGAGAGGTTGGTTTTTCATTAGTTTAGGCAGAATGTCAATTAAAAAGGTATTGAGATAAAGCAATGGTGGCTAGATTAAGTTTACACTTCTTCATGGATGATAAGAAAGCCATTTACAGGTTCTATTTCCCCCTGAATACACTAGCCAAGGCAAAGGTTTCTTATGTTACAGCCTATAAAGTTTCCTAACACTTTCTGGAGGGAAGTAAGTAGCTGTTATGTCACAAACAAGGATAGCTTCCTGCAAAACATTTTTTAAAAAATCACAATTTTGCATCACTGTGATTTTTACATAATACACAATTAAAATAGCTTCAAAGGAAACATTATTGATTGTAGTGGTCCTCCTTACACACTTAAATATTAGTTTCTAATGCACTGTATTCCTATAATTATCAGTGCATTCTGTGGGATTCATTGACTCAGTTTGCATGACAGGACATGCTAGGGTTCTTTAGGAGTAACATGTTGATGCGCAATAGCCTATTTTTCTTGCCTGTAGCCAGAGCAGCTAAACAAACCACAGACATTTAGCATGAGATCCCAAGTTTGGTAGCTGGTGCTCTGGCTTGTTTCCTCTTCCTCAAAAGCTGGAGATGTAACTGAAGAACAAACCATGATTTCTTTTTCTCTCTTTTTTTTCTTTGGGGGGCAGGGAAGGCAGAATCCAGAGTGCCAGTGGCTGATGTGTTTGGATGTCATACTAAAATAATAATAATAAAAAAATTAACCAAACCTCTGTGCTTTGTTTAGCCGTTCCTGCTACAATCACAATGTCCTCAACTAGCTAGAGTTTGAAGAATTGTGTCTTGTCTTGACATACCAAAGAGCTGTGAAGAAATGTGTCTTCTCTTGACATGTGATGCAGTAAAGCTCCACCTAGTCCAAGGGGCAGCAAGTATAAACCATCCTTCCCCAACTGGTGCTTTCCAGATGTGTGGGACTGCGACTTCCACCATTCCACCCCAACTCTCATTAAATGACATATAGTCATTTGAAAGTGGCTGCAATGTGCTTTGCTGCTAATATCTGTAAGGGGATTGGCACTGGAAGAATGGCAATTTTTTAAGCATCTTTTTAAGAGTCTTAGGCATGCCACAGGAATTGGCTAATTTACCAACTGGGAGGAAATTTGGAGCTCCCAATCCCTTGAGAGACTTGTGTGGGAAGAAAAACAGCACATCAAAAGTTTCTGCAACTTCGTAGGATTTTTTTTTCTCCCCAGCACAATATATACTGCACAGTCTTTAAAAACTGTGCAAAAGTTTGGGAAGCTGCACAACTTTGCAATAAAAACCTAAGTTTGTAGTCTTTTTACTACATATAAAAAACTGCAGCTTTTTGGAAAAAACACCCATGTATCTTGTTTTTTGCTATGTACTTGGGAAGAGTGTGCAAAATGAAAATCTGAATTGCTAAGTAATTCTGCATTGCTAAACTAAATATACAAACAACATTGTGAAGGGTTTAACATTGTCTTTGCGGTCTTTGGCAGTTTGAATGTTGTGCAACCAAAACATTACGCAGCAGGAAAAGAAACTGAGGCTTGTCTGAAGCTGTAGCCTTAGTGTGTGTGAATGTTGCACAATTTCCTTCCCAAGCCAAAGCTATGTAGTTTTCAGGGAATTCTGTGCAGTTCTCAGGAGAAGCTGCATGGTTTCTGGAAAACTATGAGGTTTTTTGGGCAAGATTTGTGCCTCTTGTATAAAAGCTATACAGTTTCCCATAAGAGCGGGGGTGAGGGGCAATCCCTATATGTTCTGAAATTATGGGATGAAAAACTGTTCCATTGTTTTCATCATTGGTTGCAAATCAGAAAAACTGAGAGTTAACATCTCTACGTCATAGTGACTTATTTAGCATTCATAAGATGCAGGGGCCTGTAGACAGTATGCAATTACAATAGCAAAGCAGGGAAGCCTCTCACATAGCAAATTGGTCCTATGAATCACCTTTCAGCTGCTTAACTGGGTTCATCTTTTGAATATAAGGATGACTTCTTTTCTTTTCTTTTTTATGGGAAGAACGTGAGCTCTGCCTCTTCTGCAGCAGTCTGAGCATCTGTTCTGAAGAGAGGATGATTTACTTCCCAGTCTGTACTTCTTACCACTTCTCAAACATGGGTAGAGACTTTATAAGATTTCAGCAGAAATTCTCCTTGTAGGGCTTGGCCTAGGGAAAGAAGAAGTATGTTGCTGACCTAGGCCTGTGCAAAAATATCTTGCGTACCCTGAGGATCAGGTACACTATTGTCTGGAGGGAACTTAGCTTTCATCAGCTTAAGGACATGTGTGAGCTTTCTATGGGTTTGTCACTTGAATATAGCATTCACAGAGTGGACCCTCTGTATATGTAACCTCTGGATCTGCAAATCTGAGCAATCGTGGAGTGTTGCGCCCTATACATAAAATGATAGCAACATGACCATGGACACTCTGAAGCATTCATGCACATATCACCACCATTTAATATATAGGGCATGATCATTCACATGTGTTGCTATTTGTGGGTGAGTCATGAAACTGAACCCCCATGGATATGGAGACTCCACTGTACATCCATCATACATCCTTAATAAATTACATGTGTATTTTTTTTCTTACACAAGTAGCTTTATTTCATTTTGGTAGCTCCAGAATCTGATTTGACTGGGGCATGTGCAGACGAAGCCTCCAGAACTGCTGCAGTAACTGTAAGTGGTTTGTTGTAGCAAACTTTGTATGCAGTGGCTCAATACATGAAATGCACACATGATGTGTAATGCTAATGGCAGCTTATAGGCTACCAAGCTGGCTTCAACAAACAGAAGAGATGTTAAGATGTCACAGCATTTTTGGTCTTTCCCCTATGATTGACAGTTTAAGTTTTAACTCTTCCCTGAAAACCGAGGAAGATAACTATTTTTTTCCCTTGTATTTCATTATCTTGTGGATGGTCATTTGTGAGTGCCTTAAATTTTCTTGTACTGAAAAGCTCAATGTACTCCCCACTGAATAGCAGAGGCAATGATACCCTGACAAGCTTTCCAAAAGCACATTGACTTGGGAACACTCTTCTTGAAATGTGTGAGATACCTCTTTTGTTTGTGTCTGTCTGTTTACACACTGTGATGGAAAAGAAAATATCTTTTGTTCTATTTTAAATCACCTTTCTACTGCTACTTTCAGAGCAACTGAGCAACTGAGGTAAACCTGGCTACACTGTTGTCCTTGTCCTTGTTATGATTCATAACAATCTTAACACAGCCTCAATGTTTGCATTCAGTTCTGGTGAATTAGAAGATAATGAAAGGTCATAAAAGGGTCTATCAAAGTGATAAGAATCAGACACTATATAAACACAGATGAATTAGTTGTAGAATAATTTATCAGGAGGGCAATGCCATTGATGTCTCTCATAAGACTGTAAACCCATTGTTATTGTCTAAAATGTGTTCTGATTTGCTGGAAGGTTACTTTTTAAAAGCATTTTTTAGATAACTCATTAGAAAGACTTCAGATTAGCTACTAATGTTGCTTTTGAGGGGATAATGTGCTATGTTACTTATTACATTAATGATTGGTTTTTTTTCATTACTCTATAATTTTTTTTATATTAGGAGGTGGTTGTAATATGCATTATCTTGCAAGTCAGGGGTGGGAATCATGCAGCCCTCCACATGTTGGACTACACCTTTCATCAGAGCTAGACAGTCAAGCCGGGGTAAGGAATGATGAGAGATGCATTCCGACGTCTGGAATACAGCATGATCTTCACCTCTGCTTTTTGTACAACTTGTTAAATATTTTGGGCAATGTTAAGTGTAGCAGTGATGCCATTTAAGAGAGGTTTTGGAGGAGTGAATATTCATTGCCTAAGAAAAACCTATGAAATTCTTGGGATTGCCACAGTTCAACAGGGAGCTCAAAGGCACATACTACTTCTGTTGCACTGGTTGCAGGGCTGTATGACCATGACCTCAGTGTAACTGTGTTACCCCAAAACATGGGTGACTCATGGGTCCATCAACAATGGCAATGCCTCTGTGACACAGTAGGGAATATTAGCTCAAAGAGCAGGACTTGAGAGGGTAATCTTATGAGATCTTTTACACCTGTGCAGGGAAAAACCACCCAGAGATTCAAAAGTAAGCTTGTTTGTTTTATTGGGGGAATTATCAATCATATACACAAGAACCAGTCAGTCTCACAATTACACAAGGGGGAGGAAAAGGGAGGAAATCTTTGGATAGTGCGAGTTTTGGGAGGAGTGGGTGATATTTACCAGTCTAAAGAGAATTGAAGAAGTGATCGTGGCTTAGACTAGAAGTCCAAGGGTAGTACCAAAAAAAATAAAAAAAATTAAAAAAATTGCAAGTTGGGTAGTCCAAAGTCGGGGTTTAAACATTCTGTTTCTACCTGAAGGGGAAAGGTGTTAATGGCTTTCTAGCAAGCAAAAAAAATGGGGACTGGAATGGACTACTGGGCTTAGAATTAGGTGACAAAGGATTGATGGAAATCATGATAGCTCTTAGGAAGTAGAATTGTTACTCAAGAACTGTGGAAGAGAAAAGGAAAACCTTTACTTTCCTGAATTACCCTGTAGGTGGGAAAGGGAATAAAGGAAGACTTTGCCAGGGAGTAGGATGAGGGTTGAAGATAATTAGTTTAGTTTTGGATTCCACTGCCTGTGGAGGTTGAGACATCGACAGACATTTGCAAGTTCATTGTCGCTAGAGTTTCCTGATGATTTCCTAACTACGACCTGACCATGCCTTGAGGTCCTGCCTGACCTCATTTTCATGTGTGTTAGACCAGTCCTTCCTCTTAGTCAGCATGCAGTATATAATTTATATTCATGCCAATTAATGTATTCCAATTAAACCATATCAAAGCATGGGGGTGTATGTTGTGCTAACAACCCAATCCTTAATTCTTTTGAAATCAGTGACATTATTTGAGAATCTATGTACATTAGATATTTATTGAACTAGGAAAACTACCCCACTTTGCATTGGAAATGAAATTTACAGATAGCAGCAAATTAAGTATGTAAACAAAAGCAAACATTCTAGCTTCTTTATTAGTTCTGCCTGGCTGGCAGTTAGTTAAAGCAAGATTTCAGAGCAGGAATGGGGATCATGCAGATCAACAGATGTTGTTCAATCGCAGCTTCCCACATTTTTCACCATTGACTATGCTAATTAGGGCTGCTGGGAGCTCTGGTCCAACCACAATTGAAGGTTAATCTTTACCTTTTTGGTCGAGTATATGCAGCCTTAGATGAATCACAGAATCACAGAAATGTAGAGTTGGAAGAGACCACACGGGCCATCCAGTCCAACCCCCTGCCATGCAGGAACACCCTCAAAGCACTCCCGACAGATGGCCATCCAGCCTCTGCTTAAAAACCTCCAAAGAAGGAGATTCCACCACACTCCGAGGCAGCATATTCCACTGCCGGACAGCCCTGACCGTCAGGAAGTTCTTCCTGAGGTTCAGGTGGAATCTCCTTTCCCGCAGCTTGAATCCATTGCTTCTTGTTCTGGTCTCTGGAGCAGCAGAAAACAAGCCCTCTCCTTCCTCTACACGGCACCCCTTCAAATATTTAAACAGAGCTATCATGTCCCCTCTTAACCTTCTCTTCTGCAGACTGAACATACCCAGCTCTCTAAGTCTATCCTCATAGGGCATGGCTTCCAGGCCCTTCACCATTTTGGTCGCCCTCCTCTGGACCTGCTCCAGCTTGACCATGTCCTTCTTGAATTGGGGTGCCCAGAACTGGACACAGTATTCAAGATGAGGTCTAACCAAAGCAGAGTAGAGTGGTACCAGTACCTCCCTCGATCTAGACACCATACTCCTATTGATGCAGCCGAGAATTGCATTGGCTTTCTTGGCTGCCGCATCACATTGCTGACTCATGTTCAGCTTGTGGTCTATTAAGACTCCTAGATCCCTTTCACACGTACTGCCATCCAGCCACGTGTCCCCCATCCTATATTTCTGCATTCCATTTTTTCTACCTAAGTGTAGGACCTTACACTTCTCTCTGTTGAATTTCATTTTGTTAGCTTTGGCCCAGCTCTCCAATCTATCCAGGTCATTTTGAATTCTGATCCTGTCCTCTGGTGTATTAGCAACCCCTCCCAATTTGGTATCATCTGCAAATTTGATGAGCATGCCCTCTATTCCTTCATCCAAGTCGTTGATGAAAATATTGAAGAGCACTGGGCCCAGGACAGAACCCTGTGGCACCCCGCTAGTCACTTTTCTCCAGGATGAAAAGCAGCCATTGGTGAGCACCCTTTGGGAACGGTCAGTCAACCAGTTACAGATCCACCTGACAGTAGCCCTGTCCAGCCCGCATTGTATTAGCTTCTTTGCAAGAATGTCATGGGAAACTCTGTCAAAGGCCTTACTGAAATCGAGATATGCTACATCCACAGCATTCCCTTCATCTATCAAGCTAGTAACTCTATCATAAAAAGAGATAAGATTAGTCTGGCATGACTTATTTTTGAGAAATCCATGTTGACTTCTCGTGATTACTGCATTGCTTTCTAAGTGATTAGAAACTGACTGCTTAATGATCTGCTCCAGGATCTTTCCGGGTACTGACGTCAGGCTGACTGGGCAATAATTATTTGGATCCTCTTTTTTTCCCTTCTTGAAGATGGGGACAACATTTGCCCTCTTCCAGTCTGCTGGAACTTCTCCTGTCCTCCAAGATTTCTCAAAGACCATAGCAAGTGGTTCCGAAATGACCTCTGCCAGTTCTTTTAATATCCTAGGATGCAATTCATCTGGCCCTGGAGACTTGAATTCATCCAGTGTGGTCAGGTATTCTTGTACCACCTCTCTACCTATTATGTACCGCATTTCCCCTGCTTCCTCCCCTGCTCCCCAACCACCAGGTTGAGTCCATGTATCCTTCTGGGAAAAAACTGAGGCAAAGAAGGTGTTAAGTAGTTCTGCCTTTTCTCTTCCCCCTGTTAGTAATTCGCCATCTTCTCTGCGCAGCGACCCTATCGCCTCTTTCTTTTTCCTTTTGCTGCGGACATATTTAAAAAAGCCCTTTTTATTGTGTTTAATGTCTCTGGCCAGCCTAAGTTCGTTCTGTGCTTTAGCCTTTCTGACCTCCTCCCTACATCTCCTGGCTACTTGCTTAAATTCTTCTTTGGTGGTTTCCCCCCTCTTCCATTTCCTGTACACGTTTCTCTTAACCCTTAGCTCAGCTGAGAGTTCTGTACTCAACCATTCTGGTTTCTTCAGGTGCCTTCCATTTTTCCTCCTTATTGGCACAGTTTTAGATTGTGCCTTCAGTATCTCCCTTTTAAGGAACTCCCATGCCTCCTGAACTCCTTTCTCTTTCACTATTCCTGACCACGGAATTTCAGCCAGCAGCTCCTTAAGTTTACAGAAGTCCGCTTTTTTAAAATCTAAGATGACTGTCTGGCTACATGTATCTTCTCCTTCCCACTGAATGCCAAATTCCAATAGGGCATGGTCACTCCCCCCTAAAGATCCAACCACTTCTACCTCATTAACAAGGTCATCCCTGTTGGTCAGGATCAGATCTAGAATATTTGATCCCCTTGTGGCCTCTTCCACCTTCTGGACCATGAAATTGTCTGCAAGACAAGCAAGAAACTTGCTGGACCTTGCTGTCTTGGCAGAGTTTGACTGCCAACATATATCCGGATAATTGAAATCTCCTATTATTACTGTATCTCTCCTTTTTGAATGCGCGGTCATTTGGTTGAGGAAGGCGTCATCAAGGTCCTCAGTCTGGGCTGGAGGTCTGTAGTAAACCCCCACCAGAATATCCCTATTGTTTCTCGCTCCCTTAATTTTTACCCAGATGCTCTCGACCTGGCTTTCTGGGTTTAAGTCATGGATCTCTTCACAGGTGAAAACATCCTTGACATACAAGGCTACTCCTCCTCCTTTCTTGTTTGGTCTATTTCTACAAAATAGGCTATACCCCTCTATTCCTACATTCCAATCCTGAGACTCATCCCACCAGGTCTCAGTGATGCCTATCAAATCGTATTTTTTTTTTTTGTACTAGGAGTTCAAGTTCATCTTGCTTGTTTCCCATACTCTGCGTGTTAGTGTAGAGACACTTAAATCCCCGGGCCCTTCCTGCAAGTCCTGTACTATAGTTTCTACTCCTCCCACCATTGGACGCTTGTACTACTTGGTCAATATAATTTGGGCCTTTCCCCCCTGCACTCGCCGTTTCTTTGCCCTGAATAATATTGTCTCCCTCCCCAGCAGAACTTAGTTGAAAGACGTCTTAATCCTCCGTGCAAGACTGTTTGCAAAAACATTCTTGCCAAGTTTCGTGAGGTGCAGCCCATCCCTTGCCAGAAGCCCACGTTCATGGAAATTCAGGTCGTGTTCCAAAAACCCAAACCGTTGCCGGCAGCACCATGTGCGGAGCCAGTTGTTGACCTCTGCTATCGCCCTTTCCCTTTGTGCACCATATCCTTGAACAGGGAGGAGAGATGAAATGACCACCTGCGCACCAAGGTCCTTAAGCTTTGTCCCCATAAGCTCGTAGTCCTTTGCGATGTGGTAAAAGCTGCGCCTCGCAGTGTCATTGGTTCCGACATGAACCAAAATGAGGGGCTTATGGTCAGTGGGCTTGACTAGCCTGGTTAGCCTCTCCGTTATGTGGTTGATCTTGGCCCCAGGAAGACAGCAGACTTCTCGATTGAACTTGTCGGGTTTGCAAATTGCCGTTTCAGTTCCTCTGAGCAAGGAGTCCCCAACAACCAGAACTCGCCTCCTCTGAGGCTTGTCCGGGGCTCCTTGACCAGCAGGTTCTTCTAGGACTGCCTGGACACTCTGTTGAGGCTGGGAGTGTTGATCTAGTTCCTGTTGCCAATGTTGGATTCCTTCTTGTTGACATTCTGTTCCCTCCTCCTGGCGCTCCTCATCGTTCATAAGGCCAAGAACTTTGAAGCGATTGTGTAGGTTGAGAGTCTCTGTTTCCTTCCTGGCCCTCCTACTCCTCCGTGTGACATTCCTCCAAGCATCCGTTTCTTGGCCCAGTGTGCTGACTTCCTGATCTGGCAGCTCCCCCGCGCATTCGGTCTTCAGGAAGGTCTTCTCTGCCCTATCCAAAAACTCCTCACCTTCCCTAATAAGATGAAGATTAGAAACTCGTGCCTCCAGCTGGCGAACCTTCTCCTCCAAGAAGGTCACCAGCTTGCACTTGCTGCAGGTGTACCCAACAACATCTTGTGGCAAGAAAAGGAACATCCCACAAGTGCTACAGGTGACCGCGGCAGCTCCCTCACCTTCCATCCTTGATACTACAGAGAGTAGTACAGGGAGTAGGTCTAGAAGAATAACAGGACTTTCTTCCTAAAATTGAACTCAATCAAGTATGTCTCCTCTGCTGATCGCCAAGGGATGAATTGGAAGGGTTGAAGAAAAGGGCTTCAACTGCGCGCGCCTTTGGCGCGCGCTGTTGGGAGCTCCTAATAAGACTCCTCCCCCCAGCTGGCTCCTCCCCCTCGTTAGTCAGACCGTGTGCTCAGGGAGAGCACACGGCCAGCACAAGGAGACCTAACAAAAACAAGCAACAAACAGACAAACAAGCAAGCACAGCCCCACAAGCCTGTAAACACACCTGGTCAAGGATGTCTTCACAGACCCAGCTCACCCTCTGCTCTCTCCTCTGGGAATGAGCTAGAGGGCCGTTGGGAGCTCCTAATAAGACTCCTCCCCCCTAGCTGGCTACTGGCAACTTCCTCTGAATAAGTCTTGTCAAGAATACTCTAGGATAGAGTTGCCTTAAGTCAGGGTGAACTTGAAGGTATGTAACAACTACAACAATTAATCAGGAGCAGCCACTGGGAAAGTTTTTTCTGAATGTGCCTTTCAGGCAAGGCAGGATAAAGATGGTTGGATCAGGTCCCCAAATAAGGGCCCCTTTCTGCATGCATATGCTATTCTAGGAGAGGTGGTACAGAAATTACAGAGAGTAAGGTAAAGAAATCTCCATGGGTGAACAAATTTCCACCCCTTCAACTTCTATGAAAGTAAAGCCTGACCCCATGTAGTTTTATTCAGTTACTCAAAAAATGATGTTAACAGAAATATTAGCAGATTCAGAAAGTGACCAGAGAAGAAGAGAAGGCAAGCAACCCTTCACCATGAAGCCTCTAGCCAGTGGAAGTCCTAGATCCAATGTACCAATTGGATCATTGACAATCAAGCCCTGTTTCTAGGAAGTAGAATTGTTACTCAAGAACTGTGGAAGAGAAAAGGGAAACCTTTACTTTCCTGAATTACCCTGTAGTACTACACCAGTGTGGTGTAGTGGTTTGACCATTGGACTATGACCTTGGAGACCAGGGTTCAATTCCCAGCTCAGCTGGGAAGTTATTATGGAAACCCACTGAGTCACCTTGGGTGTATTATACATTCTCAGACCCCAGAAAACCCTGTGATAGGTTTGCTTAGGGTCACCTTAAGTTGGAAATTACTTGAAGGCACGAAACAACACACATTTATGTGGGCAGAAACCTCATTTAAATGAATGGATCTTACCTCTCAGTAGACACATATAGGGTATTTACATCTGGGTAGGATGTGTACAGTGGTGTCAAAGTGGTACTTCATATGGTGTTTTCTCCCAATGTGTCAGGAACTGGCGCCATATTTGTGCCCGTTGGCTACAACTGCTTCTTTATTTCTGGGAAACTCACTAGGGATCAGCAGCTAGTGGTTCATAGACTAGCACTGCTCCATAGAACACTATTTTGATAGCACTGTTTTAAAGAGAGCATGGATGTGAAATTCCTATGGTAACACTGGCTGTTTTCTGAAAGCCTGATCTTGTGGATTAGTCTGCTCTTGTGGATATTCCAGAGCAAGTTTTAATTTAAAGAAGATTGCCTGTGCTCCCCTGCAAATATCTACTTCATTTCCTCCTGTGAATATCTCCTTTTTGTAGAAGTAGTGCTTTAGTCTACTGCATGTGATTTCTTTAGCCTCTCTCTCTCTCTCTCTCTCTCTCTCTTGGTAATATCACTTCTTCAATTTGTTGCATTCTCAGTCTAGTTATCTCTCTTTTCGGCTAAGGTCAAACGACTGGGTTATATTGCCATTGTGTTCTGCTTTCTTTGATACTGCAAGAGTCACAAGACCTAACACAATCACTGTCCCTGTATTCAATGGACTGTCCTATTTTCTTTGGTGCACGTACATCATGCCAGTAATTTAACCTGAAATTATGAGGGATGGGTGGGTGGGTGGAATCTTTTGTCTATTTTCAGCAAACAAAATGTCCCATTTGGTCAATCAATAGCCTACTTATATTGACTTGAGTTTCTCATGTACCCTAGGGGAAAGACTGAATCCAGGATAAAATGTTCTAATGTGGCAGGTGTAGCTGTGATTTGGGGATATGATGATGTAGAAGAAACATTAGAATCTCTAGCAGAGATCCTATGCAGGCTGTAACATAGATGGCACTGAACTAGAGGGGTCATGGGAATTACCTCCAAAAGGACAGAGGAACATAGACATGTGTACTCAGAGAGACAGAATGAAGGAGAGAGGGAAACGTGGGATTGGCGTCCAGTCAAAATGGAGCCTTAACCCTTAACCCTGTCTCTCAGTTCTTTCATCTGTCCACAAAGGGTTCTAAGTTATTAAACATTTTTGCTTAGCCAGGTGCTCCAGATCTGGATGTAAGCTTCATTTTTGGATAAGCAGCTGACATTTAGAGGAGAAGTGGAAGCTAGTGGCTTCCATGTCAGTGGAGCAAAGAATGTTTCACTCCACACTTGAAAGGATCTGTCCAAAGTGTCCACCAGATGGGATCAGCAGTAAAAGCTAGGATGGATTCACCACTACTCTGGTGTGGAAGCCACCATTTGCCACTAGGGAGGAGAATTTAATTACTTTTCCATACTGTTCACCAATTCTCTGCTCTAAATTTCTCTTGATCTCCCCACGCTTTCAACAAGTACTGCAGTAGCTGAGATAACCTGTGGTTTCACTCACACTGTCACTATTCTTACATATTTAAAAGTGTTCTTATGAGAATTTTCTGGCTGTCTCATGCATCATCTTTTGTGTACACAAACTCTGAAGAAGCAATATTATTCCTTTTCTTTCTTCCCTTTCTTAGGTTGATCTGATATCTGAGGCAAGTTTGGGACTCAAAAGCACTGTTTCAGTTATGAATGAGAAGGCACATATAATGAGAGTTTGCAAAAGAAGAAAGCTTTTGAGCATAAAAGACATATGTTTGCATTAGAAACAGAGGAAATAATAATAATGATAAGAGAAAGTGACGGCTCATTAGTAAAACCACATTCCATTCCATTCTTACAAAGGGAGGCCAACTCATGTTTTGATCTGTTATTTGCATAGCGTTACTAGTTTAATATGTGATGAGCTGTTTTCCTACAGTCTACATAATGATATGTGTCTGATTTTTCCACACATCCCATACCTCTATTTTTAGAATACCATATAAGATGCCTGATATTTATCTATTTTCTGTACAGCTCCTATTCGTTGGCACCAGGAAAATATACATAGAAGCTATTGTCAAACATAAATATCAGAAACAGGTTTGTAACCACTTAGTTCAATATTTTTAATTGACCTTTTAAATATTTTTATTTTCTCCAGATGAGCAGATAGCGTGCTTTCCTTTATTTTTATTTTTTTAAAGAGGTCGATTGTATTGATTTCGTTTCATAGCAGGCACTTAATGAATCTATGTGTGTGATGTTAGCACCAAAAGAAAAACAACAAACCACTGCTAGCACTTCTCTAATGAGCCATTCAGTACAAATGAAAGTTCATATGCAACCCACAAATGGGCTGTTAATTGAGAAAAGAGCAACAGCAGGAAAAGATGTTATCCTAGGTAAACTGAACATCTTGAAGGTGAGGTTTTCAGGATGTGAACATTTGGGTTTCTTGGCTAAGCTACCTTTATTAAGAAAGCTGCATTACATCAACTATGGCATCAACAAAAGGGTAGAGTTTCCCCTGCACATGAAGGACCAAGGTAGATGTGACATGATTTCTATTTCTCTTTTCTCTGCAGTTTTTTTTCTTTTTTTAATGGAAAGCTGTCTTCATAGCCCATGACTGGGTGTGGCAAAATGGGATCCTTGTTGAATGCTTTCCCTGTCTGCTGTTTTTTTCTCTAAGAAAAATCACTCTGAGCTGCTTCTTTTAGGGAAAAAAAAAATAGATTCCCTAACGATGGAACAGCACTTGTGGTGGGTGGTGGTGGTGGTTGTGGCTGGGTTTATAATGGAGAAATAGAAGGGAAGGAGATTTGAGTATTACCTGAGTAAACTGTATTTCCCGGACAACTGCAGCCTTCATATCCTATCCTGGCTCTTAAGGAAAAGAGGCACAGGCTTTCATAGCTTCTTTAGCTTGGACCCAAACTAGAAATGTGAAAAATTTAGGAACTGCATACCTGAAAAAGGAAGTTCTTTTTTTAAAGGTTCATATTGTATCTATTAGGAAAAGATTGTTCCAAACAAGCATTCTTTTCATAGCTCCTTTCTCATTTGCTATTAGAGTAGTGGGGGCTTTAGGTAGTATGAGGTCTAGATTGTAATGTAAGGTCATTGTATCTAGACAATTAGATCACGTGACCCTGGAAACACCCAACTATCTGTAATCACATAAAGACACCTATCTCTTTTTTTTACCCTTTTTCCTTCCTTCTTCAAGATGATGAATCCTAGCGCTGCTGAACTTTTTCTCTACCTAAACTTCTATTCATAGCCAGAACTTAGGCAATCTGTGAATATAGTCAGCCCTCAATGGTCGCTAGGGTTAGGGACACAGGACCCCTGCAAAAAATAGAAAAAATAACAAATATCAAAATGTGTGTTTATCTGTGGGAAGGGGGCTGAGGCATGATGGGGACAATGGACACTCAATGGCCAAACCAGGCCAGAGAAAAGGAGAGGGAAAGGGGGCAAGGTGGCATTGTGGCCCTATACTTCTTTTCTCTCACCCATCTTCTTCCTTGGGTGTGGGTGGACATCAGGAGAAGGTTTGTGGACCTGAGAAATCAAGTTGTGAGCTGTCTTTAGCTGGCCAGGCAGCTGCTGGTGGTGGAGCAGGAGAATCAGAGGTGGGTTTTAAAAGGGCTGTATGGCCTAATCAGAGCCCACAAGAGGAAAGTTCTCTCAGAAAAGAAATGCCTGAGATTGGGGGAGTGAGGTTAGTGAAACTCACAAATAATCAGATCCATGAAAGTCAAACTTACAAATCTGGAGACTGACTGTTTATGTTTAGAATGAATTTTTCAGTATAACTATGAAACAAATTACCTCTTTGCCTTGTTTTACCAAAATTCATTTCAAAGGCCTATGTGAGAGATTCAGTGCATCTCTCTGCAAACTCTTGCCAAAGGACACTGCCTGTTAATTCAACCAGTCTTCATCTTTCCCAATGAGGGGCTAACATCCTGGAAAACTACTCATAATCCAACAATGAAAAAAAGAGCAAGGGAAGGAACAAGGATAGGGAGCATATCTTGTCATGCTCTCTGGAAGGTGATGGGCACTGAGCCAGACAGAAAGGCAAGCAGACAAGCAGCAAAAATATCAGCAACTAAATATCAGATGACTAAACTGAGGCTGTTGTTCTTTGGCCATATCATGAGAAGACATGACTCACTAGAAAAGTCGATAAAGCTTGATAAGGCAGAAGGAAAATTACAGATCAATCAAGTGGGGCCGTGTGCCACAGGGTTCTGTCCTTGGCCCAGTGCTATTCAACATCTTCATCAATGACTTGGATGAAGGAGTAGAGAGCATGCTGATCAAATCTGCAGATGACAACAACTTGGGAGGGCTTGCTAATATGCCAGAGAACAGGATCAAAATTCAAAATGACCTGGCCGATTGGAGAGCTGGGCCAAAGCTAACAAAATGAATTTCAACAGAGACAAATGTAATGTCCTGCACTTAGGCAGAAAAAATGAAATGCACAAATATAGGATGGGGGACATGTGGCTGGATAACAGTCCGTGTGAATGGGATCTAGCAGTCTTGGTAGACCACAAGCTGAACATGAGTCAGCAGTGTGATGTGGCAGTCAAGAAGGCCAACACGATTCTTGGTTGCATCAATAGGAGTATGGTGTCTAGATCAAGGGAAGTAAAGGTACCACTCTATTCTGCTTTGGTTAAACCTCATCTGGAATACTATATCCAGTTCTGGGCACCTCATTTCAAGAAGGATATTGAGAAGCTGGAGTGTGTCCAGAGGAGGGTGACAAAAATGGTGAAGGGTCTGGAAGGCATGCCCTATGAAGAATGGCTTAGGGAGCTGGGTATGTTTAGTCTGCAGAAGAGAAGGTTAAGAGGGGACATGATAGCCATATTTAAATATTTGAAGAGATGTCATGTTGAGGAGGGAGCGGGCTTGTTTTCCGCTGCTCGAGAGTAGGACAAGGAGCAATAGATTCAAGCTACAGGAAAGGAGATTCCACCTGAACCTCAGGTAGAACTTCCTGACAGTCAGAGCTGTCCAGCAATGGAATATGCTGCCTTGGAGTGTGGTAGAATTTCCTTCTTTGGAGGTTTTTAAGTAGAGGCTGGATGGCCATCTGTTGGGAGTGCTTTGATGAGGGTTCCTGCATGGCAGGGGGTTGGACTGGATGGCCCCTGTGGTCTCTTCCAACTCTACAATTCTATGATTCAAAGGCAGCAACAGCCCTAAGTCTGCAAGACCTGAGCAGGGATGATGATGATGATGATGATGATGATGATGATGATGATATTTATTTGTATCCCACCTTTTCCCCTAGTTTTGGCTGAAAGCGACTTATAACAATTTAAAAAAAACCCATGAAAATATTCACAAAAATGTAATTTTTCCAAACTTTGTCCAAGGAATCAGAAGTCAGAAGGGATCGGAAGTCAACATTCATTCTTTCCCTTTAGGGATTCCACTTCTCCAGATCAAGAAAATGAAGTATGCAAGTCTGTGACAGGGTTATATAGGATTGTGGAGATGTAATAGGAATAATGCACTAATCAAGGCACATCTGAAATTTCCTGCTTAGGCGTAATATCAAAATAATGTTGAAAGAAGCAAAGTTTTGAACACTACTAATGGAATATTTTAGGATCCTTTATGCTGACTCAAGATGCGAGTTTTGGCCCCAAACTTGGAAAATGTACTTTTTAGGACCACAGTTCATAGAATCCTTCTGCCAGGATAGCCACTGGCCATGAAGGCTGGTGGAGTCTAGGAACTGCAGAGTAACCTTTTCAAGCTCTGATTTTAGCCATAGTTTTCTATCCTTCTTATTCTGATGATCACTAATCCTTCAATAGAACAGCATATTCAGGTTCAGTCTGTGCATGTTTATTCAGAAAGGCATCACTAAGTTCAATAGGGTGTGTTTCCAAGTCAGCATGTGTAAGGCTGCTATCTCAGAGTCTTAAATGACATCCACTCAGGAGAAAAGGGCCAGCAAAGCAGCTGTTAGGCACCTCACGCTGTCATTAATGCAACTGGCAAATTTATCATTTGATATACAATCCAACTTTCAATCAATTGTCTGAAATAGAACTTATTAACAGCACTGCATAAAAAACAGGTAAAACCAGTCACATTTTGTGCTTCTGAAAGGCCAGAGAGCAAGATTTTGAAATTGGATTCTCTTTAGCAGTGTCTGATGAGTCACAGGGGCTGTAATTTTCTGGCCCACCAACATAGCTAGCCTTCTCTATATCTGGAACATTGTAACACATCCTAATTTTAACATGCATCACAGTCTTATCTGACACCTTTGATGAGAATTAAATAGGAACAGTTAAATTTCAACCTTCAGGTGATACGATGGTAAAACAAGGAATAAAAAGGAGAACAAACTGTTCTCAGTTATAGAACATAATGCCTTGTGTCTGAACATCCATTTTAAGCATAGTGCCCTCTAGTCCCTATAGAATCCAAAAAGGAAGAAGAAAGGGGCAGAAAAAATGTGGCAGCACCTTTAAGACTACTTGGTTTTTATTTGCTCATGTTCTTTCATGGATATAAACCCACTTCTTTGAACGCAGTACCGAGTGTTATTAAAGCCTTAAACATAAAGCATATTTATACAGTTGTGGGAGTGGGCTAGAATGTAACAGGATCCAGAAAGATGCAATTCATAACCCTTGCCCTAAATGTTCAAATGGCTGTGTAAAGTGATACCAAGTCTTTCAGCTCAAAGCTCATGGAGAAATAAAAAACAGTTAATCTTAAGGATGCTGCCACATTTCTTTTTTTTTTTCTTCCCTTCCCTTCCTCCTTTTTATGCTGCAAGAGACTAATATGGCTACATCTTTGAAAACTATTGAGTCCAACAAATTTGCCTTTGCAAGAGGACAGGACCCATGAAAATGTTTGGGATAAATGGAACCCTTAATAGAAGCTTGTTGTCTATTTTTCCAAAGTATATTTATGGTCATTTATCAGCTGTGAGGGCTATTTTTCACGAGATATTTTCCACTTGGGCACGAACATCAAAGTGTAAAATATGCACATAAGGCATCAATTATGAAGAGTACACAGTTTCTCCCTTTAACACTGATAGTAAGAGGCAAAGGTTTGATCTCTAATTCAGTAGGGTCTTGAAGAGAAATCTACAACCAGGTACACTTATCCTTTTATTTAGTTCCTTTGATTTTTAAGAAATGCTGGAAACTTGCAAGTGAACAAAAGAAGGCTAAATCCAACTAGTAGTTGTAACGTGTAGCTTCACTGAATCCACTAAACTCATTGTTATTGTGTGCTTACAGGTCATTTCCAATTTATGGTGACCCTAAGATGAAACTATCTTGGGGTTTTCTGGGGACTAAGAATCTGTGATGTCACCCAGTGATTTCCATGGCTCAGTGGAGAATCAAAGTCTAATCTCCAGGGTGGTAATCCAATGCTCAAACAACAATAACAACAACAACAAAAGTGTACATTTCATTGATTCAATGGATTCACTCCAATTGGGATTAATAACTGGATTTAGACGTGTTACTTTATTGCGTACTGATACTATATATCCCAATACAATACTTGGGACATGAATATGGCTAAGCATATTAACATAGTGTAATACATGACCAAAATTCATAGGATCATAGAATTGAGAGGGATCACAGGGGCCATCCAGTCCAACCCCCTGCCATGCAGGAACCGACATCAAAGCACTCCCAACAGATGGCCATCCAGCCTCTGCTAAAAACCTCCAAAGAAGGAGACTTTACCCCATTCCAAGGCAGCATATTCCACTGCTAGACAGTTCTGACAGTCAGGAAGTTCTTCCTAAGGTTTAAGTGGAATCTCTTTTCCTGCAGTTTGAATCCATTGCTCCTTGTTCTAGTCTCTGGAGTAGTGGAAAACAATCCCACTCCCTCCTCAACATGACGTCCTTTCAAATATTTAAACATGGCTATCATGTCCCCTCTTAACCTTTTCTTCTGCAGACTAAACATACCCAGCTCCCTAAGTCACTTCTCATAGGGCCTGGCTTCCAAACCCTTTACCATTTTTGTCACCCTCCTCTGGACACGCTCCAGCTTGTCGATATCCTTCTTGAAATGAGGTGCCCAGAACTGGACACAGTATTCCAGATAAGGTCTGACCAAAGCAGAATAGAGTGGTTATATTATATTGTCTTGCAGCTGATTTCCACTTTAGCCATGCTCATGCATAGATAAAGCAGTAAGATCTCCTGACTGTTGAATGATAGATGGTGAATGTTTATCTTTCAAACCTTCTAAGTATAGCAGTGGTATCCTACATCATCTTTTATTTTATGTAATTTTATGTATATATAGTTAATAGCAGAGGCACTGAGAAACCCTGTCAGTGAATTGTGAAGATGCATTAACAGGAGACCAGCAAGAGTTCTCAATGCTAATTTGTGTCCAATGTACCCTGGGACTGATGCAATGTGCATCCTATTATTCATCAGTCCCATTGTCCCATTACACAATGGTCACTTTTCCAGCACTGCTATATAGGAAAGTAGCAGCAATCCTTAATGGGATACTGGCATTACAGAACTGCCCAATTCTAATTCCCACAAACAGAAGTGACTGTACAAAGACATAGCTCCCCAACAGGATTCCAGCCTCAGTCATTTGACAAAAGTAAAAGCATGCAGAATTCAACCAGGTTGGCTGTCTATTAAATTCCAAATCACAAGGATAATGTTTTGGAGTACATGTGTGCCTACCAATGTCAAAGATTTTTCTAATACAAAATTAATCAAAGGTTAGTGCAGTCGACCAGCTTAAACCTCTCCCGGCCTTCCTCTTAATCTTGTTGCAAGCTACTGAAACACCTCAGTTTCAGTAGTTCTCTTTCCCAGAGGCAGTGCTTTAACTAGCACAAAGTCTTTCCTTTTCTCTTAAGAACAGGAGTAGGAAGAACAGGAACATGAAGCTACCATATATTGAGTTGCACCAATGGCCCATCTAGCCTCGTTTTGCCAACTTTGACAGGCAGCAGCTCTCCCAGATTTCTTTGCTAGCCCTACCTGGAGATCCCTAGTGTTCTTCCATCCAAGTATTAAGCAGGCACAACACTGTTTCACTTCCCAAAGAAGTACTTTTAGGGTGGGATGGTGGTAGATCTTAACGTGACACAATCTTAAATCAGCTTGGGAGAGGGTGGATACATAATAACTCCAGGTACCTTCCGCATTATCCCCTTACTTCTGGAAAGAGTTTTTAAAGGTTATCCAGCACACAAGAAACATCATCCAAAGGATAGTTTGTAAAGTTCCAGTTTGTTTACGGCTGCAGCTCTGTAGGTCACCACCAAGAAGCTATCTGAGATGCAGTGACAAGAAAAAGATAAGGTGATAGGCAAGATAAGTACCTCTATGAGTTCAGCAACAAAGCAAAGAAGGAAGAAATAAATTCTAATTAGAATAATGTCATTAGCAGAATACTGAAAGGTACTGTAGACTATTTAGCATTTATTTTTAAGAAGCATTACAGAGGAGATACAGGAAATAACTGACCTATTGACCTAACTTCAGCCCTGTGTAAACTCTTGAATCTAGAACTATTCAAATATAATATAAACATATATTAACATATATATTGAAAAAGAAACTTTCCCAAGGAAATGTCTGCATGCAAAGGAAATCCTGCTCCATCATCCTCTTAGGGAACCAAGGATAGGTGGAAAACCACCAGCCTATGTGGCTGTGGCAATATTACCCTTGGTACCTTTTTGTGCAACCTCCAAGATATCCTCCCACTGCCAAACCTGCTTCCAAACACAGTGTTGCTGCCTATGCTTTTCCTGGTAAGTTTGCTGTAATTCTGGACACATCCAGGCTGGCTGAATAGTTCAAGATTTTGTTCCTTTTCTTTCCAATTTTATACTGAATTAAAATAAATTGATCTGGGGGAGCTGGTAATAATAAGTCTCCAATTATATAAGGAGCTGACAGAAAACATTCTGTGATAAACAAAACATGTATGGATCTCCAAAATAAAATAGGAAAAAACAGGAACAAAATGTGGGATTATCTAATCAGTCTCGATGCCTCTTCTGCCACCACCAAGCAGAAACATAGAACCATCAAAAGGAAGTTGGTTTTTTCTCCTTTAAACTTTTTTTTTAAACCTTAGTTTTTGAAAACCAGCTGTATGTGCTTTCTAGAATCATGTTGTGGTGGAGGTGAAGTCCATCTGAGCTAGCTCTTCATTTGGCAAATAATTTCTAAATCCACTGAAGACAGACTGAATAAATGACAACTGTTAGTCCTCTCTGATAGGAGGAATGGTGACCATATTGTGAAGTTTTGAACTGAGGTTGGTTGGAGTTCAAAATGCAGAAGAAAGCAGATGGACTGCTTAGGGTGCTATTGATGATCTGGCAATCCCCTGGAAGCAAACCCCATTAATTTAAGAATTACTTACCTGTTTCCATGTTGGAAATTGGCTGCTTTGCTGCTGTTCGCATATCGCCTTGCCATTTTTTTTTTAAAAAGAAACTTCTAGTGAGAAGCAAATGAAGCACTGAAAAAGTGTATTTCAAACAACATCAAACATGTGTATATTAAACTTAAGTTTCTTTGGCATACAAGATTCAGAATCTATCTTGTTAACTTGTGCTAGTATGAGGAGCTACCTATATACTACATAAAAATGTGTGCAATATAAAATGCTACTTAACACCAGTGCTATTTAGAATTATGATCCATGTACAAGTGCAATCCAGTGGTACTGGACTGCAGCAAGTTTCCATAGATGAAAGAAATAATTGTAGCAAGGAGCACAACTATGGAACTGTTCTTTGGCACATTGGGAAAAAAAAAATGCTAGTCCTCCACATCAGATGGCCTGAGAGGTATTGACTTACACCATAACATATTCCCACTCCACTTTTTTTTTTTTTTTTTTAAAAGTCTTTGGGGAGGTATGATTTTGGTTAAAGAAAAGCTGGCTATCTTAACCCTTGTTGTGACCATCATTTCTTTGCATCAAATTCCCCCCATTGGCTTATCACATCACAGGATTCTAATATGGCCAAATACTGATTTTTGAATTTCAGTAGGGGTAGGGAATGCTCTTGAAACAATGCTTTACAACAAGAATGGGGGAAAAAAACTCAACTCCTTCTCTCCTGGTGCTTCTCCAAATTGTACCCAAAGGTGATTTACTTAAAGGAAAACTAGAAAAGGAGGAGGGAAAAAACTGAATTTGCACATAGTGCAATTAGCTCCTAAATAACACAAGATTGTTAACTAGGATACAAAGAGCTTGTTCAAGGAACACACAGAGAGAAGGGTAGAAACCAGGCTGTTCTCCATCTGGGCTGGGCTCAGCTGTTGCTGAAAGCCACCTTTCACTGCTCATCAGCTATCACTGTATAAGCTCTCTTTCCCTGGGATTCACAGCTATGTTGAGCAACTGACAAGTGACAAGAGGAAGCCAGCTATATATGTGGGACCCTATGCATCACAGGAAGAGACAGAAAGAATGAGCTGTTTGCTTCGACATCATCTTGGGAAGACATCTTACCTTCTGATTGCTGAGTCACATTATCCCACTGTGAGGAAAGCAAACAGCAGCAGCAGTAGTTGAAGATATCTTTTCTCACTTACATTAGCTTGTGCCAGCAAGTTACCTTGATTGTCCATCTAGATGAACTTAAGCACTGAATTTTATAAGTGCTTGGTATTTAGGAAACATAAACCCACGACCCATTTGGATACTCAATTTGTACTTTAGATCTCAGTCAATGAGCAATATGGATTAACCATCTCTGAACAGCTGTGAAAAAGAGCCAATTGATTTATTTGCAAAGGACAACATCAAGTATAGTATGCACTGAAATATGGATCCTAGATAATACAAAACAGTATATAAATCATAGTGGGTCTAGTCTTGGTTTCTAACAATGAGGTTGGGGTGGGAGGAACGGAGCCCTGATCAGTCCAAATGTCCTTCTGGCATCTTCTCCCTTGTCTCCTGGTTGATGTGGGAATCCAGTTTTACTTTAGTAGAATAAATGTAAGAGTTATGCTGGATCTGACCAAAGGTCTAGCTCCACATGCTGTTCCCACGATAGCCAATCAGGTGCCTATGGGTGGTATACACACAGGACATGAGTGCAGTCTCTGGTCCACCTGAGTCTTTTGGCAGCTGGTATTGACAGGCTTAGTGCCTCTGATACTGGTGATAATATATAGCTATCATCGCTAGTTATCCTCTGCTTAGCCACATGGATAGCTGGGCATGTTAGGTTTCTAAGAACTAACATGTTTGTGAGGGGTTCATCAAATTTATTACAACAGATGCTGCTGAAACCTAATCTAGCTCATGTCTTAGCTTCAAGGAACTGAATCTCTTCCTGTTTTTCTCCAAATAATCTTCTTAGAAGGTGATTCAATTTTTTTAAAGAACACTTGTTAAGGCTCCCTAGTTCACATTTACATTGCAGGATTATTCAGTGAGGTTTATCACTGGAGTGCGACCTGGAGGTCTAGTGAGCTGAATGAGTGTGGCTGTATATCCTACCTAACTTTAGTATTGAAATACAATTTGCATAAGCACTATAAACAACACTTGTGCTTCAGACAGACATTTCTGATGTATTTTGTCAACTACCACCATTGCACACGTCGGACAGACTCTTGTGATTTTACATGCTTTCTGCACAATGTTAGGCAGTTTAGCTTTTATGGTTTATTTTGTTGCTTTCAACAGTGCTATTAATCACGCTTTCTCATTTTCTTTCACTGCTGGGATTTGACAGGGATTTTCTTTCACCTTGAAAAATTGCACATAGCTGAGCCTGCCTCTGTTGTACTCCCATAGACTCAACATATCTTGCTGAGAGAAAGCAGATTGTTTTTGTGTGAGGGTGTTTTGTGCTGGGTGCTTCCTTCTGAAGGGTGATTTTAAAATCACAAGTTTGATTTCTCTCTTGGTGCTGAAAGCTCGTAAACAAATATGCCTTCTAAATTATTTTTTTTTCCTACTGCACGCTTTTATGATGTCAAAGAAGAGACAACTGGGCTAATTCTATATGCAGTGGACCAGGAAGTAGTAAATGGATATGCTGTTAATTTTTATCACTGAAATTTATTTCCAATAACCTTGTTTGAAATGTGTATTTTTATGATATGCAACTTTATGATTATACTGGAATTCTCCTCCTCTATTGAAATTCATTGGCTACGGCAAAAATTATATGCAAAATATAATGTTAGAATAATGTGAAATAATCAAATAAATCTGCTGGGGCAGAGGTGAGTCTAGGTCACATGCAGCTTCTTGAACATTCCCACATTTCTTTTTGCTGCTGCTAAATTCCAAAATGTGGCAGTAGTGGAAGTGCTAGACTGATATAAGAAGGTGGTGATTACAAATCTCATTTTGAAGGCCAACTACTTTTCTAGGAACAGCCAAGAAACATGATTCTTCTTTAAAAGAAGGCACACATTCCTCTTGCCTGATCTTCTAAAGCAGAAATGTGATTTTTTTCCCCCTTGAAAATAAATGAACAGTAGTGGTGCAGTGCTTAGTGGGTTGCAGGGCATGGAAGATATTGCAACTGACTAGCCAGTGCTAATATGGTTGAATAAACAGGAATTCAAACCTAAACTTTTAAAAGTGAAACTCTCAGAAAAACTGGATAGACACATGAATTTGGGGTTGATTCTCTTTTAGAACAGAGTGCATGCTCCTTTACATCCATACTGATGTAAAGCAGAGTGCCTTGCTTTACATCAGTAATATTTTTCTTGTGCCCAGAGTGGCAGAGGTGGTAACACAACTACCCCAAAGGTTCTGGTAATGTTGGAAATTGGTTTTTGGATTGTCAAAATTGCTTACACTTGATCTCAGGAAGTACAAGAAAAAAAGAAGGTATAGGGCTCAGTTGTGGTAGGACTAGAGCGTGCATGTAGAAGTTCTAGGTTCACTTTTTCATATTTTTAGTCAAGAATCATGGATAAGGCAGGGGAAAACATGAAACATTATATGAGATCTTAGAGAAAAACAGTAACAATCTGAGTCAAAGGAATTCAGTTCTTCTAACTTAGGATAACCTATGTCCATTTGTTACCTGATTGTTGTTGTTGTAGTAGTATTATTATTATTATTGGCTGTCATCTCCCCCCCCCTTTTTTTTTCACATTTGGTTAAATTATTTGTTCTACTTATTTTGTAAGTTATCTCAGATTTTTTCCTGGATAGACATTTCCCTAGAAATAAAATCATTGGTATTCATTGTTATTCCTGAAAAATGTTACATTAAAGACATCAGGAGGCATGCATGTAAAAGCTTCTATTCAGTGGTGTCATTCTGTGTACACAGAGTTTCTAACACTTTCCAGTAAAGAAAGTAATTAAAAAAGTGAATTGTTTTTGTCAAATCACAAGTGTCAAATCCAACAGTCAGATTCTTGTGCTTGTACAAGCCATGACACAGCCATTTGTGCAAGTGTGTTCATCACTCATTAAACATTTATTAAGCCTAGAGTCTGCCTAGTTGTTTCACTTGTATGACAAATTATTACACTAATATGATAAATAATATGACATTTTAAGATATATAATTGATTGGGTACATCTGTGAGTATGAACTTGGAGAGAGGAATATACCAAAATAATATTGTTAGATACATAGGTGCACAAGGTCTTACAGCTTTTTCCTGAGAGGCACAATATTCTATTCAAACTAAATATCTCAGTCATGGTTTCAGTTCTAATGGCAACCTGAAATGGATCTTCCAGCTGAAGTTACCAAGTCAATAAGCCTGAGGGAATAGAAGTATTCTCTCCAGCTGATGACACAGCTCTGAGTTCTCCAAGTGGTTACTGGATTTCTCCAACTAGTAGGAATTAAAAACATGTTAGTTTTGTTTTCTCCTGCACTCAAATTTTCAAAATACCATGTTATATTTTATCCAGAATATGAAAATTTCTGCAATTGTTGACAAATTCTCACTGAAAATGAAGAAAGACAAAATTCTTATCTATCTGCACTTCTCGTATTTGACAGGTACATACAGCTACTTCCAGCATGTAAAGGAGACTATTGTACTGTTAAAACCTGTTGTGTGTGGTGAGGAGCTGGGATTAATGAAGTTGAATACACAGCAATTCAAAACTTTTAAGAGCCTGGCACTCAAAGACTCTGGATCCTCATGCAACCTAGATGCCTCCCACCAATTTGCATACATATTCATTCCTGAATATGAAGAATTTCATGGATGTTGATAAATCCTGATCAAAAATGGAATGAAATGAAAGACTCAACTGTCCTACTAACTGCTCTGAAACCTCAGTTTAGTTACATGCTTGTGAGATTTTCCATTATGGCAATTGAAACCTCAAAGAACTCAGCTGTGCTTGGTAAAAAACAAACAAACAGAATACTTTAGAATAACTATATGGCATTTTGTACCTCAATCCAGCTCTTTTACAAACCAGTTAGTTTGACATTACTATCTGTTTGAGCTACCAAGTTCATCTCTTCAGCCTTAATAAATCATGCAGATGCCGTGCTGCTCTTGCATAGCTCAGAAGTTCTTCTTGGCCTGTAAAATGTCTGCCCTAAATTTTCTAATATCGTTGGTCAGTTTCTCCACACCCCTCCTGGCAGCTGACTTCATGTTTTCCATGCAGACTATAGAAATTTAGCTTATATTTTCCAGATGACTTTGCTTCCTTCTTATCCATTTTCAGTGCATAATGTACTGCAGCTCTCTGAAAATTAATGCTTCTGAGTATAGATGTTTGCATGAGTCAGCAGAGCTTGCACAGAGTTGATGACACCTTGCCTGCCCAAGGGAGCTGACATTCACAGCTTTATAAAGTTTTTCTTTTCCTCCTCCCTGATCTTCTGGCAGATTATAGTGCAGTAGATAAATGGGCCAATGAGTAGATTTGAAAACATTATCTTGTGCTTGCATAGCAATTTATGTAACTCGGCAGTGCAAGAAAGAGCAAACATGAACACAATCCATTAAAGGCATAAGGCAGGAATAATCCCTGTAATTTGAGAATGCTGCCATTTCAGCTAGTATTAGCTGAACCTCTTCAACCTTTTGCTGGCTCTTGAAAGTGGAAGCTTTCTTCATGCAGAACTGAGCCTCCATTTGACCCAGATACAGATGGTAATTGCCACATGTAAGAGGGTCTGGAAGAAAGCATGATATCTCTGTCATGCTGTTTATCAATTGGTGGTGGTTTCTATTTTGTGGCTCTGCCAAAGTACTTTGTCCCAAATCTAGCATAACATTAGTGCAGAGAAAAAGTCTGCAGTTCAGTTGATTGTGCAACCAGCAGCCCATTTGCTCTTGTGGTCCCTTGGCATGCTACCAGAGTGTAACCAGCTGCACAACTGGACAATACATTAGATTTCTTCTGCATGCTTAGTTTGGAATGAGGTACTCAAGAGTACAAGCTCATTTGCTCTAGCAGAATATTACTGTCAGATAGGGCAACTCTCAGATCTTGACAAATTCTGAACAGAGATTATTCAGCTAGCCCAGACTCTCTATAATCTGGGACTAACAAACCTCAATCAGAATAAACAACTTTAAAGGGAGTTGTTTAGATTTATACTAATCATTGATTCCATTGGTTCACTTTAAGCCATTTGACTGTTTCCAAAAATAAAATAATACTTCTAATAAAAAATAATATATTTATTCTCACTGAATAAAATAAACCACACAATAAACACTGAAGTCCATCATTTTCTATTTTAAGTCACACCTACACAACACAGATACAAGCAGATTCCATAGCAAAGGCTACTTTCAAGAAATGGGTCCATTTTCTCCTCACTTTTTTTTTACTTTTTTCTTGCTGCTACCCCATCCATCAGTCATCAGACAATTGGTCCTATCTTCCTGCTCTGGGTGAGAAGATCTGTGTTATGATTATAACTCTTTGTTCACTCTGAAAAGCAATCTGACAACAGGGTATCAGGACATTGTTTTATAAACATGTTACCAAAAAAAAAAAAAAAAGGGATGGTAAAAGTTACTGGAGTAGTTCCTCTTGTATGAACCAATATTAACTATATTAAATGGAACTGATGTGTCACGTGACATCCTCTTTCCATTGCAGAATTGTGGATGTTCATTTCCAAAAATCGTGAGATTTCTCCATAGTTAAATAAATTTGGAATGAATGCTGAGGCTTTTAGGTATACTGTGAAAAGAGGAAGAGAAATTGATGTAATCACTTTCCCTAAAGCTTTTAGAAAACAAAAACATTTAATAGTATCATAGAGCTGGAAGAGACTACAAGGGCCAGCGGAAAGCATCTTCCATATGACAACCCTTTGAATATTTAAACATAGCTATCACGTCACCTCTTAACCTTCTGTTCTCCAGGCTAAACATACCCATCTCCCTAAGCTGCTTCTCATGGGACATGGTTTCTAGTCCTTCTAACATGTTGATTACCTTCCTCTGTACATGTTCCAGCTTGTCAATATCCTTCTTGAATTGTGGTGCCCAGAAAGGGATACAGTGTTCCAGATGGGGTCTGACCACAGCAGAATAGAGTGGTACTATTGCTTCCCTTGACCTAGGCTATTTTTGTTAGCCCAAACGTGTCAGTAGGCTTAAATGAAAGTTAAGGTAAGCTGTTGTGCAAACTTGAAATCTGTTCAATAGCAAAATATTGAACAGATTTCAAGTTGCCTTTAAAATCCTTATATTATAGCTGATTTATGTCTTTCCTAAAAAGCCAAAGCAGTCAATACTACGAAATGCATAAAACTGAATGTAAAAAATATATTGAAAACACAGAGTTCCTTCTGTTAAATTGGTCCTTGTACATATCAATGTTTTAGTGATTTCAGGTGCCTTTGACCCAGCTCGGGTTATGACTACAGTCATATGGTTAATTTACAGTGACAATTTTCTCTTGTGGAGGTTAAATTCATCAAGTTCCACTTTATCAGGAAGCTGCACAATCTTCAGATCTCTGAAAAAGGGGAGAAAGGCAATTCTAGGACAAGCATTTAACCCCAGTAATCTCTGAAAGAAAAAAAAGTTCCCTACAGGGGAAAATGAGTCAGTATTATGATATGCAACTGTATTATAGAATACAATGATGACTTGTGGTTTTCATGTTAGCGGGGTGATGAATGTGCTCCAGAGTTTAGTCTGCACTTTAAAAGAGCATTGGTATCTAAGGTGTGTGTGTGTGTGTGTGCATGCTTTTAGGTTGTTTGTTAACTTATGGAGATCCCATGAACTCCATAGGGCTTTCTTTGGCACAGAATACTCAGTGGTGGTTTTACCAGTTCCTTCCTCTGAAGTATAGCCTATAGAACCTGGTATTCGTTGGCAGTCTCCTATCCAAGTATTAGCCAGACCTGGCCCTGCTTAGCTTCCAAGATCAGATGGGATCTGATACCTTTAGGGTATTCATACCAGTATCGAAGGTGTACAAACCTATTCCTGAAATATATTCAGTACCATGGTCAGCTCCTTTAAAGTTGATCACAGATTCATTGTTCCACTGACAAAGCAGCCACCAGCCAATGCAGCTTGAATGTACAGAGGAATTCAAGATTTTGAACCCTTTATGAAATGCTGTACGTTTTTCCTAGGTTCTGGAAGCTCCCTATAGAATTATATTGTCCATATTATATTTGTTAGTTAAAGTTTTCCAAATGTTTCAGCTCAGACTGAAGGCTTGGCAAAGCACGTAGTACTTTAACTTAACTATGAAAACAGAGACAGAGATATGTGAGTAGGTGAAGGAACAGAACTTAGTTCCTTCTTTATATAGGAAGCACAATTTGAAGAGAATCTTCTAGCCTTCACTTAGTTGCTAGGGAACATCCCATGTTTGAGTCGAGGGCAGTTAATTAGTTCTGCATCCTGGCTAAACTTAGCTGGCACATGGGCTGAGCTTTGTAAAAATTCAAGAAAAAGCTTTTTAGCTGCTCCCCCTTTTTAATCCCTGGTGTATTTTACAGGTTTTAACACTGCACAGAGATTTAGTTGCTGATTGATTGCTATACTTCAACATTCTGTAGATGAAAACTTTAAATTTGTATCAAAGAATTCACAATAGGCCATTGTTTAGCTGCAGAGTTTGTTGTATCTCATTCTGATCACTAGCTGTTGTTGACTGAATGTGTTTCACAATTCACCGGTGTATAGTTTAAACAAACAAGACATCAAATAGAGGCAACAATTTTTGATTCTCCTCTTGTACGTAGCAAGTGTAGTGCTCTGGAATATCTGTGCTCATCTTCCTTTCTAAGCTAAGAAGGATACCAGTAAAAGTTTTATTTAGTACTTGTATGGCTCCATTTTGAAGCAGATCTATCACAGCGAGGCTTCATCTTATGTTCACCAGTAAGCTGGTCTATTGCATCTTGTGGAATAGTAAATGATTTCTCAAAATAGAATCACCTTAGGTTCAGAGATGTGTGATATTAGCTAAGTGCATAGCTGATACACAGAATATACAGAATAATTAGCTACAGTTCTTTTTCTTTGCTTGGTACCCTAAGGGCAATCACACCCATGTAAGGCAGGGCTAGTTTAGAAGTCTTATCTTTTCCAGCCCCCTCTATGCCATGGTGTGCTGGTATGGCCCATAGCGGGAGGTATGTGTGTGAGAAGAAAATAGCCCCCTCATGTAGTTGCTTACCAATTTTCTAATGAGTAGCCTGAGTGAGGTTTTGAGAAAAGGGGGTGTCCAGGGAGATTCGGGTGCAGTACACCACTATAGGGAAATGTATAGAATAATGCAAGGTACCTACTGGCGACTCAAGTAAATATTGAAATGTAAGGTGGAGATCCACCTTAACAAAATGAAAAAAAAAAAAAAAAAAAAAAAAGGAGGAAGAGACCTAGCATGGTATCATAAAGTCCAAAGAGGTCTGAACCTTACAAATCTAAATAAATACATAATACAATAACTGTTTCGAATCCTCTGCTGGGAGAAAGATGGGATATAAAATAAACAAACAAATACATAAAGGATAGTTTCATAGCTTCTCATGTGACACACCCACCTACTCTAGCCTTGAATCCAGAGTTATTTCAGAAAATGAATTTGAGAGTTCTTCATCAGAGAATTATAAGTTCCTAACCAAACTACAAATCCCAGAATCCCATAGGATTTGAAAATGAAAATGTTTCATCCTTGGCCAGTTAAAATACTAGAGCCACAGCAGGAAAAGTCATATCAAACTGCTGTACTTGTATAGGATAGATATGGTCCTGGACAATTGAATAACATATAATGGAAATATTAGAAGTATTTATTCTTTCCATTGATTTTTAGAACATCTGATATGAATTGTCCTGGCAACTAAAGAACTGCAATAAACTGAAAAACATTTGACCTATTGTATGGAAAGGGCAAGTCAGACTCTTACAGTGGACACATTATAACTAGACGTCAAATCATGCACAAAGGAGACTGAGTAGATCAACTGACTCAATGAAATTTACTTAAGTGTTTACTTACCAAGTTCCTGTTTGTCCAATTAGGCTACTCTAGCTGAGATTAACAACTTGATTTAGCTGTATTGCTGGAAAGAAAGAAAAAAAGTGAAAGGGTACACAGGGCAGGATAAGTGAAGATACTGGGTGAAGATGTTGTTACCATGCTGTGTGTAGATTTTTACTTCTTAAATATTGCAAAAATAGGCCTGGCGGGGGAGAAGACAACAAACACTATTTATCACATGTTAATCACTTTAAGGCCCAGCAAAACTAGCTACATATATTTTGATACGTGTAGGATGAGTTACAAGGCTCACTTGTCAAAAAGGAAGGAGAATTTAAAATAGTGTGTGGCATTATCATAACTGTACAGAAATACGGTTAGTTTTATCATGCTATGTTCTTTGGCATTCAGCTTTGTAACTGTGTGCTGCCTGTCAGTCAGAAAATCATCCTGTCAAGCGGGAACCTTGCTACTCAATGCATCAAAATGAGCTAAAGCGAAGAAGACAGACAAGAAGAAGCCTCTTTGGGATGAATCTGAATTCATTAGAGTGCAGTTAAAAGCATATTGGGTATTTTACTATTGCAACCTGTTCAAATGGGCATTTTACTACTACAGATATTCATATATTTCCCCCTGATTTTTAATCACAAAAACCACTACTACTACTATTGTTATGGTCTTCATTTATACCCTATTTTCCCTCCTCAATTGGGACTCAAGGAGTTTAAAAAATTAAAAGAAATGCCACATAGCAAAAACATGCAAAAAGTTGTTGTTAAGTTTATAACAATAATTATTATTATTCTGCCTCTTCCTCAGTTCAGGAGCAAGGCATCTTAAGACAACCACTGTTAAAAATTCACAACATACAGAAGTTAAAAATGTATTTAAATTATAAAAAAAAAAATGTATTAAAAGTTTAAACCATTAAAAGGAAAACAGTAAATAGAAAATCCAACATAGTGATGCACAGAACTTTCTCTTTGAACAACCAGTTGTCCATGGTCTGAGGAAAAAAAGTCTTCACCTGTTGGTGGTAGGATAGCAAAGAGGGTACAGTCCGGCTCTCTGGGAAGGGAATTCTGTAGCCCAGAAACAGCCACTGAGAAGGCCCTCTCCTGGTTTCCTTGGAGTTGGGTATCATCTACATACTAATAGCACTGAACCTCTAAGCCCTTTCCCAGTGGTTTCATGTATATGTTACATGTCTCTGTCATGGAATACAGAACCCCATGAATTATGGGAAGACCTGAGTTGTTAGAAAAGGCAGTGATGCTTGGCAAAGTAGAAGGGTAGTAGTAAAAGAGGAAGAAAGACTCAATCAGGTGGAAAGACTCAATCAAGGAAGCCACAGACCTGGGCTGTTGATAATAGGGTGACTTGAAAGTCTCTCATTTATAGGGTCTACTTTCTACTCAATCCTGGAACAGAACATCAAGCTAGGTGTGGAAGAAACTTCCCAGGAACTTTCCAGGATATTTCTTCCTCCATCATCTTAGCAGGAATTATGAATTATGATTTCTATTAATAAAAAAAAATCTTTCTTTTACCCCTTTCATCTGTGCTAGAGTTTATTATGAATTTACCAAGAGATCTGAGCTTGCCTTCCCTTATAGGAATGACCTTTTCAAATACTTACAGACTTCCTAATTGGGGTTCCATTGAAACCTCTTTTAAATAAAGGTGTTCTGATCCCTGCAATACCATGCAGCTAGATCAAAACAAGGAAGATTTCTTTTTGGTGTCTTTGAATTCTGCCTTTGACTCAGGACCTCACATCTCCTTCCATCTGTGGCCCTTTGTTTCACATGCTATGTTGTACAGGAGAGTACCCCAACATTCAGAAGTGGGTTTTAGAGGATGAAATTTTTAATAGTGAGTATTGTAGAAGCCCGTTCAGAAATTCTGAATTTTGCTGTGAAATGTCTCCTACAAGGATTTTTATACCAGCCCACAGCCCTACTAAAATCAATAAGCCTTTACATACCAGTGGGGTAAAAAAGTTGCTTCCACTTAGCATCTCAAAGGCAACAGCAATGGAAAAATAACTGCTCTAATTATTCTTGGCACACATGGCTTAATACTGGGGGGGGGGGGCTAACCCCATATTATCTAGGCCATACAAGGGCTGTATGGTTGCTTGGCAACCCCTATTAGGGTTGTCTATTTTGTCTGTTTTGAGATTAAAAAAAACTTGTGTCATAGAAGAAAATAAATTGCACATTGCATTTGAAATATTAACCACCCCATTAACACCTCCCCCCAAAAGGTGCAGTTTACAATAGAAGCTTGATACTTTGAAAAACCTTTGTTGATTAAGATTATGTCCTCATGTAAACTGTGAAAGAAATAAGCAAAGAGGCATTTTACTCTGAACAGAGGGATGACAATTCTTGCTTTTTGAAAATGAAAATGTTTCATCCTTGGCCAGTCAAAATACTAGATCACACCCTTCTAGACTATAGATAGGGTGGAAATGATAGGATCGCTGCATGGAGAAGATGGCCAATTACTAACAGGAGGAAGAGAGAAGGCAGAACTACTCAACACCTTCTTTGCCTCAGTTTTCTCCCAAAAGGATAGAAGTATTCAACCTGGGGGGTGGGGAACGGGTGAAGAAGAACTTCTGTCAGTTCTTTTAATATCCTCGGATGTAATTCATTTGGCCCTGGAGACTTGAATTTATCTAGTTTAGCCAGGTAAATGCAGCACAGAATAGGTAGATAAGTAGTGCAGGAATACCTGGCTAAACTAGACAAATTCAAGTCTCCAGGGCCGAATGAATTACATCCGAGGATATTAAAAGAACTGACAGAAGTCATTTCAGAACCACTGTCAATAATCTTTGAGAACTCTTGGAGATCATAAGTCCCAGCAGACTGGAGGAGGGCAAATGTTGTTTCCCCCTCATCTTCGAGAGGGGGAAAAAGAGGACCCAAAGAATTATTGCCTGGTCAGCCTGACGTCAATACCAGGAAAGATCTTAGAGCAGATCATTAAACAGTCGGTTTGTAATTACTTAGAAAGCAATGCTGTAATCACTAAAAGTCAACATGGATTTCTCAGAAATAAGTCATGCCAGACTATTCTTACCTCTTTTTACAATGGAGTTACAAGCTTGATAGATGAAGGGAATGCTGTGGACATAGCATATCTGCCTTTGACCAAGTTTCCCATGACATTCTTGCAAAGCAGCTAGTAAAATGCAGGCTGGGCAGGGATACTGTTAGGTAGATTTGTAATTGGTTGACCGACCGAACCCAAAGGGTGCTCACCAATGGCTGCTTTTCATCCTGGAGAGAAGTGACTAGTGGAGTGTCACAGGGTTCTGTCCTGGGCCCAGTGCTATTCAACATCTTCATCAATGACTTGGATGAAGGAGTAGAGGGCATGCTGATCAAATCTGCAGATGACAACAAATTGGAAAGGGTTGCTAATACACGGGAAGACAGGATCAAATTTCAAAATGACCTTGACAGATTAGAGAGCTGTGCCAAAGCTAACAAAATGAATTTCAACAGAGACAAATGTAAGGTCCTATACTTAGGCAGAAAAAATGGAATGCACAAATATAGGATGGAGGACATGTGGCTGGATAACACTATGTGTGAAAGGGATCTATGAGTCTTGGTAGATCACAAGCTGAACACGAGTCAGCAGTGTGATGTGGCAATCAAGAAGGCCAATGTGATTCTTGGTTGCATCAATAGGAGTATGGTGTCTAGAGAGAGGGAGGTAATGGTATCACTCTATTCTGCTTTGGTTAGATCTCATCTGGAATATTGTATCCAGTTCTGGGCACCTCAGTTCAAGAAGAATATTGACAAGATGGAGCATGTCCAGAGGAGGGCGACCAAAATGGTGAAGGGTCTGGAAGCCATGCCCTATGAGGAGCGACTTAGGGAGCTGGGTATGTTTAGTCTGCAGAAGAGAAGGTTAAGAAGGGACGGGAGAGCCATATTTAAATATTTGAAGGGCTGTCATGTTGAGGAGGGAGCGGGCTTGTTTTCCACTGTTCTGAGACTAGGAGAAGGAGCAATAGATTCAAGCTACAGGAAAGGAGATTCCACCTGAACCTCAGGAAGAATTTTCTGATGGTCGGAGTTGTCCAGCAGTGGAATATGCTGCCTTGGAGTGTGGTGGAGTCTCCTTCTTTGGAGGTTTTTAAGCAAAGGCTGGATGGCCATCTGTTGGGAATGCTTTGATGTGTGTTCCTGCATAGCAGGGAGTCGGACTAGATGGTCCCTGTGGTCTCTTCTTACTCTATGATTCTATGATTCTATGATTAGAAAGGAACTTACATCTCTCCTTATTCTTCTTTCATAGCATCTTCTAATCACAAGTTCATTGATAAACTACCAACTATATATTAGAATTGTTTTTCATCTGAAAATGTGAAACACTGTTGTAGTGTGATTTATAGAGGGCCACCCTGAAACTTTCTGCTGCCTGAGGTAGAGAAGCAAATCTCCCTTTCCCTTGTACAGTGCTGAAAGTTGGTCAAACTGTTTGGATACACGAGGCACAAGATCCCACAAGCACAGAGGTTTGACAGGCTCCGCTGCTTATTGGTGGGAAAATAAATCCCCTGATCTTCTATTCAGTGTGCTGGAGGACCAACTGAGAACTGGCCAATTGCTGACACTTTACAATAATTTCTCTTTGTCTGGGGAATCCCAAGAGTGACTTTCTCATTCAGGCTTCCATGCTTCAGTAACCTTTCAGCAGACACTCATGGTATCAAGAACAGCTTCCTTTTTATTAAGAAGGAATAAGGAAACCTAACCTCTGTGTAGCAGAGCAAAACAGCTATGCTAACTTCCACATGCTTCAACTTAGGGAAAGAGAGACATAGAGAGATGGAATAAAATGAGAACTATACCTGATGGGACAGAACTACAGCAGAAAACCAGACACAGGGAGTTGGGCATGTTTAGTTTGGGGAAGAGAAAATAAACAGGTGATATGGTAACCATATTTAAATATTTGGGGTAATGTCAGGGATCAAGTTTGTTTTCTCTTGCTCCAGGAACTGGAACATGAGCTGATGAAGGGAAATGAAAGAAAAAAGATTCCGCTTAAACGTTAGGAAGAACTTTCTGATGGTAAGAACTGTTCAACAATAGAATCGACTGCCCTCTTTTTTGCAGGGAGAGGGGGTGGTCTTTAAACAGAGCCTAGATGTTAATTTTTCAGGAGTGCTTTAAGATACCTAGAGTTATAGAATTGTAGAGTTGGAAGAGACCACAAAGCCATCGAGTTCACCCCAAGACATACAGGATAACACAACTAAAGAGGCATTCCACATGAAACTTCCTCAGCAGTAAAAGGTATAATACTAATAATTGAAATAGCTAATATTCCTCAGAACAATATTTATTATACAGTGGTACTAGATACTGTATAGTTATGCTCACTGATGCTTTTCCATATTATCTCCCACCCAGAAAGAAATAGAATATGCTGTGCTCCGCCCCCACCCCCCAGACAAACTTTTGAGTTCAGATGGGGTGGTGATTAATTTGTAGCATGATTCTCCCTGCTTGTCGGGGTAAAATTCCAGCCATAGCTTCTTGTTTTAAAAAGTGAGACTCGTACTGTAACAACAGTTATGCTTAACTAAGTCTCTATAGGACTGTAACTTTTTTTTTTTAGGCAGACTTCTGAAGCCTTGATATTGACAACTCAGAGGAGTTTATTTACCACAGGAACTGTGATTTGGTTGCTACAATGCTTTCACAGCAAAAATAATTGCATACTATTTAATTCAAGTTTTTCAAATATTGCATTCCTGTTACATGGCAGATTGTGTGTTCTTCTAAAACTTAAGCATATTATGTAATTGCGCTACAATTAACCACAATTCATCAAATAGAATTAAAGACAAAACTGGCAATCAGTGATCCTTCTCTTGTCATAACTGAGGTATATCTTATAATTAGTTTACTGATACATACCCAAGAACAAGTAAAACAAAATTAAAATCATATTTCCTTTTGATCCATTGATGGCATATTCTGGGATTTATTTCTATAGAGTAACAATGGCGTTCATTACTATGATCATAGGGCAACTGTTGGGAAATTGAATGTTTATACAGAGGTAAAAAGAGATTAGTGTAAAACAAAATGAAATAAATGTGATCCAATTTCAAGGTCAGATTTGAAGCAAACAAAAGCCTATTGATTTTGTTTGTTTTTGTTTATATACAGTGGATATAATTGAAATGTCAACAGCTACTATATGAGCTTGTTAAATTGGCTGTAGTATTTCTAATTTGAAATACAAGGAACACAAATGTAAAATCAAATCACAATGTACAGGAGGTGCTGGGGAGTTTTGAAATGAAACCAAGGGTGTGTACAAGTATATGCATAAATGTTCCTTTTTTCCTGAAACCTGGCACAAGATATTTTTCTGCCTGGAATTAGGGATAAGAGGCAAGAGTGAGCTCTCCTCATTCCACATACTAGTACCAACCTAACTGGCAGTTAAATTTTACTTCAATATAGGTGCTGTTCCATCACCTCCATTATACTTGAGGATAGCAAGGGCGCACGGTGCATATAGCCCTGTCTGCTGCTATCTCAGTGCTATATTATACTACATTGTTATAGCGCTATTATTCCGTGTTAACTGCTATGGCAACATCCTGTGGAATTCTGGGGTTTGTAGTCTAGTGAGGCCCAAGAGCTACCTGGCTGAGAGTTCTAAATGTCCCTCCCTAAACTGCATATCCCAGGATTCCATAGGGCATTGCCGCAGTAGTTAAAGTGGAATATTGCTATAATGGTATAATGTGAGAAGGCTCTCATCCTCTACCCCCAACATAGGCCATGTGAAATGGTTACTTCACTCTGCTTAATAGTAGGGCCATCTTTCCTCACTTTGTAAAGGCAAACAACTAGTGTGACCTTACTGGATGATAGTAATAGTTTATGTTTGCATGGTATATTTTGAATGAGCAAAACACTTCTCTCTTTTACCCTACCAGTCTTTATATAACCTGATAAGATAAATGGATATTCTTATCACCACTTATCACTAAACTTAGGGTGAGTCCAATATACTCAGTTTTTATGTCACATGCTATTGGAACCAAGGATCTCTCAGTTCACATGTCATGTGCTTCCCCATTACAGTGTATCTGTCAGGAACTGAATCTGCACACACAAATAGTACAGTGCATAAACACCATTTATTTGGAGTGAGATACACAGTATAAGACTTTAGTGAGGAGACTACCAGTCAAAAGGAGATGCAAAAGCTTAAGATTCCCCAGCATTCCCTCCCCCATTTCCTAGAGACCTTGAAGCCGTGAGAGCCAAGCAGCGCTTATCAACACATTCCTAGCAATTGTGTATCTAATGGTCTCTGGTACCTGGGCTTCTTTAACTACAAGCAGTCTGTTACATTATACTGGACTTCATATCCCATTACTTAACATGGAGGGCATCCCAACAGTATCAGTTCCTAATGGCTTTCATAAATTTACTCTATGGTAGGAAGAAGCAACTGAAGTCCAGCTTTAGTATTTCTAGGGGGAAATATTTTTAGACCGTTGTCAGAATGGAAAGAGCCAGCATAGAGTAGTGGTCTGAGCACTGGACCATGGCCCTGGAGACCAGGGTTTGATTTCCCACTCCACCATGAAATCCCATTGGGTGATTTTGGGCACATCACACACATTCTCAGTCCACAGAAAAACCCTTCATAGTTTCACCTTAGGATTGTCATAAGTCAGAAACAACTTGAAGGCACACAACAACAACAGCAACAGAATGGAAACATGAATATCACAGTCTCCTGCATCAAACTATACTATCTCCTATCCAAATACCAGCTTGTTTGCTACTGCTGGTTATGTCTGGTGAAAGTTATTTTAAACTTTATTTTAATACCACAGATGAGCAAGAGCTGATGTAAAACAGGCTGCTGTAGAAAAAGGCCGCTGAAGCATTTATATGGGTGCCACCTCATCTGCTCCTCTGATCCGTTATTTATATCCATATTTGAGAACATAATTGAAATATTGGTGGGCATAGACACTGTGGAAGTATGTATTCAGTTGCAGTAAGAGAAATAGCTTTGGAAGCAGACTTAATGGTGGGGATTCAAGAGCTGTATTGGTTCAGTTTAGCTCTTACTAGAAGCTATAAATGTGTGGAGTTGTCTTCACAAAATGATGTTCAATGAACCAGAATATAAGCACCATTCCATCTTTCTTGGTGCAATAAGCAAAGATCAGAGTACCAACACGATCAGCTGTCAGCTGGTATATGTGAGACATACCAAGGGTTGGCAACTTGTGGCCTTCCAGAAATTGCTGGAAGGTAACTTGCATTAGCTTTTACCAACATATCTAAAAATATAGAGGATGTTCTTGCCCCATACCGGTGAAGCATTACTGGTCAAGACAGAGCTCACAATTCTTTGATTCATCTTGGTTTTTTGAAACAAATCCAATTTAGAGCAGGTAATTATGGTTTCCTGAGTCACCCTCTTTATTTAAATTGCTTTTCTTGATGGGAAAAAGTAGTTTCCCTGCCTCCCAACAGAATGTGTCTTTCCCTACCTTACCAGTATCATTTGAATTGCTGCCCACCAAGATCCTCTTTCACCCACACAATCTATTTTAAGATTCCGTCAGACAGAGCAGTCTTGAAGTCTTCAGGGCTTTAGAAGCAGACTGTTTGGCAGAAAATGTTTATTCATTATACCTCTCTCCACATATCTTTCTGCTTTTGTTCTTTATTTAAAGGCTATTTGACTGATGACAAAATTTCTGTTCCCTTTCCCTCATGCATTTCTTGTTGCAGTGTCTTTCCCTTCAAGCTCAAATCATAACCTTCCAACTGAGGTAAAATTATTTCCTGCTTTTTTTAAATACAAGCGCGTATAGTGCTACAGCATTATGCCACTTGAAGAGAAAATGGGGAAAGAAAATAAATAAATCATCAATTTTATATTTCCCTATCAAATAAACATTGAAGGAAGTTGCAAAAATGGCACTTTTTGTGAAGAATACTCAGGTAGATGTAGCTGAGGCTAGAAAGGGAAAGGGTGTAAATCTTCCTCCAAGTTTTCAGATGAACCCTATTAGAAATGTTTGGAGTTGGACACAGAAGCAAAGAGAACAAGATTATGCTTTTCAAATAAAGAAATGCTTTTCACAGAAACTGCTCTGTCCAGGTTGGAGAATCTTCCCCTCTAACAGTAGATGCTTGGATAGGCAAACCATTTTTTGTTATCAGGCAAATATATGTTTCACCTAACAAATGACAGAGGAAGCCGTGGCTATATTAGTGGACTGGTGAATCTGTTTGAGGTTTTAGCAGGATTTTCAAAGAAGTTACCCAAAGTGCTAAACCTATTTGGGGAATAGAGTTTAGCATCTTGAGTAGCTCCTTTAAATCTCAAGCCCTAACCTAGACCTAGGGCCTTTTTGCACTACACTCTTATAATGCCATTATTCCACTTTCAACATCCTGTGGAATTCTGGGGTTTGTAGTTTACTGAGGCCAAAGAGCTCTCTGGTTGAGGATTCTAAAAGTCCCTCCCTAAACTGCAAACCCCAGGATTCCATACCTTGTCATGGGTTTGTACACCTTGACTGAAAGGGAGTATGATTTATATTCTGCCTAGGTAGCAGTGTATGTGTGAGCCTTTGATAAACTGAATGGTGTCAAATTAAAGCTTTTTAGCATTGGATCATTTTCCTGGGCTTTAATGGTTTATTTTCTTCATGGAACCACTGGTAACACCACCTTTGCAGAACTATGCTTATTTAGATTGTGGGGTTGTTGGTTTTTTTGACAAAACTGTAAAAAAATTTTTTTTTAAGATTTTTACTTGGTTCTGTCTTCCATGCTATCTTGCCTGTATTGAATGTATCTATATTACTTATTGCTGTCTAGACACATATACGTGCATGCATGTTTGAATTACCATGGAATACAGATTCCATGACTAGAAATAGGCTGGAGGTAGGCTTATAGGTCTCTGTTTGATTTATAGTGAATTGGCAAAGATGTCTGATTTCCAACAGTTTGATAGCACATGAAGAGCACATAAAATCCAATGTACTTTTTAAAAAATGTAGCTCTCTGCCATGGCTGCTATTGTGCTAATCACTTATTTCTATGTGCCTCTGGGTTCCCACAGGTCAAATATGATTTGGCAGTCTTTGACCTGGTCTGCATGCCACTTGTTGTGTAGCCACTTTGAGAATTTTGTGCTAGAAGCTCTCACCTATAATTCAGATGTAAATTTGTATGTGTTTATCAAGGATGGTGGTGTAATGGTTTGAGTCTTGGACTATAAGCCTGGAGATCAGCATTTGATTCAGCCATGGAAACCCAATGGATGACCTTGGGCACATCATGCACTCTCAGCCTCAACAACAACAACAACAACAAGGATGTGGCTTACAGGGTGCAAAGAGTCATTGATTGCATTGTCCCCAGCCACAGTATTTCACTTGACTCTGAGCAATGGACTTTGGGACACTAACAAAAAAATGCTTAAATGTTGCCCACCTCTGCCCTAGATTTTGAACATTAAACTATGACAAGGGAATTTTAAGCAATACTGACCATTAGAGACAAGGCACATCAGAATTTTTGCCAGAAAACCAGAGTGTGTTTTGGATGTTAGATGTTAAGAGACTTTCTTTGGGCTTCCTAAAAAGGGGCACTTATGCCAGTGGGAAGCTTTCTATGTTCTTCAATGAATGACGGAGCTGGTCTTTAGTCCTTTTGTAGGCAGAATGCCTATGGAGCTCAATGATGGCTCTAACCTTGCTTTAAAGGATGATACAAATACTACTGAAAAAAAGGATTAATGGTTTTTTTTCTCTTCTTCTTTGCCCAGAAGAAAAGATCGAAGTTAGAATTCATCTCAGTATTCACAAAGTATATCAATGAAGAAAGTCTTCTTTCTATTACCACTAAGCCTAATGGAAAATAGGGATGCGTTCAAGCCTGGGTGTCTCTCCCGCTCTGAAAGAAATCTTTTAGCCAAACACCAATGCCTAGACTTTCTCTAATAATAACTTGAGCACAATCAAAGGCCCATGTGACACAGAAGGTTAGAACAGATAGCCTTGGGGGTCTCTTCGGATCTTGCATGCCATGACTCCATCAAAATGGATAATGCCAGGGTATTGAATAAAGCAAATTACTAGGCTTTTTGACCTAGACTCAAAGATCTTTCCACATCAGTTATCTGGTTATTAATCTTATGTCTGTTTTTCCTTTCTAAAAATAATAAAAAAAATTTCCTGCTCTATGTTTTAGCTTTTATTCATAATCTGATGAAGTGGACCTTGCTCTAGTAACACTCATGCTCTGAAACTAAAAAAATGTTTGTTTTGTGTTACAAAATTTGCTGCGTATTATTATGACGTTAAAGCTGAGTGCTACAGATGAAATGTTGTGCCTCCCAACAGCTCCAAGGCAATGCTTTTCAATGTAGTAATTTGCATCCTCAGCAGCCAGCAACTGTGGCCCTTTTCACATGGGGGGGGGGAACGGGCAAAAACACGCTAAAACGGAGCTTACCCGCAGCCGGGTAAGTCCGTCGCCACGCGGAGCAGCGTGAGCTCGCTGCTCCACAGTCCTCCCGCGTCCCAGATGGCAGCTTCCGGTTGGTGGAGGCTCTCCACCAACCGGGGAAGCTCGCCAGCTGGAAGCCCGCCCCCGGCAGATCTGCAGGCACGCACTTGCGTGCACCTGCAAATCCACTTTGGAGCCAGGCGATGGAGCGGCACGGGGCTGCGCGCTCCGTGCTTTTTAAAAAGCTCGAAAAAGAGTTTTTTAAAAAACACGCAGCCCGGCTAGTTCCGGCCGCTCCTGAGTGGATTCTGGTGTGGAACTACAAAAAGTAGTCCACGCCATTCCACTCTACGGTGTAGAAGACCTCAGTGACAGGTCGCTCTGCACCGTTTCAGAAGCCCGGTATGGAAATGGCCTGTATCTCATCCCTGTCAGGAATTCATGAAAGCCAGTGCTGTCTAGAGGTTAGAGGTACTGGACTGAGGGCCTTTCTGCACTATCCTGTTATAGTGCTATGATTCCACTTTCAACATCCTGTGGAATCTGGGGGCTTGCAGTTTAGGAAGGGGCAGTGAGTGGGGTAGGGGTGAAGGCATGGGAGCAGGGATATGGCACGATGGGGGAGGCTAAGGTATGCAGGGCAGGGGCTACAGCACACAGGAGAGGGGCTATGGCACACGGGGGCAGGCAAGGAGTAGCGGCGCCTCCCAAAAATGTCACCCAGGGTGCACTGCCCTCCTCGTTTCCCCATACCTAAGCAACTGGGGAGGGGCATTTAGAAGTCTCAGCCAGACAGGTCTTTGACCTCAATGAACTTACAAACCCCAGAATTCCACAGGATGTTGAAAGTAGAATAATAGCACTGTAACAGTCTAGTGAAGAAAGGCCCTAAGTTGTGGGAGCTCCAGGTTCAAAACTCCAGTGAGCCCTCAAACCCACTGAGCAACCTTGGGCTGGTTCATTTTCTTTCAGTCTGAACTACTTCAGAGGGTTAATGAGAGGATAAAGTAAGGAGGAGGATACTTATGCATGCTGCCTTGAGCTCATAGAAAGAAAGGCAGGATCTAACTCTACCAGGTTAATAAAACAAGGATAAAAATTAAATGGCTTTACAGAAGCCAGTCGCTATCAGTACTCCACCTGTAATATTGTGGAGAAGGGAATACTGGCCTACCTTACAAGGTTGTTTCAATGATTACCAATGTGTGAAGTGCTTTGAATTATTTATTGAATTATTTATTATTATTAGTATTATTGGTTTTTATTAAGTAGGATGTGTGAAAAAGCCTAAGTAAGCAAGGGATCACATTATGCAGTAGGTACTTCTCCTTTGGGCTAATATGAGCATTTGTGCACATCATTCAGAGATTTACAGCAGAATATGTGAAATGCTGATGACTCTTATGATTCTTTTCAACTTCTGTCACACAGCAAGCCCAGGAATAGAATCATAGAGTTGGACCATCAAGTCCAGTCCCCTGCTCAGTGCAGGATTTCCAGCTATAACATCCTCAGCAGGTAGCTTCTTTTTGAAGACATCCAGAGGAGACACCATCACCTCTCTAGCAATTGGTTGTATTGCAGAACTGCTGTCACAGCGAAGAAGTTCCTTCTAATATCCAGGCAAAATCTACCCTCCTGTAGCTTAAAACCGTTAGACCTGGTTCTATACTCTGGGGCAACAGGGGGATAGGCCTGCCCCTTCCTTTCTGGGACAGTCCATGAGGTATCTAAATTGTGCAATCTTGTCACCCCACATTTTCTCATCATCAAGCTAGACATGCCCAGCTCCTTCAGCCTTTCCTCCTGTGTTCTGTTCTCCATAACTCTTATCATCCTTGTTGCCCTTCTCTGAACTCTCTCCAGCTTGGGCCACTTCCACACTATACTGTCATAGTGCTATTATCCCACTTTCAACATCCTGTGGAATTCTGGGGTTTATAGTTTACTGAGCCAAAGAGCTCTCTGGCTGAGAATTTTGAATGCCCCTCCCTAAACTGCAAACCCCAGGATTCCATAGGATGTTGAAAGTGGAGTAATAGCACTATAACAGTGTAGTGTGGAAATGGTCTTGTCTATATTCTTAAAATGAGACAGCCTGAACTGAATTCAATACTCTAGATGAGGTCTGAGCATCACAGAGTATAATGGGACTATGTCTTCCCTTGACTTGCTTCTGTAAATGCAAGCCAGCATCATACTGCTGGCTCATGTTCAGCTTATGATCAACAATAATCCCAAGGTTTTCTCTTCACGTAATACTGCTGAGCCATATAGCTCCCATTCTGTACCTGTGCATTTGGTTTTTCTGGCCTAAATTCAAAATGTTGCATTTGTCTCTATTGATTTTCATTTTATTAATTTCTGCCCAATTTTCTAGTTTATCTAGGTCCTTTTGAATATTGTTGTTATCTTCCCATGTGTTAGCTACTTCTAATTTTGTATCACCTGCAAACTTGATAAGGATTAATAAGTTCATAAGGATTTCCTCTACTCTGTTTTCTAAGTCATTGACAAAAATGTTAAAGAGTATAGTTGGTTCTCCATATTTGCAGATTCTGTATCCATGGATTCAACCAACCATGGGTGAAAATATACCAACCAGCAAGCAAGCAATTTAAAAATCTAAAAAGGAAACGTTAATTTTGCAATTTCATATAAGAGATGCTATTTCAATATGCCATTGTACATAAACATTGTACATAAACAGCAGTGCTATTTCTGATAGTCTGATTCCTTGTCTGATAGTCCAAAATTCCTTGAATTTTGTTATCCACAGGGGTTCCTGGAACCAAATTCTAGTAGTTACCAAGAACCCATTGTAAAGACAGAAGCCCATAGCACTCCACTTGAGACATTCTTCCAATTTCAACTGTAGCCCTGATGATGACATTTTGAGCACAGTTTTCCATCCAATTATGGGTCCATCTGAAATTGTTCCCCTCTATTCCACATTTATTTAGTTTGCCAGTCAAAATATTATGGTAGACCTTATCAAATGCTTTGCTGAAAACCAGATAAATGATATCCACAGCATCTCCACCATTTACTAAATTAGTGACCTAATAAATCTCTCTCTCTCTGTGCAAGAGAGAGAGAGACAGTGCACCTCATTCTTACATGGAACAGTGCCAGATTTCCTGAGTCAGTGAGCCATATTGGCTGAAAGATTCCTAGAGTTATAATCCAAGGTGTAACTTTTCCAAGCTCTTGTTGTGTATCTTCAAGACATTTCCAAGTTATGGTGAAGCTAAAGCAAACCTATCACAGGGTTTTCTTGGCAAGACTTGTTCAGGGTTGGTTGCCTTTGCCTTCCTTTGAGACTGAGAGAATGTGATTTGCCCAAGGTCACCCAGTGGGTTTTCATGGCTGAGTCGAGATTTGAACCCTGGTCTCCAGCAGTGTAGTCCACTGCTCAAACCATTGCACCATATTGGCTGTCGAGCTCTAGCTGATCTTTATTACTATCTTAATAAAAAAAAAATCCAGTTCGGCTCTGAGTTTTTCTCATCTAATATGAATTGCCATAAAGATAATGGAAGCTATCCATACAAAGTTCAATAAGCACACTATGAGGAAATAAGCCGATTTTACAGATGTCAATATTCTCCCTGAGCCTGTAAAACCCTTCATCAGGAGATGCTGAGGAGATTCAGGGAAGCCATAAAGTCTTTCATGCTGTGCATTCTCATGAAAATTATTACCTCTTTTCCTCAGTGGCAAACATTTCCCACATTTTTTCTGGTACATTCGAGTTTCATATTTCCGTTTTTGCTTTAAACCTTCAGGGAAATACCTCATACACTGTTCCATGATATTTCAAATTTCTTTGTATATTGCTAGCTTGATTTGGGGGGTTTTATATCTTGAGCTCTGCTAATATGCTTTATTGTACATGGGCTTTCACCTTTTGTAGGTCCAATTATTCCAGCCAGTCTTCAGTGTTATGAGGGCCTTATAGGAGTCAGAATGACCTTATGTCACTTAGACAAATTGTGGTTTAAATCTGTGTGGTTACAATAAAGTAGGACATGAGGCTGCTGCTCATTGCTGTCCATATATTAGAAATAGGGTTTGATTTCAATATATTCTTACATTGCTAGGGGTATCATTAAATCAACGCAGCGTGTGCCTATAAAAATTGGTAGACATCAAACCTTGGAAATTCTTTGGTTCTAAATTCAATATATTTTAGCAAACATGCCATATATTGTTACAAAGCACACTAGAGAAGATTGTGATGCAACTGTTGCACTCTTTAGATGTGGCAAGATCTGTTCAGCAGTGGGCATCACACACTAAGCTAGATCTTTTGCTGAGAGGTTATAAGGAACCCTGAAGAGAAATACAAAGACCCTATAAAGCCTAGAAGACAAACTCTAGAAAGGAAAGCTAAATGAATGTCTATTAATTCAAAAAGAAGATGAGATTTAAATAGGCATGATAGCTACACATTACTATGAGTATCAGAGGCAATAATGCTCTCAATATCAGTTGTTGGAGGTGTTTCTTGACTTCCTTGTGCTAAAACTTATTTCCTATAAATATCCATGCACATGAATCATACCTAACTACTGATCTCTTATGTTCCCCTAGATTATATGTACCTTCCCCAACTGATGTCCCTCTTTCTTGACAGTGAGCAATCCTGTGACAGCAATGCCAGGGCATTCTCTGCAGCAGCACCTTGATTGTGAAATTCCCCACCACAACTACCATGGGAAGTCAGACTATCAGAAATAGCACTACTGTTTATTAAACAGCTGTCTTTGTGCTATGAAGGCTGGAAATCAGTCTGGTAACAGCTATTTCTCAGCTTCTTTTTATTCTCTTCTGTTAAGATGACTATGAATATGATACAGAGCCTTTATGAAATGTCTGTACAATGCCTTAGCAGACACTATGAGAAACTATGAAAAGAACATGGTGATGCTGAGGGATAAAAGGTTATGTTAAATGTTTTAGAAGGCTCTTGTTCTTATGTGTGTTAATTGTTACCAAGCTGGCTAAAGAACTGAATGGAGAGATAAAGTTCCTATGAAATGTCCAGGTGAAAAGGTAATATCTTGGTGGCCATATGATGTAATGTGACAAATATAAGATACCTTAAATGTAATGTAAAGTAATGTAATGTAATGAAGCTGAGTGTCCACACCTTGGCATGTCTGTGTTCCTCCCTAAGGGGAAAGCATATGCTACATAATAAATAGCCTAAATAGTACCAGAGACCCTGCTCATTTCCCATGTAAATATCATGAAATACCAAAACTAAAGAATCCTTGAGAGGAGTGGTGACTATCATAATTTAGGTGGCCAGAAGGTGAGGGAAGGTGACCTCTAACAGAATCCAGGTTAGCTGAAAAATGGCAAAGATCCTCAGTTCCTCAGTTTAAGAAATGGGGGTAGTAAATCACACCTGTTTTGCTTTGGTTGCTGCAGATGGAGGAAAAGCATACAAACTCTTGCAGCAATAAAAAACAAACATATACAGGTGTAAGGTTATCTTACAACTGCATCTACTTCTAACAAGATGCCACTCCTCATCTGTTGTTTGCTGAAGATAGCAAGTCAGCTGCAAGTACTTGCACACACATGTAGACAGGAAATGAATTGTACCAATATAGGATGGGTGACGCTTGGCTTGACAACAATACATGTGAAAGGGATCTAAACAGACCAGAAGCTTAACATGAGTCAACAATGCAACACAGTTGTTAAAAAGGCCAGTACAATTCTGGGCTGTGTCAACATAAGTGTAGTGTCCATATCAAGTGATGTAACAGTACCATTCTAAACAGCTTTGTCAGATCTCATCTGTAGTACCCTGTCCAGTAAATAAATAAAGTGTTCAGAGGAGAGTGACCAGGATGGTAAGTGGTCTGGAGATGAAGTCCCATGAGGATTGGTTTAGGCAACTGGGAATGTTTAGCCTGAAGAAGATCAAGAGGTGATATAATAGCCATTTTTAAATATTTGAAGAGATGCTCTACTGAAGATGGAGCAAGCTTGTTTCCGACTGCTCTGGAGACTGGAACATGAACCAATGGATTCCAATTGCAAGAAAAGAAAAAAGACTTCACCTAAATCTTAGAAAAAACTTCTTTACCATAAGAACTATTCAACATTGGAGTAGACTGCGTAGGATGGTGGTGGACTCTTTTTTTGGAGGTCTTTAAACAGAGGTTGGATGACTTTGACAGTGTAACCTGTGTGGCAGGAGTTTGACCAGAAGGTCCTCTTGGTCCCTTCCAACCTATGATTCTATGGTTCTGTAATTATACGTTCTCTTTTATGAAGCATATACAGAATTCACGTCCTCTCACAAAACAAAAACAAAAACAAAAAATTCCTCCTGGGTTCTGTGGTGCTTGGCCTTTGAAATCCGTATGCAAAATGACCTGTGACAGATGTCTCTGGAATACCTAGATCACTTTAACACCGGCTGCCAAAGTATCTGGCAGCTTCCTGCCTTCTGAAAAAAGGTTCTTAGAGCATTGTCTTGAAAGATCCCAAAAGAAGAAATGCGTGGGAGAATTTAGTAGTGGGTCGGGGTGAGCAGCACACAAACAGTAGTGGAAAAGCAGTATATTGCCTCTGGTAGGTCAGGGAATATGTAGCCCAACTGGCGGCCCCTTTCTCCCTGAATTTGTCCAGTCCCCTTTTAAAGCCATCCCAGTTGGTGGGCATACTTGTGGAATAGATCTTCATAAGTTCTGCAGGGAGCCTCTTGGAGACTGAATGTAAACCCATGAATATGCAAGAAATCATATAGATTTTGTGTAAGTCACTTATAATAAGCATAGGAGTACTTTAGTGGCTGGCAATAACAATTCAGTTTAATTTGATTTTTTATATATATATATGGAGTGAGAAAGAAGGAGGAGGAGGAGGAGAGAGAATGTGTTAAAAGAAAGACGATGATGTTCTGGTTGATTTTTAAGGCTCTGAGAATGAGCTTTTCATTCTTTAAAGGCTAAGTTAATTGCTTTTAGATTACCAATCAACTGTGCTTTTCTCTCTGATTTTATCTCTGTTTGGTATGTTTTCATGTTGTAAATGCATGATAATTTGTAGTGATTGTATCTGTAGTTCATGTTTTTAGGTTGTAATTGTATGCTAATCTTTGATTGTACATCTATCAGATACTGGAGTATGATTTCCCCCACCCCAGTATCATCCCTTGAATAAGTAATTCAATTTAAGTAGCTTGTGCCCTTTAAGAAACTGAATATGCTTGAGCGAGTGGCATATAAAGGGTGTGTTTTCCCCTGATATAGGATGCAGAGAATTCCTGACCTAAGACTGCTGAAGGAATTTCCTTGGTCCACATTTCTGAGTCAATCAGCCTGATTTGCACTTTCCAGACTAAGGCCATTTCCGCACTACATTCTTATAGCGCCATTATTGCACTTTCAACATCCTATGGAATCCTGGGGTTTGCAGTTTCTTGAGGGGCCGGCTGGCCCCTCCCAAAACTGCAAACCCCAGGATTCCATAGGATGTTGAAAATGGAATAATCGTGTTATAAGAGTGTAGTGCGGAAATGGGTTAATATGTGGACCAGAATGCAGTTGTTCATTGGTTTTACATTTTTGTATAAACACAACAGCTTTCCTCCCAAGAAATGAATGCAAATATGTACAAAATTGTGAAATTCAGATTAATATGACTATAAAACACGTATTTTAGGATAAACTTTTTACAAAAATAAGTTTAAAAAATGTTCGAAAAATAATGCAGCCTTTCATATTCATATGCTTTTAAAATCAAAACTGATGCAGAGTTGGGAAAGAAGATACTGTGAAGCTGTCATGTAATAGAAATGGACTGGGCTGTGAATTTTCTGAACCACATGTGGTTATGGGATGGGAGCGGGTCTCTGTGATGTGTTGTATTCCTGCATTCCCAAATGAATATTTATTTATTTATTCCATTGGTATGCCATTTTTTTCTCCCAGAGTTGGAGCCAATGTGGTTCATAAAAAGAATCATAAAACCTAAGCAAACAATAGAAAAAGAAATAAAGATACACAAGTAAAAGTCATCAGATTAGAGCCATAGTTTATAAAGAGTGTAATATCATTAAAAAGCATAAGTTAGAAATAAAACCCTTTCCCGTATAAGAAGGCTCCCTTTAGGTAATTACTAATTAAAAGCCTACTTGAACAAAAAAGACTCTGCCTGCAGTGAAAGGAGGGGAGGGAGAATACCCGTCCAGCCTTCCATGGAAGAGAATTCCACTGGCTAGAAGCCACCACCAAGGAGGCTTTTTCTTGTGTTCTCACAAATGATCCTGGAATGGTGTTGGCACTGAGAGAAAGCCCTTCCCCTGCAGATCTTATAATGCAGGCAGGGTCTTTTGGGGAGGTACTTCTCTAAGATAGTCTGGACCTTTATTCAGTCTGGCTCTAGGGCTCATAGGTCATGATCACCACTCCGAATTGTACCTGGAAACTAACTGGTAGCTAGTGGAGCTATTGCTTCCTGTGACTGCCCCCAGTCATGCTAATTTAACTCTTTGGACAGACTCCTCAATATGTATACAGGACGACAAGTATTCTGTCTGTTTTCTTATTCCAGGCAAACAAAGATAATATCCCACAGTCTTGTAATAGGACAGCTGGCTCTTTCATTCTCTTTACCAAAAAGAAGAGTTTTTGGCAAACCACCTGAGCAATAAATTGGTTAATGGAAAGTTTTATCCTAATAGATCCCTTCCCTTATTTCAGTGGACTTGCTTGCAGGTACCAATTGTACAATACCGTTATCCAGGTTCTTAATTTTGAATATCCCCATTGTAGCCAAGGTGTTGTAGTAGTTTGGATATTGGACTATGGACCTTAGAGACCAGGGTTTGATTCTGCATGACCCACTGCATGACCTTGGGTGCATTATACACTCTCAGCCCCAGAAAACCCCAGGAAAGATTTGCTTCAGAGTCACCATAAGTCAGAAATGAGTTGAAAGCACACAGTAACAATGAGCAGATCCACATAAATTTATCTGCTATTCAGATGATGATGATGATGATGATGATGGTGATGATGATGATGATGATGATGATGATGATAATAATAATAATAATAATAAATAATTAATACATAGTTACCTAGAAATGGTTTGTAGTAAAAAAGGGCTTTGAGACAGGAGGACAGTTTGGACAAAGTTACTTTTTTGGATTGTCAAAAAGAATAGCGGTTTGGATCTCTGCATACTAAATGTAGTGGTGTAAGACTGAGAACCTATTTGGAGCTGAGGAACCGTAACAAATTTACACAAAGATCCTACACAAGTCCGGGAAGGCAAAGCTGGCTGGCTAAGTGATGTGGCCAGGGAATTTCCCACTATACTCTGGCAACATCCATTTATGCTAGTGTTAAGTCAGTGAGAAAACTGTGCCTGAAAAAAATGACATTTCCAAGCTCTAAGAAAGAGATGATTTGAGAGAGAAAATAGGATGTATCAAGCACAGAGAAAAGCAATGAATAACAAGGCCTGTAAGTGATCTTATGGTTTTCAGTTTCTTTAAAAAAATGAACAAAAATACAGTTCCTCCCTTGAACTATCCCTCTCACTTTCCTTAGATTGAAAGAATTGACAAGATTCCTTTAAAAGATATTTTGCTTAGATCTGGAATATTTTTGGTTAGTTTGGAGCAACAGAACCTTGCCCGCTGCCCCCTTTACTTTAAAAAAAATAAATAAACAAGCAAAAACCCTCAGCAGAATAAGAATCCTTATGTCTTCTATTGAAATACAGAACCCTAGTGGTGTTTGTTGATCTTTTCATGTGACTGCCTTTATGTAATTTAAGCATTTGTTAGAAGAATAATAAACTTCCAAAAAGAAGGGAAAAGAAATCGCTTAGTTGTTTGTTTTTCAGTGGACTGCTGAGATATTTATTCCTTCACTTGTTGAACAATGTAATTTTAGGTCTAAATATTTTATGGTTCTTGCTCACTGTCAGGTGTTTTGTGGAAAGAAGCACTTTAACAAAAGAACTGTGCTCCCAAGTAAAAGAACAAGCACCACAATACATTATGACATGCTCTCTGGGAACAATCAAATAATGAACAAAGTTTCTTATCTCCAAAAATTGACAGATACAAAAGCTATTCTCATAATATTGGAGAACATGATCCCCTGTTCTTTTAAAATATGAATTGAAATAGGGGCAGACAATTTGGTCACTTTCAATTTCTCCAGGTTACTCATTCTAATACACACATTTAACCTATGCAATTTCCCCAGGCTTAGTTTATTTTTATATGTCGTTTTCAGTAACACACACATTTTTCTACACTCTTTCATCCAGCTTACACATTTTTGTAAACATATTTTTTTAAAATAGAGAACTGCATCACAATGTTGGGAAAAGTGAGGTTACCAACTGATAAATGTATTCTGATGTATTAATTTAGGAAGTGTTGATTAGACAGATTTACTTGAAAATGGGAACTCAGCAATTTTTTCACCATTCTCTAACTGGAATCTATGAATCCTTTCTTCCATAAATGAATGTTTACTTTCTGCTGCTGGGGACAGAAATCAACCCAAAATACAAGTACCAATTCCCCAATGATTTCATGCAAATATGATTGGTTAGAACATGTATTTGGATCATTTTCTTTAAAAAGGGTAAATAATTTAGACTGAAGATGTAAATCTTTGCAAATTTCATTTTTGTAGGCAACAATGAAAAAAAATTGCTATTTTTCTCTCCGCTGTGAGGAAGCCCTCAAAAATGGTGCTGTTTTTAATGACTACTTGCATTTCAGGACTTCTTCTTTGCAAAGCACCTACGTGATGTGTATGTGTGTATGTGCAAAAAATAGTATTTTCTGTGGAAAAAAAATATTAGGTTCTGCACACAATTTTTTTTTATGTACAGAAAATCAGCCAGAATCTTCTAGGTGGTTACAAATGCATAGCCTAGAGCCACACACTCGTGACTGTTATGTATTCCCAGTCTCTCTATTGCCCCTAATTAAGAGGTGCATAAGGACCTTGAAAATCATCCAATCCATACTTAACCAGATAGCAGCCATTGCAATTGGTGGAGGTCTGTTCTTCTGCCAATAGGGAGGCAGCTGACTGATATTCTTACCCTACTGGTGCAAGCAATCCACCACTTGGGCATGGAAACCCACTGGGTGATCCTGGGTGAATCTCTCTCTCTCTCGCTCTCTCTCTCTCATGCGCATATACACACACACATACACACACAGCCCCAGAAAATTCCACGATACCTTTGCCTAAGAGTTGCCATAAGTTGAAAACAACTTAAGGGCACACAACAAGAAGTCTAGCTTCTTTGCTTTCTCAATTGGCTATGCCCACTTATCTTAGAATCAGAGAATCATAGAGTTGGAAGAGACCAAAAAAGGCCATTGTGTCCAATCCCCTGCTATGCAGGAATACAATATAAAAGTGTTCCTGACAGATGGCCATTCAACTTCTGTTTATAAACCTCCAAAGAAGGAGACTCCACCACACTCTGAGACAGTATATTCCACTGTCAAACTGCTCTTACTGTTATGACATTGTTTGTTGGTAGTTTCCCAGCTTTTGTACGTTTTTCCCAATTCTAAGAACAGTGAAATCTCAAGGCTTAATTACAAGCCAAAAGAGCATTAAGGTAACTATGTTGACTTTTTGGTCCTGCACTTTCGTCTTTGGCCACACCTGTCACAGGAAAGTAGCACCAGAATACTGTGTTATATCTGAAACTGAATTGTAACTGACAATAGAGGTTTCACGTATTAAGCCTGGACACTGAGCTTTGTGCTGCTTGGTTTCTTATAAAATAAGAAAAACAGCATAGGCTATACAATACTTGTTTACCTTTATCTGTGAGTTTCCTTTGCTTTTAATGCTCTGTTTGATGGAATGTTATGAGGCTTTGTAAAAATCCATTTTAATGTATTATTTTCTATAACAACATCCAAAATGTCAATGACAAGATATGGACACAGCGGAAATTTAGGAACAAGAACAGAAGCTATCTATCCTCTGGGGGCCTACCATTTGGATGAGGCTAGATTGTGTTATTTGTAATCTTTATGAAAATACCAGCACAATAAAATGCCCCAGTGATTTTAAATGAGCTGAGACAATGCAATATATTTTGAAGTACAGAAAAGGAGTTGCAGATTAATAAAACATGGAGAGTACAATAAGAAGAATAATACAAAATGTTGGCTGATCTCTTGTAACTTGCATTATTTTATAATCAGATCATGGAAGGTAATTTTGGTAACCTTAATTTACTGCAAAACACAGTTGGCCAATGTATAACAGACTTCTTGCTGAGCAGAGTTATGAAGCCATAAAAATATTAAAATAATTACAAAGTTTTCAATATTTAATCCAAAAATGTAATCATGGGCTGTCTACCTTCATGATGTTCAGCAAATGTTCAGTTCTTCTGTTCTACATCGTTTGAGCAAGGAGGCCAAGGACAATCATAGAATCATAGAGTTGGAAGAGACCCCAGGGGCCATTGAGTCCAACCCCCTGCTATGCAGGAACACACATCAAAGCATTCCCAACAGACGGCCAGCCAGTCTCTGTGTAAAAACCTCCAAAGAAGGAGACTCCACCACACTCTAAGGCAGCATATTCCACTGCTGGACAGCTCTGACTGTCACGAAGTTCTTCCTGAAGTTCAAGTGGAATCTCCTTTCCTGCAGCTTGAATCCATTGCTCCTTGTCCCAGTCTCTGGAGCGGCAGAGAACAAGCCCACTCCCTCCTCAACATGACATCCCTTCAAATATTTAAATATGGCTATCATGTCCCCTCTTAACCTTTTCTTCTGCAGACTAAACATACCCAGCTCCCTAAGCCACTCCTCAAAGGGCATGGCTTTCAGACCCTTCACCATTTTGGTTGCCCTCCTCTGGACACGCTCCAGTTTGTCGACATCCTTCTTGAATTGAGGTGCCCAGAACCGGACACAGTATTCCAAATGAGGCCTAACCAATGCAGAATACAGTAGTACCGTTACCTCCCTCGATCTAGACATCATACTCCTATTGATGCAACCAAGAATCGTGTTGGCTTTCTTGGCTGCCGCATCACATTGCTGACACATGTTCAGCTTGTGATCTACCAAGACTCCTAGGTCCCTTTCACATGTACTGCTATCCAGCCACGTGTCCCCCATCCTATATTTGTGCCTTCCATTTTTTCTGCCTAAGTGCAGAAGTGCAGAGTTATGAAGCCATGAAAAATATTGAAATAATTACAAAGTTTTCAATATTTAATGCAAAAATGTAATCATGGGCTGTCTACCTTCATGATGTCAGCAAATGTTCAGTTCTTCTGTTCTACATCGTTTGAGCAAGGAGGCCAAGGACAAGTTCCTGTTCAGCTGTTGCATGGCCAACATTTATGCCAATGTTGCACTACAACACAGTTGTACTAGATTGCGCTGTTGCAATCAATTTCCCAGTGGGAGCAATGCTTTGTAGTCACTATTGCACAATGGTTACATTTACCTGCACAACTCTTGTTAGCGTACCACTTTCTTGCAAACTCCTGGAAAGTTCAACCATGTGTGTAATGGCATTTACATCAGGGTAAATCACCCAAGTCAGAGCTAGTATGGTGTACTGGTTTGACCATTGCACTACCATCACCAGAGCTCAATTCCATGCTTGGCCATGGATACTCACTGGGTGACCATGGGCACCTGACTCACTCTTTAGCCCTTGTATGGGATAGAGACACAGATTAGTTCCTTACTTCCACAGGGAGTCACCTGCTCCCCACTTTCTTCTTTTGCCTTCAGCTTACCTCACTTGCTGCAAACTGTGTTGAAAGTGAAAAGTCATTTACGCCCAGTTAACTCAGCATGAGGGAGAAAAGGACTTGTCGTTTTACACTTCACAGCAGGTTTGTTGCTTGTTTTTTAGAGTTTCCTAATCTCAATACATAAATTCCAAGCACGCGCTGATGTTGTTTGGCCACACATGTCCTGGTATTCATCTGTGAAATGTTAGAAGGTATGGAAGTAGCATACAGAGGTACTCCTAATAGGGAATAGGTATCCAAGCCAGCCCACACATGATGTTTCTCACTTTCTGAAACCTAGAGGAATTAGCACAAGGATGGAGGCCTATGGCAGGGGTGGACTGTGGGTTGTATCCATCCCCTTTGTACCGGCTCCCAGGTGTCTTCTGAGCCTCTAAATTCCACAGACTACCCAATTTTTATTTGGAGGAGGGACAAACACTGCCCCCAACATACCTCTGAATGCTGCCAGAACTGGCATTTTCACTTAAAATATCCCTAACCCCCAAATCTACTTATCTGGACAGAAATTGTCCTCCCAAATGGCAGACCCCCACCCACAACCAACAACCAGGAAGTAGAAACTGGAAGTGACTTCCAGCCACATTCTGCTCTCATTTGTGGGAAAATTTCAGCTGAAAAAGCCGAACTGTAGCCTGAAAGCATCCCCACAACCCCTATTGATAATGGTTTCGTATGCTCACAGGCAGCAAAAGACAAATTCTGCTAAGGGAGGCAGCCACAGAGAAGTCAATCCAGTCCAGGTCATGCACAGATACTACTAGAAGATGAAGGGGGTACAAGAGAAAGGTCTCAGCCAGTCCAATAGTCATTACACAGAGCCAGTAGTCCAGATAAGCCAAACAGGAATGAGACAAGGAATCTTTAAACATAGCCAGTTGAGAGATCTAGAATTTTAGAAAACACATTATAGGAGTCCAAAGAGCTGAAACCTATGAAATGGCTGCCTCTGGCTGCCAGATGCTTGGTGATTCAGCATCTCCTACTTAACTGATGCTGATTCCTTCTCTTTCTGCCAGACTTCAAAGGATGGGGAGTCTCTTCAGCATCCATCAAATTCTGCTGAGGAGAGAGCCCCTAAGCTGTTTCATCTACCAGCTACTCAGATTTGGGAAGTGGAGCCATCATTTGGAGGCAGAAACTCCTTGTAATCCCAACTCCTCTGCTTTAGATTCCTCAAGATTCCAGAGGATGAGTTATGCAGCATGGGCAATAGTGCTAGTGGATTTTCACATCCTTGCCCCTCTATAGGCCATCTTCCTATGTGAAAGAAAAGATAGAACAAAACTTCTGTCCACTTCCAGTTGTGTTTTACCTTTATTCTACCTATTTTCCATCCATTTTTCATTTCTGGGAGGTTGTTGGAAGAAGAAAATAATGCCCAACTATTACATTTTGATCTCTATTTGCAGAGGTTTAGGAGATTTTCAGGTGATTCCCCCTCCCCCAATAATATATTTATTTAAATTGGAATCTAGGATTTTCATGGGTATTCTGGAAGACTCAGGCCCTTTTTGCATGGCATTTTCCATGCGAAAGAGGGCCTGGAGTGTTGCGCGATTGTGAGGAGCAATCCGCACGATGCACTCACAATCGTGTGACGCTCCAGGGACTGGCAGGCGCTGATTGCGCACCTTTTCATTTTTGGCTACAAGCTGAAAATGGTGCGTGATCACGCATTGCTCCCAGGCCCCGCACACACTCACCTGGTATGCGGAGCCTCTGGAGCGATGCTGGTTGCACTTCCTGCTCCAGTGCAGCATGGGAAAGTCCCAGGCTGCACTGTGGAAGGAAGAGGCGGGGCTCTCACATGAGCAGGCAACTCATGCGGAGCCAAAGGACCCCGGACACAAGAGCCTCTCGCCAGATGCTGCTTGCACGATCCCTGCACCCCAGCGCCAGAAGACGGTAAGGTGTGGAAAGGGTCTCAGAGTAGCTAAAGGGTATAAGGATCATGGCTGTATCATCTGCCTTATGGGGATCCCCTTATTGGTGAGCAGGTGCATGTGTCCACTCCCATAAGGAAGCTGTCCCAATGTTCTCAGTATCTTACAATGGAGTTGTGTCAAAGGAGAAGGAGAGCATGAAGTTGCCTTAAATGGTGTGAGGCAGGCAACAACTCAGTGTGCAGTTGTGTCCATGGCTAAAATTCCATATCCTCCAACATTTTACAGGTGAAAAATGGGACTCATGTGAGCAACCAACATCAGAGTGGGGCCAATATGGCAGAAGGTATTAATGAAGAAGAACACACAAGCTAGGAGAGACCTGAGCCTCCTGGGAAGGACAAAATTCACCACTTCTTCACTTTTCCCTACTACTCAGTTAGCAGCTAATGAAATAAGCTGAGGACAAAGTTGGGGGGAGGGGAGTGGGAGGAAGAAAGAGAAACTGGGACATTTTAAAATCATCTTACATTGTGGGATGAAGATTAATCAGTACTGTGTCTGCCAAATTGGTAAAGCTGGAGGGTATGAAATTCTTCCCCAGCTCCTGCCAAGCGGCAATTGAGTAAAATTCACAGAAAGATAGCAAATGAAATTAGGAAGGGTGAGTAGGAGTGATCTGTGTCATCACTAGGCCCTAGTGCCAAGAAAATCCCTCTTACTCAATCCATAGGCAGATTGGAGAAATTGATTGGCATTGTCAGCTGTCCTGCCAAGCAGGGATTGCAGTAAGTTGGGAAACAAAGCCCCCCACCCCGGCTGCACTGCTGGAGACTGTCCTCTCTGCCACTGGCTGTACATCCCGCTGTGCAATGGGTGCTGATTGGTCAGATGCTCTCTTTGCTCCTACCTCTCCCCTCTGAGAAGAATCTCCTTTCTAAAGATGGTGACTGGAAGTAGTAGAATGCCAGACTTCAGTACTCCGCTCTTCTCTATATGAAGGGAAAGTACTGGTAAGTCCTTTATATTGTCTTTTTCTTCTCCCATGGGAGTGCCTGAGCCAGAGGCAAGGGAATGGGTAAGGGGAGCTCTGGATGGGAATGGGATGAGTGTCATGCCCTGCCTTGGAGACTGTGGCAGCAAGGAGGAGGATTCTGACTCCAAGGCAGGGGCTTTCCCAGAGGCTGAAGTGCCTCCAGAAGCTGCTCCAGAGAGAGATAATACACAACAACAACAAGGGTGTGAGCTAGGGGAACAAATAGAGGAGGATATAGCTGATACACCTACCTTGCAGCAGAGATGCCGTGAAAGGGAGGGCTTGTGTCACTTGGCCCATTTAAGTAGCAAGTGAACCCTAATGAGGGAACACCTGTGGTGACAGCATCCATATATAAAAGAGGGCTCCAGCTGGCCTTTCCTCCCAGGGTCAGCAATTGGTCTCTTTGGCCTTGAAACCCTGTGCTCTGCTCTTGGATTTGGTTGTCTTGGAACTCTGCCTGTTTGGACTACTGTTTGGATTTGCCCCTTTGGATTTGTTTGCTCTAGGCTTCCTTTCTGTTTGGCCATTCTTTGACTCTTGCCTCATAAGTAGGAGCTCTGTTGCTTGTGATTTACTGCCTGTTTTTGCCATGGCATGACAATGAGGATTGTAGAGGGAGGAGAGTTATTCATGGTTTTTCCACTTTCACAGGGGTTTTGAGCCTTGAACCCTTGTGAATGTGGAAGGACCACTGTACCATGGAAGATGTCCTGAATACATGCAAATACATGTGATGAAAACTTGAGTTGAATCACTTAAATTGATGGGTTGAAACTCATTTTAAAGCCTATCCTGTGAAGCCTGCAATCAAATATTTTGATGTTATTTGTGCAAGGTTGGCTAATGGAACTTTATGCTGGGATGTATGTAAAAAAGGATAAATAGAAAACCAATTTTTACACCTGTTGGACATTCCAGTTTGCAAAAATTTTTGTGGTGAAGTGAGCATTCTAAACAAAGCTGACCAGCAGATGCACCATCAGTGATTCCCAGATCAATGTTAAGCTGAATCATCATTCCCAGCTTTATGTCCAAATGACCACTTGGCTACAGTGGTTTTCTTGATCATTTATTGTACTGACACTTTGGAAACCTATTTGTTTGGCTATTGTTTTTTCCTCTTATACATGCACTACTTTATTCTTAATCTATCCCAGCTGGTGCACTTATTAATTATGTGATCTTGTACAAAGAAACTAGATCATATTGATATTTAGTTTCAAGAGGAAAATACTAGGTTAAAAACATAGGTGGGTGGGAAGGCTTGTCAAATCTACTTGCATGGTAACCAAACATCTGCTGTGATATGAATATGGAAATTGAAGACAATCCCTTTAATCTTATTAACTAATCCAGGTTGATTAGGCAGACAGCAGAATGATACAAAAACATAACATTGGATATTATCCACTTTTCTGTAGCATATATCATGTTTCCCTTAATTATTTTGATTACAAGGTAGATCTCTGCAAATATTTACTATGAATATTTTTGGACATTAAGCATTTTTAAATAATTTCTGTGGCATGTACCCTATATCTAATTTGCTTTTGAACAGAAACTTTAATATTGCCCCTGAGCAGTGTTAGCACATATTTTAATCATTAAATAATTGTTTTCCCTATAGCCTTCCTTCTCCTTCTGCCCGTGTTTTTTTTTTTAATTTGCCTTCTTTTCATCTCATGGGAGCTTGCATATTTTTGTTTCTTTTGTGGTTTTAGTGTTTTGCTTTCTTTGATTAAAATGCCAGTGTAACTTAACTAGCAAAATGTGTCTGAATATCAGTAAAGGACTGACATTTCTATTCTCTTTCTACTGAGCATACAGCATAACAATTTAAAGCTGATGGCCTCTTGGAAGAATGATTGGCAAGTCATCTTCCAGCATGTTACAGCTTTTTCTTTCAGATTGCCATGTCTGTCTATCTGCCTCTCTCTCTGATTTGTGAATAGACAGCCTTACAATTAGACTAATGGCCATGTGCTCTGTGTGAGCCTGCTTGGTTCAGAAGCTACAGCTAGGGTGGAAAACTAAAACAAGTGGGGCATCAAACCATACCCATATTATACCTGCACTGAAAGAACTTTGGGGTCTGACCATTATCTCTCAACTGATTTTGAAGTTTTGTTTGTCAACATATAAATCCTGGTGGAAGGACAACAGGGAGAGTCCGGCATAGCCTCCTTTGGCATGGAGTTCAGAGCCTGGGAACAGCCACTAAGAAAACCCTCTGTATGTAGGAACTGTTCATTATTTGTTTTATTTGTGATAGTTATATACCAAAAGCCAGCATGATATAGTGTTTTGAGCGCTGGACTGTTACTCTGGAGACAGGGGTCTGAATTGCTGCTCAGCTGTAGAATTTCACTGGGCAAGTCATACTCTCTCAACCTCAGAAGAATGCAAATCTGAATGAAACTTGCCAAGAAAATGCTATGACATGTTTGCCTTAGGCTTACTATAAGTTGAAATGACTTGGAGGCACACAAAAAAATAACATTTGTACACCACTCAACATTATGAAATTCCAAAGTGGTTTATGTTAAATATACTTGTATAATCTCATGTAAAACTGTAAAAAAAAAACAAAAGCTGACCATCAGGACAGGCTGTAGAGTGGGTACCCCAAATCATCTCTGAGTCTAACTCTTTTTTTTCCTATTGACTCTGACTCTTTCATAAATGGCAAATGAATATTAATTAATAGTAACATGGTTACTATATTAAAATGGTAGATCAAGGCACCACAACATGAATCAACAGGCTATCTATATTGATAGAACATAAAATACATTTATTTGATATATATCCATAAAATATAAGTATCTAGAGACATTTACCATTTATTACTACAATTTTATAGATTTTTATTTTGAAGCCAGAGTTGATACATTTCTACCATCTCTGACTCCAGAGCCCCATGTCAGGGCTAGATTGGTACCCCTGCATTGTATTGTAGTGTACTGTGTTTCACTTCAATTTTATTTATTTGTTATTTACTTTATGCTTAACTTTTCCCTAGACCTGGAACTCAAGACAGCTTACAAAAATTAAAGCTCCTAACAGGTACAATCGCATTATATAAAAAAGATATAAAAATATTTTTAAAATTCAGGTAAACTATAGAAATAAAAATAATTTTAAAAAGTTTCTATTAAAAAGCAAGGCAAGAAATAAAAACAGAGCATCAGATTAATAAAACCTCATTCCTTGTAAAACAATCAGTTCCCCAAAGATTATTGGAAGACTTAAAAGCACCCGTGTTAAGACAGTGAGAAAGAAACCAAGCTAGCTTCTTTTTGAAGGTTGTTCTGGAGCCTAGGAGAAGAAGACCTTCTTCTGCATTCCAGAAGATGTACCTATTAGGGCATCTGGGCTGAGCAAAGAGCTTACTCCAAAGATCTGAAATCTTGGCAGGCTCCTAGGAAAGGATACACTCCTTCAAAACAAACAATATTCCACAGAATAAAGTCAGAACAGATCACAATAGAACACACTTTATTGTCTTCTGCAGTTTCCACTTAAGGAACTTACAGCCTTTTCTGGACAAGTGGAAGGTCTACACTTGCATATACACAGCCCCTTAAGCACCAGCAATGACAGATTTCAAAAGAAAGGAACTGACGTAGGAGCCAGACCCAGATACCCCCTATATCTGTACCAGAAACACCATTACATGACCTATTAACCCACAACATAAGGGGTTTCTACTCCTGCTAATCTCCAGCGTTGCACCTATCTTTCCCCAGTAATGCTCCACAGTGTTTTACATGGGACAAACTAGCCTGTACAAAAGAATAAATGGACAAATATCTGATGCTAAAAGTAGTGATTTTTCTTAAAAAAAAAAAAGGACACCCTGACCTGAATCCTATTGGCTAAAGTTTCAACAACGGTAAACACATTGAAGTCATTGTGAGTCAATCCTAGTTAACTAGGGAGTGAGTCCACACCTAGTTAGATCCCATTCATTCAGTGGGATTAATAATAGGACTCAGACCTCTGCTTCTCAGAGTGATCTACTTGAACAAATCAGCTTCAAAGAACAAATCAAAAGGGAAACAGCTAAACTAAGAAGCTCAGCTCTCTCTCCCTTGACTTGAACAAGGATATAGGCTGTTTATTCCAGTGGCTCTTAATCTTTTCTTTACAATGGACCCCCTTTAAATGTCTTTAGTTGTCAAGGACCGCTGAGACTTAATGGAAATTTAAAACCCTAAAGTGCATCAAATATTTATTTAAATTTGCTCATCAAGGGTCTTCAAATTGGGAGAGACTGGAGAAAAACCAAAATGCACACGCTCTTGTTGTAATATTTTTATTAGAATGATTCCGTACGAATTTGTCTGTCTGTCTGTCTGTCTTCCTTCTTTTCTTTGTCTCTTTCTATTTTAACTGTAAAAATGCGTAATGTTTCTTCAAGCCTTTGCGGACCCCCGTGAGGACGTCCCCAGACCCCAAATTAAGAACTGCTGGTTTATTCTATTACATATGGCAATCACCTCATCTGTGCAGGTTCATCTGCACTGTTTTATGTTTTATGACAGCTGTTGCATATTTTATGACAGATCCTCATACAATTTTCTGTGCCTGTAATTTTTACATCCATATTTCTTCCAGTCCTCCTGATTTAGGCTGAATTCTTAAATTGAGTTTAAGACAAACACTTTCCTTTATGCTATATATATATATATATTAATCTGCTTATCTACAGTTGTGTATATATGTCACCAACCAGTGACATTTGAATAAGATTATCAAATGGGATAAGGCACAGGGCTCTTGTATAGGGAATTTCAGTAGCTGTTGCTTGTCATGCAAGCATTACCTGCTGACATTCCTTCTTCTACATAACCTTTAAAGGTGCAAAAGCCCTGTCACCCCTACCTTTGGAAGTCTCTTCACTATCACCATTAAGGTCAGTATTAGTCATCTCCATATGATGCTTACTCATCAGTGTTAAAAACCACCATCATGCTTGTACCTTTTGCATATCTGTTACATTTCACATATATACTACCAACAAATCTGTGGTATAATGGCAAATTTTGAAATGCAGTCCTTGATCAAGAGTCTGCTGATTGTAAGGTAAACAGCTGGAGGGTAGTTGTCATGCCCTGCCTTGGAAACCCTGACAGTGAGGAGGAAGATTCTGAATCTGAGGTAGAAGTTTGCCCAGTGGAAAATAACAATCCAACAGCAGGGGCCTGAGCAGAGGGAACAAGTATCAAAAGATGAAACAACACAGACTTCTACCTTGTTGGAAAGATGACACCAGAAAAAAAGGTGTCAGGTGTTCAACTCATTTAAGTAACAAATGGGCTTTAATGAAGGAACACCTGTGGCAACATCATTAGCCTATAAAAGGCAAAAGCTGGCTTATCTCCTCTGGATTGATAACTGATCTTCCTGGTGGTTGAAGTTTTGTGCTGTGTCTTCCTGAATCCTGGTGCTCTTGGATCTCTGCTTGCCTGATGCCAATTTGGATTTGCATTTGTGGATTTGTTTGCTTTGGGACCTGGCATTCTTGACTTGAACTTTGTTTGGACTATTCCTGCTCTCACTGCTGTGAGTAAGCTCTGCCCTGCTGTTTTGCTAGTTGGCTGCCTGGGACATGACAGATGTTAATCTAGTTCAAGTCAGTCACAGGTAATCTAGCAAGATGAAGTAAGGAACAGGAAGAAGGTTGCCAGGCAGTCCAGGAGGCATTAAGCCAAGCAAGTAGTCCAGATACAGTAAACCAACAAGGGGTAAGACACATAATCATCAGTTTCAACCAGTCCAAAGATCAGAATGACACAAACCTGGCAAGCAGCGGCAGTTGCCAGATATGCAGAACAATTGCAAGCAACAAAGATTGCAGGGAGCTGTTTGGAGATTTACAGGCAGCTGCTACTGGCTGCCAGGTCCTTAATGAGTTAGCATTTCCTATTTTACAAATTTTGAGACCTACAAAACCGCTCCTTATTTCTCCTGTAACTTCAAAGGAAGGAGATGAATCCTTGGCATCTGCCATTCCTGCTGAGGAGAAGGCCCCTTAACTGTTTCAGCCTCCAGATCCATGGATTCAGAGATACAGCTTTTATCTAGAGCCATAAGCTCCTGGCAATCTGACTCCTCTATGCCTGCTTCTTCAGATTCCAGAAAGTAACACTCACTCAATACCAAGCCACACCAAAATGGGTGGATTACAACAGGGATAGCTTGTGACAAACTACTGAAGCTGGAAAAATACATTTCTTTCCAACATCTGTACACATTGCAGCTAAATATAGAAGACAAGAGTCAAAAGAGGCATGAAGTATGTATAAGTGTGCAAGGTGATGTCACAGCCTCTGTTAATCAAGAAGTCCTGGGGCTCCAATCCTATGAGCCCTTGCTCCACCACTCCCTATGTGTGTGCATAAATGTCTAGAGGCTACACTCACTGCATGCATCTGGAAAAGTGAGCTGCAATTCACAGAGTTAACAACAAATAAAGAAGAGCTGTTTTGCTACAATACACTAACTATCCCTCTAAAAATAACAGATAATAAAATAACAGACGGCATTTCAACAATCAATCATAAGAAAAATAAGAAGAACTGTGAGTATAATTAATAGCCAAGATATTCTAGTAAAACATAAAACTGATATGTTTTTTAAACTATAGGAGTCAGGTTTTTTTTTTAAAAAAGGAGTGTTTTTGAATAGGATCTATAATACTAGTATGATTTCTAAGATATAAATCACTTTAGAAATGGGTCTCTTATCTGTTGTGTGACTTAATACAATTTAAATGCCACTTAGCATGAGAATGATACGTTTAGGCACATCAGCAAGTATAATAAATTCTTTATATATGTACTAGTACTTAAATGCACTTTCTCTAATTGACTTAGTGTTTAAGGATTTAATTCAAAGAATGGTAAGTGGAAAGTAAGCATTGTAATCAATTCCTTATTTCTTGCTTTTTCTGAGCTAAAGAGAAAGCAATAAAGTTCTGTATGTTTCTCTCTTGTGTTCGCTATGGAGAGAGCAATAGAGTTCTAGATTTGCTATTTTAGCACCTGTGAGAGGCAGTATGGTATAGTGGTTTTAGCATTGGACTGTGACTTGGAGACTATGGTCTAATTCCCCACTCAGCCATGGAAACCCACTGTGTGACCTTGGGTGCATCACGCACTCTCAGACACACAAAACCCCATGATAGGTTTGCCTCAGGGTCACCATAAATAAGAGATGTCTTGAAGGCACACAACAACAACAACAACAACAACAAAGTAGTATATTTGATATTCTTAATACATGGTCAACAAATATACTTCGTCTAAAGTTAGTAGAGGTATGTAGATTAGAGACAAAAAAGGATAAATAATAAAACACATCTTTCCTGTAGGTTTTGGGCTCATCAAGAAAGACTAGATGGATGTCTAAGAAATGGCACAGTAGACTCTTCTGAGCAGAGGAACAAGAAGTAGTGTGCTGTCACCTCTTAAAAATGACAGCGAGCATTTTACACCAGATACTTACTTAAATATACTTATTAAGTAGCATGTCCTGGCCTGAACCCTCCCCCAACCTACCTTACTTGGCATCAGCCATTCAGAGAGAAAGGATCCAGGGCATAGGAGAATGATGGTTCCAAACTCTTCTGCCAGCCACTAAGTCTGCAACAATTAGAACCAGGGCCTCTGTTGTACTTCCTTGTCACAACCATGATGTCTGGCAGGAGAGGACAGAAATGTCATCTGCCCAAGTCCTGATCACCAGCAGAATGGACCCCATTTTCTTGAAGTGGCTGATACTCAGTAAAGTTGGGGGCTTTGGGCAGGGGGACAGTCATAATCACGGCAATAGTACCACAGTTGTGACTATTGATCACCTATATATGCATAACTCCAGGTTATTCATTAGTAAGCCTGATCCTGAATTCTGGCTGTATTTCTTGGGAGAGATTTTAATGAAGTATTATCTTGATTTTTAAAGACCTAAAGAGTTAGAGCTCAGTTTATCTGAGTACTGATGTGATCTTGCCAGTGTTTTAAGATTAATGATGAAGGCTATTCTTGTCCTCCCAGCATTGGTTAAATTTAGGGATGGGACAAATCCAGAATTTTCCGAATCCTAATCCCTGGAAGGTTCTGGGGATCCATGAATTTCACGAATCTCGAATCCTTCAAATCCTTTTTTAGAAAAGGGTTTAAAAGGCAAGGGAAAGAAAGCGCCTCTACGGAAAAGTGTTTTTGAAGCAGAATTTGACATCTTTGTTTAATGAAAAACAAATGAAATCATAGTTTTCACTTTCAGGAAAACTTTAAGGATCCTGGGCAGGATTGCGCCAGTGGTGGGCAGGAAAAGAACGGAGAGCACGAGATTGCATTCCCCACGACCTTCTCCTGCCTGCCCTGGGAAGGATCTCAGTGGCGGCAGGCAGGAGAAAAGTGAGGAGCATGAGATCTGTATTTTTTGGTTGGTTGATTTGAAAGATTTGGTTCACCTATTTTGGCACGGGGATTCGGATCCATGAATCTTGAATCCTTGCCTAGGATTCAAGTTGGCCCATCCCTAGTTAAATTGATAGAATTATGGACAGGCCCTTCTCAGCAATGATCTCTTGCCTAAGATGGACATGGTTCAAATCAATCAATCAATCAATCAATCAATCAATCAGCTTTATTGTTAGTCCCAACTAGAATAGAACAATTGAGTTGGGAAATCAACACTTCTGGGCTTCCTAGAAATGAACACTTATGTAAATTCCTTTGATTCAATGACTCTGTTTGGAGCAGTTACATGTAGAGCATGTTAGATTCTACAATGGTCAAAATGCTGAGCATTTTTAGAAAGTTTCTGTGAACTTTATTGAGGCCTTTATTCCACTTTAACTGCTACAGTAACATCCTATGGAATCATGGGATTTGAAGTTTAATTAAACCCTAGTTTCCAGGGTCACAGACCAATGCTCAAACTACTATGCCATGCTGGCTGTCCCTTGAGCATTTAATAGATGAAAACTATAGCAATAGCAGTTACATTTCTATACCACTTATCAGTGCAAAGCATTCCCTTAGCAGTTTACAACGTGTTTAGCTAATTGCCCCCAACAAGCTGGGTTTTCATTTTACTGACCTAGGAAAGGATGGAAGGTGGAGTCAACCTGGAGCCCTGCAGGACTGAACTCACAAAGTTGTGGCTGCAGTACTGACATTTAACCACTGCACCACTAGAGCTCCTAACTGGGACATGTTTGACCAAAATGGAAAAAAGTTTTAGTGAGAGAGAACACAAGGTAGGAGGACATGTTGCAGCAGCTTGCTTTTGGCTGAGTCTGCTGGGTACTTTGGGCATCTAATGTCATGATTCATTGGAAAAGACAGTAATGCTTAGCAAGATAGAAGGCTTTAGGAAAGCTGCATTACGGGTGGATAGACTCAATCAAGGAAGCCACAGATCCGTGCAGAGCTATTGATAACAGGATGACCTGGAGGTTTCTCATTGATAGGATCACCATAGGTAGAAGCTGACTTGATGGCAACTGGCAACAGCAAACTGTGAAAAGTAACATTTTGCCTTTTCCTTTCCTCTCTTTCCTGCTGAGTTAATTGAGTGCAGACTGCAGTTTGAGCTCAGTTTGTAGCAATTTAAGTAAGCTGAGAACAAAGAGAAAGTAGTACTAAGAAACAGAAACTGGGATATTTTAAAAGCAGCTGAAAATGTGGGATGATAGAGGATTAATTAAGACTCTCTCTGCCTAATCAAGACATTGGAGGGAATGAAATCAATACATAAAGATGACAGTGGGAAAGGACACAATATGTCCTACAGCTGAGGAATCTGAAGTTACTTATATACTATGATTCTTGGCTGAGATTCTAATTAACCTCTTCAAGTGTGCATTAAGAAGCTCTAATTAAGGAATTATAAGCGACAGAGGGAAAATTCTTTTGGGTCATCAAGTTTATTTCCTTACTTGTGCTGATTTTTTTTAAAAGTAATTTTTTTATTTAAAGTTTATTAATTTCCTCTCTCTCTCTCTCTCCTTTCTTTTTGATCTCTGTCACTCTTGCTGTCACCTTTGAAAAGAAAGAAAATATACTTCTCTATAGGAATGAATTGCTCAGACCCTGGGAAAGTTATGTTTTGGAGTATTTATTGATTTATTTTATTGATATCCTACTTTTATCCCAGCATGAGTGACTGTACAAAAAATTTTGGAGTTATAATCCAAAAAAACAATTTTTCCAAGTTTTAAAGCTTCTAGAAGGTATAGGGTCTTGGTGTGTGTGTGTGTGTGTGTGTGGGTGGGTGGGTGGGTGGAAGCTGTACTTAAAAAAAAAGTAACTTTTTCATGCTCTGTTCAGCATAGATTGAACTCAGGTTGACAGATTATAAAGAGGACTGGGGTGAAATGTAAAGGAGATACGAGATCTAGGAAGCAGTCTTTAAAAGGAAAGCTAATGTCTGTTCTTCATGCCTTAAAAACTAACATCAGCCAAGGGCAGCAAGTGTCTTCTGAATGAATGCCCAGAGGAGATAATGGAATGGTTGGGAGAAAGCAAACTGAGGCTGAATCCAGACATGACAGAGGTGCCTACTGACAAAGGCTTTAACTTGGGTTTGATGGTATGTCAGCTAGGGGTTACGATCCCCCTGAAAGACTGTATTTGCAGTTTGGGGGTGCTCCATCTGCCCAGATAGATGCCGTGGCCAGAAATACTTACTATCAGATTTGCTTTTTATGCCAGCTGCACTTCTTCCCAAATCTGGAGAGTCTAAAGGTGGCAGTAATGCACTGGTAGTCTCAAGGGTGGACTTCTGCAATGTGCCGTACACTGGGCTACCTTTGTACCAAGCTCAAAAACTTCCATTAGTTCAAAGCATGGGATCCAGATTGGTTATTAGCACATCTGGGAATGATCATACTGCAACAATGTTAAAATCACTCAATTGACTGTTTGTACCTTGTCCAGAAACTAACTATTAGTTGTTACCTTTAAAGCCTTGGGTCTAGGTTAGCTACAGGATTGCTTTGTCCCATATAATTCACACCATACACTCATGTCCTTGGAAGGACATTTACTTCAGTCAGCCAAAGGTAGGCTAACAACTGTTACCTGGAGGACATTTTCTTTAGCTGCCCCCAGACTGTGGAATTACCTGCTGGAGGAGATTTGTTAGCTGGATATGTTACCTGAGTTCATAACAGTAGTAAAAACTAGTCTCTTCTGGCAGGCCTATCCAGAAGTTTTTTAAATCATGCATTTTAAAGTGTGAATTAATTGCTTTTAATATGTATTAGTTTTATATGCTCTCCTAACTGACCTTTGTTTTTAACTGGTGTTATGTTTTCCACCACCTTGATAATTAGGGAGAAGTGGTTAAGAAATAATAATGATAATAAATCTATAATAACTCTAGGGATCTTATTCCACTCAAATCCCAGAAAAACCACATGCTAGAATACCAAAATGCTATGAAGTCCCTAATGTAACAAGATAACATATAATTTATTATTTATACATAGTTGATCTCTGGATGCAGAATAAAAGGAAGAGAAGATTACTTATGGCCCTCAGGTGATAGAAGTTGAAATTCCTTGCAGATAAACTTGGCTGCCACAGGATGGCAACTCCACAGGCTGGCAAACCTATAGATGGATTCTATTCTTCCTCTCTCCAAGGCAGAGTAATGTAAAGATACCTGTCACTAGGATTACTGACAAATTATGTCACACTCTCTGGCAGGGAATTTGGCAGGGAAAGTCCTGATTACTCCTCTGTCATCTCCCTTTTTCAATTGCTTTTTAAAACATCCCTATTTCTCCTTCCTCCCTTTGTCCTTGGCTTACTCCAGCTACTGCGAACTGATTTAAAAGTGCAAAGATAGTTGCACCCATTTAACTCAGCAGAAGGGAGAGGAGAAGGCAGAATCTTGCCCTTCCCAGTAGACTCAGGCAAAAGCAAACTGCTCGAGCCTTTCCTCACTTATGTGTACTTCCTCACTGATAACTTTTGCCATCTTGATCATACACTGATGTTCTTTGGCCCCATGTGTCCTGGTTTTCAGCAGTGTAATGTTGGAGGCTATGCTGCATTGTTGCCCCTATTGAGAGGGTCCTGCTTCTGGTGTTTCAGTTCACTCCCGTCACCTCTCCTTGCTGCTGTATCCAGCCAGCATTCCTCCATTGCACAGTCCTCAGCTTGCTCATCCACTGCTGCTTCTCCTTCTTGCCACCCCAGCTCTATAAGCAGTGCCATCAAGGATGGGTAGCAGCCACCACCGTAAGAGCAGACTGGTGAGAGGTAAAGCAGTAAAGAGGGCCAAAAACAACAGGCCTGGAACTTTAAACAATAGCAATTTTACTGTGGCATTTTACCCGGCTTTCCCTGGGTTCTTTGTTCTGTTGCATTTTTCCCTTATTCATTCTTGTGGCTTAGCTTTCTAAACATGATTTGCAGGGAAATCTGTAAAAGCAGACCTTAGGTCTCTAAAAGCAGACTAGTCATTCCTCCCGCATTGTAACACTCATCCTGGGAACTGGATTTAAATTTCACGTTGTTTAAATCTATATGAAGACTGAGACTCTGGTCATTGCTTACACGCTGAAAGACAGTGAAAGGGTTATTTCTGTCCAAACAATTTCACCGCCAGTTTTGCCTCATAACTTGGCTTATAGAAGGAATGGAAATTTACTTTCTTTATGTGAAAGTTTAGGATTGAAGCCAGCTAATAGTCCAAGCAAGCACTAGATAGCATGCATGAAAACAAGGTAAAATCTGGTCAACTGGGTAATATGAAAGCCCTAGAATAGGATTCTAGACTAAATAGGTCTTTGAACTGATCTAGCAAAATGGGACATTGGCTAACAGCTCCCTGAGCATACTTTTTTTTGACTGGGGGAGAGGGTTCATAAACTCTGCTTCAGAGGTTTGTTAAAAAAAGAGGAACAAGGGGGAAACTTTATATAATATGCAAGGCATGCCTTTAATTCTACAGAGAAAAAAGGAGGTTAGGACAGTGTGTGAAAAGGCAGCAATTGAAGCAAGCCTAAGCCTGAGAATTTCTAAGACCCTTTGATTTTTGTTTCACATCTATTAGTTATGATTAAATACTGTAGATGCTTTTTTTAAAATTTACTGTTTTCATCCTGGCTCCTCCCTTCCTTTCTCACCTTGCTTTATTGAAGGAAACAGGGGCCAATCAATAAAATTAAAACCTATCAAAAATATCCATACTCTTATTACTTTATTCCTGCAAAAAAAAAAATCCAGTCTAGCTAATTACATTCTGGCTTATCTTCACTGCCCCGGAGCTCTGTAGATAAATTATTTCTCATTTGGTAGATGAAACAACAAGTGTAGTTGCAATTCTTATAATGTATATGTATATCTTCATGCCATTGCAAAGCGTACAGAAGTTCAGCAGTAGGCCTGAGTTCATAGTTGTTGTTTCAATGCTACTTTGTTAGTATCTATACTTATTTGTTCCATTGTTTGTATGTCAGAAGTATTTCCTTTTGTTGTTCAGATTACTTTTTGAATGTTGTTCTTTTCTTGTAATTGGAAACATTCTCCTCAGTTTTGTGCACAGAGAAAAACATGGATTCTTTTTTCCTCTGTTCCAACTGAGGTTATTTCTGATTTTCCTAGTCCCTTTTTAGTATGCGCTCAGGCTAACACTCAAGTTAAATGTTTGGTGTGATTAGATTAGCGATGGTTGCGAAAACCTGTGAAGAAGTAGGTAAGGAGACCTGGGAGATCACTAGCCTTGCATTATCATAAGGCTTTCAAAGATATAGCTGTGTTATTCTGTATCAGCATACAAAAGAATCTTCTGACGTCTTTGAGACTAACTGGTAGAAGTTTGTAGCATAATTTTTCATGGATTCAGGCCCTTACCGCACAAAGTTGTCATCCTGGCAAAGCCACATGTTTTTTCTGGTCCAGGACCCGTCGCTCAGCATGATGTCCACCCTAACCAGCTGCTCTCCTGTCCTTTTCCGTTGCTAACCAGTGCTTTTTCATTACCAGAAAAAAAAATCTGGTAATGGCCTCCTTTCCTTACACAATCCCATCACCCGGGTGAGTGTGATTTCTCATTTGCGCTTGATAGCAGTTCCTGATATCACAGATTCAGGAGTGGGCAGGATGTGGGCGTGCCCAGCTTGTCCCTCCCTCAGCTACTCTCATGGCATGGTAACTTCAAAATCTATCACCTCTCTGTGTTTATTTTAAATTTCTCCTTCGAGTTATATATTTTTTTACATTTTTAAATACACTTTTTAGTGTTATAGCACAAAAAAACAATAGCCTGCGGGGGTATCATGACGTTACAACGTTGCTGTGCTAGTATGGCTTACAAAAAACAAACAAGCAACGCTCCCCCCCAATCAATTAGGAGCTGTGGGGCAGGGAAGAGGCAGAGAAAAGGACTTGCCAATGATGCTCAATGTGTTGAGAACACTGGTGGCAATAAACTCCCTAAACTGCAAACTCCAGGATTCATAGGATGTTGAAAGTGGAATAATATCACTGTAACAATCTAGTGTGGAAATGGCCAAAACTTAGCAGTTTTGCTGGGCCAAGAGAAGCCTTCTCTGGGCCCACACCACATCCCTTTGAGGCCCAAGAAGGGGTTACTTCAGACATTCCTTGCCTGTGTCCCAGCTGCCATGACTAGTAAGATTAAAGGCAGTGACAGCAATGCACCAACCATTTTTTCACTTCTTCTGCAGCATGTGGCCAGATTGCATGGTAAATGTTGTCAATTGGGGAGGGGAGGGTAAGAACACTACTTCTCAGGAGTATTTCTTTTGTGACAGCATTATTGTACAAGAAGATTGTGCGTGTGTGTGCATGTATGCATGTGCTGCACTTCCAGCAGCATGGAACTCCTAGCCGCTGAGAACCTGGTGCACTTACTCTAGTTGCAACATTGATAATCCAGTCTAGGTGGAGAAAGAACAACACATAGTTTAAGTACTGGCTTGTGTTGCTGCCTCATGCTCTGTTGTGGTTGCTGAACTGATGACAAGGTAAATAGGATGAGAGTGTTTTGTACCACAGAGGGCAACTTGTAGAATTCATATTTTTTAAAAAAACCAAAAAACTAAAAAGTAAAAGTTTTAGTTATTTTTCAGAAGTAGGAAATAAAGAGTTGCTTCCAAGCATTTCAACTAAAATGGCAGCTAATTTCTGTTGGGCCTTGGAATTATAAATGCATCTAATTATGGGCTGAGATTCCACACTAGACCGTTATAGCGCGATTATTCCACTTTCAACATTCTATGGAATCCTGGGGTTTGCAGTTTAAGGAGGGGGCCTCAAAGGCCCCTCCTTAAACCGCAAACCCCAGGATTCCATAGGATGTTGAAAGTGGAATAATCGCGCTATAAGATTGTAGTGCGGAAATGGCCTGGTCAAACTGGGAGATGTGGAACTGGCCTGTAGCTATGTTTCTGTAGATATGTCTTCTGATAGCAACGTCCCAACCACATTCAAAGTGAAGCAGCCCCACAAACACAGCCATTTCTCTGTTGTTGGAGAGTGGGGATTGGATCAACAAAGACATATCCAGATATTTCCTGTAATTGAATGTGCTGCAGCAGGACCTCCCGGAGTCTTTGAGAGGACTCTGCAGATGGTATCCTTGCAGCATGTCCAGCTACAAGAAAACAGCTCGATGCATGTCTTTTGATCCCCTTTCTCTCCAACAATAGAGAACTGTTGCAGGGGGCTACATCACTGAAAAGGTGGATTGGTGGGATTTTGCTTGTTGGGTGGTCTGTAAAAGAATCTCTACCACTGCAATGACCAAAAAGGTGGGTTACCATAACTTACACTATTGTAACTCACTAACAGGATGCCACACATGTTTTGAAAGAAAGTTCTCATGCTGAGTCTTGATTTCTGGTCATAAAAGGGCATGCCAGCTCTTCTTTGGCATTAGCCTTAAGCAAAAAGACCTTCTGTATAAAGAGATGCTTTATGAAATAGCAACTATTTTAATGTGAGAAAGTAAGGCTATCCGAAGGGAAGTTGCAAAAATGCTGTGTAGATAATTGTCTTAGAATGTACTGAAGACATACATGCATGGTGTTGAGTAAACATGAATAAATAATAAAAAAATAAAAAAATAACAGTGAGCATGTTCCAGAAAGGCAAGGCAACCCTAGAGGTCAGGATTAGCCCAGATCTAGGATGTAGGTGTATGTAGCCTTCTGAACTTCCTTCCTCTAAGAGGACAAGTTTGTTGATGTAATAATCTAAAGAAGTCAGTTGCTTTTGAAGCATGTGTTCCATTATTCCAACTTGATATAACTAGAAGTATTGCTGGCAAGTGATCAAAACTTACCATATGCCTTTGTTCTTCTCAAAAGTGTCTAAATATTTTGGCATCAGAAGTTGAGAATTTTATTTGAATGCTAAGTACTAAAGCAAAATGGATTAGTCTATAGTAAGGGGAGTTTGAAATTGCCCAGTGCCAGGGGGTTAATGGAAAGCAGTATGTCATGTATGCTCGTTTCTCTTTTTGCTATCTCGGCCAAAACACCTGGGTAATGTGTTCTACATAAATTATAATTCCATCAATATTCTGGAAATCTTAACATTGATTCTTCAAGGGGAAATTTCTGTTGTTAAAGCCAGGCATCTGGTTAAGTATTCCATTCTGATTAGTCTTATCATTGATATTCTGCATGTGAGAAAAGGGTATACATTGTATTGTGGAAATCATCTGCATTTTTTATTGCTTTAGGGCCTTCTGAAATACAGTGATCTGCTACCCATTTTCTCAATGTGACATTTAGGAAACATCCCCGAGAGTCTCAAATGGTTCCCTTTAACTAGATTTGCAATATTACTTTCCAAGGAATGTAGAAACGTTTTATCTTAGACTATAAACCAGAAAATTAAAAATGTATTTCCCGCACCTATTTAAGTTCTGCAGGCTTGTCATTCAGTTTCAGCTGAAGAAAGGTTTGATGCTATATCCTCACCAGCCAGTCATTATGCATTGCTTTACATTTTCAGTGCATGGCTGTTACTTTATCAATGGGGTGCATGCATCATTAGGTGACAGTGTGTGGCATTTTGGAAATTTAATATGGAAAGGTTGGTAAGAAAAATGCAATTGACACATACCATCAAAGATCCAGGAAAAGAAAAGATGACTGACATACATGTTTATTTCTGGGCCTGAGAAATATTCTTTGTTCTTTGCAGAGGCAGCTGGACAGGTGAAAGTGTGTGGATGAGAAGGTAGTCCAGGAGGGAGGGCTTTAGATTTGTTGCACAAAGAAGAACCTTTTGGGACCAAATTGGCCTATACAAAAGAGATGTAATGCACTTTAACCAGAATGGAACTAACATAGGCTTTGTCCTACCATTGAAAGAAACATTTCAGCATGATTTTCAGGCAATTTAGCCTCCAGACTATGCAGAAAAAGACCCCTAACATGTAAAAACACACAAAATATCCTCCAATCACATAGTCACACCGGAATCCCAGGATAACTCCGAATAATTCTGTTTTCCTCTGCAGTTTCTGAAAATGACAGTAGAAAGTGTCATCCTATCACTTTCTGTTGCCATTTTAAGAGAGAGACTGAGGAAGAAATTGAGTTATTTCAGTGTGTGTAGGTGATGTGGCCAAGGGGAACTGGGAGAAACTAGCCCCTGGATTTGATGCAATGGCCCACCTCGAAACAGAGTATGGTGGTCATCTCAGGCAGCATATTTTGTATGTCACAAAACTGTAGCAAGTTATGTACTTTGTTAATTTTGCATTTTCATTGCAAAGGATGAGAAGAGATGCTTCTGAGGTTACACATCTCACCTGCAGAATTACCTGCCAGGCCATTTGGAACATGGATGCTGTTTGTTGCTCTCAGACAGCAAAATGTCACACTACTGATATATAACACAAACACACACACACAGATATAGAACATATACAACATCCAAAGGTGATAACTGGTCATTAAAAACCATTGAACAATGATTTTCCTAGCTTCAGTGATAGCTAAATGAGCTAAAATTAATCAATCATATCCAAGTTGACCAGCTGGCAGGCATGACAGGAGTCTGAGGCCGACAACACCTGCATGGCCACTCATTTCTTATTCCTGTGCTGAAAAAATTACAAAAAAAAAAAAAAGTCACATCTTCACTTGACAGCTGTTACAACGCACAAATACTGGGCTACATCCAGTTGTTAGTTCCAACAAGAGTAGACCCATCAGTTCAATGACAGCTTGGTAAATCAATCCTTATGCAAATTGAGTTTACTGAACGGGCCTTCTCTAGTGGGATTTAGGCCATTTTTTAAAGTCATCTCTTTCAAACAACCAGTTCTTTTTGTTCATTTCTTCATTCCAGAATCACATCATGGATATTTTCATTGATTTTTTTCCCAATGAATCTCTGTTCTAAAGCCAAGTGGTCTCCAAATAGCAAGAAAAGCACCCAGTATAGGCATATTTTCATACCTTACCTCTCTGTCTTGTCTCACCAAGCACTCAACAAAATTCACAACCACAATAAAAATGGCAGAAGACGACCTGAACAGGGAGAGTGGAAAAATGTATACTGCAATATTCTCCTACCTGACTTTCATGCAGAACATAAAACTAAAACACAGTGTCTCTGAACTGTTTTTATGCAAACAGTTCATAGGTTTTATGACTGTGAAAATCAGGCTCTCCATAAAGAAGAAAAAGGATGTTTTAAGTGTAAGTCATTTTTCAACAGTAATTTTGAAATGTTCTTTCATACCCACCATATCCTGTCATTTCATGTCAGATGTCAAAGCAGAAAACCATATGAACCAATGCAAATACAAACAGAGGTAAATCTCTTACAAATCATTGCATTTGGACAGATACTGGTAGTTCATTGGCAAAAACGAAGAGAAAATGTGGTATTTTCCATCCCCATCATCAGATGAAGGAAACATCATTCTAGATGACTGGAATAAAGATGATCAAGCGTGAATGTTTGCTCAATCCAGCTGGCTTCCAGATGTGGATTGGTACTGAGGAGGACCTCAAACACAGACACTGAAGTGCTTTATGGGGAAAGAACATCAGAACCTAGGAATGAATAACACCATTAGATTCCACTACAAAGAATTTTGATGGAGAGTACAAGGAATTCATTGTAGTCTGCTCAAACTCCTCAGTGCATTGTTGATCCTTCCTCTCATTTATTTGTTACTGTGCAAAATATATTTAAAGAAAACACACACACACTAAGACAGCAGACAAGAAAGAAAAAGAAGTGAAAGGAACTCATCCTACAAGGACAGAAATAGAACAGTGAAGAAGAAAAAAGCTATACACTCATTTCAGAGAAAGGGATCTAAAGGTCCAAAAAGATATCCATGTGAAGATTGTAAACCATGCTTTCAAATGTTGAAAAGTATGTAAGGTCTGCAATCCACTGAAGCGAGGTGAATACTTATCTTTCAGAACAACACTTTTATCCACAGGAGAGCATCCATTCCCACTGAGTAGTTGTTAACTTCCAGGAAACAGTTGCAGTCCACCAATATTTAGATGTCTCCACTCCAATTGAGCATGTCTTGGTAGATGCCCAGATTCATATCTGTAGAGACCTCATCCTATCTCTTTCTACACAGAGCATTCCTTTTCTTTCTGTTTGGTATTATAAGAGTGTCCATGGAAACCCCCTAGGTGACCTTGGGCATGTCACACACTTTCAGTCCCCAGAAAACCCTGCAATAGGTTTGCCTTAGGGTTGCCATAAGTCAGGAATGACTTGAAGGCACACAACAACATTATAGGTGACCTGTTGGCAGCATGGCCTCTGACCTGTTAGATGGAAATGCGGGTATCTAAATCCCCTTGGCTTGCATTGGGTGATTAGTGCATCAGAGATGTCTTTGCCAATATTTACTTTTGCAGGGTCAGCAGAATGGACATTCTTACAAGCAGTGCCATAAGTTTAGCATGCTCTTGTTCATCTATCTCTTGTATTTATAGTCTGCCATTCCTTTAAGCACCTCAAGGCAATGTATGATCTGCCCTCCCCACGCCATATGATTATTACAGGAAAAAGAATGGAACAAATGAAAACTTGGGGGTACAGTCAGTGGTATAAAACAATGCGATTGGCTCCCATGATCCCTGATCACTAGCCATGCTGGCTCAGACTAATGGGAATTGGAGTCCAATAGAAACAGGAAAGCCACAGGTGTCTAAGTCCCACTCGCTGTAGCAATGTGATTCTCTTTGCTTTAGTCTTCATTTCATTGCTAAATCTCTATTCCAATTTTCATGCAAAAATGGATATTAGAATGGTTTACTGTAACAGAAAACACACAAATATGAATGTAGATGTACACACTCACATAAGTTCACTGGATGAACTGGATATATTTAGACCATTTAGGGCAGGAGTAGGCAATTGTGCTCCTCCAGATGCTGTTGGATTCCAGCTCCCATCAGCCTGAGCCACCATGGCCAATGATCAAGGATGATGAGAGGTCCCCAATATTTCAAATGCTACAGGCTCCCCAGGTTTAAGTTCAGAACTTTATTGGCTGAAACCTGTATCTTTAAATGGCACACAAATATAGCAATAACCAAAGTCACTGTTTGTCTTCAGTATATGGTATACTATATTTGTACTAGCACTCATTCAATACCAACCGAGTAGTGGCTTTGCAATTGTTTTTGAATTGTCTTATTATTCATTGAATTTATATGCTAACTTTTCTGCCAAGGTAGGACCCATGGTGGCTTCCAAAAGGTGAAAAAAAAATTAAAATCATGTAAACAATTAAAACATAAAATTATAAAACTTACAATAAATTTTAAAAATAACTAATAAATAAGTAAAGGTCTCCAGCTCACCCATTAAAGTTATGCTTAAAAAAAATTCTTTTTGCCTTCCTGTGAAAGGAAAGCAAGGAGAGACCAGCCACCGAGAAGGCTCTCTCGCATGTCCTCACCAGGTGAGCCTGGGATGGTATAGGGACCAAGAGAAGGCCTTCCTTTGCAGATCTTAGGGCTCCGGCAGGTTCACATAAGCATGTCTTCATAGGTAGCCCACACTGAACACATTGCCATAGTCTAATAAGGCTATCTGTGTCAGGTCATTTATGAGGGTGGTATAGAGTGTAAAATTGCAGTTGACATAGGAGGTGTTTTTTTTTAACTTAAATTTTGATTGCTGCAACATTGTTGTTTGAACTGACAGGTGCACTGAACATATTCAGAACATTTGGCCATTACTTGATCATTATAACACCCTTTGAAAGTACATGTTCCATGATGACAGCATGACAATGATGAACAAAAGTTATTGTGTTGCATAGTTCTTATCTTTTGACTATTTTGACAACTTTCTACACCAAGATTTTCTCAATAGTTATACTGTAAGCAGGGAACTGGCAGAGATGCATAATTAATCTCTCTCAATCTCCATGGAAATATTGTGGAGTGACAGCATGAAGATAAAAACCTCTGCTATTGTTGCCTACTGCATAGGTTTTCCATAGCTTAATAAGTCATTTCCAATTCCAGCAGTTTCTCATGGGCCTTAAATATGCCTGCTTAAAATACATTTTCAGCGGGAAACTGGAATATATTATATTCCATTAATATAGCCTTGGCTAACCATTTAGAAATAGAGGCACATAAAATGCAAGGTGGGAATTTCTGCATAAAATAGGAAAGAAGAGACCATAAATATGGCATCCCTTATATATTAGAATAGCACAGAAGCCTGTTCTTCACTCAAATGTCATCTCTGCTCATCATCATACATTACACCATGGAGCAAAAAAGGTGGCTCAGGAAAAAAAAAATTACTAATATTGTATTTAGTGAAACAGTAATATTGTGCTGCATGGAACTTTACAAGTTGGATTGGGAACTGCAGATATTCCTTTTAAATAATGCTAAACACAGCTGTAAGCCAGAGATCTAGTAATTTATGAAAAATATGCCTTTGGTTTTGTGTTCCCATATGAAATCCTTTTTTCTTAGGGAGCATTCTTTGCTACTTGCTATGCCACTTCACAAGGTAACCAATGTGTTGTTGGATTAAAAATGCGGTGACGTTTGCCCCAGTTGAAAATACATTTGATAAGCATGTGGTGCACCTGGGGAATGACTCATTCCCTAGGGGACATGGAGTAAAGGGCTGAGTCATGACAGTGAAATCATGGCAAGGGGTTGCATCACGCAAATGGCCCTGAGTGAGACGTGGAAGCAGGTGTGTATAAAAGAGGGGCGTGAATACTTGCTCTCTCTCTGCTCCTGAATCTCTGATTCCATATCTCAGCATCTGACTCTCTGCATCCGAATCTCTGTCTGCACGAACCTCTGACTGTGGATCTGTGTATCCTGTGTATAGATGTATATACTGCAACTGTGAAGATTAAAGCCTCCAGGTATTTTGGATGACAAACTCTGTGTCCATGAGTTTACTAACCAGTGGGTAGAGGGGTCAGAGCTGATGCTGTAGTTGTACTCTGTTGCACACGCTTGTTGCTGTTTTGAAGCTCTGCTATGTTTATGCATGTTTATGCACTATTTGTCCAGAGGGCAGCAGTTCCGGGGAGGATTTTGTGCTGGTGCTGTAAACCATCTCCCGTCATGTGTAATATCTTTTTACTTTAAAAATAGAATATTTTAATGGTAGAATTCAGCCTGGGCAAATTAAGCCTGACCATTAAAAAAAAGCCAAGAAGGAAAATGTAAACATTGTTCCTTCAAATGAAATATGTATGTATGTAGCTGTTTTGGTGGTGGTTGTTGAAAGAGGAGGAAATACAACAATTGTTGTGGTGTTCTTCAAGTCAGTTCTAACTTATGGCAATGCTAAGGTGAACCTGTAATGAGCAACCTTGGGCACATTGCACATTTCTGGGGCTGAGAATGTGCAATGTGCTCAAGGTTGCTCAGTGGGTTTCCATGGCCAGCAGAGAATTGAATCTTGGTCTCCAGGGTCATAGCCCAACACTCAAACCACTAAAGCACTCTGGCTTTCAAAATACAACAGTATTTCTCACTTAAAGAATTAAATGTGTATTTGAGAGTGCAGTTAAGTTGTGCTTTAATGACCTAAGTTCTCCCTATGTCTTATCCTCCCTATCTCAACCTCTGAGATATAGACTGATATTTATAGGGATTATTCCCCCACTTCTCCCCTTTTATTATCTCTACAACAAAAGTGAAACCAGTTTAGTTCTCCTCCTCTCCTGTCTCTGCTTAGCCCAACTTAGCTTAGCAACCCTAGAGAGCTTTTCTGTCTCCAATGTTCCTACAATAAACTTCAGCCCCCCCCCCCCAATTGCCATTGGTGTCACTGCTCCTTAATCATAATAGCTAGCTGCAGCATACATGCACTGTCTATCATGTATACAGTGGGAAGAAAAATCTAAATTGCCTGGTTAAAATGGACTGGTTCAGCTGTACTTCCTTTGATTAAAACTGGGAGGAAAACAAAGTGAAAAGAGTGTGATAAAAAGGAAATTATGTTTGAAAGTAAATGATTTGTAGTGAACAAGTCCACTTTTGTGGAAGGCTACTGCAATATATAGAGGAAAACATGAAAACAATGCTCATATTCGTTGGCTAAGCATGACTTTATGTTGACAAGGGGCATTTTGGTGAAAGCAGACATATTCTTTTCACTAGCCGACATGACAAGAAGGATTACCATCAGATATCTGCACAATTCCATCATAGCAGGAGTAGGATATGTATTCCTTGGGAGATGGGAACTGATTGAGTAGCAGAGCCTCTAAAGCTCTGGTTGCATCTTCAGTCAAGATGGGATGCACAACTTTTTGCCCTGGGGTCTGCATGGAGCTGTCCACTGCTCCCTGTGTTCTCAAAACCAGCAGCAGCCCACCTTGCAAATCAGATGAGTTGGTGAGAGGGGGACTCCTTGGCTTCTGATGTCATTGTTCACTCACTGCTAGCATAGATGAAGTCTTTTGGGCAATAAATGTTGTGCACACATTGGCATGGAAAGTTGGAGGCTGAGCTGCATGATGTAACAGTGCTTCTCAAAGTGATGGTCCATGGACCAGTGCCAGTCTTTTTGTTTTTGATTCCATGATTAGTTTCCAGGAAATTATGTGAATATAGTGATAATATGGCAAAAATATCATACTGCTCACTGGCACTCTGGGAGAAAATTGCTGGTTCACCACATCAAATAACTTGAAAGACAGTGTATTTTTGTGTAATCAAATAAACATAAAATATATCACCACTCCCGTACTCTTTGTCATGGTTTTCTTCACTTTCATCAGTAATCACTCCTCCTTTTCGCAACTATGCAACCATTCCCCTTTGAAGTACTTTATAGATTGTCCGAGAGTGGAGGAATTATGACGCTCCTGATACAAAATATAGGAGGACAACTTGTACACGTCTGTTGCAGTACCATTCATTAATCTCCCCCAACCTGCATATATACACACTAGGACTTGCATACCCTGCTTACTGGTTAATGCTCATGTTCCCTTTTGGATTTTATATTGAAATTCAAAAGTTTATATATGATTCACTGAAACTCTATTCAGGCATTTGGTATGTCTAGGAACCAAATATACAAAGAACATGTGTTGTGACCTAAATCAGTGGATGTGGATACAGACACTGGCTATATCCTACTGCCACTCCATGTTTGTTTTCCATTTGAAGGGGGTTGTATGAGCAAAGATGTACATTTACCTAACTTAGTGTGTTGCAACTGGAGTCAGTAAAGCAAAATGCCTGAATATGGCTTTATTCATTTGATTATTGCAACATTACTATAAGAGCCAGTGTGGTGTAGTGGTTTGAGGCTTGGTGTAATGGTTTGAGTGTTGGACTATGGTCCTGGAGAACAGGGTTTGAATTCCCACTTGGCCATGGAAACCTACCGGGTGATCTTGGACAAGTTACACTCTCTCAGTCTTAGAGGAAGGTCAAGGCAAATCACCTCTGAACAAATCTTGCCAGGAAAAAACCCTTGATAGAGTTGACTTAGGGCCGCGGTAAGTCGGAAATGACTTGAAAGCATACAGCATTAACAACATTAATACAAGTGGATGATAGTGTAATAATGAGAATCATGTTGCATGATTCCCATTATTCCCAATAATGGCAATCTTGTGGCAGTGCTGTTGGACTGTAACTCCCAGTAGTCCTAGCTAACTTAACCAATGGTGAAGAATGCAGTTCAGCAATTTCTGCAGTTTCTCACAATTCCAATCCCTATGCTAGAGCAAAGGCCATTGAATAAACTGCAAAGGATCTGCATCAGCACCAAGGCTAGGTTTCTAGGATCTGTCCATAGAAATACAACAAATGAAAGTGCTGAAACCTGTTCTTAGATAAGCTCATGCAGGACTATTCCATGAAAAGTTGAAGAAGTGGAGATAGAGACAGTTGCCATTCTTCTAACCTGAAATGTCAACTGAGCAACATCTCAGTATTCTAGTACAAGGAATATGTTATGATTCACCCTATCCTTCAGTCAGTGCAGTGGAATGGGAAATATGGAGCAACAAGATGACTTACTGTCTTGTACTATCCTTCAAGGACAAAAGACCAAGCTTGCATTGTTATCAGGAACTTGAAAAACTTGGGTAAAGAAATTAATATACCTAGATTTTTTGTCCTTTCTACATGACAAGTTTATTTGCATTTCTGGTTTGTATTTAGTCATAGTAAACCTATTCTCTAAAAGCTGATTCTTATGTAGCCAAAATGGACCAATCCATGCATTACAGCAGGAGTGGACAACTGTATTTGGGCCCAGTTTTTGTCCCTGAATTCCATCATAAAGTTTGACCAAAATTTTGCCAGAAATGTGATCTGGAATTGATTACAACAGAGGTGAGCAGAGTGTGCCCCATGGATCACATGTGGCCCTTGGGGCCCCAAAGTACATCTTTTGATAATCCCATGAAATCCCAGAACCCCATTTTTTAAAGACTGGCTGACCTTTCACCCTCATCCCACAAAAAACTGCTGCAACATGCAGCAGTTTTGCTCCCAACATAGCTCCAAACGGCTACTCCCAAAACCTATCAACTGAAAACAGGCAAAAAATGAAACCCAAAAGCATACTGGTATGACTACCAGAGCATCCCACCAGCAACATGAGGGAGCTCAAACCGATCCTTGCTCCTTCTTCAATTTCCCATTTCTGGACTAGAGGTAATTTCATTTTCACTGTTGGTTTTTGAAAAGCTTTTCCTGTCTCTTTTTGTGTGCTATTTCAGTATGTTTTGGTGGTTTGAAGGGTTAGGGATTCCTTTAATGCGTGCAGATGCTTTAAGCAGTGTTTTGGAATGTTTTATAGGCATTTTCCCCCACCAAATTTCTTTTAAAAAATGGAGGAGGGTGCCTCAGGGGAGACTTAAGGGCTACATAAAGGGTTTGGAGTCAAATGCAACTCCCATGCTTCACCTTCTCCCCAGCATTAGAAGGTGTATTGGAGAAATCCAATTTCTACAGGTTTGGTGGAAAAGTAATGTGGATGAAGTATAGTTATTATTAAAGGGAGAACATATGGGAAAAGGAAGGTGAAATATCCCAGATAGTCCAATGAGGAATGAATATACTTACTTTTTTTTTAAGGCAGAGGAATGGAAATTTGTGGTTGGTTGGTTGGTTGGGAATGGGATGGAGCATCATTGTGGGACAAGATGTAGCTGCTTGGAACCTTAATCAGCACTATTTCACATCATTTTAATTAACATTTTTTAATGATAAGCAAAGGACTGTTTGAGGGACTGGCCTCTTCCTTTATAGAACATTGAAGACATTGGGATCTTGGACATGCTTTTAAAGACACTTTCTCTTCTTAAGATCTCCCTAGATCGCTCATGTGAAAAATGAGTGGAATCCTAGATTGCATGGGTGGATCATAAAGCTCAAGCAGACATAACAGTGTGTCTTCCCTCCTCCTTTACTAAACAATCTAGTGCTGTGGCACCTTTCCATGACCATTAAGTGGCTAGGAATGCACAAGAGCAGCCAAGCAGCAAATGGCTGTGTCCTCCTGCAGCTGACCACTGAAACACAACCACCCATCTCCTGGCTGCCCCTCACTAAAATGACCATAGGAGGATGCTGGCACTGAAATGGTAAATAAAAGGCACAGGGGTCATTGCAGAGAGAGATGTTGAATACCACTTTCTTCAATGACAATTAAAATGTGTTGTTGTTTGCTGACAAGTTGGCCTCAACATCACAGTAAACCCATTCTCTATCCTGTTATCATTAGCACTGCTAAGTCAATCCACCTGTGTTTTAGTCTTCCTCTTTTCTTACTCCCCTCCACTTTGCCTAGCATTTTCTTTTTTCTTTTTTTCTAACATCATTTCATGACATGTCCAAAACAGAATAGCCTCAGTTTAGTTATTTTGACTTCTAGGGGAGAATTCAGGCTTGATTACCTCTAGTACCCATTTATTTGTCTTTTTTTGCAGCCAGTGGTATCAGTAGCACTATCTTCCAGCATTATGCTTCAGCTGAGTCAAATCTGTCTTGAAAGCAGTGCATTTGAAAAGGATCTAGGGGTCTTAGTAGACCACAAGCTAAGAAGCACCACAACTAAAGAAGGATGTTGATAAGCTGGAATATGTTCAAAGAAGAGCAACCAAGAAGATCAAAGGTCTGGCCTTATGAAGAATGACCCAGAAAGCTGGGGGTGTTTAATTTGAGGAAGAGAGAATTGAGACATGATGTGATGGCCATCTTTAAATAGCTGAAGGGATGTTATGTAGAAGATGGAGCCATCTTGTTTGCCACCTAACCAATGGATTTAAATTACAAGAAAAGAGATCCCCCTTAAACTTTAGAAAGAACATGATGATGATGATGATGATGATGATGATGATGATTAGAGCTTTCTGATAGTGGAATAGACTAGGGTGATGGACTTTAATCTCTCTGGAAGTCTTTAGAGGTTGGATGGGTATCTGTCAGGAGTGTTTTAGTTGTACATTTCTTCACTGCAGGTGGGTGAACAAGATGTCCCTTGTGGTCCCTTCGATCTCTGTGTTTCTACGATTCATTGATTCTTCCTGTCAGCACCCTTTACTGTCCAGGATTCACAACCATGCATAGAAATTGGAAATATTGTGGCATGGATAACCCTGACTTAGATAGTCAATGTTATGTCTTTATACTTCAGGATCTTATCTAGTTCCTTCATAGCTGCCCTTCTAAGTCATACTATAATCTCCATTTTTATTTATGACTCAGCCATGGTATTTAAAAAAAAACTTCATTTATTTATTAAAAGACATACACAGGTGTAACTTTAAATTATGCCTACATTTCTTATCAACAGGATTCTGGCCAATATCTTTTAAAAATGTAAGATGGTGAATTTGGCTTTGAGTTTATTAGTTTTACCTTTGGTAAGTACAAATTGCCTCCTTAGTTTCATTTTTTGCTCCTTATGCTACTTCTCTCATATGTTTCTTTCCAGGTCAATAAAATATGACAGTTTTGCCCCTGCATTTACTCTTCCTTCTTAACCTTCTATAGCATTTCAAGTATCTCCTGCAATGATTATCTGGAGTATGTTAGATTGCTCCAGCGACTTCTTGACCACTTTTTAGCATTGATTCACCTGACCTGTAATGGAGAGGTGATAACACATTACAAATTTTTCAGTATTTCCATTGATCTCTTTGGTTCAAAGGAACTCTTGCCCCACTTAATAGAAGTATGAACTTGTATCATAAAAGGCCAGTGTGAAATATCAGAGGAATCATTTCTCCTATCATGTCTCTTTAGATTCTTCCTATTGTTAAAATGGGGAGCATTTCTGTTTCTTTTATTTAGTATGCAAGTGGATGACCTTTATCAACCGTGTGCACCTCTTTGACATTGACTTCCTCGCAGTGTGGATTTCTTACTTGATTTGCTATCAGTGAAAATGAGGAAGGAGGGAACCTAGGCCCTTACTTAATGGGCGTTCTCTATATGAAGAATTTATTCAGACCCATTAGGTCATGGAATACATTATTAACATTCTCAGCCAATTATGTAAATATGGTTGCAAATGAATTTTACATGTCAGATCTGAAGTCTTTGGCCTGCTTTACACATTCCCAGACTGAGGAGTTTCTTCACAATATATTACTCCTTGCACAACTATGTTATTTTGCAGGCAGAAAATAGTGGTAACCATGTATTGGCTGTGCTGTAGCACCTTCACTGTAGATAGGCAAAGGCTAATATTGCAATTACCATCCTAATAAAGATCACATGACAAAGGACCCAATAAGAAATAAGAAGATCCACTGCCAATCAGACCAAAGGCCTTTTGCAGCATCATCGTCATCATCCCATTTGCTCTCTGTTGAGGTAGGAGTAGTTTCTTGGAGTGTTAACTCCTTCAAGGAAGGATGGAGGCTGGATCTGCAGGAGGCAGACCCCTTCATAAATTGGACTTATTAATGGGTGGAGGACATGATCAAAGTCATGTTGACCAGAGAATGTGTTTCAGGGACAAGGTGACCTGAGAAGTGTTCAGAGTCATAAGTCCAGAGAAGATTAAGCAAGAAAAACCAACATTAATAGGTTTGTTCTAATCCTTTTACCACTCTAGGCTCTTTGCATTTCCAATGAAAGACAAACTGCCCAGGTTGGTGAGCAGTCAGAGACCATTCCTTGATCTTATCCTACAGAGATCTTCCCTGTGCACTCTACCTGACTGAACATTAAGAGATCACCATGAGTCCCATCAAAGTTTTGTCACTCTGGAGTTAAGCAATCAGACCATTCCAGATCCCTTTGTCAATTCTGTGGGAAAACTATTACAGCTTTGTCGACACACCCTTTCAGGATGTGAAATTGAGTATAAAAATCCTAGCTTCGACCCCAGCCATTTGTAGTGTGTTGGATGTAGTACTTTGTACATAGTACCCCAGTTGTGCTCCTCCATGCTACATTCAGATGCTTTCTGAGCCACTCTGCTATCACCCATTCTTTGGGACTGGTAACTATTGCCCTTTCCACCCCAATATCTCTCTATCCAACCTTTCTTGCCTCACTTTCTCATAGCCTCATATGGTTCTTAAGAGTGTCTGATATCTTGTGTGTTGTCAATTGAAATAAAATACTGTCAACTGGAGTCCTCTCTATAGTTAGTACTGGTATAAATAGGTGAAAAGATCCTGCTGTTGCCCTCCACTTGCAGGCCTCCTTTGAGCTATAAGTTCCCCAAATTCTAAGAAGACGCTGGCATTGTGGGTGTACCCCAAAGTCCCCCAACTCTTAGAGTGACAAGGTGATACATTGACCATAACAACTGTGCATAGAATATGCACAGTTGCAACTGTGCACAGAATATGCATAATTTGAATTGATGTGTGGGGCATAATCTAGTCAAAGGTAAATTCTTTTAAGTCCTTTGTCATTATGTAGGACAGGTAAAAGCATGTGCTGGGTAGATCATGCCTCCAACCTGAATGTAAAGAACTTACTCCCAGATATACATGTGTAGGATTACAGTCTAAATTTTCCATCTGAAATGATAAGGACTTAATACTGTGACGTTCTGATTAGATAGTATTTTTTTAAAGTATTTATTCAGTGCCTTCCTTTGATTTTCCCCCTAGATCAAGGCATCGTATCCAACAACTGAATAAAACTAGAATAACTCAAATCAACATAATGCAATATATATTCAAAATGGTCTATAATCAGTAGCAACAGAACAGTGAAAATATATATAAAAAAATTAAAGAAAGTATTAAATGCTTTTATTTTTCAAAGCATCATTGATAGAAATGATATGTCCCATGGCTGACTGTGGCCTGGATTTGTACATGATGGCCTAGTGGTATATTTAAGAATGCTCTTGAATTTTCAGTCTTGGAAAAAAAAAATAAACAGTGTAAATTGACAGATAGAAAAGAAGGTAGAAACTACCTTCCCTTGTGGATTGTATGCTCAAGTGGAGCAGCATTTAAATCAATTGGATTTTCTAATTCCCCTTTGACTTTTGAAAGGATTTTAAAATTATTGCTGTTTCTTCCATGCCTTTTTAATAATATGCCTAGTGTAAATACCAAAACAAATTGCTTTTTGATGTGTGCAGTACCACCTTCGCAATCTTATTTATTTGCATGAAGCATATTGCAGTGCATTTTTGTTATTCTTGGTCAGTCAATCAGCAGAGTAGATGTGGAAAATAAATTTCTGCATGCAAGAGAAAACAAATGCTAATATCCAAAGGAATTACAAGTAAGAAATGATGAGACATCTGTTACACATGTGAGAGATAGCCTGAACATTGTAGAACTAGGACCAAGAAACTTGGAGGCTATTTTATGTTCAGTGGCCTACATGGTGGATACTTCAAAAAGAGGCTAGGCTATTCGGACATAGAGATGTCATTTGTGAAAATGAGGGCACCCATGTAGGCCTATGCATGGAGGCATGAAATTGCATGATAATGGCTAGGGTGACTGAAGAATTCAGTCCCTGCAAATAATGACATGAACTGGCCTCTGTCTACACCACCCAAACTAATATGCAGACTGGAAGCTCAGACTAAAATCCAGAATAGATTCACCAGCCCATTGACATGGAAGCCTCCAGCCACCACTATTGCCAAGACCAGTTCTACCATTAGACTGTCTGAGGCAGGTACCTTTCACTATTGTGAAAGGACCGCAGATTGCTATTTAGTATGTTTGCATTTTACTGTCAGTAAGAGAGAAAGGCACTTGTGGAATTTGCTGCCTCGGGGACAAAATAACATAATTGGCCTATGCGCCCTGTCTTTCTGACTGTTCTGCATCAGACAGCGAAGGACTGGACAGCAATTATTCTTTGGAATTTTGCATTGCAGTACTTGTTTTAAAAAATTTTCTCATTTAACATTTCTTATTTAATGGAGCTCTTAAATACCTTTTAAGACTGCCAAGGTGGGTTACAATGTTATATATTCAGCAGAATATCAACATAACAAATTCAAAAAATAATTTTAAATGAAAAGGAACAAATTAAAACAAGCCAAACCCAAAATTTAAAACAACAAAAGCAGCATACATGGTTTTTTTTAAAAAAATTTCCATTAAAAGCCAAAAAAAAAAAAAAATTTTTTTTGAACCCCTCTTAAAACCAACAGATGGAGCCAGATCACTTGGAAAGAAATTGTATAGGGCAGGGATCATCACAGAGAGGTCTTCTTCTCTAGTGCAAGGGGTGGTAACCACAACTGGACAGGGACTGGATCTTGCAGTTTCCTTTAGGCTAGATTGTGGGCTTTTGTACCTGGTGCTTTGGCCAGGACTAGATTTTGTTCTTCTGCAGGCAAAGGCTGAGAGATGGAGTGATGTTTCATCAGCTGCCTCTTAAGAAATACTGTGGGAGTACATGGCTGCTTTTGCTTTTCTTCCCACATCTCCACCAGGAAAGGAAGAAGTGAGACTAAGTGGAGAATATCCTGTGTCTGTGATCAGAAATGAGACATTGTGGGATTTTCTTTCAGGCTTGTCTGGAGACCTCCATGGATCTTTTATTAGGCATGTGGGCAGGAGATCTTCTTTACTGTTTTGCTACTTGCCATCCTTACAGGTCTTAATGATAGGACATCTAACAATAGTCTTCCCACACTCCAAGTCTATTGTCAGATCTATGTTATGTCACCTCCTTCTTCCCAAACCCCTTCTCATAACCAATTTCTTCCTAGGAAACCTTGGCATAACCCCCAATCCCTATCTCCTACTGTAACCAAACCTAATAATGGCTGGCATCCTGTCAGTCACATAAGCGTGCATAAGGTGTGCCACACACCTGGACTGGATTATTCTGACCTCATTTTGCATTATAGGCCATTTCCGCACAGGGCGAGGGAATCGCCCCGTGACGCTACTTACCGGACTTCTTGGCTTCCCAGGCCGGTCCGCGGTGCTCTGGAGCAGTGCGTGCTCGTTGCTCTGCACTGCTCCAGGGACGAAAATGGCGGCTTCCAGTTGGTTGAGGGTCTCGACCAACTGCTGAAGCTCACCAGCCTAAAGCCCGCCCCCGCCAGATCGCAGGATCGCACTGGTGTGAGCCTGCAAATCTGCACTGGAGAGTGGGCACGGAATGGCGCACTCCGTGCTTTTGAAAGACCTGTTTTAAGCGGTCTTTCAAAAGCACGCTTAACAACCACTTGGGGTCGTTCTGGAGCGGGCTGAGGTGCGGATCTACATTAAGTAGGTCCGACCCAGTCCGCTCCCAGGAGCAGACATCCTCCCTGGAGGATGCTCTACACCGTTTCTATTAGCCCGTGCAGAAATGGCCATAATCTAAGTTTTGAGTCAAGTAAACCAAGCAATTTCTCAACAATTGCATTAGAGGCAGGAGGCTCATTTAATATCAAAGGTGAGGTGAAATTCATTTAAAATTCCATGGTATGGTAGTTTCTCAAAAACAACAAAAAAAAGAGTATAGCTCAGCCTAATCTAAACTCTGTTCACATAAACAGAAAACAAAATCAATGACTGTTGGAATCACAGAGAAAATTTCTGAAAGATCTGTGCATTGCGTGGGGTCAGTTACTGAATATCGAAATCTCATCCCCTTTGTGAATTAGATAAAAGAAATATTCTTTTTCTGTGTGGAGAGTGTTTTCAAGAGTTTTAGATGAGACCACAAGATCACTATGTAAGATATAATTTCTGTTTGCAGCATAGGCAGCTTGACAGTAAGGATCTGCATCTGCTCAGCTGCAGTAGATTTTACAGCAATGTCCTAGGAACAGGAAGTGTGGCAGAGATGGTACGCTTCATTAACCAGTTAATGCCCAGGTTTTTGTCAAAATTTTAAAAGATCTGTCCAATGTGTTGATACTGATCCCTCAAAGAAGTTCAATGCATTGGATAGTTCTATTAAAGTTTGTACAACAACCTGGAGTAGATTTTCCCTCTGCCCCGTGATATGGGAGCTACCAGCTGTTACTTTCTCGTAGCTGAAATAGCACCCACCACGTATCCCAGTGCAATGAATTTATCTGAGATAGCAGCACCACCAAAGGACCATTTGTAGCCCTACCATCTTCCCACCTTGAGTGAGCCATTTGTATTGCCACCCAATACCAACTTATGCTTTCTGGGGCGCTTACAGAATGCTGCCCTCTAGTTCAGATTAGCTCTTGTTGGGTGACATCATCTTAGCCAACCAACCCACAAAATGAAGAGATCACACACAGGGCTTGGGTTAAACTAGGGCAATTTATTATATGCCTATTTAACATGAACTTGAACTTGGGCCTTGAATTTTGTGACATGAGAGAAGGGGGGTCAACACAATGGGAATTGTTAAGGCAAGGGGTCACCACCTGACCTCTCCCCCAACCTCCCTTGGGCGAGACACCGGGTCCTGAAGTGAACTTCAGCCAACCCCTTTTTCTGGAAGGCGAGCCCTCTGCCACACCCTCCTTGCCTCACAAGCCCCAACGTGAGGGCCAACCGCGGGCCTGCCCCCAGGACAACTTGATCATCATCCTCCCCCCTTGTCTAGTGACAAGACGGGAGGGCTTCTGAGGCTTGTCCTACACCATAGGGTGCCACAGGTACTCACCAAAGCCTTTAGACCCCCCCTTTCCTGCCAATGTGCCTATGTAAGTGACCTCTTTAAGACAGCACCCCAAGAAGCCAATTATGTTTTTCTCTTTTCCCCTCATTTCAGTGTAGGATAGGTGAAAAAACCCTTGGTGGGGGAAAAAAAATTCCTACCCAATCCCAAAGCAACCAGAAGGGGCAGTGTGGCCTTAAAAAGAGGCCCGCTGGCTCCACCCCCTCTCAATCTACTGTGCAACCCTTGTCGTGCAGTAATTGTGTGGTCTCTTCTTGTGGGAGGCTGGCAAAGGCGTCTCCCCTCACCAGATGTGGCATGGCACAGTTGGAGGGGGGAAATGAATTGGACAGACAAAGACACAAAGCACCTCTTTGGCCAATGCACATTGTGCTTACATTGGGAACAGGACTCAGTTTATTATAAGACTTGTGTGTCTCTGATATAGGCCTCTTTGTGGTCTGCTGGCCCCTTTCCTACCTGGACTAGTTTGGTGCTGAGTGAGCTGGCTGCCATTTCAGAGGCCAAGTAGGAATTTTTGCCTTTCTAAGCTGCAGACTAGCAGCTTAGCTATTTGTGTGTGAAAGAGAGAGAGAAAGAAAGAGAGAGAAATGTTTTAATTTCCTCAACACAGGTTGCTTACTAGTGTTCTTAAAATTAGCAAGTCTTCCAGATTAATTTAGTTACAGAAATGGGGGTACATGGGCCGGGTAAGTCAAGAATATCTCCAGTGAGCACCTGAAAGTACCTTTATAGTAATTTGCTATTTCAGAGACTGACAGGGGACACTCAGAGCTATGGGACCCAAACTCAAGATGTGCATGGTCTTTGTGGCCGACTGCACCCAGGCTTGGATGGCAGGGTCATTCTTTTCTCAGGTAGGGTAATTGGCTTTGAACATGAATCAGGATCTGGATGTTTTTACATGTTTTGCCTGTGAAGATCTTTTTCCTGAAATTAAAAATTAAATAAAATAGGGTCCATATATTGTTTTTTCCCCTCATATTCATGTTTGCATCTGTAGATGCTTGAATGGAGGAAATATTTGCATTTGTATGTATGTTTATTCATGTATTGAGCATTGCTATGGTCCTTTACCACCAAAGAAGCCTTTTGAAGTTGTGCGGAACATTGACAATAGTTCTGTAATAGCAACGTAGTAATCCTTATTTCCATGGAAGATATGCCTATCAATGATTATTAGGTGGCCATGATGGCTATGGGATTCTGGGATGTGTGACTCAAAAACATTAGCGTTTCCAAACACTGGCTGTGCCATGACAGCTTATTAGAGCCTTAGTGTCCAGAAGCATTACAGAGGACAAACAAAAGCAAAGGGTTGTTGTTTTCATAGGTGTTTATGTGCTTTCTAGAAATATTTGATAGATGGATGTTGGATATAGGATTTTGAATTAGATTGATTCTTGGTCGATTTGAGCAGGTCTCTTAAGTTCTTACAACTTTCATATCATAATATATTCTGTGTGCCATAGAGGATGGTGGGTATCTACTTTTAATTCATTGGGTTTTGCAGATTGGAGCTGGGTTTGTATTGAAATCAAGATAATTTAAAAATGCAAGGGGAACTGAAATTAAAATGGCAGCAGTGAATGTGAAACTAATGCTAACAAAATGAGTGTCAAGCTAAATGCAAATGATTTTTGGAAATCGAGACTGACAACAAGAAAAGAAGTCTAAGCATTTTTTCCTAAGGGCACACAAAGGTCAATAAGTGAAGAGGATTCACATACACCCAGTTGTCTAGGTGGATCTAAGGAGCAATTAACATATCCTTTCATGAAGTGAAAGGTCCAATGGCCTCAAGAAAGCTATGCCTCTCTTAAAGAACACCTTACTGGATTCTGAAGTACTTGACAGTCAACCATGCAGTTGCTAAAACTGCTTCTTGGAGCAAGACAGTTAAGAAGATTGTGGTTGTTTGGGTGCAAAACCTCTTCAAAGCAACTTTGACCAATCTGGTTTTGGGAATAGATTTGGCATGTAATTACCCATTGTCACTCAATTGGATGGCCACCTTTGAAAGGTGGTCATGAGGATATTTGGGGCACAGTGTCATCAGGATGCTGACAACAATTCAACATCAAGCCTCTGTTATCTTAGATTCAAGAGAGCCCTTAGGCATGCTGAGGTGGTGTCTAGATGCAGTGGTGGGCTGGATAAGAGCCCATGAACTGAAACTCAGTACTGGAAAGACAGAGGGTTAGCGGGTGTTGTGGTTCCACCAAAGGACTCCTTCAGGAGTTTGAATTTGCTGAAGTGACAAACTGGTGACAAAGTGACTTCTTTTTCAGACCTGGATGCATGGGGATCCCTGAGACTGTATCACTGGATAAAGGCAGTACAGGTTCAGAGCCCAAGGAGCAGTTAGAACCCTCTTCTAGTTCACGAGAATGATGACATCTGAAGGCACAAGTTCTGCTGGTGTAAAACTGTTGAAAACAACAACATTCCCAAATTTCTGCTAACTAATCACTGCATCTTGTAGATTTTTTTTTTGTCAGATATATCAATGTGCCCAGTTTGTTTGATTTTGCCTCCTGGGCTCTTCCAGATTGTTTCTTGTTTAGACCTTGATGGATGAGACCCTGAATGAGACCCTGGACTTTGATTATTTGGTGTTGGATTCCCATGCTGTTCAGTTGTCTTGTGCCTACTATGACATGGCTTCTGTCTCTTTCTTGCCAGTCTTGTCTACTTTAGAGGCAGGCCCTGATTGGCCCCTGGACTTAATCTGTAGGCCTTGCTGCTGGATCCTGCCCATACTGGAATAGGATAAGGTACAGGATTGGGGACCTTTGACTGTTCTGGATTGACTTGCTCTCCCTCTGAAGGAACAGGGACACAGTTGCACCTATGTGTGCATGCAGGGAGAGCATGCTCCTAGAAACTTCACTTCAAATTACCTCTATGGCAAAGAGTGCCTATCATCAGCCTCAGCTGGTATACTGACTATAGCCTTTACTGGACTGTGATAGATTTACCGTTGTGACTCGTGTACTTGCAATCTTACGTCTAGACCACTGTGACAAAGGCTGTGTTGGGCTGCTCTTGAGGCTGGTTAGGAAGCTACATCTGGAGGAGAAGGCAGTGGCCTGGGTGGTTATGCAGCAACTTATTGGATACTGTATTAACTGTATTTTGGATACTGAGCCATCTTGTAGGTCTTAGTAAAACAAAAAGCCACAGAAAACTCTGGATCAGGGATTTTTCCCCTGCTCCCATGCCCACCTAGTTACACTACATGCATATAAGTGAATGGTGCTTATTCATTCTTGGCGAAAACATACATACTGCCACCAAACTACTTATCATTTGAGTGGATAGTTGTGGAACTTCTACACAACTATTAAACAGCTTTTTAACACCATTGTTAGAGGCAAAAGCACCTTTTTTTGTCTGAGCAACTAACTGTTGTATAGTTTGAAGGACCTCATTAGGGAAAGCAAGGGCAGTTGGGTAGTTGAGAAAAAGAATAGTAGCTTCTTGGAGAAAACCCGTAAATCTCTCAGGGCTCAAAAAGTGAGAGGGATGTGCCAGGAATTGAAGAACAATAGGCAAATGTGGACAGGGTGCATATTTATATATGTATCTACACCTACATCTATCTATACCAATAGCTACATCAACAGCAAGACCTGCTTCCTTTGCCAACACAGACTATTTGACTAAAAGCTGGGCCTATAACTGTCCAAGGCTCTGATTTTAGGATTGTAGAGAACATCAGTTACGTATTGGCTGCTTTAAGGTCTCTAATGAAAATGGCTCCAACCCCATTAAAATGAGTCCTTCCTTGTGCTTTACATTTTGATTGGACTTTTCTCTGTCCATGGTAATTCCCGTCCCCATATCAGTAAAAGATGAAATTGTATCCTGGGAGGACATCCAAGTAATTTGACTAAATTGGTTGGATTAGGCTTTGCTCTGTCCATTCCAACCCATTTTTCTCCAAATATAACCATTTATTATGACTCATGTAGTGTCTCTGCCACAAATCATTATGTTTTATTTTCTATGATTAATTTTATAGCTGTGTAATCTACTGAAATTATAAATAATATTCAAAATACATGGCAGAGAGCACTGTAGGTTTTTTTTTCTTGAAGGTAACACATTGCACGCATATAAAACAGGCCATGTGTTCACTTTTTGTTGGCTGTGGTGAAATTCCAATAATCTTGGAGCTTTGTTTACAAAACGTCACCACTGTAACAAAGCTCTTGAGTTTGTTTATATCACTGTGATCCATGTAATTAATTTTATTCCACAGAGGGTAACTGGGTATTTTTTTCCTTGAACACTCTCTGTCAAATTCTTCAAATATTTTGCCTCTGTCCTTAAGTGACATTTGTATTGTATTGTGCCTTTCTGTATCTCCTTCATTTTTCTGAGATAGAGGTAAACCCACTTCAGATCCTGAAGGGCTGCAGTGCCCAATTTTCAGCAGGGCTGCAGCTGTACACTCAGCATTTCAGGCATCTGGTCACCTGTCAGGCTATGGAATTGGAGTGGTTGGCTGATTTAAGATGGGAGTCCTCTGAAATGGTAAGAAATAGACACACAAAGGATTGTTATGTTGCAATTTTGCATGTGCTTTTTCAGTCAATTTTGAGGATGGGATGAGCAACTGCACAGAGGATGAGTGTAATTTTTCCATGCCCCCCTGGTCAGTACCTCCACCCCGTGTCTGAAAATATCTCCATTTTCCAGTGATGTATTTAAGTCTTATACTCCAAGTCTTGTCAAGTCTCTATCTCTCTACCTTCATGTCTCAAGTCAAGTCTCAAGTCTTTGCAAAATACTTTCAAGTAAAGTCTCAAGTCTGGAAGCCCACTTTGTACTCAACCTATATTCCAGAATTTCTGAACAGAGTTGAATAAAGTTGGTTTTAATAATTTAAGCAGAGTCAGTCCTCCACATTCACAAGTCTGCCATCTGCAGCTTTGAAAGCGGGGAATAGGATCCTATTTACTTCCCCTTCCTGAAACTGGAGGATTTTTGTCAATGGGCATAATAGAGTCTGCAGCCTCTGAATTGGGGAAAAGGATCCTTCTTAGTCCCCATTATTGAAGCTTCGAAAGCTTTAGAAGGAAGGATCCTTCCTCCTCAAGCCTGTTGCCTAACACATCTGCTATTTTTCTCTGAAATATGCACCCTGTGAATATCTGGTCTTACGAAAAGTTTTAGAAGGCTCCTCCAAAATGCAGGAGGGACAGGCTCCTGAGCAAACGTCAACCCTGTCTCAAGTCCCTTGCCTAACGCATTTGCTATTTCCCTCTGAAAAATTCACCCACAGTTTAGGCTTGAGACAGGTCTTCATGTGACCAGTAGGCAGAAAGGAATGGAAGGATTGTTCAACGTTGTAAGGTTCCTGGATGAATGTGTTACGTTACTGAATCAAGGGCAGCAAGTCCATTACTAAAAATATACAAGTCATGAATCAAGCCAAGTCAGTGTGTCATTCATTGCCAAGTTGAGTCCAAGCTGAGTCACTGAAGTGACTTAAGTTCAACTTGAGTCCGAGTCAATTGACTCAAGACTACATCACTGCCATTTTTGTATGACCTCTAAATGGTGACTGGAAGTGATAATGAATTACTTCCAGATGCTGTTTTGAAAAGGAGGTGTTTGAAAGGAGATTTTTTGGAGTGGAAATGGGTTCTGGAAACACTGTATGGACAGTTGCAGAGTATTTTTGCAAATTATTGCACATTTCTTTGGGTGGTGATCTGTGCAATTTTCAGGCAAAAATCACATTACAATCACACCAGTTTGAAGGTGGGTTTTGAGGGACAAGTGAGAGATTGTAGAAGCAGTGAAAGTGGGATCTGTGAGCTGCATGTGGACTGTGGAGTGCACCCTGCCCACTCTTGGGGTCAGTTCCAGCCTTTGGGGGGTAGGAGGTGATCTCCAAAACCACTTTGAAACCCTCCCCCTTTGGCTATCTGTGGCCTTCATGATACCCAGCCCTGCTTTAGTGTGAAGGGCTGCCTCTATCCACTTCTGGCTTAGTTAGATTTCATTCAGTGCTAGGATTGGCAAGAATATTGTATATATTTGATCTCTCTCTCTCTTTTCCCCCTCCCCCTTCCACACAGAGGCCCTATTGCTGTGGGGCCAGGATAGCAGCGGTCAACTGGTCATGCTTCTGCATGATCTCATCACCAGCCTGCTGCCATCTTGCCCCCAAGCAATGTGTGTGTGAGGCATTTGCAAAATGGAAAAAATCCATTTTACACCTACCATTGCACTGCACTGTCACCCTTTCTGGTGGTGCAGACGGGTGAAAGTGCACTAGTGATGCTTCCCTCCCCAGTGCAGGAATGACAAGTTCCCGGTTGTGCTGCAGAAGGGAAGAGGTGAGACCAGTGTGCTCCACTCCACAGCGACCCAGGAAGGTGTGGAGGGGAGTGTTCCTGGCATACTCCCCTCCTTGCTGGGGCTGCAACGGAAGGACTTGCCAGAACCCTGTCATGCAGAAATGGCTAGAATTTCCCAAGTGTTGGGAAATGGTGGTGAAGAGAACACTGGAGTGGCAAGAATCTTTGCAGATCAAGATTTATTCACTGTGGAAAATGCATTGTGGATCTCTCCTCTCCCAGAAACAAGTTTCCTTCCTAGGAAGCATGATTTACCACATGAAAAATCTATGCAGGAAAAGACACTTTAGGTTTTTGCAGAAAATCCTGATTCTTGTGTGTGTGTGGGAAACTAGGAAACTACATTGTCTGTGCAGAAATACGCAGAAATCTCATTTTCTGTACTGTTTTCTATGTATATAACCCCCGGGGTGAGATTTTTCATCTGATCTGAAAAGTGCACAACTGGTTGAGGACTTTCAAGCAGCAAGGAGAAAAAAGGTGAAAGTATTCATTTTTGCCTATGAGAATGAAATTTACTGAAAGTTAAATCTCTACAACTTGTCTGCACACCTTGCTACTCAGAACAGATGCATGCTGGCTGCATAAGATCTAAGTATTTCAAAGAACTAAGTAATTCAAAGTATCTTTAAAGTTCTCTACAGCTTTAGTCCAGACTGTCTGAAAGATGTCTCTCCCCACTCAGCTTTTAAAATCAGTAGAAGACTTTCTTTCTGTCTCACCACCATCACTGGTGCATTTGGTGAGGAGAAGGGAGAAAGACTGGTTCCATCATGGCCAGGAGCAGATGAAAGGCCCTCCTTCATCCCAAATGCCACTGCACTGGCCTCAAAGACAGAGAAGAATAGGCGGTACCTGCTGGACTTAAACCCCTCCCACATTGCCATCCCCCTTTCCCTTTTGTGTGATGTCTTAATTAGAATATAAGCCTGAGGGCTGTGCAGTGCCATGTACAGTGGTGGTGCTATATAAATAAGTCAGCAAATAAGACTTCTTGGTGGCTCCTCCCAACTTATGGAATTCCTTCCTATGGGAGGTTTGGTTGGCAATGCCCTGTGTGTGTTTTCTTTCTGCCAGCACACAACGACTTTAAAAAAAAATAGTCAGGCCTTTGGCTTTTAAGTTACTTTGACAGAAATATATTTTTACAGGTGTGTATTATGTTTTTATCTTATATGATAACAACAACAACAATAACAACAATGGACCAAATATCTTAAAGGGACCAGATTCTGTCTAATCTTGGAAACTAGGCAGGCCAGCCCTGTAGTACTTGGATGGGAGACAACTAAGAAATACCAGGTGCTGTAGGCTATATATTTCAGAGGAAGGAACTGACAAAACCATCTCTAAATATTCCTTGCTGAAGAAAACCCTATGAAATTCATGGACTCATCATAAGTCATGACTTGAAGGCACATACACACAACACCAACAACAATTCCATTTTATTGATCATGTTTTGTATGTTTTCAGCTGCATTGTTCTTTTTTATTGCATACTGCCATTCCCAATTTTGGGAGAAAGGTGGGATATAAATAAATATATCTTTTCCCTATGTTTTAATGTGTTTCTTTGAATAGAAGTCTTTATTTTTTTAAAAAACTTTTGAGTATACTTTTTTCTGAGCGTTAAGTAAGCCACCTTGGATACTATGCTGGAAAAAAGGCAGGATGTAAACAAATTAAATAAACTCCCAAAGCAACAGAAGGAAGTGGGAAACTGGCAGCTGTTGCTTGATGTGGTGCCTTATCAAAGATAAGACACTCAGTCACATCACTAGAGTTCTTCCTTGCACCTTGTGACGTTTGTGTCCAAATCAGAATGGGTTTTGTCTAAAATATATCTCCACTTGTACTGTCCAGCCATTCAGTTGTAGTGCTTTTTTGTAGTCCCCCCTTTGTTTCTACGGGTCTTGAAAAGGAGAAGAAAAAGGAATGAATGTCTGGTGAGGAATGAGATAAACCTAATAACTTAATTCACAAGTTTCTGAGAGAACTGTGTGTTCAGAGAGCAAAAGAGGTCCATTTGATTGGTGGTGCGTGTGTATGTTTTAAAATTCCAGTTTAGAAGACTTTGGAAAAGAACTCTGTCATCTGTCTCTAAATAGTTATTAAACTGATCTCATTCAGCAGTGGACTTTCCATTCTTTTTTTCGAGCTGATTTGGTAATGCAATCTCACTGCTTGTTTTTTCGTTGCTGTTCTTGAGTGGGAGAACAGGTTTCTCCTATACTGTACCTTTAATCTTTATGTCCCTAGAATTAAATCACCAGAGGTTGTCCTGATTTCTGTGTGGTGAGTCATCTAAATTCAAGCTTGAGAAACTCCTTAGGGTATTGTGTTAATGCAAGAGTGATATGATTTAGCTGTAGATCTCATTAGAAAACTGCTGAGGAAATAAGCAAGGGAAGAAAGCACATTGTTTTATTGCGCTATTTTATTAAAAATCTCTGGAGTTAATTTCCATTTGCTTGATGGCAAATGATGTTGAATAGCAGTCCTATACTAATAGTTTGCTTTGTGCAAATTAAAATATCATATTTATGCAAGCTCAAGACATGCAATTCTATTTTTTTCTTGGATACAGGCATTTTAGAACTGTACTGCAATAAAACAGAATTGAAAGCAATATTGCATTATATGAGCTTGTGAAACTATCTTGCACTATTGCTCCATGGGTCATTTTAGTAAAGAAGTCTTTCCTCTGATTGACAGGGGTTTCCCTCAAGGTCTTAGAAGCAAACTGTAACTGAGCCAAGCAAACTGTGACTTCCACAAACAGAGTATCATTTGTTGAGGTGGGTTATTTGAACCTGTGACAGCATTGTTTTCCCATTGCCTTAATTCACCTTTCCCTCTCCTTGGTGTTTTGAATTGCAGCAATAGAAACAACTTGGGCTTATTGCTGGATGAATGGGAAAAGAGGTCAAGAACAGTTCTGATATGATAGTGGATCTGCTTATGGTCTTTCCTTCTTTAACATCCTCCTTGCCCTCTCCCTTTCTGCTTCATTGTCATATACAGTCGCATGTATGTATGTATGTATGTATGTATGTATGTATGTACGTACGTTAGCTACATCCTCCTCATCAGGATATCCGCTTTGTTTCCTGGAAGGGAACCCACAGTTATGCACACTACTACATCTCTTTTGTTGCTGGATTTATGTACAACTAGGTACTGACAAAGAAACTTTTGAAAAGACTTTGGAAAACAGTGAAATAAGAGATTATACCTTATCTCCTACTGTAGGACAGTCTGCCTGACAGCCTTTGCTTCCTCTTCTCAGGTAGGGCCATGAAATTACCATCCATGGTAATAAGCCAGAGAAGGGAATAAAATGTTGTGAATTACCATAGCATCCCAAGAAATAGGGTAATACGTAGATCAAATAAAGAATTCTCTGACCATTTCATCAGAAAGGCACTTATGAATACTTGGTCAAAAGATAAAAATAGGTGTTACTCCAAAGTTCCACTGTGGGTTTTGCCCCACAAAGCCATTTATAGATTAGAAAAACTCCAAGCTGACAAATGGATTCACTATAAAGATACTATTAAAATATTAGACAATGACATTTATGTGAACTCTAAGGAGGAATACACCTCTCAATACCTTCTTCATAGACAACTTGCAGAAAATTCAGTCTGGATTAAAAACTTAATGGATTTGATACAAGAAAATCAGAATTTGATAAATGTTTATAACCTGAAATAAAAAGTTAGTTGGAAAGCTTTATAAACTTCTGTTGAAATATGAATTAGAGCAAGATGTAGTTAAAGACAACATGATTAAATGGGCCCAAATTATAGGTAAACCAATATATTGTGATTATTGGGAGAAATCCTAGATTATCAACCAGAAATTTATGAAGAGAATAAACCTAAGGGAAAATTATTGCAAGATGTTTTTTCAGTGGTATCTAACACCAGTACAAATATCTAAAATAGGAAAAAACAATAATAACAAATACTGGAAATACAACAACAAATGAATCTTTTATTATTTATGATGGCATTGTAAAAAAGCAACAAAGTTTTGGAACTTAATACACAAACAAAAAATAAACTTTTTGTTATCCCTAGAACTATATCTACTTAACATCCTTGATGGAATAGATACCCAGTCGAAGAATAAATGTTCGACAATTGTGCTTTATATGATATACTCTGCCAGAATAACATTTGCTCAGAGTTGGAAAGACTTTCATATTCCCTCAATTGAAAACTGGGTTCTAAAGCTGTATGAAATAGCAATTTCACTGTCTGAAAAACCTAATCAACAGCTCAGACAAGAATGGAAAACTTGTATAGCTTATATAAAACAGTGTTTTAAGAACTGTGCTTTTTACTGTAGAGAAATTGATAATCTTAATAATTTTTCCAAGATATTTGATTTCTTTTTTCATGGAAACACCCATCACTGCTGGGAGGGGAGTTTTTCTTTTCTCTCTCTCTTTCTCTTGTCCTCTTTCTTCAAATTTTCTTTTTTTATTCTACTTTCTTTTTTTAATTTTTTCATAACTTTATTATCTATACTTGTCATTAGTTATTGATCATATATTCAAAATTACAAATGAAGGCACTTATCAAATATTTGATTTTTAACATTGCTTCTTTCTTCTGTAATCCCTTTTCTTTTGAGATATTTGTTTTTATTTTCTTTTTTATTTCTTTTTCTCTTAAATAATGTATTTTGCTATGTAATCTGTGTATGTTACTTTTTGAAGAATGCTTCTTTTTAATTACAAAACAAATAAATAAAAAGGAAATAGGATAATATGCAGCTGTTGCACTCAGAGAAGGCTGTTGTTGTTGTGTGCCTTCAAGTCAGTTTGACTTGTGGCAACCCAAAAGTGAGCCTGTCATGGGGTTTTCTTGGCAAGATTTGTTCAGAAAGTGTTTGGCATTCTCTTCTTCTGAGGCTTAGAAAGTGTGACTCACCCAAAGTCATCCAGTGGGTTTCCATGGCCGAGCAGGGATTTGACCCTGGTCTTCAGAGCCATAGTCCAATGCTCAAGCCACTACACCATGTACAGGTTGTTAAAATACATCCATGAAAACATTATCCATTCTGTACCAATGTTATTGACAATTTTATTGGAGATATCTAATAGTAAAAGTGTTTATACAAGTGTTTATAAAATAGCAGTGGCTAGATAGCTTATTGATTAAAGTGTCCTGTGTTCCTGCTCTTTTGCATCTCATTTAAGTTTGAGATTCACCTTCCTTTAAGTTTTCAAGGCTGTTAGGAGTGCTGTCTTATATATATATATATATATATATATATATATATATATATATATATTAATGGCATTAGAAGGAAACCGTGTGAGCCTATCCCTTGTGCAGAGGTAGATCTAGGATGACAGAACCCTCAGTAAAGGCCTGGGGAATAGATCTTTTGCTACTAAGGAACAGGTACATGCATGCCACCTCACTGAGTGACAGAATGGTGGCCTGCATACCTCTTTTTTTTTTTTTTTATTGCTACAGTGAGTACCACATTCTTGATGTCTGCTGCTGGTAGTCACTTCTTTGCTAGTCACTTGGGAGGAATCAAAATGGTGATCATCATGTAAGAACTGAAGGAACTGAAGCTACAGGAATCTCAGACCTAAATTCAATTGCTAATACCACCTAGGATAGAGCCACAGGATCAATTGTTGGCAGGCAAATCAACACAATTATACAATGAACTGATTCAATGGATCTGCTCCAGTTGGGATGAGCATTGGCATTAAGGCCCAAACCTGCTGGCATGGGATAAGGGAAGGCAGAAACACTTGACTTGCACAGTCGATAGGACTGGCTGTCTCAGGATAGTTTTGAACTAGTATTACATCGGAGTAATGGCTTCCAACCTTGTGGTACATTTTTAATTGTCATCAAGTGAGCTTCAGTTTATGGAAACCCAGTCAATGAGACACCTCCAAGCTATCCTGTTATTAACAGCACTGTTGAGGTGTTGAAAACTCATGGCCATGGTTTCCTTGACTGAGTTTATCCACTTGTAATACGGTCTTCCTTTTTTCTTACTATCTTGTGGTAGTAAGAGTTATTTGTAGTAGTATAACTTCCATAATTCTTAGTTAGTGTGGCCAATGATGAGAAATTCTCAGAACTGTTGTCAAACAACATCTAGGGAACCAAGTTTTGAAACCACTGCATTAGAAGTATATAGAAATAACTCCTGCAGATTTCTGTCAAATTGAATGAATCATAGCTGAGAGAATGGGACCTAAGGGAGGTTTGCCTTCTTTGAATGCGTGAAGGAAAAGTCTCTTGTACGCCAAACACATAGACAGCATAGGAACAAGCATTCTTGATCCAAACGTTCTGTCAGGACAACAAAATGCCAAAAGACCCATCCTGATCCAGAAAAAGTATATGACAAATAAACAAAACAACCTCCCCCTAAAAGCAGGGAGGCTAAGAATGTGTAAGCATGTTTAATAAAGAATCATCCTTAAATGCACCTGAAATATTTCATATTTGCTATCACACAAGACATATCAAGATATATCACACATAGTCAGGCTAACTGCAGAAATTCATGAGTACAGGAAACCAAACTGAATACATTTTGATCCTTCAGGTCTTCCGTATCAGTAAAATATGAACTCTTGAAAAATAGATTTTATATTAAACTAACATATGGGATGTATAACGTGGAGAAATAGTCCTGATCCTACATATATGATAATATAACAAAAATGTATTTGGAATTGTAGCAGAAACTGGACACAATTATACAAATGAGCTGGCTTTATATCAAAATGGTGAATCTACAGATCTTCCTGTGAGGCCTGATCCGCAGGTATAAAATGTAAAGATAAATTCTCTCCATAGGGTTTTCAGGACATAACACGTTTCTGCAGAGTTTCTTGAAAATATACATACACTTAGATTACGGAAGTGTATTACCGCATTAGTAATGCATTGATTGTGCTGAACATTCCTTACTTCTGTGCTTTTTGCCACAGTATTTTTTCTTGCCGGGGGGGGGCGGGGAGGGAATGAGATAATTCTTTGATTGGTGTTTTGTTGCATGAAGGAATTTTTAGGCTATGTGGGCTAGTTCCTCCACTGTCTCTTTGTGAGAAGGTCCTCTGTGGCATGTGTGGGAAGGACTTCAGTGTGTGTACTGCATGCATGCTAAAGCATGTGCATAGATCTCTTCTATGTGTGTCAGTGATGTATCACAGGACTAGTCCATGTGTCACCTTGACATCATACCCGTAGGCTATGATCTTTCAATTATCAGAGAGAGAGAGAGAGAGAGAGATTAAAAAGGGGATATTACTAATTTTACATACAGTGGTTTGGACTAATAAAACAGAACTGAATACAGCTTGCGTTTGAAACAAAATTTGTTTCACCTTCATCTTCTCATTTGTTTCATCAGGAAAGTGATCTCAAAGGTGCAAGTTACTTTGGAAATTGCCATTAATTACAGCAGCTACTAAAATGCTTGATACTTCTGGGTTTGTCTGGTTTTTTTAAAAAAAACCTGCAATGCTATACCCTAATAGACCCATGGTCTGCTTTAGAACTAACTCAGTATAGCCAGGGGTGGATTAAGAATGGCAGTTCAGACCTTCAACATTGGCCTACAGCTGAACTTTGAGCAGAAAGATGGAAAGGGCTCTTGCTATGTTCAAAAATGAAAGCTTATCTTGTCAAGGCTTCAGATCTGCTGTCACAACATCATGCATTTAACATAAGCATAGCTCTGTTGGCCTGAAAAGACCTACGGAAGCATAATTGGAAAAGCAGTGTCAGAACTACAGTACTGGTTGGAACATGAAAAAAGCATTTCCTCAGGCCTAGCTGAAGCTACCTCAATGGGAGTGCTTTATTTCTCACTTACATTTTTAAAAAATAAAGAACAATTTACTTGGCACCAAGAGAAGGTGCATTAGTGATGTCTAAATGGCAGGCTCAGATCAGTTAAAAGCCCATATGAACAGTATAACATTCAGTGTTTACAAGTTGCTCTTCAATTTGAAGGCTGTGAATCAGGCTTTAAAAGCAGAACAAGTTGGATGGAAGATGTGTTGAAAAGTTCCTTTTAATGTAGAATGCTTTTTTGGGGGGGGGGGGATAAAACAATGGCAAAGGAAATATCAAAGTACATTCAGTCTAATCCTTTGCTACTGTTGGACTTTTCTTCATGCTTCCTGTTGGGAATACTAACTTATCATATCACATTAGCACCACAGTGACACTCCCACAAGAAAGTCCCTATATTTTGCTACTTGTTGTTGGTTAGTAAGGGTTTGAATCATGTAAGTCTCCATATGTTGTTGGACTGCAAATCCTGCTAGTACAAGCCAGATGGCCAGTGGCCAGGAATTATGAAAATTCTTATCCAAAAACATATGGAGAGTGGCAAGTTTCTCTTCCTCTTAAAATGTTTCACGTATGTTTTGTTATTTTGAGAGATCCGGCAAATGGCTTTGCACAAATTCTTAGAGATTTTGGAAATGGCTTTATAGTGCATATAGTGCCTGTGCATATCAGAGTTGCATAATTGTCTCTCTGAAGATAATAAATGTTGAAGAAGTCTGAGCTAACAATCCACTGTAATATTGTGCAACCACTTCCATTATGCAGCCAGTATAACAAGATCTTTTCTGACACTGGGACATCTTAATGGAATGTTGTTTTGTTCTGTTGAAGAATTATTATCTCCATGACTTGATTGTGGGCTTCTGTAGCATCTGTTTGTCCACAATGGGAAACAGGATGTTGGACTTAATGAACCATTCTTCTGAGTAAGCAGGCACTCCTTATGCTCTTAGGACTAGGGAAACACAGAGGAAAGGGATACAGCATATGGCAGGAAAACAAAGAGCTTTTGGCATTGTGTTAAAGTAGAGGTGCACCTGCTCAGGTAATCATTGTGAGAGTGTAGGTGTTGCAGATTTGTTGGACAACATATACGCCATGAGCTGCCTTTCACAATTCATCACTGTGTAGACACTGTAGTGGTGAGCTGTGAGCGTAGTACCTGAGGCCTCTTAATCTGTACATTTAAACTGCCATGCATAATAGATATACTACATATATACAGTGCAAATATTCACAAAACAGGCCTTGATAGATTAAACTGTCATGCTATATATTTCCTGATATATAGTGCCTATGTGTTCTGGGCAGACAAGGCATTGTGTCTGGGATAGAACTGTACAAGCTCAAATGTTTTTCCTCCGTCCGTGTGACAGAACATGTATGTAAAGACTCACTGTCATGAAATGAGATCCTGAGTCCTACAAATTTCATTGTGAAAGATATTGTGTATTCCATGAAGGTACAGAAAATGTCCAGCTCAGAATTACTCACATGCTAAAAGATACTGATACAAAACTTCTATTAAGTCCACTGTGTTAATGCTTACATAGCCCAAACTGTCCTACTCAAGCACAAGAGGCAAATTTGAGAACTAGATTTACAGATTTTTTTCTAAAAAAAACCACAAACGGAACATGATTAGGTCAAAACCCAAAACTGCTTCATCAGAACATAGTTCCATGGAATGATGACACTAGGTGTGAGGGGAAATAAGAGAATAATCTGGAGTGTCTGAGTGGACCTGGAAGAGATGTCTATATAGATGCTGAAAAAAGCCATTGCCTGAATAGTTCATTTCCTGGTTCACACTATGTTGCTATGTTTAAATGTCTGCAAGTATGAAAATGAGGCCATTTCCACACCGGGCTATTAAAACAGCGCAGAGCGACCTCCGACGGAGGTCTTCTGCACTGTGGAGTGGACTGGGTTGGACTACTTTTCGTAGTTCTGCACCTCAGTCCGCCCCAGAGTGACCGGAACTGATCACGCAGCGTGCTTTTTAGAAACCTCTTTTAAGAGGTTTTTCAAAAGCATGGAGCGCCCGACTCCATGTAGTTCCATTGCCGCACTCCGGTGCAGATTTGCAGGTGCGCACTAGTGCGTGCCTGCAGATCTGCCGGGGCGGACTTTAGGCTGGCGAGCTTCTTCGGTTGGTGGAGAGCCTCCACCAACCGGAAACTGCCATTTTGGATGCCAGAGCAGTGCAGAGAGACGAGCTCACACTGCTCCTCGTCCCCACGGACTCGATTGGACGGAGAAGAAATCTGGTGAGTCCCGTTTCTGCCCGATTCACACCCCACGTGTGGAAAGGGCCTGAGAGCTACCAGTGGCTTTCCCAGGTTTGGGAGTCCCTGGGCAAATTACTCTGGGTGCCCTCTACTCTGGGTGCTGCCCAGCAGCTGCCATTTCATCCACCTCCTCCCCGATGCATCTTCTCTCTGACCCCTCCCATCCCAACTTCTCTCTGACCCCTCCCATCCCAACATCCTGTTACCCCATTTTCTTTCTTCCAAGCCTACCAGGGAGTAATAGCTGAATGGGATTCCTCCCCTTTTTTATTTTACTTGTTTTAAAAGATGCAATTGGGCAGCTGTGCACTGCACAGTGAAGAGCTTGTTGCCATGACTCTAGCCGTGTCCCCCATTCCCATCTCCCCAGGATGCTTCTGGAGAAACAAAACGTGGGTGCAGACAGGGTCTCAGCACAATAGGGCTGCCTGACTAAAATGTTGAAAAAAAGAAAATTGGATGTATGTCAATGGAGATTGGCCTTTTATCCAGCTTCTGAGGCATGGTGCTACTTCTGGATTTGTTTCTCAGTTCCCACTATCTTTCTATTATTGTCAGTTCTGGCAGATGCTTAGGGGAGAAGTGGGTGTGGGAAAGCTATAAGGTCCTAAGTTTGTAGATTGCTCATCATTTTGTATTTTCAAAAAGTCAGCCTTCTCAAAGAGAAAGACTTTGTCCTAGATGGACAGTTTGGAACGTTTCTGAAGAATATGCCTCATTTCAATTCTTCTTCTTCTTCCTCTTCCTCCTCCTCCTCCTCCTCTTCTCCTCCTCCTCCTCCTCCTCCTTAAAATATAATGGTTTGGAAACAATGAGCTAATGTAGTTGATTCAGACTGCATACTAATTTTGCAGTTCACTCCTGTCTGTATAACTCAGTGAATATTCATGGCTGCGTTACTTTTTACCTGGAGGCATAAGACAATGACAATATGAAAAGGGTAGAGCAAGTAGGAAAATATTTCTCAGCCCTGTCTTAAGTTTTATTGGATTTATGACCAACTGGAAAGCTTATTGATGTAGTCATTCTCCTAATTGCCCAGGAAATGCCCTTGACTGCACTCTGTATTGCTACTACAATCCATTTTCTCTAATAGGAAATAAATACTCTCAATATCGTTTGAGTGAAATTGCTACTCTTTTGAATTACAATAGCACTTATTTGCATAACCTAGCTTTTGTTACCATTTGGGATTTTTTTGTCCTACAGAATAAATCTTTCATATTAATTGTAAATAAATTTTATTAATATCATCTTAGGGCAGAAAATTAAAAATTCAGAGCAGAGATCTAGTAGAAGTAGACAATTATGATAGTGTTTGCTAATGCATTTCACTTTATTTTCCTCATTAGGAAGGAAGTTCTCCTTCCCCCTCACCAGAAAAAAAAAATCCAAGTCAGTATTCAAAATAGGGTTGTTTGGGGGTATGACTTACCTCAAGAAGAAATATCTCAAAAGAGGACTTCGAAAATCAGATGCATACATGTTTGAGGAAGATTATTTGTACTCAAGGCAGGAGACAAGCAAAGAAGATGCCACTTTCTTTGCTGTCAAACTGGGCATATTAAAAATGATAGTTGTTATTCAATCCCATTTTATGGTATTTTCTCTGAAGATAAGAACAAGCAAATAAAACAAATGCTAAAAATAGATTCAGAGACAGAAAGGAGAAGAAGGTATCTGGTGGGTGAAGGGAACAGGAGGAAAATCTCTAAAACCACTAACCTTTCCCAAGTAACAGTATTACAAAAGTCCTCAAAATGAGTGAAAAATTGCTGGTAGTCTAAATACACAATACTAGGGTGCATGAACATACGATTTAACTCAGTAGGCCTCAGTAGCCCTTTTTGCACCATAGGTGTGTTGAGGTTGAACACGTGTGGGAAGAGTGGTGTTGTAAGATCACAGCAATGTAAATATTATGTTGTTTACTTTGTTAAAAATAGTGCTTAAACCCTAAGGGAAAAGCAGCTGTGTGAAGTCCCATTGCAGAATGTACAAAATCCAATCTGGATTCGTATGTCAAGGCTTTCCTTCCTACATAAAACCGGCCAGCTTTAGCACATGTGTACATAATATAATATTTAATTTGTCCAGAACCTACACATCTACAATTATTTTAGGTCAAATAGCAAGAACACATATGTGCATAGTATTCTTCCTTTAATTTGATGCTCCTCTTAGATTTTTGGATTACAATTTCTTTCATCCATGATCTTTTCACATACTGAATTGGATGGATGAAAGTTGTCGTGAAGGCTACCATGTGGCCTGCTCAGTACAGACCTCCAAATCAATGTAAGGGTGCTGGAAACAGAACTGGAATATATTTATTTTTGGTATCCAGTTTCCAGAATTCCTCAGCCAGCCTATCCATTGACCATGCTGAATGGGGGATTCAGGAAATTGTAGACCAAAAAGCAATATTCCCCAGCTCTAGTTGGGGATAAATATGCACTGTAATTCCTCTGTCTAAGTATAGAAATGATTATTATATTACAGGATGTTCATGCCACCAGTATGTTCATTCAAGAGCTGTTTGTTTTCCCCTAATGGGAATGTACAGTGATAGCAAAAGACTGTTACTATCCTTTTATAAAATGTTGTATATTATATACAGGTTGCTCTCCCCTCCCTGAATTGGCCACGACACAAATCTTAAATGTTTGCCTAAATGGCACCATGTTTGAGTCTTCCACTGGGCAAGGGTTAATTGTTATCCTTGTCTACAGGTACATTTAAAAATGTGTTTCATTAAAGTGATAGGTGCTGGAATAGCTTTACAATTGATTATCGTTTGTAAGAGGTCCCATTTGTCACAGAGTCAAACAATGATGGATGATATAAGCTGAGAGGCCCACTTGAAAGCACGGAAGCTTCACAGAAAATACAGAATGCCTTCCAAATGTGGTGGATAGATCGAGCTGCCAAACCAGTGAGCCATTCTGGTTCTTGTCAGTGCAAACTGGTGGCAGCTCTTGAAGTTCTGAACAGGCTCCTCCTCCTCTTTCCCTTCCTCTTCCTCCTCCTCCTCCTCCTCTAATTCGAATCCTAATTCTCATTCTTCTAATTCTTTGTTCTTCTCATTTATTTATATAGCACTGTCACTTTATCTGGCACTTTACAAGTAATAGAACAAACAAGAAAACAAAAATTGTTTCTCTGCCCTCAGTCTTACAATCTGCTTAAAACATGACACAAAGGGAAAAAGAGACGGCAGTGTGGGAGGGGGTTAAGTCCAGCAGATACTGCCTGTTCTCTCCATTCCAACTGCAGTGACAGTTGGAACGGAGGAGATGGCCTTTCATCTGCCTCTGGGCCGAGACATGCTGGAGCTGTGCCTGCCTGTTCTCTCCCTCCGCAGCCAGGACAGTGGTAGTTGGAATGTAGGGAAGGGCCTTAACAAGAGGACTTGTTAAGGGGACCAGTTGTCCTTGGAAATATACTGGGTTCTCTCTCTAGATTTCATGCCTTTGTAACATTTTTGGCTATTCTGCTTTTGAAACAGTCTGCATGTACCTTCCCTGGGTGACTTTGTCTCTGAAATACAACGCCCCTTGTTTGCTTTGTTTACAAGGAGAATCACACTCTCAGAAGCCTCCTGATAAGTGTGAGTCTGCTTGTATGCAATGAATAAGGGAAACACTTGCCTTCCTTTAAAGAATTGGTGGGAAATGGAACTGGAAAGTAGGGACCAAATGTCTACTAGTCCCCCTGCCATTGTTCTCCGTTTGTTTTTTGAGAACCTGGAGTGATGCCAAATCACTTCTGGTTTCGCTTGGCCGTTTTGGGAAGATTTGGGGAGATGTGGTGTGGAGAAGCAAAACTGCTCTGTTTTGAGAGGGCTTTACATGGCTTGAGGCTATTTGGATGCAAAACTTCACCTGGGATATATCTTTGGGAGAGAGCTGGGGATTTTGGAGATGAGTGGCTTGGTGTGCTTTTTGCTACCGTGCTTAAAGGAAAAAAATGTTTTCATTACTGCTGCAGTAGCAAAATTATTGGTGGAGGGGGTGGCCCCCATAGGATTTAGGGTAGTGCCATTGTATTCCCAAAACAACATGCTTTGAAAATACACAATTACAAAATGTATGATGTAAATGAACATGATTACAAAAACATAATTCTAAAGAAAAGGGTAAATTCAGGACACTAAAGCATGTATTTGTACACAGAACAGAAATAGACACAAGGTGTGAATATTAAGTATGTTTCCTCAGATATATCTTCTTCCACATTCACACTTTTTGAAAACCTTTATACAACTAATCACTGGCCTTTTTCCCATAATGCTTAATGCTTTACAAAGCCAGCTAGTTTTCCTTACAATTAGTAGGTGACTATCTCTAATTATGGCATATTTTTAATAGTTTTTATTAGCACTATTCTTAATTTCATGATATTTTTAATTATGAATGTGTACTTTTGGCAGTGTAATGGAAGAAGACTGAAGAAGATATATTGAAACAAGATATAATCTAGAAGTCCAATATACTTGCATTTTATTATTGACTGTCAACATTTGACTGCCTTATTCTTCTTATTTCTATGTTTTGTTAATGTTTGATGTTTGGTGCTTATGGTTTATTTAGTTTATCACTCCATAGTATGTTTTTGAAATACATTCATTACTCTTTACTGTGTTTGTATAATATTTGATGCCAATACCTTATATTTATTTGTGCTTTGTATGCAAATATATATTTTAGTGGTCTTGGTGTTCAGTTTACCCTATGCTTTCTTCTATAATAATGTGTTTGCGATTATATTCATTTTATTATATTGTACGTTTTCCAATTGTGTGCTTTCAAAGCATTTTGCTTTGGTTTCCAGCTGCTGCCTTTTTGTGTTATTTGGGCCATTGTATTCCTTCTGATTCCTGGTCACTCCTAATTTAAAGGCAGATGTGTACACTAGATTCAGACCAATTGTATGGCAAGGGATTGTGAAAAGGAAACAAGTGGACAGGCCCTTTCCAGAAACAGTTCATTGGACAGGCCCTGTCCAGAAACAGTTCATTACTTTCAGAAGTCATTTTCACACACCCTCTTACCAGAGCTTGGAAAAGTTGAGTTTTAGACTGCAACTCTCAGAATTCCTCAGCCAACTTGGCATGGGAATTCTGAGGGTTGTAATCCAAAAGTTACTCTTGTCTCTTCTATAACCTCTTCTCCGTTGACTCTTCCCCTCTTTCTAATTTGCTTCTTCCACTTTAGGGCCAAATTAGATGTAACATCAATTGTGTGAATGCAGTTAACATTGTTGTCAATAGTGCAGTAGAGGCAGAAAGAGTTAAACATTCTTTTATAATTCCCAGCAGCTACTCAGGCTTTCTTGAAGCTTCTATTTACATAATAAAAATGACACACTAATTGCATCCATGCATTAATTGACTTCATGTCTACTTTGGTTCTTAATTTCAGCAATGAGAAGTGGGACAGAACATCTGGGTCATATCTGTACTTTTAGATAAGAGGATTTTAGCCTCATATCAATCAAAAATGTTTGGCATCCATTTTACAATCCTAACTGGTACACTTTATTTTCCTTCCACCTTTCTCTGAGAAATGAAGATAATGAGGATAATTGTGGAACTTTTATTCACAACACACAGTTGACCTTTGAAGTGATGTTCGTGACAGATATATCTCTCAGCACTAACACTGAACTTAGACTTTCCAGCTTGCTGCATTGGTTTAACTGTTGCTGGAGTTCTGCTATGGTAATCTGTCGCAGGCATATTTTCCTTTAAAAATAATTGAATTGAAAATAATTTCCAAAGAGAACAAGGACAACTTCTGAATGCCTTGAACTTACAAAATGCCTAAAGACAGTGAACAACTGTTGATGTAAGTCACTATAGAAGCTGTAAATGAGAAGCTGAAAATATTAATTCATAAACAAACCACTTACAAGAACAAAACCCATTAGTTTCAGGTTTATAAGTAGCTCCTTTTCACTTCAGAAACCTTGAATATAAACAACTGTTGGCTTTGATTATTATTGGCATCTTAGCAGGAAGGATGCTGGCATTCTATTCACATCAGTGATTGAATAATTTGAATACCGCTTTTCAGCATATGAAGGACATTGTCAGGCATTGGTTGTTCACTTATTAAAATGTTCCTTTGCAATTTTGCCTGTAAAATATACTTGTTTGACAAACGCATACTCTTTTTTCTAATGCAGTACCAACAATACAATGTCCATGCATAGGAAATTTGGCCTACTCAGAAGCTCAGCCATCTAGATATACAGAGTGTCTTGGTGGCATTGTGGTTTGAGTGTTGGACTGCTACTATGGAAACCAAGGTTTGAATCCTTGCTTAATCATGGAAACCCATTGGATGACCCTAGGCAAATTATACTCTCTCAGCCTCAGAGAAGGCAAAGACAAACTCACTCCAAACAAATCTTGCCAAGAAAACTACACAATAGGTTCACCTTAGGGGTGCCAAAACTTGGAAACAAACTGAAGTCACATAACAATAACAACCACCACCACGAAAGCTGGTTTTCCATTGGCAATAATGAACACAATTACCACAGGAAGTATAATCTCAAGATATTCTAAATCTGGGACTAAAAACCCATTAATACCAAACAGTCCTTTACCTGGCTTCTGCTTCTAAACCCATGCAATATTACTGAAATGAAAACATTTGTAAATCTATTAGGAAAACTACATCCACTATTCGAACTTTTCTTCTTCAGGCAATTCTCCTAATCTAAGACTGGACATGGGTCAGAGACAAAGAGTAATTTTTTTCCACCTCCACAAACCTATAAAGGCAAGTCATACATTCTCAGCCTCAGTGACAATGGCAAACCCCTCTGAATAAATCATGCCAAGAAAACCCCATGATAGGGTGGCTTTAGGGTCACCATAAGCAGAAATGACTTGAAGGCACACAACAGCAACAGGACGAAGTTTTAAATTACTTCTAATTCAAGAGTGTTTTAATATTGTACTTTGTTGAATAATGAATTGTTAGATTTGTTGAATCATTGAATTTGAAAATACATAGGCCAGGCTGGCTGGCAGATTCTGGGGTTGTAATCCAAATGGATCTTTTTCCAAGCCCTGAATGCGAACATCCTGTAGAAGAAGAATTTCAGGAAAACGCTTTGGAACAGGAGAGCATGACCTGTGATCATTCCAGAGCAGGATGTTACTGATAAAGGGAGCTGCAGCTAGGGTATGTAGGTAGTTACTGTTTCCTGCCAGGGAGGAAAAAAAACCTTTTTTTTTTAATGAAAAAAGTTGCCTAGGAGGACAAGATGACCTTGTAACTAGAATATGTGCTCCTGATATTTATATCCACAAGAAAATAGTATTTCTTGTTAGCTTCAAGATGGCTGTTTTCCTTTCTGAAGCAGGAAGCTGAAATTGTAGAGGAAGCCTTTCACCTAAGGCCACCTCATTCTTATCAATTCTGCCTTTTTCCTGTCAGCCACTGAAAGCATATTGTGAAAACTGTCACCAAAAATACTTTCGCACTGAAGGTATTTCATTTTCCTATGACATGTTACTGACTTGAAGTGTGTTTTACCTCAGCTGAAGAAGAAGGGGAAAAAAATCTTCCACCCATCCCCAGCTATTTTGTAAGTACTTGGGTTTAGCTATACTGATCCTGTTGCTTTGTAATAAAAAATAAATTTTGTGCTGGGATCCAAAGCATTATTACTACTGGAGGAGAGGATATTGGGCTGTAAATAATAGTGTGAAATTTTCACATCCTCAGTGAGGAAGGGCATCTTGACACATCAACACACCCTTTCAAGAAAGTACTTAACTGTCTTCAAAACTTTTTTTCATTTCAGAGCATCTTTGTGAAATGTTTTCATTCCATGCATTTTTGGATAAAAGGGTTTTTGTTCAAAATACAGTTCTCTGAGGAAAGGTTGTTTTTGTAAAAAAAAAAAATTGTTTCTTTCAAGCAATTACTTTTTTATTGCAAAAACATTCCATGGATTGATGAAAGTTGTAATCCAAAAGACTGAGATGACCAAAGGTTCACCATCTTTGATTTAGTAGAAATTAGGGTGTTTGGAATGAGGTTTGTTTTTATTCTCAGTTTCTCCTTTCCTCCTTCCATGTCTTGAATTTGGCTGTCTGGTACTTATATCACTGCCACCATGACAAGCCTGATAGATCAGAGGAATGCTGTGGATGTGTCTTGATTTCAGTAAGGCTTTCAAGAAGGTCCTCCGTAATATTTGTCATTATATTCTTGGATATGTAGTTGGTTGAAGATCTAAAGACTACTTACCAATGGTTCCTCATCATAACAGAAAGATGTGACAAATGGGGAGTTATGCAGTTCTTCCCTGGGCCTGATGTTGTTCAACATTTTTATTAATGACTTGAATGAAGGCATGCTCGTCAGATTTGCAGATGTCACTTCACTGGAAGGAGTAGCTGGTATCTCAGAAAAATCAGGTGATTGAAGGAGACTGGACAACTGAGCCAAACTAACAAAGTGTATTCCAGTAGGGATAACGGCATGGGATCTACAGTTAGGGAGGAAAAATCATACACACAAACATAGGATGGATGACACCTGGCTTGACAGCAATATGTACAAAAAAAGGAACTATGGGTCTTAGAAGACCACAAATTAAACATGAGCCAATAGTGTGATGTGATGGCAACAACAACAACAACAACAAAAAAAAATAGAACAAACAAAAAACTAATGAAATTCCAGGCTGCATAAAGAAAAACATAATGTCTAAATCAAGAGAAGTAATAGTAACACTCTATTCTGATTTGGTGAGTCATCAGTTGGAATCTTCAATCTGATTCTAGGCAGCATAGTTTAAGAAGTATATTAACAAAGTTGGCATATAACCAGTGAAGGATGACCACAGTGATGAATGCTCTGGAAAACAAGTCCTATGAAGAACAGCTTGAGGAAGCTGGGTATGTTTAGGCTGGAGAAGAACTATTTGAAAGGTGATATGATGGCCATTTTAAAATATCCGATGCTCTGCTTCATGACAGATGGAGCAAGATTGTTTTCTGTTGCTCCAGAGGATAGCATCTGACTGATAGATTCAAATGACTAGAAAGGAGATTCCAACTAAGCATTAAGAAGAACTTCTGAATGGTAAGGGGATTTCAACAGTGGCATGGGCTACCTCAGAACATGGTGGACTTTTCTTCACTTGAGGTTTTTAAGTGGATGACTGTTTGTCAGGGCTGCTTTACTTGTGAATTTCTGCACTGGCAGGAGATTGGATGAGATGACTCTTCCCACTGTACAGTTCTACGCTTCTATTAATTCATTTTGTCAATTACATGCTCCACTGTTTCTGCCTTTTTCAGTGGCATGGCAGACCTTTGGCTCTCTGTTTTGCAGAAAGAAGACGTGATAAAATCACATATACAGCCAAGAGGGAGATGAACAGCAGGGGCAGAAAATTGTAACCCTCTAGATGTTTGCTTAAATACTCTAAAGGCACCACATTGAGTCTGGTCTTTGAAGCTAAGCAGGGTCAGCCCTGGTTAGTACTTGGATGAAAGACTGTCAAAGAATACCAGGTGCTGTAGGCTATATTTCAGAGGAAGAAACTAATAAAACTGCCTAAGAAAACTCTATGAAATTCATGGGGTCACCAAAAGTCAACAGGCAAGTTGAAGATACGTACACACAGAGAGATATTTTTGGGTGGCAACTTCAAGAATTCCTCAACCATCAATTATGCTGTTTAGGTCTGATGGAGAGCAGTTCATAAACATCTGAAGTGCAGTATTTTCCCCATTCTTTTTGCTGTGGGTTTACATGCTTTTCTGAGAGCATTCTAGATTAATTCTCAGAAGGTACTTCATACCTTGCATATTTATTTGTATATTTCCTTGGCTAAGTTGAACATCAGAATGAAATGATAGTCTGTTTGCAACTGAATGTTTAACATTTTCTTGATAATTAGAAAAAGACTTTTCCACCCTGTGCATATGTGTGAGAAATGAAGTTTTTTTTTAAAAAAATAACCCACTATTCCATTAAAACTGACAACTTCCTTGAAAGCAGTCTGAATATGCATTAATTTTCTGAGACAGAAAAGCATACACATGTGTATATGATTGACTTCCACTTTTGTGCATATGGTAGAAGCAGATTATACTGTTCAAGTAGAAATTATATAAATTCTTAGTAATTGTGAAGGGTATGCAGATATAATTCATAACTTTATTTCATAGTACCAATAAAAGATTTAAGAATTTTGCAGGATGACATCATATGTTATTGATGTACACAGAAATTATGCAGTTGAAAAGTTACTGCTGGCTGCTATTACCATTCTAAGGCTTATGATGTAGTTAGTGTTAGAGTTTTTCTTTTTTCCTTTTATCAACAAGTAAGTATAAAAGTTACTTTTAGTTTCTGTTTCTAAACATGCTACAAAATACAGTGAAGTACACCACGAGCAACTAAGAAAGTGATCAAAACAGTTACAATTAAACTGTAAAAATAATGAAATGATCCCTCATTATATTACAGTTGTAATGTAACTTAGTTATGTCTTAGTTATTTCAAAAGAAGTAACAAATGGTGTCTAAACTTATGAGATGCATATATTTCCTAGTTGAACATCAGGATCTAGTTTTAAGCACCACAAATAGTAACCCCAAGACCTTTTTCTTGTCACCTTGGAGAGGAACAGATCGATTAAACCAACCCCAGCTGAAAATGGGTGTACAGAAGATGCTGAGGAAGTAGTTTTCAGGAAATAATTTACTGTGTGAGGCTTGACCTCTCTTTCCTTTCAGCACTGCCCATGAGCAGGGTCTAGTTTCCCCTGATATATTTGTTAGAATTGCCAGCTATATTTTGCTGTGATGTTTATGGTGTTTCAGAGCCTGGCCAAAAATAATTTGCTGTAGGTATTTGGTGTGCTAAAGTAAAAGTGAGAACTTTGGCCTTTTGTTCTGATTGGCCATATATATTGTAGGGGCTCCTTTCCTGTTTCCAGGATGAAGTTAATTCTTATAACCAAGAACAAAAAGAGCAAAATCTAGAAGGGGACTTGGATAACAAGTTAGAAGTTTACAAGGCAGATTGCCTTAATAAAGTATATTAGAAAGTTCCACAGAAAATCCAAAATGATATAGGAGTCTTCACTTAAGAATATCCCATTAATTCAATTGAGCAAAGTGTCCTGGCTTTTGTTTGCAGTTGTTTTACTCTTGTTCAATGCACTGGATCCTAAGATGACCACAAAAACAATATGTAGAAACAAGCAAACTGGAAAGTGTTTGCAAACTGAGAACATCTAAAGTGAGCATACAGAATTAGCACACTCATTTGCGTACAACCAGCTTACCTTTTATTTCTATAGTCTGTCATTGCAGTGCTACGTTTGCCAATATAATAATAGAATTTCTGCTTAATCAGTGAGAAACCCCGGGTTGAACTACTCTTCTACCTTTAACAGTGTTTGTTTTCAGGAGTTGAAATTTTTGATGAATGTTACTGATTGATAATATCTGCATGTGAAAGTACAGTTAAAATGCATGTCTTTAGAGACCTGTTGAGCAGTTAGCATCTTTACTTGAAAGAATAATTTGGAAGACAGATGTGAAGAAAATACACTTGAATAATTTCTTACGGTGCTTGGATATGTTATAGACTTCAGAAGTCCAGCGGAAAAGACTTGGATGCTTCAATAGGTGCCCCTAGAATGCAAAAGTGTGGAATAGAATGAAAATTATCTTTATTCACTAGAAACTGTTGGACATCCTTGAATACTTGAGGAAAATATTACTCCATGACTGGCTGGATCTTGTAGAGATCCATCGGAATGACCCAAGAAATGATTATGTGCCCCAAATCCAGAACATTCATGTAGAAGGTATATTTTTCCCATTTGACATATATCTGAAGAGCTGAAGAGTCTCTAAAGTAAAAAGTATACATTTTTCACATAGAATTTGGGTGTGCCTGAGTACATAAGGATTTTATCCAAGTAGCCAATGATAAAGCAGTTCAGTGTTTCTCAGAAGATGTCATTTATCAAGTGCTAGGAATATTTATCAGAACCGGAGAAGAGGCATTTTGTGGGCCAAATGGCATCATCATATTGAAAGTGGCCATTCTGAGACAGATCATTCTCCATTTTGTCCTTCTCTAATCTGAACTTTCTTGTAGGCTTCCCAGAGGTTTAATTTGATGGTTATGGTGGTGGACCATAGATGGTCAAACTACTCTGAGGTAAAGTGTAGTGTGTACTTATTATAGACTGTGACTGTTTTGAGTGCTCCAATAGTCACTTTGGAGCCATCACTTTTCTGCCTTAATTTTTGTGAAAAAGAAAGGTGCCCTGCCTCAAAGCACTGAGAAGCTGGTAAAACCTCATTAAAGGATTTTGTTTTCTCCCAGAAGGTCCTGGGAGAGTAGGGAGAGAAGGGAGAGAAGGGAGAGACGGTCTACCAGAAGAGATGTACTGGGGACTGGATATATAGTACAATTATACAATAGCTAGGGAGTAATGTGCCAGCTACACTGTGGCTAATACACATCTTGGATTGGGGGAAAAGGTTCATATTCCTTCTTTAGATAGGCATATTGTCAATTTTCTGAAGAAGATCTATTTATTGCTCCAAAGATTTGAGGGGTTATACCAAGCCAGCCACATAATGCCCAGTATGTTTGAGAAATGCAGATTTACTACAGGGTAGCATAATGGATGTATATTTAGTATATTTAGTAATATAAGATGTATATTTAGTAAGATCAAATAAGACTGATTCTTATCTGGTAAGATTAGGTTAAGGAAGGTAAGGCAGAATCATGTTCTGGAAGACCACATCAAGGGAGGCACAACAGAGTCTGGGTTAGATAAAGCAGAAATGGTCAAATATAACATACTTTCAACTGCTGCCCAGTTGGAGAAAAGGAAAAGGTGAACTGAACTATATAGTTCAGTAGCTCAAAATGCTTAGCTTGCAGCATTAAAAAGGATGACAAGAAATGGTACTATGCCAGGAAAGTGTTGTAATTGCATAGGTTGAAACCCCAAAACACAATAGGGGTGGATAAGAGTAAAATTTCCTGGCTTCATAGATATATCACTAATACAGTCGATATGTCACTGCATAGAATCCATATGCCTTTCACCTAACATGAATGGAATGGAGCTCTTTTGGTCCTTTCAGGACATTGACTGCAGCAAGTATTCCAGCCTGAGTTCTGAATAATTAATTTGGTACAGGCAGACATGTCACACCACTTTACAGTCAGTTATATTTTCAGCTGCGTACAGGCCAGACTTTCAGTGTCAAATATGAAGCTGCTTTAGAAATAGAGCTATTATCAGCTGGGAGTCAGTTGAGGAGACAGACTGGAGCTTAAAAGGTTACACCATTTTTATATCTGAACAGAAGGATGAATCCAGGATAGTGCATCTTGACCAAGCTGTCTTTATGAACAATTCTTTCAGATACAAAGCAGAGCTTCCTGTATTTTGCAGGGTGTTCACTTTTTGGTTTTCCCTTTTAACAAAACACTTTAACTAAGGCTGCTGCAAACCCATAGGCCACACCTGAACTTCAGATTTCTCCATCATCAATTTAGTAAAGGATTAGGTCTGCAATTAATTCCTTTTCTGAGAGATCCTAATCATTGGCTTGAAACAGACTGATCCAAATGGTTCCAAAGAACCCTAGGACTTCATGGCATCTTAAGAAACCTCTCCCAAAGAACTTTTCCTATTCTACAGGTCTTCTGTACAGTTCCCTACTGAAAGTTACCTATATAGCATATTGCCTTTCAGTCTGCTGTTCTTAGAGAGAAGGTTTTTTGAGATGCCACACTGCTCAAGGATTCTTTGGAACCATCTGGATTTTCTCTCCGTTGTGTGACACCTCAGTTTTTAAACATCCAATTACTGCAAATATAGCAGAGCTTCATTTTTGACCTTCACTTTCCTAGCCTGTCTACTCAATAGATCTGCCCATGACTGCCATTCAGATTCTTTCTCTGGCCTGGCCCCAATTAATGGATGATACATCTTAAGGTACGCTTTGATGATCTTTTGAGTGGATCAGGGAGTAGGAAGTAGACTAGCAGGCTCTGCTTCAGTAGTATTACTATGCTCACATCGAACAAATAGTTCTCCAAGGATTCAGTGGCAATACATATGACAAATAAATGTAACATAAAACCCTGTTTTACAAAAGCAAAAGTGGACTTCTACCTAGTTCTATCTTTTTGCACTTTATGAAGATTGTATGGCTCCCAGAACTAGAACTGCTCTCTAGACCTGCTGTAGATGTTGAGAACCGTATCAGACCAATTCTCTCTTGTTTTCCCTCCTATGCTTCTTCCTGATAGTCTAACCTTTTTATAATATTGAATCAGGATGGGCTCCTTGTTCAGCTACATTTCTCCAAGTAAAACTTGCTTCTGAGTTGAGATAGAGGGTTGGCTGGAGATTTAGGATGTCTGCTGGATCAAAAATATTGTGATGGGGTTCTGAACAGTGGTGTCATTCAAAATAATTAACAACTGGTGGTATTTATTTACTTATTTATTTATGCATGCCTACATGTGTAAATGTGTCTCACCAGTCTTCTTTCACCTGGGGATGTTTTCTGTCTCCTTGCTGGGATACTGGGAGCTAGTGATGTTGCTCCTCCAACTCTATGTCTGGCCAGTGTTTCCCCTGAGCAGTAGGTGTGCTGGATGATGGGGCACTCAATGTGTCTGTATCCCTAGCTCTCTCCTGCGGTTCCGGACGATCCTGTCTTCTCTTCTGACCCTCTCATTCTCTGTCTTCCTTGTCTGCTCCAGTCTCTTCTCCCTCCTCTCCCCTTTGCTTTTCTGGGCTCCCCTCCTCAGCTTCCACATCTTTTAAAAATTTTAACAGGTGGTTTGGATACACGCTGGACCTGGGTATGCACAACAAAGATGTGAGAACTTGCCATGCTCTATATGGGCTCCTGTGCCTTTCATGGGACAAGGCCTCATGCCCTAGACATCCCTTCATACCCTGCCCTGTGCCCTCTGAGAATCTTGTTGCTGATTCTTTTAAACTGGTTTAATAAATTTATTGGAGGGTAATTTTAATTGTTTGCAAATGTTTTTGATGAGCTTATCGTTATGGAGGTACACCAGAAATAATGATCACTAAAACAAACAGAGAAACTTTGTAAAAGCCACCTATCATTGCCAGTTTTTGGAATTGCAACTCAACAATTGAGGAATTCTGGAAATTATAATCCCCCAAAGTAACTTCACCATGCTCTGTTTTTTTAAAAAAAAAGACAAAAAAAGTCATGAAAATCATCAGGGTGATAGTCACCTCTAGAAGCTTGAGTGTAGGTCAAAACAGTGCTGTTCTTGCACAATTCTGTTTAAGCATAAAACCACTGGATTATCATGGGCTAGAAGAAGAGTCCTCTTTTCTTCCCACCTGAATTGTAACAGGGCCTGACAGCTGAAGGTCATTAAAGGCAGCATTCTTGTATTGTGTTAGATGCATGAATGAATAAGGCATAGATATAAAGATGGAACATATTTTTGTGCAAGAAGAAATGCAAACTAGAGTTGTGATGTTGTCTTCTGGTGCCTGTAGAGGCACTCTGTAACAAACAAGGGAAAACAATCCATTTACTTATGCGGTATTGTGTAAAGTATAGAGGAGGACAACCGGTTTTAAATATTTTAGTAGCACCAGTGTGAATGGAGAAAAGCATTATTATCATCATTAAAAAAATGCAGATTCCCATTAGAATACCAGTACACAGCTTCAAGGTGATTCATACAAACATTTTAGAGGATACACTATTAATTCTGCAGCTCAAAAATGAAAAACTTATGAAATGACTGATGAAAAGGTCATATATAGTTTCTTCAGCAAAAGAACTCAGATTTCTTCCATCCATTTCTAAGTATTATTATCTGAAATATCAAGTCAGGAAGGTTGGCTGATACAAGAACTACTATTAGGCAATCTATTATACTTTGGAGAAGAAGATAAACTGGAGTGGTCTGAGAATGTCAAGAATTTTATGTGAATGTCAGGTTAGTGAAAAGTTGCAAATCTCCCATACTTGGGACAGATCCTTTCACTATGCCTTATTTCAAATGTTACCAATAATTCTGCTCTTATGGAAAACCGTCAGAGTCAAATGCATGAAGTTCCAACATCCAGCATGTTAAAAACTGGCAACCAGATCTGTACCTCCCATGATATGTAACTGAACTCAGTCTTTATTAGAGAATAATACTATCATTTTATATTCAACTTTTTAACAATTGGCCAATATTGTACATTAAGGTTGCATAACACAAAAGCTCCATAAGTTCAGTTGTGCATTGATTGTGCTATGCAACCCTCGTGTTGAATGGCAACATTGCACAACTGGATGCACAGCCTAATATTCAGCTGAATGCACAACCAAATGCACATGTAGAATGGTACCACAAACACAACTCTGCTTCTGTGATCTTCCTTGTGGACAAAAATATTCAGTCACTTCTTTAAGGGAAGTTATACAAGTGTTAGACAGAAATAGGATGGTGGAACATCATAACACATATAACACAGTTGTATCTCAGTCCAGTAAGCACCTATGTATTTATAAGCATTTAAGGCTCTTCTGTGGTGTCTGTCCTCCGCCATCTGGGGCAATGGACTGTAAAGCATGAGTATTGTTGACACGATCACTACAGTCTGCTGCATTACTGGCTTTGGTTTGGCGTGGTGTTACTTCCAAGAAAGGCTCGATCTAGAACCATTGCCAAGAGCAAGATAATGAGACCTGAACAGAAGAAAGCTGGCTTTAGATGACTTGGTTGAGTTTATAAACATCTACAGATGATAGCTTTTCTACATCTCTAAAGCAGGGGATGTTCAATGTGTCAATATGCAAGTAGCTTGAATAGAGGCTACCAATACTGATGCCAGTTGGGTGGGAAAATAGCAAAGACTGTAAACCACCATGTTCATGCTGTTCCTCCAGACTATCATGCTCTACACACCAATCATGGGCTAGCTCAAGAGAGCAGAGCATGAATCCAAGAATTTAAGAGTTGGGACAGTGAAAGGCTAGTAGAGCAGAGCATATAGAACTGTCTTAGATATTCCTTCAAACAAAGGCTGGAGCTTACTTGTACAGTCTACAACCTCATTGGTTAGCTGCCTCACCTGGCTGTGAAAGCCTCCTGTGCTTCTGCCCATTTTCACAGATTTCAACTGTCTAACAAAGTCTGAAGTGGAATGTGTGGAAGAAAGTGGGGTGATCATATGAGGCTATGGTGACGTGGCAGGAGTGGCTCTCAGGGCTTTTCACCTGTAGGGATTTCCAGTCTTCTGTTATTCTTGCTGAAGAGTTTCTGGGGTTCATTTTCAGTTACCTTCTTTTAAACAATTGACTTCTTTTTTGAGTCCTCTGCCTCGTATCTGGATCACAGGAAGGGTCATAACACAGTCTTGAGAAGGAAATGTTGTGCCTTTATATGTATCCAAATGTATTTTTTGTCACAGTGTTGATAGAGGAAGCAACTGTTGAAGAGAAGCCTGACTTCTCCTCAAAGCAAGCATAGTGGGAGAAGCAAATGGTCAAAGGGCACATTATTGTTGAGCTCCTAATCCCTGCCACAATGATTCCTCTCAGGGATGAGGGAAAGCTGACAATATAAATGCATTTATTCTGAGTGGTGGGTCAAGTTTTTTATTTTATTTCCTCTCAGTATTTAATTTTAGTTTCCCATGAAGGTGTGGCTGTTTGCATTCTTTTTTCACTGAACTCAACCTCTTGTACAGGTTTCATTTGTTAAAAAAAAAGACTTAGCTGTAACATTTCATGTTTGGACCATTTTTTAATTATTATTTTAGACTTGACATAATAATGTAAATAGCATGGAACTGTTTTTATCTGTCTTAAGAGGGCTGGTTCTTGAAAGTGCACAAGATATAGTATTGTGAATTCAATATGCTGTCTGTTCACACAGTGATCACCATTATGTTGAATTATCACATCTCATAATTAATATTGTGTAATATTCACACTGTAGTTTTAACTGGTAATAGGTGAGTTTGTGCAGTCATGTGACTTGATACATAGAATTAGGGCCAGAGAACAGTGAATAAAAATGTCAGTTTTTTTTGAGAGGCGGTTATTCTCCTGAAAATAAAGATTGATAAAAGTTACACAGAACAATGCTTCCTCTTCATTTAATGGAGAAATGTCCCCTTAAGTATTGATTATTGGTGTTAATGGTTTTATTGTCCAATTTGCTTTCATGATTGTAATATGATTGTAATATTTTTATGCAGTTTTCTTTTAGTGATGTTAACAATCTTTGGTGCCATTTTTTAAAATAGAAAAATTAATGAAATTAATGAAAATGAAATAAAGTACAGTCTAGCATCCAGATGCCTCTGTTCCTCTTTTTTTCTCTTTGCCTGGGAAAAACCCTTCTGTGGGCTTGTTTTTTAAAAAACCAATGCTTCTTAATAAATGTATTAGAAAGAACCATCTTATAGTGAGTCACACTGTTGGTGTATCTAAGTCCAGCATTGACAAGTCTGGCTGTCAGTGGGTCTCCAGGATTTCAAGTTGGTTAGTTTCATAGCCCCACTTGTTTCCATATGGTGTTGCCTCATATGTCCAAAGTGCTAACCAAACCCAACCGTGCATGGCTTCCAAAATTCATACAAGGTAAGGCTAGATCAGACATTGTATGGTTTCCACATCTGTATAGAACCTGATACTTATTCAGATTCGACAGACATATCCAGGGATAAATATCAAAATCCTTGATTTTTGGACCAATCACATGCAGTTCTTATTATAAAGCTGTAGTTGATGTCCTCTGTTAAGATTTGTTTGGATGAATCATATTCTGCCATCTTAAAAAAAGGAATCAGGCTTGAGTGAGAGAAAGGGTAGTAGCTTCTGCAGTTTAGTCTCATCAAACAGAAAAAGATTAACATCTGTCTGAATGCCATCTGTGTGTGCATACATCTCTCTCTCTCTCTCTGTCTCTCTCTGTCTCTCTCTGTCTCTGTCTCTCTCTCTCTCTCTCGTACACACACACACACGTAGCATTACAGAGAGAATATCACCCTTTATTTCTGAAAAAAGTGCTTTGGGTCTCAGTGGAATAATAAATCCCTCATTTCCTCCATCAGGTCATAACTGGCATCTTTATTAGCATTGTAGAATATTTTAAAACCCTGCCCCCTGGTTACAGGCTCCAAGTTCATCTATATTTAAAGGCAGTGAGCACACAGGGGTGCTGTGTGGTGTGTGTGTGTGTGTGTGTATGTGAATATATATTTCAGACACTGTGGTCATTTGGCTTTATCTGATTTACCCTATGCAATTAATTAAAACTTAATGCCCACTCACATTCATCATTTATCAGACACTCATTTGAATAAGAAAGAAGAGCAAATGAAAGACTGCACAATGAGGCAGTATTGGCATTCACTCTAGAAAAGGCTAGCACTCATTAGGGCCAGATTAGGTCATGGTTGCATGAAGGGTATCGAGAAATGTAGGCGCATGCGACCGAATAACAAGTCGCTTTCAGCAGTTCATGTTATGAGTTGGGATAAGATGCCTGGCCTTTTGAAGATGAAATGAGTTGAGTGACGGGGGCAGAGTGTCATCATGTCATTGCCTTCTTGGGAATGTATTTATTTATTTGTAATATATTTATAAGTTTCTTTCTTGCTTTCAGAAGCTATGCATTCAACATGATCTGTAAAAGCCCTGGGCAGATATTCATAGAACAAACAGAGAGGGGGGCTTCCTAGAAACTAGCCTCACCCTCTCTACAGACCAAGTATTCTACAGGCCCAAAACAATGACCATAAGATTTGGTTTATTTTTATTCATTAAAATATCTGTATCCGGCCCTATAGCCTAGGATCTCAGGATGATGTCAAAGTAAGATCTATTTAAGCAGTTTAAAGCAATTTAAAAGTTTTAAGTTACTGGGGAAGGTCATAATGGGGGCTGGAGTGGGTTGCCATCACTGTGCTGTTGACACTCACTTTTATTTCTCCTTGTCATTGGAATCAACTGGGGCTATGGAGGTGCTGGAGCAGTGCCTGGATACTGTAATGGGCTAGATGAGGGCCAATAAACTGAAGCTGAATCCCAGTAAGATGGAGGCTCTGTGGATTTGTGATTCTCAGGTCCAGCAATTGGGTAAACAGCCTGTCCTGGATAGGGTTACACTCCACCTGAAGGAGCAGGCATGTAGTTTGGGGGAATTCCTAGATCCATCCTTGTCACTGGAGACCCAAGTGGACTCTGTGGCTTGGAATGCTTGTTGCCAACTTTAACTGGTGTGTCAGCTTATGGCCTTTCCTGGACAGAGATAACTTAGCCACAATAGTCTATACACTGGTAATCTCCCAAGTTGACTACTGTAATGTGATCTAAGTAGGGCTGCCCTTGAAGAATAGAAGCTACAGCTAATACAAAATGCACCAGTTGGACTGGTGACTGAAGTACCATTTAGACAGTCTTGAAAGAATTGCACTGGCTGTCAGTATGTTTCTGGTCTCAATTTGTGATGCTTGTGATGAAATTCAAAGCCCTAAATGGCTTGGGACCTGCCCAAGGATTAAGATCTGCTGAGGGAGCCCTTCTCTGTGTCCTACCCATGAGGACATTATAGAGGTCATTCTCAGTTGTGGCACCCCAACTGTTGAATGCTTTCCCCTTGGAGGCCTGACTGATGCCAACATTCTTATCATGTAGGTGCCAGGTTAAAACTTGCTGTTCACCACGTCCTTTGGGACTTATTAATATAACTCAAAGACTATTACTTAATGATACTCTGAAATTTTTGAACTCTATTTTTAACTCATTATATTGTTTAATATGTTCTTACTTATTTAAACTGTCTTACTGTTTTTTAGCCTGCTTTAACCTACTTTAATGCTATTTGAAAGCTGCCCTGAGAGCTCTTGATATTGGGTGGGGTATAAATGTTTTAATAGATTTTTTTTTTCAAATTTAATTGATTGCAAATTCAAGGGTGCTTTGCATATGTTTCCTGTCTGATCATTGACATGTTGTTGTTGTTGTTGCTGCTGCTGCTGTTTCTGTTGTTATGGTTGTTATTCTTCTTTGTGGTACACCATACTGAAATCGAAATACCATTGAAGATGATTGTGAATGGCCTTTTATTCTCCCACAGATTGGTGTGGCAGTTCCAGTCCAATAAGGCACCTGTAAATATCACTTTGTGCTGACTCCACTGTTTTATATTACACGGCGAGACTTTTAATTGCTCCTCAGAACCAAACTGTTTATTTAAGGTACTGTGTTCTCTTTTTCACAGTGACTTTAGATAATTCAGACTCTCAGCAGCTATAAAACAAACTGTAACATTTCTTATGGTAATAATAGAAATAAAGTACAAAGTATCTTGTTCGAGTTCAGTTGTAGTACAACATTGATATCTTGGCAGTTTAAACTTCTGACAGACTTTGGACAATCAATTTCTGTTTCATACTCATGTGTTCTCATACAACAATTTCATTTCTGAAAGGATATTTCTGATAAGATTAAAGTTTTCAGTATCATTAATTCAGTATCATTAATTCATCTGTCTGCACAAGCAAGTTTATTAGATAGCAGAAGAATCAATGTGAGTTTCGATGAATATAGTCAGGAGCCTCGTGTATGCAACAGAATATATCATCCCCCAATTAGATGTGGCTGACACAGTGAGTTTTTAATTGCCAGAGCCCAGTGCCCTCAGTCAATGCTCAAAATCATCACCTCGTATTTCAATGCTGCAATATAGACAGTGACTGATATTTGAGTTTGACGTTATTTGCATCTATTGATCTTAAAGAAAGAAGCCTAAAGATTATCACCTCAGCTCCAAAGAGAATTTGGAGTATGACCACAACTCTATGGCAAAGCATGTGGTTTGGCTTCAGAAGATCTATTTTTGGTGTCTCTGGGTAGGACTATGAAGTAACCTTTCCTGAAACACAACCAGTCAGTGTCAACAATATTGGTCAAGACAGACAAATGGTTGGACTCTCTACAGGCAATGTCTAGTGTTACTTTGATTTATTGCTTAGTGTTCTAAAAGTTAATTTCTCATGGGTTTATTCCAAAGATAGTTTTAGATCTGAACGTTACACACATTGTGTGGAACTAAAAAGTTTTGTTCTGCAGTGAAATTGCTAGCATTTCTGTGTTCTTAAATTAAAATAAAGTAAAACAAGGCAGTCTTATTATTTTTAGACAATTTACGTGTATTGTTATGAGACCTATTTTAAAAATATAAACACTTAATAAAGTAGAGACTGACTGGCATTTTTTTCAAGATGGGGTCCTGTGATATGAAGATCGCTGCTTGCTTAATACTGAAAAAAAATTGTATAGTTTCATACACTGATGTCCATTTAAATTACTATGACCTACTGTATTAATTACTTCTAGATAAACTGATAGAACAAAATAATCAAATGCTTGTCAATAACATGAAGTGGTGGCATTTTTTGGAGATAATATGCATTACAGTAATTTGGCACATTCCTTTTACTAGACTATGGCCATTTCCACACGGGGTGAGGGAATCGCCCCGCGCCACAACTTACTGGACTTTTCAGCTCCCCGGTCCGGTCCACGCCACTCTGGAGTAGTGCATGCTCATCGATACGCACTGCTCCGTTGTCCCAAATGGTGGCTTCCGGTTGGTCGAGAGTCTTGACCAACCACTGAAGCTCGCCAGCCTAAAGCCCGCCCCCGGCAGATCACAAGCTCGCATTGGGGCAAGCCTGTGAATCTGCATAAGGGAGCAGGCTCGCAGTGGCGCACTCCGTGTTTTTGAAAGACCTGTTTTTAGTGGTCTTTCAAAAGCACGCTGGACGACCACTTGGGGTTGTTCCGGAGCGGGCTGAGGTGTGGATCTATATTAAGTAGGTCCGACCCAGTCCGCTCCCAGGTGCAGACCTCCTCCGTTTTAAAAACCCCGTGCGGAAATGCCCTAAATTTAATTTGGCTTCACCATTGCCCATTACAGACTGTTGCATATTTAATAACATTTCCATAAAATGACCCCTAAATTATTTCAACATAACACTTGCTGAATTCAGTGGGATTTAAAGTGTGATCCTAAACGTGTCTAATCAGAAGGAAACTCTATGGAGTTCAATAGGACTTGGTTCCCAGCATTGAGTATAGGACTCAAGCTTCATTTTATTGTAAATAGGTTGAAGATCAAAGGCCTGGTAAAACCATATCACTTCAAGATTCTGCTATCTTCTGTTTCTTTTGTTAATGCCAGAAACAACATTGGACATTCTAGCAATAAAGCATATTTTGTGAAATATGTGGTATGTTCTTTTTTTTTTCCCTTCAAAGCATTCCAAACCTAGGTTTTAAGAAACAAATGAACAACAAAATGAAGGAATGTTGTAATGCATTAAAAGAACACATCTCCTAGGCTGTTTCTGTACAAGACTGTTCTAGCGCTATAATTCCACTTTCAACATCCTATAGAATCCTGGGGTTTGCAGTTTAGGGAGGGGCCGGCCCCTCCCTAAACTGCAAACCCCAGGATTCCATAGGATGTTGAAAGTGGAATCATAGCGCTAGAACAGTCTCGTGTGGAAACCGAGCAAGATTAACTGGATATAAACAAAGCATCTATAGATGGACTATTCCAGTAGTATTCATTGTTGTGTTGTTGCCCAGTGCTTACTGAAGACTAGCCGAGGTTTGAAGGCTTCAGTCAAGCCCAAACACACTCACAATCAGAATGGAGCAGCCTTGGAAAAGGATTCCTGTGACTAGATTTGGTAATTCAGGACTCTTTCACTTGCCAGATATCTGGCATTTGCCTGCTTCCTATTTGCATGCTTCCTGCTTGATGGGCACAATGTCCTGTAAAGGCTTATATGCTTTAGGAACAAGTTATCTGAGGGTTTGTATTATCTCATACAACCCTGAAATCTTTGGGACAAGGTCTACTCTCAATCGTACTACCCATAGAAGCATGTAAGGTAGGGATGCAAGAGAGGGGCTTCTTAGTGGCTACTCCAAGGCTCCAGAATTCCTTTCCCAGGGAGATTAGAATGCCCACTCCTTCTTTCTTTTTATGAGCAGGTTAAAAATTTTGTTATTTGGACAGTCTTACAAGAACTTTTTTTTAAAGAAACAGCTTCTGGTAGAGTTTTGTACTATTTGTATAACTGCATTTTTTTATCCTTTTATTTCATGTTTTGAATTGTTTGTAATGTTATTGATAATTTAATTGCTTTCCAATGATAACCTTTTGTACGTTTTCATTTATGTTGCATTTGTTTTAAATTGAACAGCCTTGAATCAGTTCTGGGAAATGTGGGATATAAATAAAGTAAATAAATACATGAATACATGGGGTCCCATTTGGTTCTACAATGCTGACATCCAGACAGTAGTTCATGTAGACAAAAAGCCTTTGCTCAAGCTTTGTTGTGGATAATCACTCACCAGAGGCTTTTGGGTGATAGAAGTGGTAAGCTGGCTGACAAAATGCCTAACAACCAACACTGCCACAGTGATGATTTGGGGAATGTACTAGGGAAGTAAATCCTCAATGATTTCATCCTTGTATGTGAGGATAAATAATTATGGTAATTTTCTCACTTGCTGCAGGAGAAAACAAATATTCTTCTGCAATATTCTCTCCATATTCAAACATCCTAAAGTCTTGCAGAGGAATTATTCTGTCGAGACAGTGTTTTGAGAACATGTTCCAAAGACTTTTTGACATGAGCAGTTTGGTTTTCTGTGGCTAAAAATTGACCAAATAAAACCTATATACAGTGTACTGCTGTAAGGGAGGTGTCTTTCTCTTCAACTGCACTCTTATTTTGTGGAGATTTTGCGGGTAAAATGAGTATGTGTCCCTAAAGTAAACAAGTTCACTTTATCTCAGCTTGGTGTGCCTTGTCTTTTGGTGAAAGGAAAAAAGAAGCTTGGACTTTCTGGAAAGAAATTTCTTCTTCAGGGGCCAGGTGGAAACACCACATCCCACCACTTGTATGTAAATTGTGTTTATATACAAATAATATACACATTTCTGGCACTTATGTATGAATATTTTTTAATAATGATAAAAATATGATTTGTTTTATTATGCTTGCTGAGGAAGTAAACTCAAAAGGTGAAAGAAGAGCAGTACATTAAAAATACAAGTCCTAAAAGAATTTCCAATATAGGTCTTTGCCTCAGTGCTACATGTTAATTCATACACCTGTATGGTTGCTACTGGGACACCATTTTCTACTTCTCCAGTATGTTGTATTTGCTGTTATCAGAAGCTTCAAAGCAGTAGCTTCCATGTTTTCTAGTCAGGAAATAAGAGAAAGAGCAACTCCTCTGGAAAATATTTTGAAATGCTTCTCCTACTGACAGCATATAGTTGAGCATGGGTGAGCTGGGGAATTTTATGGCCTACTGGCTATTTGTACATTGGCTCGCCATGAAAATCAGAAGAGTTGTTATCATAGAACTCTTATTATTTCATAAAATAGTTCTTATTGCAAAGTTTGGATGACAACAATTGTTACAGGTCAGAAAAAGAAGAGGTCAGCAAAAGCTAGGAAATATTTCTGAAAGTTGTATATACCTAAATTGGAACTGAAATATCACCAATTGGTAATGCGCTTGGGCTTTCTGAATAAGAGAGTCATTTTCCTAACACACTTTTGTCTAGCTTGGAATAGCAATGAAGTTCTTAAATGTGCATATGGTAGCAAGAGATTTTTGGACATCAAGCTTTCAAAGCTCCTAGTTATTCAATGTTGAAATCAGGAACCCTGACTACTGTATTCCCCAAGGCTCTTTGAACCTCTGATGGTCTAATGAGCATGCATAAACTCTTGCTGCCTGAAATGATGCTCTGTCAGCATTCCAAGAAGGAAAGGAGATATTATAGATAGGTTTCCCAGACACTGCAGCTGTCACTCCCTAAGGATGGGAATAATATTTTTAAAAAATATCAAAAATGTCCAAAAAATTGTTTCTTCAGTGTCAAGAAACACTGAGGAGAAGAATCCAGGACTGATGAGAGCCTTTGCCATTTGCAACTTATTCTGTGCAAAATTTGTGTGTGGTTGTTTTGTGGAAAAAGAAATCTGTCCAGAAAATAATATTTCTTCCTAGAAACTTCTTTTTCCTGCAAATAAATTTTTTTCTGTGAATAAACATAATGTGAAAATTTCAGACAGAACAAGTCGCAAACTATAAATAGTCTTCAAAAACTACACAGCTTGCAAAGAGTAAGAAGAAAATTTCTAAAATTACTTGCTGCTTCCCTTGAGAAGAAAATTAGCAAAGAATTACATCACTAGCTTTTTCCAGTATGTTTTTGATAAAAGAAAAAGGTCAAGACAGTCAGAAAGGGAGTCAGTAGGTTATGGGCTGTGGCATACTTGGCCTTTCTGTTTTCTTGACATGCCAAGGTTTCCTGAGTTTTAGAAGCAGGTTCAGGAAAAAGATAGTTTTGGTTGCCATACAACTGATAAACGCAGCAAATGGTAGTGGTGAGACAGGTTTTTTAGATACAACAGTGGTGGCAGTGATATAACAGGAGTGTGGAAACTGAACCAAGTATCCTTATAAGCAGGTGAAGACACTAAAAGGAAGCTGATGCTGAAGCCAGAGAACTACACAGCTAATGGAAGAAAGGAGTCCCAGGGTCCTTCCACACTACAGAGTTATTGTGCTATGATTTTGCTTTAACTACCATGGCAGCTTCCCATGGAATCCTGGGTTCTGCAGTTTAGGAGAAGGATTTGGAATTCTCAGCCAAAGAGATCTGCTGGCTCACCAAACAACAAACTCCAAAATTTAATAAGCTATTAAAGTGAAATCACAGTGTTAGAACTGTGTAGTGTGAAAGGGCTCCCGGAGAAGCAGCAGGATACTGGCAGAGGCAAAGAGTGGGAATAAAGTGAAAAAGCGAAACAGTGTGAAAAATACATAAAGCCACCAGCAGCAGGCATATACCTTCATAACTGCTGACAAGAGTGAGCATGTGTTGGTGTGGTGTGGGGGCGTGTACCACAAAATATTTCAGATCACACAGTCAAGATGAATAGGGAGGCGGTCAGACTGTACACAGCCTTGGATAGATGGGAAAATATAAAGTTGTTGATGTAAGAGAATGACATGTTTTGGCATGATTATCAGAACAGAAGGTGGGAAAGTGTATAAATAAACCCCTGTAGATTCATATTGTGAATTATATGAAGCATGTTGACTAAGATTCTATCTGATGCTTAGAATTGGCTGGAAGATATTATGAATGACGTGGGTAGATTTTCCTGGAAATCTCTGACTAACTTTTATGCTGCAATTTAAAAAAAAACAATTCTCACAGTAATTTTGTATTTGCATCTGCGCTATGGCTAATCACTCATGCTGAAAGAGCTGCAGGGAATATATTTGGAATTGAGATAGTGTTTGGTGTGAGCTCAGTACAAATGAATCAAGCAATATGCAGTAAATTTCATGGACAGTTAAGTTTTAGTTCTGGTGGCATAAATCACAGGTGAGATCATATTATAGACGGCTACAAAGAGAAACTGATGAAACAGTAAAAAAAAGACAGGTCTTGTTGTGAGTAGCCAAGCTTCAGTAGAGTGGGAAACACAAGACTGAGACAAAGAATGGCAAGAGAAAAATGAGTTTTAACTTCTTTCTGAAAATAAAGGCATATGTAGAAGCAGTGAAATCACCGTTTAGACCCACCTGCATATCCAACGTCTGCAGGAGAATGGAATTAATCTATCAGAGTTCCAGAACTGTAGCCAAGCATACCTTGGTATTAAAAATACACATGTGCACACATGTGTGCACGTGCACTTGAGAAACCGAGTGATGTGAGATAGATACTATTGTTTTGATCAGTCTCTTGCATCATATATGAAGGAAATTAAACCATTTAATTTTTTTTATTCTGGGGCATTCAGCTATTCATTATACTGGATGTGATGAATTTTCTCATATTCCAAGATGGGGAAATACCTATCCTTTTTAAGCTTTCATTGGCTTTAATTGGATTAATAAAATAGTGTTTTATTTATTGATATGTGGATATAAATTTAATTGCTAAGATTGCCATATTGTATGTTTGAAACTTTTTTGATTCCAGTGGGTTACCGTAAAGGAAGTATTGAAGGTTCCTGTAATGAAAGTTGAGTTACTGTAATAGAGGAATGTTATTTTAAAAACAGAAACCAAAACTAGAGTGGGAAACAGAAGTGTCTTTCTTCTTCTGGGTTTGTAATAGAAGAAGGGCACTAAATAAGGAAGAGGAGGTCTTTTCACTCCAGTGAAGGAAGAAGAAAGATTTCAGTGCTTCATGCGAAAAGATCTATCTATCTATCTATCTATCTATCTATCTATCTATCTATCTATCTATCTATCCATCCATCTAGAGTTTTGATACCCTGCCCTTCAGCCAAAAAGCTTCCAAAGGCAGCTTACAAATTGTTCATTCGGCAGTACCCTGCCTTTGGGAATCTAAATAAGACATGAAACTTAAGGAAAAGGGAATGGCAGGGGAGGAGAGGATTAAGTCCAGCAGATAATGTCTATTCGGCTTTTCAGGCTAAGACACAATGATCCTGTGTTTGCCTCTTCTCTCCTTTTGTGGCAACAGCAGTGGCAGTGGGAATGGTGAGGAGGATGAGCACAGAAATCAAAGCATGAGTAGTTCAAGAGTTTCTTGGGACCTTGTTGTGTTAGGGGAAACCACAGTTTCCAAAAGCAGATCACTTAATGAACATTGACAAGCAGTAGTGGTAGCAACCCTGCACTATTACACTGGTGGGGCTCTCTGCTACATCGGCAGCCAACTTTGTCTCATCTAACAATTTGGATCAGTATCACAGATATGTATACTGTGTTCAAAGTGACATTTTAGAGGTGCGATGACACAGACCCTTCAAGGATGGCAGGGAAAAAGTATACATGTAGTTTGCAAAGTGCTGATCCACAGAACATTCAAAATGCTGTAGAAAGAGATGAAGGGATATACCAGAACAAGATGTTTATGAGGCTTAAAAAAAACAAAAAAAGATGTACTGCAAATCTTTGCCCTGTTTGCCCAGCATCATTGTAAGAGAAAAAAAATCATAAGAACCAAATTAGCAGCATGTGATTGGGACAGATGTCAGTGTGACAGCAGATGTTTTATCAGATTATAGATAAAGAGTGAATCATTTAATTTAGCATTATATTTTGCCACCATAATGGAGTATAGGAATGTATTTGAATTTTCCTCCAAAATATTTTTGGACATTCAGGTTAATTTGACAAATACCTAAACACCAACGTGCCAAAAGAAGTCTTGTAGAATAGTATGCACATTTCACATACACTAGGGTATTCAAGCAAGCCCCAATCAATCAACAATGTTTGCTTATTTATTGGTTATCTATTCTGCTCTGTCCTATAGGCTCAGAGTTATGCAGCAATTCTTCCTATCTTGGCTTCTCAGTCCAATTCAGTCCTTGTATCCATTAATGCAGTCAGTCTGCAATAACAAAACAGTATTGTGAATTTCTAATTTACCAGTTCACCAGTGCAGACTTCATGAACTCAATGTCTTTTGAAGTAATGGAGTGGAATTCAGGGATGATTCTATCTTTAGTATTTTTCCCTCCTTCTCTTTTCCTCCCTCTCCCCGCCCCATGTATGTGTGCACAAAGAATTGTGAAAAAGCCAAGCTGCCAACATGCTCAGTATCATGAGTATAAATACATAAGCTCAAATTTATTCCTACAGCAAAAGCATATATACAATAAAAATCACATGTTTCAGATTTCTTATTGGGATAATTTGAAATTCTGTGAAGTATTAATAGTTCATTTCTCAACTCACATAATAGAACATTGTAGAAATATATGCCAGTGTTGTTACTAGTATAGGTAGATTAGGTATTGTTGTTGGACATCTATACTGAGAACAGAATTGTGTGACTCCATCTTCTGAGCCATCCCTCTGGAGTAGAAATAGTTATAACAGTTCCCTAAAAATGAAAGTAACAAGTTATTAGTAGCCTGGCACTGGCTAAGGCATTGCTTACGATACAACTAAACCACTAGCCACAGTGACTACACATAAATACAATTAAACTACTAGTGTCAGTGACTGCTCCAAGCCCAAAGAGTGGCAATAAGTGCACACTAAAATCATTTACATATGCAATAGGACACCACAAACTCACTCTTGCAATAACATTCATGCCCTAATTAAAAGAATGTCACACTGTTCAGTAGCTGTGTCCAGTACTGAAATGGGGGCTCTCGTTATACCATCATGTTTTTGTGACTTCAGCTCTTTTCACAAAAGAAACGAAAACACATGTTCAGTAAATAAATGAAGGGGGAAGGGAAGAAGGAGGTCACAGTATCAGACTGCTGTTAGCCTCATTATCCTCAGCTGAAGGTACAGAGAACCTTGGGAACAAACAGATTTATGCAGTGGACTCGTTTGCCCACAGACCCAAGCTTTTTGCGATTGCGTGGACAGAGTCTATCTGTATGTAGCCTTTTTCACACACCTTCCACTGAATTTTTGGTCTTTTAAACTTTCTGAGTTTACTACAATCACTTTCTTGACTGTTCCATTTCTATGAGCAAGAAAAGGAGTCATTTTAACAGTGCCAGGGATACTAATCCTGAAGGGAAAATGCATGGCTTGTGGATGGCACTTGGATTAGTACACTAACCAGGACTGTATCTTCTCATTCTTTCAAATTCTCCTAAAGCATAAATGGTATTGTGCCTTTGAGCTGAGAGGCACTTGATTGAGAACCAGCATTGTGAAGTGGTTTGAGCATTGGAGTACAACCCTGGACACCGGGGTTCTGATTCCCTGCTCAGCCATGGAAAACCACTGGGTAACCACTCACACCCTCAGCCCCAGAAAACCCCATGATAGGGTCACCATAAGTTGGAAATGACTTGATGGCACACAACAAAAATTACAATAATGAATGGATTGTCAAATTTGCATATAAATACCAGGAGCCCCTGACCATCTACTTTTCCTTGGCAAGCATAGTATTGGGTACCTATTGATTCACTGCTTTAAAAAAGTACAGAAGGAAATACATGCATGCACAAAATATGCATTCACTTTTATTCATATATGTCCACACATGCACACAATCACAATATTTTAAATAGAAGCATAAATCTTCAAAAAATAGTAGGGAAGACGGTGACAAAGGGTTGCTCAGTCTCTTGTTCAAGAGCGACGAATGCTTGAAGGGAAACTTCAAGAACCTTGTTCTTCTTTTTAAATGATTATTTAAATATTTTTAGCAGACTTATATAGCTTTCCCAACCAAAGACACTTTCAAAGAGGGTTATCTTCTGATAGCTCTTCAGATGGGGAACCATGTTCTGTAAAGTAGGACAGCAAGACACCCTGGTAGAGGAGAACATTCTATTTGTGGAATTTTGAGCTCCAGCTTCCACCTTAAGCTTCTGAACATCATACTAGATGGGCAGTGTAATCATAATCCGAGAAAGTATAAATTATAGAATAGTGGTTTAGGGTTAGGCACAAGCTTTCTCTGCCAGCAGAAATTTCAGAAACTTACTGTGCTGACTGATCTCAAAGATCTGCCAAAAGAACAAACTGCCAGGAGAATTGTTCTGCTAGCTACAATCTGCTGGAAGAAAAGCCAAAAAAGAAAGGAGAAGAAGAAGGTAAGGGAGGAACTGAGTTACATCAGATCCAGTCCAGGGACACAGTCACAGCACTAACACTGAGTTAGGTGAAGGCAACGATTTTCTTAAATCATTCCTTAGGCTTTGTTACTGAGTTTGGACTAGTTTGAATTCATCACAGCTTAAGCTAGCCTAGTGTTAGCTCAGTTGCCATTTTGTCATCTTTTTCAGTTAGGACCATGGTGTTAGCTTCCTGCTTCAGAGCTAGCTGCTGTTCCTCAGTGTGCCAAGGATCTTTGGTGTGAGATTGAATTACAAAAGAGATCCTGCTTCTGATTGTCACACTGAAGATCACTGGCAGGAGGGGGGTAGGAATGACAGGAGAACAGACCTCTGTCACTTGCAGCAGCTGATGACTGTGAAAGTATGATTTTATTTTATTTTATTTATTAAATTTATACCTTTCCTTCCTCCCAAGGTAGGATCCAAGTTGTTTTATAGTAATTTAAAATGATTAGGGGCGTTGGGTCAGGAGACACTACTGAAGTGTTAGCTAAGTAGTTGATCGAGGATCTCAGCTGTTATCCTTTCTTCCAATATGGTGAGATATGATTGGCTGTAATACGATTTCACTGTTTCTCTGGTCAGGCAAGACTGTGAACAAAGAAAGAGTTGGTCAGGAAAACCTTCACTCACACACGTAGCTTTTTAAAATTCAAATCTGAGAATTCATTTGTTGCAGCATGATAACACACTTTCTTTAAAATTTACACATGGCAGCAGAGAAGAGGTATCCATATTTCCAAGTGCTTGCCAGACGGCAGAAATAATAACAGCACTTTGCCACTCGGCTGTTCTCCAATCCACTCAGAGTTTGGCCTTCAACCTCATCATTTATCTGCTTGGGCACCTGATTATTAGTCCATAAACCAATCAAAAGGGGCTGTTATTGCTTTAAATAAGTACACCTAATTAGTAATGTGTTTTGGAATATTATATCAAAAGGTCTTTGGTGCCAAGGTAAAAAATTACTAGAATAAATGAGACAGTTGCACCTCTATAATTAAAGCTGAGGGGAATCTATAACGTTGTGTCATTTCCCATTTCTTAATGATTTATTTCACTATTACATTCATTATTATATAATTACTGTTACCTGGTTATTAGTGTGAATTACATGGTCAGATCTGAGAAGTGTGAGTTACAGAGGAGGTTCAGTGTAGAAGATTTTAAAGTCATCAGTATGAACATTAAGTAAGGAAATGTCATAGTTCGTACTTCTGGTTGATAACAGTATGGTTAAAAAAAAATCTCTCTGGAAATATGTGAGTAAATATATGTCCTTTTGTGGTATGTTGTTGTATTGTTGCATGGATTCTTACAATTACCCCATGGGGTTTATGGGCAATATGTGTTCAGAGGGGTTTGGAATTGCCTACCTCTGCAGCTGAGTGTGACTTGCTCAGGGTCAACTAGTGAATTTCCGTGACTGAGCAGAGATTTGAACCCTGGTCTCCCAGAGTACTAGTCCAATGCTCCAACCACTACATGACATTGCCTACCCAAAATTAGAATATGGTATCCTTTCCTCTTGTAGCAGAGTTTGGAAAATCATAGGGACGCAATTTCTAGAATTTGTCAGCTAGCATGACCAGTGGCTAGTGAGGGACTCTGGAAGCTATAGTTATTATTACAATTAAAAATGACTATCAGTGATTGTTACTATTGAAATTGTATTAGCTTCTTTTAAAAGAAAGAAGGAACAGCATCATTGGAGCTAGTTATAGACAAGGTTCTACTGAGTTGGTTTGAAATAGGTTCAGATAAAACTAAATATTATATATTGGAGGGGAGGGGACAGAAAGCAACTCCCACCAGGTCTCTGGTTTGAGCCCTTTTTGTTCTGTTGATCATGTAGTCTGCAGTGTTGACAATTTGAACCAAAAGCCCTTGGAAACTTCTCAACTTTCAGTTTTGCCAAAATGCTCTTCATGATGCAAGGAGAGTCTTCATGACGATGACTCCTTTGTGTTTCACTGTTATTACTTGTTGCTTTATTTGTACCATTTCCTAAATGTCTTTACCTTTATCATCACTATAACCACAGCAAACTGAGTGTGTGCTTAATGTGCAATGAACTCAAGTGAATTTATTAATTTAAAGCTTTATAAATGTAAAGATATTCATGTAGTAAGATTTTGTTTATATGTAGATTGTTTATAGAAAGGGATAGGCTTTTTTTTTACTCTGATTTTTAATACTTGAATTTTCTAGACTGTGAACCTTTTCTATCCCTGCCCGCACCCCGTTTATGCCATCACTGTTTGACCTTCACAGCTTTGCCTCAGGATGATACTGGGATAAATTAAAGTAACATAAATTTCAGTGCATTTCATTAGGAAGCACATAGCCTCCAGCATATTAAAAGGTATGCATATATAAAGGCTGTGCTAAAAATGAATTCAAGATTCTACACTAAGGTCTAATAAAATCTGCTTCAAGGAAAACTGAATCTCTGAAGAAAATTCAGTATATTCTGAAGAGTGGCAATATCTCTAGTTGTAATAGTTACAGGTAAATTCGTTATCTTGGCATTTTTGATTCATAATACAGATAAAGTAATGTTCACATTTTCATTTGCTAAGTATACAACAATGGAAGAATAATTCCCAACAAGTTACACCCTGCCATAGCATGTGTATTTATTATTATTTGTTTATTAACACATTTATATCCTGGCCTATATGAAGAGATCTCAGGGCGGCTTACAAATAGCAGTAAAACAGGTTAAACAGGTTGAAAAACAGTAAGATAATTTAAATTAGCTAACAACATGCTGACCAATATAATGAATTAAAAACTGATTTAAAAAATAAAAAATTGTTAAAACTAAAATGTGTATGTGTCGTGGAGGAGGTGGGGAGTGGATAGACAGTAATTTTGGTGCATTAGTGCAGTGTTTCTCAATTTTTCAACCTTCAGATCAGCCTTTCTCAAACTGTTCATCGTGGAGGAACCCTTGAAATTATTTCCAGGTCTCAGGGAGCTCCTGCATAAAAATTATTATAGCTACAGTTCAGAAAAAAAGTTTCAATCACTAACGATCACAAAATTCCTAGTAACCTGTCAAGGAACCCAAGGGTTCCCTGGAACCCTGGTTGAGAAATCTTGCTCTAGATGTTCTGGATTACAGCTCCCAGAATGTCTACTGGTCAAGCTGACTGGAACATCTAGGAGTTGAAGTCCAAAACATCTGAAGGACCAGACTTTGAGCACCACCCTGTCTTAGGGCATAATCACAGCCTTACTCTGGGATATTTTTCAATTATAAACTAAGATGTGTGTTGTGTGGTGTTTCTACCAAGGTCTGTGTGAAAGGAGGTAGAGAGAGACAGACCAAGAGACAAAGAGAGTTGAGTGCTCATACGCTGCAGTAAATGAAAGGGGAACTAGAAAATAGGTGCTCACTTGGTGAGCCATTACTTGGAGCAACCCCATTCTGCAATGGACTTTAGATTTGGGGCAACAGAGAAAGTGAACTCTACTGTGGAGGGTTCTGTTAAAAAAAGGAGGCATCTGAGGAACCTTAAAATCAATCTCTTCGGTGCCTTAGACTTGAACAGGGAGAGCATTTCTCTCCTACTTTCACAATATCCTTTTTATATAGGAAGCACACAGTGTACAGCTTCCCACTCTTATAAAATATGGGTTTTCTGACAGTCCTTTTCTCTTTAGCCCAATACATCTATGTGACTTTGAACATTTCCCATCTACTCATCAATTAAAAACACTTCTACTTCTAGCTATTCAGGCTTTAGAAGTTATGGGGGAGGGGTTCTGTGTGAGGCTTGGAAAGGTTTTTCACATTTGCATCTGCCTAAAGATATTTGTGAGCAATTTGGGGTGATTTTCACACAAAATTGAACAAAAATGCAATTGTAGGCTTCTAAGGGCTTTGCGAGACTGGCAGAGTACTTCAGGGTCATGAATGTGTGGCTCAGGGGCTGCGTGTGGTCAGTGGACCACACTTGCCCATCTCTGCTGTATATCATTTTGACCAGCTACCAGAAGAGTGACTACCCTGAGGAATGTCATGCTGGTTAGGTGAATCAGACACTGTCATTCTGGGAAAATTGTAGCCCTTCCAATATTTATAAACTGCTGTTCCAGTCACCATTCATCATTCTGTTTGGGGCTGATGCGAAATGAAAGCAAATAACATCTGGGGCCCTTTCACACTACATAATTATAGAACTTCAGGTACCATGGCTACTCGATGGACTCTTGGGGTTTGTAGTTTGGTGAGGCAGTAGAGTTCTGTGGCCGAGTGTTCTAAATTCAAGCTCCTAAACTGCAAATCCCAGAATTCCATAGGATGTTGCCATGGCAGTCAAAGTAGAATCATAGTGATCTAATTTTGTAGTGGAAAAGTGTCTTTGCAAGTCACAGATCCCTCACCCCAGTTCTATGGTGCTGGTAAAAACATGGCTATTTGAAAAGACTAATGTTGATATGCCTGGATTATTTTTAATGTTACCTAGTTTGGCCTGCTGTCCCTACAAGGTCTTATTGTTAATAGTTTATTACGTTAGTAATACAATAATTTTTATTATGAAAGGATGTTTGTCTCTTCCCTGTATTTCTGTATGTTATGTTATGTTATGTTTTGTTGTTGTTGTTGTTGTTGTTGTTGTTGTTGTTGTGTGCCTTCAAGTCATTTCTGACTTATGGTGACCATGAAGTGAACCTATCTTGGGATTTTCTGGGGCTGAGAGTATGTGACATGCCCAGTGTCATCCAGTGAGTTTCCATGGCAGAGTGGGGAATACTATTCTCCAGGGTCAGAGTCTAACACTCAAACCACTATACCATACTGGATCCCCTTTATGTTCTTCTTTAATTTGTTAGACACCTTAACAGCCTTTTCACATAAAAGTGGGGTATACATTCTGAAAATAAATTAAATGAAATTGGATCTCCTGAGAACCTTGGAAGAAGGACGAGACACAAACGTCATAAATATATTAAAATAAATGAGCTGGGTTTCATAAATTATTCTTCATCTATTTTAGAGTTGGTCTCATTGAATCCTCTCATCCATGATCGTATTATTTTTATTAATGAAAGACTTAATAACAACAGATAAGATGATATCAACATTTAATAGACTTTTTGTGGCTTAATGAGGCGAAATAGCTGATGTGTTGGCACAAAACTTAAAAGAAACATTGCAATTAGGAAAACAGAGCCCTGGTTTCTAAAATAAGGACCCTAAAGCTGCAATTTTATATAAACTTACCTGAGAGTAAGTTTCACTGAATTCCATGGAACTATTTCTGAATAGACATATATAGATTTCATTGTAAATTTTTTTAAAAATTACTGATGTAACTAATGACAAAGTATATAGTGTTATCTCTTATTTACCCTGGGAAAGTTTTATCAAAATTTAGCCCCACCCAATGGAAATTTAGTTCTTATAAATCTAATCCATAGAAAGAGTCAAATCAAAATTCAGAAATATGCACAATGTATAATTCAGAAAGTTATGGCTGTAGTCATGTAGTTGTGTTGTGATTATTAGTTGTTTACACATTAGGGAAGTATATTTTCACTTATTTTGTTTCCCCATGCAAGAACAAATTGCATGCAATTATCTTCCATTCCGTGAGAATATGACGGTTCCTGCACAAATGTCAAGTGCGGCTTGTACTTGAGGACTTCACTGGGAAAAATTAAAAAATATGTATGTTGCACGAAATACACTGAAAATACACTGATTCCTGAACATACACACATACACACACACACATATTGCAAAGAAAATACGTGCAGGAAGATTACATGTGGTTTTCCCGCACTATTTGAATAGCTCTTATGCAATTTTTATATGAGTTTTCAAAATATGTAAACATATGGATTACTGCACAGAGAAAAACACATGGAATGTTCTAGTGGAGCCCTTTAAAAACCCATCTCTGGTCCTTCTCATCCTCCTTCTCCTCCACCAACAGCTGCCTGGCCAGCTAAGAATGGCTCACAGGCTATTTCTCAGCACTACAAACTCTCTCCTAAGGCCCCCACACCCAAGGAAGGAGATGGGTGAGACGGAGGAACTATAGGACCACTATGCCAACCCACCCACTTTCTTTCTCCTTTCCCTGATGTGGTTTGGACCCTGGACGTCCATTTGCCCCACTGTGTTTTGGCCTCCATCTCATGGACACAACACACACAAATTTTGATATTTGTGATTTTTCCACTTTTGCAGGGATCCTGCATGTCTAACCCTAACAAATGAAGAGGGATGACTGTACTCTTATTTAAAGAGTTTGCTTATTTTGTTTGCATAATAACACATGTGGTTTTTTTTCTATACAGAAAATATACTTTGGGGAAGAAACTTCATATTATTTGTATAACATTACAAAACTAGCACAAATACACCCATTCCTCCAGAGAAACATATTTCCCTCTCAAAAGCAATCAGTGTATCCTATGCAAAAACACTGATTTCTGTCCTGAAACAGATTCTATGTATAGGATAACTGCGTATTTTGTACAAATGTATTTACCCCAGTTACGTCTGAAATGTAAAGGAACTTGTTAAGCGTATTGTGACAGTCAAAAGTTGGATACCCTTCTTCCATTGGGACTTCTAACAATACGCGGAGGTAGGAAACATAATAATTGGATATCCCCCCTTCCTGTTTTTTTTTTAAGTAATGAACAAAAACTCTTGCAAAACTCTAGCAAAAACTATTGCTGAGACTTAATTTAGTGATCTATGTCTTCATAATCTCACCTTCCATCATGTTTTGTACTTCTGTGTTTCCACCTTCAAATTAAAGCTGCAATCTTATACACACTTGGGATTAAATCTCATTGAATTCATTGAGAGTTATTTTGAGAAGATATGTATGGAACTGCATTGTGAGTAAATCAATAAGTTGAATTGTGGGGAAAATAACTTCCTATCTGGCTGCATTAAAATATATAATACAGAGCAGCAGCAACTGCTCCTGAGGAGATCTAAATCATTACTAGCAATAAAATTGAGGGGACTACTAGTAAACACAGATGTGGGAAAGCAGTGAAAATAATCACTACAAACAATTGACAAGGTTATGCAAGAAGTACAGAGGGATATCTATAATACAGGTAACTTTGTGATACATTTATGTATCATTAAACTTTGCTTTTTCTTTAAATCATTTTTGTGATTCTATCTGCTGCTTCCTTTCTTTGTTTTCTTTGTAGCGCTGTTTATAAGACAAAATGAGCTGTTATTTCTTGTTGTTTATATGTGCTTTGTTGTTTTTGCATTGATTTCCTATTTGTTTTTTCCCCTGCTTAAGTCATCTTTCCAAATGTGCTTCTTGGCAGATATTGCATTCTAAAAGGAGATACACAATCTAGATTCTCGTAGATAATTAGCAGATCAAATTTCCAAGGCAAGTAAGGTTATAGCAGATGACACAAGCCATGGTTTATCAGAGTGTACCACATAACCTCAAAGAAATAAAAGTCATGAATATTTCTCTGTTGAGCACACTCTGTAAATAATATAGCTCAACAGGCCACTGTGAAGGGCACTGCTTTAATGTGTTTTAAACTAATTTGAATGTGTCCTAAATCCACTAAACTTTGAAGCTTTTATCAACCCAGCAGATTGGTTATTGGTATTTGCTGACCGAAGCTTACTAATTTTGAAATAGGAGCACCATTCCACTTGTGTTCACAATTATTTATGGTGGTTGTTTCTTGCTCTCTTTCTCTAAATAGGATATATATGCTGTGCATGTAGCCACAGTGTTAGAATTGTCATACAGATTTCAGACACATGCAGAGTTGTAACCAGCACTCAGTTGGAAAAATCAAAGAATTGGCTTTTGCTGTGCAGCTGTGCTTCAGGTACATGCCCCTATTTTGTTTTATGTTTGAAATAATTGCCTGTGAGGATTTGTAGGAGAATAAATGATAGCCCTCTATCTAAATAAATAAATGTAAAAATCTATACCCATTTGTAAAATAATTGCTGGATATGCGGATGTTTGGATTTGCCTGAGAATTCAGTAACAGAATTGTTGAATTGTTGCCAAAAACATGCCAGCATGATTTTGCCAGCCTGTCACAGTTAATTTAACTTAAATGTTCCATTTTACTTGGAAAGAAGGGCAATGGTGATCTGGATAAAATGATCTTGAATATTCCTTCCAGTCCCTCTTATTGAAATGCACCAGGTTGTGTGTCTCCCATCAGTAAACTGGCATGAGACCTCCTGAAACTGTTTGCTGCTCAGTTTTCTTCCATATTCTAATCTGATCAAAATAACTCCGTCTTACCGATCAATGAACTCATATAGGGATGGGGAAACTGTGGCTCACAGGCAGCATGTAGTCTCCCCCCCAAGAGTCCTCCAAGGAACCAACTCCCCCAAGTATTTTTTTAATTGAATGATTTGGGGCAATTTTACTCCCAAACAATGGAAGGAGAAAAACACCCTCAACTCCACACAGAAAGTCCCAGCACCACCAAACACCCAGGATTGTCCAATGCCACTATTTTTCTTAGTGCCTTTCTAACAAAATGGTATCAGGAAGGGATAAAATGTCATTTTTGGGCACCATTTTGAGTTGAAGAACTCAAATGAAGATAGAGGTATTTGGGAGCACTGTTGGGAGGGGAGGTGCAGTTCCTGGAAGGATCTGAGGGAGGAAAATTGGCCCTTGTCCCCATATAGTTGCCTACCCTGGATTGTTGAGAAATCTGAGATTTCAAGCAGTATCCCATCTCAAAGTCCTCCTTTATAAAGCAGGAAAAGACAATAGTTCATTTTTTGAACACCTGAGAAATATTATTCCAGAAATGTCCTACTTTTTTGTGGAGTCTTTTATTGTCTAGGCTCATAACTTTCTTGTGATCCCTGTAGTATGAGAGATTTCCCCAAAAGATTTCATAAGCAGGCCTGCTGGCATATGCTTTGGTTAGCTAAGCCCTTAGAACACTGGCTGAGTGTGAATTCTTGCACATAAGTACCTTTGAATTGCAGGAGATTCCAGAAAACAATCTCAATATAATAAAACTGGAATTGTGGCTCTGTGTGCTGTTCTTCCCCCTACCTCTCACAAGTTTAGGAGACAGAATGCACATTTTTGAAAAGGATGAGCAAGTAATTTCCATGGAATATGTCTGACTCATGCATTGGCCATCTGAGTGAGCATGAGTCTGCACTGCTCTATCCATCCACTATGTTGCCCCTGTATACTTCTGCTCTGTTCCACTTATTTCAGTGATTTCAGTAAAGACTGGAATGGGAACTGATTTGTTCACCATGCTATTGAGAATCCATGCTACTACAGCTGATTCCCCATTCAGACTTTTGCCAACTGTGTCCATGTCCAAGGGGGAAGCTGTGGAAGTACGGAGATGGTGGAAGGAGAATGAGTGAGTGTGGCAATACTGAGACTGGAGCCTGTACACAGAAGATTAACAAGAGAACAGGGCCCTGAAAAATTAGCTGCGTCATGGACACCTGGTTGGATGAGGCAGGGGGTGTTAATCTCTCAGCTGGTCTACAAGTAGAAAATGGAGTCAACTCAGCCTAATGTGAAGAATTTGCGTGACAATTTGAAGATAAAATACCATAAGTCTCTTTGACTTGGATGTGTGATAACTGAAGTCCCTGTCAGAGCTGCTGATGACGAGCAGCAGCTGTTGGTTCCTGTTGCTCAGGGTGGAGATCAGTCCTGCAGCTCGGACATTCCTCTGCCTGCTCCTTCAGGGCAACAGGGATCCGATTCTGAAGATGCTTTGGAGCCTGTGTCAATCAGCCCACAAACAAGGCGGAGACTCAAGAGAGCTGAGCAAAGGGAGGCGTCCTTGATTAAGTTCAAGAAGCAGTGACTAGCCACACCTGTGTCTTGGGCTATATAACTGCCTGCCTGGAAGCTTTCCTTTGCTTGTGGCAAACTTTCTACAAGCCCTCTCCTTATCTGTTCCTTGCTTCCAGCACCTGGCTCTTGATACCTTGGATTGATCTCTTGGCTCCAGACCCCTGGCTTTTGGAACTCTGACTACAGCCTTTGCTTGTTGCTCTGGCTTAGGTAAATGGACTTCCCTTGAGTAAGTGCTTCCTTGACTCCTCCCAGCAGGACTCTGCTAGCTCTCTCACTCCCTTCTCTGGGCTGTCTTGCTGCCTAGGTCTCTTACCCTGACAGGATGCTGCAATTGATACAGTTCCAGTGGATCTAACCTTGGCTCCTCCTTGTCCAGCATTATTGGATACTTTTAAATTAAATTAAATTAAATTGTGCATCCTGATGATGTGAACAGGATCCTTGGATGGGTAAGAGCCATTGTATCTGTACTAGATCCTTGCCCTTCTAGGCACACTAAAAAAGCCAGAGGGGGACTAGCTGAATGAGTGAAGGATGCAGTTAATGCCAAGTTCCAACTTGCCTAAAGGAGGCAGTTGTGTGAGGCCTTTGTTGAAAAAGTCATCCCTGAATTCCTCTAATTATTGGCCAGTGTCAATGGACACTGACAGAACAGACAAGACAGAAGTGTTCCAAGTCCATCAAAAGGCAGATCAGGGAACTGGTATTCACCCTGTGTTAGATGGGGTTGCATTCCCTGTGAAATTGCTGGTTAGCAGCTTAGGGGTAATCTTGGAGTCAGCTCTGAACCTGGAGGCCCAGGTTTCTGTGGCTAGAATTGTTTTTGCACAATTAAAGATAGGGTACCACATGTGCCAGTTCCTTGAGATACTGGATCTGGCCAAAGTGGTACGTGCCTTAGGTACATCTCATTTGCATTACTGTAATGTGCTCTACATGGGGCTGCCTTTGAAGAGTGTTCAGAAGTCTCAGTTATTACAAAAAGCTGCAGCCAGAATGTTTCCTGGGGCAGGATACAGGGACCATACTACTTTCCTGTTAAAACATCTCCACTGGTTGCCAGTTTGTTTCTGGGCACAATTCAAAGTGCTGGGGATGACCAGACTGGCTAGATTGGCCTCCTCCATGCTGTCTTTCCATTGCCAGGCAAAGTTTTATTCTAGCAGATTTTTAAAACTGAGAGTTTTTAAAAAAATGCGCTAAGGGAGCTTTATTGCTTTAGACTGAACTGTTTAACAGATTTTTTTACTTTTAATGGTATTTTATCCTTTTACACATAATTTTAAATAATTTTAATATAATAAAATGTAATCCTATTTTAATGTTCATTTTTTTTGCATGTTTTAAGCTGTATTGTGTTTTTAAATTGTCAGCCACCTTGAGCCCCAATTTTAGGAGAAAGGCAGGATGCAGATGATGATGATGGTTGTTCTTGCTGTTGTTGTTGTTGTTGTGTGCCTTCAGGTCATTTCCAAATTATGGCAACTTTAAGAAGAACCTATCATGGAGTCTTCTTGGTGAGATCTGTACAGAAGGGGTTTGCTTTTGTCTTCCTCTGAGGCTGAGAAAGTGCATCTTGCCCAAGGTCACTCAGTGGGTTTCCATGGCTGAACAGGGTTTGAACCCTGATCTCCAGAGTAGTACCTTTGCATAATTATCTAATCAGTACTTCATAGCAACAGCTCAGTAAAGTAGTGACTTTTGCATTCTGATTTGTGGAGTTTTGCCAAATCAAACTTCTAAACTCTTTATTCACATGGAAAACACATTATTTTTCACCTCCCCATACAGTTGGCTTGGTTTGGAAATCCACAATTTATGCAACATTTCCTTGCACTGTTATAGTTCACTTCTCAGGCAGTTTGAGACAGCCTGAAGAAGCAATCTGAAGGCTGGTTGCAGAAAATTAAAGTTTCCCGGGTCCTTTGGCACTCTTTAACTTCACTGAAAGTGTCTAGATGTAATAGACAGTGACAGTTCTAAGAGAAAAGGCATAGATTTGAGGATATCATAGATGTATGGTCAGAATAAAGTGCTCCAGAGAACACTTGGGCAGAGAGTGGATTAAGGTTTGCAAGAGAGATGAAGGACTTGACAAGCTGATGCTCCTGAATTGCAAAAGAGGTGCAGGAAGAAGAGTTGAAGAATTTTTCATATCACTTCACAACCCTTGATCTCCTGGAGTCTTAGTCCAACACTCAAACTAGTACAAAACCCTTAGAGAACCCTTTTACTGAACAATAATTGTTGTTATAAATATTCCTGCAGAGTGCTTTAAATTTTTGGAGAAAGCACTGAGGGCTCTTAATAAAGTCCACAGCCATGAGCCCCTGCTTCCTCCAAATTTCAGATAAGTAATGGTCTCAAAGCTTTTTCAGAAAGTAGCTAAAGTGACCATTATAAAAGAGGAGTGGGGTGTTAGTGTGACATACACACCTGCTATAATTTGAACAAGGCTGTTGAAAAATCAAGGGACCTGTCTTAGGCCATTTTCGCACTACACTGTTCTAGTGCTATTATTCCACTTTCAACATCCGACGGAATCCTGGGGTTTGCAGTTTAGGGAGGGGCATTTAGAGTTCTCAACCAGAGAGCTCTTTGGCCTCAGTAAACTATAAACCCCAGAATTCCACAGGATGTTGAAAATGGAATAATAGCACTATAACAGTATTATGTGGAAATGGCTTCTATCTAATGCACCCATGGTCACGAATGCATGCATAAAACATTGAAACCTGTAAGCGTTTCTCCATGGAAGCTTATGACTTTGATTTTCTCTGGGGTTTGTCTACCAAATGTAACTTACTGAGTACTGGAAATATATGACAGGTTGAGATTTGTTAATTAGATTCTTTTTTAAAATAATGTCAACAACTCTCTTCAGTCTAATAAGTAACAAGCGTATTTATTAATAAAGATATCTAGTGCTGCAGTTTATTTCTTAATGTTCAAAATGTTTATGACTTTACAAACAAGCTGTGCTTTTACTTTCAACCATCTGGAATGAAACGTAGTTTTATCTTTGCTGTTGAGTAAGATTGTCACATTTCTGTTGAATTGTGTTTTGAACATAGAGTAAATGGCCTATTATGTTTAGCATTCTTGGTTAAAATCCCATTTTTATGGTTCAAGAAAAGTGGTCCTACCTGTGTGCTATAGTGACTGGTTTATCTAAACAGGAGTTCTGCTATCTAAAGACTTTTAATGGACTTGTGGGATAAAATGACAAATGGTTTATGGCTTCCCACTCATCAACACAAATTAAACCACATTATTGAGTGCCTTATGCTGCCAAAAGCACATCAAACTTATGATTTTACAGCAGCTGAACTAGCATTAAATTATAATAATTTTGGCTGCAATCCTTAAAGAACTTACTTCAGGGTTGCTATGTTGACTTGAATGGAAGTCATCCAAGGTATGCTATTCCAGTGAGGTTGAAGTTTCTGTAAATATTGTGTATTTACAATTTACAAGCAGAAGTCCCAACTGAAAAGTTCTAACTTTAACATACGAGGGTAATTATTACAGCACCAGTTCATAATTATCTACTGTGTAACTAAATGAATGGATTATTCCCTAAATGAATTGGAATGTTGTGTGGATATTTATGATGATATTTAGTAGTCAGCTGAACTTTTCTGCAGCCCTCTAGACATAAGCTGCTGGTCATTTGGCAAAGAGGCATGGAAGGAAAGCAAGAGCTGTGACCTGACTATACGTACCGGGAGGGGTAGTCAGTGGGGGAGCAAAAGTTCTTCAAGACCCAGGGGAAGACCACTCACCCTCTTCTGCAAACTGTCACAAATTGCCATTGAATTTTGTAGCAATGCAGCAGAGCAAAACAAAACATGGATTTCCTTTTAAGAACAAGGCACTCAATGAAACACCAATGGAAGGGCAAGAAATTAGATGATGCATTAGTGATACCAAGGGAACTCATTGTTGTGGTTATTGTTGTTTATGTTCAAGGCATTTCTGACTTAAGGCAGCCCTATCATGGGGTTTTCTGGGACTGAAAGTGTGTGATGCACACAAGGTTACCCAGTGGGTTTCTGTGGTTGAGCACTGAATCAAACCCTGGTTAGAGTTGCAGCTCAGAGATCAAACCACTTCACCATGCTGTCTCTAAGAAGACTTGGGGGACTGCAAAAGCAGATAGGGAGGTCTATACATTTTGCAGGGTGGAGGGTGCTCAGCCCTGGTTTATAGTGTGTCTCTGGTGTTTCCAAATAGCTTAGCCACATTGTTATTTTTAGACATCACCCTATCATGTACCCCCAAAACCAAGGTTTTAAAGAACCATTATTTCCACTTGTTCACTCATTCATTTTCAGGTCATCCTGAGTCTTTTGTCATAAGAGGTTGGCCCATTTTCAGGAATAGAGAACTCTGTCTCTCTTTTTTTCTCTCACATTACATGTCAGTTTCTATACCAGCCTGAAGGTTCAGGGAAAAACAACAACTCAAGTTTTCATTTTGTCAGAAATTTATTAAATACAGAGCTTAATAGGCCTACAGCAGGTGTGGGGAATCTATGGCCCTCCAGATGTTAGACTATAGGTCCTACCAGGCCCAGTGGCAAATAATAATGAGAGCTTCAGTACAACAACATCCCTCAGTACTCCATCTTTGCCTTTTTTTTTTTTTTTTTGGCAAGCTTCAGTTTTATTGCCTGCTACCGGTTTACTTAAACTTCTGTAATTTGTAAAGAGAAGTCTTCGCAACTGTACTGTGCTGGACTGTACAAGCAGATGAACTTCTGGGTTACATGTGAGTCCAGAGGAAAACCTGCCTTTTTACTATACATTGTTCTTGTCTTTTTGTATTACTAGTTTTAACTTCTCTTTCTCTCACACTGTATCTGTAGAACAGCTATCCATTTAATATAGGCTGAGCAATTTAGTCTGCTTTTGGTCTCAAGGCTAGTTGGGCCCCACATGTGTCAGTCTTGCTCCTAACATGCTCCCAGCTCCCTATTAGGCCTTAACATCTCACTCCTTTCCTTCCAAAACACTGGTATTTTGCTCCATCCTCCATCCCCACTGTCCCCTATATAACTATCTAGTTCCAAATCTCACTTGAGTGCCACTCATCTATGTCATCTTTCCATTTTTACAATAAATTGAATATTCATTTATTTCACATTCTGGCTTATTAATTTTATTGCTTTCTCCGAACATGGGCTTCCCAAGGACTGCTGTGGTACACCATGCTTTGTAGCTAACGATCCTTCAGGCTGGTCACTCAGGTCCATGTGCATGATGAGATGCATATTGATGAAGCCACCCAGCAGATGGAACGTAAATGAATTGTGCATAGAAGATTTCAAACATTCTTTTATGTCCTTGCTATCCTGCTAGGGTATATGTTCCTTAACAAGTATTAACACACATTTCTCTAGTTAACATATAGGGAAACTTTGAAAGCTTGCATGATGTATTTTATGCTTTGGAGTTGGCCCAGTAAAGATATCACTGCTTTGCGGATTGTGGATTTTGCTGTGTACTCCTAGTTGTGTAAGTAAGGACTTAAACAAAATGGTGCTATACATATGATTTCTAGGACTGTACACCGCCTATCTCATCCACAGCCATGCACAACCATGGGGTTGCGATGGTGGTTGTGGAACATGCAAGGCATCTGGTAGCATAGGTGGACCAGTGCCAAGTTCCCTGAGCAATGAGAGGACCAGATAGGAAATCTTGTGCTGAGATCTTGTGATATGCAAAATCTCACTTGACTTTGGCACACCTATAAATATGCCTGATCATAGAGTCCTTGCCACTTGTTGGCCATGAGAGACCATGACCCATCAGTCTTCCCTATGCTGCACTGCTGCTCCAGATGAATGCTGACCATCTGTCTGGGGTATATGAAGAATTTGTTTATCTAATTGAAAACATTGTGTGTGTTTTTTAAGAAAACTTCTTTATGGTTTTGCTTTTTTATATATCAATTATGCCAATATTATTTGTGTTCGCACCAGTTATATGTGTATGCAAACAACACCAGAGGAAATCAATTCTGTAGGTGGAGCATAATGTTCCAACTGCACAGTCCCACTGGGCTTCCCCTTCTACTCATGTGGAAGGTAGTTTCCACATTTAGTAGCTAGTAGAGCATGGGGGCATTTCGGTAATGTCCACCTGTGGTTCTGCAGCTGGATGAAGAGAACAAAGTTTGCTTTTCCTGGCTCACTAGTATGCTAGTGTATGCTGGTGATCTGAGAGGCTGATGTCTGTTCCCTTCCCCCAGCTGCAGAGCTACAGCCAGATGCTATCTAGCTTTCCCTCTCTACTCTGGCTGCTAAATGGCCCTAAAGGTATGCTCAAGTGTTTGCAAGCTGCTGGCAGCTGGGAAAGTGGTGGTAACATCTGTAATATCCTCAAAATTATATACTCTGGTGTTCTACATCAGGTTACTTCAGCATATGTCACCAACAGTATTCTGTCCATTGTTACTGGCTGGTCAGTTTGTGATTCTTCCATAATTTCCTGATCACAAATAGCATGTATGAAGGTATGGAGGAAGAAAGTGGGGCTCAATACATTGTCAAGAAGCAACATTGTGAAGTCTTGGAAGGAGAGGTGAGGAATGTTGTCCTTCAGGTAGCAGAGGTCATTGATCTGTTTCAGCACAGACTGGCCAGCAGCCATAAGAGCAGTTAGACCTCAGTGGCAGAGCCTCTGATCTGCATGCAGAAGACTCCAGGTTGAGTGGCTGGCATTGCTTGTTAATAGCCAGGTCTTGGACATAAACCCCCATGGATCTCAACACCTGTCACAGGCCTAACCAGGCAGACAAGAAGCCTGCCTGGTTACGGCAAGGCTTGTAGTGATGGCATATATATGTTCCCCCTTCCTTTCAGTATTTTGATGTCTTTTGTTAGCAAATAAAATTGAAGGCTAATTGAACTCATCAGAAGCTTTTGACTCCTCCTTCTTGAAACCATAGATGGGGTCCTTTTTAAAAAGTGACAATGCTGCTGCTGATTAACTTCAGGAAGTACGGGGTGAGATATCTTGTTCCCTGTCCTATTTTAGCTTATTAACATTCCATTTAGTTTTGAAGCTTGCATCTTCTCTCTATACACAGTCTGCTGGATCAGAGCCTGTTTCTTTAATTTTGGTATATGCACGAATGCTCTGCTAATAAACGGAACCCATTTTATCAAGCAGCACTGGTGAAGATACAAATAGGCACACACAGTGGAATTGGTGTTCTTAGAACAAGGCAGTTGCATTTCAAATTTCCACCCAGAAACTGTATCTTGTAATTGTTTCTTACTGAAGAATTTCTCTGGTGTGTTTGAGGAAGAAATAACTGCAGCTAATTTTATTCTGTTTTGCCACATTACAATTCAGATGGGCAGCAAGGTAATCCTATGTCTTACTCAAGTGTTGTACAGCTAATTCCCATCAGTTTCTTGATGCATTTGACACAGTGTGGTGTTTAGCCTTTATTATTCATTGCTTGTTTACTTTTTGCTGACAACCATAGCTATGTCTGCTGACCAGACACAGAGACCCAGGTTGAACAAGGGCCTATTTAACCTAAACCTATTTAAACAGTGTTGAACCTGTAAGGGAGCAACAGGGGGAAGCAACCTAGTTTGGGATCAGCTGAGGCCAAGTGTCACTCCTGGCTTTATCCTCAGCCTTTCCCTGGGTAAAACACCTAAGCGCTGAAGGCAGCTCAGTAACTGGATTGCCAGCCAGCCATCTACTGGAAAGCAGACACAAGACACTTCCCCCTCAAGTCACAGGACTTAAAGTGAGAGTAAAACCTCCAGGTCCACCTCAAAGGTAGATTCCTTCTCCATATCCTGGATCATAGGACCCAAAAAAGGCAGTTCCAGAGCCCTGCCCTTCACCCAAAAGGTACCAAGGTATACATGGAAACTCTTACTTTATCTTCATTTATTTTCACTTGCCAATTGACCACCTCTTTAAAAACACCACCAAGAGCCAATTGTCAGAGTCCCCTGATACAGTATGGGGTAGGCAAAAAAGATCTTCAGTAAAAGAGAAAATAATTCTACCTAGTCTCAAAGTAATTAGCAACATTCAACTGCTCTAAAGCCAGGATGGTGGTTCAAGAGTGCAATTCTGAGAGCCTGCGTATGGGGGCCAGGTGGGTGTTAAGAATCCTTTGGCTCTGCCGCGCAATGCACAGCATCATAATGTCTTGCATGTTACGCAATTAACCATGGCCTCTTTTCCATGGAAGTCATGAAAATGACCCCTCCCCTGCAGTACCTTGTGGTTCCAGAGTTGCGTTTCTAGCATAGAAATACGCATTTGATTACCAGTATATTGTAACTGTTGTGAAATCCTTGCAAGAGTTTTCAACTTTCCCAATAGGCAACAGCCCCAGTTTGCACTGAATAACTTTAAAATGTTCAGTGCTGCCTGACCTTTAGCTGTGAAAAAAAATAATAAGGGTAATTCTCTTCTAAAGGTTGCATACTGATCAGTGCAGCAAAGTGTTTGTGAGAGGGACAATAGCAGTGCACAGCAATTTTCAAACAGATGAAAAGAATAACGATGTTAATCCAGTCCTGCCAGGTTCCAAGAACCAATGGATTCAGCAAACTCCTAGGGCAGCCACACTGAAGCAAAGCTTGGCTTTGTATAATCTTTGTCAGCAGAGCAGCTAACTGTGGGTCAGTATGATTTTTTCTGAGATACAGAGGTGTCTGAGAGAGCCCAGCAAATAAACTGATGAAGGTTAGAAAGGCTTCATTAGTTGATAAGAAAATTTGAGAGCAGCATAATTATTTTCTGATAAGAGTCTGAGAAGGGCATAGTCAGGTGGTATAGTGGGTGGTAAAGCTAGAGCAGACTTTGTGGCAGTAACATTTATTTTTAGAAGATTTTGATAAAGAATGTGTTTATGAGAAGGCAATGGGAGAATACACAGGTACATTGTGGATGTTTTCCCCTGATAAAATTGGGGTAAACAGAAAGAATGGGAAAATTGTGGTCATATGAGCTTATGCCCAGCTCTGAACAATGTAGTACGGTCTGATCCAATGTCTCAGATACAAGCCTTAATCCAGTTATCAATCTCACACATTAAATCAATGGAAACTTGGTAAGTCAACATTGATGTAAATTTTACACATCTACTTTATTTAAGACAAAGAATTGGACTCAGATTTTTAAAAGCCCGGGATGGGGCACTGTGGGCTTCTGCACACTTCTACTTTGATTCCACTTTTCACATCCTTCCTTTTCTTTTGTGCTCTGTTTTGATAGCTATGGACTGTAGTAGAAACAAACAGCTTAGAAACATATGGCAGTTGAAATAGGTTAACAGGATTTACCTCTTAAGTAGATGTGCTGGAGGAATTTTAGGCAGATGTTGAAACATAAGATGAGCTAGTGAGCCTTTTTTTAATAGTGCATACTTGTATGTATGTATTATTCATTTTAATATCTTTATTTCTTTGTCTGTGTGTCCTTCTATTCATTTTTTTATTACCTAGTTCTTTAGTGACTCTGCTTCACTTACGATTTTTTTATCCATAGTCTGGATACTGAATGGTGCACTTCCATGCAGCATTCATCAACAATGTCGAATCTGTTGTCTTTGCTTGTTCAGCTTTACCTGCTGCTAGGTGGAGGTGAGAAAGCTCAGTTTGGGATGGTTGCCTCACTTTGCCCAACGATAGGACTGGTTTTGAGTAGAAGATGTGGTTGGTCAGCTAGCTCATCTAGGACCCATGTACCTCAGGCCATTTCTGTACTACAGCCCCATCCTGGCATGGGGATGCATTGAAGCTGGGCTGCAATGTGTGCCAGCGCACTTCATTGTGCTCCTACTCCTGTAATGTCCCCAGCCATCATGCATTATACTCATGCATTATACTATACTATACGATCATGCATTATACTATTACTGGAAAAAATTCTGGTAATAAGTCCCTTTCCCATGACGATTATATTGGTTGAGGTCATGTGGAAAGGGCAGAAGTGCTATCTAGGTGCTTCCTTCCTTAGTGCAGCACAGGAAGAGGCCAACTGCACTGTGGAAGGAAGGAATGTGTCTTGACTGCTACCATCTGCTGGCAGCCAGCTAGGTGTGGAGAGGAGGGCTTGGGGTATGCTCCCATCTGCTGGGATGATTCCAGGATGTCGTGGGATGCGGGTAGGGTGTATCCCTTACAGTTGCTTAGGGATGGGGGGTGATAGGGGTGGTCCTCTCCCAGCAACAATGTTTTTGGGGTGTCTTGGCTCATAGCCACACCCCTGTGTGCTGCAGCCATGCCTCCACACACCTTGACCATGCCCCCATGCATTATGGCCATGCCCCCATGCGCCATGGCCCTCCATGCCACAGCCCTGCCCCCCACGCCCCCCCCACGCACTCCAAACTCTGCCGCTGATACTGCATCCTGTTACGTTGCTATGTTAGGGAAGAGAGAAAGTAAGCAAAAGATTTCAGACTATATAAAACAGTGTTACAATAATTTTGCCTGCTTTTAGTTAAATGGACATGATTGTACTGATTTTGATTGAATGGAACTGGTTGATTATTGAGTGGCTTGGTGCACTATCCTTGTGGATTGTTTGCAATTCATTTTGGATTTTTCATAATAATGGAGATTAGATTCTATTTTCAACTAAAATGAAATGTTGGTTCAACTACCATCCATCTCTTCCATATATACAGAACAAAAGGAAGAGCTTTGATCGCTCATATTTTATCTGTTTTGTATATTTTGTTCATATTCTCTTCACAAATCTTGACCGTAATGGTTCTAAACCTGATATAAACTGTATGCTTTTGTAATTGTCTTAAAGTAAATGGACTGAACATCAAAAAAGTTCTTTCTTGTTATCCAGTTTAGCCTGTCCCATCCTGCACCACAAAGGGTGACAACACTGTTTCAATGTCTTTCCCTCATTAGATACAGGTGCTACAAGAAGCTAGGGAGGAATTGCATTTTCTCCTATCTTTATTACAGTCTGTTATCTCTATGTGTCTTATAATGAAATTGTTCATGCTATTGTTAATAATAATGACTTGGATATTTGTTATTGATTACCTAGATATATTAGGAACAGACAAATGTCTAGTTTAATGCTCAGAGAAGTAATTTTTTTCCTGGAACTTCATTACTCAAAGTAAGAATTGACTGAAAATAATGGATTTCACACACAGGACAAATATGAGCCACATTTAGTGAATCAAATATCTTTGAGAAACTCTTTTGCAGAAAGCAGTCTTTTATCTGCTATTCCAGATGGCATTTCACTGTACGCTACTCCTATTTCCTTTCTCAGATCCTGTATGTCACATCTTTACTTTAATTGAAGTTACTACTCTACCTACCTAGTTGATTTACTTCCCATCTTTCTTTCTAAACGGAGACTCCTTCCAGAGCTTGGAGAAGCTACTTTTTTGGGGTAACTCCCAGTGATGCCTTGGTCTGGGTCCAGAAAAGTAAGTTTTTCAAGATTTGCCCCTCATCCCATACTTTTTTCTTACTTATTCCCTCAGATCTAGATTAATAACTTTCAGAGTAAATTGTTTAGGGTTATGTGTACCTGTATATACTTGTATATACCATGTTTTAAATGTCCAGTAATCTATACCATTTCTGTCAGACACAACAGGACTGTAGACTCTGTTCACATTGAATGGTTAAATTTATTTCTGAGGGTGGGTGGCTGGGTGCGATGTGTTCTTATTACATATTGTAGGAGTCAAGGCAGCTGTCAAGTCTAGTGAAAACAAAGCATCATTGGACAACTATCAACTACTCCAGCCACTTAGGCCCTGTCCTTTTAAAATGTTGCCATCAAGTGTTCAACATGCACTGAAAAGGAAAGAAATTTCCCACCACATCTATTTGATACTATTTCAAGGGATATTTGTAGGTATTTAAATGTCACCACCAGATGTTGTTCTGAACTTCTGGTGTAAACACCAGATGTTGTTCTAAACACAAGACTTTGACTTATGGCGATCCTATGAATGAGAGATCTCCAAGTCACCCTATCATCAACAGCCCTGCTCGGATCTTGCAGACTCAGGGCTGTGGTTTTCTTGATTGAGTCTGTCTGTTATGCACTCTTCCTCTTTTCCTACTGCCTTCTACCTTACTTAGCATTATGGTATTTACTAGTGAGTCATATCTTCTTATAATATGTCCAAAGTACAACAGCTTCAGTTTAGTCATCTTGATTTCTAGGGAGAGTTCAGGCTTTATTTACTCTAGGGCCCATTTATTTGTCTTTTTAGCAATGCTGGGTATCTGTAGAACTCCTCTCCAACACCACCTTTCAAAGGAGTTGATTTTCTTCCTATCAACTTTCTTCAGTCTCCAGCTTTCACAACCATACACAGAAATTAAAAATATGATGGCATGAGCAATCCTGACTTTAGTATTCAATTATATATCTTTACTCTTGTGGATCTTCTCTAGTTTTTTTCTAGCTATCCTTACAAGTCATAGTCTTCCTCTGATTTCTTGACTACGGTCTCCATTCTGATTAATGACTGAACCAAAGAATGGCAAATCTTTAACTATGTCAGTGTCTTCATCATCTGCTTTAAAGTTATGTAAATCATCTGTGGTCTGTGCTAAATGAGAATGCAGTCCTTGCTACTTCTGCCTCCTGCTGCTGTTGTACCATGCTCAATGAGACAAGAAGTTGCCCAACATTCTACTTGAAGATTCCAGGAAGCCCGGAGATGGCCCTAAGAGTAATAGTGGCTCACTGCAGACATGTTAGTGAAGCCATCCAAGGTGCTGAATCCTAGTGCCAAAATAACTTCAGAACTTTGAGTTGTGAAGTTTAGATTGAAGTCCAAAGTGGATTCACCACTCCACTGAGATGGAAGCCACCAGCTGTCAGTACCTGCAGCATTGCTTCTTCCCACACTAAAAGCCCCACTCCTCAACTGCTTCACAGGCCAATTTACAGGGCTTCCCAATGGCATAGGGAGCAGTGTTAGCTCTTCCTGCTTGATCCATGTTACCTCTGCTGCACAGGAAGAGGCAACTCTCTAGCAGCTTCCAAGCCACAGTGGTAATGGAAATACTGGGCCTGGGTTTTAAGAAGGTTGAAAGAGATGTAAGAACACTGGAGTTTATTGCTTCTACAACAGGGACACTCAGTGAATTACCTGTTCTTGTCCTACATGGTGTGAGGGAAATTTTTCCACCCTGAGAGCCAAAGTTAACTTCAGAGAAGTTCTCACAAGTGCATTCCAAGTGCTGGGTGAGGGCAAAGGCAAAAAAGTGGGTCCAAAATTGCAGAGTATTTTAGCTAGGCCTTACAAGATGCATTTCATCAGTTTTGGAACGGGGGGAAAAGACTGTTCAAAGCTGGGAAATCACAGGTTATGTGGGGAAAGTATGATAGCCACCTGCGGAAGCCCAGCAGTCAGGTTTGGGACTATAGGAAGGTTAGATTTGTCTTTAGGGCCTGAGTTTTTCCCACCCTGATTTAGCTGAAGATGCCAAAAGATTGAACCTGGGACTCTTTTACATGAAGAGCTTCTATTCAGTTATGGGTCTATAAAATTCATACATTTTTCATTCGGTTGAGGACTAGATTACATAGTCTGGTATCCATAAGACAATATACCCACACTGGCGTTCCAAAATGCTAATCCTAGGCATGAGGTTTATTAGGACTGAAATTCTTCCATACTCAAGTACATTCCAGACAAAAATTGCCCTCAGCTCTCCTGCTAGAGATGAGATGAGGAAGCAATTTCAATAAGATTGTGTCTGGGGGGAGAGAAGAGCTGAATCTTTCTTCCAATATACCATTTGTTTGTTTGATTGATCAATTGATGACAATAACCCCCCTTGAACCTAAGGTTAAATTAAGAAATCCCCTAATGTGACTTCAAGCCACACAATTAGCTTAATATATATTTTGGTCCAATGACTGTGCATTTTGTTGATTATGACTCTTTATATGTATTCATAATGTATCTGTATTATCTTTATTATAGATAAATATTTGTATATCAGGAAAATGGAATGAAGATAATTATCTGAATGCTAAAAACCATGTTCCTATTTTCTTTTTTAAATACGTGATGGCAGGCTTTTTATTGGGGTCAGGTTTTGATTTACATTTCTTGTGATTGTCTTCTTATCTGTGTGCATAATTCATAGCTGTATTATCTGTATTACAGACAAACATCTTCCAACCATTTTTAGCTTGCCAGTGTAATGAAGGTAATGTAACTAAATATTGAACTGTTAAATACTATTATCATATTTTCATTTATAAATATCTGATGGCAGACTTTTTAATGAGGTCAGTTCTTGATTCACATTCTTGTCGTTATCCTCTTTCCACAATGTTGCAATTAATTTTTAACAGTTTTGTAATTTCTCAAATATGCTAATCCACTCCATTTCTCATTCTCCAAAGTCCTTTGAAAATAAATTCCTTCCTCATTGCTTTTGTGAGAAGAGGTTAGTTTCACTGTGGTATTCATCTCCAGCACTAGATCCATGACTTATTAATGGTTATGCTTAAGACTGATTTTTCTATTTTGTTCCAGCTTCCTCATCTCCTTAGAGTAGGATTTATTTTTCCCCTTCCCTTTTCTACATTATAATTTCTGAGAAATCCAATACAGTTTATTATATACTTCCCAAATATACTAATATAACTGTATATAGTACAGTAATGGATTTAGTCCTAAACAAATAATATTTCCACCAATTTGATTTTCATCTGAATGTGGCGGAAAGGATGCTCTACTAACTAAAGTGTCTGCCTGCAATTTCTGAACACCTGTTACCCCAAAATGTGGGTGACTCAGGGGTCCACCCACAATGCCAGTGTCTCCATGAAACAGTGGGGAATATTAACTCAAAGGGGAGGCCTGTGAGAGGGGAGTAACCTAACAGGATATTTTATACCTGTGTATACCAGTACTAATGCAGGAATGCCAGCCAGAGACTCAAAGAATATTTGTTTTATTGGGAGAATTAACAATCACACATGCATAGGATCCAAGCAGTCTCAAAATCACACAGGGCTAGCAGAAGGGAAAAGGGAGGAAAAGTTTGGATAGTAAGAGTTTAGGGTGTTGTGGGTGTATTTACCTATCCAGAAGTGAAGAGATGAAGTGATGTAGCTCAGACCGAGGGTCCAAGGGTAGTACCAGAACAGGAGCCAGAGTGATGGTCAGTATGCCAAAGTACTATGAGCTATCTGGCTCAGAGTCAGGGTTTAAGTACTCTTTTCCTGCCCTGAAGGGGAAGGTGTTAATGACTCTCTGTGAGTAGAGACAGTGTGGTTTGGAATGAGCTAATGGCCTTAGCATTAGTTGATGAAGGGACTGATGGGTATTGTGATAATGGTGGGACAGGTGAGGGAACAAAAGGAGGGTTTCGGCAGACAAAGGGAGAAGGTCGAAGGCAATCAGTCAGGAAAGGTTTGTGTGCTACTGAAGAGGAGAGTTTGAGAGTGGTGAAAAGAGCCCTAGTAGTTATTCTTGGAGAGCTCAGTGTGGTGTAGTGGTTTGAGTGCTGGGCTATGACCCTGGAGACCAGGGTTCGATTCCCTACTTGGCGATAGAAACACCTCTTGTGCATATCACAGACTGCCAGAAAACCCTGTGATAGAGTTGCCTTATGGTCACCATAAGCTGGAAATGACTTGAAGGCACACAACAGATACAAGTTATTCCTGAGGGGAAAGTGAAAAGGTGTAAGGAAAGTAGTCACAAGTTAAGGGCAAGAACCATCTTAAGTGCCTTTTGATGGTTGTACCAATATTATGGAACACCTTACCTCATGAAACGCAGGTGCCCCCATTTCTGATTGACATCTGCTGGCTATAGGACCTGTTAATGAGTTATATTAGCTTAAGCCCAACTTATGGTAATGCAGCCTACTTGTTTGGTTGTTGTGGACACTGGAATTCTTCATTGACTGTGTCATGACCACCCCCATTCCCATTTAAGTGACACAGCCCCACCAGCACAGCCACTTATCTGTCATTGGACAGTGGGGAAAACAGCAGAGGTATGTCCTGTTATTTTCTTGTAGCTCACTGCAACAAGCATTTTCATGGACTTCCAGAAGTCCTCACTGTTCCTTGCAGATGCCTGTAGTAGTGTGTTAGCTCAAGAAAATAGTGAACACATCTCTGCTGATTTCCCAACTCTCCAGAGACTTAAAAATCGTAATGCTAAGGGTGCTGCATCACTTAAGGTGGGTCTTGAGAAAATAGCTCTTGAAGACATAGCTTTGGAGATGGTAGCTATTTCCCAAACATGTGCCTCGCAATGTAGATTTCAGCCATTTTTAAATATTCCAGCATTTATTTGGCTTGCCAGATAGATAATCCTTTATGAAGAGGCTGTGTTTCATTTACTTTCCCTTGTTTTTGTTTTAAATTTGTTGGGTTTTTTTATTTTTTATTATTTCTGATAGTCTGATTTTATTGATTGTACACTGCCAGGAATAATATGTAAGTTATACGTAAGTCTAGAGTAATGTGCATGTGGGAAAGCAGACTTTTTAGAACATATAAATAAAATTAATAGATTCCTGAGGTGCCACATTGATATATTGCAGGCTAGACATATTACCTAGGCTGGCCGAGAACCTTTTATGGCATGAGGCAAAGGTGTCATTCTACATATACACACTGACTGCGTTAGGAACTGAATATTATATCAACACTGGTGATGATGGGGGCAGTGTTCTCCATCTCATGAGCATAACAGGTTAGCTTGATAGAGGTGCAAAGCAAGGACTGGGGCATTTGCAGTTTTGTCACATGTTGTTATTGTTGCGTGATTTCAAGTCATTTCTAACTTATGTTGACCTTCATGTTTTCTAGGCAGAATTAGTTCAGAGGGGCTCTGCCTTTGTCTTCTTTTCAGGTTGAGAGAGTGTGACTTGCCCACGATCACTTGGTGGGTTTCCATGGCTGAGTGGGGATTAAAACCCAGGTCTTCCAGTATCCTAGTGCAACACTCAAACCACTGCACCACATTGGCTCCCCGTCATACCCAATCTCCCAACATCTGCCACCTGAGGTGGACACCTCACTCTGCTTAGTGATTGGGACAGCTTAGCAATATCAGCCCAGGGAGCTAAAAGCTTGTAAACGTCAGGGGTGTCTGAGTGCATTGTTGCACTTAGCTTAATAATAGCGCCTGGTTTTGATGATCTCTTGAGCATGATGCCTTCAGCGGACTTCCTCCTTGAGTGGGTCTGCCTATTTCAATTGCTGTCTTTGTTTTCCCTTTTCCTTTGGAGTCTAATCTGCATAGTACTACCAAGGGAAGGTGTGACTGAAACCTTTCCATTCCTGCCCACGTCCCTCGACATTCATGGGTTTGGCCTTCATGAATTTGGTTATTCTCAAATCCCCCCCGCCACATTTTACTCCTCTTATTCCCTGCATTCCTCACCTCAAGCTTGCCAGGCTTGTGTTTAAAACAGACTTTTTTCCTTTTGGGTGAGTAAAGCCCACTCCCACTGCTGAAGGTGTGGCCTCTCTGCCATGTGGTTGCACATTCTGTGTACTGGCTGCTGATTGGTCAGGTGCTTCTTTCTCAAGATGGCCACTGGAAGTAATTAGAACTCAAGACCTCCCCTCTTCTCTGTCTGAGGGGAAAGTACCGGTAAGCCTTTTAGGTTGTATTTTTTCTCCCCCCGTCTCCAACACTGGGGCCAGGGGCAATGGAATGGAAGGGTGGAAGCTCCAGAGGGAAATGGAAGTGGAATTGGGGGGGGGGGGAGGAATTATTCGTGTTTTTTTCCATTTTCACAAGGGTTCTGTGCCCCAAATTCTCATGAATGTAGAGAGGTTACTGTTCTTACTTAGAGGACGAGGTCTATGAGAGGAGGAGGAAAATGAAGCAAAGGCCAAGGAGTTCCGGGAACTGGCTACTGGTGGAGTGTGTAGGACTCTTCAGCTGCTAAGTAATGCAGGCTCTGACAGGGACTGTAGGACTATATCTTTATCACATAGCTACTGGCAATTTCTTACCACTTTGTCATGGCTCCATGTTTCAGAGTCCTGGGATATGTTATGGCTCAGGGCAATGCACTTGAGCTGTTAAGCAGACAATTCTTAAAGTGCACACCCCGGGGTTCTATGGGATAGAGCCACAGCAGTTAGAGTGATATCAAACTACTATAGTTGTGCAGTGTAGACAATCTCTTAGTTGCAATGTAAGAGCTGCTGAAAGTTGAATGGTCAAATAAATTGCAACACTCTGCTGCCAGTTGAAGCTGTACTGGTTTTCAGGGTCTTGTCTGTTCCACTCAGTATCCACAAGGTCTCAGCAGGGTGTAGTAACACTAAGCTACTGAGAATGTATAAACACTGAGTCACATGGTCAAAGATATGAGACCCAATTCACAGATTAGAGTAGAAGCAAGGGAAACAGCCAGTAAATTACTTGTGTTTCTTTCCTTCAGCCTAATGTGAGAAGTGGGACTTAGAACTTAACAGTGCAGCAGTTTGCTACCAGTCTGTCTAGTGAAAGTGACAATAATGAATCTTATTTCTTCTCCCTTCCCTGTTCAAAATGTAAATCAGGAATAGGTAATGTATTCACTATACCCGTGGAAAACCAGGGCAGAAAAATGCCTGAGGAATAAATATATAAAAGGGGCAGTATGGTAACCTGTTCCCTGTGCTGCATTATAGTAGTACTGTCAAATTTTTCTTGACCACACAGCAAACAGATACAAAACAGATATAAAAATCTGTAAGTCCTGGTTTTGTTACATTCTCTGACAATTTCACTTGCATTCTGATCTTGTCTTCATTCTGTACTGTGTTGTAGACTTCCTCCCCTCTTTCCTACATGGAAATGTATATGTCTCCCTGTCCCCTGCAATTATATGCATTTTGTATGAATTTTCCCAAGGTATGAATTTCTCTATGCATTTTTCCACTGATTAAAATGTGTGGGTGCATGCAGACTTTTCAAATGTGTTCACTTTTAGTCACGTGTAATTTTCAAACATGTCCATGGTTTTGAGCATTCTTCCCTGAACCAAAATGCATCAAAAGTCATGGAAATGCCACTGTGAAGAAGTGCAAAATGGTTACTTACTTATGTAAATGCAAATAAAATTTGTTTTCAGTTACTTCTTCAGAGACAGAGTCAGCCATTGAAAAAGGATGAACTGGAAATGTGACCCTCTTTTGTAATGGGAATGCTAACCTCTGCACTGGACTGGCTCTCTGTGGAAGGGTGTGCGATGCTCACTTTCCCATTCAGCAGTGGGGCAGGAGGTGCCTCCATCGCACTTCTGGGCCTTCTGTAGGGCAGATAAGTATGGGATGGTCACACAATCAGGTGTCACTGGCAGGGAAAACCTGTCAATGATTTACTTTGCGATTGTGCTGGCTGGCAATGGGAGAAAGATGGGAGCACAATGATGTCTTGCAGAAGCATTGCCATGGTCCTGATCCTCTCCCATCCCCATGCTGGGATGAGAGCCTTCTGCAGAAAGGGCCTTACTCTCAAGGAAGGGTGCATAGAACTGCAGTTTAATATGTACTTTTTAATCTTGTGTATTCTGTGTTTTACACGACTTGTAAAGCAAATACGTTGCCATTCAAATTATTTGGTTTCTGATTTCAGTCAAGACAGATGGAGAGGAATAGAAATAAGAGAACTTCTAGTAAAAGAATAGAAAATAAAAAATCATGATGATGGATGACCCTGTTATACTTTGTAATATTCCTCAGCTTAACAAAAAGAGCTTGCAATAAGAAATTATCTTTTCTTTCAGTTACTCATCATAAAGGAAAATGTTTTTACTGGGTGCATAACTGTAAAATTATGTTATCAGTGGAGAAAAGTATTTTTGACCTGCAAAATAGGAGGTGAAGGCAGGAACTGCTGATATTTATTTTTGTTAAATGTGTTGAGCATATGGACATCTAAATAGTCATCAGTATTCTTCATATTGTTTTCCTGAAAAAAAAAGTAGGATCATGGTGTGCACATTGCTTTCCTTATTACCTGTAAAATGGTGCTTCCTACATACAGGACAGATAGATTAGCATAATAAGTGAGAGACAATTTCCTGTTTTGGAGTCAACAAATGATGAATTTTCGGCTACTTCTATTGTGTGATTCAATGAGACGCTGACAATCATAACAAAGGGAAAGCCTTGAATATGAGGCTTAGGTTGCTAGGTGACTTGCATTGCTAGAACCACAAATACTAAATGCAATCATAGGGCCTTTCTGCACTATGCTGTTATAATGCTATTATTCCATTTCAGCATCCTATGGAATCCTGGGATTTGCAATTTAGAGAAGGGCCTTTAGAATTCTCAGCCAGAGAGCTCTTTGACTTCAGTAAACTACAAACCCCAGAATTTCACAGGGTCTTGAAAGTTGAGTAATAACACTAACACAGTGTCGTGCAGAAAGGCCTTTATACATGTCTACTCAGAGTTAAACTCCACTGAATTCCTTGAGGCTTATTATCCCAATTCAGTCATTCAGTAATCTACTTTAAGTCAACCTACAAGGAAGGAGAGCATCCTGGACCCACTCCCTATTTTGTCAGTCCTTTGGTTCTTCTTACATGGAACATGACACTCCACAAAGAGGGGAGTCACTGTTAAATATGGACGTTCCCCTTGTGATCTATAACCTTGAAAAAAAAAGATCATGGTTCCCACTCATGTCGAGTTTCTCCACACATGAAGGAGATTCTTCACCTCACTTCAGATTATCCCTGCTCACATGAAGAGAATGATCATATGGAGATGGCTAGTGAACTTTCCTCTTCATGTGTTGGCTTAAAGTAGCTTACAGAATGCTTGAGTAGGGCTGAACCATATGCAAAATTTTCTAATTTTCATCTTGAAACTTCATGCAACAAACAGTCAGATTATGTGATCTGGGGGGGGGGGGGAGATCAACACACACTGCCAATTTATTTTCTGTTTTATTTCTGTTTTTGGTTAAATATACTAAAGACATCAGATCCAATCTTATCTTGTAGGCTAATCAGGCTCAGGTCTGATTGGATGAGATGGATGAGACTGACAATGAATATTGGGTGCTGTATTTCAGAGGAAGGAATTCACAAAACCAGCTCAGAATGTTTCTTGCATAAGAAAACCCTGTAAAATTTCTTGAGATCACCATAAGTTGAGAGGCAACTTGAAAGCGCTCTCTCTCTCTCTCTCTCTCTCTCTCTCACACACACACACACACAAGCACACACACACAGCAAGAAAACAGACGATGGCTACATTTCAAAGTCTACTGTGGATGCCAAATTCTATAGTAGAACACACACAAAAAAACGAAATAAATAAGCAAAAAAGCAAAATGCTAAGAGCAGTTTGACAGTGGAATGCACTACCTCAGAGTATGGTGGGGTCTGTTGGAAAATGCAGGGGGGCATGCTGTAGATCTGTAGCATGACCCACAATTAAACTGTCCTTAAAAGCAAGACAAAATACTTCTTCAGTCCCATAAAGCTGCCAGTGAATGGGGCCAGCCGGTTTTGACTAAAAACTACTTTGTTTATTAAGAAGTGTGAGTACCTGTTCAGCAGATTAAGTAAAATCCATGTCTGTACACACAGACATCAGTAGCAAAGAGAAATACATGAAGAGAAAAAATACAGAGTACACTGCCTGTTTTCAGGTTGCACTTAAGTAGAATCACGTCAACATGTTTTCACACCATGGTGTTAGTCTAAACATAACTTTGTTATGGGATTGCGAAGCTGCAGAGACTCTCAGGAAAAACCTTATCTACTTTATGAGCTGGGAACAGCTGGACCTAGTAGGGAGGATAGCGCAATAAACAAGAACACAGTTAACCCTTAACACAGACAGAACCGTCTTGGCCTGCAAATGCCAACAGGGTCTCCTTCTTTGGAGGCTTTTAAACAGAGACTGGGTGGCAATCTGTTGGGAGTGCTTTGATGGTGTATTCATGCATGGCAGGGGCTTGGACTTGATGGCCTTTGCAGGCTTTCCCAACTCTATGATTCCATGAACAGAAAAATGTAAATATTTGCATAAATGCTCCATCTAGGTAATTTGGGAATTAAAAATGAGATGATCAAGATGCCCAGAGAAAAGCTATGCTTCTGTTGCTGCCCATGACTTTTATCTTGGTAAAGAAGCGATGAGTTTTTTCCCCCCAAAAGAGCCATGATCTTGTTGAACTTGGGAAACAGTTGAACTCTGTGAATGAAATCAATAAAGTCCTCCCTCCGCATGCACAGCATTTGATTATTCACAAGGTATGTGCTTGACTGCCTTCCCCATCCCCACCATTCCCTTGCATGCCTCACCCCAGGCTTGCAAAGCTTGTGTTTAAAATGGACAGTTTTTCCTTTTGGATGAGCAAAGCCCTTCCTCCATACTGCTGGAGGTGTGTTCTCTTTGCCATGTGGCTTCACATTCTGCTGTGTAATGGCTGCTGATTAGACAGGTGCTCTCTCTACTCTTATCCCTCCCCTCTGAGAGAGATTTCCTTTCTCAAGATGGTAGTTGGAAATGTCTAGAATGCCAGAACTCAGCACACCACTCCTGTCTGTTTGAAGGGAAAGTACCTGTAAGCCCCTTACCTTGTCTTTTTTCTTCCCCCCTGGAAGCTCCGGAGCCAGAGGCAAGGCAATGGGAGGGGAGAATTACAGAGGGGAATGGGAGGGGGATCACAGAGGGGAGTTATTCGTGGTTTTTCCAATTTCACAAAGGTTCTCCACTCTGAACCCTCATGAATGAGAAGGGAGCACTGTAGTTTTCTACCTTTTTTTTTTTTTTTTTAAAAAAAACCTACATGGGAGCTTTAACGAAGTAGCAAGATGTCTTTTAAAAGTCTGTGAAACTGCTAAAATTTTAGGAGCCAGATTTCTTTATTTAGAAGTATAAGAGATAAGAAAAAGGGCATTCTCTGTATTCTTTTATATGGCAAGCGTCTTCATATCTACTTAGAGATAAGTTTCATTGAGTCCAGTGAGTCTTACTTCCAGGTAAATGTGAAAAGAACTGCTGCTTAAAATAATAGAATTGTCCAATGGAACGGGATTAAATAAAAGCTACTGCTTAAATATGTTACATAAGAAACGAACTAAAGAAATATAATTGTTTTATTAGTTTAAAAATATTACCAAGGAAAGCCTAGGGCAAGATAAATCCTTTTGAAGTAAAAATTTGCCAGAAACTACTAATAGAAAATAGTACTATGAAGGTGAACTCAGAGGAGAATGTATAATATTTTAATATTTAAAAACACCAGGGAAATGTGTGTCATCTTTGCTATTTATAAGACTAATCAAATAATATTTAATTTAAAAAACCTTAAGAGTCCATATGGAATGTAATCTCTTGGCTATTACCAAGTATCACATAAGGATAAAATATTACGTGGATTCCCCACTCTCGCCAAATACTGATACTGATGTTTTCTGGAATTCAGATCTGCTGAAGTTCAGATACAGCACAAGGTATATTCCTCTTGATCTTTGCATGTCATTTAGATTTTCTGAGAAGGTATTGTGAGACCCAGTGTGATACAGTGATTTGAACATCAGACTAAGATTCAAGAGACCAGGTTTCAAATACCTGCTTGGGCATGGAAATACCCTGGATGACCTTAGGCAAGTCATACCCTCTCAACCTAAGGGAAAGGCAAATACAATCCCCCTTTGACTGAATCTTGCTGAGAAAAACCCATGATAGGATCAACATAAGTCAGGAATGACTTGAAGGCATACAACAACAAATGTGTGAGCTCAGAGGGCTAAACACTCTGAGGGCACTAGATTCCGTCTGAGCTTGCAAGCTATGCAGGGTCAGGCCTGGTTAGTAGCTGGGATGGAAGATTACCAGAGAATACTGGGTACTGTAGGCTAAATTTCAATGAAAGACAAAAGTTAGCTACCTTATTACCTCTTGCCTGAGAAAATCCTATGAAATTTGTGGATGGCAATAAATTGATAGGCAGTTTGGAAGCACATACACACATGTGTACGAGAAGTATGACTTAAGCATTTAAAACCAAGCTTTGAGTAGAAATCTTTTCAGCCATCTAGCCTGAATGGTGTTTGAAACATTTCAGAACGTAAGATTTTTCTATTATTAAACAAACCACTAGTGTCTTATCTCTCTTCACAATCTAGAAATGTACAGGAATTCAAAGAGGATAACTCATAGGAACTGATTAGATATTTTATATCTTCTGAGGTATATACTATACATGCTCTGTCTTAGTGATGGAAACATGGGGATTCATTTCTCCATAGAACAAATTTTCTCCACTTAGAAACTAGGCATAGTAAGAAGGAAGGTAAACTAAAGCTCCTCTCCTTAACATGATAATCCCAACCAGAACTCAGTCACATCTCAGTTGTGGCCCATGGTGCTACTGTTTTAGAAACCACTGAAAGACCTATGTGACATGGCCAGGTTATGTCACAGTTCTGCAGGCTTCATGTCTAGGACATGCTATATCACAGATAGTACCATATCAGGAGGGCAAAAGGAAGTAGTCACCACTGAGTTTCAGATCACATGTTGAGTCAGAGCAGTGGTTCTGCTCATCCACAATATAACCCTATACATGGCTATTCATGTGCATCTTTTCTGTTTGTAAAACCAAGTCAAATAATAGTTCATTTAAAAAAAAAACAGATAATGAGGAATATATTCTCTTCTCTGTTACCAAATAATCATGTAAAAGATATAATATCACATAGGATTTTTCTTTTAATAAAATCATATTGATACTAATGTTTCCTTAACATCAGTCATGTTCCCCATGACATTCTTGCAAAGAAGCTGTTACTGCCCTGGCTAGCCCAAGCTTGGGGGATATAAAAAGATATCTCTTGATATCAATAATTCGGCTTCACATACCCATTCCCCTCCACATGCTTGCGAGGCCCCCAGACAAGCACGCATACAGGCTCGGCCGATAATCGCTGTAATATTCCAACACAATACAGGCAGGCCAGAAATAGCCGACTCGCAGCTTCAGGAGACCTCAAGGCAAGTACTCAATTATGTATGCATGCAACTTTAAAAAGATCCTCTGCCCCGCGCTGGCAGCTTGACGATCGGACTATACACCGCTCAAGTACTCCGCGTTTGCATACTGGCTATCGTATTGACAATTTGGCTATAATTTAATCATTCAAATTATGACCTTTTGGAGGCTTTGTCTCCAGCCCCAAATCTATTGTTTTCCCCAAGTCCGAACTAGCACGCGGTCACAATTCTCCTTATAAAAACCCCTGACTTTACGCACTTCTTCGGATCGCTCTTGGCTTCCATCCCGCCTTGCTGTCGCTTTGTCCAGCGAGCCTTCCCCTCAGCTCCACGTGCTGAGATCCACGCTCCCCAGCTTCTCCGTTTCTGACCGGGCTTCAGGACAGGTGTAGTATTACCCAAACCAACAACTCCTCTAAAAAATCCCTCTATCCCACTCCAACCTTTATTTCTATAGTTTCTCTGTGTGTTTGTGTTGCATACACTGATTGATTGTATTTTTAATAAAATTCATATTTGTTATTTTACTCCGGTGTGCTCCTTGACTCAGCCTGACCACGTAGACATTGGGTTCAAGATCTCACTACATTACCCTGCCTCTCGCAGTGCTAACTTGTGCTCTTTGACTAATTTCCCCAACTTGTATAATTTTGAGAGTAATTTGGTGTCCCTCCCAGGACCCCCAGAAATCAGGGTAACAAAGCTAATAAAATTCAGGCTGGACAGGGCTGCGGTTAGGTAATTGGTTGACCGATCAAACCCAAGGGGTGCTCACCAATGGCTGCTTTTCATCCTGGAGAGAAGTGACTAGTGGGGTGCCACAGGATTCTGTCCTGGGCCCAGTGCTATTCAACATCTTCATCAATGACTTGGATGAAGGAGTAGAGGGCATGCTGATCAAATTTGCAGATGACACCAAATTGGGAGGGGTCACTAATGCCCCAGATGACAGGGTCAAATTTCAAAATGACCTTGACAGATTGGAGAGCTGGGCCAAAGCTAACAAAATGAATTTCAACAGAAAGAAATGTAAAGTCCTACACTTAGTCAGAAAAAATGGAATGCACAAATATAGGATGGGGGACACGTGGCTGGATAGCAGTACATGTGAAAGGAATCTAGGAATCTTGGTAGATCACAAGCTGAACATGAGTCAGCAGTGTGATGAGGCAGCCAAGAAAGCCAGTGTGATTCTTGGTTGCAACAATAGGAGTATGGTGTCGAGATTGAGGGAGGTAATGGTACCACTGTATTCTGCATTGGTTAGGCCTCATTTGGCATACTATGTCCAGTTCTGAGCACCTCAATTCAAGAAGGATATCGACAAGCAGGAGAATGTCCAGAGGAGGGCAACCTAAATGGTGAAGGATCTGGAAGCCATGCCCTATGAGGAACGACTTAGGGAGCTGGGTATGTTTAGTCTGCAGAAGAGAAGGTTAAGAGGGGACATGATAGCCATGTTTAAATATTTGAAGGGATGTCATGTCGAGGAGGGAGAGGGCTTGTTTTCTGCTCCTCCAGAGACTAGGGCCCTTTTCGCATGGCGTTTTTTAAGCGAAAGGGCCTCTTGAGCGTCGTGTAAATGTGAGGAGCAGTCCACACGACGCACTCACATTTACGCGATGCTCAAGAGCCTAACGCAGACCGCGCACACATTTTGTTATTTTTGGCTTAAAGCCGAAAATGCTGCACGGTTGCACGTCACTCCGAGGCCCTGCGCGCACTTAGCTGCCCTGCGGAGCCTCTGGAGCCGGGCCGGTCACGCTTCCTGCCCCAGCACAGCTTACAGCTCCCAGGCTGCACTGCGGAAGGAAGGGGCGGGGCGGGGGTGAGGCGTTTGTGTGACTGGCAAGCCAGCTGCGGCGACAAAGGAGCAGGGAAGTGAGCACCTTGCACGAGAGGCTGCTCACGCGAGTTCCGCCCCCCACCTCCACGAACAGGTAAGGTACGGAAAGGGCCTAGGACAAGGAGTAATGGATTCAGGCTTCAGGAAAGGAGATTCCACTTGAACCTCAGGAAGAACTTCCTGATGGTCAGAGCTGTCTGGCAGTGGAATATGCTGCCTCGGAGTGTGGTAGAGTCTCCTTCTTTGGAGGTTTTTAAGCAGAGGCTGGATGGCCATCTGTTGGGAATACTTTGATGGGTGTTCCTGCATAGCAGGGGGGTTGGACTCGATGGCCCCTGTGGTCTCTTCCAACTCTATGATTCTATGATTCTAGGATTCTATGTTAATAATTAAGAAAGGCTGGACAAATGGATTAATGATTAGATTTGGTATTCCACTGTCAAACTGCTCTTACCATCAGGAAGTTCTTCCTAATGTTTAGGTGGAATCTGTTTTCCTCAAGTTTGAAGCCATTGCTCTGTTGCCTAGTCTTTGGAGCAACAGAAAACAAACTTGCTCCATCTTCCATATGACAACCCTTCAAATATTTAAATATAGCTATCATGTCACCTCTTAACCATCTCTTCTCCAGTCTAAACATACCCAGCTCTCTAAACCACTTCTCATAGAGCAGGGTTTCCAGGCCTTTTACCATTTTGGTTCCCCTCCTCTTCCAGCATGTCAATATCCTTCTTGAATTGTGGTGTCCAGAACTGGACATAGTATTCCAGGGGTGGGTGGGGGGCGGGGGATCTGACCAAAGCAGAATAGAATGCTACTGTTACTTCTCTTGACCTAGACACTATATTCCTGTTTACTTTAGCTTTGCTTATTTATCTATATTCCTGTGAAGTCACTGAGTTCTGAACTTAGCCACAGAGGTATTTTTGAGAAAGCAATTGTATCCGCTTCAGTTCCCTGCTGTTTACAAAAATGTTTATCCAGCTGCCTATATATATCTCTAGTGGAAGTGAACTGAACCTCCTACATTTGTTGATTGCCCAACAAAAGAGCTAGGCCTTGAACATGTTATCAGCATCACCTTGAAGGGTCTATTTGTGTTTCAAAAGGAATATTTTAGCTTGTGTCATTTTTACAGTGGAGATGCTTTTGATTCTTAGGCTTGTCAACCTTAATGGAAGCTTTTAAAAGCATCTGTTGGAAACCAAGCCTTCTTAACATTACTTTTAAAACCTCTGGGTCATGCTCCAATGCACCATTGTTTTATTGGTTCTACTTGTCAGATAACTCATCATTGAAGGACTCAGTCGTGGATTTGTCAGATTTTTCTTTATTCTAGGAAAAGCTGCAATATCCTTTATCCTCATGGAGAAAATGAAGAGGTGAATCGGCATTCATTGTAGGGATTTGTGAATCTCATCTGTTCTCTTCCCTTAACTAGTTCTGCTCTACCCTTTTCCAATGATCTGGGGTGAATTTCTATTAAGTTCTTTTGCACTTCTCAATTTATTTTTTTATTGAAGGCAAGCCATTTGCACATAATTTTATTAGAAAAAAATAATATATAGAGAGAGTTTATATTTTCTTATAATGAGACATATGCACACAGGGATGTGAATTATGTACCTTCCAGGGGTTTTTTTGACTGTAACTTCTATCATTCCTCATGATTAGCTGTGCTGCCATTGGCAGTTCGAGAATATCTGGAGTGTCATACAATGTCTCTTTCTGATTAACACTGTAAGCATGTCTCATGAGAATTATGTAAGTCTTTCAGAAAAAAACAAACCCATAGCTGCTCCAACATAGATCCATATATTTTATTCTGCACATTCAACCCTTGTTCACTGCTTTGGTGTGCTGCCTTTTTGGCAGGACAATCCCATTTCACCATGGATGATGCAATGACAATCCATGATGGCTCTATGTGAAATGAACAATACCCCAAAATGTGAACCCCCTTCCGTAACTTTCAGAAGCAAGGTTTCTGTTGCATTGAATGTATCTGAGATAAGAATGTATTTCAATAAGTATTCTTCATAAGGCAGAAAACACTTGCCATTAGTACCAATCACCAGGCCATTCTGGGTCACTAACTAGCAATCTGTATAACAAGAAGTGGTTGACAGTTGACTACCTGCATAACAATAAAGATGAGTGTACCTAATCATGTATGACATGGTCCCTGATCCATGATTGTATGTAACCAAGTATGCACCAGGAACTTGAGAAAAAATAATCAGAAAGGAGATGCACAACATTTCAAATGCACATGTGAACCAAAGGAGACGTTCCTCTCCAACCACCTGTCTCAGCTTGGGGAAAGATACACTTGAGTTGTTTGATTTTGGATACCATGTTTAAGGAGTGGCTGTCAGAAACAGTTTATATTTCCTGTTCTCTTCAGCTGACTATTTCTCATTATTTCCATCATTGATTGTCCTATGTTATTTTGATTACATTTTAGAAAAATATGTTTGAATGGAATGGGGAAAAAAAGGGGATTAAAATAAATCTGCACTTGCAGTGAGAAGACTTGTGCTCAAAGACTGGAAAGACAAAGACCATCCCTCATTAAATGGTTGGAAAATCTTGCAGCTATAGCCATACATGAATGTGTACCTTGCAGATGCTAGATCAAAATAAATCTCTCTCTGTATATATGGACCTGAACCCTAGTGACAGTCCCAGCTCTAGCAGTATCATTGCATCAATAGGTCTGCTTTGTCTAGGACTGTCAATAAAATTAATCCCTTGGTCAGCTATTATTAATGAATTTGGCTAGCCAAAGTCCACATCCTCTGTGTGACTTCCCTTCCACTTTTTCCTGTCTTCATTGCATTTATTTTTCTTTAAATTAAAAAAAAATGCTTAAAAATAAAAAGGCTAAAAGGTATCTCAAACCCTCCAATATTTCACAGATCAAAACTGGGACGCATGATGCCAAGTAACATCAGAGCATGGTCAAGATGGCAAAAATTATTAATGAGGAAGAACACAAAGGTAAGAGAGAGTGCAGCTGTTTGGTTTTGCCTGAGCCAACTAGGAAAAGCAAGATTCTGACCCCTCCTCACCACTCCAGCTGCCTCCGAGTTGAGTGCAAACTATTTTTGCACTTTGAACTCATTTTGCAGTAAATGAATTAAGCTGTGGATGAAAATGGAAAGTGGGAGGAGGAGAGAGAAACTGGGACATTTTGAAAACAGCTGAAAAAATGGGATGACAGAGGATTAATTTGGACTGACCCTGCCAAATTGGGACAGTTGGATGGTACATTATTGGCATCTTTTCCATTCTACATGAAGGATTAGAAAGACTGCAGTAGACAGATTTTCAAGTGCTCCTAATACTTTTGAGCATTCCTTAATTGTAGCTCCAGTATCATCCATAATTTTATCTTGAATCATAGAGTTGGAAGGGACCATAAGGGCCATCCAGTCCAACCTCATCCCTGCAGGACTATACAATCAATGCACTCCTGACAGGTGGCCAGTCAGCCCCTGTTTAGAAACCTCCAAAGTAGGAGACCCCACCACACTCCAAGGCAGTATAATCCACTGTCAAACTCTTCTTACTGTCAGGAAGTTCCTCCTAACGTTTAAGTGGAATCTCTTTTCTTGTAGTTTGAAGCCATTATCCCATATCCTAGTTTCTGGAGAAGCAGAAAACAGATTTCTGTGCATCTATCCATTGGTTTCTATAAACACTTAAATACTTATTTTATCTATTATTTTATTTATACTCTGCCTTTCTCCTGGCAATGGGAAAATTGTATTTACAAAAGTTAAAAAAAAGAGAACAATTAAACAGGGAATTCTAATAAAATAGCACATAGTTAAGATATTTACAAATACATTTAAGATATAAGTAAAAGATAAAAATGATAAAACCACAGAGCAGCATATTCAAAACACCCTTCTGCTTCATAACTTAAACAGCAATGGCCTCCTTAAATGGAAAGTTTGCTTGGAAGTAGAAAGAAAGCAGGAGGAGGGCAACAGGAGCACCTTGTTTACAATGTGGAGTATTTTCTAGTTATAAATAAGGAGATGTTACTTTGTTCTGATGGATTCCATTTGTGTTTGCTTGTACCCTTATATTATTAGGAAAGCCTGGACTTGAACCATAATCCCAATTACTTGTGATACCTTTTTTGTTCTACAGGGGCTCCCCTCCCTGTGCTTACTTCTAGATTAGTTTTATCTGTTTCTTTTTCCAAGTATTTATCTCTGAACAATCAAACACATTCCATTTTCTAAAAGGTTTTTTTTTGCCTTTATGCATTTATTCCTTTCATACTAATTTACCTGTCAATGCACCTAAACACTACTCACAGTAACAAGTTCTAGTCTAAAATTATGAGGTTGGTTTGTGATAAATACACTAGTTTCCAGAGAGTGTTGCTAATGTATCTGGCAACCCAACAGATCCTTCCTGTAGATGTTCTTCACTAATCTCCATATCTAGCTGTTCTCAGTCTGTGCCATGTATCATTTAGGTGGCACCTGGAGCTATTAGTGTTTTCTCCTTTTGAAGGGAAAAGCCAAAATTTCATGCCATTATCAGCTATTGCTGCAGATTACGTTTCTCCTGGTCTCATTTATCTGTCCCAGGAATTGCACACTTTATGACTTTTTCGTTCTCTTGAAGCACTCAGAAAAAATGCAATTAGTGACACATTAAGCGTAGAAAATGATGCACAATGCTTTCCAAAGAAGTTGGTTTCTTTGGCCCTTTTTTATCGCTATTCTTCATGTTATGTTTAAACAATCAAAGGTTTCAAAACATAGTGGCAACAAGCATAAATGAAGGAGGATGGCTCTGGATATAATCATATGTCAGAGGAGTCCTGTTAAAAGCAATGGTTAAAAGTAATTTAATGGACTAAAGTAATGGATTAAGTGGGTGCATGTGCAATGTGTGGCTCTCAAGATGTAATTGAACCACAATTCCCAGCATTCTTCACCATTGGCTATGCTGGCTAGGGGTTCTGGGAGTTGCAGTCCAACAACATCTGGACAACTACACAATTCTCACTTTTAGGCTAAATCCATTGGTCTGGAGGCAAAATGCATGGTATGTTCTTTACCAAATAGCCCTCTTTTCCATACCCTGAAAGGCTCCAAGTGGTTTTCCAGTTCTCCACAACTGGTTTTGGTGGCATAGAGAGGACTGAGGTGGAGAGAGGGGATTGTCCCTCCTAGTTCTGATGGATTCTACAGGTCTACCAACAGAAGTTCAGTTTTGGAAACTGATCATTGGTTTTAATGGATATACCCTACATTTGACCAAGTCTGTAGGTAGTCCAAAGTCTAAAATAATTTCAGTTGGAAAAAAATTACACTGTTAATAGGTCAATATGTTCATTCCTGGAAAGGCCTTCCATCAAATGGAGGCTTCTGGAAAAACAGGAGAGGCCATCTTCACCCATTCCTATTTTACCTGAACCAGCTCCAATGCTGTTCTGGAGAAGGCCAGTAGGCTGCAAGGGATAAAGACCATTCAGTGAAAATTGCTTCCCCCGTTTTATGTCCATCAGAGCGTCTGCCAGATCAAGGACATAATTAGAAAGAGGATGAGGAGTTTGTTTGGAATTTATAATGTGCAGGTTGCAAGGAGCTCTCCACTTTGTAGAGAAACAAGAAATGGTCCAAAATTACAACAGTTGAATTACAAAGAACATCCCAAAGAAGATCTGTGATATATTTCACTTTATGGCTTAGCCCTTCTTCATATGAATAACACTACCAATAATGAGTAAGCTGTGTGGGATTAAGTGCTTCATCATTTTTCCACTGGAGGACTCCTCCAGCTGAGGGCCAGAACCCAAAGCCAGCAGTCTCTTGTAGGGACAGGTAAGGCCTGGGATCCAGAGGGAGCCTGGGCCCTTAAGAGGCATGGCTGAAGGCCCATCACTCAAAATGGGGAGAGCTCAGGAGCAGAGACAGAGGCAGAGTTACTTCCAAACCCTGAGAATTACAGCACCTCAAAAGACGAGAGAGAACTGCATTGCCAAATAGAAATTTTCAGCTGCAGCAAGGAACCTCTCTGGAGTGCAGAATTCCTCATGATGAGGGCTTTCTTTTGAAACTGCTAGCGCACTGGACTTCGAAACTGTGATCACATGGGCCACGACTTGAGTGAGGCTTCAGAAACTTCTGAGAGCAATGTCTTCATACCTATGCCTCACTCCCTCTTTGCGTTCCTGATGTTACAGCAGAGCCAGCAAAATGCCCCATGTGCATTGTGCATTGATGTGTATCACATACTGGTGTGTATCAGTCCCAATGCACTTTGGACACTCTTCCTGTTGTTCTGATATGTATCTTCGCAATTCACTAACAGGGTTTCTTAGTAGCTCTGCTACTTAGCTAAGGTTACATAAAATTTATGTTATGAAAAAGGTGATATAGGATTCTGGTAAATATGTATACTTGCAGGTACCCTAATGACCTGACCTAACCCAGTGAAACTTTTCAAGTACTTACAATATCTTGGTGCAGTTGATGGCCTGTCTCCTTTTCTCTTGCCTTGGTTACTTTTACTCTGAATAAACTTATAATCTGCGATCTATGAGATACTTCTGGCTGTCAGGTCAGTAGCTCAGATCCTCCAAAAATCCTTCTCTTGTTCCCTGAATCATTGTCATCTGGTTAAAATCCAACACCACTATTGGATTTTGGCGTTGGATACCCCGTATTTGGCTTTCCTGACTCTGTAAAGTAAGACTTCACCTTGGTATTGTTTCCTGACCATGGCAATTTCCACACTACACTGTCATAATGCTATTATTCCCCTTTCAACATCCTATGAAATCCTGGGGTTTGCAGTTTAGGCAGGGCAATTTAGAATTCTCAGCCAGAGAGCCCTTTGGCCTCAGTAAACTACAAATCCCAGAATTCCACAGGATGTTGAAAGTGGAATAATAGCACCATAACAGCATAGTGTGGAAATGGCAAATAACTCTGGAGTCTTTCTGTCTGATATGTCTGCTGGTGTTTGAAGCTTTATTGATTCTGACATTAGACAACTTGACCTTGCTCCTGGGACATGCCCACCTGGAACCAGGACTCGCTTTGGTTTCCTGTACTTGGAAGGTTGAAAGGTTAAGGAAGAGAGAGAGAGGGAGCAACAAGCAATGACTCAATAAATCTGGATACAAAAATTCTTTCTAAAAGTCCAAATGTTATAATGAGAAATGCTAGAACCTTGGTGAATCTTTCATAGGACAATTCCAGTGCTTTCAACAAAAATGAATATTTTGAAAAGTACAAGGCAAAGAAAGCAAGATTGTATTGACTTTTCTTTTTCAGAGTAAAACCTCTTTTTTGATAAAGGATTCTATTGAAGATAGCTGTGATGATATCAGTGGCAGGAATTGGATGAAAAATGTGGTGGCAAACTCCCCATGCTTCCCAGCATTCTACATTATAACATTGCAGCATTTATGCATGGAGAGTTTTTTATGGCTCAACTGAAAAATATTGATATTGCTACACTGTATTTTATGTCATATAATAGAATTTCTGATATGCCACAAATACACCATATAAATCTTAATTTGGCAAGACAACAGACAAATGTTGACAAAGTGACCTACCACTTTCTTACAGGATAAATACATTGTGTACTTGAAATTTATACTTTTAGAGGCACTGCCTGGAATTGTTATCAAGAATTAAATAATACTCCTAACACTATTAATAATATATATTTCTGAATATATTAGGTCTGTAATATGGAAACCTGGGCACTTGTTCTCCCTTGTGGCTTCATTTATCTAAGCTCAGGTAGTAAAATACAAGGTGGAAGAGATTGGAATACCATTTGAAATTGCAAGAAATAGTCATACTTCTCATATCGTTCATCATTAGTTTTTGAACTTTTGGACTAGGGTAAAGTCAACCAAGCCAGCTGGCATTTGACTCTGAGGAAAATTTCCGCTTTCCCATTATCATCTTTAAGGGAAAGAGAAGGCTTGCTATAAATCAAATAGATTTACTGCTGCTGTGTTTCAGTTCTCAATTTCTGAAGAAGAAATTGTGTAGAGTAGACCAACATTAAATGGAGAATGTATCAGAGGGAGAGGCAAGTCATTTCTACCATAGCTTATACCAAAAGAGAGAGAAGCATTGGGTCATCATTTGATTTGCCTCACTTGGCACCCTTGTTCTTTGAACCAAACTCTTGGGTTTCTAGGGCAGAGGTGGAGAAACTTTGGTTTCTGCAGGTATTTTGGTGTGCAAGTCTTTTCAGCCTTGCTCAGAACAGCCAATAAAAAAGGACTGTGGGAGTCTAATCCGCAACGTGTGGAAAGACAAAATGGGCTTAGGGAAACCTAAGTAGTCTTCTTTTAATCTCACTGATAGTCATTCTGCTGTAAGGTGGGATTTATACCAAGTAATAAACAACTTTGAGTCTGCTGCTTCTGTTATTACCAGTGATACCATTGCTGTCAAAATAAGGAAGGGCCATGTTCATTGTAGTGGGTTGAAGGCTGGACTGTGACTTTAGAGACCACGGTTCAATTCCCCATTCAGCCATGGAAACTCACTGGGTAATTGTGGGCACATCACATACTCTAAGGTCCAGAAAACCCCATGATAGGGTCACCTTAGGGTTGTCATAAGTCAGAAATTTCTCAAAGGTACACAGCAAGAACAACATGCCCGTTACAATCAGTTCTGCTTGACCATTCTTGGCCCCTTCTTGTGCCAGGAGGGAACAGAGTTGATAAAATTATATTTCAACTCAGAGTTGGACTGTAGAAATTCTAGTAACTTGATTTCTGATAAGGCGTATAGTGTGGCACTTGTAACATACCAGGAAGATATCAAATTTGATGTACTTTGGTTTAACAAAATCCAGTAGGAATTCTGAGAACTGGTATAGTGGAAAGGTTACAGTGTGGAAAGGAACATGGGAGATCTAGGTTCCAGTCTGTCTGACTGGAGGATAAAGGGGGAAGGAGAGTAGTATGTACCACTTTGACTTCATTGAAGGAAGCAGGATATAAATAAAATAAAAATAAAAATAAAACTCTCTCCCTCTAATATAAACAGGCGGTGACAGCTGACATAACTCGAGCTAAAATAAAATCAGTGAGAAACAAGAGGCAGTTACCAATGTTTATAGAAAATTAAAGTGGAAAAATACTGCAAATAGTCCAGTAGGACTGAACATGCTCAGCATTCATTCATTCATTCAATTTCATTTATCTCCTGATTTTCTCCCAAAACTAGCTTACACTATAGGTTAAAACAGAATAGCTAAAACAATTTGTAGTACAATTAAAAAAACAACAGCATTAAAACACAGTTCAGTTGAAACAATAGCCATGAAATGTTAAGTGTCAGCTGGAAAATAAAAATGGCGAGTTGGGATAAAGTGGCAGTGGGTTATCCAGAGGTGCCATTCAAAAAAGTAACTCCAAGCTCTGGTCATATTTACCTAGACTGATCCCGGAGCAAGATAACTCCTGTTAGGAGGTGACAGTGGGTTACAACAGCTTCCTGCAGCTCCCGGTTGTGTAGTTCTAGTGCTGGGAAAGCTTAATTCTCAGACTTCCTCCAAGCAATCAGCTAAGCTAACTTGTTTGCATGATAATGTAAGTTTATACTGGGTAGTCTGGGCCCATATCTTTTCCATTGGACTTGCACTGCTTTACCTTTTTTCCTAGATCATGTACTATCACACATGAAAATCCTAATTGCCTGTTGCTAGTCTTTCAGTAGCTCTAATTATACATTCTGAAGAGAAAAAAAAGGAACAACTTGGGTAATATATTCAAGCTGTGTTCTTTCTGTGTATTGGAAACATGAAAAATAGAGGGATTTCAGAGAAATTGTCATGAGGATACATCCCACACTCTTGACAGCTTTCTCTGCTAGGTACCACTTTTTGAGGCATATGCACATTATGTTCTACGTGTCTATGTAATATCTAATGCACACTGGTAAACCAAATGTACTCTTATCTGTTCAGATGATGTAATTGAGTTAATTAGTAGTAGCAAATTGCCCACAGAAGAGATAAAAAGTAAGAAATGTCATGCCTTTGCCAAGAGATGACAGGACAGTACCATCGAAAACTGACCTTCTGTTGTGCCATTAGCAATTCGATGGAGATGAAGAATCTTTCATGTCACGTTGATTGACAAAAATTGTTGAAAAATTATTCTATTATCATAATCTTCTGCAGGAAAGCAAATCCTTACAGACCTTAATTCTAATTAAAAGTGCAGTGACATAAATATAACATGCAGGGGAAGGGGAAAATATACTTCTCCACAGAGAACATTATATTTAGAATATTATTGCCGCTTAGGTTAAGGATGGTTCACTACTTAATGTCCAAAAGCAGTGGTAATATCATACATACATAGGTTTCTTGGGAAAGTTAATATAGTTAAATCATGAATAGCATCTAAACAGATAGGAAGACTGTGTCTTACACAGATGGTGCATTGATTTATGCTACATGTTTCTCATGAAATTTGTCCAACACAGTTCAGACGTCATTTCTGCAAAATTCCTCATTTGTTTTGATCCTCCTCCAGCTGGAAAAGTTAGCACCTTTGTTTTAATCCTAGGTTCCAGACAAACCAGATTTGAGGACTGCCAACATAAAACCAAGCCCTGATACTGCATGAGTACAGCTCATTGATTATATAAAGTTGAATTGTACATTAAGAAATAAGAAATAAATGCAAAGAAAAGTCATATATACTTTCAGCTGATGGAAGCTGAAATCCCTCACAGCTGACCAGGTACTTGGTTCCCTGGATGCCCTAAATGCCTAACATTTCTCTAGGCTGGCAGTGTACTTTATCTTTCTTGCAAAGAAAGAGAGTCCAGTCATGGTACAAACTTATATACCTATCTCCCATGTTGTAGAAGCTGACTGAAAAAATACAGGCTGAGAAATAAATCACCTTTCCCTGTGAAAGCAGAGTCCCAGCTGTCCAATAAGAGTGAATGAGTTTCTGGCCTTTCTGGAAGACTGAGAGAAACATCCCTGTCTCAGAAGGGTGAAATTAGTTGGAAGAGCCAAGCAGTTACAAGGTTCTTTACCCCTGAAGCTGTAATTGCTTGCTACCAATTATTCCATATGAGAAATCTGCTTGATTAACTAAAAGCTTTCCATTGTGCTAAATTATACATACATACATACATATGTATATCTTTTCAGCATACCGTACTGGAAGTGATGTGAGAACACACTAAATTCCTCACAATTCTTCTGGTGCCAAGCTGAATGCTTCCTTCTCAAAATGAGAATAGTCTCAGCAACTCAAATTTAAGCTGAAGTTCACCTAAATATTCTTGCCCCAGACATTCCTAATTCAGCAAGCTCTAGTAGGTTCAGAAAATTTGATTGTTCCTCTATTATCAGAGAAATATCATAAATCCTTGTTCCATCCACCCAAATTTCTGCCCTGTATTCAAATCTTTGGAAGTTTTTTGTCCTTCCATAAAGATCTCAAATATATCTGAAAGCATTTAATGAATTTGGTGAAAGAGTCTTAAAACAAACATTTTGATTTGGTATCAAGGAAATTCTTGCTAGAATCTTGTTGGTTAGTTCAAACTAGAGTAGACTCATTCAATCAGTTATAGAGCAGGAAACAACATGTAGTTGATAGCTCTACTCCAGCTACAAATGGTAATAAGATTGAGAGTATTCTCTGTATGTTTTTTATTTCTGGCCTGTATCACAAGCTTTAAACAGATATAGTATCTTATGGAGCAGAGATCTGGGGCACATCCAAGGTTTCTGGCTTAGAACCAGCTCAGAACTACTTTTTAAGGGTTTTATTAGGTCTTCCTAGGGATACCCCTACTGCCATGATCCGCTTAGAAACCTCTGTTCTGACCTTAGAAAGTCAAATAGATGAAAGGTCTCTGTGCTACTGGTTTAAGGTTCAAGAGATGCTGCTTTCCAGACTCCCCAAAAAATGTTTGCTGGAACTCAATAACGGGTTACCTGTAAAAAATTGGGTACCTGCGGTAGCCCAATTAATGATTAAACATGGACTCTCAGTTGTAGACCTAAAAGGACTCTGTCAGTTTGCAAGGAAGAAATTAATTAATAATACAATACGGGAGGTTGCTATGCTTGCAGATTTGCACACTCTCCAAGGTTCCTTGTGTGCTCCTCTGTATTATAGATTTAGACAATTCGGTGACCACCCTGACTATTTTAACAACTTAACTTTTATTCAGTTGCGTCGTGCGTTCACAGAACTAAAGCTAAATATGTTTGAGTCATCTGAAAGAGATGGGAGGCTTAATAACGTACCAAAAAACCTCCGCAGATGTTTAGCTGGCTGCCCTTACTCAGAAGACTTAATCCACTATTTAGTCTGTTGTCCTTTGTACAGTGGTCCAAGGGAACGATTCATTTCACCGTTAATTCAGAATAGATTTTTTTTGAACTTTCAAGAAATGGTTCTTTATCTTCTAATGGACACAGACAAATATGTGACTTGGCACGTGGCTTTATTTGCCACTGCCGCAAAAAAAATTAGAAAGAAACATCTGGCAGAGATAGCTGTATCTTGCAATGGTGACAATTTTATATAAAGTGCTTAGTTTCCGACCCTTTTTGTGATTTTATCCAAAGTGTACCACCTATGTTAAGGTTTTTAATTGTAAAATTTTATAGTTTGTTAACTTGTATTTTTGTATTTTTAAATGTAATTGTTGTTTTTTTGTTTTGTTTTGTTGTATTGTTCAATTGTTTTATTGTTGTTTTTGCAATGGCCATTGGCCAAAAGCAATAAAGTAAAAGTAAACAGATATAGTATCAGATAAGACAACACTTGAGATCCAGCATGGTGTAGTCATTTGAGCATTGGGCTGCAACTCTGGAGACTAGGGTTGAATTCCCGACTTGGACATGGATAATGGGTGCATCATATACTCTCAGCCCTAGAAAACCCCATAATAGATTCACCTTAGGGTCATCCTAAGTCAGAAATGACTTGAAGGCACACAGCAACACAAGACAACACTTAATGTTGGCTTTTATCAATGTACTTTCTTGACTACAAAAGAATGTAGTCAGAGTTATTTTTTATTCCATTAGATCGAAAGCTGCTTGGCAGGCCATGCTAAGTCTAACAGAACTCAAAAGCACCATAACTAGAAAAGAAGTATTCAATATCCATTAACAGGTGCCTTAATCCATGTATTTTAAGATCTGCAAAATCCTTTCTTTTTCGCAGTCTCTCTCTCTCTCTCTCTCTTTTTCTTTCAGCTCGCAACTGATACAAGGGGACTTTTCAGTGAAGACAACAGCTCTGTCTTATTTTCTATAGATTCAATGCAACAGTTATCTTGCTTCTGAAACTTATTAGAATAGTAGGCCCCTTAGGTGCTTTACATGAGCCTCATAAAATTTCATTTTCCCCCTTTCAATATATTTTCTTCTTTAAAAAGTAAAAGCCATGTACTTTAATATCTGTTTGTTTTCAAACCAGACATGGGAAAATGTGTGGCCAGGGTGCGATTGTGACATAGCACTAGTAGAATAACTGCCACACAGCTGGTTATACATGCTGGGAAGTGAAGTCAGACAAGAGTGGGAATTCACACAAGGGGAAAACATCACCACTGAGTGAGAGTAGAGATAATTGTTCATTGCACTGTAAGTCGGTTCATGGTTATGGCCTCTATTGCATAACTGGATGCGTAACAGTCTGATCTAGTGGAACTCCATCTTCTTATACTTATGCAATGTTAAATTTATATAGACTTTTGGTTCATATTCCATATTAACACATTTTCATTCAGACAGGCTTTCCTGGGAAATGTGTGCCTTTGCAATCTTATCTGAAAATTGTCTGGTGTTTCATGATGATCAATCACAAAAACAAAGCACACTAATATGCAAGACAGAGGAAGTGAAAGAAGGTCGTCTAAGAGAAACAGAATATCTTCAACCACTTGAGAGAACACAGCTTCTAAATATTTGTTAAGTGTGTTATCTAGTTTGTCCCTCAGATGCCTGTAATTTGGCACGCAGAATCTAGGGATGTGCATGTGGGAGTTTTCTGAGTTGAAAAACATATTCATTAATGCCCTCACACAAAAGATTCTTCTCTCATTCCAGATGGGCAAATCTGTTAGCTTTGCTTTTTCTCACATTTGAATTTTGTAAATGTTGGTACAATTTGATTAACTAAATCAAACTCAAATGACATTTTCACCAATCCACAATCTCTATTTTCCCAATACTGCCCTTGGGACTCACATATAGCAAGAAGCAGGTCATTACCACCATCTTGGTTAGAGATAGGCAATATTGGTGAGTACAGCAGCAGTTTTCTGTCCTTCCTACAGCCTCTGTGGGAACTGCATAGTGCCAGAAATGCAAAAAAAACACCAAACAAACACACAGTAGGAAGAGAGATATGACTGATAGACAAGGTGAATAAGAAGCTTATCACACAGGTAAATCACAGTTACAGCAGGATAATAGCTTCTTTGTCTAGGTCTTATCACATGACATCGTTCCTCTTCTGTTGTTCTTCCAGTGAGAGGCCATTTGGAAAGTGTTCCTTTTACAAACACAAAATGTTTTCCAAATGGTCTCCTACCAGGAGAACAAAAGAAGAGGAATAACTATGTGTGATAAGTCCCAGACAAAGATGCTTTATCCTGCTGTAATTACAATTTACCTGCTTCATGTGATAAGCTTATATGGCTCCTGGGGGCTTCCAAGTAAGATTATTCACTCCTCGTTTTTGGCCAGAAAATGGTTGTACAGGCAAGTTACAGAGGGAGAGCCATGAAAGCAGCCTTGTGGGTTCATATGGTCCCAGGGCTGCACTATGACCCCCCCCCCCAATCTAGTGAATGGAAGGTGTATATATATATCTTCAATGTTCCCATCCACCCTCTTCATCCATTAATTTAAGTTGCCTGAATCTGGTTCAAAGTTCTTCAACATGTGGTAGTAGAATTCAAGGAACGCTATCATTCTATGTAATATAGAACTGTGTACCTCAAATATCTTTTAATTTTTTTATATTCTGTCTTTTCCCCAAGCTAGGACTGATGGTGGTTTACAAATTAAAGCAACTTCAATATAGTTAAAACATACCCTAAAGAAACATTAACATTGCAATAAATCATTGGCAAAGAATTTTGACACTAATGCAAATTTCAAAAGTAGCTGGGGCTATAGCACTGGAGGAGGGGAAAAGGTTAAAATGTCATTGGAATTACCCAAGCTCATTGTTGTTGTTGTGTGACTTAAAGTCATTTCTGACTTATGACAACCCTAAGATGTACCTATCATGGGGTTTTCTGGGGCTGAGAGTGTGTGACATGCCCAAGGTCACCTAGTGGGTTTCCATGGCTAAGCAGGGAATTGAACCTGGTCTCCAGGGTCATAGTCCAACTCTTGAACTACTATACCACGCTGGCTCTTACCCAAGTCTATGACTCACCCACCTTTGGACTCACCTAAAACATCTCTTTGAATCCAGACCTGTAATTTTGAAGTAATATCTTGTATATTACTCAGAAGTAAACCCCTGCACCTCAATTAGGCTTGCTGCCAGGGAACTGTGTTTAAAGAATAATCTGTAAACCATAAATCCAATTTTGTTGCACATTACATAAATGTGCAACATTAGATTTACAGATTGGTACATGAATTTACTTAAACACTGGTTTATAAATAAAACTCTTCTTACAGACAACATGTCTATAAAATCTGGAGAATTGTTATCTATGAAATATGTATTTTCTAAATCTATGAAAAAAATAGTTCCCTGAAAGCAAACTGAACATGAAAGCAAGTGGTATCACTACTTCTTGGTCCTCATCACATGATAAAATTGCTTCTGAAATACTGAAGTTATGTTTAAGCAGACTTCACCAACCTGAACCCTGTGCGGTTTTTTTGACTGTAACTTCCATAATCCACAGACAGCATGGCCAGAAGGCAGAGTGGTGGAACTAGTCCTAAAAATCCAGAGAAATCCAAGTTTGGAAAAGGCTGTCTTAAAGCCTTGTGGCCGAAAGCCATTGTTCAGTCTTATCTTCTGTGAATACCTCTAACCCTTTGTAAGAGCCTATAATCTAGATGCCACTAACACTTTATACAATAGATTCCATTCTGCATTTTGGAGAAGAGGTCTTCCTTTTGTCTGCCCTGTATGTTTTTCTAATAATTTTCACTGACAGTGCAATCATGTTCCTGTGTATCAAGGAACACACACCAGTGATTTGGAACCACATTCCCCATTCCATAAATGGAAGGATTTCCTCCATTCATGGAAAGAATTGGGATAGAATGCCTGGAAGAACTGATATTTGTTGATTATTTCCACTATATAACCTCACAGGCTACTCAGTGGGATATTTCATACACAGGAGCAGCGTTTCAGGAAGCATGAGAGGTTGTTTATAGGAAGGAAGAACTGAAAAGATGACCTTCCCATTCCCTTGTTCCACCAGGAATGAAAATCCATATTGAACACAACTCTAAAGGACTTACTTCCAGACAAATATTAAGACAATATTCAGTGGTGGCATTCCTTCCATAACATGGCAGAATCTAAGAGATCTAAGGGGATCTCCCCCACCCCACCCCTGTACAGCAACTCCTATTCACTTCACAAACTAGATGAAGAAAACTGATAGCTGGTGCTAGGATGCGGGGGATGGGGTGAAGGGAAGAGGGAGGAAATTCTTGCTGTCTCCATCAATGAAACACTGGGTTTAGTGAATCAGAGTTATGATATACTGAGAATTTCTAACCACTTTCTCCATACAACTCATACATTTGTAAGCTTCTATCATCTTTTCAATTATGAGTAGAAGTCAAGTTTATAATCCTCTTTCTAATATCCTCCCCCTTTCTTTTAGACTGTTCCATGTTATGAGAACTGTAAAAAAAATGAGAGAGAGAGAGAAAAAAAGATATAACATCATTAAATGAAGAAGAAAAATAATCTACTAGAATGAGAAGAGGACTTGCTGTATTCAATATTACAGATTTCTGTGAGATGACAGGAAACATCTAATGGGAAGGCAAAATGGAAAACACTTAAACCTTATTTTTGTCAGTCAGTAGGTAGATTAAAACAAAACAAACAAACAAACACAGTGATGAATAGTGATGGTAATTATCCAGAAAAGAAAGAGATAACCTTTGACATGTCAGCTGTTAAAACCTTTCAGACTTCAAGCATAGCATCTCTGAGATGCTGTCAACCAGAGTTAACTAATAAGGATTCTCTCACAATACTGTGCTGACAGGCTGCTGACAAGTTCCAAGTCTATACAAGATCAAGGCAGATTAGAACCTTGTACCAATTATCTGTGTTGGATATCTAATGATATTCTCTCACTGTCATTTTTGCCATCAGAGATGACTCTGTGAGGTCCGTGTGCTATGCTGCCCAGGTATGCTATCCAAAATCAGGACCATGGACAAGAGCTATTTATAACCCAAGTGTGAACTATTTAGATAACATACAAAAAGAATATGTTTTTAAAATAGTCCTTATGAAAGGCCTTGCAATTGCAGAGTGGGCTGCCTTGGAATCATCTGCTCACTGTGCATTATTTCCAGGCATCTGGGTAAATCACCTTCCATTTCTGAATAAACGCCTTGCTTCAATCTCACACATATTGTACCATCAGCATAACCACATTTAAAAATCTCTTGCCTTTTTGGCTTATGCTACATGGTTTGTTTGATTTATGTCTCAGCTTCCTCACAGAACCAGGATCCAAGATGGTTCACAATATAATTAAAATACTAATGAATTAAGAACAATTCAAAAAATGTAACAATTAGCCAAAGTCCACCTGAATAAAAAGGTCTTTATCTGGTAGAAGGGCAACAGGGAGGAGAAGGCCTTGTTTATGTTAGCTGGCTGTCCACAGCCAGAGAGGAACCACTAAGAAGTTCCTCTCTATGGCCTTATCAACAGCTCCTCTAAGGTTGGCAGGACTGAAAGAAAAATCTCCCTTTGTAGACCTCAAAGTTCAGGTGGGCTTGTAGGGAGAAATACGTTCTGGCCCTAAACTGAATTGGCAGTTGTAGGTTATAACCCACACCTTGAATTATGATTGGAAATTTATTGGTAGCCATACAAGCTGTTGTAACAAGAAAGTCTTATAGTCTCTGTAACCAGCCCTGGTCAACAATGTGCTCTCCACATTTTGGACCAGCTAAAGTTTCCAAACACTGTTCAAAGGCAACTCCATATAGAGCGCACTACTCTAATACGAATAGGATATATCAATATCATACACCACTGTATCCGGTTTTCTGTACTTTCGTTTTACACAAAAGTTGTAATAATGTGGGCAATTGTTAAATCCAAGAAAACTGGCTTACATTCTAGGAACTGTGTAGCCCTTCAGATGTAGTTGGTCTGCAATTCCTATTATTCTAGCAGCATTCCTAATGGCGAGAAATGCTGGAAATTGTAATCCAACAACATCTGGAGGGTGACATCATTGTTACCCAGTTCTAGAATACTGAAAGTGTGTTGATCTTCATTCTAGTCTCTTTCAATTTGTGGTATGCAAGACTGACCATTACCTGACAAAATTTGACTAGTTATACTTGGGATACTTCCTAATCATTCTAAACTAGGATGCCAGGGGAAAGGATGACACAAGATCTTTTCCTTCTGAACTGTTACTCTGAAGATATTGGGAATGTTTTTATTATTTTAGCCTTGAGATGAAGAAATGGTCTGAAGAGATTTGATAGAAGCACCCTGGTGAAGCTAAGTAGGTCTGGTTAGAATCTGGATGAAGGATCACTTAAATGGAATACGAGACTATAATGAAAGATAGTTAAGATATAAATGTATTAAAGGAGTATTAAATACAACCACATCCATATCGTAATCTGAGTTATTCCTGTTTACTAAAAAAAAAAGATGTACAGAGATAATTCTTTTCATGTGTTTTTGCTCTGTGTTCCACTACTGTCCAAATGACATACTCCCAACTATTAAGAATAGAGCATAAACTTCTTCAAACACTACAGCATTCTTGTTATTATCCTTCCATGTTTTATCTCATTCTTTGAGTTTGCTTGTCCTCCCTTTCTGCTCACACTCCAATTCTTCTCACTTCATGTAGAAAATATTTAAACTCCTGTGGTGTAGAGTTAGCTCCTTGAGAGACAAAATTCCCTGTCAGAAGCTGACGGTTTTTCGCCACAGGCAATGCCCATGTAGAAGACAAAGAGAAGGGAAAAATATTTAAAAGATAATGCAACATTTAACATATGGGGAAAAAAATTGTTTGCTTTAGAGTCAAGTAGGGCTAAATGGGAAATGCTAGTATGAGTCACAGCAGAGGCATAATCAAAATTTGGATCATTTCGTAAGAAAAAGGAAAGGTGTTTCTTGTGTGATTGTATCATGCTGATGATAGAAGAGAAACTGGGTCAGGGAAAGAGACTCATTTAAATAGAAGAGAAATAGAACAGTTTGAACAAGGGCAACATTTTCATACTACAGGAACAAAGATCAAACTTTTGATCATTATCAGGAACATTTTACAGCAAAAATAGCTGTGAGGTGCTGGGAAGTGAGTCAGCAAGGAATAGAAAACATCTGAAGGAAGAAATGGAAGATATCTACATTCTTTATAAAATTTAAGGACTGGATGATCATGGAATGCAGAGAAAGGCAGCTTATGTGATAGAATCTCAGGAAGCCTTGGGGATCTTGGCAACTGTGGGGTATGCTAAGGGAGTTTTAGTGGCCATGGCTTCACTTTGATGGAGTTAACATCAAGTTTCCATCAATGGAAATTGGTAAACCAGCACTTATGTAAGTTCAGTGTGTCTGCCCCTGTTAGGACTAACAATTGGATTCGAGACAATGTATCCAACTCGACAGCTGCATAACCTCGTCTAAAGGTTTTGGTATTTCAAACGAAGATATTCCAACTCAAGCAACACTAGGTGCCCCTATTAACTTTCTATGGGTAAAGAATTTTTAAAAATCGAGACAGGCATTTATACATGTAACCTACTTCAGCCAGTCTCTACAGTGTAGTCCAGGACACTGCTTATTGCTTCTGTTCTCGTATTTCATCCTGAACAAAAGAGGAAGTCCATAGAGCTAAGATACTGGATAGGGCAGTACTGAGTTATCAGCTATTCCTGCAGCAATTTAGCTTTCCTTCCACCTCTCTTTCTTTCTTTCTTTCTTTCTTTCTTTCTTTCTTTCTTTCTTTCTTTCTTTCTTTCTTTCTTTCATATCCTGCCTTTTTTTCTTACACAGGGCCCAAGGTGACTTTATGAAAAATGTATGAAAAGGACCTTCATCTATAAACAGATTTCAGGATGATATACGTACAAATTTAAAATTAATACCATATAAAGAAGCATTAAAAGTTAAACAACACATTAAACTAAGATAAATAAAGCACAATACCTTCACTACCTTCAGTTTAAAATATCTGGGCAAAAATAAAAAAGCCATATAAATAAACCCAGCCATAAAGACTCAACAGAGATTGATCCAAATCTCACAAGGGCCTAGAATCTCTGTTTCCCTTCAGTTTTATGAGATCTGCATTAGCTACACAACTAAGGTATAGCCCCTAGAATCTTTTTAGAGTATCTCAGAAAATCCTCTTCATATTCCTGACATTTTAAAGCCTCATGTCTCTGAGCAGCAATACCTTAATCCTCCCTCAATTTTCCTGCCCCCCCCCTTAAGGGATCTTGGCAGTAGTGCTTGAGAGACCCCCATGGTTTCCCTCACTATTTCAAAAAGGTATCTCCTGATAAGTTATGGCAGGCTATTTTTTTTTTTTTAATTTCTTGGAAGTCCAGCCATTTGAAATTTAGCTTGAAACTGGGCACAATGACTTGGGTGAAAACCTAAAGGAATCTGTCAGATTTTGAGGTCTTCACAACAATTTCCTCATGAGATCTCTATGGAAGATCTCTATCTTTTGGTCCTGGCAAGGTCATTCCATGTGGAATTTGGGCATTGCAACATGAATGCCAACCAAAGACATTATCAAATTTGGGGCAGCTAACATAAGTTGTTGTTTTGTGCCTTCAAGTTGTTTCCAACTTACAGTGATCCTAAGGGTTTTCTTGACAAGATTTGTACAGAGGGAGGTTGCCTTTGCCTCTTCTTTGGCTGAGAGAATGTGACTTGCCCAAGGTCAGCCAGTAGATTTCCATGGTTGAGTGGTCTCCAGCCACTGTGGTATAGTGGTTTGATTGTAACTCAGAATAAATCTTGCCAAGAAAGCCCTGTGATAAGTTTGCTTCAGAGTCACCATAAATTATGTCTTCAACAGATATGCAGATGTTTTTGTTATTATAAATTATGAGCACAATGAGTCATGAATGAGCTTTGATGGAATTAATATTGAAAGGAAATCTACCCCTATTGTTTCATATGCTTGCCTTGCAGTTCTCCTAAAAACATAGGAAAATAAGGTACAATGCTTAAAGACTGTTTTCTCCATAACATTCTCATGCCTTTCAGAGACACACCCCAACCAAGCAACTAGTGATAAAATATGCCTAAGCTGTCATAGGAAATAACAAGAGTGCAAATCCATTGAGTGTGATTGTCAGAAAAGGCTGAAGCTTAGATAATGACAGCTGAGAGAATGGAAAATCTAATGATGTGTCTATTACAGAACAAGCCCTTTGGTCATGTTAAGTTGAGAGACAGAGGAGAAAAGAAACTTAGCCTCCTGAATAAAACTTTCTTTGGCAGATTTGTTCTGTTCCCTTTACAGGTTTGCAGCTTGCAAGAAATTCTGCAGGTTTTTCAGTGCCAGAGATGCAGATGATGATAACTTCAGCACTGCTCATTAAGTGATGATTTCAAAGTCATCAGAGCTTATGGTCGTACCTCACGAAAGGCAAGGAGGTTGATGAAAAAAATGAATTGGTAAAATCTTCACGCACTATCTTCAGGAGTGGAGTGGATGTGCAGCTTGTGTGTGTGTGGCATACATGGAAACAAGAAGTCTATCAACACTTCACAATTAAAGCAGTTTGATATTACTTTTAACAGCCATGGCTCTATCCTGTGGAATTTATTCTAGAAGAACACCTCTAGAGCTCTCTAGAAAGAGCAGTCTAAGTACCTCACCAAACTATAAATCTCTGAAGTTACAGTGGTATTGAACTGCTATAACTATGTAGATACAGCCATGGTTAATTGAAACTCTACCCTACTCAATAATTTGGTTATCGTATCAGGAAACGATGTCCTGTCTGCAATTATGAGTGCCATTGTTGCATCTATACTAAATGTATACTAGTATTGAGATGGGAACTTGTGTGCTTGTGCACGGGCACAGGGACACACGTACAGACTTGTGCCTAGCATGACCTCTACTGGAGCTAGAAATGGGAAACATTTGCATTCAGTTCCTATTTTGGTAAGAATTTATCCTACTCACACTTAAAAGAAAATATGAATGGCAAGACAGATATCCCTCAGTATTCATACTTCAAATTTTGCAAATGTCATTTTCCCATGCTAGGAAAAAGTATATATCAGAATATGCATATTTGGGGAGAGATTGTGTGTGTGTGTGTGGGGGCATTTCTGCACTAGATTGTTATACTGCTATTATTCCACTTTCAACATCATATAGAATCATGGAGTTTGCAGTTTAGGGGGGGCTCAAAGGCCTCAAAGGCCCCTCCATAAACTGCAAACCTCAGGATTCCATAGGATGTTGAAAGTGGAATGATAGCATTATAACAGGCTAATGCGGACATGCACACACTGTGTGGGTGTGTTTGATTTCTGTGCTGATAGCTCAGAAGTTTAACAGAAAAATGAATAAAGCAAAGACATTCAGTAAGGATTGTGTTTGCATACCCAGCATTTCCAGCATCTATATGTAAAAATCATACAGGATAAAATGCAAAGCCAAAAAGCTTGATGTGCAGTACTGTAACGAGATAGTTTACATGTTAGTTTCAGTAAATGTTTATCATAATTTGTATGCAAAAAATACAAGCAAATAAAACATGTTTTAGGTGAAAGAGACAGACCCCAGTTTTCTTGGATAGGAATATTCCATCAAACTATAATATGCAATGCACCACTTATAGCTCTTCACACAGACTTTTCATTCTATTTCACACATGAGGGCCGGCCACTTGGATTTCTCATTTCCCATCCAGCCAGTAACTTCTCAGGCCTGACACTCTCTTGATTTCAAGTCCACTATATATGGCTGCACATATTCCTTCTGGGCAGAACATCACTTCCTTATCTCTCTGAACAAAAAACATATGCTGTGGTCACACATCAGAGACTGCAACTCAAGGTACTTTTTTTTTTTTAACGGTAAAGCCACTTCTTTTGTTTCCAGCAGGTGGAGTGATGTGAAATGTCAGACATCAATGGTAACAAGCCATTTCCCCCAATCTCTGTGGAGAAATTGCAGCCGCTTTATCTCCCCCTTGGCTACAGATAAATAGGGTAAAACAAGATCTGTAATTAATTTCATTTGAAGCATAATGGCTTCAGGCATAGACACTGCCTGGTGGATAATAATCAGCTGGGTTAAAGGCCCCATGGCTCCTGCAGTCAATCTTGTGTGGTATCCCTGTTCAAATATGTAGCAATGCAGAGACCTTCTAGGCAAGCAGCAAAAGTATCTTTCAAACTGGCACAGTGGAAGGTCTGTTGTGAATTAAAACCTTTTGAGGGACAATCTTGCAGTGGTTAAAAAGTCAAGCATATAGCTGATTGCTATATTTTGAATAATCAGGTTCTTCATTTCTTTACAAACAGTTACAATCTCAATTGTGAGAGGGTGCTGAGACAGACAGTTGCAACAAGATCCTGACAGGGCCCCACAACAAGATCTTGACAGGACCCTGTAACTGTCTGTTTCGGTGCCCTTCATGACTTGGAGAGGACTGGACATCTCGTTAGTTTCCACCTTGCTCTCCAGCACCCTGGAAATGATTGTATGTAGAGGGGAGGGCTGCAATGCTTCACAGGAAGAATTTTGGAATGTTCAAATTTTCAAAGAATTCTCAAGAGATATCATAGCTGCCTCTCTGTAGCTACGTTTTCTGGACTCTGGGGCCATTTCCGCACTATACTATTATAGTGCTATTATTCCTCTTTCAACTTCCTGTGGAGTTCTGGGGTTTGTAGTTTACTAAGGCCAAAGAGCTCTCTGGCTGAGAATTCTAAATGCCTCTCCCTAAACTGTAAACCCCAGTTCCCATAGGGTGTGGAAAGGAGAATATTAGCACTATAACAATGTAGTGCAGAAATGGTGTGGATCTCAGCCAGTAGTTGTTGTGGTCTTCATTAACGAAAATGACATGTCATTTTTCCATGCCAGCTCAACTAACCCTGCTCAGGTGTTTAAGTTTGTGGCCTCTTCATGCAAGAAGTAAAGCATGATAGCCCTACCTCTCTGTAATTGCTGTCCTTATATGTATCTTAAGTGATGTATCTTAAGACAAGAGACTTTTGAATCCATGGAGGTTCTCCATGTAACTGCAATTCAATGTATTCTGGCTAGTGTGAAGAGTTTCCATGAATACAACAGGGTTCCCTATTCAGAATTTTGCATGAAGAGAGTGTTCAGGGAGGGGTAGGGTTAAACACTCCCATCTCCACATGGGAAGTGTGTGTGCTTACTGAATATCTGAATGGGGTTTCTGTTGTGTCTTTGTTTATTTAATACATTTCAACCCTATCTTTTCTTCACTGAGCACAAGGAGGCATCATGCCGCCCTCATTACTCTGTTCACTATGCTCTAAGAGATTCTGTGCTTCCAGAGATGGCCAGTGGATCTGACAGGTGGGAACAGTTAATCCCACCCTGGATTTCACTGCTGCTCCTACTGCAGTTGTTCAGAGCTGAATGGAAAGCTATGACAGTGTCAAACTAGGGGTTCAAGACTCACTGACCTCCTATTGAGCCCAAAGTGGCAGGAATCAAAGTAAAATTCAGAAAAAAGAAAAGAAAAAAAGGTAGAAGAGAAGGAATCTTTCAGAAATTTAAGAGTAACTGATTTATTTCAGAATGAGCTTTTGAGGATTTCAGTCCACTTCTGCTTCTGTCGTCTCTCTCCCCCCATCAACATTTTATATTTTGCAAAATAGTAGTACAGGTGTTTCTTTGAAAATGAAATCCTGAGTAAATTTGCCACTCTCGCAGTGGCCTGTCCACTGGTTGACTCTGTCCAGCATCATTATCCTTCTATGAATCATCATCTTTATTTGATTTATACACCACCTTTGCTTCAGCTTTTTAAATTATTCATCTATGTTATTGATGGAAGTGGTTTAACTAAACAATTGGTTTAACTAAACAGACTTCTCTGTTTTGCCAGCTACTTTACTGTGTACGCACACACATGCACACACACAGAACTCATATGACTAATTTTAACTGCCAGGTAAAAGCACATTTTGTGTTTGTCCTAGTTTAGAAAAATTCTCTGAATGATTGCTAATGGCATCATTGATGATAGAATGGCAGAATGATGTTCTAAAACATTATACTTGCAGACAGGTGACACCATCCTGAGATTATCGCAACATGGAACAAAGAGTGCATTCTCATGGTACAATATGGAATGAAACGTGTGATAGATGTTTACTGACTACCCTAATAATAACAAGATGGGATTTCAACCCCCATCCCCCACCCTTAGACAGACATTTTGAGATCATCATGTTGCAAAGGTGATTCTGACATATAAAAACATTAACTAACACCCCAAGGCAGAGTATGTCAACTTTTCTCAGAAGATAACATGAGAAGTGTCTACACAGAAAATGATAACTGGAAGAATATGACACTTGTAAGTTCATCTTCCTCATTTATCTGAATGTAAGATTGAAGTGCTTTTTTTAAAAAAACATCAGCTATTAGCTGAAGAATGATGGTGTGTCTACAATGCTTTTAAATGTAATATTTTAACACATGTTTGGTCTTCATTAAATTGAAAGTTATTCAGACTTTTTGCAAGAGCTATCTAGAGATTAAGCTTAATAATTACAATAGATGAACATAATGGTTATTTCTTCAGGTTCGGAAGGGATATATCTCTGCACAATGCCACATTGAGATAATCAACAGGAGTATGGGTGTACCCTCCATGTTATGCTTGCAGATTCCAAATACAGCTTGTTGGTTTCCACTTCACCTGAGTGTTAAACCATAAGGGTCTTGTTAGAGTTAGCAACCTTTGTGTGCCTATACTCATGAATTAGAGCCAGCATGGTATAGTGGTCTGAATGAACTAGGACTTTAGGAGATCAGGATCTGAATCCCAGCTCAGGCATGGAAACCCACAAGGTGACCTTGGACAGGTCAAACTCTCTCTGCCTCAGAGGAAGGCTATGGCAAACCTTCTCTGAACAAATCTTGCCAAGAAAACCCTGTGATAGAATTGTCATAAATTGGAAAGAACCTGAAGACACACAGTAGCAGCAACAGCAGCATGTTTCTATCTAGACAGAGCTTTTCAAATTTTTCATGTTGGTGACACATTTTTAGGCATGCATCATTTCATGACACAGTAACTCAGTTTTTCTAGCAAACTGGAGGTTAAACTAACCTCTAATAACAAACCTCCCTGACAAACTAACCCCTTATAGGAAGGTTAAACTAACCCCTTGTAAGTGATATAGACACACACATAAATTGGAATAACGAAATGTATGGGGACACAACATATCTCATGAAAACCTTTCATATATTTTTAAAATTATATGATTTATAAATAATAACACACATTTCCAAGATGGTAGGCGACACACCTACACACTTCTGGTAACACACTAACATGTCACAGCCCACTGTTTGGAAAGCTCTGATCTAGACATTTAGGCATAGCATATTATATTTACAATAACTTCCTGTTTCTTAGGTTTTTCCACGCCCTCTGTCATAGGTTTTTTACCCTTTAACATGCAGCAGTTTTCTCTCTCTCTTTCTGCTTTTTTAGACCTTGCATTTGATCAGGCACCAGTAATTTGCAGATAAAGCTAATTCTATATGTTTTCAGAGAAGACTAAGCTTGTTTCTTTTCTCAGCTAGACTGTCTGAGTTGGGAGGGATTGTTGTTTAGCTTCTGTCTTGCCAGTTTGATTACTCTGCTAGAGAGATCTATGGTTGCCTGACATTTCCCAAATTCTTTGTTTTGTATATGTCCTTTTTTTTTTTTTTTACAAAACATTGAGAAGACAGACTACCAATACATTAAAATTGTCAACATTATCATCCTCATCCTCATCATGAGTAACCCTCCCTCTAGGATTCCAGACAGAATCATGGGGAAAAAAATGAACTGCATGTAAAAGGTAGCAAGTGCAGCTGGTCCAGGGACCAATTTTCTGTTCCCAGACATGCAGAGCACAGGCCAAAAAGCAAAACAAAGGGAACCTTAGAAGCATGGCTTTAAAAGGAATAGACTGGCTGTTTGTGGGGAAATTTTCTAACCCCAGCCTTGGGGGACATAAAGTACCAAAAACAAATTAAAAACCCAGAAGTATCCAGAAGCCCAGTTTTGGTTTTTGATATTGGCAGTTTTGATGTTCAGCAATGCAGAGGGTCCTGCAACCTATTTAAAAGGTGATTTGCCACTCCTATAGGCTTCTTTTGTTGTTGTTATGTGTCTTGATGTTCATCTCTGTCTTAGGGTAACTCTATACAGGCACAGCTCAGTTAACAAAGCTTCTGACAGTGAAGTTCCTTTTAACAAAGTCTTTTAAAATCTGCCCAGCTCACTTTTTCCCTATAGGCACACCTAAAAAAAAAAAGAAAAGGATCAGCTTGAGAAGGATGGTGAAGATGGACTGGAAAAACAGAGATTTTTGGTGTTGGGTTGCACCAGCATATATATAATAAACAGTGCCATAATGACTGAACTGGGAAAGGAAGAGATTCTATTCTAGCCACTCCTACTGCATGACTACAACAGGCAGGTTTAGCAGAAACTGCCTCCGGAATCCCTTAATGAATTTGCAGGACCAGTGACATAGAAAGAAACATGGGGAAAAATAAGCCTGTCTTACCAGCTACTCTCAACACGTTAAAGAAACATACATCTGTAAGTTTAGCCACCAAAATGGAAATAATAAGAAGAGTGGAGACTGTTGAAAGAAAAAAAAAAATCTCTCAGTGCATTTTGGAAGAAGCGTCCATGAGGTTTCCAGAAGGCTCAAGAAGTTTTTGTTTACTTTCTAGGCTTACATAACCTGCTTGTTTCTTCCCACATGCACATATTGATAGTTTTGAATAAAATGTATGCTGAAACATGTTGAATTGCTCTTCTTTTCGGTGATGTAAGAACCTATCCCTATCCTTTCCATGTTATTTCTGCCTACGATATTTTCTGTTAAACTTTTTTTTTTCCGTTAAAAATGCAATGTCCAGAAATGTATCTACTTTGCTAACTGAGATGGACCTATAACAGGATTTTCTTGGCAAGATTTGTTCAGAGGAGATGTGACATTGCTTTCCTCTTATAGTGAGAGTACAACTTGCCTAAGGTCACCTAGTGGGTCTCCACAGATGAGGAGTCCTGTTCCAAGGTTAGGGATAAGTAATGAAGTGTCCATAAATGCTGAGGACACAAAAAGATGTGGGGAGACATGAAGAACTCCAAATGATTCTCTCCAAACTGTAGAAAGGGGCATTAAAATGTCAAAAGGCAGGTTAAACAAGTGTAAAATGATGCGTGGTGTGTGTGGGCAGGAAGATATAAATGGCAACTTTATATAAATTCCTATGGGCCAAGAGGCGGTAGCATCAGATCGAGATAGGGATTGTGGCAGATGACATGATAAAAATGGCAATCCATTGTGCAGGTGCTGAGGAGACCCCTCCCCCAAAAAAGGAAATTCCATCTTGATCATAATTAGAAAAGGAATTGGCAATAATACTGTTTTGTTGTTGTTTGCCATCAAGCCAATTTTGACTTACAGTGACTCTATGACTCATCAACAGAGCTGCTCAGGTCTTGCAAACTCAGGGTTGTGGTTTCCTTGATTGAATCAACCCTTTCCCCAGCATTATTGTCTTTTCTAATGAATCCTATCATCTCATATGTGCCCAAAGTATGATAGCTTCAGTTTAGTTATTTTAGCACTACCTTTCTGTGGTGCTGGGACTGTGTTCTTCTCAGAAGCAAGAGGCTACTGTTGATGGTAAGGTCTCCCACTTTTGTTGAAGAGCCAGCATAAATGTACTGAACTCCTCTTCTGGGAATATTGGCTGCATCAGTAGTAGTGGAGTGAGACATTGACAAGGATGTCTTAGGCCCTTTTTGCATGGCATTTGCCATGCAAAAGGGCCTCTGGAGCATCGCGCACTTGTGAGGAGCATTTCAGACAACGTCCTAGCAATCATGTGACATTGCTGGGGCTGGCAGGTGCCAATCGCGCACTATTTCATTTTCGGCTTGTAGCTGAAAATGGTGTGAGATCGCACATCGCTCCGAGGCCCCACACACACTTACCATGTGTGCGGAGCCTCCGGAGATGCGGCCCTCGCACTCCCCCCCCCCAGCGCAACCTGGGAAAATGCCCAGCTGTGCTGTGGGAGGAAGAGGTGGAGCCCTCACGCTGCGTGCTGGCCAGCAGGCAACAGCTGTGGAGCTGAAGCAGCAGGAATGTGAGAGCCTCTCACAAGAGGCTGCTCACATGAGCCCCACGCCTCCGTGCCGGAAAGAGGTAAGGTGCGGAAAGGGCCTTAGAGACAACAGCATTAGCCTTTTAGCTAAACATTAATAGTATAGCATAGAAGGAGGTAGTGGTAAACCATTCCTGGATGCCTTTTACCTTGAAAACTCTATGATGAGGCAATCCAAAATGAAGCAAAGGACAATATCATATTGCTTTTTTACAAATCCATGGTGTGACCACATATGGTACATAGTGGCAAGAGCTGGTCACTGCACCTAAAAAATATACTGTAGAGCTGGAAATGTTACAGAAAAGGGCAAACAAAATGATCAAGGATCTGTATCTGCATATCTCACTAACAGCACGGCATGCATGGTCTTCTGCCTATGGCCATTTCTGCATGCGGCGAGGGAATCGCTCCCTGCCGCTACTCACCGGATCTTATTTGGGTCTGGTCAGGTCCTGGGCGAGGAGGAGCAGTGCGCAATCGCAGATCCGCACTGCTCCAGAGTCCAAAATGGCAGCTTCTGGTTGGTCGTGGGTCATGACCAACCACTGAAGCTCGCCAGCCTAAAGCCCGCTCTCCACAGATTGCAGGCTCGCATTGGTGCGAGCCTGCAAATCTGCATTGGAGAGCAGGCACGCAATGACGTGCACTGGCATTTTGAAAAACCTGAAAAATCAGGTTTTTCAAAAACATGCTGGAGGACCACTTTCGGTCGCTCCATAGCGGACTGACGTGCGGATCTACGCTAAATAGTCCAGACCCAGTCTGCTCCAAGGTGCAGACATCCTCCATGGAGGACGCACTGCACCGTTTTTTTTAACCCGTGCGGAAATGGCCTATATCATACAATGACAAGGTTATTCAAAGCCAGGTTATTTCTGGAGTATTAAAGAAACTAACTCCAAACTATATGCAGATAGCAAACAGAGCTTATGGGGAAAAAGGTCATATTCTGTGGACACTACTAACTCAGGGATAACTCTGCATCACAATGTTGTTATAGTACACCTTTCCTCTTCATGTTTTATTCTATAGTATGCTGAGTAAAAAATGGCTACTGCAAACTCCTCCTTGTTCTCCTAGGGACTCTACCCTTGACTCAGTGGAACAATTCTAAAGATTAGAGGCCAGGACAAATTACTTCCTGCTGTGATCTGTCTATCTCCAGTCAGGGCATGACAACAGATTTCATAGTACCTGAGGGCACAGTCAGGCAAGTTACTTTGCTCATTTCATCATAATTCAGCTTTGAGTGTGAACACTACAACTGCCTAGAATTCCCCTCCATATGTTCAGTGTAGCTTAACCCCACACAAGTGTGCATAGGATTAACTGTATACAACTTTATTTATATCTGAAGGCTCAGCTTCAAAACTGTTTTCACATATTTTGGGCTTGATAGTTTAGGATATGTTTGTTTCATAATTCTTCAGTGGGCTCAACTGCACAGGAGTCTTTTGGTTCAGCTTTGCCCAACCATTGGTGGGCAGCCCTTCCTAGCCTAGTCTTGGTCAAGATCCTCTACCCCCCAGTCCAGGATATTCTAAAGATGTTTTAGGTTCTGAAGGCATGGGCTCCATAATTATATATTTATCACTTTCATAAACTGAGTGTGCTCGTGTAATTTGCTTTCAGTTTAATGATCTTAAAACCATCTGATTTTCTAAAGCCACTGCTTTTGTTTTAATTGTATTTTAGTGTTATTGTTGCTGTTGTTTTGGGAAAAATCTATTTAAAGTGAACTCAAAGTCTCAGTAATGCTAGTCTGGATCAATTGATTTTGTTTTTTAAAATATTTTTGTTAAATTTCCTAGGAACAACAATACAGTTCAAATGTATTTTTTATAACAACAACAACAACAACAAAAGTTTGGTTTTTTGGTAAAAAAAATAGTATGTGTGTGTGCACTTTTTCATGCATCTCATATGCTAGGATTTCAACCAGGTAAGTGTATGAATTGGCTATCCATGAAAGTAACACATGTATTTTAACTGTATTTTAACTAGATCTTGATGTTGTGAATCTGCTACTACCAGTTTCATAGCTACTTGTGAATCTGAAGCATAAAAGCTTTAGCTTGTAATCATAAGGCATTTCCACTGAAAGGAGCTGAAGGACTTGAATATATCTTGTCCTTGGTTTTCCTGAATATATCTTGTCCTTGGTATATGGGGGGAAAGAAAAAGTCACATGATCTAGTGACTGCGCTATACAAAGAAGAAGAGTGATGGCTGATAATCCTTTAAATAAGTGTAGCAGACAGTGGAGGGCAGCAAGACATGATCTGGAATGAAAAGACCTTCATTTATCTGTCAGCATTTATTTGTGGTAAAAGCTCACAGCTATTCTTACTTAGGATTCTTTCAGGATAAAGTATTACATTGTGCTTACTGTGTTATCGTGTCTAGAAGTTTCTGTCTGGAACATAATCATGATTTTGGTTGGCTTTTTTTTTCTCATAGTTTCTTTTTAGTTGATTTTTATCAAAATTTAGCTCTATTGACTACCTCAGAAATGTTGTTATCAAAAGGCGTACTGTAAACATATCAGTTAGAATCTGTGGGACAAAATGCACTTTGTCACTTTCTCTATCCCATTCTCAAGTTTGCAAAAGTAAGTGTGTGTGTGTGTGTGTGTTGGGCAATTTCTTCACATTTCTGTGTTGTCTGGAGAAATTTTAAAAGTAGTATTTGTGCATATGCCTTGAAGTATGCTTTCTTAAGCAGAAAAGTAGACAGAGAAATTAAGATGTCTATCAAAGACACTCCTTGGGTTTCAAAAGCTTGAAATTTTATCTCAGTTGTCTGAGGACTGGGCTGCCTGATGTGGGAAAGGAAATGTACCCTGCATATGCTCAGAAGCAAATGCTGATATTTCTCCCAGGCCATATATTGTATGTGTGTATGTGCATGCACACACCCACCCATACAAATACTTCTGAATGATGGTCTAGTGTTCTTCTCTTTCACAATCTTGGGTAAAAGATTGGGAGAAGAGAGTAGAATCTGGCAGATAAGCAGTATATTTGTTCCTCCCTAAATTACACATCTTTGTGCTTTCAATCTATGGAAACCACACAGTCCTTGAGGCATGCTGCTAGTGATGATGAACATGAACTTCTCAGTTTTGTCCAGTACTTACAGTAACATGTTTGTTGTCACTACCACAGGCAAGGTGAAACTTTCAGCTACCTATGGCAGTTCCAAAAAGTGTCAGTGACCTGATGGGAACTAAGTACTTTAATCAGGCTTCTCTATCTCTGAACAGTAGGACACTAATTTAAGAGTACCAAAGAAATGAAGAGGAATACCTGGTCATTTCCTCTAGAGGTTGAGAACCTTTGAAATACAAAAGAATGTGCCAAAAACAAAAACAAAATGAATGTTCAGCTCACTCTAACATTTATGTTTACTATCCTTTAAAAAAGCTCTAGTGAGTGCGGTGGACTGGATCCTAGGGATAAGCATACTACAGGATGGGAATTCACATGGCCCTCCAAGTGTTATTGAACTGAAATTCTCATCAGCCCTGGCCAGAATATCCAATAGTAAGGAATGTTGGGGTTTGCTATTCAGCAACATCATGGGGGTAACATGATTCCTGCTGCTGCATATAGAGTTGGAGCCTTGCATAGAAAAACAAAACAAAACAGGGCTTTGTCCAGGAGTTAGGAGACATAGTGAAATTCATACAACTGCACACACTTAATATAGATATGCCATCTAAATGCATTGAATAAATGCAATGAAGATTAGCTGGATGATTTTTAGATATTGACATGTCTTGTAGGATGTGTCATCAGTTTGAAAATGGAAGATGTTGGCAACGTAGCTGCTCTCACTAATGACAGTCTTTTCATAGGCCATTTCTACACCGGGCTTCTGTAATGGTGCAGAGTGACCTCTCATGGAGGTCTTCTACACCGTAGAGTGGACTGGCGTGGACTACTTTTCGTAGTTCCACACCAGAACCCACTGAGGAGCGGCCGGAACTAGCCGGGCTGCGTGTTTTTTAAAAACCTCTTTTTTGAGGTTTTTAAAAAGCACGGAGCGCGCAGCCCCGTGCCGCTCCATTGCCCGGCTCCGCTGCGGATTTGCAGGCGTGCGCAAGTGCGTGCCTGCAGATCTGCCAGGGGCGGGCTTCCAGCTGGCGAGCTTCTCCGGTTGGTGGAGAGCCTCCACCAACCGGAAGCCGCCATTTGGGACACCGGAGGACTGCGGAGCAGCGAGCTCGCGCTGCTCCGCGTCACGACGGACTTACCCGGCTGCTGGTAAGCTCCGTTTTTGGGCGTTTTCGCCTGTTCCCCCCCCCCACATGTGGAAAGGGCCATAGCGTTTTGATTGACTGTGAAACTATGGATAACCCAAGATATTGTTCCTAGCTTTTAACCATAGACTATTTGCTTGACCGGTGTATAGAGGAGGTATCACAATAAATATGACCAACAATAGTAAAACTTTTTTGTTTTTATATAGCCCATGAACAGCTTTTGCCCTTTTAAAAAGAGAGCTTCTAGTAGTTTAACAGGTAGCACCTTGGGATGTTACCTTGGCCATAACATCATTTTAGTTGTCATTATTCACCTTAACCGCCTTACCATATGCCATTTAGGCCATTACAATTGTGCATTTTGAAAAATGATATTGTGTAGTTGGAAAAATAGAAAGGAAATAACACATATTGAGGCCAGAATGCTGTTAGTGCACTAGCTGATGGAAATTTGCCAGGAGGAAAAAGGCCATGGGTTTATGAGGTGAGGCCTTGGGGAAACAAGCTGATCAGTTCCCTGAGGCTTTCCTAAACTCAGTGCATACATTCCGGGTTTCTCTGTTTAAAACAGTGGTTTTGGATGCTTTTCCTTGTTAATAATTTTTGTCTTCCTGTTATCTTTTGACCACACTCTGAGCTTGCCTGGCCATATGTGTCCCAGTTTTTATGTGTAAAATGTTGGAGGGTATACATGTCTTGTGTAGTTCGGCCTTTCATCTGAAGAATGTTTTTCTCTCCTGCAGACAAAGCTAAATATGGCAAAACAGAAGTGCTTGAAAGAGAGGTGGATGATTTATGAGATAGTTATATGAGTGTGCTAGCAGAGCATGCTAGCAGACTACAAAACCCACAGGTAGCTTCTAATGTAAGCAAGCCCCCAAGACAGAATATCTGCTGGCTATAAGAGTGCAAAGAAAAAGGTATCTAAGGGGGAAAAAATGTATGTAGTGCTCCATTTTTTTAAAAAAACCCCCCACAATAAATAGGAAACAATTGTAATATTTCTGCTGCTGTAAACCAGTCAATCTGGCATGATAGTGCAAAAAAAAAAAAAAAAAAAAAGTAAATGAAACATTGTACAATTGTCAGGAGAGTTAGCATATGAACTGGATATACAGAAAGAAATATAGTGATAGAAATAAGTGCTCACAAACTAGAAGGGGGTAAAGAGTCACAAGAAAAATATTTCAGAAATTATAGCCAACCACAATGAAATAAGGAGAAGTTTGCAGAAGAAAATAGCTGAGAGTGGAACACTATCTTGTCCGTGAAATCAAAAGAATAGCCTAAAATTATGAGTGAAGCTGATTGCAATTGAAAGCTATGATTTTAGAATTGGTCTGGAGTGCATCATTTTCCTCACAAGTATCACAAATTCTGAGGGTCAAAACTGAAGGATAAGCTAGAGAAAAAAGTAGATAAATGGCTAAACAGAGCCACAGGTTAAGTAGTTGCTGTGAAAGGAAAGCTAGAGGTATGATTTATCTTAGGAAGCTCATTGGCAAGCTCATTGCAGTTCTGAAGGGCTATAGGAAATGAGAGGTTACAACAGCCTAGCTGCTCTGAATATAAACATTAGTAAGATAAACTGCCTAGGATTTAACAGCAAGTACATTAGGTTTGAGATACTGAAACACTGTCAAGAAAGAGAAAGAATTGTCCGTCAGTTCAGACTGGACAGGAATCTTCTCAGTTTATTAAGATTTGATACCATACTTCACCAGGAGTAAACTGCAAAGTAAAGTAAAATCTTCTCTTATTTTATGTATTTTATTTATGTAATTATTTAATATTTTTATTTAATATCCTGCCTTTCTCATAACAAAATTCATTCACAACAAAGTTAAAGCAAAGTACAGCTAAAATCTTATTGTGTGAAAGTTGAGAATCAATTAAATAAGCAATTCTATTAAAAGTGCATAGTTAAAATGGTTTAAAGCACATTTAAAACATAATAAAAAAGATAAAATGACAGCGTACAACATTAAAACACCCTTTCACCACAGGAGTTAATAGCCCAAAGGCCTACCTAAATAAAAACAGTATTTGTCTGCCAGTGAAAAGAGAGCAGAGAAGGTTCCAACTGAACCTCTGATGGGTTTATATCATACCTTTTCACTTCATCTGAACTCAAGGCACTTTATAAGCATCTATGACATATAAACAATAAAGTACAAATGCCAGTAAAGAAATTATAAGTAATATTTAAATGATATTTTTGAATAATAACTGAGAGAAGAGAGAATCACTGTCTTGTGAAGATACAACCTGTTATTCTGTCCTTATTTGTCTCTGAAAATTGCTTATCTCTACATCTTTTCTGGAAACCATTGTTAAAGACAGAATTATTAAATGCAAAATAGAACAAGCCTTGGTAACAAAGTAGCCACAGGGTTTCTGGAAGGGTATGCTGTCTCACTGAACATTTAAATGACAATATTGAACATAACTATTCAGCAGGAAGTAGTTTTAGAACTGCAGCTATTGGGTGGGATTTTGCTAGTGATATATGCAAGCATAATTCTACCTTATACTTTCGTATGTACTTTTCTGTCCTTGCAAAGATTGGTATTCCCTTTTTCCATCTGCAACAACCAGAGTCGTCCCCCCCCCCCCATGGCTCACCATGATGGTCCAACAGACAATGAGATCAGAGAAGCTGACAGCTATGGCTATGCATCCATAGCCATACTCAGACTGATGATATCACCTGATGAGAGGTGACCTGGCAGATCTGGGTGGAAGATGTCCTCGGTCCACATCTAGCTGTGTCTGTGTAGCCATAAGCTTCTCTGACAGCCCTCTTCACTCGTTATCAGCCACAAAATGGCTATTGGGAGGGGGCTATCAAAATGACACAGTGAGTCCTGGTTACAGGGAAGCTGTAGTGGAGTTCCAGATACAGAACTCATACACTATGTGCCAAGTGGGAGGTTGGCCTTAGACTGTCAACACTTAAGGGCACAGAGTTGATATGAACAATATACACTGGACTTCCAAAGTGCTTTTATTGAGTAGCATAATCTCAATTCCCAGATTTGTTGGCTGGGAGAACACGACAGGGTGGAAGTGGTAGCCTTCTATGGACTGAGAGGAGTAACACTGTAATAGTGAGGTTATCCTTCCAACCTGTCAGCCCTGCTCTGCCTGCCCATTGACAGAATGTTATTGCTATTGCCAAAAGGGACAATTCCAAGAGAGGGCAGAGGAAAGGCCAGATCAAGTGTTGGATCTGCTGAAGCCAAAACCATTATATTCTACCAAGACAGGTCTGGGTTGCATCTGGTCCCTCATTGCTTATGGGTGGGATTTAAATCCATAGTGTTGTGAAGGTAGGCAAAGTCACAAACATCCCAGTCTGACACATTCTGCTCTGCTGGATGGAAGCCAGCCTTGACTTGGTCTGAGGTGTCAGATCCATGGCATCATTTTTCCTTGATCCCACTTAGGATTGCACCAATAGGTTCTCACCGAGGCTCCTGATTAAATGCATTTATTTAAAGGTGGTTTTCATGCAAAGTTGTGGCTTACATCCTGTTTATTAATCCAAAATAGAGCAGACCCTTTCAATCAGTTATTGAACGTTCAGTCAACATGCAGATAAATCTAATAGTTTTAATGAGTCTGTTTGAGTCAGGACTGAAAGAGAATTTAAGCCAATAAATGTAAAATTACTTTACATAAAACTGTAAATATACATGACAAACAGAAGACGAAAATGCAATTAAAAGCCAGAGAATTAACATTCTTGTTGCAGGAATTTAAAAATATTTTTCTCTTATCTAACAATAAAAAATATTTTTAAATTTCTGGGACAAGATCAATAACAATAATAGTAGAGGTAAATTTAGGAACATCTTCTGGATTAGTGCAGACATGCAGGGGAAAATTGTCCCTTTTAGTGTTCAAAAATGGAGGCATTTGTAATAAATGTCCGCTTTTAAACTGAACTATCTGACTTGGTGCACTTTACTATTTATAGCATTTTTGAATAATGTGCAACAATATTTAGCAAATCATAGAAATATACTGGGCACATTGTAGCCAATCATTAAACATTAGTCAGTAATCCACAATGGAAAATTGTTAAGCAAGCACCCAAAAGTAGCAGTTACTTGAAGGTAGGGTCAGAATGCCCTTTAGAATCTTAATTTGCTTGAGATTCCTAAGAGCTTAATATCTCTGCAGCTTGCAAAATTTTCTCTGACTAAGGATATTTCTCCATCAGTGTGGTCCTACCTTACTTTGATCTTATGGTCACTTTCTGACCTTTCCATTCATAAGAAAAGTGATTTGACCAAAATCTGTGAAACCGACCCAGTAATTAAAACGTTTCTGCAGAATAGGTCCACCCAGTTTTACTTTGTTGATTAAATTTGTGGCTATTTCTTTCTCTCAAAGGGGAAACAAGGATAGCTTGAGGCATGCCTCTCAGCTTAAAGATAAAATGTTCATCACTGTCCCTATCACTGCCTGGCAATATGCCTAGACTAGACATCCCAATGGCAATTTTCCAGCAGGCATTTTATAAATGAATGAGAATGTGTCAAGGGGTTGGGAGAGGCAGGGGAACACACTGAATGTAGAATCAACTGAATTTATATTGCTTTCGAGCCAGCAGAGTCCTTATCATGTGCTCTAAAAATAAGAACTTAAACCTAAGGTAGGAATCATGCAGCCTTCCAGATGTTGCTGGATTGCAACTCTCACTGACCCTCACTATTGGTTCTGCTGGCTAAGGCAGCTGGAAATTGTTATCTGACATTAGAAATCCACAGATCCTACACTGAAAGCAATTTGATTAATTTAGTAATTTAACAGTAGGAATTTCATTTCAGGATTTTTTTTCCTCCCTGTTATGTACCTCTCTCTACAACTCTTATGGCCTTTTAGTGTCCTGAGTATATGTGCATTAATGTGCAGAAGATGCTGGTGACTTAACAGTGACTTATTGTAATGTTGTGACTTACAATGTAATGGGAGTTCAAACATGCTCTGGCTATAGAGGTTAGGTATAAGCAGAAGTTTTTGCCCTGAAGTGGCTTTCTGATGCTGTTATGTGCTGTTATGTTTGTGCCACCGCCCTGACCGCTTTTTCCAGTGTGGTCTCAGAGATCAGCCAGTTGAAGAAATTTGTTGGCACAGCTGCTCTGTTTCTTGAGATTAACCAGCAGAAATACCAAAAGAGGGATAGAGAATGAGCAAGGAGGGAAGAGTCGAACCATGCCAGATTCAAATTGCTCCTAGTCCAGGGACACAATGGCTATGTTGACTGAAAGACAGGCCAAAGCCAGGGTATTCTTAAATAATTTTCAAGGGTGGGAGGGGCTTGGATTCAGTGCAGCCTCAGAAGTGGACTAAATCTCAGACTGCAGAGTAGTTGTGTTTTTGTGTGTGTTGGGGGGGGCGCTCTTCCATATTCTCCCCATAACGTCCAGCAATGATATTCAGGGCTAAATCCAACTGTCAGTCCTGAATATACCCATTGATTCAAGGAAACTTGGTAAACCCACACTCATGTGGATCCAATTGATTCAGCATATCAAATCTGCTATTGCTATGTGCCTTCCAATCAATTCTGACTTATGGCAACCCTTTCCTAGGGTTTTCATAGCAAGTTTTCTTTGGAAAGGGATTGCCATTTGCCTTCTTCAAAGGCTTAGAAAGTGAAACATGCCCAAGATCACACAGTGGGTTTCCATGACTGAGTGGGGATTCAGACGCTGGTCCCTTAGTGTTCTGGTTCAGCACTGAAACCATTATACCACAATGGCCCTCAAATCTAGTTGGGATTAATAACTGGATTTAGCCCTAATCAGGAGCATTTGTGGAAGATACTAGATTGCCAACACAGTCTTTGCTGCATTACAGCAAAGAAAACAATAGCAACAGAAAACAAAACAAAAATCTTTAGTTATGGAAGAAATTGTACTACTGCCACTGCTAATTGTGAGCCTGTGTCCCTATGAAATTACTGGAGAATCACTCCTTTCCCAGGATAAATGAAAGGAAATGCTCCCCCCACCCTCCCTTTCATTACTCTGCCCTCAGATCTAGTGACAAATTTCAAGAGTTCAAGTGCATACAGCTCTACCAGATCCTTGAAAAGATATAGTTATAATTCTGTCAGTCTGCAGTTACAGAAAAGAAATGAGATCCATTTGGCTGCAGTCTAAACCCATGTGGTCTTCAGTTTTCCGTCTTCATCCTTTTACACTTCAGGCTAGAATGGCTTCAAGCTCTCCAGAAGTCTAAATATTCAGTACAGGTACGGACTGAAGAACTAGGATTCCAACTGTTGAACAGTACCAGGTTAGAAATGAAGTAACTTGATGCATTAAAATCCTATCCAAATCAGTCTTGCTCTTTTTGGCAAAGTCTGAGTGTTCTATAGTATGCTGCCAGGAAGAACAGTCTGACAAATTAAAAAATACTCTTACTAATGTAACAGCAGTGTTTTTCTTAAAATTTTCAGTGGTCAAATGCCAATATCTAAACAGAAAATACATAATTCACTTCTCCTTGATTGATACACATTGACACTGAAGAACTGTCTGACCTTCTGCAAATGGACAAAAATCTCTTCATTATAGGTATCAAATTTTAGTGTCCACTGAGAAAGGTTGGATCAGCTACAATTTTAAGAATAATCGCTTTAAAAAATTATATACAGAGAGAGGGCAGAGAGAGAGAGATTGAGAGAGACTGGGGTAGCAGGGAGGATAGAGAGAGAGAATGGTATATATGTGAAGTTGAGAGTACTATGACTTATTTTCAGAGTCTGAGGCAAATTTTGCTTCATCAGTGAACTGGAATACCAGAATATGAAACTAGGTTTTCCTTGCATGAGATGAACATTTTCTTGGCACCTACACCTTTTGAAGAAGATTCCTGGACTACACCTTTATTACCAGCTTGGGTGATATGAGGTCATCCAGATGTTGGTCACTTCCATCAGTCCCAGACAGCATGACCAATGAATGGTTAATGTTAATACAAGTTAGAGACAGACATCTATTTATTAATTGATTGATTTAACTTATACTCTTGTCTTCCTCTCAGCGTGGGACTCCAAGCAGCTTATAATAGTTTAAAACAAAACATCAGGTAAAATCTTATTTTACAACAGTTGAAAAACATTACCATTTCCCAAGATTTAGTTATTATTATTGTATTTAATTCTCACCCCCCATTTCTTCGAGGATAGCCACGTGTCTACTACACAGAGGCAGTCCTTTCTTTGAAGATAGCATCAGGATGACAAATTGACCAGCTACAGAGGTCATTTGGTCACTGTCTTCCCCACTGTGGCATGATGTGTTTTGATTCATGTTAATGTAATTATTTCTTAATGTGCCTCTCTCCATGCAATTAAACATGGCAAATATGGTCAAATCTGAGTCCTCTTTTTGATGACCCTCCACCTCCTCCTCCTCCTCCTAACTATGTAAGTACTCACCCTAGTATCTTTGTTTTAAGACAACATTCTCATGGTGACTCATTATTCATCTTTTGGTGGAAATTAATCCGTTCCTGCTAGAGCCAAACTGCATTATTTACTGGAACTGCCTGAAAGCAGCTATCTTGCTAAGCTACCTCAATGTTCCTCCATTCATTTCAGAGACAAAATGCTTTCCATCAGCTTCCTTTTGGATTTGGAGCTCTCTGAACCATCTTCTACACTCTTGCCAAGAATCCTCCAATCCCTAGGAGGAGACTTAGGGAGAGCATAAAAAGCCACAGGAGAAAAGGGCAGGCAAGAATAGGGCTAGTCCCTGATTGTGGCCTCTGCTCCACTCATTGAAAGAAAAATAAGATCCAAGCCAATGCTGGCAAATATTCTCTTGCATTTACACATAATGCTCTAGAACTTGAGAAACTTATAACTTGAGTTTCCTTTCAATAGTCTTTCAACATTGTCTGCCAGTCATGATTTGCATTAATGATGATAGGATGTTAAAGGTACTCTATTTTAGAGTTCAGTGTTCAGAAGATGTACCACACTTATTTGTGTTTTCAAGAAGTGGTATTAAAAGTTGAATAGAGACCAACATCCGTGTTTCTTTTTGGCTTACATAATTGCTCTTGCTGTCTCCCTGTCCCCATGAATGAGTAAACAGTAAATGAGAATGAGTAAATGATCAATAGAAGTTAGACATATGGCATGTTGTACCAGGCCCAGTTTGAACAGGTGGAATTGCTGTTCCAGATTCAAAATGAACTGTGACAAAACAAAACAGTTCACTAAAAACATGACTTTGGATAAAAAAAATAAACTGCTCTTTTCCTCTTTAAAGTGAAAAAAAAAACAGATTAAATATCTGGGAGTTGCAGTTATGAAGAATAATAGTCTATTGTTTCAAAATAATTATGAAAAGTCTGGAAAGAAATTAAAAGAGACTTAGAAAAATAGGGAAAATTAAATTTATTAAAATTAAATTAAATTAATCTCTTTCAGGGAGACTTGCAGTAAAAAGAAACAAGTGTTTTGCCAAGACTTTTGTTTTACTTTCAGATGATATCCATTATAATACCTTTTGCAAAATGGCAGAAAGAAATTTCTAGATTTGTTTGGCAGGTAAGGAAACCCAGAATAAAACTTGAAACATTGTGTGATGCTAAAGAAAGGGGCAGTCTGGGAACGCTTAATATTAAATTGAAATATGAGGCCATTGTTTTGTATGGTTGAAGGAATGAATAATGCTTAGAGATGAGAGACTCTTGAGAAATGAATGTCATGACTTAAGATTTGGGTGGCATGGCTACTCTGCTATGATAAAGGTAAGGTTCATGCTGAGCTTAAAAATTACTGCCCTAGAAAGGCTCTTTTACAAGTGTGGTATAAATACAAACAAAAACTTTTTCCTAAGATAATATTAGCCACATCACTGCATGAAGCCTTTTTTTCAGGAAATAATGGGTTAAACATTCAAGATGGCTGAATTATGATGATATCTTGTATTTGAATGAGATAATTGGGAGTTTAAATCAAGCGAGATGCTTCTTAAGGAAGGCAAAAATCTTAAGTTTGCTTATATGTGACTTAAAAATTGATTTAACCATGATAGGACAGATTTTGTCATTGAGTATGGACAAAATGAATTCTATCTAGAGTTATGTAAAAATGATGACCATATAAACAAAAAAAGTATGCAAATATGTTTTGAAACTAGGGACAGTTTATGAACCTATGAAGGATTATAAGATCAAGTGGGCAAAAATATTTGGGTACCATGTTCAAATGGAGGAATGGGAAAATGTGGTCAAAAGATATAAAATTTACTTTGCACAATAATTTGAAAGAGAACATGTATAAGATGATGTTTAGATTGTATCTAACCCCAAATAAGTTGTCAAAAATGTCTAAGAATGTTTCAAATTATTGTTGAGGATGTCAAGATAAGGATGGCTACTTTTCAATATGTGGTAGACTTGTAAGAAAGCAAGTTATTGGTCTAAGATTTATATGATAATACAAAAAAAATTATAAGTGGATTTTGTAGTGTAGTGCTGCTATTATGGGTAAGAAACTAGATAGTGAATATGAAATACTTCTTTGTTATATGATAACAGTTGCAAGAATATTGTTTGTACAAACATGGAAATGGGCTGAAACACTGGTGATGGAAGAATAGATTGCCAAGGCTGCTGAGTTATCCCAAATGGCCAGACTACCATGTGCCTTAAAGTAGAAGCCAAATGAAATTTTTTTTAAATAAAATTATGGATTTTTTGAGCAATAAGAACTCTAACAATACAATAATTTGTGGATATGGTTACTAGTAATTCTAGTAAGACTTCTTAGTTGGATCTGTGCCGACAGAATAGTAACCCCCCCACACACACCATTACAGTCTGGTTCAACTTGCGGGGGGGTGTGTGTCAGGAACTTTTTATGTTTTAGCAGGTTAGTGTTTTAGCGAGCTAGTATTCAGCGTTTTTAGTTTATTGTTTTAGTACTGTGTTTTAATTTCAGTCTATGTTACAAATGTCAGTTTGTGCCGGTTTCTTTGTGTTAAAATTAGTAAATAAATACAAGTAAAAAAAGAAAAGGTGGAATTGCTCATTACCATCTCTCACTTGACTGGAGGAAATGTTCAATGAAATTTAAATTTATGTAGTCTATTATTTCACCCAATGCTGGCCTATAAAAGATATCCACTTTTCTGTAGTGTGCCTATCTTTTCTTGTGTTGCATGTTTCATCCCGTTGAATATTGATCTTGATGCTCTACCCTGAAGGAGAAGGGAGAATGAGATTAGCAAGCAGAGCATTGAAGTCTCCTGTTTCTTTAACTTTTAATTCAGCCTACTCTTTCCCTCTTGAACTTTGAAAGTTCTTTCTAAGATATAAATTACCTTCTACAAGAAGCTTGAGAAAGAATAGATATGTGGAATCTGACCCTGAAACAGTTAATTTTTGAGGCTACAACATCCAGACTTCCAAGTCAAGCAAGGCCATTGGTTGTGTTGGCTGGGGGATTCTGAGAGATGTAGTTCAAAAGCATTATTTCCAAGCTTCAATAAAGAGTAACTGGTGCAGTTTTAAAAGGAATAACAAGCTTTTGAAGTTAAGAGTTCCTCATAAGATGTAAAGAATAATTTAAGTTTACGTCCAGGGATAAGATAGGGGAACCAAGAATTAGAAAGTCTCATTGTAAAAGGCAGTATGACAAATGAACATTGCATGCTTCATCCTTGATGGAATGTATGGGTGATACTTTCTTAAGATTACATGGGAAAATATACACTGTAAAGGTTGCTGATAATGTACAGCATAAGAGGACCTGTTAAAGTGTGAATTATTTTCAATGGAGTGGTTGCTCCCAAGTTTGAGGGGCAGTTAATCTACTCTAGGTTTTAGTTTGAACCGTCAAGGAACTATCCAAGGTACTAAATCTATTTTAGGGATACGGTTAAGCACTTTCAGTAGCTCCTTTAAAGTGCAGACTAAAGTCCAGAGTGGATCTAGCACCCATAGAAAGCTACCAACTGTCACTGTTGTCTTCCAGGGGATTCACAACTCTCTCTGGGATTCACTTGCATGTGCAAACCCTTAATAAACAAATCATGACCAGCAGCAGCAGCAGCAGCAGCAGCAGCAGCAAAAACAGGGGAAATAAGTGTGGTTTTTCTTTTTGTTTTTGTTTTGGTCATTGGTTCATCTCTCACTGTCTACAAGATATGTCATATTCTGAAGCTTCTTATATTGTTGATTTTCATTTCTTCCTGTGAATTCTACAATATTGTCTTTCTGAAATCAAGTAAAGTTCTATTTTACAGTATCTTTCTCTATAGATAAGTACACTCAATGCTTTTATTGTCTCCTAGGGCCTAAATTCCTCATTCTGCTCTCATTGTCTCCAGCCCTTGCAGGTTACTGTGCTGCTTCAAACTGTGTCCTAGCACTTTACATATCTGCTTTCACCATCCAACCAGAAGTACAATTAGGGTGAAAAAAAAAAAACCCTACTGTTCTCTCCATTCTCTCATACTTTCTGGAAACAGTAACCAATTCAATAACTTTCTCTTTATAGCTTTAATAGCATGCTTTGTTCTCAATAGCTTTCTACTGCAAACTGATGGCTTTGAAGTTGCTTTCTCTAGTTCTCTCTCCTTTTTCATTTGTAGTGTCAGACTAAATCTACTGCACTGCAAAAGTTAACCTATACTCTGTGACATAGTAATCAATTAATTCTGCTTAGCTTTCACACTCATCTTCTCATTGGTTAACTCATTAACTCAGGGCAGGTCAACAGGCAGGCTTTCACAAGGTTTGCAAGCTTCTCCAGCAATCCATTCATTAGTTTACAAACACAATCTATTAACATTACCTTTCAGTAAGAGTGTGAAATAGACTCAAGGCACCTTAGGATAATAGCTCAGGTGGAACCTGTCAAAGCACTCCTACACTGTATCTTTAATGATGGTCAGCAACATTGTGAGTATAAGGAGGCCCAGGACATGTAAGCCTGAATCAATGGGATTTATCTATGTGTTACACATAATTCAGCAATTGATTCAGTAAGTCCACTCTAGTTGGGACCAAACAGCACGACTGAGGTGGTAATTTCCAGGTCACTTGACATCCTTAACCTGGAGTGGGTAAATGATTTAGATTTGCATTGAATTGGCTACCAAGGAAACTCATAGAATTCATACTTCTCAGCAGTGGGGCAATGAACATTGGAAATATTAATCCAAACTCAATATTGGGTTGGATCAAGTTGGGAAACTAGACTCTGATACTGCAGATAGCATGTTTCCTGTATCCCATGGTCTAGTTACTACTATTCTTGCTGTCCCACAATGCTTCCCCCTCTTCACACAACTGATCAAGAAAGGGCGGAATGGAAAATAAAACTGAAAAGAACACTGAATCAGAATTAAGAGCCTGAGCACTGTCAGGAATCTCTTCCTGCCATGCCACAGCCAGCAAGGGAGGAGAATGGTCAGGAATACTTTCAAGAAGAGTCCAAATATACCAAAACAGCAGGAAAACACAAGTCAAGCCAGGTCAAGGTCCAGTCCAAAGGTTCAAGATGCAGAGATCCATCCGGAGGGTTTCAGGGAGCAGGAAACACGAAGGTCGTGAGGGCTTGCTAATAATTTGCTGCAAGCAAGGAGCAGCCACACTGGCAGACTTAAATAGCCCCTGTGAGCAGGTGCTGCTTGTTGTTGCTTCCTCAGCCTAGTCCATGCAGCCTCCCTCTGAGCAGCCCATTTCAACCTTCTGCATGACTGAGGGCTGATGGGTACAGCTGGCTGCAACTCCTCTGCATCACTGCTGGTTTCCTCTCTGTCAAGAGCTGGCTGGGACAAGTCTGTCTCTGTTTGACCTTCCAGTGCAGGGGATGTTTGCAGGTTGACTTGCTCACTCCCTGGCTTGGCCCCATGCACAATCAGTTGCTCCTCAATCACCGCAGCATCATCTATCACAAGCACTGTGCTGCAGCACTGTAGGCAACTGTTGGAAATAGTTCTGTATGCAGCAATTGCAAGCAATTGTGAGATTTCTTGACCTTTATCTGTCTGGAGCTCAGTTTTATACTGTGTCTAGCCCTGTGGAGGGAAGGTGGATGATGGGACTTAAGCAGACCGCACTACGTCCTCACTCATAACGCTGCGCTCTGACCAACGTGGCTCAGAGGCAAGCAAAACAAACATACAGCAGAGTTGAAAAACACAGCAGCAAGAAGCGTGTGCAGCAGAGTATATCATGCAGCACTGCTCTGACCCCAAAAGCTGCCCACTAAGAACACTAGCACACAGTGTTGTCATCCAAAAATATACCTGGAGGCTTTTTATTCTTCAGTTCCAATATATACATCTGTACAGGTTTGCAGATCCTTCAACATAGGTTCAGCATTCCGTCACCATATCAGGTAGAGATATGCTTCGGCAAAGCCTCCAGCCAGAATCAGGGAGATCGAGAGACAAGCCTGTCAGAGCTCACCTCTTATATACACAGGGACTAGCTGATGTAACCCCAGCCAGGATTTCATGTCACCATGGCTGATGAAACCCCTTGCCCAGGTTTCATATCACTATGACTCAGCCTTCTGGTCCCATGGGGATTACCTCATGCTTGCACAGTCATCCCCAGGTGCTTTCCCACATGCCACATCAAAAGTATTTTAATTGGAACAAAGGTCACAGCAATCCTTTTCCAACAAGCCCCTCCTTACCTGCTCATCATCCTATCCATTTACTGGAACTTTTTTTAAATCTGGTTGTCTGCCAGAATATCTGGTGATCTGGTTTCCACCAATCAGATGTAGATTTTAATAGGTTCTGCAAATCTGGCTATTTTCCTTCAAATGTGCCTCAGATAATTACAAGGTTGAATTGCACCTGGCCAGCTATCCATTTTTTTCCTCCCTGCATTACTGGATTTCTCCTTGTTTGTTGTTCATAGTTACAGTATCGTATTTATAGTCAATCTGGCTAAATGCCAAGGCAAATGTATAACATCATATTCCACCTACAACAGGCCGTCTTAGCCCTATAACTGCTCTTTCTTAACAAGTGATTTACTCACACTTTCTGTTGAAAGTTGCTGTAATCCCACTCTCATGTTTTGCCTGAATTGGACAAAACATATAATGAAAAGAGTATCCAGTCTATAACAGAGGGGTGCCAGGGAAACGGGCTGGTGTGGGAACTTGGAATTATCATGTATCTCATAGAGTGCAGGGTCATTGATAAATTCCCAAGGCCTTTGATCACCCTCTTTCTCTTTCTCTTTCTCTTTCTCTTTCTCTTTCCCGTCTATTTCTGTTCTCTGGTGAAAAGAACTGTGAAGGAATCACCTCCTTCTCTTAGGCCATTTCTGCACCACCCTCCCAGTGCACCATGGAGATAGGAAAAGGACAGGACCATGATTTTGCTTCTGCATAACGTTGTCACAGTCCTGTCCTTCTCCTGTCCCCTGGTGGTGCAATCACAGATTAAATCATTGATGGGTTTTCCCCATCAGTGAGCCACAATTGCACCACCATTGTGGACTTACCTGTCCTGCAGAAGCGCGGGAAGTGCAATGGCTGCACTTCCTGTCCCAGCACAGCATGGGAAAGTACCAGCTGTGCTGCAGAAGGAAAAGGCATGGCCACTGTGCTTCCTTTATCACAGAGCCAACCGGTGTGGGGCGGAGTGCTCCTGTTGCACTCCCCTCCCGGCACAGCTGATGCTGGGATCCCCACTGGAGGATTCTGCGAAAAGATAGGATGAGAAAAGGGCCTTAGACATTGAGGGGATGAGCATTGACAGAAATAAATCAAAGGCAGGTAGCAATGGCTTAATCTAGGAAAAAAAGCAATGGCCATACACCCATGGCTGAGTTTGAAATTACTCTTCCAAGACACAAGTTGGGACCAGAAGGAGCTGGATAGGGAGGTAAAAAAGAGTAACTGAAAGTGGTTGTGGGTAGAGAGGAATGAAACAGACAGGAAGGCACAGAGTTAAGGGATGAAAAAGAATGAAGCAGAGAGGTTACTGAGAGAATAGAAAGAAGAGTAGAAAAAGGAAGAACTGGGCTAGAATCACCTTCTCTGCCCTGAGAATTTAGTAATCACTGATCACATTATTCCCATTGGGAAGAGGAAGAAGATTGCATTGGCCTCAGCAAGGGGTACAGATGTAATTCTTTAGTAATTTTGTTCATGAAGGAAGTGACAAGTAATTGTAGCAATTTTCTCCCCAGTACAAAAATTTCCTTGAAAAATGTACAGTTTTAAAAGCCCATTTGTATTTTGAGACTTTGCTTGTGAAAAATTTGTGCATGGTACTTTTGTTGTGGGAAGCAGCATTTTCAATGCACAAAATACTGTTTCATGCACAGAAGATGCAGACTTGTCCTGTGCAGACTTTGTATGTGGTATTTTTTGTGCAGAAAAAAGGATTTTCTGCACATGAAATAATAGTTATTTCCATGTGAAGTTTTCACAGAATAAGTGTCACATGGTAAAGATTCTTGTGGGTCCAGGATTATCCTCATCAGCATTTCCTGACACATGTGAAATATGTTTTGCATCCCTTTCGAATATTTTCTAATATTCTATTCAGCTTCGGAGAGAAGCCTCAGATAATAATAGGTGAGACCTGGCTTATAGATAGAATGTCCTTGATACTAGTGCATGAGACAATAGGAATTCATGAATCCTAGAAGGCCCTAGAAGTCTTCATACTTTGCAAGTTTTACTAGCATATGTTGGGAGAACTGGCATTGACAGGGCTCAGTAATATCCTCTTTCATCTAGCATATGAAACTAGTCTGCAAGGTCCCCTCTTCTCATGAAAATTCAAATATAGTAAACAGTTCCTGTGTCCAAAGGCCATTTTGCAACAACTCTGATTCACCAACTGCTTCTGCTTCCTATTCAGGAAGAGAAGATTCAAAAAGCCAGAGGTGAATGCACATGAAATAGTAGCTAAGGGTTTCCCATCAGAACTGAAAAGCTGATATTAAAGTGGACTGAGGTATTTTAAAAATGAAATTGTTGAGTAACCAAAGTCATAGTACTTCAGGCACCACTGATGTTTCATTCAGTCAATGTCAGTACAGACACATGAAGGCAATGCTGTATGTCAGACTGATGATTATTTCAAGCCTGCTCAAAAACATTACCATGTCAAGCTAATGATAAAGAGATGACAGTGGAAGTCTATGAGAAATTTGATAAAAATATGAGAACAACTTTGCTTTCATTGGGAGGGTTTAGAGATTATTCTCAATGTGAAGATCATGACATCATGAAAATTATATTGCTACATAAAACAAAATATTAAGCCTTAACATTTTATTAAGGTGTGTACCTTCTCTCCTCATCCAATTCCTCAAAGATCTTGATAATGCTCCTACATAACAACTGTTATGACTTCAGCTTCTTTGAGGTAATGTGTTGAATGGCAGCCTTCTTTCAAAACTGGATTAGCATAAGAGTTTGAGACCTGAAATAAATTTCTGAAATTCAGCCAAATGCAGAATGTTTACTTTTGCATATTTACCTTTCCTAAGAAAATACAAAGCCTTTTGAAAATCCACTCTGTGGTTACTACCAGATTTTGGACCCCTCCCCATCTTTAGAGAGTCTATGATGCCTTCCTCCTTACTCTCCTTCCACTTGCAAAGGAAAACTTCCCTATTGTTAGTCTCTTAGGAACTGATTGTGATGGACATTTAATGGTATACTGTTTTGGCAATTTTTAAAATGTTCTTTCTTTCCATTTTAAATGGGTTTAAATGGATAATTTTTAATATATATTTTTACTGATTTTTTTTAAATATTTATAAGCTGTATGGTTTTAATAATTTGTAAGCTGTCTTGATTCTCAGTATTGGGGAAAAAGTGGGGCACAAATGGAGGAGGAGGAGGAGGAGGAGGGGAAGAGCAGCAGCAGCTCCTGCAGCAGCAGAAGAGGAAAAATGTAGTACAATAAATAAGCCCACACAGCTTTTGACCCACCAACTCACACCTCTTCTCCACACAGAAGTGCACCTCCCTTACTGTTTGCTTGAATACGTAAAACAGAAAGGGATTCTCAGGAGGTACCATGACTGGGATGACTGAGAAGTGCCTGGCTATTTCTGTAGAGCTAAATGCATGATGATGAAGGCATCCTCCAGGACATGGAAATTTTCACTTTAAGTAGGAACAGGTCCTTCAGAATTGCTTCTTGAATGATGGTCTATACCAGAGTGAATGAAGAGCTATTCTCAGAGTCGTTTTTGTGACCCTTGACCTCTTCAGTTTCTCCAAATCACCCATTTTTTAAAACCAAAAATGATAAATTGCTTCTTCTGGAAACCTCTAGAGGTAGCAATCTACCTTTCAAATAGATGATAGGGACACCCTGAATTGTCTGACATTTTAAAAACACCTTTTTCAGAACCAGAAGTGAAAATTTCAGCCACTCCTAGAGTATTTTGAGGTATTCTTCACAGTCTCTGTGGCTCTTGGAGCATCCTACGGGCAGAAGATTGACTACCAAAGCCATTACAGTTGCCCACCAGTTGCACTTTAATTCAACATATAGGAACTTGTCTCATACGACAGTACTGTTAAGACACACATACCATGCAGAACAGCTTCCGAGATATATTCCAAACAATGTTCATGAAAGATGTCAGAGTAAAGTAATGCCCTCCATTTCACTTCCAATAAAAGTAAAGTACTATGAGCAAGGGCAATGCTATTTTTCATGATTCCACACAAGTTTAAGTGCATTAGGTTTTCAGAGGCAACATCACTTACAGAATAATGCAGCAATATACCAAGGAGTTCTGGGATACCTTTGAGACGAATTGATTTATTACAGCTTTAGCTTTTGCAGGTGGCAATCTACTCCATCAGATGGATGAAGTGTACATAGAAGTGGTGGGTACATAAACACATGGCTTGAGATTCCTGTAGAGGATAACCCTGTTTAACAGGTTGAAGAGTTAAGATAATAGGCCTATTAATACACCCCTAGCTGGAAAAGCATGTGAGTTTGGAACACTGTATTTCAACATTCAATGAAGCATCAAACAACCATGGATAGTAGCCAGGGTGAGGTATGTTTTTTATCATCCAGACTAAGTGAGTTGTGTTTATAAATTAAAGGTAATTGCATGGCCTTTTTGTTCTGAAGTGAACATATCTTTTCTTAGTTGCAATTCTGGTTTGAGAAGATGTCTTTTCAGTACTTAACTTTGTAGATTTGCTGGCCAGACAAAAGCAAAAATGAAGCAGATTAACAAAAACAAAGCAGAAGAACAAAGATAAAAACAACTGACCCCTGAAAAACATTTATTATTACCAGAAATCATTATTTTTGTGTTTTGTTATGCAATATGCTTATTATCCTAATAATTCAACATTTCATACTGATTTCTCTAATTAGAAATGTCTGATAAGAAAGCAGTGCATATTGCCCAATTATGGAATTTTGCTGCCTTGAGTCTTGGTTTTGGGGAAAACATGAGGTATGAACATGGGCATGAGCATGAACATGCTGATCTCCCTCCTCCTCCTCCCCATCATCATCATCATCATCATCATCATCATCATCATCATCATCTGAGATCTTCCTTTCCTTTTGGGCTACATTCAGTTGATAATCCCAACTAGAGTAGATTCATTGTATCAATGGGACTTGTAGAATTTACTCCTAAGTAAGTTCTGTTGGTTCAATGGGCCTACTCCAGCTGGGATTAACAATTGGATTTATCTCTTTTATGTCTGCCCATTAACAAAAAATTAGATAGTACCATGGATGGAAATAGAGCTTGAGAATAATTCCAAAACTGAATAATAAACTGATTTTGGAGAGCTGTATCAATCTTTTTTATTTCTAATTTAGCATGGGGCTTGGCACTCTAGATTAAATTATCTGAAGCAATATGCTCTATGGAGCCCCCTTTATGTTGTGTACCTAATTTCTGATAATTGCTTGAAGTGGTTTTTATTGACCTCTAATGATCAGATGTTCTTAATTATATGACAGGATAAGATAAGATGGTGTTTTGGCAATTTTCAGTTCTGTCCTTATTTTAATCTAAGTTACATTACAATAGAACATTGTAAGGAGCCATCATGATAGACTGGTTTGAATGCTGGATTATGAGACCAGGGTTCAAATCCCCACCCAGCCATGGAAACCCACTGGGTGACCTTGGGCAAGTCCCATTCTCTCAAGCTCAGAGGAAGGCAAATGCAAACCTTCTCTGAACAAATTTTGCCAAGAAAATCCTGTGATAGGTTTGCCTTAGGCTTGCCATAAGTTGAAAATTACTTGAAAGCAACAACAGAACATTGTAATAGTAAGATAACATAACTTTCTAGATTTATAAATTCAGCAAACACAGCAGCCCACAGGCACTCCACCTCACCCAGTAGTTTTTAATGAAACAAAATGTGTGATGGATATTCATTGCATTGCGAGTTGTCCTGCATCTCACAAGCAACAGCTAATAAAGTAGGGTGAGAGTAGAGAAACTGGCCAAATGATGACAGATCTTGAGATAGATAGATAGATAGATAGATAGATATATAGATAGAGAGATAGATACATAGAAACAGGAAAAATTTCCAGAGACTTCTGCTTTCAGTAGTAGCTACATGTCATCTGGAGTATTTCATATTGCTTACAGTTTAGAATAACCTTACTAAACTTGGTGCCCTTCAGATGTATAGAACTGCATTTTTCTATTTTGACCAGAAAATTCTGTGTATTGCAGTCTAACAGGCTGGGAAAATGCGTATACTTGCAGCAATGTTATGTGGCAAAAGACAGACCAAGAGAACACAGGGACCAAAATCACATACGACATCTAGTATAAGGTTTGCTGTCTTTAAAAGTGTATCATAATAAAAAGAGCTTCCTATATAAAAGCTCAGTGTTTGTATGTTGTGCATGCATCCTGTTCCTCATCTCATCAGTCACAAATGGATTTAATCACTCAGCTGTATCTCACAGCTCCTAGTTGTATGCATTTTCTCAACATACACCATAAATACATTGTCACTATTATTGATCCCTACAGGTTCAGACTTGCAGCCACACATACTCTGTGACCTAACTGAAAGCTAGTTCAACATTGGGGAGAGTGTGACCCATGGCTCGTATATACCCTCCACTACTGTTTTGTAGCCGTCAGGGCCTGCTAGGATCCAAATGAATTTTTTGAAAAAAATGCTCTCTGCTGAAATGCCTTGAATGCCCTCTAGGGGCAATTTGACCATGTTTTGTGGACACTTCTGAGGAATATTCTATCTAATAAGAAGTGAACTAGAAGTTGACTTCTGGGTCGCTCCCTGCTGTAAAAAAGTTTTCTTCCAGGCCTAAAATAGCTCATGGGGCAAAACAAATGGCAAAATTGTACCCATGCCTCAGAAGGTGTTTAGGGAAACGAGGAATGCCGACTTCTGAGATCCACAGGGTGGGGGGATGGGTACACACAGCCCCCTCACCCCCTACATTTGCCCGCACTGGGACATTTATATACTATTAGATGGACATTTATATACCATACCAAATTGCTGTGATCCTACATCAGGTTGTGAGAAGTGCAATACTCTACATACACAGCTTCGTGCTGTTACTATCCCTGTAAGAGAGCTTTCAACCCATGGAAGCAGTGTCATGGCTATTTCCTTGCCTGCAAGAGGGAGGGTGGAGAGAAGACCAGACATACAGTTCTGCATGTGGACAAGGAATGAGAACTGAGGTTGCTCTCCTGGATCTTCACAACTCACTGTATAACTGGGAGAGTGACCTCATCACTTTTTCCCTGGATACAGAATTAAAGCTGGATTGTATGCTAATTGGTCACCTCTCTCCTTTCTGGCCAGTAAATGGCTGTGGCAGCACCCAAGGGGCTTGACAGCTGCCTTGTGCTAAGGGGATGTCTGAGTAAAGAGTTTGTGAAAATCTCCTTGCACAATGTCTAAAAGAAAAGGCACACACACACAACAATAGGACACCAGTCATTAGTTTTACTTTCTTGTCCTTACGTTGTTTATTGCTGATTTTAGAATTATTCATTGCAACAATCTAAATAAAGAAAAACATATCAGATAACTTCATTGTTAAGAATATGTTTATTACAAAAAAGAAAGGAAAAAACTGACAAACTAATATAAATCCTTTAAAATGATGATGGAGCACAGATGGTGTACTGAACATTATGAACAACTTTAATCTTGAAAGTAGAACTTTTCTATGCTTTCTTACAGAAAGAATCAATAATTTTAAAGGTTAACACTTAACTCTTTGCATAGCATAGCAACAGAAGTCTGAATCACTGGCAACATCTCCAGATCAATACCGGTATTGGAAAGCAGCAGAAACATGGGGATGCAGGATATCAAATTAAGGAAATGGAACAAAAGTGATTTATTTGACCAGGATAACAACATTACATAGGAACAATATGACCACTATGGTTCAAAGAAAAAAAAAATGGATCAAATCTATTTTTAAAGTGTGTGAATTACAATTCTTTGCTGTTTTTGGTTTCTGTGGGCTATGAACCGTCTGTACTTTGCAGGCTACCATTTGCCTTGTATTTAAAGGTCTCTTATAGGGGAAAAAATTGAGTATTTAATTTTCTCACTATTTTAATTGATTAATTTATAGTTGGCGACAGTGAGATTGGAAACCATATTAGGGAAGGGAAGGGAAAAGCTGAGAGAACAGCTGCCCTCAAATGGAGACATGGATCTTTGCTTGTACAACAGGATTGTTGTCAGTACTCAGCCATTCAACAGGGTTATGTGGGCAGGTCATTCTTCAGTTGTCAGGTGCCAATCAAATATGGAAACTCTAAGATAATTATGTAGAATTGGGGCTAATAAAGATAAAGAAATTGCACTGGTTGAAGTGATATGTTCAAGTCAGGCAAACAAATATGAAAAATGGTCAAGAAATTAAGAGGTGGTGAAGTCTTAGGCCATTTCTGCACTAGACTGTTATAGCACTGTTATTCCACTTTCAACATCCTATGAAATCCTAGGGTTTGATCCTCTCTAAACTGCAAACCCCAGCATTCCATTGGATGTTGAGAATGGCAAAATAGAGCTATAACAGTGTAGCGCAGAAATGGCCTTGGAACCAGGATATGTGAGGGAAAGGATGTGTCGGGGAGTGAGGAGGGAGAGTATTGAGGACATAACTTTCAAGCCAAGGAGTGGAACTTAAGCTGGATATGTGCAGTGGTTATAGCCAACTGATCCCATCCAAGAGCTCATAATGGAGTGAATGCTAGAAGCAAGATCCTGAAAGTGAGGATATAATGACAAGAAATGATACAGAGTTGAAGTGATACCTGTCACCTAGCCTGGAAGATTCCAAGCTGTTCCAAAACAGAGATGTAAATCTCTATTTCTTTTGTCGCCTTGTGTCAAGTGAGAATGTAAAGCAGAAAACAAGCAAACATTTCCTTGCCAGATATTTGTACATTCACAAGACCAGCTTTGTGTGTTCTTCTGCAACTGGAAACTGTCAACTGCTATCTTCTTGTATGGACTATTAAAAAGCACAAGAAATAGATAGAGCTGCTTGTGTCTTTGCAAGAAATTCACCTAGTCTTTTTTGCTTGCTCTGTGTTATGTTTAGCTTCAAAATAGGGAAAAATGGTAGATGAGGATGATAATGATGATGCATTCTGAAAGCACAATAGGAAAGAAAATAATTGATACCTTCTCCTTATGTTGGAGGTGACAACATTTGTGGAAAATGAAGAATCCTTCCCAGGTTGTTTCAGCATTAGTGAATTATCTTCACATGCTTACTGAAAAGGAAAGGGGCTGGATGACAAGATGAAGACTACCAGCAAGGCTGCAATTGTAACCAAGATCAAAAAATGGCTGGACTATTTCTATTCAGATCAGCAACATTCTGTCCAAACAGTCCAGGGCAGAGACTTGTTTTGCTGTAGAACTGAATTGCTCCAAGCCACCCTAGGCATCATATGTTTTGCTTGGAAATGCACAGGAAAGCCAAAGAGAATTCCATCTTGGGCAACATGGCTTCGAAAGGGTAAACCACTACTGTCCCATACCTGATTTTCCCTAGAACATCAAAATTGGCTTTCTTTTAAAATGAAGGTTGAGATCCTGCATCATCATGATAACTACAATGTTGGATTGCCATAATTGTAGTTATGACTGATGATGCCCCCAACACTTTTGCAGTCTAGCAGTGCCCTGGCTGAAATATTTTCAAGATACTGGAGACTGGAACACTGGAATGTGATGTCTGCAGCATGCTCCTGGTCCTGCAGTGCCTTGAGAACAGACAGCTAGAGAGACCCCTTTGAGTCCTCTCACAACTGCTGGTCTCAAGGCATGCCACAACTTGGAACACACTAAGGATATCATTTCCCAGCGCCCCAGTCTCTGGTACTTCAGAAACACTTTGGTTGGAGTGCTGCCAGGCTGTGAAGATAGGTTTGGGAGTGTTTGTTCAATCATTCATGACCATAAATGTTAATCCCCAGCTGTTATCACCCACTAGTGGCACTACCTTTCTGTGTGTGTGCAGAGGGATTGTGTTCTCCTGTGAGGCAAGAAACTATGCTGATGGTAGCAGTGCTGCAGGGACAGGATCCCAGGTCAGACAGGCTTATGCTGAGGATCCAGACTAAATGTGTCAGTTACTAGGTAGGAGCAGTAAAGTGGGGTTGCACTGGTGGAGGACCTCTCAGAGACGATGGCAGTGGCACAATAGCTAACACTTGTTAGTACTGTGCAGAAAGGGGCATGGTAACCCCCTGCTGAACGCCTTTTACCATGAAAACTCAATCCAAAATGAAACAATAGCTAGTATTAGAAGATGAAACTCACAGGTTGGATGGTGCTCAATGAAGAACTGGGGAAAAACTGAGGAAGAACAGAGAACAATTACAAGTAGTACTGTGGCTAATGATGCAATTGGACTTAAGTTGTTTGGCTGCTGATATGCTCAGAGGTGAAAGAAAAGTCCAAAGCTGCACAACATATAAGAACATAGAATGTGAGAAGCATGAATCAGGGGAAGCTAGACATAGTAAAACAAGAAATGGAAGGTGTAAACACTGCAATTCTTGAGGTGAGTGAGCTAAAGTGGACAGAAATGGGACTGTTTCAGGCAGATAATTACACAGTATTTTATTCAGGAAATGAAAATCTAAGAAGAAATGGAGTTGCATTAATATTGAGGAGAAATGTAGCAAAAGCAGTCAAAGGATATAATGCAAAGTCTGACTGAATAATATCAGTAAACCTTCCGGGAAAACCAATCATTATAACCATAATCCAAGTTTATGCTCCAATTTACAGAGGCAGAAGAGGAAGAAACTGATAGATTCTGTGCTGGTGTTCAGAAAAAAATTGATCACACACCCACACCCACACAAAAATAGGAGTTTTGTTAATCATAGGCAATTGGAATGCAGAAGTAGGAAACAGAATAGAATCAAAGACTGTAGGAAAATTTTTCCTAGGATGAAGAAATGAAGCAAGAGAGCGACTGAATGAGTTTTGTGAGGCCAACAGTTCGTTCATCACAAACACACTCTTCAGCAACCCAACAAGCTACTGTATGTATGGAGATCACCTGATGACCAATATAGAAATCAAATGGAGTATATAATTGGAAGCAAAAGATGGAGAAGGTCCATTCTTTCTACAAAAAGAAGATCAGGAGCAGATTGTGGCACAGACCATGAGCTACTAATAGCAAAATTAGAGTAAAGCTGAGAAGAACACTAAACCAACCATCATGTTGAAATATAACCTGAAGAACATCCCTGCAGAATTTAAAGATAATGAGGAAAAGAAATTGCACTATTAAGCCTAATTGACTGGGAGCCAAAAGAACTCTGGACTGAAGCCAAGGACATTGTCAGGTAGGAATGCAAATATCTGAAGCAAAAAAGAAAGAGAAGCTTCAGTGGATGACAGCTGAAACTCTTCAAGCAGTTAAGGACAGATGAGAAGCAAAAGGAAAAAGTGACGGAAATAGAAGACTATAAAACTTGGGCAGGTGTACATACGGAGACAGGGGCTCTCAGATAGTTTAGACGTAAGCAGTATATCCCACATCCTGCAAGGGTGGTACCAAGATGGATGTGGTGCTATTTTGTACTTTGTTTGAGATCTTGGGCAATTCATACTCTCTCAGACTCAAAGGAAAGCAATGGCAAACCCTCTCTAAACAAATCTTAGCAAGGAAACCCCCTAATAGGTTTACATTAGAGTCATCATGAATTAGAAATGGCCTGAAGCACACAATAACAAAAATACGTGTCTTTGTAAAATATACATGCAAGCATGCAGCAGGTAATGGGACAAATGTGTTTAAATGTGCATATATCAGGAAAAAGTGCATACTAAAATCTTCACAACTTTTCACATGAGAAGTAAAAAAAAAATAGACTCTCACAACCTGATAGAAAACAAAGATGGGAAAAAGACAGATGGAATTAGGGGAAATGCAATGAAAACACAACTGATCAATTTTTACATTCCTAGAAGTCTTCCACACTGGTGTGTCAAACCCTTGTTTTGGAAGGTGAGTTCTGATGCAATATCATTGAATTAACTTTCTTAACCTCAGCTTTTATTGTTCCGGTTTCCTTCACTTAAGTAGTTAGGAGAGATATTGTTGTTTTAAGACGCTTTACTCTCAATTATACGGGAAGGACTGGTGTTCCTTTAATTACCACATAAATTTTCTCCAACGCTGCTGAAGGGTAGCAGCTCATTGTACTCCTAAAAGAGATTTCTGCAAAGATATGGGGATTGTAACATTTAATGGGGAACTACTAAATTACACACTAATGTTACCAAAATCAGAAATAAAATGTTACACTAAGGTCTTATCTACAGAAGGAAATTGGTGAGTGTTGAATACTGCTACTAGTTCCCATAATTGCAAAATGCCTTAATAAATCACAAGTCCACCTAGAAGGAGCTCTACAGATCACTCCAATATAGGTTAGTAACACAAGGAATATTACCTAAGGGCTGAACACAATATGAGACTTGTCACACAGCATGAATTTATGATTTTCTCTAAAATAGTCAACATTGGGGATGTTCAGAGTGGGATCAGAGCACCAAAGTGGCTTATAAAAATCAAAAGAAATACAAATAAAAACTGGGACAAAAACATTGTACTAGTACTGGAATGCTGGGGATCTCTAAACTGCAAACCCCAGAATTCCATAGGATGTTGAAAGTGGAATATAACAGTCTAGTGCAGAAATGGCCTAAAACAAAATCCATTAAAAGTATTGTTATCAGGACTTTGGATCAAGTCTGGGCTTGAAATCATGACTGTGCTGAATGAAGATTGCTCCCCCTATATTTGAGAAGCCTGTCATGTAGGCTGCATCAGTAAGAATATAGTGTGCCCGTTGAGAGAAGTATTAGTACCATTGTATTCTGCTTTAGTCACACCTCATTTGAAATAGTTTAAGAAGGAAATTGACAAGCTGTCCAGAGAAGGGCAACCAAGGCAATCAAAGGTTTAGAGTGAAAAATAACTAAGGGAGTGGAGTATGTTTAGCCTGGAGAGGAGAAGATTTGAGTGGTGACACGATTTTAAATATTTGAAGGAATGTAGAAGGTGGAACCAGTTTCTTTCCTGCTGCTCCAGAGACTATGGCCTTTTCCTCAGCACCTTCCCATCCTGCAATGGGGATGGGAGAAGGATGGGACCACGCAAACACTTCTGCATGATGCCATTGTGGTCTCATTTTCTCCCATCCCCAGGCAGCATGATCACAGATTAAATCACTGACGGGTTTTCCTCCGTCAATGACCTGTGATCGTACCACCATCCCAGACTTACCTGTCCTGCAGAAGCCCCAGAAGCATGATGGCTGGGCTTCCTGCCTCAGTGCAGCCTAGCAAAGTACCTGGCTGCACTGCGTAAGAAAGAGGTGTAGCCATTGTGTTCCCTTCTTCAGGGAGCCAGACGGTGTAAAGGGGAGCACTCCCATTGCACTCCCCTTCTGGTAGAGCCACGGCTGGGATCCCCACTGGATGACTTCAGGAGAAGGTAGGGTGTGGAAAGGACCTACAACATGAACAAATGGATTCAAATTACAAGAAAAGAGATTCCACCTAAACATTTTTTTTTTTTTACTGTAAGAGCTGTTCAACGGTGTGGCCTCTCCATCTTTGGAGGTCTTTAAGCATAAATTAGATGGGAAATTTTATGAGTGTTTAATTGTGTATTCCTGCGTAGCTGGGGGTTGAACTAGATGGCCCTTGTGGTCCCCTCCAGCTCTAAGATGCTATGATTCAATGATCTTTTACACTCAAATGACAGGTGGTGCAACATGCCATCTCCCAAGAGATGGCCATCAGCCTCTGTTTTAAAACTTCCAAAGAAAGAGACTTCACCACACTCCAAGGCACCATATTCCAATGTCAAATTGCTCTTACTGTCAGGAAGTTCTTCCTAATGTTTAGCTGGAATCTCTTTTCCTGTAATTTGAATCCATTGCTCCATGTCCTAGTCTCTGAAGCAGTGGAAAACAAGCTTACATTCTCTTCAATATGACATCCTTTCAAATACTGGCTATCATGATGTCTCTTAATCTTACCTTCTCCATGCTACCCAAGTCTCTAAGCCAGTCTTTGTAGGGCATGGTTTCCAGGCCTTTTACCATTTTGGTTGTCCTCCTCTGGAAACATTCAAGTTTATAATCAGCAATAATCTCAAAATCCTTTTCTCATGTAGTACTGCTGAGCCATATATACCCCATGCTATATATGTGCATCTGGTTTTTGTGGTCTAAATATAGAATTTTGCATTTGTTTCTATTGAATTGTGCTTTATTAATTTCAACCCAGTTTATAGTCTATCAAGGTCCTTTTGAATTCTGTTCCTATCTTTCAGTATGCTAACCACCCATCCCAGTTTTGTGTCATTTGCAAAGGATTCCCTCACCCTGTCATATAAGTCATTGATAAAAATGTTGAAGAGTAATGGACATTGAGCAGAACCCTGAGGCACTCTAATCAAGACTTCCTTCCAATTTGAAGTGTACTCATTGATGACAACTCTGAGCATGGTTTTCCAAACAGTGTTCCCATCTATTCTACATTTAATCACTTTGCTAATCAATATGTTATGGGGGACCTTTTCAAATGCTTTGCTGAAATCCAGATAAATGACATCTTCAGCATTCCCACCATCTACTAAGCTATTGACCTGATTTCAAAGAAATGTATAATATTGGTTTGTTAGCATTTGTTCTTGATAAACCCATGCTGGCTTCTTACTGATTACTGTGGCCATTTCTGCACTACACTGTTACAGTGCTATTATTCCACTTTCAACATCCTATGGAATTCTGGGGTTTGGAGTTTACTGTGGCCAAAGAGCTCTCTGGCTTAGAATTCTAAATCCCTAAACTGCAGACCCTAGAATTCCATAAAATGTTGAAAGAGGAATAATAGCACTATAACAATGTAGTGCAGAAACTGTCATCAAGATACTTGCAGACAGATTTCTGTGTAATCCGTTCTAGCATTTTTCTGGTATTGAGGTCAGGCTGACTGGTCTGTACTTTCCTGGGTCTTCTTTTTTGCCTTTTTTTGAGGAGAGGAACAACCTCAAAAATAATGGCAACGGGTTCAGAGAGAACATTAGCAAGTCCTTTTACTACTCTGGGATGCAATTCATCCAGCCCTGCAGAACAGAATTCATTTAGGTTAGCTAGGCAATTCCTGACTACCTCCCTATTAACTGTGATTTGCAATCCAGATTTCTTGCCAAGGTCTTTGATGATGCACGGAGTACACAGTTCTCTTTTTTTGGGAGAAAACTGAAGCAAAATAATTACTGAGTAGTTCTCCATTTTGTTCTGACCCTCCTTATTGATCAGTGGCCCTACTGTCTCCTTGGTCATTCTCTTGCCTTAAGTGTTCCTTTTTGCTTGCCTAGCCAGTCTCAGCTCATTCTGAATTTTAGCTTTCTTTATACTATTCCAGCAAGTTTGGATGACACATCTGTACTCTTTCTTGCTAATTCATCCTATCTTCCATTCTACATACATATTATTTTTCTTTTCACTACATCTTTGAGTTTGCTGTGCAGCCATTTTGGCTTCTTCAACTGTTTCACATTTCTTTTTCTTCCATGGGATTGTCTGTGATTGTGGTTTTTTCAAATAATATTGCAAGAACTCCCACTAATGCTGGGTGTCTTTATCCTTTAGCATGTCTAGCCATGAAATTCCACCCAGTATTTCCCTGAACTTGATAAAATCAGCTTTCCTGAAATCCAAGGTCCGTGTCTGACTATACTCTTTTTTGCCCTATCCCATAATTGTGAATTCTAGCATTACGTGACCAATTCCCCCTAAAAAGTAGCAATGACCAACTCTTCTCTCATTTGAAATACTGCGTTGGTTAGGATCAAGTCCAGGATTGTCAATCTCCTTGTTCTTTCTTCTACCTTTTGAAATAGGAAATTATTTGCAAGGCAGATCAGGACAGCTGGTGCTTAGGAGAGTTAGTGCCCCAGCAGATATTAGAGTAATTGAAGTCCTGCATAATTCTTGCATCTTTGAGATTTCTGAGATGCTTTACTGAAAAACATAATCCACCACCTGTTTTTGGTTTGGTGGCCCATAGTAAACTCTTACTACAATGTTGCATTTCTTTCTTTCTCCAATTATTTTTACCTAACTGCTCTCAACTGATCCACTCTGATCATTCTCATGGATTTCTGCACAAATGAATTTGTTTTTGACATATAATGCTACTCCCTCCTCTTTTCTGCCACATCTGTTCTTTTTGTATAGGTTATACTCTACAATTGTAATATTCCAATCATGGGAAGCATCCCACTAGGTCTCTGTCATGCCTATAAATTCATATTTACCTTCCTGCACTAAGACTTCAAGTTCATCTTGTTTCCCAAATTCTGTGCATTGGTAATAGTAAGCTTAGGCTTCATTTGTTCTCACCTATTAATTTACTGTCTGTTTTTCTGTGAATCACATTCTCTCCCATACCTTCTCTTCTAGAATTTGCATCCTTATGTTTAGAGCTTGCCTTTGGGTTGATATTTGAGATGACATCTCCAACCCTGCAAGGATTTAGTCTAAAGCCCTCATGATCAGACTTGCCATGTTATCAAAGACATTCTTCCCAGTCTTTGTGAGGTGCAGACCATCTGTAGCCAGTATTCTTGCATCTAAGAAGTGAAGACCATGGTTCCAGTGACCAGACCTCCCCATCTATGCTAGTAATTCACTTTTAGTAGAATCAGTTCTCCCTGTGTCCTCATGTTCTCTGATGCACTGAAGGGACTCAAGACATAACTGTACAGCACTGACCTTTTCTTCCAAGAGAACTAGCAATTTCCTCTGGCTGCAGGTGTAAATGGTGAAGTTTTCTGGCAAAAAGACAAACAATGAACATTAACTGCAGCAGACAACTGTGGCTCCTTCTGTGCTTGCTGCCTCTCCTACTTGGCTTCAACAAAGATTGAGAGGGGAAAAGTATGCACATGCTACTCTCCGAGAACACTGCCTCCTTTGCTACTGGTCTAAAAATTTGCTGTGTTTCCCACCTGGCCGCTTCTTTGGTTCTTTGCTCACAGCAACTTGCTCACAGCAACTTCAGCAAAGGTTGATGGGGAAAAATATGCAGCTGAACAACTACTAACCCAGAACTTTAGATTATATAAAGCAGTGCTAGGGAAATTTCCCCCACCCCTATTGGGAGTGATAAGACATCAGTGGTAATGTATATGATGATGGTGCATTAGGCTCTGGGCAGAGCTAGAGCCTTCTCTCTCTTTCCGTAGATTGTTCTCTCTCTCTCTCATTCTCTTGCCTCCCCCTTTTCTTTTTGACACCCTCTTTTCTCTCTCTTATCTTCTTCATGATCTAGGGGGTTGCCAAGAGAAGGATAAACCACTCTTGTGAAATGTTCCAAGGCACCTTTTGTAATCTGACTGAAGGCTGCATTTTTTCTAGAGACCATAAACTGTCCACCATTGCCATGAAATTGGAGAAGTTATGAAAGGACATCTTTCAAATTCAGTTCAGTCATTAGCAATCTTACATGGCTTCTCATTCTTTTATGGATAAGATTCATACTCATACCTTTTGTTTCCTTATCCATGCTTTCTTATCTGTAAGTATGAATTCTTGAGTCCAAAAACTGACAACAAGTTCTTTATCTCTCACAGCTAAAATACAACAGTCATTCATGCTTTGTTAATTTTAACAATAAATGCTTAGAGAAATGTTAGGCAGATATACCTTTAAAAAAAAAAAAGAATCTCGAGGTCTCCCAAATAGCTAGCTCAAGTGGGTGGCCACTTAGGAACATATGAAAATTTCACTTTAGTTTTTTTAAATCAAACTTTACAAATAAAATGGCAAGATTTCAAAGTGAGGTAAAGCAAAGCTATCAGATTTTCCCCATCCAACAAGAAGGGTGAAATTTTTGCTACATTTCATTTTTTATTAAAATTGACCAAAGAAATTGCAAAATGTGTTTGTGGGGAAAAGCAAAGCTGAAACATTTTCCCATAATTTTGGACACCTGCTAAGAACTGAGGAACAAAAGACCTCTGAACATGTGCTCAGCCTTGGGATCTGGGACCAGTACCAGAACCAAACTCACAAATTTTCCTCCAAGTGTTCCTTTAAACCAATCTAATTTAGGGAGACTAGAGGAACTTATTTATTGACAACTGGGAGTAAGAAATCCTTGCTGATCTCCTGGGAATTGTGGAGAGATGTACCAATGGATTCTGATCTAAATTCTGCCCCACTCCTGTCTTAGTGAAAGAATTCTTGAAGAGATTACTTATATTAGATATACAACTTTGTGCTAAGATTTTGAATTTGAAACTTTTTGATGGAAAAGTGTAAGAATACAGTCTGTGAATATATATGAGCTTCACTGATCATTGGAGAGCTTTTCTGAATCTTTATGTCTTCTATAAATTGGCAAGGCAGCTCTTTATACAGATTGCCTTGTTCCAGCTTAGAATACTTTAAGTAATGAACACTTAAGCACTGTCTCTTGTTAATTAAAAAAAAAAAGAGTACGAATTGAAAACAGAACTTTTTGTTTATTTGTGGGGACATTTATAATTTTCAAATTTCTACTAGTGTCTGTGGCAACAGTCCAGTTTCATCAAATAAGTATCTGAAATCTAAACAAAATCAGAATTGAATGCCACACTTCATATTGAACAAATTTATAATGTTTTTAACCTATGTTAAGAGTTTTAAAAACTACCACAATTTCTCTAGCTAAGCTTCTGGCTGAAAGATTAGTTAGGCAAAGATGTTTCTGCTGGACAGAGATATATCTTAGGAAACTTTTCCTAATAATCAGAGAGTATTAGTACAATGCACAAGTACAGTATATGGGTGAACAGGGGTTGGCCCTATCCTCAGACAAAGTGAGGTACTTACCTAAGGATAGTCTTGAGTACAGCACAGGAAGGAAGAGGAAGGTGTTCAAGACAGACCTGTGTATACCACAAGACTCGGACCCTTTTTGCACTGCATTTGCCATGTGAAAGGGCCCCTGGAGCATCGTGCGACTGCGAGGAGCGGTCCACATGAAGCACGTGCAGTCGCGCGAAACTCCAGGAGCTGGCAGGCACTGACCGCACACTATTTCATTTTCAGCTGTGAGCCGAAAATGGTGCACGATCGTGCATCGCTCTGGGACCCCGTGCACACTTGTCGTGCATGTGGAGCTCTGGAGCCTCAGCACTCACGCTTCCTGCCCCAGCACAGCCTGGGAAAATCCCAGGCTGCACTGTGGAAGGAAGAGGAGAGGCTCTCACCTGCTGCGGAGCTGAAGGAACCGGAACGTGAAAGCCTCTTGGAAGAGGCTGCTCATGCAATCCCTGCACCCCAGCTCCGCAAAAAGGTGAGTTGCGGAAAGGGCCTTGATCTGTGCTCTCTGAGCTAATCTGCTGCCACATCAGAAGTCTTTCTCTTATTAATATTTAGCTAAAATTCATCTACTCATCTGGGACACTTTTACAATAGACAATTATAGTGCTCTTATTCCCCTTTAACTGGTTCCATCTGATAGAATCCTGGGATTTGCAATTTAAAGAGGAGCATTCAAAATTCTCAGCCGGAGAGCTATAGTACCTGATCAAACCCCAGGACTCCGTATGATGCTACCATGGCAGTTAAAATGGAATCATAATGTTTTAACAATGTACTATGAAAAAGCCGAAGTCAGCTTCTGTATGTGGAGGGCAGAGGGAGAGCAGGCTGTCATACTGTCCATCTCCTAAGGCAGCAAATTGTCGTAGGCAGACCCTTTGGGTGAAGATGATTTGTTTATGCTAGAGGACTAGGGATGGGGAAAAGCCACTGTGAGGGCTAGGTATAGGGACCCTGAAATTGTTTTTAAGTTGTTGTATGTTTGTCAAACTTGAGGTGTAGAGAATCCAGGGGTATGCTGCAGTCGAAGGGAAGGCAAATTACCCTCCCCATCCATTATAATTAAATCATCCATAATAGGAAGACTCTTACAAGCACAGGTATACTTAAAAGCCTTCTCTGTGTCTTCATTGTAGCTTGTTTCCAAGTAATTATGCATAGGATAGATGACATGCAGTTTTTATTTTTGCTGTGTGGACTCAATTATAACCACTGCCTTAATATTTCTTAGTATTTAATAGTCTACTAAACCTTTGGGTCATCATTCCTGTGGAGGCTCCAAAAATGGGAGTCCAAATTTGCTTGATCATTGTGGGGAGTGGGTGAGTAAACCTCCCAATCTGGTCTTGTGGTGGTGGTGGGGATTCCAGCCCTCCTTTTCATTTCGGAATCCATGACTATGGATAGAGAAATATGTCAGTTTCACTTTTGGTCAGATCTGACTCTTTAAAACTCAAGTTATTTCTGTCTTCAATATGGAGAAATTTGTCCACGTTGGTAAATATCTTAAAATGGCCTGAACTGAAGTTATGTTTCATCTGTACCTGTCAGTTCGTGGACCACATCTGAATCATCTTTTTTCTCCTTGAGGAGCTCACCTGCAAACTAGTTATTCCAGATTTTTAAGAAATGAGGGAGAAAATTTAGTTTATTCCTTCCTATAATGTGGGATTTGGGGCACTTGACAACAGCTGAAAAGAAACCATTACAGAATAAAGATTACTTTGTATGGGACTTAGATCTATATAAATATAAATTTTCAACATTATGTTTAATCTGAAAGGAAGAACAAAGATTCTGCAGTTTCTAAGGAAACTGCTGTGGCTATGTTTTGGCATTCATAGGTGAAGCTGTAATGGAAATTAATAGATTTCCTCTTTGCTGCACTTCACCTATAACTGGAAAATGTCTATTTCTCTCTATTTTTCTGTGACATATCCTGATGCCATGAAGAGTATGTGAAGTAATGGAGCATGGCCCACATCTAGAAAGAAAAGTTACAAATCAGAAGTGAATATTGCTTGAAGTCAGTTTCCCTTTGCACTCATTTTTCCTGGATGTGTGAGGGAAGCTGACAGAATTGCCTGCCTCACAGATCAGCAAGTAAGCCTTGATGGGACAGACATGTGAAAGAGTACACACAAAATCAGCTTTAATGATCAGCTTGCCACATTTTATTTGAACTAACACCGAAGGTATATAATAGCTACAGGGCAAGTAAATAACATTTCGCATGGCATCCATCACTTAAACAGTTGTTAAGGGGTGACAGTGTGACTGAGGGCCTTTGAAATGACATATACAAAGGCTTTCAACTCTAGGTCACCAAACCTGAACCATCTTGTGCACATAATGATGGAAAATTGTTTTAGTGAAAGTTCGTTTCATGGCTTAACAAAATTATTCATACATTTGTCTTTTTGTTTTCTACTGAAAGAGTTCAGTGTCACAGAGAAAATTATAATTTTACGTTAAATACCTAGGTTGAAGACAATCAGACTTAAATCTTGTGGGGAAATAGAAGACACTTTTTTCTATTAAAATTCACAGATGTGTGCCTGCCATGTGTGCATGTGCATTTGTTTCAGACATAGGATGCTGAGACGTTGCAAGAAAGGTGTTGGAGGAGAGAACTCAACAGGTTATGAAGCTGTCCAAGATCCTGAACTCCATATCAGGGATCAGGGGATCCATGCCACAGTAAAAGGCTAGCACCTTTCAAAAACTTTATTAAAGATGCCTTTAAAGGCTGGAATAAAACTCAGAATGGATTCACTGGATCCCTTACATGAAAGTCATTAGCCTCCTGAATGGTGTGCACACAGACATCCCTGCACTGTCTTTCTGCCTTCAGGTTGGGTGAATGACATTGGTCCATTGCCAACACTGAAGAAAGGTTCAATGGCTGAGCCAGTCTATTTTTGTACCAAAAATGGTTCCGTCTTGTTTGTTGCCTCAGAGAGTAAAATGTCTTCAGCCAATCCTAAAGGAATTAGTTGGGCCATTTCTGCACTAGCCTGTTATAGTGCTATTATTCCACTTTCAACATCCTATGGAATCCTGGGGTTTGCAGTTTGGAGAAGGGCTTCAGGTCCCTTGCCTAAAATGCAAACCCCGGGATTCCATAGAATGTTGAAAGTAGAATAATAGCACTATAACAGGCTAGTGCGGAAATGGCCTTGGGGAAATAATATCATGAAAAAAGGGAGAAAACATACTGCTTTGTTTGACCATGGGTGGTGATGATAGAACTTCATTATGATTGGGTTCCTTTCCAGAAGTGGAATTGGACCGGGGGGGGGGCTCTTTGGGGGATAAGCAGTTGAAGAACAGTTTTAGGAGACCTGTAGTTGGGATAAATGACACCTGTGGAAAAAAAGCATGGATGTGTCCTCATCTATTCTAGAATGATTATTTACTTGCTTTTGTGAAAATGATCAAAACTCCTGCTGTTATTTGAAAATACATGTAAAGTATCTTGTTACACAGACAACATGAAATAGGGTCAATTCCTATGTGATTAGAACTGGCATCTTTCAGAGCAACAGTCTGTAGCCCCAGTCAACAGTGTGATCACTGCATTTTGGACCTGTTGAAGTTTCCAAAAGGTTTCCCAAGGCAGAATTTCTAGGAAGGGTTTAAAAATACTGGTTCCCCAAAATGAGAAGATTTTTGGTTCTTCTTCATTTCCAGAGTGGTCTCAGTAATGGCAGAGAGAGAGAGAGAAGATTCCTGTTGGGGTAAATTTTGTTTTGACCTTAAATGACTGCTGGCCACCTTTTCTCTATTACACCAATGTGCAGTCCATGGGCTCAGGGCCAGCCCAAGTTATTTTGCAAGCTGAATTGGGTCAGCAGATGACACCTCTCTAATTCTGCATAGAGGGGCCTTAGAGTGGTGTTGAAGATGTGTTTCATCAAAAATTTGGCAAGGGCTAATTAAAAAAAAAGAGGGAGTCACTCTCAGTTCCTCTGTCTGAAATAACATCATATCATGATGCAGAGGCATTTCAAAGGCATTGTGAGGGAAATGACACTGTGCCAGGATACCATTTTTCAGGTTTCTTATTGTAAGTGACTGCAAGGAATGAACTATACAAAGAACACACACATCACTGCCATTCTTGTATCTAAACGACCTCTTCTTGGGGCCAAGAGTTGTAACAGGAATCTTTCCTTCTCCAGATAACAACACTGAAAATTCACCCCTTTCTCATGGACTGCAAAGGGGGCCGTGAAAATGGGGCACCATTTTCTGCATAACTTTAGTAAACATGCACAGAATAGTGCTGTTAAGTCTACTAGGAGAGAATCAGTCATGTAAGAAAATCACAGAGATGCTGTTCATTTCTGCCCAAACTCTTCTTGTATTGCATTACGCATCTGAGGCTTTTCAAGTTGGCAGTGCATTTCAGACTAGCTGAAATCAAAAGGAAACAGTACATGCTTCTTTCTGAAAGCATTACTTTCTAAACAAGCATTTAGACTAAATCTTTCTGAGACTGACAGTACAGTCTTATACACGTAGACTCTAGAGTAAGTCTTATGTAGTTCAGTGTGTATAGGGTAACAACTTCAATCTATTTGTGCTGCCATTAGAACAAACTCAGAAGTCCTTTCTAATTCTATGAAAGATGTATGACAGATACAGACTTACTGTAATTTCTAAGAGTAGGAGGGAAACAGCGAAGATGTTAATAAGAAGCCCTTTCAAATAAAAAAAGTGAGCTACATCCTTTCAAACAAAAAAAGTGAGCTATGACCACTTTTAAGTAAATTTTATTGATGCATATAGTTTTTGCCCTGCTGCACTTGCTTTGTTTAATCAACCCTAAATATGTTTGATCTTGATGCATCTGGTGTTGTGCACAGGGTTACTTAATTTTAAAATAATTCTTCATGGTTGTCATAGTTATGAGATCCTAGGGGAATCCAGAAAATACATTCATGGTTAATGTTGAGGGCTGTGTGAAATAAACTGTTAACAGACCAGTAGACCCAACAGCAGACACGTTTGAGTGCCATAATGACAGATCATATCCATGATAAGTGACCTAAGAAGGTAATAAATATACTTTAACTGGCTATTATTCTTGACTGTGTCCAAAATCTGCTTACGAAAGGGAGTAGAAGACTTACATACTGCAGCACTCAAGTCCATAAATATGAATTTACATGATGGGTGGTGAAGGTACAGAATGAACTTATTGTCTTCACAATCTGCATTTTTAACAGGAGTCGCCCTGCTCAATCTCCCTGAACTCCAAGCTGGGACATTTCTTTGGGGAATGTATTATCTCATTCCATTTCTCATTATTAAGTGTAACATACTTTCTATCCACTGAGAATTTACCATGACTTTTATGGACATTTATGGGCACTTACAAAATGTTGAACTCTGCAAAAACACAATACATTCTACTGGGAATGTCTTCTCTCTCTCTCTCTCTCTCTCTCTCTCTCTTTTGTTTCATCCCTGAATAAGTGGGTAAAGTGTCAAACCAGAGCCACAAAATAATGGAGTTACAGACCTATGAGTTACCTTTGGAGAACTTTCAGCAAGCTATATCACACCAGTTAAAGCTAATGTCATGATAAATGTAAGACTCTTTAAGGTACCACAATGTTTTCTGTTGTTTCATCTCATCCTTGGTTTCATCCATTTGTTTAAATGAGATCCTCGGTGTACATGATTCAAATAACTCCTGTTGCTTGTATGTGGATGCTTCTATTATCCAGGTATGAATAGCAAAATTATTATGGGGATAGACTGGTGGATTTATACAATTTTCCTGGTTCATCTGTACACCAAAACAGACAAATGACGAGACTGTGCACTGGTTTGTTCTTTTATCCTTTCCTGGACCTTTTCAATGACACTCAGTCTCTAAAAGTTTTGAACATAATGAGAATTAGAATAGGTCTTGCTTTGTACATCTTCTCTCTCCATCCTTCTGTTCCCTGCAAGCACCACATGACCTGGGTAACAGCACCCAGAGTTTAAAACGAAAGTGTCTACATAAAATTGTAATGTCTGTTTTACACATTATGTTCTAACATAGTGATTAGTGCACTGGGAAAAAAGGAAAGTCTATGACCTGTTCTTAATATCATTAATTGTGGAGCCAAAATGCCCTGTCCCCAAATTCATCAAAGAGTAAATAGATGGCAAAAAGAGGAAACATTTCAGTAACTTCTCACAGTCAGAGGAATTCCCTGAAAGACTCCGTGAGATGTTAACTTTGGCAAGGTGGTGGCACCTCTTATATTTTTTTATATACTTATTCTCACTGCTGTCTGTGGCAGTGATGTACTTCCTCTTGTCCAAGTGGACCTTCCAACCATGTTTTTCTTTCTCCCAGCATACTCATGGAAGGATGTGACATCGTAATGTTGTATCACACCAAGAGACATCTATGGAAAAATGTACCAGAAGCTGACTGGGGTATGAATTGGTTTATGTGTAGGTTACATATTTGGTAAGAAGCATAGATTCATAGATATGTTGTAGCATAGATTGAGACAGTTTTGTATCCTTCACTTACGCCTCCTACACAGACTGATTGTTAAATAATTCTAGACAGGAAGGACTGTAAATGGACTTCCTATTCTAGCAGATTCTTGCTTGACCAGCAAGATCTTCCTGCACTCTGTTGTGTTCCTGCATAAAAATAGCCACTGAGAATAACTTAGAAAAAGAACTTTCTAGCATAAGCTTTCATGGACTTCATCAGTCCACTTCATCAGATACATATATGTGAATCGGCGGGGACAAGGGATATGTGTAAATTGTAATAGAAATACAAAATATATGGATATGGTAATACATTCTATCTCAATGTTTGTTGTAAAGAGTATTTAAAATCACACAAGTGTGAGACAGATTTTGCTTACAAGGCAAAATAAGCAGATAAATATATGAATAATGGAGAAAGTTCTTAGTCTAGTGCCTTGGTACAGGTACAAGACTAGTAAATGTTGCAATAAAGCAGACATGAAGATCCTACTTAGTGTCTATGATGAAAGCTAGTGTTTTCATATGTGTGTTGCCCTTAGAAACCATTGTCCCTGTCCAGACCACTTCCATTGATCTGGAATTTGTGGATATGTCCTAATTCAGCTGTTTCTTTTTCAAACTCCCTTTAATTTTTTTCTGTAAGAACTGCTGCTTGGAGATCGAAGACAGAACGTTCAGGACGATTGAAGTGTTCTGCAACTGATTTTGGGATATTCCTATCCTAATGTCTACTTATGTCAGTTTATCCTCTGGCATAGAGAATGTTTCTGTATGTCCAATACAGAGTGCTGAAGGGCACTATTGACAAAGGATGGCATATATCAGATGGCATGTTGAGCTAATAAAAATGCACAAAGGGTGTGGGTGATGTTATTAGGCCCTGTGATGTTATGTCAGAGTATATGTGGGAGCAAAGTTGGCATCTGGGTTTGTAGCAAGGTCTTGTTCTTGTCTCCCATTCACGTTATGTGTCCTATTGTAGATAAGTAGCTTTTTGAATGCAAAGGGGTTGTCTGTAGATTCATTAAGTCTATCATTTAGAAACCTCAAAAGAATAGATTTATTCCCCAGAACTGGTTGCAACTTAGGCCCTTTCCGCATGAGGCGAGTGAATCGCTCCGTGCCCTTATTTACCGGTTCTTCTCTCTTCGAAGCAACGTGGACTTTCCCTTAAGCCCTTCTGCAGGGCTCCTCTGTTTGTTGCAGGGTGAATTGGAGCAGTGCGAGGTCCGTAGATCCGCACTGCTGAGGCTGAAAATGGCGGCTTCCTGTTCTTCGTGGGTCTGGACCAACCGCTGACGCAGACCATGCCCACAGCCCGCCCTCCGCTGATCGCAGGCTCATATTGGTGCGAGCCTGCTTATCTGCGCAACTGAGCAGGAACAAAATGGTGCGCTCCAGAAGATTGAAAGACCAGGTTTTTCCGGTCTTCACTTAGCGCACTGGAGGACCACTTGGGAGCGTTTTGGATCGGACTAAGGTGCGGAACTAAGGTAAATAGTCTGAACCTAGTCCGATCCAAGGTGCAGACGACCTCCGTGACAGGACACCTTAGCCCCTTTTAACTTCCTTGTGCGGAAAGGGCCTTATTGATAATGTGTCAAAGTGTTCTCTGCTGGGAGATGTACATGACCAGTTTTGCTCCTTTATGCTTTTTCTTAAGCCATGGGTCTAACCTTTCTTTCTTATTCACCCTTTGGTCACAACTTGTAGCTTGCTCTTCAATCTTGACTCTCATCCATCTCACATAGTTCATTGTTCCTAGTTTTTTGCTCGCCTCGTGTCTCAGTACTGGAGGCCCAGACTTATTTCTCCTTGAAACCTGCTGAAACTTGGTATATCTATGGTATATCTATGATATGGTATATCACAATGTCATGTCACTCTATAGACATTTAAAGGCTCAAAGGAGGAAGAAATTAAGATGAATTACAGGCACTGCCAAAGACGTCTGGAAAACTATCCACTTCTACTTCCTCTTTCTTTTTCTCCCCAAGATTTCCATGCAGAAACTCTGTTCAGGAAATTATTTCTATTAGAGGAATATTCCTTTTGTCTGGAGTGGGGCTGGGGTGAACTTGGTTTGGTTCACATTTTTAGTAATAAAATCTAATTTGTAAATCCCAGTCCAAGAACACAGAACACAGTTACCTATCAGACTCTGCACTTTTACAAATTTTGCATGCAGTTCATGGTCTCAAAGTTCTTGACCCCAAAATGTATATTTAAGGAAAAGCATGTGTATAAAAATGCATACATTGGGCTAAGTACATAGAAAAATGTTTGTTTGTTTGTTTAGTTAATTAGAGCATATATACCCTACCCTCCACCCAAAAAGGCTCCCAGAACTGTCAAATTGTTAATCTGAGAATTCCTTACTCTTAGGCTTACACTCTAAAAAGACAAGAAATACAAGGAAATAATCGTGGCAGAGTGGGGAGATTAAGTCCAGCAAATTCTACCTGCTGTTCTCTCCCTCAGAGGCCAGAGCAATGGCAGTTTGTGTGGAGGGAGGGCATTTTCTCAACTGCTGGAATTAACAGAGGGAAAGCTGGACACAAAACTACTTGCATTAGAGAACTGTTGTTGTTGTGTGTCTTCAAGTCATTTCCAACTTATAGCTACCCTAAGGCAAACCTATCACAGGGTTTTCTGGGCTGAGAGCATGAGATGTGCCCAAGATCACCCAGTGGGTTTCCATGGCCAAGTGGGGAATCGAACCTTGGTCTGCAGTTTCGTAGTTCAGTGCTCAAACCACACCTGTTCTTGCATTAAATAATACTGTATTAAAAATGTATGTGTTAAGAAAAGATGCATATGAAACTAAACACTCATGAAACTGACTTTTGACTACATAGATGAAAACTGCCGTGGATCAGATATTGGCTAATTTGGCTACCTCTATCTGAGAAAGGAAATATTTGGTCCCAAACCAGGACCTTTTTTATCAGGGCAGGTTCAAAACATTTTGCTGCCTGACAGAAAGGCTATTTCTGCACTAGACTGTTATAGTGCTATTATTCCACTTTCAGCATCCTAGAGGTTTGCACTTTAGGGAGGGTCCTCAAAGTAGTGACTCCCTCCAGTATATTTACAGAAGAGAATTGGTCCAGAAGCTCATTTTTCCACACTAGCAGTTGAACAGTGCACATAATCACACCTGAAGGAAGTGCACATAATCACACCTGAAGGAAGAGTCCAAGAGAATCTGTGTAGCACATACACTACTGTCCTCTATGAGAGAGAGGAATGACTGAGGGTTGCTATCACTCCTTGCAGGGACTACTGCCTCAAGCAGTTGCTTCACTTTGCCTGGTGGCAGAGTCAACACTGCTTTTGAGTACTCCTCCACAAGCAACAATTTTACGTGTATAGCACTCAGGCTTATTTAGTGATCATTGATACCTCAGTCATCATGGCAATCAATTGAAAGCTGAGAAGAATATAGGAGTAAAGCCAGAAATGAATGTGGAAGTCCTTTATCTTGTCGTAGGGGCAGAAAACCCCTCAGCCTTAAAAGTACATAAACGTGATTTATTCCTTAATAGAGGAGTACATTAAATAGCTAACGTATCAGCAGGAACTACGACCTTGAGAAGCATTACACACTTCATTGACGAAATGAAGCATCCTCCCGTTGCCATGCTGCTCCCAGCCATCTTATAAATGTCATTTTGACTAATCTCCTTTGATAAAATAATTTATGGTAGTCACCTGAGGAGCCAGCTCCTTAGGCCAAAATCTAACACTACAAACCATGTACTGCTCAAAGTCAATACTAGGCTTCCTATTCTGTTGCACTGATAAGCAAAGCTGCACACAAGATAGGTTTTTAACTATAAGGCCAGGTTAACCTCCTGCATGTCAGAGCTAATTAGGGTAGCTGGGAAGGTGTCAGCTTGGGAGGCTTTTGTAAAGGAGACTTTCCATGGTATCTGCTTTCCCTTCTCATTTGTCAAGCTCTGTCCTAATAACTTACATAGCCATGAAGATAACAAGAAAGCTGTGGTGATAGGGAGTGGGGGGAGAGACCTAGCAAGTATTGTTTGTGACAGACTTCTAGTGAGGAACAGTATTCCAGAGTCACTGAAGTGTTTGAATGTCATGGGGCTAACTGAGGGAAGAGATAGGTTCACTAATTAAAGGGTGACCAGGTCATGTATTTTACTTTCCAGAGGATGGTCCTCTATTAAAAGTCCATTTTAAAGATAAATTATCATTAGAAGAGAGAGGAGAGGCCTTGGAGTTACCTGTCAAACACTGATAGCTAAGGAGAAGACTGAGGGGGCACTAGGGTTGCTAGAGTGAAAACTGGAGCTTGCTTTTGTATGTAGTACAATACAGGGAGTTTCAATAGATGTTGGTTGTTATCTGGTTGTGTGACTAGTAGCACCTGCTGAAACTCCCTCTTCCATATAACCATTAAAAGTATCTCCACTTTTCACTTTGGCAACCTTAGATAGCACACTGGTCACAGTCTTCCCCACTATATTGAAATATATTGGATGAGATCCTCTATTGGTTTTGCATAAGGAAATTCTCTGAGCCATTATGGCATAGCGATTTGAATGCTGGACTACAACTCTGGAGACCAGAGTTTGAATCCCTGCTCAGGGTTTCAGTGAGTAACTTCGTACAAGTCACACTCTTTCAGCCTCAGAGGAAGGCAAAAACAAATCCCGTCTGAACAAATCAGGGCAAGAAACCCCCTTGATAGGTTCACCTTAGGGTTGTCATAACTGGGAAAAAACTTGAAGGCACACAACAAAAACAACCAGAAATCTCTGCATGCAGAGTTATGCATTGATTGTGCTACACAACCCCTATGTTGAATGGCATGTTGCACAGCTGAACTGAAATACTAAATGTGCAACTGAATGCATAAGGGAGCATGTGAATCCCCACACAAAAACACTACATATCCACCTCTGCTTCTGCAGTCTTGAACTGAATGTGGCCAGTCTGCATCAGACAAAAATGTGTAACTGTTTCTGCAGAAGAATTTACCTGTGCATAAGACGCCAGCAGAATTCTATCCGTTGTATTTCAGTCTGAAGTATATTTGCAGTTGGACAGGTACATATGGATTAGCAGATACAAATGCTGCTGATTGATGTAGTCTTCTTCCTTAGCTTCTTGTCCACTTTGGGGCAACAGGAATCCACCCCCGTGAATATTTCACTATTCCTTCTGGCATGAACAATTTTGGACCCTTTTGCTTCTTTAGGGCCTGTCTGCATTGACTGTTGTCTCACACCTGCTCCAGATTTCATTCAGTGTAACAAAGCCCCAGAGGTGAAAATTTATCAGATTTCAACAAAGGTGTCACGTTTATCCATATCGTCTCCATTTCAGTTATATAGATTGCAACTGAATACAGCCAAATGTCCAATATTCATATTTAAAGGATGCTCATACATTACATTCAATGCATCTACAGCTTGTGCTGCTATTAACTACAGCAACCCCCAGAGTTTGTTGCTAAACAATATCTTGATGAAAATTGATAAAATTATACTCCAAAGCTCCAATTCAGTTGTGTCACTACACTTGTGTGAAAAATCACTGTGTAAGCAGTTGCATGTTCTGAGAGCTTGCATTAAGTGTGATCTGTAGCACAGCTAATCATTTCAAAAGCACGTACATGGCCATCTCACTTTAGAGTTGGTAGGAGGCCAGATAATAGGCAGGCCTATTCCAATGATTTTAAATTATGAATTTTAACAATGAAGTTTAAATATGCATTGACTATTTCTAGATATTTGTATTATTTATTCTTTTAAGATGACATGCATTTTAACGATTGTTTTTAATTGATGTTCAGTTTTTAACTAATACATATATGTGTGTGTGGTGTATATGTGATGTATATGTGTGTGTGTGTGTTATATGCTAATCTATTTTTGTCCCCCTCCATTGATCCATGAGGAGAGGTGGGTGGTGGTGATGATGATGATGATGATGATGATGATGATGATGATGATGTCATTGAGAAATGGATAAGCTCAAGGTCTGGGTGCCTACTGAACAACTGAAAGACTGAGCATAACTACACTGACATATATTTACATGACAGTAAAAGTGTACAGTATTTTGGCCCAAGTTGTTCAGCCATCTCTCCTAGTAGGTTCATCTGTCACTGAGTGTCATTTAGTATCATTGATGCCATGAGACAACATCCTGAGGAGTTATTAGACCAGTAGGGTCAATGGGCATTTCTGCACAACACTGCTATACTGCCATAGCAGTGGGTTGTTTTGGGTTCAGGAGCCATGCTACCGCGCAAGATCATCAGCTGCTATCCTGTCCCCAAGCATCACTAAACTGCTGTATTTGATTTCCAGAAAGAATCTGTTGTCTCCTTTAGCACTTCAACCCCAGCCGCCAACTCACTGTGGAACTGTAATAGCAATTGATTGTGCTTCCTGTGATCACAGATCCAGCAGTAGGCAGATTGTGGGCATGCCCAGCTTGTCCCTCCTTCAGTGACTCCCATGGCTAGTAACTTTGAAATCTATCACCTCTTCATGTTTATGTTAAAGTTCTCCTTTGAGTTAAAACTTTTTAAAAAATACATTTTAGGCATTGTAACTTGAAACTGCAATAGCGTACTGTCATGTTTAGTATGGTTTCCAAAGCGGGGGAGAAACCACCAATCAATCAGGGGTGGGTGAGTGAGGTGAAGGCAGGGAAAGGGAGTGGTCAAGGACACTGTAGTGCAGAAGGAACAGTGGTGGCAATACCGTTAGTCATCGGCTGAAGGTGGGAGGGTGCAGAAAACAGCATTCCTAATCTGGTACCATTCTGCAAGTGGCAATGCTGGGATTGTAACGGTATATTGTGCTAATGGTGTCTGGTGAAGAAATGGCCAATGTGGTTCTCTCCTATGGCTGCCTCCTTTCTTTTATGATGGCGTGGATGATTTGGCCCCGGTTTGCTTTACTATTATCATTCTTTGACGTGCAGATGGAAGATGCAAGAAAGGCTGCAGATTTTGCTGAGAGAGTCATTGGATTCCATTACTGTCTCTGCCCACTGGATACCTGAACAAAGACCTACAAAGATGCAGCTTTATTGTCTTTTAACATTATATGGTTATTTGTTAATATGTTGCACTTCTTTTTTTATTGAGACAAAAGGCTGTATTCAATTAGGCAAGAATGGAGTTTGATGCAGTGATGATTCCTATTGTATTGAACTTACAGTATTTCAGAATGACTACCAAGAAGGCATAAAGGAAGAATTAACTGAAAACTTACAGTCAGTGCCTCTCTTAAGCCACTAATTCAGTGCAGAGCTCATGGGAAAATGCAAATAATATATGGGGATGATTTCATCCACAGCCTGCCAGACAGAAATCTGTACAGGCAACAAATCTCAGCGGGACTGTCAGAAAGTTTGACTAAAAATTAAAAAGGAATCAACCTTTCTTGCAGAAGAAAAAGAGGAAAACATACTAGGATTCAAGCTACATTATAGAGAAGCATCAAGCCAGCTTTATGGTTTATTCAAATGAAAGAAAACCATGCATAGGAAGGGAGAATTGTTGTGCTGTTAGCCCTGATGGCATCTTTTGTCCTACCAACCTGGAGCCTGCCCCAGTGTCTGCTTCCTAAGTGTGGATGTCTGAGCCATAAAAGCTAATGTTTGAGACAGGGGAGACACAGAACATAGCGTTCATTGTTTTTCTTACTTTTACATTTTTCCAGTGGACATCTGTAATACACTGTGAAGTGCAACACATATACAACCTTAGGAATACAAACATCATAAAGCAGAGTGACACCACTATGTGAAAAAAAAATCAACAGTAAGGATGTGATGTGGGTTTGGATTAAACTCAAACTTCTGACTGTACTAGGCCAATCAGAAAGATTTGGAAAATATTCGGAGCAAAATGAGATCCTGCAATGTGGCCTAAATATGAATCTGAATTCAATCAGGAAACAGAGGGATAGAATGAGCCAGGCAAAGTTAACATATAGATATAGTTGTCTTCAAACTTTTGGTATAAGTAAAACCAGGGTAGGATGAAGGAGACAGGGAAAAAAGGGAGTGTAGTTTTGTGACCAGAAATTCTAGCTTTTAATTACAGTGAATGGTTTTACTAGAGCAATGTCATTATAGAAGCTGAAATAAAATTTTGTGGGACTGATTCACTGCTCAATATATTTTCCTAGTTATCTCTTATGAAAGCAAAAATATAAAACTGCTTTGGTAGAGTCTGTGAGATCTAGAAAGTTGTAACACTGGTTGTTCATTTGGAATGTTTTGGATATAAAAGTCCTCCTGGCTCTGCCATTGTATGCTCCATAAGCCTGGGGTGAGCAGTTATGGCAGAGATCAAAATTCATTCCCACAGTAGGCCATATCATTGTATTTTTGGCCAGAGATGGGCCAAAATGAGAAATGGAAATGATCAGAAATATATTTCCAGTGTATACTTCTGTTTGGTTTGGTTTCCCCAATTTTTAACAATTAGTTCTTTAACTACGTGAGTTAGCTTGTTGTTTAAGTATGTTTTGGGGAGTGGACAAATAAGTGTAACACTGCCCCGGGCAGATTCTGGGGAAATTGTGTTTATGTGTGTATGTGTGTGTGTGTGTGTGTGTGTGTTAATTTTTTTTTATACTGCCCCATCTATAAGACTTGTGGTGCTTTGGAGGGATTCAGGGGGAACACTAACAGAGAGTGAGGGTAGATTAGTGAGCAGAAAATAATCTTAAATTGTTTTTATTCAACATGGCTTCATAGATTCTGCACCCATCCTATTAAAATTTTGTAGGCATATTGTTATAAAGTTTGTTTGGTTGTCATTGTTTTGCATTGGAATGCCTCTGTGACATAAGCAAGCCCTTTTTTGGAGAAATGTTTCAACTGTAAAGTTGCTCTTACACAAAACTCAGCGCAGCTGTTTTTCGGAAACCTGGTAGGCTTGCTTCTTTCTAAAGGGAAACTTCCCATTTCTTTTAATAAATGAAAAGGTACTCATTGTTTCTTCTTTAAAAATTGAATTTCATTGTGTGTTGCACTACCATCACCACCACCACCACCACCGACAACAACAAACTCTATGCCCATTTGTCACAATGTGTAATTAAGGGGCTTTTGGGCCTTATACATTTCATCCAGTCCAGTCAACAGAAGAAAGTTGTAGATGTTGATCACTTTCCAATTATACCCAGCAGGAGAATAAGGTTTCTAAATCAAGATCCAAATTTGTTTCCAAGTCAAACTGGGTTTTCTCCAAATTGGTCTCAGTCAAACTCTGAATCTCCAAATTGTATTTCAAATCAAATCCTGTGATCAGTGCATAGCCAGACCAAAATATAGCCTGTCTGGTGCTATAATTCATGGGAGAAGTAAGACAGTGCACATAGGATAGACTAGTGAGGTAGAATTGCCCTCTGCAGCCAGTAGTACACTAGGAAACAAAAAGATTTCATATTGATATTCCCCCTGAATTCTTTAGTAGCTTGCAGGAACAGCTACTTTGCAACATTCACCAAGGTTTTACATTTCAAAATAATCAGATGTTCCCTCTAATGCCTATATATATTTAAATACTGGACAAGATGAAGCCATCCAGAAATAAAAGGATCAAGAACAAACTTTGTGTATCTCTTTCAGAATGCTGACAGCATAATAATCTAATCAGCAACTTTCCTGAAACAGCTCTATAGGCATATAATAAATCAGCTGTACTGTGGACTTGGGAGTCTCTTGAGATGTTGTGCTTTTTGTTACCAGTCAGAGAGATCTAAACAGGAAACCTATTGAGATTTCATGTTTTGCTAGTCTTTTCCTGTCGTTGAAAGAAAACTATTAATTTCTGCTGTTATAGTGTCAGTCACCTACGTAATAGTAGTTGGCTACTTACAATTCAATGCATTCTGTCTGGAAATTATCTGTCAAACTGTATTGATTGGGAGTATTATAAATGGATACTGCTGAATCCTTTTCTTACCATCATCAAGACAGGTGAAAATAAAAAGAATAAAGTCAGAAGCATTTCAAAAAGAATACCTCTTACTCATTTCCAAGATTTTCCTTCAGTGTGGGAACTTGCAATACTTTTTGTTCTGTCATGATATAATAAAGAAATAAAAATGAATTATTTTTATCACATTATAATTGGACTTCTGTGAACGTTCCCAGAAATGATTGTAGATAACAGAATATAATGAATATAAAATTAGCATTAATATACTCTCATCTGATAGAATGCAACAGCATAGCACTTTAGCAATTTTTTAAAATTTTACCTTTAATAGATGAATAAATGTTCTGTAGTGTTTGTAGTCTGGGCTGATGAGATGAAGCAGAATCCAATGGTGGACTTCTTGGTGGGTTTGTGGAATTCAATAAAATGTCACGGATAACCTTTTTCCTAGTACTGTCCTCCATGCATTCCCAAGATTAGCTTTGAAGTGCTGGAAAGCCATCCTAAGCCAGTTTTCAAATGATATCTGGATAATATAGATATTAAGGTGACGTATATTCCTTATAATTAACTCATTTTCCTTCCCAGATGGGATTTCCTCAGAGATCTTTGACTAAACAATCAGACTTCAAAATTAAGTCCATTTACCTTTCAAAGATCAATCACAAAACAAAAGACACCAAATGCAATACATAGGTGAGGAGAGCCACATGCTATTACAAGCAGATATCTTTCATCACTTGGTGTATAAACAGTGTTAAAATTATTTACTTTGTTCCACAGAATATTGCAAAGGGGAGTGAAGTTCAGTTGCAACCACCTGGACAATGCTGGATTCAGCCCACAATCCTTCTCTGTTTCCAGTGTTCAGGCTCCAAATGCCATAGTTTGTCTTGCCAAGATGGTACTAGCATCTAAAGTTTGAAGAAGAACAATATAATCTTAAGGAGGAAAAATCCGAAGGGGAGAATCCTCTCACCAAAAGCAACTCAGGGCCTTATTGCACAAAGATGTCATACCACCAGAGCAATAAATTATTGCTGGTTCAGGATCAGTCCTATTGCATGACATCATTGCTAACAAGCAGCTATGGCACTGCAATCTGTTTGAAATTAACCCTTTTCCTATGCTGAAAATAATCCATTAATGACCCCCTTTCCTACAACAATCCATTTAGCTGTGGGAGTATGGACTCTTGATAGCACTTCCTTCCATAGCTGATTCAGTAGTGGGAGTGTTGTGGGTTTTCCCAGATTCTCCCTCCCTCAGCTAGTCCCATAGTGATCTCTGCCCAATAACCTCCAGACCACTTCTGGTGCTCCAGGGGTGAACACAGAAGAAGAAGCAGGGAGAGGATCATATGGTGTGGCAATTTTTTAAATGTTTTATTTGATTTTAAAAAAAATAACACACTTTGACATGTTATAGCTCAAAAACTCAATAGTGCTGTAGTGCAGGAACATTGCATTGAAGGGACATTACTTGAAAGGAAAAATATCGTGAAGTTACGTTACTGTGTTAGTATAGCATTAAAGCAAAAAACAAACAAAAAACCCAACCAATAATGAGGTGTGGGGTGGGAAAAAGGCACAGAAAAGGGCTCACCAATGACACTGTAATGCGAAAGGAAGAACTGTGTGAATAATACTAATAGTCTGCTGAAGCTGAAAGAGTGCAGTAGAGAGCATTCAAAACCCAATACAATCACGGAAATGGCAATGCTAGGATTCAAACAGAACAACGCAGTATTAAGGTATGGTGTGATAAGGCCCTCAGTGAGGATTGAGCCTGATTAGTGGCTATAGAATGCTATCTAACTGCTAGAGGGAAGGCTGAGGCAGAAAACTGGGAAACTGGCAGCTAGTAGCTTCCACATCAGTGGGGTGGTAAAATGGCACTAGGTTTTAGTCTGTACTCCAGAGGAGTTATCCAAGCTGCTGAAGCCCTTTTGAAAATAGAGTTCAGTCACTTGGTTACTTCTTTTAAAGTTCAGACCAGATTCATCACTCTGCTGACATGGAAGTCACTGGAATCCTGGTCAAGCTCTGCATAGCAGAATTTGTGGAATATACCCTTTATGTCCCTTTCTTCCCCACAAGAACAAATAAAATGTTGGTGTTTAGGTATCAAAGAGGCAGTTTGCATTTTATGGCTTTTTTTACATTTCTCAGGCAACACTGTAATTATAACTGTTAGTATGCTGAGTCACCTTTAGTGCCAGTTAACATTCAAATAAACTATGTTATGACATTCTTATGTTCTCTAATGATGAAAATACATTTTACAGAGTTCTCAGTTCATGAGACATTGCTCAACACATTTATGTTTGTTATCAATTTTGGAATGATATATGCTAATTAGCTTGGCCTTTTTTAAGAAAATGCATTGTATATTTAGGAAGGAAAGGCAATCTGCTTTAATTAACCTATAAAATACATATCTGAATTGTTTGAAGCAGCCATATATTTACTCATAATCATATCCTTTCATGGATGAGGAGCTATTTACACAAATATATAGTACATAAACTTCTCCTTCTGTCCGGCTGTCTCAGATTGTGGAACTGTTACTTTTCTTGACTATAGCTTCAGAATTTCTCAGCCAGCTAGACCACTGAGCATTCTGAGTGGTTGGGATTCTGGGAGTTGCAACCCAAAAGGGTAATGTTTTCATTCTGTGATCTATACAGCTCCAATCAGATACACAACCCTCACTAAATTAAAAAAAAATGCCTATTATCCTGTGAATAACTGGTTGCGTGTTTAGACTTGATGGCTTAATTTTATCTGATAGTTATCACTCTGGTAAAAGTGCAATGAATGGCCTCAGAAACACCTGTAGCCACTTCTGAGCATACAATCATGAACCTTGAAACTGAAAAGACTGGGCTGAAATGGTCAGGCAAAATTGGATCATTGTGACTTCTGCATACTTGAGCCCCTAAGGTTTATCAGAGGTATAGTAGATGATCCAGGACAAAAAAGTCTGCAACTGCTATTGTAGCTGACCTTCCAAGTAGTAATGCATTCTACCCTGTGAACATTTACTTGGGAATAAGCTCTACTAAACACATGGAAAGAACATCTAGGTAGGCATTACTAAGATTCTTCATAGTCAAGAATGATTTAATGTCTTCTGCTGTCTTTCCACAGGCAGGTGAAGACTTGAAGACTAACTACTCAAGGAGAATTGGCCTTGTTTTCTTTTTAATGGCTATACTTCTAATTAGTTTTAATTTTATTGGCAGTTTAATTACATTTTTACTAATTGCATCATGTACATTTTTAGCTGTTTAACTGTAGTAGACTGCCTTGAGTCTCATACTGAGGAAAAGGTGAGATGATTGATGATGATGATGATGATGATGATGATGGTGATGAGGGATAATGATGACAATTGAGGAATGAGAAAAATAATTTGCCCTTCCACTGACATTTCCTCTAGCACTATGGTAAGTGTTGTGACAGTCTGCCTGAAGATTACAGACAACAACAAGAAGTACCCTGACCTGTCCTCAATGGCTTTAGGAAACATCTAACTTCTTTAAGAGTTGTGGGTTTACTTCCTAGAGAATGATAACTCATGTTGGGGAAAGAGAGATTTCAGCAGTCATTTTTATGTTTGTTTGCTGCATAAAAATCTGAAGAGGAAAGACTTACTACAACATTGTAACTCAATCATCATTAAGGATGTAGTATCCACAAAGTATGCTATTTTTCTGTAAATTTTGTTTGTACTCTGTTGTGCTCTGGATCTAGTTTCTTTCTATACCTCATGGCTTCAAAACACTGATAAATGAGATCTGAGTAACCTTGTGTTTGATGTAGGCAGAAAACAACTACATTTATACCAATGTTTATGTATGTACTCAGTTATATATGCAGTATCTCTAAAGTTTAAAATTCAGTCTTTGTTCTGTAGTCATTATGAGTGTATGATCAGTCAACACAGAAGCTGTTCTAGGATAGATTGAGACAAACTTCTAACAGTGCCAGAAGAAGAAACCAAAATGATTGCAAGAGAAGTGTGAATGATATAGGTTCATTATATTAAAAAGGAACCCAAATACAAGGGTGCATTTTTTATGGTTACAACATGTGGGACTTCTCCAAGGAAAGAATATGAAGGCCATCTTTTGCTGTTCTTTGTCTAGATCTACAGATGGCCTCAAAGCTCACTTTCTCCAAAACTCTGTTTCTGTGCAAGCTGTTGGTTTTGCTTGTTTTTTCCCAATCTATATTAATTTGACAGTTATTTTCCAGCAGTGGTTCCCAACCTGAGGTACACATTCCCTTAGTAGTACCCATCAGGATATTTAAAGGTATGCATATATAGGTGGGAAAAGGGTCCAATTCTCCTCTCCCTCAGGGGGGCGGAAGGGCATGCACACAAGAGAAGCTGCTTGTTCCTTCAGAGCTGAGCTCAGCCCACTTTGGGGGTTGGACTTGGATGGGGTTGTGCTGCTCCTCCCTGCTGGGCAGGTAGGCAAAAGTTTTTGGGCAGGTTCAAGGGTGGTGGTCACTTCATCTAAGGGGAGCTAGAGTGGGAAGGTGGTGGTGGGAGCTATGAGGGGACAGAGCTTCTAGTGCAAGCAGCGCCTGAACCAGTGCACAGGCCAAGTGAGGGCAAGCTGAGTGGAAAGTGGTACAGGCCAGGCCACTTCTTGCAACAGGTTCCCAAGGATGCAAGATAGGTTGTTTCTCTTTCCCAGACCCCAGACGTTGGTCTCTACCTCAGTCCCAGAGGGAGGAAATCTGCACAACCTGCCTCAATGCAGTTTGGGGCCAAGATGATTCTCATAAGTGTGTATGTCTGAGCAAGAAAGAGAGAGAAAAAAACATGATGGAATGAGTGGTGGTTGTGGTGATGGTGCTTGTCACTGGAGAAATGAAGTCATCAAGGGGAGAGGCAAGGGCTCCATCTGTGTCTGTTTCATGTCATCTTTGATATCTATGTTTTCTGTAGCCTTAGCATGGATGGGACTGGTTGAAACACAAGCCCTCCCAGTCCAACTTCTCTGAGAGCAAGCAGTTGTTCAGGGGAAAAGAAAGTTGAGGATAAGGGCTTGTAGAGAAATGTTAAGTCTCCATCAGTGCTCTCATCTGGGGTGGGGAAGGTGTATCATTGCTGGTCATTCTTCCTCAAAGGATTTAAAATAGGGCAGATCAGGCTAGGGAGACACATGAAGATCAGTAAATGGGAGCTTCCATGGTGCCTGTTTTTCATGTCAGAGTGCATTAAAACTGAACTATTAGCAACAGGCACCTCAGTCAGTGCTGTGACAGTGTTCAATGAGTGAGTTCTTCCAGGTCTTTTTTAGCCTCTTCACGTTGTCATCATTTTGAGTTTTAAACTTGTTTTTCAATTCATGTGTTATCATATATGGATCATTGGTTGATGTACAGTAGTTTTTTTAATGCAATCTGTGTTGTATTTCCTTGAATTCATTGTATCTTTTGAGTTTTGAACGTAAATAGATATGCACTGTTTGTTCAGCTTGTTATTCCATTGATTTTTAACCCCATTATTGAGTTATTTATTTACAATTACAACATAAAAAATTGAAATGACATCAATTAAATTAATTACAAACATGTTGCTAATATGAGGAGTACAAATTATGGAAATGTGCTGCTTAAGGGGTACTCAAGTGAAAAAAAGATTGGAAGCCACTGTTCTAGAGCATTACAGGAATGCTCCTGCAGTTCTTCAACCATTAGGAGGAGGAGGAGGAGGAGGAGGAGGAGGAGGAGGAGGAGGAGGAGGAGGAGGATCGTGATGATGATATTTATATCCTGTCCTATTCATGGTGTGGCATGAAACTAAGAATCAGCTATTCTGTATCAGACCATGGATTTATGTAGTTTGACATTCCATTCTCACAGTGACCACTGAGTTACGGGACATGAATGCATCTGTATCCATCATTTCATGTCTTGCAACAACTGATACTGCTTCTGATACTAGAAGTGATATATAGCTATCCTGACTAGTAGTCAATGAAATGATATATAGCTATCCTGACTAGTAGTCAATGAAATGCTATGAATCTATCCAGTCTCCTTTGAATGCCATCCATGTTGGCAGCCATCACTACATCCTTTGCCAACGTGCCAGTGATTTCTGCCTCCACTATGCAATGTGTGGAGAAGTATTTCAAGTTATCCTGAATCTCTCATTATTTAGTCTTAAGGGATACTCATGGATCATGGATGACCATAGACGGTGGATCATGGATAAGCATGTATTATTGAAGAGGGAGAAAAATAAATCTTTCCACTTACCCTCTGCATACTATATGCAGAATCTTATAATCTCTATTATGTTTCTTCTTTAAAAAGAGAAAAAAAATCTGAAAAGCCTCAAACATTTTAACTTTTAACTCTAGGACAATTGTTCCAGTCCCTTGAACATTTTGTTTGTCCTTTCCTGCATCCTTTCCAGCAATATGGTATGGTTTTTAAGATGAAATTATCATAATTGTACCCAGTATTCCAAATATGGTTGTACCATGACTTTGTATAAGAGTAGTATGACACCGACAGTTTATTTTCAGTTCCTTTTCCAAATATGTCCAGCATGGAATTTGTCTTTCTTTTTTTGGCAGCCACACACTAGTTTGACATTATCACTGAGCTGTCAATGACAACCCCAAGATCCCTTTCTTGCTCTGTCACTGCCAACAGAGATACCATCAGTGTATGTGAGAAGTTGGAATATTTTGCCCATACATCAGTTTACACATGCTTATATTAACTCTCATTTGTCATTTTACTGCCTATTCTCCCAGTTGGAGTGATACTATGAATCCTACAATTTACTGAAAAAGTGCATTCAAAAAAGAAAAAATCTCCTGAATCTCACAGCATTCTGTACATGTCTTCCATGTTTCCCCTTACTGACCCTTTTTTCTAAGCAAAACAATGCTATTCATTGCAACCAGTCATCACAGAGTCCAATGCTTGACCATTTTGGTTGCCATGTAAGTTGATTATCTGTGAGCCCTGAGACCCATGAATGAGGGCATGTACATACAAGCAAGCCAATTTGATATGCAAGCTCATCCATAGATCCGTCAGTATGACTTCAACAAATTCTTCAGATGCCCCTGCAGATGAACTGTCTTTGTGAATTGACCCTATCTATGGGTCTTTTGAGCACGTTTAAAACTTCTTGGCTCTAGAGATGTCTGAAATTCTACCCAGTGGCATTTTCTTGTCCCGTTGTCCTCCTGTGCTCCTGAAAAAGAAATTTCTGGAACTTCTTGAACAAGTATATGATGGGGAAGAATTGGCAGGAAGGGACACTGAAGCAGTGAAAATGCTTTTCCAATTGTATAAGACATCTTTGAATCCCAATACGCCCAAAGATGTTTTCTTTAAGTTCTGCTACTTTCCTAATTTAAACAATTGATTTTTTTTTAACATTGTGAGTATGGTGTTGAATAACATTTAACCATAATCGAAAAACTGCTTATAAGTCATTCATCTTTTCTATTTGAAATCATAAGACACACTTTACATTTGGAAATGATTTTTCACTCTGGATTCACATCAGTAACCATGCCCATTATATAGTATGCAGCATGTAGGGACATAGAATGCTATTAATATTCTTGGGTTCTTGCCTACACAGACATTAAATGAATGGGCATTAATAACATTAAGCTGACATTATTCTGCCCCATGACATTAGTACTGTGACATAACTACCATAAAGTCGCGTATATAAAAAAATTGGTGTGTATATTTCTGCATGTGTGAAAAAGACACAGAAATCTTCAGTGAATTAGCATTCACAGTAAATCTTCTCATAGGAAAAGTCATAAAGTGGCATTAGATGTTAATACTGATGCTTCATCTGCCAGGTGGTTTTTTTTAATTGCTATATATCATCTCTGTATTTTTGTGTATCAGTAGAGATTCTGAATTTACATATTCTGCAAGGATTGAATAATAAAATATATATTCCATTTTTCACTGATTTTAAAATGTCCTTATTCTTCTTTCTTACAGTACTGCATTCAACAGTTGGACATGAGATTCCTTAAGCACGGAAAACTTTTTCATGAGCTCTTGTTCTAATGCTCACACTTCTAATCTAGACTTGAATAGCAACAAAAGAAAATGTATATAACCTGGTAAATAGGTTTTGCTGTTGTTGAACATAAGGATTTGTAGGACCTTGTAGTATAGCTCTTGCAAGGAACTTGTCATTTTGGACAGGACATCTTTGGACAATGGTGATAAATGGTCATTGTATTTTCTCTTCATCTGTAGTGACCGTATAGTCACATATAGCCATATAGTAGTGTTGTTGTTGTTTTCCCCCTTTGTGAAGCTAATCACACACAGCCAGAACAACAAAATAGGCAGTTATAGAACAGCATCACAGTTATGGGTTAGTTTTAGGAGTGTCATTTTCTAATCTCTCCTTGCCTTGCCTGGAAAGCTCATTTCCTGATAGCTACCCAGCAGATAAATATGTTAACTAAGTCAGAAACATCTAGAACCATTTGGCAAACACTGAGTTTATTCAGACAGTAATTTATGGAAGCTCCAACAAATAAAAGAACTCACAGATTTTCAAAAGCTCAGTAGGACTCTCCATTCTGTGCTGATGGATTGCCCTCACCCGTGCCACTAAGCATATATCAACAGAGGCAGGCCAAAACAAAGTCTCAACTGAGCCACTGAGAATTCTTAATAATAAAACATGATAAAAATGTGATATTATATTAGGATTACGATTACTTTTATAAAATATGTCATGGGTGACAGACCAATTAACCATCTAACTCACAGGGGGAATAATGCTGCCTTTGTCAGACTGCAAGCCCTAGCAGCCACAGTCAGCATACCAGTGGCAAGGAATGCGAGGAGCTGTAGTCCAGCAATATCTGCAGGGCTACATAATTCCAGCCCCTGATTTAATTAATTGTATTTTCTACTGCTAAGGTATGTAGCATGAACTGAACAAAACTAGAAGTAGGACTTGATGGAAATTTCAAGCTCTAATAGTAAAACCCAGTGCTGAGACGGCAAAGGTCAAACTTATATATTCAACAATACCCTTTAAAATCCAAGTCCTGTTCATCGCCTATGTTGACCTGTGTTTTCTTGTAAATGCACTAGCCATCTACAAAAGTTTGTTTTCATCGTGTATGGCAAGGAAGGGCAATGTGTGGTCCTCCTGATGTTTTTAGATTGCAGTTCCTATCATCCTTCACTATTGGCTATGTTGGCTAGGGCACATGAGAGCTGAAGTCCAACAACACATGAAGAACTGGACATTGCTTATCTCTGGTACAGGATCACCACGTATGCAGAGTGGGACAACCCACTGGTAGACTGCACCGACTCAGTGTCTTGGTAGCACAATGTAGAACAAGACCTCCAAATGTGACTGCAGATGACCTGCAGATTCATGCAGGAGGAGACATATTTTCAGATATCCTGGTCCATTCGGGGTTCTAAAGTTAATAATGAGCATCTTGAACTGGGCCTAGAGATGAAAAGAGAATCCTGTGCAAGTCAAAAATAATGTGATATAGTCAGAAAAACAAATACAAGAAGTTATTCCAGCTACACAGTTTGAATCAGCAATACTTTCTGAACACTCTTCAAGGGCACTCTCATAGTACAATCTACAACACTGATTTCTTATTTGTAATGCTATTTTTGAAATGGAAAAAAGAGATTATAGTTATATATTAATTCCCTTTCATTATTTAACGACTTATAGAACCAGTGTGGTGTAGTGGTCTGCGCAGTGGACTATGACCCTGGAGACCAGAGTTTGATTCCCTGCTCAGCTAGATTACTTTAGATGTGTCACATAGTATCAGCCCCAATAAACCCCATGATCGGTTTGCCATAAATCAGAAATGACTTAAAGGCACACAACAACAAAAAATTATGTACTTAAGTCTTTCTTCCCATAATCAGAAACTTGATAGCCTAGACTTCCCTATGTACTCTCCTTGATTTCCAGTTTTTGGCATTACAGTCAGCCCTCCACATTTCCAGGTTTGACATTCATGGATTTGATTATTTGTGTTTTTCCAAACCCTGCTCTCCCTCCTCAGGTGCTTCTTTTTTGGGAGAACCTCCCTCTTGGTGGCTCCAATCAGGCCACATAGCCCTTTAAAAACCCACCTCTGGTCCTCCTCTTCCTCTACCAGTCTCTGCCTGGCCAGCTAAGGATGGCTTTCTGCCCAAATTCTCAGCACCACAAACCCTGTACCCATGCCCCACACACACCCAAGAAAGAAGATGGGCAAGAGAGAGGAAGTACAGGGCCACCATGCCAACCATCTCCTTTCCCTAACCTGGTTTAGACCCTGGATGCCCACTTTCCCCACCCGTGCCTCATCCACCTTCCCATAGACACAGGAATTTTGTTATTTGTGAATTTTTCACTTTTGTGAGAGTCCTGTGTCCCTAACTCTAGCAAATGTGGAGGGCCAAGTGTACTATGAACATAGCTGGCAGATATTTGAGCTGAGGAGGAATTTTACAAGCAGGCATACTGAGCATCTCATTCATGGCTCCCTCCACCATAGCAGTTCAGGGAGTTTCCATTGTTCCGATGCATACAAAGCACACAGTTCACAACTTCATTGTAGTTATACTGTAGGCATTTCTCAAGGTCCATTTCTGGGGTGCAAGGTTGTTTCTTGCTTCTCCCATAGTAACCCCCTCCCAAGGGAGCAGGGGCACTCTCTAGATACCGACTTGGTTCGGAATGCTTCCTACTGCTAGATGAAAGAAGGAATACATGTGGTTGGTCCACCTTGACCCTACTTGCCCTCATAACTCCCTTGAGATGCCCCAGTATGTGGGACAGAATGGCCTGATAACTGTATCCATCTGAATAACATAAGGTGCAACCAATAATAGTTGTAGCTACTTCCCTCGTCTTGATCCCCCCACCTTCCTCTTGTCCCATAACCATTGGAGATACAAACATACATGGAATGAAATTATCCCAGTGCAGATTCTTCCACTTTTCAAATATACATAGGAAAGGTTTTAAAAATTGTGTGTTTATTGTTGTATAGGATTTTCCAAAAATGCTGAATACCAATAGGCCCTGTTTGCAATACTGTGTTAGCAGTCTTGACCTTGGTTTTTGACATTGATTCAAACACTGATTGACTTCTCACCAAGATGGGGAAAAGTACTGTGTGAGTGGTGATTCAGCTTCTAAAGTGAGGTTGAGTTTTGTCCTTTCAAATGAATTTTAAATTAATCCCTTGTCACATAGTGGGAAATAATTTCAGACAACAGGCATTTCAAATATAGTTATTGAATTGCTGTCAAAATGTATTAAACCATGTACTCGGAGATCTTAGTACAGAATTTGTAGAGAATTTATTTCTTAAACAAGAATTTCCAGTAAGGAAGTGTCCACTCTAGTTATAGACTTTCTGTCACCAATAATTAATTCAACACGGAATTAAAATTTATGGTCCCAGTCTAACATCTGTTTTACCTTCTGTTAGGTTTTGAAAAATTGTATGTCCCAGATATTCTTGGGTATGAAATGCATATAGTTTGACATTTTTATGCAAGCTTGACAGTAAAATAGAGTAAATTGGTCTTTAAAATATTCCAGCAAATTTTCTTCTTTGCTACATAATTCATGGAAATAAGATTTTTACCCAGTAGCTTGGGCTAGCTGTAAAAAATTAATCTCAACCCCTTTGGAATCTTTTATCTGCTCTGCATACCGAAACATGTAATCTGGTGAAGCCTATGGTTTATGACCCAAATACTAGTTCTGAAATTAATCAAGCTGAACATTTCTATAGGTGTGCAACATCACAACATGGTCTTAGGGTACCTGAAATATAGTTTTGTGACTAACTCATAGGGCAGGTTTTCTTTTTGAAGAAACTGGCTAAACTGGAAAGAGTTAATTCTCCCTTCTCTGTGTGCTGTGGTCCACATGAAAAATGCTAATATACCAATTAAATGAAGGAAGGGGAAACCAAGACAGTGCTAAATCTCTTAGCTTCAACTAAAGTAGTCCTACAGAATGCGGACTTGCCAAGTACTCATTCATTCTGCTGTAGTTGGATCTAACAAGTGGATATAGCCCATAGTATACCCAGCTAAGTAGCAGAGGTACTAAGAAACCTTGTTAGTGAATACAAAGATACATATCAAGGCACCAGCAAGAGTGCCCAATGCAAATAGGAGTTGATGCATATCAGTGCATGATGTTCGTGGTGCAGAATGCACACTGGAGCACGGTGTGAGTTAGTTCACAAGGCACATTCATGCACAATGCTCATTGGGTGGTTTGTTGGTTCCACTATGTAGCAACATAACAGTAGCCGTCTGCTGGATACAGAGATTATGAAACTGTTAAATTCTAATTCTTGCATACCTAAATCTCCTAATGAAGATATAGTTTCCATACAGGATCACAGCCTCTATCTTTAGAACTTAATAAAATGACTGGTAATGTTATTACTTTTTCATAGCACAAGTCAGTGTCTTCTACTTGTTGTTCAAAACCATTGTTTGGAGCAGTTATTTGGGGGAATTTGGGATCATCTGTGTATTTTTGCAGGTGTTTTTTTGAAAACATAACAGTTATAGAAGTCACTAAAAGTAAAAGGTTAGTAATATGTTACTAATACTAACATGTTAAGTGTTGTTTTAAATTCTTTACATTCTGAGAAATAAGCAGTGCCAATGTTACTTAAAAACAGTAATGAGTAACAAAGTAGTTTTTAGAAACATGTTCCAAACTCTGATCATTCTAGCAAATTTCATTTTATAGACCCACAACAATTCTTATTGCAATTGTAATGCAGCTACACAAAAGACTCACATAAAAAGGAGGAAGGGAGTGAAAGACAAAAAAAGAAAGGAATGTGGCAGCACTTTTAAAACTAACTGGTTTTTATTTTAGCATGAGCTTTCATGGGTATAAATCTCCTTGTTCAGATATACTACAGAATGATATTAAAGTCTCAGGTAGAAAGCATATTTATACAGTTGTGGGAATGGGGTAGAATGTAATAGGATTCAGAAAGACACAAATTATGTCCTTTTCCCTCGATTTTCAAAGGACTGGGTGAGGTGATACAGGTCTTTACAGTAGTCAGAATAGGAGTTAAACCATTGTATTATCCCATTCCTCCTGACCACACAAGGTACCCTTGTCCCTCCTCTTCCATATCAAATGTGGAGCACATGCAATGAAGAAGATAAAAGATAATGTCAGATGCTGTCCAGGCAACCTGACTGAAGTGAAACCAAAGCAATCTGCCATTTTACATGTTTCTTTTTATGATGTTTCTTCTGATCTGATCATTTTGCCCACAGTTTTTTTGCAGTCAGGCTTGCTTATATAGTGCTTTTGACTAGTTTGGTTTATCTCTGCAAAACAAAAAGCATAGTACAAGCTCCTTAGGTCTGTGATACCTTTTAAATTGTGAATCAATCTACCACCTTAAGTAAAGTCTTTGGCACACTTCTGCCTGAATCCTATTGGTAGTTTCAACTAAAGTATACTGATTGAATAATGAGCTGACACATATGTAAAATCCATTGATTCAATAAGTTGTCTCTATTTGGGTACCAGTATAGTAGAGGATCTTCTCACTAGGTTGCAACTTGTAACAAAAGTACCCTGTAATACAACACTGGACACAATGGAAGCTAATGGTTTCTATGTCAGTGGGCAGTGAATCTGTCTGGGTTTCAGTCTGAACTTAAAAAGAGCTATCCAAGGTACTGAACTTATTGGGGGTGGTGATTAGCACCTTGGATACCTTCTTTAAAGTTCAGACTAAAACCCAGACCAGATTGATTTTCCCCACTATTATGGAAACCATGAGTCACTAGTATAATAATTTCAGTTTTTATAGATCTGAAATTTTGGTAACTGGAAACAAAAAATCTTCATGTGCACATTTTTTTTCCTCCTGGAATTACCTGAAGCTCACAGCTTAGGTTTTTTAAAAAACATTATTCTTTGCGTCCTCATTTTCACAGAAGAGAGAGAAGAATAAAAAAAAAGCCTTGTTCAATAAGTATCTGATTATACAAGGATTAAACATCTTTCTAGTCAGCCTTGCACCTGAGAGAATACTTCTTTTCAGCTTTGGCAATTCTATACTCCAGTCAGGAATTTGTTCCAGTGCTTTTCTTTTCACTGCACAGTAGGATATAATGGCTCTTCAAAAGAAAGAATTTTATGGCATCCAACTTACTGAAAATTGTTCTGCTGTACAGCATCTCCTTTAAAGAACATCAAATGCCCTTGCTCAAAAACTAGGCAGGCCAAGATGATCAAGGACAGCCATAGCACTGGGCAAAATACAGCAGCCATCTTAGGCAGCATATTTGGGGGTACCATGAAAAGAAAACAAACTTCTCTCAATTTGTTGTTGTATTTGTACTAAGTATGGTGAGGAGCACTGAGGAAATTTCTGCCTCATGTGCCAGTATGACTTGGCTGGCTTTGGGTACTGGGCAACTTGACATGAGTGAGGGAGCACCGTTTGCTATTCTGCCTCAGTTAATAGAAGTTTTGTTTGGCTCTAAAAACAGTTCTTGCTGTTTTGGCTACCATGCACCTGCTGGTCTGAAGAAGATACATTTGATTGCTGAGACTTATTTTTTAAAATCAACAAAACAACAAGCCATTAATAAAAGATCCTAATTTAAAACTCGCTCTAAAAGACTAGGGGCCTTACTGCACTACAGAACTATTGCACTATGATTCCACTTCAACTAGCATGACTGCCTCCTATGGAATCCTGGGGTTTGAATCTTGGGAAGTACTGGATTTCCCTGGCTGAAAATTCTAAATATTCCTCCCTAAACTGCAAATCCCATGATTCCATGGCAGTTAAAGTGGAATCATAGTGCAATAGTTACGTTCTGTGGAAAGGCCCTAGTATGTTTTTTGGAGCAAATTTCTGCTGCCAATGAGAACCAGAGCAAGAGGGGCTGCCAATACACTTCAGGCCTGAATTCAAGGTGCTGGGGATGGCATTTAAAGCCCCAATGGCCTGATGATTGAGGTTGCCCAGATGGCACTTCTTATTTCCAGTAGAAGAAATATATTGTACAAAGATGCAGGAAAAGGTATTTTATGTTCTGGCATCCTGATTGAAATGCCATCCATTAAACAGTATGAGGCAAATGCTTCATGTTGAAGAAGCTTGGGGGTACAGTAATGGCAATGCCTGTCCCTCTCATGTTCCTTTTACTCTCTCTGGCTTTTTTCTTGTCTTGGGGAGGGGAGAGACCTATGTACCACATACCGAGTCCTACGTCCTTCTCAGGTAGTAAAAGCAGGGTGTCTGACATTCCTACCAATTTAGAAAAGATATTACAAATTGTGGATTCATGCCAGTCTGCAAATCTTTGGACATGTTTTGGTTATATAAACCCATCTGAAAACAGAAAATAGAGTGATATGAATAGAGAAGACCCTAAACTGTAACATACTTTTGAAAATTGAAATCCAAAGGCTTTCTCCTATCTGTCTCGTGTTTACTTGCTAAAAAAGAAAATGGTCATGTAATGTGAGCAATGTTAAATGGTCTAGAGAGCTTTAAGGTCCTGGAACTATTAAATAGCAGCTTGTCCTTGAAATAATCATTTGAACTGGATGGAACAGTTACATAACTCAGAGTGCTTGAAAGTGGAAACAAGAATTAACACAATGTCAGTCTAGATAAACAAAAGAGTCAGGAAGATAGAAATGAACAAATTTATCTAATTACTACAAGGTCTTTCCAATAATGATGAAGGAGTGATAACCAAGTGTAAGGCAGATGGTAGGAAGAGAGGTAAGGGGAGACACTTCAGTATTTTGTCTTGTTGATAAGTATTACAGAAAATATTTTTAAAGCTGTAATATTCAACAAATAGTTACAGGAAAAAAAGTTTGCACTGAAATGGAAAAATGTATTAAAATCAGGGTAAGGCCACTAGTGATTGGTAGAAACATCTAACAGTTATCCACCATCTGGCTGAGTTCAGAACAGGCTCTATTATTTTGTAGGGTGGAAAGGATAGGGGACAGGAAAATAAGTTTTTCCCCAGAAACCATTCTAAATTTTAAAAATCTAGCTGCAAATGCCATAAGGAATGTCATTTCTGGATTTCTGTCCATAATCAGGTGCCCTGGGGGATTAAATTTCCCTACATCCCTGAAATGCAGCCATATCTCAATTTCCCATTCCCACTACTAGATAGATTTTGCAAGGAGAGAAGGAAGTGATTTCAATAGAAGGGAAGTAAACGTGTCAATGAAGGTAGTACAAGCCATTCCCCAAATTCATTTGATTTGGATTTGGATTCTAAAAAGTTGTGGGCAGGGGAAACTTTTATGTTTGCCATTATAATAATCAGTTCTGAACTTTGGCACCATTACTAGAAGCCGTTCCTAGTATCTGCTGGGACAAAATGAAACATATATGAAAGAAAACAAACATGGACAAAACAGCCCCTTTGCCTTTATGGACAACACCCTCAATACCAAGTTGCCAGCTGTTAATATTCTCCATGATGTGACAGCTATGTTCAATGGTGTTGCATTTTGCCACCCAATTTACCTAAGTCTGACAAAATTAGACATCTATCTATTAGAGAAAACAATGACAAATGCTTATAAGATCAAATCAAGAGAAAAATTGGAACAGGAAGGACTGCCATTAAGTTGGTTTCCGTACAGGCAGCTAAATGAGAGATTCCAGATGGACCTGAAAACCTATGGAATAGAATTCAAAGAAAGGACAGGAGTGAGTAAATGGATCTTTGACAATCCACCGCATCTGTTAGCCCATATATATCAAGAAATATTAACACAGGAGAGACAGGAGGAGACTGTGAAATCTGCAATGATTTTGTGGGTGCAGAATATTGGGCATTCAATTCAATTAGATGAATGGGAACAGAGCTGGAAAAGGACACAAAAATTTACAATGGCTCAGAATCTCAAAGAGAACTATTTTAAAATGTTTCATAGATGGTACATGACACCAGAAAAGTTAAAAAAGATTTACAATACAGGTACGGGAATGTGTTGGAAATGTCAGAAAGAGGTGGGAACAATATTTCATATGTGGTGGTCATGTCCCAAGGCAAAGAAATATTGGAGTGAAATACATAAAAAGATGTGTGAAATATTGAAGGTTCAATTTGTAAAAAACCTGTATTTTATTTGTTAAACATGACAAATGTTCTTGAGAATACTAATATTAAGAGGCATTGGAGATTAATATTGTACATGATAACGACAGCGCGAACTGAATATACCAAATTGTGGAAGTCTCAGCAAATACCCACAATCGAACAATGGTGGGGGGCTTTTATGGAGAATAGAAATGCGGATATTGTTTCACAAAGATTAAAGGGAAAATCAGACAATCAGATAAAAGCAGAATGGCAAATTGTAATGGGTAATTGCTGGGAACTGCCAAGTGAAAATGTCTGAATTATGGTAAATTAAAGAGGAATAACTGTAACATAACAGGAGTTGATGAGAGAAATGCAAGATCTAACACGTAAGATGAACATGGAATTGTGAGGCATAATTTTTTATATGTGAGTAGATATCTAGAAAATGAAACTAGATCAGAGTGGAAGAACAAAAACATTACATGTGAAAGTACAATTTGAGATGATGTTTTTCTATTTGTGAAACTTGATAAAATTATTAAAAAAAATTAGACATCTATCTGTTCATATTAAGGAATGTGGGGATGGTGCAGAATCAAATTCAGACATACTTTCAGATGTTTGCAGAAATGTTAAACTAATTGACATGAAAACTCATCTCCTCATTTTTTTCAGCTGAATTCTCTGATTTTACAAATCTGTGTGTCATTTCGCCAGCCAAAATGTGTGTAATTGTTCAACCTACAGTGCAGTACAGACAGCAACTGTAATGATGACATAGACATTACTGCATTTACTAAGAGAATGGATACTATGTACCATCTCATATAGTCCCATTTTAAGTATAGTCTTTCTTAAGTTAATGTATCCCATAACGGTTTTGACATGGATCCCAGTTAAATCAAACCTCTGTTCATACAAGACATTTTCAGAGTGAGTAGAGTGACTCCTCTCTTTCACTGTGGGATACAAACATTAGAAACAAACACATTTGACAGAAGTGTTCCACACGTTCATCTAATCATGCAGTTATTCACATAAGCACTTTCCTTTCTATACTGAAAGAAGTTTGTAATGTGAGTATCCACGTGATCAGGCATGCATGGAGCATCTATACTCTGCTTCATATTATTATGTACGTGGGCAGATTGGCTTTGAGCCCTCTCCCACTTTGCAATAATCTAGTGAGTGCATTAACCAAGTAAAGCCTACAATTAACAATCAATCAACTATCTTTCCAGTGTATTAGACATCTACGTATTGATACGGTATATCAAGGAACAAATATGATCCTGTTCAAGAAAATTGTCGAAAGCAAAGAGAAAAAAAACCCACATTGGACATACTTGATATTAGATGGCAGCCAATAATATCTGAACTTGAAGCTGCAAAACATCTTTTAATGGCATACCTTTTCTCATGAAATCCATCCAATAAATCACTCCAAAATCTACTCTGAACAGAAATTGACAGGGAAAAAAAAGATGTAACACTTCAGTTTCAGCATCCATTAAGAGATGTATGTAATTGTGAATGTGTTAAACTGTTTTCACAAAAGCAATTATTTTAATAGAGGGTGTTCGAAGGTGACACACTCAAAAATAACAATTATTACACTAAATGCTCAGCTCTTGAAAGCGATGGATAAAACTTGGCATGTCAGCCAGACTGACAGAATCAGCTCTGAAAGTATAGTTCAGGAACATAAATCTGTTTTGTATTTCAAAATTAGGAAGTTATGATTGCATAGGAGACACTAGAAGCATCCTCTGTATTTTAAGACGCCATGAATTCTGTTAACATTGCAGTTGTTTACTTATTTTAAATTCTGTGAGAAGAAAATTCCCCCATAAACAGTTGCTTTCAAATTTGAGCTCCACTAGATACCTGGAAGTAAAAGAAAAAAATAATGTGAAAATTCCATTTTCCTCCTATAACCTTCATAATCCATTTTGTTTATTTAAATATCCGCTTCAAGTAGTTCCTAAAGAAATAGCAAAAGAATCAAGTCAGCAACTTAACTTGCACATTACGGTGGTTGATGCTCTGTAAATGTTGTACATGACAATAACATACATGGCAATAGTAGACTTTTTAAGAAACAGTAAATGGAAAATTGGTTATTTAGTCCACCTAGCTGTTTACCTGGCTCAACAGAAACATTACAAATCAGCTATAGTGACCACATGTTAGTCACTGCTTTTTGTTTTTGCTTGACCTCTGCTCTTCATCTTGCTTCATATAGGTAGTCTACCTAGAGAAGCAACATCATTATTATTAGTTGTATTGGTTATTAGTTATTAATTGAACTTAATAGAACTAATCAATTCATCTTTTTGTTGTAGGTTGTTTGTAATATTTTACGATATTAGGTAACTGGTTTTGACTAGAATCTTCTTTGTGATATATACTGACACTTTCTGGGACATTACACAAGTGTTGTATCCTGATTTTGCTTACGTGAGTGGAGTTCTGCTGGTATATCCATTGAATAACCTTTGTAAGGCTAAGGGATACAATTTGATTGTATGTCCACTGATTGTTGTGCAATTTAAGCATGTATCACCATGATTTGAGTTCCATGATCTGTTAGTGCAATAAAGTAAACAGGTGGCATAGACAGTACACAGGCAAAGTACAGCCACTTGTTAACATAGTTTAGTTACAACAGTGCCATCAACTACCAGTATGTTTCTGGGCATAATTCAAGAGACCTATAAAACCCTATGTGTGTGTGTGTGTGTGTGTGTGTATTTGCATTGTTTTGCATTGCCTGCACTGAAACTTTCAGTGTTTGTGTTTTTTGTGTGCCTCAGCACACTGTAAAGATTCATGGATTAGCACATATTCATACTCTGGTTCTTGTAGATGGCTGCTTTCTTACAAGGATGGGTGTATTTAAGATGTTCCTCTGTGTATAGTACCTAAAGTTGGGTAAATGGGAATTATTCCATGTGTGTTTACCACAAACTTCCAAGTGGTTGTCTTTTTAGACCCCAATTAATCATTTTTATAATTTAAAATTATCTGAAATGCATAATTAAAAAGTCCAGATCTATGATTAGTATCTAATGTGGAACAATTTTTCTTTCACCAAACAGCTTCATACATATTAAAGAGAAGAAATGTGCAATGAAATACGATTGGAAACTAACAAGAAATTAGACACTTAGCTGCAGTAATACATCTCTAGCAGTAATTATAACCATAAAAGGGAGGCTCTTCCTTTTGATTTGATTTTTTTAAAAAATTAAATATATTCTGCAGAGGACATTGAAGTATGTGGCCTCTTTTCAATAGATGCAACATGATTTTAAAGCTACCTTGTATCTCTTGGTGAAAGCTATTAAGCATGAAGTTACAATATTTTTGAAATGCTAAAATTTATTTAAAAATAAAACTTTACTGCTTTCTCATTCCTCCACTCCTCTTCATTATACCTTAGTAATGAGGTTAATTGTTTTTAGAATGTTGTTTTTGATCACACTGGATACCCTTGGGCAAGCCACTGTCTCATTCTTAAACAAATTCACTTCCCTAGATTACTGTGACTGTAAAACATCTCCTGTTCTTCAGAGAAATTCCAATTCCCATTGTAATGATTATATATTTTAAAATTAGTATTCACTATCTCAGTGAACAAGCACAATGTATCTGCTGAGAGATGAAATACAATTTGACTTCCTGGAATTCTTTGCCATGTAAGGACTACTTACATCTACTACCACATCACTATAAGCTCTGATTATTCTGATCACATGTTTGGAGGAATGTAAATGGAATACAGGAAGTAGTTCTTCTGCTGGCCCCCATAATGGATATAGGCTGAGATCATATAGATCTTGTATCATATAGATCTTTGGGTCATGTAGATCTTCCTGGAATTTTTTGCCATGTAAGGACCACTTATATCTACTACTATATCACTATAAGCACTGATTATTCTGATCACATGTGCACTTCTGCTGAAGACCAACATGGTAGGTCAAGTCATGAATCACCTAATGTGCCTGGTAATTGTCCCAATATGCAATGAGGAATTCACAGTGGCTGTTTTTCATCTTCAGTCCATAAAATTGTATGTTGAGGACACTGATGAATACTTCACCACCATCCAAGAAGGCACGTGTGCATGGCTGGAATCCTTTTGGTTAGTTCTAACTACTGTAAACTAAGACCATTTCCACACGGTGGTGTCAACTCCTCACAGTGACAGATGATTGCAGTCCCAGGAGCCGTGCTACTGCACAACGTCACTTTCCCACTGCCAACTGCTCCTAACCTGCCTGTGTCATGCAGTATGTCAATACCAGAAAAATCCGATATTGACCCCCATTTGCATGACCGGTCCATTACCTGGTGGTGTGTGGTTCCCAAACATACCAGCTCCCATTACCAATCCAGGATCCCTGATGCATGGATGCACATATGTATCTGATGCTGCTCAGTCAGAAAAAAGGCCCCCAGAAAAAGGTGACCAATCAGGCACAGCAGGACAGGGAAAAGGTGGGGGAAAGGCATCTCTATGGATGCTGTCACGCAGAAGGTGCAGTGGTCTTAATGCTGTTACTCCTCTACCGCCAAGGGACATGTGTGAGAAGGAGCAATGCAAAACTGCTCCCGTCCTGGCACTGGTGATGCAGGGATTGCCACAGATCATCGCATCATGAAGTTTAGTGTGGAAATGGCCTAAGTGAATCAGCTGGTGAATGGTGAGAACACATAAATAAATTAGTTGTTTCAGTGGTTACTCATGTGGAAATTCACAACTGCATGTCTAAGGAAATTATGGCAAATTATTACATGTTTCAGCCCCTTTGGGTCCCATATCAGGAGAAATGCAGGGTATAAATTAATTCAATACATAAAAATTAATAATTGTGCAATAGTAAAGGATTTCTCTCCTGTACTCTACTAGCGCTAAGCTGAGGAGTTGACACATCCTGGATATCTCCCAGATAAATGTTATGATCTGCCAGAGTATACTATAGCCACACAGGTTGTAAGTTTCAAAGACAACTTCACAACCAGAATTATATTATTTCTTTACTTATAAAAAGGTTCTGTAGTATAAAAGAAAACTCAACACAGTGTTTGAAAGATTGAACTTCAGTCATAGCACAACAAGAATGAGCAGTCACAGATATACCCCATATTTTCATATAAATAAATTATCCCTTTTACAATAACAAAGGCCCTGTGGAGCTTTCTAGTTGAGAAAATTCTAATTCTGTAATTCTTTCTGAGCTTATATATAGGATTTTGTTTACACAGGAGTCTATATCCTCAAAGACTTGAAAGGCTAAGGCCCTTTCTGCTCCACCATCCCAACCCACCATAGGGACAGGAGAAGGATGGGACCACGATGATGCTTATGCATGACATCGTCACGGTCCCATCCTTCTCCGTCCCCAGGCAGCACAATCAAGCCACAAATCATTGACGGGTTTTCTCCATCAATGACCGGCAATCATGTTGCCATCCCCCCATGCGCCTTACTTACCTTCCTTGCAGAGTCCCTGGAAATGTGCTGGCAGCGGTTTCTGTCCCATTTCAGTCTGGGACCATACCCAGCTGCACTGTGGGACGAAGGGGTGTGACCGTCACCCTTCCTAGATCCCATTATTAATACTTTTTGTTTGTATCATGCAAGACAAGCTTTGGATATGTATAATCCAGATGTTCTTTGAACCGTGGCCAGTAGTACCTTGCTTTTCTATCTTGTCTAGCAGGTGCTTGCTTAGCTAGTATTATAGAATGATTTCACTAACTAAGGGTTTTGCTAATCCTGCTTTCTTATTTCTTTGTCATGTCTATGGGTTTTGATCCTTTGACTTTCTTCTGCATCTATGTCTATGCCAGAGTCACCAACAAGTGTTTCTTCTGCAGTTAATTTGGCAGAACTATATTTTATCTTGGCACCATTTTCTGGCTTTCTCATCTAACATATGTCTTAAGGATGGGGAAAATTCTTAAAAATATTTTTTAAAAATTGTCAAGAATGTGTTTCTCAATTGTTAAGGAACCCTGAAAAGAAGAATTCTTATGAGAATCTTCACAATTCAGGATGCAGTCTAGGCAAAATTCACACATGATTGTTTTGTGTAGAAAACAGCATTTTCTGAACAGGAAGCAATATTTTCTCTGTAGAAAATAGTACTTCTATGCAGAACTATTTTGCTGTGCAGAAAATGCTGTTTCCAGTACAGAAAAGGCTGTAGTGGAGGACTTATTGTGCACAAAATTTACACATGGTTGTTTTGCACAGAAAACTGTATTTTCTGCCCAGGAAACATTCTGTGTAGAAATACTGTTTTCTGTGCGTAAAGTGGTATTTTCATGTGTGAATTTGTGCAGAATAAATCACAACTGTGAATATTTATTTGTTTATTTATTATAAAACTGAGCAGTTTTCAAAGATTTTCTTGCCATAAGATGAAAATGTATAAAATTGCTTGGGACTTCCTTCAAGAGAATTAATTCCTAATGTGTCTTAGGTTCAACTGTAGGGCTCTCACCTTAGAGCTTCTCTGAAGTGTTTTAGATTATGTTGTAACTACCTCAGATTTTATTTCCAGATATTGTTATTAAATATCTGTAACACCTCTTTGATGTTAGTGCCATTTTGTTATGTATCTCTCTAGCTTCTCAAGTGTAAAATAAAGATCATTCCGTAGCTTAAAAAAACCAGAAAAACCTACATGGTTTGGCAAAAGACAAATTGGAAGGCTTTCATTAGTATTTCCACCAATCACAATATGGGAAATATGCAATGCTATATATGATATCAGTAGGATTCCAGCAATGGAACATTTGCTACTAAGTCTGCTACTGAACAGAAGGGACTTGCAGGGATGGATGGGTGGAAAGTGATCCACAGATAGTTAATAAGTAGTGTATTTTGACTTTCCCAATTAACAGTTCTGTTTTGATGTACAGTCCTTCTAATTCCAGTAAGAAGAACACTGCTTTAGGTAAGAATTAACCTTCCTTTAATTTTACTTCTCTTTTTCAGATCTTTCAGATCAAAGTCAGAAGTGTCTTTTAATAATATAACAGCAGTAGACACTTTCAAAATATATTTGTCTTCCTCATGTTCTAATACAGTGATTCATGGAAGGTAAAGCTGTCAGTGGCTACTAGTAGAAATGGCTATATATTACTTCTTGTATGAGAGGGCTTCTCATGTCATAAGCAAGTTTGAGGACAGCATCGGTGTCTCCCGGAAGCATACTGAAAGTGAAAGCAATGCTTCCTGTTCTGACACTGACGTTATCAGTCTGGTTGGTTGATTATATACCCAGCAAAATGAATCAGTATAAACTTTCAGAACAGATAGCATTTCACAGACAACCCTTTTTTGGAGAACATTTCTGAATCCTCCAAACTGCTTTTCAATTTGGGGGGGAAAAAAAAGGAACTCAATCACAAGCTTACACAAGTACCAACTGGAACAAGATTTCAATAAACAATGGATAAAAGTGCTTTCTTGGATATCCAAGATCTAGGCTGTATTAGGCCAAACGAAGATGAAGACTGGCCTGTTTTAACAGTTAAACTGGATTTCTTGCATGCCAAATGCCTTCAGTATAGTCAAGAAGGCACATAAACACCAATCTTACTGGGCCCAACTTCATTTTCTCCATGCCTTTTTTCTTCTTATGGAACAAACTCTTATAGAAAATTTAACGCATGCTAAGCATATATTCAGTCTTACTAATGTATGGTGCAAAATATTGCCAGCCTTTGTCTATATCTGTTTTTAAATGGTCACATAAGAAACCAGCAGTTATCTCAGTCAGGTAATGACTCATACTGGCTAGTCCTACTTCCTGCAGTGTCAAATCTGAATCCAATTTGAAAATAAGGACAATAACTAGCAGGGGATGCCATTCCCCGACTTTCTTGGGATAGCATTCTAATCCTAAATATATCTCACACAAAGGCATCTGAATTGATTTTTAGTGTAGCTAGTGAGCTGTGAACTACAAAGAAAATACATTATATTAAAGAACATGCGTATGATGGGTCACATTCGGAACTCATTTACATTTCTATAACTCTGAAGATTATTGGGAAAGCCATTCTTGTGATGTTGTATCCACTGGGGTTCATGTCTCATCTAATAGGCCATCTTTTTCGATTTGTATTCTAAGGCCTTTGTGTGAGACTCTTCCTTCTGGGTTTTGGCAGGTTCTGAACAAACAGGGGGCATTTCAGTTCTGAGATCCTGCATGTGGAAAGTCCTCTCCAGAAAGTTTGACCTAGTGTCCAGTTTGATGTGTTTGGTATTAGATACGGATGGAAGCTTGTGCTCAATTAAGTGAGAAAGATCATGCCATGGTAAATAAAAGGAAAGATTATGTAAAAAAAAAAATAGGCACTAAAGTTAAGACTAGGAGAAAGAAAGTTTGGAGTGAGAGTGGAAAAAAACTGAAATCATCCCAAAAGCATCAGTCTAGGTAGTGAAGATACAGATTGGGAGCAGCAAGAGGAAAGACATTGGGTAACCTTACCTATATGTATTACTCAGTATAAATATATAGTCCCTGGTGCTATATTCCACTTCTAACATGTTGGGCACCTATCTTTGGGAAGACTGGCTGTTCCCACCAGTATCTCTCCTCAGATGATTTCAGTACTCCATTTACACTACTTACATTGGTTTTACTGCCCTGATCTTGTACTTTGACAATGTTACTTACTGTTGTGCCATTGAAAAAGACAGATGAATGTCATCTCATTCCTCTCATCTTTGATCACTGTAATTCTGATTGGACTACCTGCTGGATTCAGCCCCCTGACAGGCACAGGCCACAATGTATCAGGTATGTGATTACCATGTATATGCATACAACTGCTTTGGGCAAGTGCACAGAAGCAGTCTCCACTTGGTCCCTCTTCCTTCCCCATTTCCTCCCCACACTCAGAACTCATGCCTGAGCTGAACTTGGTTGTGCAGAGAAATTCTACCTCTCCTTTAAATTCTCTCACACAGTTCAAACCAGACCAGGCAGTCCAAGTACATGATCTGTGCCACTGTTTGGAGTAGTCAGTCTCACAAAGTGGCTCCCCACCCCTATGTACTCCCATTGATTTCCTTCTCTTTCTTTTTCTGGAAATGGCAGCAGTTTGTTTCATTTGGACAGAATGGAGGAAGGCAGAAAAAGGAGGGTACATTTTTACCTTTTAAGTTCAACTAAATGAAGTCTGTAGTGAAGCTCACATTTTCACTGTGTATCTTCCTTTGTCCTCCTCTTCCTCGTTCTCTCCATCCTTGTTTGCCAGCTCTTCTTCTCTTCACTAGTAGCACAAAACTCACATTAAGGCTAGAGGAAGCAACCACTCATCTGATCCTTTTTTCTCTCCCTCTTATTAGTTGGAAATCAGAACGCACCCGAGAACAACGAAGAGGCAGAAATCATGTCTATTACACTAAGAAGTAGTAAATTACAGTCCTAGCCATTACAGGCAAAACATTACCTGCACACTGTTCTACCTTGTTACTGAAAATGTAACTAATTTAAAAAGTAACTCATTGGAAGTAATACATAACTTCCAAGCTCTGGTCATACATATGGTAAACTGTGCACTGATACATTTTACTTAGAAATGCTAGAGCTTCCTTCCAGATAAATGGCTTGGATCAAAGAGCGTTCGAATGTGAGGGTGTCCACAAAAGTGTACATGCATACTGTCTCTCTCCAATTCTCTTGAAAAGCTGAAAGGCCCCTTTGAACATTAAATACTCTAGTATAAGGGATGATTTTCAGACCTGGCTGTCCACTGCTTGCAGGTAAGTGAATCCCACCAGCAGTGACACATTGGCATGGAAAAGCATTTAGCTCCCTTCAAACCTGAAGCTGAGCTTGAAGGCAAAGTTCATTTTTCAGAGTCTGCTTTATCTTTTTGGTACTATTGCATACTTAATGCATTCTTAGGGTGGTAAAAGTAACCATTTAAAGAAACCAGCACAATAAAACAAAATACAATTCATGGATCCACAGTAGTATAATCTCTCCCATTATATTTATCATTATTCCTTATGCATATTTATTCTGATTTACTCTGACAGCTCAATTTGGCCTGTACTCTTCCATATATCTTTGACAGATAGTGGTAATAAAAGGGAGAGGAGAATATCACATACCAGCGCCAGACAACCGCTGATAAATTTAATCCTACATAAGAACCCTTAGAAAAATTTCTACAGTATCATTTGACATTTGTTTGGAGCTATTCATAGAAAGCATTCTTCAGTTGCTTTATCAAGACCTCCAGGTTTGGATTTACTGTCTGCAAGAATAATCCTTCTGTACCTTCTGTAATACTGGAGCTTATGTATTTAGCCTCTGCTCTGTTTGCAGTAATTTGAAAGATATAGAATGGGTTTGTTGCAGAAGAGAGGAAATAAATACTATGTGTGCGTATAGAACTATAAGTGAAGCTCTATGCAGTACATACAATTTAATATCAGGAGGTAGAGACAAAAACATTCTCACTTTCAATAATTGCAGAAACAGCTAGAAGGAACAGAGATAGGTATGACTCCTAAAAGGCTGTAGTTTATTATTATTATACCCATACACTTTAAAAGAGCTCAGAATGACTTTCCCATGATTCACTGGCAGCTTCCCACCGAGGCAGTGCTCAGAGCCAAGCCAAGTCTTTAACTTAAGCAGTAGAACTGCTTGAGAAGCCTACAGCTTATTGTTACATGTTTTACAACAACTACATTGAATCAATGTGTGGGGAGCAGGAGAGGGGGAATGTGAAATCAAATTTAGGAAGTAGAGCGTTTCTTCTGCTCTTATTCCTAGGCTAGCTTTGCCAGTAAACAGACTGCCTCGGACCGCAGACGCTGGGCTAGGGACAGTGACAGTAGATCCTTGCTGTTCATCCTGAATCCCTGGATGTTCTTCCCTGTTAGAGAACAGAGCTGATTCCCCTAAATACTCTGTTACTTCAGCTGTGCTAAAAGATGTGGTCAGTGTTCAATATTCAACTGCCAGACCAGTTGGCTGTTGATACCATTTTGTAACTTCAGGTAGCAAAAATGTTGTGTGACAGCTATTTCCTTTACATTTCTCCTGTGTGCTCCACATTCCTTAGTTCTGGGTTAACTAAGGCCATTTCTGCACTACACTGTTATAGTGCTGTTATTCCATTTTCAACATCCTGTGGAATTCTGTGATTTGTAGTTTACTGAGCCCAAACAGCTCTCTGGCAGAGAATGCTAAATGCCCCTCCCTAAACTGCAAATCCCAGGATTCCATAGGATGTTCAAAGTGGAATAATAGTACTATAAGAGTGTGGTGTGGAAATGGCCCAAGATTATGTCCTAGATTGGGGCATAATCAGCCATATGGATTTCTCTCAGAAGAGTGTTCAGAGAAGGAACAAGACTGAAGTACTACCACTGTGAATATTCTATCCCTGAGTATCATCTATCTCACAATACAAGGTGAAGCCACTGTTTCAAGGCCCCACATCAAAGATTGTAATATCCAGGGGGGCACATATAAAGGCAGATTGTCCTTCCTGCATCACACTCCTAATCTAGGAATGGAGAATCTTTGGCCCTCCAAATAGTTTACACAACAATTTCACAATACATTACCACTGGTCATATGGTATGTGGCTGATGGTAGTAGGGGAATTAGATTATTGACAATTTTTTTCCCATAGTAAGAATTGGTGATGCAGTGTATAAAGGCACACCATCAAATATTTTCAAGCACTAAATGAGAGTGAAAAAAAAACCTAGGACAAAGAGCATTTTTTTAAGCACATGCACACACACACACAAAATCCTTTGTGACAATTTTGTTTTAAAAAAGGCTCCACATGTGAGAAGTAATTCTAAAAAATGATCAAAAAAATGATTTCTCTCAATGGGGATAAAATTTTGGAATGTTTTTGTATTCATGCATCAAAAGGGGTATACTGTCTAGATCAAGAGAAGTAATAGTACCACTCTATTCTGCTTTGGCCAGACCCCACCTAGAATACTGTGTCCAGTTCAGAGCACCATAGTTCAAGATAGATGACAAGCTGGAACGTGTCCAGAGGAGGGCAACCAAAATGGTGAAGGCTTGGAAACCATGCCCTACAAGGAGCAGCTTAGGGAGCTGAGAATATTAAGCCTGGAGAAAAGATGGTTAAGAGGTGACAGGAGAAGGTTAGGGATTGGGGGCACTGCGCTTAAGTGGTTCTGGTCCTATCTCTCAGGTAGATACCAGATGGTGATGCTTGGGGACAGCTGCTCCTCGAAAAAGGAGCTTAAATCTGGCATCCCTCAGGGTGCTGTCTTGTCCCCAATGCTATTTAACATCTACATGAAACCGCTGGGAGAGATCATCAGGAGGCATAGAGCAAGGTGCTATCAGTATGCTGATGACACCCAGATACATCTCTCCATGCCTTGGATAATAGCATCAACTAAGGATGGCATCTTGCCTCTGAACGAATGTCCTGAAGCAGTAATGGACTGGATGAGGAAAAACAGACTGAAGCTGAATCCAGATAAGACAGAGGTACTTGCTGCTAGGGGCCCTAGCCCAGACGTGGAGGTCTGTCAACCAGTCCTAGATGGGGTCGCACTTCCCCTGAAAGACTGTGTTTGCAGCTTGGGGGTGCTCCTGGACTCGCCACTTCAGATGACAGCTCAAATCAATGTGACGGCCAGGAGTGCCTGTTATCAGCTTCGGCTGATACACCAGCTGCGCCCCTTTCTGGAGCTGGAACATCTAAAAACAGTGGTGCATGCGCTGGTAACTTCACGGCTCAACTTGTGTAAAAATGAGCTTTAAATAGCGCTACCCCTGTGCTTAGTCCGGAAACTTCAATTAGTTCAGAACATGGCAGCTAGGTTGATCACCGGTAGACCTAAAACTGACCATATAACACCAAATTTAAAGTCTCTTCATTGGCTGCCTATTAGTTTCCGGGCACAGTACAAGGTGTTGGTTATTATCTTTAAAGCCCTTCATGGCTTGGGGCCAGCCTACCTGTGGGATCGCCTTCTCCCATATAATCCACCCCGCACATTAAGGTCCTCTGGGAGGAATTTACTGCACCCAGTCAGAACTAGGTTGGCTGCGGTTACCCAGAGGACCTTTTCTTCTATCGCTCCCAAGTTATGGAATGGCCTGCCGGAGGAGACCCGGCATATTACCAATCTTGACTGCTTTAAAAAAGCAGTCAAGACTGATCTCTTCTGACAGGCCTTCCAAGACTAGCATTTCCATCGCCTCCCATCAATTGTCTTGCTGTTTTGTTAATAGTTAATTGATTGACTGTTAATTGTTGTGTGTTTTAAGGGGTTGTTTTAGGTGAGTTGATGGGTGGGGAGGATTGGGTATGTTTTAATGTTTTTAATGTATTTAATGTATTCCATGTTGTTCGCCGCCTCGATCCATGTGGAGAGGCAGGATAGAAATAAATTTATTGTTGTTGTTGTTGTTGTTGTTGTTGTTGTTGTTGTTGTTGTTGTTATTATTATTATTATTACATGATAGCTTTGTTTAAATATTTGAAGGGGTGTCATATGGAAGATGGAGTATAGTGTAGAATTGTTTTCTGCTGGTCCAGAGACTAGCACACAGAGCATGGCTTCATGCTACAGGCAAAGAGATTCCACCTAAACATTAGAAAGAACTTCCTGATGGTAAGAGCAGTTCGACACTAGAATACCCTGCCTTGGTGTGTGGTGGTGTCTATTTCTTTGGAGGTTTTTAAACAGAGGCTGGATGGCCATCTGTCAGGAATGCTTTGATTGTGTATTTCCGCATGGCAGGGGGTTGTACTTGATGGCAGTTACAGTCTCTTCCAGCTCTATGATCCTGTGAATCATGTGTAGGAATGAAGTAAGCCAAGTTTTACATTCCTAGATGGGATTTGTAGATGAAAAGATGTGGAGAGACCAAGATTGACCTTGGTCTAAGTAGTCATTCTCTCTCTTTCTCCCCCCCTCTCTCTCTTTCTTCTTAAACACTAGGGATGGTGGTATAATTGCTTTCACTAGAAATATATTACCCATATGCACATTTTTTTTAAAAAAGGACACTTCATTTATTTCCAGGTTGATCCATAAAGCTGTAGTTTAGTTGAGCTCTCCCTTCCCACTGCAGCAGGGCTTAAAGGTCTCCCACTCTCTGAGCTGCAATTGCCAACATTTTTTTTTCTAGGAGAAAGAAAAAGGTACAGTAAGAGGAAAAACCTACAGTCTGATAACAGAAATAAAAAAAATATTATCAGCTTAACTTTGTCCTTGAAATTTGTCCTCCGCTGTGTAAACAAAGCCATACTTTATTTTCACAACCAGTTCTTTAGAATGCTCAAAGCTTTATTTGTTTGCATAGAAAGAGGAACTTTGACTGCACCTCAGTAAATTATTTGTGGCAAATATAAATGACTTCCATCAAAGGAAAATTTATTTTGGGATATGATTAAGTTTTGTAGAACTGACCCACATAGGTTATCCATGTAACGAAGTTTAAACCATTCTTCATGTGTATGAAATGGAAGTCCTACAGAATACTGAAATGCTTGTGCATTGTGAAACTCGTTCGTCTGCCTGAGGTTAATGTACTACAAATGTACTATTTATTATATAGTTTTTATTTCATTATGTATTACTATTAGGCCATGCACAGATTCTACTTTACTAGCTTCATAGCCTGATTCAACTCTTTTAAAAGTGGTCTGCATGGCCATGGACAAATTCAAAGCTAGTCTACTGTGGATTGGGTCCCAAAGCCATACTGAGTTCCAAAAACCTGAAAGCGTGTGCCTTCCATTGACTATTATCAGACAAGAAAACCAAGAAGATATACATTTTTATTCTCTGTCAAAAATGGATGAAATTGGAAACTATTGGTCATCCCTTTCCTTTGCAAATTTGCTAGATTTCAAACAAACATATTTTCAACAGGGGAGGGAATAATCTGATTAAAATTGGTGGATGCTCTAGGTGGAGCCAGTGGATTTTGTTAAGGCAGGAGTTGTCAAAGTGTGGTTTGTGGAGTTGGACCTACAAAGGTCCAGAGGAAAGCAAAAATGTTTCCTGGACCTTCAGAAGGTGTCCATGCCTTCATTAAGGACTTCATTCTCCATATTTCTTTTTTTAAAATGTATTATTTTAGGCCCTTTGATCCCTCTCTCCAGTCAACATGGCTCCAAGAGCAGCCTCCAGAAGATCTGTAAGAATGATACATGTATCTCTAAAGCAGTAAAAACAAGCTATTTAAAAAGATGGTAATGATGACAGTTCATCCTTTGCGCTCTTAAGAATATTGGTTGTTATCACCAACTTTGCAATGCCTTTGCTCCCATAATTTGATCACCAGGCTGAGCAATTTCTACTTATTCTGTCTCTCCGTTAGATAGTACATCTTTAGTACTAAAATATACTTTCATTATTTTACAACCTGGATGCAATTATTTCCAACAGCTCATAGACTTGGAGACCAATTAGCTCTCTTGAGAAATCTGCAGCTTTCATTTCAGGGGCACTCAAATAGTTTGTTAAATCATATATTAAGATTATCTTAAAATTTTGGGCATTAGAGGGGAGAGATAGCTGGCAGTCCTCATTAAAACTTTGACATGGTCTCTGATGATATTTAGCCAAGTGAGTAATAGAGGAATTATATCTCAGAATTATAAATACCATTTTAAAAAAAAGCATAACGAAACCATGTCAGGGACTGAGGGGGGAACCAAAATGTACTTTCAATGAAAGTATTCTCAGTAGAAATTTTTATCAAATGATTAAGTGGATATTTTAAATTATTGATTGAAAGTTATTTCTTTTAGGATTTAAATATCATATGATTTTATGACTTCCAAAATCTTCACAAGGAGGTCTTGGAAATGATAAAGGTAAGTATAGTGGCCCCTCTACATTCATGAGGGTTCAGGGTACAGAACCTTTGTGAAAGTGAGAAAACCATGAATAATTCCCCCCAATCCCCCTCCCATTCCCCTCAAAAGACCTCCCTTCCTATTTCCCTGCCTCTGGCCCCAGTGCTCCTGAGGGAAGAAAAAAGACAAATAAAGGGCTTACCAATACTACCTCCTCAGACAGAGAAGATCGGAGTGTTGAGATCTGGCATTCTAGCTACTTCCAGTTGCCTTCTTGAAATGCCTTCCAGAGGAATTTCCCAGAGGAAACCCCAGAGGAGAGGGGTAGAAGCAAAAAGAGAACCTGTCCAATCATAGGCCAGTGTACAAGAGAATGTGCAGCCATGTGGCAGACAGTCCAGCAGTGGGTGGGGGGCTTTACTCACCCAAAAGAAAAAAAGGTCCATTTTAAACACAAACCTCACAAGCCTGGGGTTTGGAATGTAAGGAAATGGGAAGAGGAAAATGGGGGCAGGGAAGCAAACACTTGCCTTACAAATAATCAAATTTGCGAAGATGAAACCCAGAAATGTGGAGGGAGAACTGTGTAAAAATAGGAAGACTATACAGGTGAATGTTGTGAATGCAACAAGTGAAAGCAAATCTGGACAAATTTTGTAGCAATGTTGTTTCAGCTTGTGATCAGATTGTATTGGCCCACCTCAGTTGCAGAGTACAACAGCATGAATATCTAGTTGTCAAAAATAAGTAAGAAAAAAGCCAACACAGTGGCTCATCAACATGAACATATAAGCAAATGCCAAGGTGGGAGGAGGAGGAGGGAGCTGGGCTTTGATCACAGACACCTTTAATGCAGTCCAGGACAAGAATCTCATCAGCACTTTCCAGTCAATGCACTTATGTGGGTAAGGATTGTGTGAATGCATTGAAATTATATAATTAATAATATTCTACATATCTTTGATCATTCATATTAGATTTAGGCATTGTTACCAGATAATTACAAGTGTTATGGTGTGGAGCTGCTTGTTCACTGATTGTCATCTGAGGTTGCTCACTTTGACTCTTTCTCTTTTAATTTTCCAATGTTTAGGCTTGTTGAATAGCCTAGCAGAGCCCTCAATTTAGCTTTCTTGTTAATTTGTTCATTTCACACATATTCCTATGTTCATGATTTTCTATACGTATTCTGGGTATTGAAACCCCCACCCCAACTGTTCATTATTGTTGCCTGGTGTCTGATTTGCTTTCTCAGTGTGAGTCATTTGTTAAAATAATCTTTTGAGTTTTTGTTTGTCTCAGAGTGTGTGCAATTTTGTTTTGCCAGCAAGCATATTTATATAATTCAGAAAGCACATATATCATTATTATTACTATTATATTGCATGTGTATCACATATTGTGAAGCAAAGAAAATATGACCATTTTATTGGCCATTTGGTTGAGCAAGCAAACCGTTACATTTAATTTCCAATGGAATCCCTTATTAGATAATCATATAGAGCATTACAGTTTTAGCAATTCTTTATTATGATCAGAGGTAGCTCTGTTTCTTCAAAATGGATTTATGGTAGCAATCTGCGTTCCATAAGAACTATCCAAGGTCCTGAACCTCATTCTCAAAAGAGGCGTATTTCTCCTGTCTGAAGGGAAATGAGACCACAAACATGGCCTTGTAGGTCAACATGGGGCCTGTGGGCCATGCAGTTCCTATCTCTGCTTTAGAGCAAGAGGGAAAGTAAGTTAGCACTTTTTCTTCCTTCCTTGTTTTGCTCACCCATGACTCAGTCTTCCTTCGTCTTATCATTCTTAGCCCTACCAAGATAAATGGAATTTCTGATCAAATGGCTCACCAATTACGTGATTGTGAACCAGGGATTGAGAGATACATACATGGGTAGAACAGGAGTACTGATATCCTGAACATTTTGATGACCTCCTCTTTGTTCGACGATCATGCTAATCCTTATAAAAATGGTAGCAGAATTCTGTATGACTTAACAGACTGATATGTGTTATCACATGGTGATAATGCATGAACACAAAAATGGCAGTGTTGAAAAGAATAAAGCAAACATAATTGCATGCTTATGTAGTTGAGTATGTGAACATGTGTGTGGAGAAAAGATACAGAGATTTGGTTCATGGGGTGGGTCCATATAGTGCTGCCATAAGTGTGGAAAGTCTTAAGAAGAGTTCACAGAGACACAACAAGGTTGAAAGCACAAATGAGGAGCCATAGGGCTCTGCCATCTAGTCTCAATCTTCTGCTGCCTGTGTCCCTACCATCAAAAATGTCACTAACAGGGCTGCCCCTACTTTTGGGCAGAGTAAGGCAGGCACCTTAAGCAGCAGAGGTGATGGGTAGGGATGGGAATCAGCTGACTATGGGACATCTGTGGCTTCCAGTAACCCCAGGGCAGCTCTCATGACTCTTTCTGACCCCAGATAATTCCCTGAATAGCAAATCATGGCCCTGAAAATCATGTGGCAGATGCTATTTGAAAGTTATGCACCCCCTTGGACCTGTTTTTGACCCCCAAAAGTAGTTTTTAGAAAATGTAAATAAGTGGTTGTTATTTATTTATTTATTTATGGGGTATATGTGGTGTCTGTGTGTGTGTGTACACACACACACACGCACACACGCACACATGTGCATGCATACACATACAGTGTACATAGAAAGTGGGGAAACAACAACAAGGTCTGTAGCTTACACACTAAAAACTGGGTGAGCTTTTGTGGACTGGAGTTCATGTTATAATAGATGTGTGAGTCTTTTAGAAGGTGAAGGGCTGCTGATTTTTTTTTGTTGTTGTTGTTTTTGTTGTTGTTGGTTTGTTTGTGCCTTTTTTCTGCAATAGAACAATAATGCAACTACTTTAGAAACTGTTACAATATGGTGGAGGGATGTGAAAGATAATTTATGGCTGAGGCAGAAATGGAGTTGCCATGGCTGGATCTGATTTGAACTCAGATTTTACCAGTTATAGTGGTCACTATTTTTGTCATGCCAAGTATTAGTTCTTCCAATGAACTATAATTTCTCCCTCACACACGCACACACACATGCATAAGCATAAGCATATCAAGGACTTAAACTGTATTTCTGCAAATATTATCAATGAAATCCATTGTAATGCTGGGATAAACAAGAAAACATTCCTATCTTTGTAACTCAGGAAAATCCTTATTCCTAAAATTCTTATTTGGAAAAAAAATAAAATGATTTTCCATGATTTCATAGTCAGTTTGATGGTTTAAGACTGCCCAGGAGTTTAACAGAGGTGTCTCTCAGAGCCTTCATCACTGAAAATGTAATATGGGTGGGTAGGTAGCTCATTAAGAACCATCATATGCAAATTTATCCAACAACTGTATGCTAAATGAAGCTGTGATGCTCATGCCTCTCTTGTTAAAAAATCTGGCTATTAATAATTGTGTATGAAAACTGCATCCAGGGTAGAATAATAATGCTATTAATGTTGTTGAGAAGCCCTTGTGCGCGGGAAAGCACAGATAAAGGCTGTCGGCATTGGCAGATGGAACATTATTATATGCAGCAATGGGTTTATCTTAGCTGCCTGTTTCATCTTGTGGCATTTCAATAACGTGCTACCAAGAGAAAGCTTTGCTATGCATATCTTCATCCAGACATGTTCATAATATCCAGAGCAGTAAGTCTTCAGTCTGCTGACTCTTTCTTTTTTCAGCAGATATTTTGAAGCATGAGTTATTAGGCATCCCCAAATGGGGGCAAACAACAAAAGGCAGTATTTCCATAGCCATCTTTTCAGCTTGCCTGATCATGGCACATTACGGAGCCATTAGCTATGAAGACACAAAAGCACTTTCAACCTGAGAGGGTTGCCATTGATATCATCCAGCTAACAGGATTCAGTTCTCAGTCTTGTAGCCAAAGAGACTTGGAGTAATTGTGATGCAAATGCTTTTGATATGAAAGGAGGAGAGAAGGAGTTATAATAGGAAGTAACAATGCATTGATTCCAAAAAGAAAATGATTATTCTTTATTAATTTAATCATCACTTGCCCAAATGTCACCAGAACTTAATCTTTTTAATAGTGAGCTTCAGAAAGGGATTTTATTCTTTTACTGCTGCTAAAATCATGGCAAAAAAACCCAATTTATTGCATAACAAAGCAAATACAGAAATAAGATGTTCTGATAACAAAGTCATTATCTAAATTTATCTAGGCATTGCATTCAGGTTTCAAAATTGCAAAGAGTTCATTCTACTGAAATAAACCATATAAAAATAAAGAAGTAAAGGGAAAAGGAAGTCTAGTAGCACTGTACGACTAAACAATTTATTTATTTTAGCATGAGTTTTCATAGGTTAAGGTTGCAGAGCTGGCTGTCCCTTGAAAATGAGACAAGGGGAACAGTAAGTCACGGTTCACTGGAAAAATAAAAGATCAAAAGATTCAGTACCATGGATAGATCCAAGTGGGGCTGAGGAAGGACACCAAACAAGCATATGAGGAAGCCCACCTTATACTGAATCTGTTAGTACCTCTAGCCCAAAACTGTTAGCTTTTGGATTGGATTGTCAGCTCTAAACTTGGTTCTCTGGGTTTTCTGGCAGGATACTCTGAAAGCAGGGCCCTTGTGACAGCTCCATGCAGATTGCTGTTGGGAGGAGCTGTAAATGTCCTGCTGAACCCTGATCATGAGCAGAATAGAACTCCACTGCTTGGTGCAGCCACATCAAGGTCTGAGGAATCAGGTCAAAGGGACAATATGTAGTTACACATTCACAACTATCTCTGTAAGGTAGAATGTTGGATTTTGGATTTTGCTGCATTTTATTGCTTGTTGTCCTTTGAGCTTTCAGGTCTAGAATGACTAGTAAATTCAATAAATAAATAAATGATAAGTGGTAATGGAGCTTGCAGGTGGTACTAGTGAACATGCCCTTTGTTCTCAGAGTACTGTTCTTCAAATATTTTTAAGTTGTTTATGCATATTTTATTAATTCATGCAGGGGTTTTTTTTGTGAATTTTTCAAACGTGAGCATGTTTTTGAACACATTTTGAACAAATTTAATTTTCCTTTCATGGAACCCATTGTGAGCCCAGTGATTTCTGTGTTTTCTGACCACAGATTGTGGCCTAAATCCAGTTGCTAGTTCCAACTATAAGAGATCAATTGAATCAGTGGAATTTGCGTAAGTGTTGATTCAATGGACCTACTCTAGTTAATTGAATTCAGGCCACTGTTCAGATCTCTGTTGAGTTGGATAGATGAGCAATCAGGTAAACCTGTAAATTCCCCCAAACTCAACCAGGCAGATTTTTCACATCCCCTAGCATTAAGATATATAAGAAAAACCCTCTATATATACATGCAATTTTATTTTGTTCTTTGCAATAAAAAAAAGGCAGGGTGAAAAATAAAGTGAATTACTGTTATAAAAATCTGTATTAAAAGAGAACTGTGCGGATAGAAATCAAAGACATTCTGCTTCATAAATTGTTGTAATATAAATAGTTGCTTCAGGTGACTGATGATCCGTCTTGCATCCATTCCATTACTTTAGCACATTTTAAAATTAAACACTAGAATAAAGGGTCATTAAAAAATTGAACTTAGATGCAGCCAGCTACGAAATAGCTGTTTAATGTGCCAAACCAAGAAAGAGTTATAAACTCCTCTTCTTAATTAAAATTAAATGATAACACTGAGACATTTTAAGTGTTATCTTTTATATTTTTAGTGCTTCTATTAGGCTCCTGAGCCAAATTCTTTGGTAAAAGAAGGAAGCTTGAACTCATTAAAATCAATAGAGGTAAGCTTTCTTGCATCAGCACTGAATTTGTGGCTGCACATGGAAGGCACTTGCTCCAGAGTAATATTGTGAACTTCCTAAATAAGATGGTTGAGACCTGTGGGCATTTTAATTTCAGCTGATTTATAAACCTGGAGGAGACAATTTAATTCTGTGACATTAGGGCAAGTTTCTAGTTGAAATGTTCCAAACAAAAATGTCATCAAGTTACCAAGTTATCACTTGCAAAAATGTCCATTCCTGGGCAAACGTTTCCCCCCGTGTCAAACTAGGACATCTACGCTGCTGGAGCTCAAGTGTTGTTAGTCTTTCTTCTTCCCTCTGAGACAAGAAAGGAAATCATTGTATCTCCTTCTCATAGCAACTTTGAAGATGTTGAAATCTTGCCCCCCTCCACTTAATCTTTTCTTCTTTGAATAAAACCAACATTTTCAATGGACTCCCTTATATGGAAAGGTTATGATATTTGGGGCTGTTTAGATTAGACAAAAGATAAGGGGAGATAAGGCTGAAGCGTATAACATGATCTATGGTGTGGTAAAAGTAGAAGAGAAGATGCTTTTTCTCATTTTCTTATAATGCTGGAATTCTGTGTTTTCCACAGAAGCTGAATAGTAGCACATTTGTTGCAGAAAAAGGGATGTATTTGACACAGTGCATATCATATAGGAAATTTGTAGTGATGGCCTTCTTTAAAAGGAGACTGGACATATTTGCGTAAAAGATAAAGCTATCTATGGCTTAACACTAATAATATATTAGCTCCAAATTAAGAAGCAATATATCTTTATACACCAGTTTCCAGAGATCACAAGGAAGAGGGTGCTATTATATCTGTGTTCTGCTTATAGGCTTCCCATGGGCAGCTGGTTGGCCTCTCTGTTCACAGAGTGCTGGACTGCATAGGCCTTTCATCTGATTTGGCATTTCATCTTGTGTCCTTTATGTCTTAGGTTTCTCTGTCCTGAACCAATGTCTGTTTTCAGTAATGGACTGGATGAGGGCAAACAAATTGAAGCTTAATCCAGACAAGACAGAGGTGCTCCTGGTCAGTCAAAAAGGATACCAGGGAATAGGGACCTTGCCTGTGCTGGATGGGGTTACACTCCCCCTGAAATCTCAGGCTTGCAGTCTTGGTGTTCTCCTGGATTCAACTCTGAGCCTAAATGCCCAGGTCTCAGCAGTGTCCAGGAGTGCATTTTCATAGGTAAAACTTGTGCATCAGCTGCAGCCATTCCTTGAGACATCAGATCTGGCTTCAGTAACACAAGCCTTGATTACATTTTGGTTGAACTACTGTAACATGCTCTATGTGGGGCTGCCTTTGGAAACTGTTTGGAAACTTCAGCAGGTACAAAATGCAACAGCCAGAATGCCAACTGGGGCCAGTTACAGGGATCACATAACTCCCTCATTAAAACAGCTCCACTGGCTACCTGTACATTTCCAGGTACAATTCAAAATGCTAGCTATGACCTATAAAGCCTTAGGTCCAGGCTATCTGAAAGACTGTATCTCCCTATACAAACCAGCTAGAGCCTTAAGGTCTGCTGGGGAAGGCTTTATCTTGGTCTCACCACCATCCCAGGCTCGCCTGGTGAGGACATGGGAGAGAGCCTTCTCAGTGGCTGCTCCCATCCTGTGGAACTCTCTTCCATGGGAGGCTAGGCAAACCCCCTCCATGCTCTCCTTTTGCTGGCAGGTGAAAACTTTTCCTTTTAAACAGGCTTTTATGTAAGCCGGGGAGCTTTATTTATTAATTTGTTTCAATTGAATATTAATTTAGGATTTTAAATGTTTTGATGTTTTAATTTGTTGTTGGAAGCGACCTTGGATCCCATACTGGGAGAAAGGCAGCATACAAATACAGTAAATCAATCAATCAATCAATCAATCAATCAACCAATCTGTTTAAAGGTCTTGGTTGAAGGTCTGCCTCCAGTGAGAAGTTCTGTCTTATCCAGGGCTGGTTTAAATATGAAGCCATCCATATACAGTTAGTAGTAATGAAATATATAATATTTCTCACTAGAGTCTATTAATTATTTGTAAGTTTTCCTCCTTCTGTAGAAATAACTATATGCACATTTTATGTACATTTCTTTTTTGCTTTGCTCTTCTTTTTGGTGATATGATAAGTGGCTACTCAGTAATCAAGACTTCTCAGTTTTCATGTACATTATTAACACTGCAGTCTTATGCACACCTAGTAGTAAGTCCCATTGAACTCAGTGGGACTTATTGAATTCAATGGTAGTCACTTTTAAGCAGACATGCATAGGACAGACCCATAAACTCTAAATCCTTTACAACTGTTCTTGCTTAGACCTGAATATTCCTTGATTTATTAGTAACTTGTATTCTGTGTAGCTTTTCGTTTCTGAAAAAGGAAAAAAAATGATTTCCACCGAACATGATTAAAAGAATGATTTCTTTCTGTGTATGAGAGACAAAGATATGTTGAAACAGAACAACAACAGTAAAACCCCCTCAATGGAATGTTATCCAAAAAAAAAAAAAAAAGAGTGCCCCAAGGGTGCTTGCCAGCAATGTAGAATACAAATAGTAAAAGCAAATGTTCAGAAGAGGAATGAGGAATTAAGAACCAGAGGCAGGGTTTCACTAGGAGTAAAAGCAATTTTAAAAAATTTTGTATAGTTACCCAGGCAAGTTGTCTGTACTTCATAACTTTAGGTAGTTGCTGCTAGGAAGATTCTGCTAGGAAGCCTCAGCTTTTGACTACCTGGTAGCAGTACTGATATCCCAAGATAACTTTGGTATGAGACAGGAGAAGAAACATGTCACCTGTAGATGTTTTTGGAGTTGTTTACCCACCGTTCCTAGACAACACAGTTAATGGTAAGGAATCAGGGGAGCTGCAGTGCCACATCTGGAGAGTCACCCTTTCTCTCCTTTACAGTATTCTAAGAAATTGAAATGGAGATGACAGACATTGCCAGAGGATGGCCCTTAGATTGCTGATTGTTCCTGTGGGTATTGCATGCAGTTGGCGAAAATGCAAATGGCACATAGCACAGGATATTGTTAAGATCAGAGCTGCAGTTTACTAACTATATTTACAGTTCTGATATCTCCACAAATCAAAGAGAAGATTGCTCTTCTCTATCTAGCTACCCAAATGTTTGGATCTATCCAAATATTTTTTAGATAGATAGATAGATAGATAGATAGATAGATAGATAGATAGATAGATTTTATTGGAGTGATTAACACTGGTGTACATACAAAAAATTATTCCAGCAATTAATACAAATCCATTAGTGTTTCACCTATAACTAATAAATTGTTCCTGTGTGTGTGTGTGTATCTGTATATCTATATATCTTTATCTATAGTGATATGTGTTCCTACTGCTATAACCCTTCCCTCCCTCCCTTGCAAACAAAGTTAATTTTCATTTTTAAAACCCCATTTCGTTGGAAGTGGAGAAACATATTAATTGTATATTTTATAATTTTGTACTCCTTCCTTTCTTTAATTGTTTCTATTGGTTTGTTACACTTCCTTAACCAATTCCCTCCTTTCAACTGATCTATATATCCCATTCTTCTGATATAAAATCAATCATTATATATCCATACAAATATTTAGCTAGCTAGCTTTGTCAGGCATTACTCACCCTGCTTTCTTCAGCCCAGGAGCAGGTGAATAGAAAGTAGGGATTTGTCCTATCTCAGTCCTGACACAGCTGATAAATCAAACAAAACAAACTGAATATCTCCCAGCTTGTTACTTACTTCCAAGCAGTAAGCAAGGAGTCATAAATAAAGTCCACCAGGGTTTCACAGCAAGGGAGTGTCCAAGGTCAATCCAAGCATTTGACAAGGCATCCAGCAAGGTAGCAGGTCAGATAAGCTCTGACAACTCCTGGAGGGGAAGAACGCCAGCTAAATAGACTCAAAGCCTAGCGCAGCTGTGCCTTGATTGATTATTGCTGATTATAAATGCTGAGAGAGCAATTTTCGGTCTCTCTTTCCTGCCTGTGATGTGTGAAGCTGGGTCTAGGTAAGTGTTCTTCCTTATCTGAAGAGGCAGGACTCTCTGTTGGAGCTGGCGTCATCCCCTATTCTGTTTCTGGCACTGTAACCTCTCTGTGTAGAGTAGGCATGCCTTCTGTATCAATCTCTGGTGTGCCGTCTGCTTCAGACTCTGAGTCAGAGTCCATGCTCTGGAAGGAGGGCATGACAGGATTAATTCTTTGATAATTTCATTCTTGAAAGGAGTCATGAGTAATTTTAGCAATTTTCTTACCTGCTGTGAGACAGTCTTTGAAAACTGCAGGTTTTGGAGACTATTCACAGTTCAGAACTTAAAAGGTACAAAATTTGCACATGGTATTTTTGCGCAGAGAACAACATTTTCTGCTCAGGGAAAATGAAATATTATTTTCTTCACACAAAATTCTATTTCATGTGGTACAGTAAATGGTATTTTCTGTGTAAAGTACACATCTAACTTTTAGGCAGAATATGTCTCAAACTGCAAGAATTCTAGTGAGTCCATGATTCTCTTCATCAGGGTTTCCAACACTCAAGAAACATGTTTTTTTTTCAATCAATTTGAATATTTTGTACATTCTTTCCATCCCAAGTAGGTAGCATGTATGTGAATAGGAGAGATTCCTGTTGCATAAATGTTCTCTACATGTATAAGAACTGTGGAAAACCACAGGTCGTGCTTGTTTGGAGTCTTCATGTACAGAGAAACCTCACTACTTGGTTCAACATTTTCAACATTTCCTACATGAAAAAGGAAAAGCTAGGTACTTCCTGCTCCTGCACTGGAAAAAAATGGAATGAATTTATTGCATGCTATTCTGAAATCTTTGGATATAGCATAGGATATCTATTTTCCTGTCTGCCTGTCTGTCTGTCTGTGTATCTATCTATCCATCCATCCATCCATCTATGCCTTTTGATTCTGAAGAAGAAGAAGAGGAAGAGGAAGAGGAAGAGGAAGAGGAAGAGGAAGAAGAAGAAGAAGAAGAAGAAGAAGAAGAAGAAGAAGAAGAGGGGGGAGGAGGAGGAGGAGGAGGAAAAATACCTGCTTATAGTTTTATAGCCACTGTTACCTTTGGTTGGTTTCCATAGCTTATACCTTATGCTAACATTTGGAAGATAATCACAGTGAAAACATACATAATGAGAAAATATAGCAAAACAGCCTTCTAAACACACAGATGCTTCATGATGGATATGGACAATGGCTTACTGGAAGGTTAGTTTTTCATGATAACAGGCTGCCCAGGTGTAAATGGAAAATGCAATGTTGTTAAATATAAGCACTGATCATGCTGCTTAACTGTGATTTTTCTAGATCTGAAATTGTTTTCCACTTTGTATGACATATGTGGAGGGAGGGAAGGAGGAGGTGTCTATGACCTTTTACTGCTCTTTGGCTTTACTGATAAACAAAGTGCCCTTTCCTTACCTGCTTCCCTCTTGTACATTTTTATTTGTGGAAAACAAATGACAGAGTGGCATCTGTTCTGAACAAGATCTTAAAATAAAACACAGTTTGCATAATGAATGAATAATACAATTGACTTCTCAGGATCAGGAGAAAGGTTTGGGCTCATTGCCTGCTAACCTGTTTTTCCAGCAAGCTTGGATCAATGAGAAGAACAGGATGGAGTTCCTTAGATAATTTGATAGTGCACTTATTGCTCTTTCTGACCTTACATCTTCTCCATATATAATCAGGAATGTCATATCTGTGGCAAAATTTGCAGCTGAGTTTCTTTGCTTGGCAAGCAGTTGATGCTGTAGAGAGGTACATGTTATAGAAGATAAAGCAATGAGACAAGATGTTTTACTCTGTGTGCATTGTGATGCATAAAGCTCTTGTTATTTTGGCATTTCCTTTCTTTGTATTACATCTTTGCCCTACTTCCGTCCCTATTTTTCCAGAGCAAACACTCTCATCCAATTTGAATGCTGCTGTTGTCTTAACTTTGCAGTAAGAAGAGAAATCTTGGCAATCAGAGAACATCATCAGTGATGGAAGATTTAAAGGCAAATCATATAAGAAACTATGTATGGGCAGCTTCCCAAGATAACAGCCATGTTAGTCTCTCTCAGCGTAAAGAAGGGGGCTGAGGGGAAGAATCCAGGAAGACTTTTGAAATGAGCTGATTCATTTTATCTGTAACTTACACAGATATCAATCCACTTCTTCACATGCACAGATGGGGTAATACTAAAGCTTCAGATATTTAAGCACAGTTACACATTTGCAGGAGTGGGACAGAATGTAACAGGATATAGAAAGATGCATATTGTGACTCTGCACATATATCTTAAAAGAGATGAGTAAGACAATACCGGTCTTTCAAGTAGCTGGATTGTTTAGCATTGGAATGTGAAAGTAATATATTTCCTTACCAAAAATCAATTTCCTTGGCATCAAAATCTTATTTTAAGAAATTCTTTTTTCTTCTATGGCAGCATGCAGTGTGCAATGAAACCCGTATCTCTGTTCTTTCCTCTCTTAATGGATTGTAATTTATAAATAAACCCACATTCAGTTGTTTCTCTTTCCAATCATTTGTGTGTGTGTGTGTGTGTGTACAAACAGCCCCACCTTTCAGACCCTTGCCCTCATGCTTTGTGAACAAAACCTCAAAACCACTTTGAGTTAACTCTGAAACAGAGAGCAGGCAGAAATCAAGTAAAGGCACATATAACACATTGTCAAGATACATATCCAAAGCAGGTACATACACAGACCCCGCTCCCTTGACTTTTGCTTTAGTCCCATCAGCCAGGGCAACAGTAGCAACACTGGCTTGGTTCAAAGACTTGAACAGACCTTTACAGTTCGCAAGATGGTGACAGCAACCACTGTCTAGCAGCCAAAGGGCTGCATCAGTGTCCTGGCAACTCTCAGAGACCACACAGTCTATTGCAATGGCAACGCGTGGACGACTCCCACAACTGCCTCTGAAGCCTCTGCCTCGAGCACCTCTCCCTCCTTGTTTGTCCAGTGGACAGTCCTTTCTGAGGTGAGAAGTGGACCCGCATCTGTAGCATCTCCTGTCAGCATTGGCTCTCACTAGCCCCTCCGGCTTGGACTCACCAGCCTGGGCAGGTTTCCCCCTGGATCCTGGCTCAACAGCAGCCTGCAGGGGACCTCTTTGGGCACGACATTTCTCCTCCTCCAGCAAACGAGAGGAGACATAGGACATGGTCAGGGTTTGCTCTGGAACAGCCTCCATGGTGGTAACTATGATATCCCAACTCGGGTCAAGGGAACATAGGATGCAATAAGACTTGTCAATTTCTGGCAGAACTTTCCCCCTCTCACTCAGAGCAACAAAAATATTGGCCATGGTCTGCAAATGCTCCTCAATCAACATACCTGGCCTCAGCTTTGTTTCAAAAAGCCTCTTCATGAGTGAGAGCTTGCTCCCTGCGGTCGTACGGACATACGCGGCATGCAGGGCTTCCCAGCAAGCACGGGGAGTAGGCAAATCTCTGATGTAAACCAGCTGGTTGTCTTCCACAGCTAGAAAAATACACGACATGGCTTTCTCCCTCATCCTTGCAGCTGCAGCCACATCAGTAGGGAGGACTGGTGGAACAGCAACGGCTCCCCGGATGCCTTCCCCCCGGAGATACATCTCCATCTTGACAGCCCAAGTGAGATAATTGTGGCCATTCAGCTTGGTCAAAGGCAAGCTGCTCATTGACCTAGCCTCCATAGTTGCTCAGCCCCCGACTCCAGGTGCTCACGCACTCACCAGAAGCCTCGGGGATCACCGGCAGATGGAACACAGCAGCAGACAGGCACCATCCAACAAACTTGGCCTCAGAACCACTCTGGCACAGCGGGGTGGCGCAGCGGAAGCGTGCTGGGCCCATAACCTGTTGGGGGATTCCAGGGGGCATGCTATGCGTGAACATGTCCCATAGAACACCCATGCTTCAAAACAGGCAGACACAGAAAATCAGCATAGGTTTAAAAACCAGACAGAGGCCAGAGTTGAGGCCAAAAAACTAAACTAGTGCGTTCATTGTAAAACAGTTTAGGTACATAAAGAAGTCAAAAGCTAGGTGAAATCCATTGCGTGTCTCTGCTCTTCTTACAGCATGACAGAGATGTGCTTAATAGCAAGCAAGCAAAACAGGGAGTGAATCAAAGTGAGTGGAAGAAACTGTGGGAAAGTCCAGGCAGCAGGTTTGTTTTCCAAACAACCCATTAGATTCCCATTGGAACTATCAGACAAAGCAGATGCTTCTTATCACACCAGTTACCATGACTATGAGCACAGCAGAGGAACAAGACACTTAACCCTTTAGGCAGGGATCTGGCAGCTTAACACTCAACATATACACAGTCCTGTTTCATTTGAATAGATTGGATACTTGAAACACCTATATCATTTCACACAGTTCTTTGAAGATGTACAGCCAGGATCACCATTTGCATCTTTGTATGTCTTATCATATGCTATCCTATTTGTATGACTGTAGAACTTTGTTTAGACACCTGTGACTTTAATGTTATTCCATAAGTTCATCTGAAGAAGCGGACTGATACCCATGAAAGCTCCTCCTAAATTGAATCAATCTCAAAGTTCCTACTAGATTATACCTCCCTTTTTTCTTTTTATCAGGGCAGTATCCAGTGCTGAACTTCTGCTGATGGAGCATGGGAATCCAGCAGAATCAAAAAGGTTTAGATTCCCTTTCTCCAGTAGCCCTCCAAATCCTCTATAACCTGTTTTAGGTAGCTCCAAAGGCTGCAGGTTTAAGAGTAATGTTCTATTGTTATGGTTCTGCAATATGATCACAACCTTAGTCTTAAGCCTATGTATTTAATATAAAGCAGGGTAGATAACTATGGTGGATCTGAGATCCTTCAGGGGCTGCATGGATTGCCAACAATGCAATGGCTAGATTTCCCATCTCTGACTGGAGAAATTTGAAGAACTCATGGCAGGTCCTAGATGACTTAACACTGAGTGGAGTTCTGTAACTGATAATGTCAGTCTGGGGATGTGATTGATAAAACCGTGCGTGACACACACCATGAGGATATATGTCTTCTTAGGAACAACACTTATCTTCTAGACCAGCACTAGTCAAAGTGATGGTCCAGGAACCAGTTGTGAATTTCCAGGGAAAATAAATAATTGTAGCCAATAGGAACAAATATGGCACCAGTCTCTGGCACTTTAGAAAAAAGTAATAGCCAGTCTTCCACATCAACTGGCTTGGAAAGCACTGTTCTGTTGTGTTTTCTGTCTCTGTGTTTGGTACCTTTATGTTAAGATTAGTCTTCCTGATTTTCTAATACTACATTAAAATCATTTGTTACTTATAATTTAAAGAGCCACTTTAGCGTCAAATTGGACATGTTTTCGGTAGTCCTTTGTTATGTATTTTTAATTGTTCATGGCCACTGCGAGAAATTTCCATTATCACTGGGATAATGGCACATAGAAAGCAGAGAGTTAGCATTCCTCCTCTTCCCACCATGGCAGTGACTGTCCCCCAAAGGCACTCATAGAAAGTTAGCACTGAAGGCTAACAGTGGTTGTATGAGAAAGTGATTTTCATTAGGGATATTATGTCTTTTGAATCTTCCTTCAGACATACTGTAGTCTGTCTTGAAAAAAAACTTGATGCTCCTCCTTTGGCAGCAATTAACAATAGCCAAGATTCTACACTGTGGCCAATGGTGTGTAACTCTGCACATCCATAACTTAGCAGATGCCCAACACAACCCTGCTAATGAATTGTAAAGATCCATAAGAGGGCACCAGCCAGAGACCCTGGACATAAATCAGATGCTGATACAGCTTGGAGCATGATGTGCATTGTCCACTCTTGAAGGTATTGTTGTGTGATGGACATTATAGTGTGGTAATATCACAGCAGCCTCTTGGTGAATATGGACATTACAAAACTTCTCAGATCTCTTTCCTGCACACATAAGGCCATTTACATTGATGTAAGTCCCCAAAAGAATGCCAGCTATTATTTTTAAAAAACACATAACAACAGCAGCAGCAATAACAAGAGTCACATAGTTAGACTCTTTGGCCCTTAGAATGAGTCAAAGCAATGCTGTTGCCAGCCCAGTCTTACCCAAACTGGGTTCTTTGAGACACCTTAGACTCAGACTCCCATATATAGCCCTGAGGATCTATTTCTGTGCCCCCTCATAGGTTAAAAAAAAAAAAATCCTGTGGTGATTTGGGGATAATCCCACAACATTTTTCTTATTGTTTTTTGTCCCTGATTGTGTATATTGATATTCCGCCCTTTGGTGTAAAGGGTGTTATAAACACACATTTTTGTTGTTGTTGTTGAGTGATATTAGCTGGGGCTGAAAGGCATGGCAGTATGAAAAGTTTTGAGAGCAATAAGAGGTCAGGTAAGGCTAGCCCAACACTGTCCCAATGGTGAACTACTGTATTCCATGTTTTGGAGAAAAAATTTTTTTCTCAGATTTGCTGTCTTAGAGCCTTGAAATTAAAGAAAGTGGAGACAGAGTCTGTTGCTTTATACGTACAAAGCATACCACCACTAAGCCATGTCTTTTACTTAGTTATTCTTCTTGCAGGCAAGTTCTCATTTAAAAAAAAAAGATTTAGAAGTGTTAGAATAGAAAATGCATGGAATAATAATCACATTATGAAAATGTTTTTGTTAGCACATCATATATTTGAAGCATCAGTGTGGCAAGATTCACATTAAAAATGTTAGATGTTACCATGCCTTTAAACTGACTAATATATTTTCTGCAACAAATCAATGGAGCATATTTTAATGATGCATGAAGATTATGCCAAAAAAAGAAAACTGCATCAGATGTACAGTGATCTGATGTAATTTGTTGTACAAGAAGTCAAAAGGCACAAAATCCCAGACATAGATATGAATTTTATGAATACTGAATAATTGAAAACAAAGTTGTAACCTATTCTGGAATAAGGAAGCATCATATATGAAAGCTACTTCCTGCAGTCATCATATTTCCACTGGTAATTTCCTCTTGAAGGTTGTTAGAAACACAAGAAGCAATTTCTGGTAATATTTTATATAATTGATTTTCTTTTAGTTTCCCTCCTCTAAATGCATTTGGCATTGGTATGGACGTATCAATGTAAACAGTACAAACTGAACTTGATTATAGTTAGTCATACTTGGAAAACTGATAAATTGTAAGAGGAACCCATTTAAGGCTGTAAATGTTTTTCAACAGGTTAAGTCTCCTGATCCAATATTTTGGGTTGCCATGTTGAGGTCCAGCATTCCTTCTGTAGCAAAGTCATACAGGAAATTCCAACAAATAATTGTATTGCTAATGTCCCTCATTATGCTGTGAATTCCACAAGTTAAATATGGTTTCTTCTCATTTAGAAGGTCCAGTAAATAACATTTATAATGGAGTAATTTGATATTAGCAGCTATAGTAGATTTTAAATTAAAAAAAATCTATGGAGGTGCAAGCTGTGGTTTCACTTCCAGGTTTTTCTTCCAGCAACTTTACTTACTTTGCAAAACAACTTTGCATGGAATATTTCTTCAGTAATCCAGTCATAGCCACTTTACTGGGAATAAGTTGTACTGTAATGTGTAGAATTGTCCTGCAACAGTTCTACATAGCAATGTACACACATATACACAATATTTTGTGAGTTCTGTTTGAGTTCCTGAGAAAGACAATGTCCCCAAATTGAATGGGGGAATGAAGCTGGAATCAAGCATCAGAATACAGTAAGTGAAGTGAGATGGGCCAATTTATCTTTTAAATCTAGGTATTATCATCAAATCAAACTGTATGCATGCACATCACGTATGGAGCGGGCTACAATCTACATGTCCACACTCTGGGAGACATATCAAACCTGACAAATACATCACACATAATATAATCCTGACATTTGGTGCACTTCTGCATGTAGTCTGATGAGGATGATGGGTCTCAGTCCTAGGACTTAAAGTAGCTTATAAAAATTAAAATAGAAACAAACAGTACACCAGCAAAAACATACAAAAATTTTAATTCAAGTCCAACACACCTTAATATCTAGTACTGCATCACAGAGCAAGCCAACACACAGATGAGTTTAGACTGTGGACTGTGAGAGTTCTAAGCTAACATTTGATTTGAAGGATAACATTTCAAATGTTAGTAGCCAACAACATGCTTCTGAAAATACTTCTGTTCATGGGATGCTCTTTTTCACTTGCTTTTAATAACAGGTGTGTTCAGGGATGGAGAAGCTCAAAAAACTTTCCCATACATGCAGAAAGATGTAGGTGAGCAAGAGGGAAAAACCAATTAAACCACATTGTTCCAAAAGGACATAGAAGGTCAATATGTAGCAATGAAGCATTCTTTCACCAAATTCAGGAACTGACAGGACTTAGGCCCTTTCCACATGGCATTTGCCATGTGAAAGGGCACCTGAAGCATCACACAATTGTGAGGAGTAATCTGCATGATGCACTCACAATCACATGACACTCCAGGGGCCGGCAGGCACCGATTGTGCACCTTTTCATTTTCAGCTAGAAGCTGAAAATAGTGCACGATTGTGCATTGCTCCTGGGCCCCGCGCACACTTACCTGGCTTGTGGAGCCTCCAGAGCTGCGCTAGTCGCGCTTCCTGCCCCAGTGCAGCCTGGGAAACTCCCAGGCTGTGCTCGTGCGGAGCTGAAGGACCCCGGATGTGAGAGCCTTTCACTAGAGGCTGCTTGCGTGATCCCTGCACCCCAGTGCCAGAAGAAGGTAAGGTGCGGAAAGGGCCTAAGGGCATAATAGGGTGTGATCCAAAAATAACTGGGAAACTTTGGTCCTTGTAAAGCCAACACCTGGTTATCTATTTACATGATCAGTGCAGATGGTGAAATCTGCTGCGCTGTCCATGCTGGCCCCAAGGCCTAATTATCTATCCTGATAAAGTCTTCTCCTCAGCCATTCAGTGGCAAGGTAATAATGGGGAAAGCTTTACCTTGTTGTTCACTCTCTCCTTGTTATCCCCTTGCCATTGAATGGACAAGGGTGGCACTCCAGCAATAAGGTTAGGGTCTGGGAAGGAGGTAAGACATTTAATAGTGCCTGGCAGAGCTTAATGCTCCATCAATGTGATGCAGGATCTCTCATCTTCTCATGTCTCTTGAATAAATGTGCTTCTCCTTTGTAGTTCTTGATGAAACAAATATTCTAACTGGTTGTTTAACTCTGCTGAAAGTGCTTTGATTATAGCATCTTAATATCATCCACAGGACTGTATTGTGATAACTGCCAAAACTAGAACGTGGATCATTTTCTTTTATGAAATGGAAAACACTGAACTTGTATATTTCCTGTTATACGTAACAGATAAAGAGATATAACAATTCAGTGCTAAACATGTCTACTCAAAAATGAGACATATTGAGTTCAGTGAGATTAGTCCAAGATACCTATGCATAGGACTAAAGAAAGGGATTTAATCTGGGATAAGTCTACAGAGGAAGCAACATGGTGTAGTGGTTTGAGGGTCTGACTAGGGTTATTTCTGCACTACACTGTTATAGTGCTATTACTCCACTTTCAACATTCTATGGAATCCTGGGGCTTGCAGTTTAGGGAGGGCCATTTAGAATTCTCAGCCAGAGAGCTCTTTGGCCTTGGTAAACTACAAACCCCTGACAGTTTAGGGCAGAAATGGCCTACGACTCTGGGTTCAAATTCCATTTGGCTATGGAAACCCACCTTGACCTTGGGCAAATTACGCTCTTTCAGCCTCAGAGGAAGGCCAAGGCACCCCCTCGCAACAAGTTCTGTCAAGAAAACCCTGTGACAAGTTTGCTTTAGGGCCGCCATTAGTTAGAAATGACTTGAAGGCACACATTAACAGCAACACATGTGCATAATATTGCAGGCTGAAATCTGTCACGCATTTATTTGGGAAAAAGTTTCATTGAACACAGTAGGGCCTACTTTTAAAAATGCATAGCATTGTATTGTAAGTCACTTTAACACAAAAAGAATTAAGTCTTGAGCAAAATTAAATCTTAAGATATGCATAAATGGGACCTTTAAATTAATATTACACTGTGGAATGCTCAAGTTCAGATTTCAGTGAACCAGCAGTTCTCTTCCCCAGAGCACTCCATCCCCATTTCACTCTCATCCATTTTCTGTCCCCCTCTCCCCACCCTAAAGAATCAGCATTCCAGGTCTATTAAAGATACATTCCTCCCTTCTACAATAAGATGTTTTGTGCCCAGAACTGCTATCAGTACAATTTCAGATATATATATTTATAAAAAACCAACACATGATGCAGCAAGAAATCTCCAGAAGCTAACTCTCAGATAAATCAGCAGTTATTGTATAAATTAACGACTTTTCTGCCTTGTTTTGTCTCTCCAAAGCCAGTCTTGACCTGCATAACCCAATAAAGTCTTTAGATTTAAAAAAAAGAGAGAGAAGAATGAACAAAAAACCCAATTAAGGCCATTCTGATGTTTGAAGTGAGCTGGGAACCTGTTTTTTTCTCAAAATAAAAGAGCTTATAAATAGAACAGATAGCACATTCTAAATTAATATTGAACAAATCATAAAAAAGAAAATACTGTGTTTATTGTACGGTTAATGCTAATAGTCTGTTTAATGTTATCAATTAACCTTAGACAATGTAATACAATGCTTGGCTTTTCTACTCTCAAGGACACCCTTTGAAATTGATTCTTCTTTTTTTTTCCTTGCCTGCAACTAGGCAAATGTATGCCATTTTCAATTTTCAATGAAATTTGACATGTTTTGTTGTTTGATCTATCAAGCAAAAAGATATATCAGGAAGGCATTGATGTTTCCTCCCAATCTTCTTCTAAAAACCATTTTCAGCCCATTCTCCACTGAAAAAGGCAGAAAGGTGGGCATGAGTTTGGAATTAACAAGACCATGAGTTTATTAGGTAGAATATTGTAACTGTAGAAAGTCAGGCCCTTTTCGCACGGCGTTTGCCATGCGAAAGGGTGCCTGGAGCATCACGCGATTGTGAGGAGCAATCTACATGATGCACTCACAATCGCATGACGCTCCAGGGTAGGGCAGGCGCCGCTCGCGCCCTTTTTCATTTTCGACTTTGAGCCGAAAATAGTGCGCAATTGAGCATTGCTCCAGGGCCCTGCGTGCACTTGTCGTGCACGCGGAGCCTCCGGAGCAGTGGCGGTCATGCTTCCTGCCTCAGCGCAGCCTGGGAAACTCCCAGGCTACGCTGCGGAAGGAAGAGGTGGGGCTCTCATGCTGCCTGCTCGGGAGCATGCAGCTCATGCAGAGCTGAAGCAGTGGGGATGCAAGAGCCTCTCGCTGGAGGCCGCTTGCGTGATCCCCGCACCCCAGCTCCGCAAAAAGGTAAGCTGCGGAAAGGGCCTCAGTGTATTAAAAAGCATTGTTCAAGAGAACTGGCCTTGGTGTCCAAGTGCAATTTCTCATTGGCACACCTGGTTCACATTGCTACCTACAGTCTGCCTTTATTTTGATCTAACTGATGACAGTGTGACAACATAAAGACAAAGAAAGCCAATTAGCCCAGGGGAGTTGGATAGGTGATAAAATCTCCAGGTTATAAAAGTATCATCCCAAGAAAGAAAGAAAAAAGCCCACACAAGATACAAAGAGTCATTTATTCACACAGGAGCTAACCAAAGGAAAAAAGGGGGAAAAATTATGGATAGCAAGGCTGAGAATTTTGGGTTATAATTACCATTCCAGAAGATTAGTGAAGAAGCAGTAGAGTGGCTTAGACTTGTCAGGGTTGGCAGGATTTGGCTCCTCTGAGCATGAGCAGAGTGCCAGCTGTGAAGCAAGGCTTCGCCGCAGCAGAAAGTCCCAGTGAAGCAGAAAAAATTCCAGAGGTTCATTAGTTAGGCTTAGAGTACTGATTTATTGCCGCACTCTTAGATAAGACTTAGCAAAAACATGCTAGCTTGCCAGCAATTAGACAAAGAGGAAAAACAGAAGATAACAGAGGAAAATTGGGTAGCATCTCCCCTTACAAACAGTATACTGCCAATGGCATGGCAGGTCCAGCCAGGGAGTCTAACTGGCAGCTGGTCAAGGTAAACACCAGCCTTGTCACCTTGAAACATGTGGGGTGACCCAATCAGTGCTCTGGCATGTGGCCTTCCCTAATACACAAGACACAGCCATAACAATCCTGCTGGCCTTGCACCTGGCTGTCTGGCCACACCGCCTCTTCTCTCTACTGTCCACTCATAGAAAAACTTTGCCTGCCCGGCAACAACTTTGACAAGACTTGTGTGTCAAAGGGCAGTACACAGCTGGAAATCAGAGCAACAGCATGGCCACCAGCAAGCAAAGTACTGTGTCTGACTGCTCAAAACCAAGGGTTTATATGCTTTATTTCCCCTCCTGAAGGGGTGTGAGTTAAATGCTTTCTGGTAGATTAAACAAAAGGGATCTGGAATGGACTGATTGTTTCAATGTTCTGGTTGGGTGAAGTGACTGGGAAGGCTTCGGTAGGAAATGCACACAGCAGGGGTGCTTGTCTTCTGCATCAGAGCTTGATTATTGTTTTCATTGAGAGGATTAGCTTAGAGCCATTAAGTCAGGCTTTCCCAGCTAATCCACATTGAACTTATGACGTGGCCATGCTGAGATCATCTCTGACGTGCTTTCCTGCCAGTGTCCCTTCTCCACATGCCCGTTTAGCCATAAGTGTGTATAATTTATATTATGCCAATTAAATGTGTCTGCCAATTATTATATTTTGCCAATTAAATCATATCAAAGTGTGGGGGTGTACAGCTTGGTAACAAGGTCATTGAAGAAAGATATTAAAATAACCCTCATTAAGGGGTACCAGCTGCTGTCCAGGATGACCCTAACACTTCAAGAGTGATCAAAATGATTAAGGGACTGAAACAACTCCCCTGTGAGGAAAAGCAACAGTGCTTCGTCCCTTGTAGCTTAAGAAAAATGGAGGATAACAAAACAAACAAACAAAAAAGCAATATATGTGGGAAAATGTAGACAGGGAGAAAATTTTCTCCTTCTTTCATTACACTAGAACCTAAGTTTATTCATGGCCAAAAGTTGAGAGATTCAGGGCAAATAAGAGAAAATACTCCCTAACATAGTGCATAATATATACCGTCAAATTCAATGCCATATGTTAGGCTTGTCATCTTAGGTGGCTTGAAAAGGGGACTGGATAAATTCATGAAATATGGATACATCAATGGCTAAGGTCCACAGTGTTCTGTGTCACTGAGCAGGGGAGTGTAAGATGGAAGGAATCATACCAAAGGCCAATGCATTCCAACATTCTGTTCAGGTGCTGGCCAAATCAGTTCCCTATGAGAAACTAGGTAACAAGACATGAGAGTAACTGTTACTGAACAGAATGTTGGAATGCATTGGCCTTTGGTATGATTTAACATGGTTTTTATGTTTTAAAGACTACATTTTCTAAACTTCAGGAAAGTTACCATGTTGTGCCCTTTCAGATCACAGTCCTGTCCCTAATACATGATGAAACAATATCTGAATGTCTTTGCCCTAAGAACCATACATCTCACTAATGAGAATATTAAGACTAATTTGAAGTAAGAGAAATTAGAGGTTTAGATGTCCCATGAAGAGCAAATCATGCCATTGAAAAGCTGACAGAATCCGATAATCTTATGTTACAATTTCAAGTATATTAAGCAAATACCTTTAATCAACAGCTGTACGATAGCATACTGGGCTAATTATTTCAAGTAGATGATGACAATACTGATTGCAATTTCCTAATCAATTGGTTCAGTAAATGTCATTTGCATATTATCTGCTTGAGACAATTATTATCACCTAGCTGTGCTGCAGTGTTTCTTGGGCCATGAAACTCATGATGTTGCTAAAAGGAATTTTAGCCATCTAAATGATGATTCATAGAATCAATCCCATCTTCCAACAAAAAAAAAAGGAAAGAAAATTAACAATGCAACAAAGAAGAGATTATGAGTTTTTGATCTAAAACTTTGTCTTAGTTAAGAAGGAGAATTAGGGATGGATGAGGATTTCATCCATAGTTTTACATCAAGTGCATCTTTCTTTTCTCTTTTCTCCTTCTTTGTGCTAATATTTTTAAAAAAATATTGGATTGTCAGGACTTGATCATCTGAGAGGATAGTCAGAAGCTCTTACTGCTTTAGTTGTGTATGAACATGTATTTTACAAATGCCAGCTCAAAGTAAATGAGTGGCATAACTCTGCTTCCCCTTCATGCTGTTTATTTACAATTCTGCAGTCAGGTCACCACTCATGACCCTATAGGGGCCAGGGAAGGATGTAGGAGCTTCTATTTCTGCAGATAGGCGCACCAAGATGACATCCTCCTCCTGGACCTCCTGGGGAATCCTCCAGGAGCATGCCTGCTTCTCTGTGTGTCCAGCTGAGTACTGTCTGGTTTCCTTTCATCCTCCCTTGGCTGTGCAGAGGGGTGGCCTGGCTACAGTATAGTAAGTAAAGGCAATGGAGAATCACTGTGAAGAAAAAAAAAGACTCATCTCCAGTGAGCAAAAAAAGACATCAGGAGTTATGCCTGTATTATGTCTCCAACAGGACCCCAGGCGATTAATTTTTAGATGTATGACCAGACTTTGGTAATGTATATGGATAGCCAATATTCGTATCCTCTGTATTTCCACCCCTGTCCATGTTCTTTCTTTTCTCTTTTTCCCTTCTCTGTGACAATATATTTTTTTTAAAAAAATCTTTTTTTAAGTGTCAGTGAGATTATGAATCCAGGTTTTAATCCAAATTTTAAAAGAATTATCCAAAGTGCTAGATTAATTTTGGGAACAGGGTTCAACATTTGGAAAAATTCTTAAAGTTCAGACTTAAATTCAATATGGATTCATTGCTGCACTGACTTAGGATGCCATCAGCTACCACTGGTGGAATGAGGCAAATGTGTAGGCTCAGCCCCCAGATATGGCTTTGTTCTCTGTCACACACAATTGCAAAAACGTGAGGAGTAAACACCTGAAAGAAGCTAAAATCAGATTCCTCAAAGAGAATGATTTTCTTATCAGAGTATTAAGTTTTCACACTCCAGTAAATGTTGCTTTCCTTCTCTAGCAAGTGGAATTCTAAGTGTAAGCAAAGAGCCCTCCCTGAGTGAAATTTCTCACACGGCAGCAAAATATATCCACTGAATATTATATGTGTCATATAAATAAATAAGTAGAACTTTATGGATTGCATTGTGGTTTAGTGATTCCTCCATAGCTCTAATTACCACAGTGATGAAATATTTTAACCTTTCTTAATAGATTTCAGACTGTACAATATAGTGAGTTTGTTGCTGAAAGAAGGAGGATGTGAAAAATTGTGTAGTCCGTTGGAAATGTTCAATAATGAAGAATTGGGTGATTTTGTATTATTTGCTACTTTAGTATTTCATATACTTAAAGTTTTGGGAAAACTTCACTCAAATATACACTGTTAAGACAAACTTTTTTTTAAAATAAACATATAAACAGATGAACAAAGTCAAACCCATCTGTGATATCTGGGCCTAACCCTTTCTATCAATGCAAAAATACTGAGGGTGCGGTGTATGTGTTTTCCTTGTGCCAGTGTGATCCTGATGAAAATCACCTTGTTGTGTTTAGAGATCTAAGACTTGTGGAAACAAGAATTCAGATTCACACCAGCCTGAGAACATGCAGATGTTATCATTCGATAGCTGAAGTCCTACCTTGGAATTGTGAGCATAGCTGCCTTGGATCCATTTGGGAGAAAGGTGGGATATGAATTAAACAAACAGACCAACAAAATAGATGTCCACATGTGGAGCTGTGCACTGATTGTGCTACTCAATCAGTTGTGTTGAATGGTAATGCTACATAATGTGCACTGACTAAAAAATATATGCACAATTTAATCAAAGGAGCACTATTGCCAATTTCGCCAGGGGTAGATAGATATTCATCCATCAAGAATGCACATCTACATGTGCAATATTACCATCGCAACTCTACTTCCATGACCTTGAACTAAATGCAGATGTTGGACAAAAATATCCAAATGTTTCCCTGGAGGGAACTTACACATGATCAAGATACCATCAAGATTTCAGCCTCTTAATTCCTGTCCTGTCTAAGGCATTCAGCTGTACTTGCCTTCCCAGAAACCTAGTTAGAAAAATTAGGGTAAATTATTTATACTTAGTTCAGGATATCCTAAGCCACCTTAGCCTGGGTCAATGAATGCATTTGCTTCAAACATTGCCAAAGCTGGTTTCAGACATGAACATTTTCTCCCTTGTCCTCTTGCAGGAGATGCAATATCTAATAATTTTGTCAATCCATTACTTGTGCAGAATGCCTTGGGAGCCTTGTCAAGTCACTAAAAGGTCAACAGTAGCAATAGATTTAATGAGCCACAGTTTCTAGACTGTGCTTTTATGAAATGAAAAATTAGTGAATGCTTTCTGGTGGTGAGAGCAATAATGTTATTGGCTATGCATGCTGAGTCGAAACAGTTGTGCTGTGGCATTTCCTGCCAGTGTCAGCATGATGTAGTGGTTTGAATGTTGGACTCAGTCTTGGGCAAGTCACACTCTCTCAGCCTCAGAGGAAAGCAAAGGCAAACCAGTGCTGAGCAAATCTTACCAGGAAAACCCTGGGACACTTTCACCTTACGGTCACCATAAGTTGAAAACTACTTGAAGGCACACAACAACAACAAATGTACTTGCACTGTGGGCTTTTTAAACCTCTGAAACTCCTCCAGAATATAGTGCTTTCTGAAGCTGCACGAATTCACTCAGGAATAATACTTGATCTTAAACAATTTAGGATGATCTACTGTAGTATAATGTAGTGGAGTAGGGCTAGGAAAACCAAGCGTCAAATCCTGACTGGGTCATAAAGCTGAACCTGGGCCAGTTATTAGTTCTTATCCTATCCTACCTTGCAGGGTTGTTGCGATGGTGAAAGAGAAAGGAATGATTGAAGTGCTTGGAGATATACACATTTAAAGGACATAAATGTAATTAAGTAATCTCCCAGAGACGGTGAGACTTATGTCATAAGGGAATATTTGCCATTTACAAATTGACAAGGACTTATTCTATGCATTGGAGATATATTCTGTGGAGTGAGGTCGAATGATGAGTGGAAAATTCCATTGCTTCTAGTCAGGACACAAAACACAGCCAATTTAACCTTTCTGTTGCATGACATCATTCAGGTCCTGAAGTGGCTGACTTTACCATACTAAAAGTACTGCTCTCTTCCAATTAAAAATAAAGCTTTCACTGCTGCCACTGCAGGGAATTGGCCTATGTGATTGCTATGATATTTCGAAAGACAAATGCATCCTTCTTGTTTTAGGTGCTTTAAACTGTTTTTATTACATCTCAGATACCAGCAAACTCCCATCAATTCACAATCCAATTAAATCCATTCCGTGCTGCTTATGATCTTCAAACAAAATCATAACATATTTAAAACTCCTATTTGTAAGCCCAATCAGTTGCGGTTGAACTACTAAATATCTTTAGGGCATAAAGCCATATTTCTGAGCAGAGGCTGGCGCCTAATAAAGTGAGAGTTATTTTAAGCAAAAATACTACCGACTGGTTGTTTTAGGATGATGGATGAGTTGATGCTCCTAGGTATCAGAAGTCTCAAAATAATCATACTCCTTGGGGAAGAAACTCTTTTGTTAAGCCATTCCTCAGTGATGAAATGAAGCATGAAGCACTTCTTCATTTAATGAATTGGAAGAGAAATAGAACATGCTGGAATAGAACTCCATGAACCTACAATAAAATATTGGAAGTTATTTACATGATACTTACTTTCTAGGACATATGAGAAAGTATGCTTTCAACTGATTTTCTGTATATTGCATAGATGAACATTTTTAATTTTTTTAATAGATAGATGGTTAGACAGATTTTTACTGCTTATCTTTTCTGGGATATCTGAATTGATTTCCTTGTTTTAACATCTGTGATGTGCCAATAAATGTGTCCTAAAGCAAACTAAGCCTGAACTCTCCCTAGAAGCCAAAATGACCAATCTGAGGCTATCTTACTTTGGCTATATCATGAGACAACATGATTCATGAGAAAAGATGATATTGCCTAGTTAGGTGTTAACTATCTCCTTATACAAACCTGGCAGAGTTTTAAGATCTTCAGGGAAAGGCTTTCTCTCAGTCCTGCTACTATCCCAGGCTTCTCCATGGCTGCTCCCACCCTCTGGAACTCCCTTCTATGGGAGGCTAGGCTGGTCTCCTTCTTGCTTACCTTTTGCCGGCAGACAAAAACATCCCTATTCAAGCAGGCTTTTAATGTGTGAATAGGTGAGCTTTTTATTTTATTGAGATATTTTATTGATTTTTAAAACTTTTGTATGTTTTTATAATTATTTTATATGGTTATTTTAAATGTTTTGAGTGATATTATGTATGTTTAACTTTTCTGAAATCTGCTTTAGGTCCTAGTCTGGGAGAAAGGCAGCTTAGAAATAAAATAAAATAAAATAAAATAAAATAAAATAAAATAAAATAAAATAAAATAGTGAGTGGCAATAGGAAAAGAGGAAGACCACATCATGGGAGGACAAAATCAAGAAAGCCACAGTTCTGAGTCTGCAGGATTTGATCAAGGCTACTTGTGACAAGGGACCATGAAGGCTCCTCACTCATGGGACAACCATAAGCCAAAGCTGGCATGATGGCAACTAATGACAAATGCACCATTTGAAATAAAACTCAGAAGCTGGTGAGTTAATAGAAAAAGTGGCTTGACTCTAATTATAATTTCAGGTAGGACAGAGTGATTGGAGACTGGGTAGAGATCAGAAACAGCTAAGAGAAGTAACATCTGGAGGGGGAAGAAGGCCTACTACAGAAGAAACTTCCAGTTTTCTCCTTCTCTGGGCGAGGTTATGAGAAATATCTGTGTTTTGACATTTATATTGGACCCAGTTGAGTACTAATTGTTGAGAGGACTCCAATTACTGTTAAACAAAGATGTGTAAGTGCGGGAAGAAAACAAGTCAATAAAACTACCCCGGGCCTTATCTTCTGTCTAGTTCACCTTCCGAGGCCACAAGCTAATCCGACAGTTAATTTTACTGTCGACAATTTATCGGATGTTGGAAATGGAAAGAAAATACACAAAACTCTCAGATAAAGTGTAAGTACCTCTGCATATATGTGAAAGAGAGGAATTGTTGTTTTAAAACAAACTGTTACCTTTGACTCTGGCTGCAGTGTGTCTGAGGTTTCCAGAGTTTTGTTTTGAATACTGGCTTCCCTCCTCTCTGCTGTTTAGACTGAATCTGAAATTTGAGACTATCTCCTACATAGCACAGTCTTCTAGTGCTTGAAGGAGGAGCTGAAAAAGGAGTCTAAAGATAATATTGGAGGTCTTCATACCCCAGATTGGAGCCCTGAGCCACAAAGGGAATGCAGCAGTGTAATTAAAGGGTCCGCACAAACTCTTAACTTCAAGTGTATTGAGATATTAACTCGTAATGGTGGTTCTGACAAGACAAGGGTATAAGTACTTGGACCTTTCTCCCGTTAAACCCAATGAAATAGTATCTGTTTCTCATAAAAAGGAAAGCTAGAGAAAACAAATAAACAAACAAAAATATCTGCTTATTTTTTCTAGTAGCAGAAACAAATGAAACAAATGATCTAGGACTTGCCCCATCTTGTTACAGACTGGACCTTGAATAACAAACAGTTTCTGTCTGACCCACTTGATACAGATACAGATAGAGCAAACCTGGCAGCAGAGATTGCTACTGCTGAGAGGTTAGCAGAGAAGGATATAATACAACAACATGGAATGTTGCAGGACAAAATTCCTGGTGACCTTTTCCCAACAGTAGAAATACTTAACCCAGGCCTGGATTTGCCCTCTGATGATAATTCTGACTTAGACTGGTCTCTGAATCATAGACAGGTTTTGTTTGCTCTATATGAGGTGGGGGTTACAAACCCTACCATCAGAAATGCCTCTGCTGAAAATACTGAGGATCCTAACCATTTGGCAGAACGGAGAAATGGAACTATCTTAGAAGCTCCAAAGAGTAAGGAAATAGGGGATGACACAGAACAACACAAACCATTTTGGGAGGAAAGGGAAGTGTAGATACTGTCAGAACTAAGCAGAAATGTGTGTAACATAATTAAGGATCAACAATCAATTAAATCGTTCCTTTCTGAATGCAATGCCTTATTAACAGTTATTGCTGAATTACTGATAAAGTTGGAATCTGAGTATGAATCTAAGCCATCTATGTGTGATGTCAACCCAATACAACCCTCTAGCAAAAGGAAAACCTTCTCTAAGGAAAAAATAACCTGTCAGAAGAAGCCTAATGTGGCCAAGAAAAGCAGAGTTATTAAACAACCAAGCATTGTTCAGGGATTATTATTGAAGCAAAGGAAAAGGAACTCCAAATGTTTGATGACTGGAAAAGACAAAAAAAGAAGTTTGACAAAGTCAAGAAAGTTAAAGAACCATCATTAGACCTTAAAGACAAGCAAGTGCCTTTAAATATTCCACCTGATCCCTCACATTCCTGCTGTTGTGATAAGGATGTACTAGGTACTCGGGATCCTTGGGAATATGTCCTCAGGAAAGATTTGAGTCAACTTCAGAAGAAGTTACCTTCTTTTGATAAGTCCCATACCCAGTCAACTCAGGCCAAGACTAGCACTAAGTGTTGAAGTTTGACACTACTGAAGCATAAACTGGTCATTAGTAATTATCCCAAACCAGTAGGCATGGTATCACAAGCAGAGCGAAAAGTCCACCTTTTAAACAGTCTAGGGCATATAAGTCTAGAAGTTCTAACTCCTGATGATATTGTTCAAGTGGAATACTTATTTTATAACTACACACATGTACGGGCAGTTGTAACTTTCAAAAATGAGCACGTAGCCAGAAAAGTGTTTTCCTATAGATATATGATATTAAACAAAGGACTCTTAATTTCTTGGCTTTTCGAAAATAAAGCTCCTCCAACACCACTTATTACTGATCCCCCTAGAAAAATTCCCCCTAGTACTCCAGCTGAAAATATTAGTGGTAACCTCATTGACTTAGGTGAAATTGTGCCTGGCTCAAGTGGTCCCCCTCATGAGGAACAAACTCCAAATGAGCTCTTGGTCCCTACAGGCCCATCTACCTTGGTTAATGACTTCATTATCGATGACGAGGAGTCTCTTCTTAAAACATTTCAAACATTGCCCTCAATGATACAAGCAGAGATTATAGACAGGATAGCCTCCTTGAGGGCAATTCTAATTAGCCTCCAAGATGAGAGGGGATGGGGATCTACAACAAAGCCCTTAGTCTTGGAGTCTACTTCTGGATCAACATCAATTGGGACAGGGAATATCGAGATAATTGATTGGCCTGGGATGGGGCATGCAAATGTAAATGAAATTCCTAATTTGCCTGCAGCAAATAACAACAGTGAAGTGGAGCTACCCAGAGGTATAAACAAATGTAGTACTGATGCTTCAGTGCCCAAGCCCAAAAGATCTGGGGAACAGACTATGGGAAGGAAGCATAATTTGAATATTGTGGCTGTATTTTATGAAGATGATGGGCAACTTGACCAGGTCCACAGAACTGATTCACTATACGACAGTCACACTGAGATATCTACACTTGCCCAACCATCTGAGGCTGTCTGCAATTGATTCAATGGAAATTACATAAGTATTGACTTACCAAATTTCCATCGATTCAATGGATCTACACTGTTGGGACTCAAAGTTGGACTTTGGCCAATACCCCAAATTTAGACTTCTATATGTGCTTCGGGATGTATATTTGTTTCTTGAATAGACTTCCTCATTTGTGACCATGTACTACAAGTTGGTTTTAAAACAAAGATGAGGAATTTTTAATCTTCCAAGTCCCAGAAGCAAAAGCCAAAATTACCAATAGTAAGAGATTATGAGAATTATTGTTCCAAACATCTGAAAGGTCAAATGTTTCTTAGTGTTTTCCAAAGATGTCTTTTTTGATGTATAAGTTCTTATTTATCTATAGAAAGCCTATTTTACACCTCATACTAGAGTACCATTTTTTTAAAAAAGTTGAACTAAACTTGAATATGATTTTCAGCTTGAACAAAAGCTCATAACACTCTTACAGTACCAAAAGAGCCTTTCTTGGGAGCAAGCACTTCAACTGGATCCAGATGTATGCATACTGGAATTCTGCAAACTTGATACTCTTAAGTGCAGAAGAAACAGTAGTTTTCACTAACCCCCACTCCCTTCTACTGCCCTCTATGTCCCCCTATCTTTTTCAGGTTGGAAGACTCTCCAGAACAGTGGGAAAGGGGCACTGGGGAAAAAGAAAATCAGCCAGAATGACCTTCCATCACTTTTGTCTGTTGGAGCTTCTGCTGAATTTGACTTCAACAACTGGAGAGAGCCTGTCCATTTGCAGACCAGTTGGTCTGGATCCAAAAGGAAGTCCACAAATAAAAGAAGTGGAGGAAAGGCAAAAGCCATTGCATTCAGTGGAGCTCTGAACACACACCAGAACATGATATTCACAGAATTAAGAAAGCTATGAATTCATTTGAAAGGTCTTGAGTATATCTATCTCAATGTTAGGTTGTGAGTAATAAACAAAATAGCCAGCCTACATGTTAGTTTTAAAACATTTAAAATTTTAATGGTTTTCTTTCACATGTAATTTTAGTCCTGATGTTATTTTTGCCATGTGACTCCTGCCAGAGCTGTCTAAGAGATGAATCTGACCTGAAGGCTCATAGTTAAACCAGGAGGATGCCTGGATGTTAGCCTTAGATCATACGTGTTTCACTGCATACTTCACCCCTGCATATTTTGCATCAAAGACAAACAGCTTTACCATTGCATACTGTTTTATTGATACCCCTGGAATATTCCTTTTCCTTATCTATTATTTGAATTTCTACTCATTTCTAGTGAATGCAAGGAGGTATACATGGCTTTCCTCTCATGCACTTATTCGACAGAACAACCCTATAAAAGAGGTTAAGTGAAAGAGTGACTGGCCCAAAGTCACACAACCCCATATCTTAGTAGAGACTTCAGCTCCCAAATCTCAGTCCAGTATTCTTACCATTATAGCACACTGGTTCTTGTTAATTGATACAGACACTGTGACTAGAATTCTACATTGCCTACTTTGTTACATATGCATAACTTAGTAGCATCTCCTCATCCACTCTCCTCAAACCTATTTTACCAGGCAGAATCAGGCAAAAGAAGTTCATTCAGCTGGCAGTTAGGGTACAAGTGGGAGGAAGTGGCCCACCCCTTCTGTCAGTCAGTGTTGTTCTCTCTCAGTCTCACCAGCACAGCTGATAATTCAAAGAAAACAAACTGAATACCTACCAGCTTGTTATTTACTTTCATTCAGTAAGCACAAGGTCAAAAATAAAGTCCAATGGAAATCAAAGGCAAGCAAGTCCAAAGTCATTCAGGGTAATCCAGAGTCAGGCACAGAGTTCAACAAGGCGTCCAGCAAACAGAAAGGCCAGATAAGCTCTGACTTTCCTGGAGGGGAAAGTCAGCAGCTATATAGGCCAGACACCTAATGCAGCTGTTGCCTGAGTAATTGTTTCTAGTTACAAATTCTCTGGGATCAGTGTAGGCTCTCTTTTAGTTGTCTGTGCTCAGCACAGGTAGGTACTGGTAAGTTATCTTCTGTGTCTCAAGGGGCAGCACTTTCTGCTGGAGCTGGCACCATCCTGTGTTTTGTTTGTGGCACTGTAACCTTTTCCTGTACAGCAGATTCTGGCATGCCTCCTGTTTCAGCCCCTGGCATGTCCCCTGTTTCAGACTCTGAGTCAGAGTCCATGTTCTGGAAGCAGGGCATGACTGATGTCAACTTGCAACAGGAGTTCTGCTTCTGATTATCTCAGCCTTAATGGCAGCTGGCAAGGGGATGGAAATATCTTCCTCCTTGTGCCTTGATCACTAGCTGAACAGACCTCTGTGACTCAGTCTGGTGGCTACCTGGTAAAATAGTTTGGGAGGCCATTCACAATTGTACCACAATTGTGACTACACAGTGTTTGTGAATATGGATTATGTACAGATATGTAGTTCAAGGGTAGGGATCCATAACTGCAATACTTGAATTCCAGCCTATTATTTTTAAGGATCTATTGTCTACCGGTTTACCAGCTAAATTTAAATTCTAGAAATGTAGAAAGCAAAGCGGCAGTATCTTCAACTGGAACTGCCTTAAGGAAGATGAAAGATAAGTTGGCATTTAAAAATAGATGTTCTATCTAGAAATCATCATGTTGAACGATCAATACAACTGTCAGTTCGTGTAACCAATAGTGAAAGAAATGCATTTCAGATGAAACTTTCAGATGTCATTGGAGCCTTTAAAAAAATTATGCAATTTAGCAGCACAAAGAATCAGGCAAGGGGAAAAGAGGCTGTTCTAAGACACTCTTAAAATCACCATTGTAAATTGGAATCTGTTTCTATAATAACTTTAGACTGGATGCATTCAGTCAAGGGAACACAGAGTTTTAACACCCAAAATTGAATACCGCATCTTATAATCTAACATACTACCAAGTTATGGCTCTGACTGAGAAGAATGAAGCATTTTAGTCAATGATCTCCTGGTTGCAGATAAGCATCTGTACTGGACAGCTATAACATGTTTCACAATTTACTGACTGTGCCAAGAAAATGGTGTTTACTTCATTTTCTGCTGGTACAAAATGGATGGTAACTGACATAATTCAGGTAGGTGAGCACTGCAGAGCTTTTATCGTGCTGTAATTTATCAAGAATGGGCTATTCTGAGGCAAAAGATTAGAAACAATGTGGCACTGCCCAACTTTTGGTTCACCAAAATGTATCAAGTGTTACATTGGATGTAGTTATTCAGTACAAACACACAGATCTTCAGAGTGGACTTTCTTGCTTTACTAAGCATTATTATGTTACTTTGCATGGGTAGGGGCAATGAGGCTGCAGAATGAAACACACACCAACATTGGGAAACAAAGGCCACAACTTTATTGGCTACAGCATACAATGGGTTGGCCAAACATAGGTCTGGATCCTTGCATCAATCAGCCCACTGCTGACCGATGTACCCAGGCTTCAACCCAGTGCCAGAATCACAATTGGCCACCAGGGTATCCCACCACAGAACCCCCTGTCACCAGGAAGTGCAAGCAAGGCATGTCCCCCTGAGCAGGACATGTTTGCTGCTGCCTTGCATCCCCTTCCAAATCACAAGGGGCCAATGAACCCTGCCCAAAGGCCATCGGCCCCAACCAACCTGGATCCAAGACCCATGTGACCACCAACAAGGCAGGCCCTGCCCCAGGGGACCGCCTATCGCCAACCCCGCAGCTGCAGCCAATAAAGAGTTGTGTTGGGCCAGGAACGCCCCCCCCTCCCCACCGGTCCACATGGGCCATGGATGAAGGCTGGTGTGGGAAGCTCAGAGTTTTAATTTAGGCCTGATGTAACCTACAAAGGCCCTGGATCTCCATCTCCTCACCCTCATTATGTCCCCATCCGACAGACCCCATTCCAAAGCCGTGGTAGCGCCCCAATCCAAAAAGAGTGACTCCCAAGCTGCGTGGGAGGTAGCCTGAGGTGGGCCAGGGCCACCCATAGGATGGCCACAAACTGAAACATGGGCCATGGATGAAGGCTGGTGTGGGAAGCTCAGAGTTTTAATTTAGGCCTGACGTAACCTACAAAGGCCCTGGATCTCCATCTCCTCACCCTCATTATGTCCCCATCCGACAGACCCCATTCCAAAGCCGTGGTAGCGCCCCAATCCAAAAAGAGTGACTCCCAAGCTGCGTGGGAGGTAGCCTGAGGTGGGCCAGGGCCACCCATAGGATGGCCACAAACTGAAACTTTGACAATGCGGTGTGATCCTGGTGGATAAACAGGGGACCCAATTCTTTGGATCTCATACGCAGGTATCTGGTCAAGGCCTTAACCAGGGAAGGGCCGTTCCCGCACCATGCATGAATCCACATTGTGGTCCCTCATCCCTGCTGGTCATTCTTCGAGCGCCTGAACCACAAGGCAAGAAAAGACCCTGGAAGGTGGCATCCCCAACCAAGAATGCCCGGTTGGACACGTCCCACTTGGAGCTGCACACAAGCTCGCCCACCCTGAATGCGCCAGAGAATGCAATCATGAAAGCAGCCCTGAACAGTGCCACTTCAAAGCGGGAATGGCAAACTCTGGGCAGGGACCGGATCAAGTCTCCAAACAGGTTGAATGAAATAGGCTGCCTGGTGTCCATGGAACGGGAACGTGAGCCCGCCAGCACCTTCCTGATCCAGAAAGATGCACAGGGATCACCCTACCCTGCGGCCTTGCAGAAGAAGGAGATGCCAGCCAGATGAGCTACCAGAAAACAGGGAGAAAGTCCAAGGTCCCATAAGTGAGCCATAAAATGCAGCACATGCCGCTCGGGGATCTTGCCCACAAGACAAGGCCCCTGGAGCTGACGAAAGTCCTGGAACCTGCTGAATGCCTTGCAGTAAGCCCGGAAGGTGCTAGGTGTGATGGACTGGAACAACCCTTCCATTACTCATCGTTCCCAAGGTCCCAGAGCTCCTCCAGGAATGCCGCTGGCACGGGATCTGCCTCCGGGGCCAAAAATTGAAATCTCTCTTCCAGGAAGAGAGACAAAGAGTCACGATCGCATTGTCCAGCCCTGGAACAAATCTAGCTGAGAAGGATATGTTAGTGGACAAGCAGACAAGAATGAATCTCCTAACCAGTCTCATAACTCTGTTGGATTTGGACGACTGGCAATTGATAACAGCCACCACCACCTGATTGTCACACCAAAAGCAGACCTTCTTATTGCTGAGCTCCTCAGACCAAATGGTCACTGCCACCAGGATCAGAAAAAAATCCAAAAATATGAGGTCCCTAACCACATCTCCCACCAGCCATGCCTGCGGCCATCACCTAGTGCACCAGTGTCCTTGAAAGAAAACTCTGAAACCAACTGACCCAGCTGCATTGGACTGAATCTGGAGTGCTTGACTGGGCTCAAATCTGTCCGACCAAACTGACACCCCATTGAAATTGTCAGGGAAGGAAAGCTAAATCCCAAGGTCCTCCTTAACAACCCTGGTGATGCGGATGCGATGATGAGGGGCCTTCACACCCGATGTAATTCTTGCTAGCCTAGCACAGAAAGCCCTCCCAGGGGCAACGACCCTGCAGGCAAAGTTGAGGTGCCCCAGCAAGGTCTGCACCTCCTTCAAGGAGGCCTTACTCCACTCCATGAAGGAGCTGGCAGGTGGGACACTCCCTGGACTCCCTGGACTGAGTCAAGCTGGATGCCCAAATAGGAAAGCAATGTGGAAAGGCCTTCTGTCTTTTCCTGTGCCAAAGGAACCCTGAGCTCATATGCCAATTCTTGGAAAACCTCCAATAGTTTGGCACAATCCCCCGACCCGCTCTTACTCACAAACAGAAAGTCGTCAAGGTAATGGGTGACCAGGGAGGATCCCACCTGGTGCTTGACTGCCCATTCTAGGAAGGTGCTAAAGGTTTCGAAAGCTGCACAACTGACAGTGCACCCCATAGGCATGGCCCTATCGCAGTACCAAAACCCACCAAATTTGAATCCCAGGAGACAGTAACCATCTGGATGAACCAGACTGGATATCACACTTGGCCATGAGCATCCCCCCCCCGGCCACACAACCTCATCAGGCCGACGTCCTGATCAAAAGAGGAATAATGAACTGAATAAAGGTCGCGGGGAATGGCATCGTTAACAGACGAACTCTTCGAGAAGGACAGGTTATGAATGAGTCTGAACTCACCAGGGATCTTTTTAGGGACCACACCGAGGGGAGACACACCGAGATTAGGCATAGGTGGGGAGGAGAAAGGGCTCACCACCCCGCCCGCCTACATCTCCATAGCAATTTTGTTGGCAACTACCTGTGGAAGATCACGGGCCGATTTCAAGTTGTCAGTCTCAAAGGCCAACTGAGGCCCCAAGGCCAGGATACAGAAGCCCACCGTGAATCCACGCTCAATGAAATGCGCTGTCCTCTGGTCTGGATAAAGTGCCAGGAGGGGGCGGAGTGCAGGCAGGCAGACTGGGGAATGGGAGGGAGCAAAACTAATGCCTGGCGGTCCCTGCATCGCTGGTGGGGCAAGCAGACAGGGGACCATCCTTCCTGCTGGGTTGGTTGCCACCACCACAGCCTGAGCAGGAGAACTGGGTTCCCCTGTGGCGAGGGCAGGACACCCTGGGGTGGGAGCCCAGGCAGCCTTCGCAGCTGTGTTCAAACTTGCACTGAGCCCATTGACACTTGCCCTGGTTGAACTCCCAGCACACCAGCCACCTCAAATCCCTTTTCCCTGTCCACGAAAAAGCTTATTATTTTCTGCTCTGCCCCTGATGTGAGGACCAACGATCACAAGCCAGAGTTTGTCATTGGTCAGGTCCCAGCGCGTGGACTCACTCTGTGAGGCCTCCTTGCAGAAGGTGCAGTCATGTTTGATGGCTGCTGACTTGCCCGCCAGAGACCTAGCCTTGAGGACGTTACCCAAATGGTTGGAAAGGTGCCAAGCTCTGTCAGGATACGCCATCGAGATTACCCCCATGAAAACATTATACCCCCCAACCAGTTGCTGAACGAGCATTCAGCCAACTCAGTTTTCTCCTCCTTTCTATGTTTTTTTCTGGAACTGAGTACCAGCCCCTCCTCTCCCTCAGGCTTGAGGAAAGAAAAAACGTCCACATAATAGCCATCCAGAATACACTCCCTAGTCTTTCTGTCTAAATGGATCCCTGGGGGATGCTCATGATTCCCGAATGTAGCAAGAGTCCCCCCTCCCTTGGTCCCAGATGCGCCATCCCCCATGGCCCTGGGCCCGATGCCCTCCTGATTCTCACCCAAGTGCCTGTGGATGGCCCAGGCAGGAAGCCCAGGCATATGCGCTGCAGCCTTCCAGTACTCTGGAGACCAAAGCCCGTCAGCTAAGGACTCATCAAATGCCCCACCATTGTCTGAGTCTCTTCCACCCCTCCTTCTACGCTGCTTGTTCTTAGTCCTCCTCCTCCTCCTGCCACGCCTTTCCCGGCTGGAGGATGCAGAGCTGGAATCTGATGAGGACGAGGTGCTGGAGGGTGACGAAGATCGTGATTGCTACCAACGGCTCTGTCAAGTCCATGGTTGCACAGAAGGTGCAGCAGCCTCACCCTGGGCTTCGGGGGCAGGGAGGCAGGCACAGGCTGCATCTCCAGCCGTTGCACTTTCTCAGCCAATAACTCTATTGTCTGAGTGAGATCCGCCAAGACTGCTTCGCTACACAGGGCAGAGTCCCTTGCAGAGTCCGAGGAGTGCCCAGCCGTCCCTGCAGGGTGGGTCCTCCTGGAGACTGGCCCAGGATTTCCTCTGCCACTCCACCTGGCTGTAAGTGCAAGGCAGAAGCTCCTGCACAGGAAACGTCTGCTTGGGAGGCATGCCCACTTGAGCTGCAGCGACAGAAGGGACCAGGCCTAAGGGAAGGACGGCTGTGAAGGAGAAGGGGTGGTGGCCAGGAATGCAGGGCGTGCTGCTGGGGTAGAAGGAGACAGCCAAAAATATGGGGGGGGGGGTGAAGGCCGACTCAATGTGCAGTGTGCTGTGCTGCACTGTGGCCTAGACCCTCAGGCCACCCCGTGCGACGACCCAGCTGGAACAGCCCGGAGCCACCAAGACCCTGGCCCAGCCATATGCCATTCCCTATCACCCCCCAGAACAGCTGAATGGCTGCAACACCTGCCACCCAGGCAGCCTGAGCCCTCCAGGCCCAAGGGGGCCCACGCACCACCTGGCTTTCTGCTGCCTGGCCTAGCCGACCCGCTACCCTCCTCGCTCACTGCCGCTGCCACTCAGGAGTGCAGCCGCTCTGATGCTTCCAAGCCCCACCAGCTGACCGCCAACCCGCACCACCGCTCAACCGCCACTGCTGCTGCTGCCGCCCCAGAGTGACCACTGCAGCACCACTTCAAGACCAACCATCTGGCTGTCGTCCTGCACCATCTCTCCCTCCGAAGATGCCACTGTCGCCACTTCTTGGAGCGACCAACACTCTGCCAAGCCACCAGCCAGCAGGGCCACCTCCTGGACCACCGTCGTTCACTGCTGACCCGTGCCGCCTCTCGCCCGCCAAAAACACCACTATTGCTGTCACTCGGGAGCATCCAACACTCTGCCAAGTCCCCTGCTGGCAGGGCGAACCTCCTGAACCACTGCCACCACTCAACCACTGCCGCTGCTGCTGCCGCGGAACAAATGAGGATCAAGAAGCAGCCAGGAAGCAAGCAGCCTGAATGCAGACTGCTGGGCTCCCACACGGCCACAAGGGAGGCAATCCCCTAGGGCTGCCCATCCAGCCAAAGCAGCCAGTCGGAGCACGGGAGGTGCGCTCCGATTGGCTGCTGCCTCCCAGGCATCCCCCAAGGCCCCCCCCCGGAAATGACCTGCCCTACTGGCCAGAAGGGTGGAAGGGCAGCCATCTTTGCCTCCCGCTCCACCCCACAACTGGCGCCATGAGGTAAGTCACACAGCGGGCTTAATTTGATGGCAAATGAAATATTCACCCAATTTTGCATTCACGAGACCAGGGACTAGCCTATCCATTAGACATTATGCCAAATGGATCCACTTTCTGCCCTCCCACCTCCCAGCAGCTAGCTGTCTCCTCTTCTCTGGAAAAGGCTCTCCCTAGTGGGCCAGTCCTCAAAGGCCAGGCATCCTAGTGCCTAGGAAATTGCTTGTGATGTCTGGCCATGAGAAAAGACCCCTTCACAGAGTGCTTCCCCCGCCCCCTGGAACAAGAAATAATATGTAAGTCATGATGGGTGTAGATGACATATGGATGCATATCTGGATGACATCCACACAGTAATGTATATCTAACCATCACTATAGACAATGCGCATTCTAGATGGACCTCAAATTCACAGTATCATGGTACAAATATCTATTTTTCTCCCTGGGACCATCACTGCAAGAAGTTCTTGCTTATATCTTGCTGCATGTACCTGATCTCTGCATTGGGGCCATGGTCCTTTGCCTTTGTTCATTAGTATTCTTATGATGAAATTTATATTACTTTGAAGATGTATGTAGCAGCTGTGTACCATTTTATTCTAAAGAAAGTATGGGATGGAACCAAGTCTATATGGAGAAGGACCTTTTAACTTTTTAACCTCCCAGGAATGGTTGTAAATTGGATTATGCCCCACAATTTATTTCTCAAACTGGAATGCCAGGAAAGTTCAGGTTCCCCATGAGATTATTTGTGTTCCTCTGCAAAACTAAAACGACTAGTGTGTGTTTTTTTTCTTTAGCAGCAGCAACAGCAGCAACCACAACAGCAGAAAAAACTGTTTTGCACAAAAGGATTGGGATGCTTTCACTGGCACATGGGCAGCCATTTCCAGAAGATGGGGCTAAGGAATTTCTGCTTGACCCTGTATAATTTATGATTTGTAATCCTACAGCGTTCCATTATAATTTCCCTTCTCTAAACTGCCTGCAGGGTCATTAGGGTGTGCAATATCACCAGTTTGTTTCTAAATAATTCAATTTCATGTTGGTAGTAAGAATGCTGGATTAGCTTCTCAACACAGCAATGGCCTGGATGAAGGCCAGCCAACTAAATTCAGGAGAGAGTGAAACCCAATCAGTGGATGGTTCTTCTGTCCAGATGTACATTGCCCAATGTTTGTGGATTTATCCCTATCATTAGAGGTTCAGGTAGCTCCTGTGGTATGGAGCACTTTTTATCAGGCATGATCTTATCTAGATGTCATTAACTTGGCTTCAGTGATTCATACTGTGGTAAGCACTCCTCACCTCAGTTCGAATTACTAAAGGAGTTGGTAAAGTATAGCTTGCAGGCCACACATAGTCCCCTTAGACTCTCTTCCAATCTTCCATGGAACCCTCTTCAAAATCACATTTTTTTCCTCGCCTGAAGGCCTCCCAAACCAGTGGTTTTCATGCTGGGAGTAGAACACTCTTTTGAACATCCCCGTAATCCCATCCTATCACAAAATGACACAGGCGTAGTATCATTTCTGATCTTTACAGCATTTTTTCTCTGCCACGCCCAGGCCTGAAGTTGATGCCAGGGCAAAAAATTGGACTTCAGCTCACCAAATTTGCCCACTTCTGGAATGTTATAATACACTGGGGGTAGAAGGCTTTGAGGATGGCTCAGAAAGATTACCTGGTGCACAATGTGGTATGAGAGCTTTCACTGGAGAGCACACTGCTTTGCTCCTTTCTTACTGCCATTGGCACAATTGTTTTCTTTGATTCATTTTTGAACACTGTTCAAGGTTGTGTTTTTGATCTATAAAGCCCTACAAGCTTTGGATCTGAGCATCTGAAAGGACACTTTTTCTCATATTTACCTATCAGTGTTCTAATATCATCAAAGTGTAGAAGGCACCAGTGAAGGATGAAGCCTTTTCACTGTGTAGGACTTGTGGTTGTTGAGTACTCTTCGCAGGAAGCTTTCTAACATCTACATTGGCTTCTTCACAGCATGGGGAAAAATCTTTTTAATTAAACAGTCATTTAAACATGAAAAAAGGATTATATTTGTTTGTTTGTTTAAAATATTTATATTCGTACACAGCCATGTATAATAAAACCAAAATATAAAAATACAACAGAGGCAAAACACCAAGTGAAAAATAAAGGAATTTCACAATCTGTTGCTGCTATAAGTCATTCTTACTTACCCTCCAAATTAACATTTTGAGAGTGAGGAACATGAATCAGGAACTCTGCTTGATGTAATTTACAGGTAGGCTTACAGGGGAGAAGGTGGTCTTTAGACATTCTGACCCAAAACTACTACTGTCTAAGGCCATTTGTGCAGTACATTCTTACAGTGCTATTATTCCACTTTCAACATCCTACAGAATCCTGGGGTTTGCAGTTTAAGGAGAGACATTTAGAATTCTGAGCCAGAGAGCTCTTTGGCCTCAGGAAAGTGGAATACTAGCACTATAACAGTGTAGTATGGAAATGGCTTCTGTTTCATTTTAAAGGTGTGGGCCCAAATTGGAAGCTAAGCAGGAACAGCACTGATTAGTACTTTGATGGGATCATCAAATCATCGAATACTAAGTGCTGTAGGCTATATTTCAGAGGAATGGACTGTCAAAACCATCTCTGAGTATTCCTTGCCTAAGAAAACCTTATGAAAAATTCATAGGATCACCATAAATCAATAGGCAACTTGAAGGTGTGTGCATGCGCACACACACACACATTGATTATTATTTTAGCCTCTACTCCAACAATCTGGCCCTTTCTTCATGATGTCATAAACCTGCCTCAGCCATGCCTTGTTCCTGGTTTAGGAGCTGTCTTACTGCATGATGTCGTTGCTAGCCAGCTGCTAGCCCATCCCAAGCATGCCTAATCAGTTCTTTTTCACTGACAGGGAGAAACTGTCATTGACCTCCCTTTCACATGACAATCGCATCATCTAGACAAGCTCAATTCCTCCATGGAGGCTTCCTCTCATTGTTGATCCAGCAGTGGGCAGGCCATCAGCATTACCAATCTGTCCCTCCCTCAGCGACTCCCAGGGCAATCTCTGCCAAGCAGCTGGCTGGCCGCTTCTGTAGTGTCAGCACTGAACATAGAAGGAGAAGGGGACAAAGGAGCACACGGTGTGGTAATTTCAATACCCACCACCACACCTGATCATTTTGCATGTCCTCTTCAGATTTTAATTTTTTTTAATCCCTTTATTACCATTAGCACGATTGCACAATATAGCGACATGATCCAGTTAGCCCAGTCCACTGTGCTAACATTAACTGTGCAGTGTGGAAATGGCCTTAGTGTTATTTTTATGAATATACATGGAATCTTGTTATAAGTGCTTCCTCTCTTTGCAGAAAAAAGATTTTTAGATGACCTCCAGAGACTCAAGAGGAAAGTAAAATTTTGCCTCATGTGAAATTGAAGCTGAAAATAATTTGCTTTCTGAACTACAAGAACAAATAAAAATAATATTTCTATATAGATAAAACTACATTTTTATTTTTAGGCATACCTATTAGAAAACCTGAGAACCAGCATGGTATAGTGATTTGAGTGTTGGTCTTACACCCTGGGGATAGGTGTTCGATTCCCCTCTCAGCCATGGAAACCCACTGGGTGACCTTGGATGCATCACACACTCTCAGCCACAGAAAACATCTTGATAGGTTCACTTTAGGGTCTCCATAGGTTGGAAATGACTTGGAGGCAGACAATAACAACAAATTAGAAAACCTACAATAGCCTATTTTAATGAAGTACCTGGTAGTTGACCATGCATGGCCAGCTTCAGCCTTGAACTGAAGTGACAGTCCTGGTCAAGCAGCATAGGAGATATGAGGAATTTGTGTTCTCTGAAATGGTTAGATTAATGCAGTTAAGAAGCAATCAGTCCATGAACCCATGTGTAGTTTGATTAAGAAGATTTCAGTTAGCTTGAACTAAACAGTCATATTTATTCTGAGAAATCAATTAATCAACTCATTTGTTGACACAACACACAGCCGCTTCCCTGCACAGTGTGTACCAAAGGGAATTAGGCAATAAATAAAATTTGACTTTGATCTCACTTAAACAAAGCATATTTTCCTGCTCCCTCTGCTTTAATTTATCATCTTTGATTTCAGAGAACTTTTTTTCCTCTCTGCCCCTAGATTCTAACAGAAACAATGATTGAAGATCATAAGAAACATTTGAGTAAAATAAGCTTATAAATCAATTGGTGAAAAGCTTATCCAAGAGAATGAAAACGGTTCAAAGGTAACCCAATGTGCTGGATATAGAGTAAGCAATGTCAGACTCCTAGATTACTTTATTATACAATGAAGCTGACAAAGGACACAGCAATCATGAAAAGACATAGCCAGTATAACAAAAATTGTACAATCTTCCCAGATAAGTAATATGATTTCCTCTTATTATATCAAGAGCAAAAGATCAGCAGAGACGTCTGCAGGGAGCTTAAAATGTGACAAAGATAATTAATTGATGGCAGAGGTAGAGAAATGATTTTTTTTTTTAAAAAAATTGTTTTTCTTTTCAATCTTACAAAAAGAGCAGAAGCCAAGGAGCTATATTAAAGTGCCTGCCTCAAGAGGGAGAAAAGGGGAAAAAATAATGAAGATCATGTTTCTGATTAATAATTAGGATGACTAGAGGGAAAGATACAGGAAGAACAGACTGAAGTCCACAAGAAGTCACAGTGTACTCCATCTACTTCCTCTTTTTGTTGTTGTTCCCTATCAGCTGCCTCATTACCTAGGCCTCATCCCTCTGTTATCATGAAGCTAGCCAACTAGGTCTCCTACTTTATTTAAAAGTCTACCAGAGAGTAGTCTCTATGTTGACAGTTCTTGATCTGTGGTCCTCCAGATTGTTCAATGTCTACTTGAAACAGGCATGGTTCCCCACCCCTGTCATTTTAGACTGAGGGTTTGAAGATTTTTTGCCATTTGTTAACTAACCAGTATCTCTTTGGAAGTCCCTTTTATCATCTTCTAGTTACTTAAGCTCTCAGCTTGTGAAAGCAGCATAGTCCAAAGAAGTATGTTCAACATTAGTACTCCACTGAAGCACTCTTTTTTGGTAAGTCAGGATATTTAACGCTGCAGAATAAGCATGAACCTTTGTAATCTTTTAGGCTATTTCATCAATATAAACATAGTAATACACACACACACACACAAACACACATATTCTTCTTGGAGAAAAACATAGACTTCTTATTTTCTAGGAATATAACTTATCATTGACATTTCTTCTAAGGAATTAAATCTCTGCCACCATATTTATTTTGGGACACTTCCATAAGAGGCAGCCATATAGGGTTACCTTCATCATCTGTGGATGAAACACATATGCATCTGTATCATTACCAGTGCAATAAATTGCAGCACCTGTTATACACTTCTATAACAGGCATTTATCTAATCAGGTAAGGAACAACATCAGCAACATAAAGACTAGGTGAAACATCACTGGAGGCTGTCATAAACAGTCTACACTTTGTCTCTTGGGAGGGAGCTTTTTACATCACTTTGAGCATCTAGCTGGCCAGTCAGGGGTGGATTCAAATAACCCCTATTAATGTCAACAAAGATTTTCCCACCCAGTTAGAAATTAGATTTCACATCTATACAAGGCCTCTAATTGACCAATCATATCAAAGAGTCACTGTCCACTGCTTCTGGTTGGCAGCCATCACATGATTACAGCATGTAATCATTGAGCAGGATTAACACTGTCATATGAATGGAGTACCTCCTTTTGTTTTGTTTGTTTTATATTCTAGTCACTTGTTTACTATTTTCTTCACTGGATTTTTATCTCCTTTATTTTGGGTTAGGTGGTTGAATGCCCAGAAACAAATCACAAGCTTGTACTTTTACACACAGACATCCAGGTTTTTATTATATAAAGACATGTATAGTTCCTTAATATGTAGGTTTCAGAGGCTTAAATATATACCAAAATAGTATCCAGCTGATACCAGTCTCCCAGCAACTCTAGAAGAATGATCAGTTATTAGAAATCTGGAAGCTGAAGTCCAAAATATCTGGAGAACCAAAAACTAAGGATGTGTCTGAAGTGTAGACTCAAATTATAAGGCAGCCAGCAGCAGCAGTTCATTAGATGGGGAGGTGCTTAGTTTACCACCAATAATGGAATGAATGGCCACGGGGGGGGGCTATTAAAGCTCGGTTATGAGTCCTGGGGTGGTGACAGGGGAGCTGTACCAGAATTCCACATGCAGAATCAATACAATACACTCATACACTCCATCCACTGCTTGCACAAAGGCCATTTCCACACCGAGCTTCTGTAATGGTGCAGAGCGACCTCTCACGGAGGTCTTCTACACCGTAGAGTGGACTAGCGTGGACTACTTTTTGTAGTTCCGCATCAGAATCCACTCAGGAGCGGCCGGAACTAGCTGCGCTGCATGTTTTTTAAAAACCTCTTTTTCGAGGTTTTTAAAAAGCACGGAGCTTGCAGTCCCATGCCGCTCCGTCGCCCAGCTCTGACTTGGATTTGCAGGTGCGCGCAGGTGCGTACCTGCAGATCTGCCGGGGGCGGGCTTCCAGCTGGCGAGCTTCTCCGGTTGGTGGAGAGCCTCCACCAACCGGAAGCCGCCATTTGGGACGCCGGAGGACTGCGGAGCAGCGAGCTCGCACTGCTCCGCGGGGTGACGGACTTACCCGGCTGCCGGTAAGCTCCGTTTTTGGGAGTTTTCACCCGTTTCCCCCCCACATGTGGAAAGGGCCTAAGATTCTCAGTCTGGCTCATGATAAGGGCAACCCTGTGTGGATCTTGGGCATCATGTGTGGTTTCACTCAAGCTGCAATCCTAACCAGAAATTATCATCGCCTTCGCCTTCTCCTTCTCCTTATTTTTATCCCACTTTTCTCCCCAAGGGGACTCAAAGCAGCTTACAGCCATTAAAAGAACATAATTAAAAACTGTCATGTACAAAAGTTAAAACAAAAATTAAACCACAATAATAATTAAAACATGTTAAAATACATATGAAACATATGCAAACAGCATTAAAATATCAATTAAATAACAATTAAATGACCAGCACCAATAGAAATTACATATAAAATGCCTGCTGGAAGAGGAATGTTTTTAACTGTTTCCTGAAGGTAGGCAGGGAGGGTGCCAGTCTAACCTCTTTGGGCAGGGAGATCTAGAGCCTGGAAGCAGCCACTGAGATGGCCCTTTCCAGTGTTCCCACCAAATGCAGCTGTGAGGGTGGTGGGACTGAGAGAAGGGCCTCTCCCGCAGAGCTCAACACCCGGACTGGTTTGTAGGGGAGGATATGGTTCCTCAAATAACCTGGACCTGAGCTTTGTTAAAGGTCATCACCAGCACTTTGAATTGTGTCCAGAAACAGGTTGGCAGCCAGTGGAGCTGTTGCAGCAGGAGGGTTGTATGATCCCTGTAACCAGCTCCAGTTAACAACCTGGCTGCAGCTCGTTGGACCAGCTGAAGTTTCCAAGCACTCTGCAAAGGCAGTGCCATGTAGAGCGCGTTACAGTAATCTAGCTGAGATGTAAGCAAGGCATGTGTCACCATAGCCAGCTCTGACATCTCACGGAATGGGCGCAGCTGGCACACAAGTCTTAATTGTGCTAATGCACTCTTGGCTACTGCTGAGACCTGGGCTTCCAGGCTCAGAATTGAATCCAAGAGCATTCCCAAGCTGTGAAGCTGTGTCTTCAGAGGGAGTGTGACCCCATCTAACACAGGCTGAATCCCTATTCCCTGATCTGCCCTCCTACTGATCAGGAGCACCTCTGTCTTGTCTGGATTAAGTTTCAATTTGTTTGCCCTCATCCAGTCCATTACTGATGTCAAGCACTGGTTTAGGACCAAAACAGCTTCCTTGGCTTGTAGTGGAAAGCAGTAAAAAAGTTTGGTGTCATCCGCATACTGGTGACACTGAACTCCAAAACTCTGGACAAGCTCCCCCAGTGGTTTCATGTAGATGTTAAATATGGGGGACAGGACTGAATCCTGAGGGACCCCACAGGCCAGACGGTAGGATGTCGAACAGGAGTCCCCAGCACCACCTTTTGGGTTCAGCCTTCAAGGAAAGAACGGAGCCACTGTAAAACAGTGTCCCCAAGTCCCATCTTCACAAGACAACTCAGAAGGATACCATGGTTGATGGTATCGAAAGCCACTGAGAAGTCCAGCAGAAGCTCATTGTGCTCAGTAGGATTTACTTCTGACAAAACATGGGCCAGTGAGTTAGATCATTAAAATACTGGTTTTTATCATTTGGGAAAGTGACACTGAGATGTCACTTTATTTAATTTAGGACTATGTCGAGCCCTAGATTGTTTTGACCAAATAGCACTAATCATTACTTCCTATGCTTATGATGAAAATAAGTTTATGAATTTGAACAGAACAGTAATATATTGGTTACTGATAAGCTGTGTATATAGTAGTAGTAACAGCAGCAGCAGCAGCAACAGCAGAGGCATGTACTACCAGCACTGGCAAAACCTTCTGTGGTGCTTTCAAGGACAAGAGACTGTTTAGGGTGCAGTGGATCAACTGAATATCTTGCAGATATTGTTTGTAGTCCTTGATAATTAAATGCCTGAGACCTTGCATAGAGCAGAGAGTGATAGGGCAGTACACGCAAGTATATGATAAATATGAAGAGAACAAAAATAAATAGTGTACTACAGAAAACACTAAAACAGAACTATTTGGATAGTTGGTCGATATCTTCCTTTCAGGTGCCTTTATCTTTTTAGACACCAGTAGAATGCCTAAATATGACCCATGAATATGAATTGCTATAGTCAGTGCTGAATTATTAGAGCGCCATAGTGGCATTCTTCTTGCATGTAACTTCTAGACAGAAGGAGTGTGAGTGGGAATGAAGGTACCAACTCTTCCCCTTCACTTTTTTTTCTTGTCAGCCTCTCCACATGGCTAGTGAATATCTTCAGAGGAGAGAGAGAGAAAGAATGAGAAGTCACTAGGGAAGAAAGTGACCTAAGTCAGTTATAGATATTCTGATTCATTTGTAATACTTAAAAGCACAGTGTTATTAATAGATACTTGGAAGTATGTGTTCTTGAATCCCATACGACTTACTTCTGGTAAGTATTCAAGGACAGCAGTGTGTGGATGCAGTCCTATATACACAGAAGCTGGTACTCAGTTCCTTTGGACACAATGGTGCTTATGTCTAAGTAAGCATGTATAATTAGGATTAAACTGTTAGACTTCTACTCTCTGGAATGCAGAAAGTCTCAAGTCAAGTACTTCATAAACAGGAAATAATTGAACATAGCACCTAATACTTAAGAGTGGCCTTTAAAAACTTAACTGTGAATCTGAGCTCCTAAATGAATGAATCAAGACAAAAAAGGACATGATTTTTGTCTTTGTTCCTCTTATAGCTAAAGGCTGCTTACATTACCTCTTACAGTGCATGCCCATTTTTTCATGTCAGTCTACGCTTTCTAGATAACATAGTATTCCCAAAATTTGTATATTCATTTCCATCGCTCTTGAATAACTAAAAGCACATGAAACCTGTTGTGTGGCAGCATGACCCTAAATGAATGGTGTACACATAAAAGTCCAGAAAAGAATTCATGTAAATATCTGAAATACATGTTGTTCATTTAACTTACTACATAAAAGTGGCAACATATAATATTCGAGTCACACTGCATTTGACATTTATATAGCTCATGGGCAACTGTAAAAGTACGTGTCCTTATCTAAAGCCTCTATTACTTGCTGAGAGCATGACTATAGCCTTTGCTGAAATATCTGTGTGGTTAGCCAAGTATGGCTTCAAAAATAGGATTAAATCAAATCTGACATTTTGTCTACAACAATAAGTGCCATTTTGTTTTTGCCTTTGATTAAAACACATGAACTTAAGTCTCATAAGTCTGCGAAACAGAAAGATATTGAATGTTAAAAAATAATAAGCTATGCATAACAGGGCCTTTCCATCACATTACACCATTGCAGTTTAACAAAGAACACTTTCCTCTTTGCAATAAAACCATTCATAGTCTGGAAGCAGGATTATTTATGATTAATGCCTTAGGTATGCAATTCCTGCACAGCAAAGGCTATTACCTGTGGTAAAAGCCTATGTGCGACACATGGAGATGTGTGTGCAGTATGAACATATTGTGAGCTTCCCACATGATTGCCATCATCAGTTTCACAGCTAGGGAACAGGCAAATCTAACCAGCGTGTTGTATTTGTCTGCCACAAATGGTGTAAAAATAGAAAACAATAGAAAAGATCTGACAACCTTAATTGACTGCCACAATTATAGATGAATCACAGGGATTCAAAGGCAGATTTTAAGAGCTAAGTTCTCACAGTCCTCTGTCTGGATAGATGGAGCTGTCAGTTTTGCTTTCTCCTACAACTTCAAATTCTTATAATCAGATCTGTGAAGAAATCTGTAGATTTTGGTAGAGTCTTATCAAAAGGTTAGCTAAATGAAATCCTTGCTTGTCCTACAGCACTCATTATTGAGGGAATCTGTTCAGTGCATTACACTGGTGTATCTATGCTGGCATAGGCAATGGTAGCAAGCAGAAAAAAGCCATGGGGATCAGCAGTCACGAAGGAAGTCACTTGGATTACTGTAATGTAGGGATGGAAGGAATATTCAAAAATATTCAAAAATGTCTCTAAATAAAAACCCAACAGCACCTTCTCTCCATCTTCTTTTACATTATTTCTTATGAGCCAAAAATACTTTCCTTCCTCCTAAGCCAGACATATCTGCCATTAAAATATCAATAATTATCTTTCTATATTCCTGTCAAACATCTAAATCATTACTTTATATTACATCACATTTTCTCACATTTGATAGTAACAATTTACTAACCAAATTACATAATGTCAATCCTTGCTAAATATAACTGTCAATCTTTTATATGTTACATAGCATCACTAGATCCATTATATCTTTAACCTCTATTATAACTCCTTTAGATTTAAACTCCAATATTTCTGTCAAATTTTATCATGTAAAGTCCTTTTCAAGATCAAGCCCACATCCAATTGCTGTTTTCTTATATCCCCAGTCAGATCCCATAGCTTTATTTCAACCAGGCATTGTTTGTTCTGTTTCACTTTAAATTTAACTCTTGCTTTTCTTTTCTTCCATCCTAACCATGACATCCTCCTGCTTAATGTCTTCAGGTTCACATCTTTTACCTCTTGTTATTATTGCTGTCTCCTCCCAATTTTTCTGCTTTAAAAGAATTATTCTGAGACAGAATACTTTTCTTTTTCATCTTACTGTTGGCCCATTCCTCCATTTTACCAGCTAATCCTTTCATCATGTCCCAATAGATTTATTTTTTTCCATCAGTCTAAAATCCTTAAACATCAATTCCAGATTAGCCTCCCCCTTCTCCCCCCACTTGCACTATATTTTCCATATTATAATCCATTATTACATGGGCCCTGTATTCCTCAGTTTTACAGCCTAATCCTTCCATTGAATCAACTTGAATTTGGTTATCTGCACAGTTTTCACTATCCATCATTTCCAGACTAGCCCCACATTTCTCCCTCTTTGCATCACAACCCCGAACAGTTCTGTTTTGAATCCAGCAATTTCCTGTTTTTGGTCTTCTGTCAAATCTTCTCATAGTCTCTTCATCATATTTGGGAATTCCTAATCTGTCAAAGAATTGATCTTGAACAAGAGTGGTTATAAAAAATCTTGGGGAAGTTCATTTTTTCTTTCCTCAATCTAGCATTCACATAGTGAACAGACTGTTCTCTCACCACTGAGTTACAGGCAGTTGTATCAGCTTCAAAGAAATAATGCCTTCACTTTCCCACAATGTAATTTCTCTTTACTAAAATTCAGTTCAGTCATTAAAGTAAAGAAAATTCAATCCATCCACAAAAATACATGCTCTCAAATCTTTTGTTATGTCTTTTGAGTACCTCAGCCTCCAGTCCTTTTAAGTTCTAATCTTGTGGGGTAAACACATTCAGTTCTTACTTGCAAAAGAAAAGGGTAACTTGGAGAGACTGTATTTGACTGACTGTTTGATTGACTAATCAGAAGAATCATTCACTTATATGATGCTAAAGATTTATTTAAGAATTTTAAGAAGGCAGGTGGCAATTTAGTGTCATCAGATCTCTCAGATCAGCTGCATTTCATAACTAAGGCAAGGTTGTAATTCTCTCAGTCCTTCATCATTCATTTCACATTTCCACATGAGTAAGCAAGAGTAATCAGAATTCTGGACCCTCATGAGCTATCCCATCAATTCCCCTTTAATTGAGGATGAGTCTTACCAGCCAGAAAGTCCTCTAGCTGGAGCTTTCACCATGAAAGCTCTCCTTGCTGCAGAACACTGGCAGGAGCATCAGCCCACCCATCCTGCCCAGAAATCAAATCCACATGGTTGATTTGCATAGAACAGCAAAGAAAACAGAATTTTATGTGCAAGAATTAGTGTATCTACATTTAGATATTATTTTGCATGCAGAAAATGCTGATACCTATCTAGAAAAATGTTTTTTGTGCAAAACAACCCTGTGTGAATTTTGCATAGAACGAATTCCAATTATACATTATCTGATTAGGAATTAGTGTCCCCTTCCACACCCTACCTTTTTCTGAAGTTGTCCTGTGGGGATCCTGGCAGCAGCTCTGTTGGGAGGGGAGCGTGATGAGAGCGCTCCCCTGTGCACTGGCTGGCTCTCTGTGGAAGGGAGCATGATGGCCATGCTTCCTCCTTCCATAGTGCAGCTGGGTATTTTCCTAGGTGTGCAGGGGCAGGAAGTGCAGCTACTGTGCTTTTTCTGCTTCTGCAGGACAGGTAAGTCAGGGATGGTGGCACTGTTGGGTATCATTGACAGGGAAAACCTGCCAATGATTTAATCTATGATTGCACCAACTGGGGATGGGAGAAGGATGGGACCACAATGACATCATGCAGAAGTGTCATCACAGTCCCATCCTTCTCCCCATTGTGGAATGGTGGTATTGCAGAAAGGGCCAGTATTTCTGTGTTGGAGTATTCCACACAGAAAATGTTGTTTCCTGTGGGAAAAAAAATGCTGTTTTCTGCACAGAACATTAATGTGTGAATTTTGTACAGAATAAGTCCTGAATTGCAAAGAGACTTCAAAAACTGCATTTTTCTAAGACTTTCTTGTAGCAGGAAGAAAATCATTGAAATTATTAACTGCAGTCTTTGAGAAGAATTTAATCAAGAATTATATCCCTATAGTAACACATTCTATGTGGGGCTGCCTTTACAACTGTTCAAAAAAAATCCAGTGGGTGCCAAATGCTGCAGCCAAGCTGCCAACCAAGACTGGTTCCAGGCAACATATCAATCTCCTGTTGAAACACCTTCACCGGCTACCAGTTCTATTTTTGGACAGAATTCAAACTGCTAGTTATGACCTTTAAAGCCCTATACAGTTTGTGCCTAAACTGTTGGAAAGGCCATATCTATCTATGTGAGCATGCTCAACTTTTAAGATCTTTGGGGAGAAGGCATTTTCCTGGTCCCGCCACCATCACAGGCATGTTTTATGAGGACATAGCATTCTCAGTGGCTGCTCCCAGGGAAGTGGCTCTTCCTGTAGAATTCCCTCTCACGTGAGGTTTAGTTGTGTCCCTTTCTTCGCTCTTATTCCTGGTAACCAAATACTTTTTTATTTAGATAGGTCCTTGATTTTAAATCAGGTGGCAGAAGAGTGTTTTCAATGTGGTGTCCTGTGCTTTTATCACATAAATATTTTCTACATGCTTTAAACTTTAACTATGTGCTTTTTAATATAATTCTTGGTTTACTTTTTTTAAAACTTTTATCTAAAATAATGTACAACTCATGTGTTGACTTACCATTTAATAATTGATTCAGTGGACACATTCCAGTTGGGACTAAGTAAAAGGATTCACGTCCCCATATGTGTGTGCTTCCATTACATAATTGTTTCAACAAGCAATTCCAGAAATAACTGTTTTAAAAATTATAAGCTGCTCCTCCATCCCTTCTCACAAATATACCTTGTGTTGCTGTGGTATAATGCTGATGTAAGCTGAATAATGGGATATTTGTCAACTTCTGTCAGCAAACATTAACAAGCATTTCTCAAAAGAAAAAAAAGGCAGTGATTCATTAGGAATAAGCAGTAAAGAATAGGGAAAAGCTTTAAAGGATAGAATAGCCTAGATGTTCTGTTGGAATCTCATTGAAACCATTGAGTTATTTAGGTTGCTCCTTACTGTGTCCTAGGATGATCAACGAAACATCCATTTATGGTAATAGATTAATCTCAATAACAATAATAAAATATAACAGGAACAATTTTCTTAATGCCTATTAGTTTCCTGTCTCCTAAATATACCCAAAATGATATACAATAGAAACTATACAAATAAGATTGAAAAAGTGTTTAAATACAGGTCTCAGATAGGTAGGAGAGAATGGAAAAGATGTTCCAGCATTTGAAATTGAGATATTTGTTATCTCTCTTTGTAAAGCACTTGCTTGAAACATTAATCACTAACATCCCCTTTATATATTGCTCAGCAATGCAACGTATACATATGCAATTTTATTTTACCCAAGTGGGTTTTCAGAATACATATAAATGATTTTTATTTTTTGAATGGTTCAAATAGATGTGCTACGGGGTGGGTGGGGGGGAGACTTTCCTTCTCAACCATTTATTACCAAAAGTACAAAAATGACTGTAAAAACACTGGTCTAAAGGACATTTGTAATAGGAAATCATTCTTCATTTAGTACTTCATTTTGCAGAAGAAATAATTTTTCAGCCACAATCCTGAAGCGTAACAGACATGGCAAAAAGTGCTTTATGCATCTGAATAAATTTTACTTTTTGTTGTCAGATCATCTGGCTAAGATGTTAAAAATCATAAAGGAGAAGGAAAAAATGAGGATGTTAGAGTCACAGGCCTATATTTTGTCAAGATGTTGTTTTATTGTTGTCAGATTAGATGGTCTGTAGAGATATCAATGCAGGCATAGGTTTTCTGGATATTTCCCCTTGGTGACACTTTCTGTGCTACACTTAAGTTAAAGGACTCAGGCCATTCCTGCACAACACTGTTATAGTGCTATTATTCCAGTTTCAACATCCTGTGAGATTCTGAGGTTTGTAGTTTACTGAGGCTTGAGAGCCCCACCCTAAACTGAGAACTGCAGGATTCAATAGGATGTTGAAAGTGGAATAATAGCACTATAACAGTATAGTGCAGAAATGGCCTTAGCTGTAAGTGAAAGCAAAGCTTTTGCCTTGCGATAATGGAAGCCAGGTCCCAGCCTTCATACTGAACCCAACAATGTCTGAAATATCACTTTGATCAGTACTTCTCAGAGTAGAGCATTCAGTCAGTTCTAATGCTATATCTCCTTTATGAAGTGTGATTTCAAACAAAAATGTAGCCTTACAGTAATGGCATAAACTGGTAGAAGACTAATGATAGTAGGTGCAAACAAGCAAATATTAGGACAAAGGTGAGATGCATTATGACATTGCTGTCTTCCTCAGTGGCCAATACTGAAGCCCTGTATCTCTTCTAATTCTTTGCACAAGTCAGAACCAAACACCTCAGTGTCAAGTTCCTTACACAATAATAGATGTGCTTCTTGCCCTGACCACCCAACCCAAACCATAGTTGGTAAATGAAGCCAAAAGACTCTTATTATTATGTTATTATTATGTGCAGCACTTCTACAGTTGGCCATTGTTCTAGCCAACAGACTTTCATGTCTTTTGTGCCTTTAAGGCTACACAGCTGTATGGGCTATGTGTTTAACATGAATCACTGGATATTTGTGTGGTTTTAATTGAAAATACCCCTTTTAAATCTATTTACAACGTACACATGTATAATTGTACTCATTTATTTCCTGACTCCATTGTTTTTTTACATATCATGTTTGTGAATTAGGTCTTATGTTTCTTTTTTATTTCTTAATCATGATGAAACCCATGATGCACTGTGACTGCTGGCAAAATAAATGTGCAAACACACCTGGAAATACACATTAAAATCAGCAATGAAAAAACAGCAGGTGAAAGAAGCCATGTAAAACCAAATTATAATTTACAGCCTATGGATTTAGGCAATGGATTTTCAAAGGAAATCTATGGTTGAGGAACAAGAGGAAGGAAAAGAAAAATCAGTAGAACCTTTCCAGTAGGTTTTGAACATTCAGTCGCAGTCCTGTTCCAAAAAAGCCACATGCTACTTAATGTTGAGATCTAGAAGAAAGGTGGTCATGTGTCCAGCATTTCCAGGGTACAGGGTACAGAGTACAGAGAGTCCTCTATTAGCAGGTGTCTTCCCTTAGGAGGTCTGTCAAGTTTGAGCCCAATTTCAATTTGCATTTCAAGAGAATCTTAACTACGGAAAGATTTGTTTATGTCATCTCATGCAGAAAGGGCCTTAGTTGGAATAACTGTTTCTAAAGTTGCTCTATATTTACAAATTATTGTAAGAAAACAGTAGACAAACCTATGTCCTCTTTTGTCCTCATTTTTGTGATGCAACTTCTCTTTTTTGGCCTTGAGTAGGTGGCCATTCTATTTGCAAGGTAAATAGATGGAAGCTTCCCTTGTCTTTTGGTAAAATGATGACAGTTGTTTTAGATGATTAAATTTCCCTAAGTTTCCAAAATGTAATTAAATACAAGAAAGTTGGGTATATAAATTAAGATGAGCACTCATGCACATCAGCATTTGCTAATATACAGTAGTTTTACGGATTAACTCATCTGCTGATTTCTCTGTTAACTGAACTGAAACTGTTTAATTAAAATAATACCCACTATCTTTCAGAGTTATTATTTGCATTAAAGAAATGCCAGTTTATGAAGACTACCCCATCTGCAGTACCAGCTGGGTAATCTTGACTGTTAGTTTGTGAATTAATTCTTCATTCCCTTGATTTACTTAGCATCAATAATGTTTTCCAACAAAAATAGTTTCTGGAGAAAGAGATGAAAAATATTGTCCCTGTTCTTTCCTTGGCATGATCAGAGCTAGCAAAAGTTTTCTTTTTGGATTAGAATTCCCAGAATCCTCAAGCCAGCATGGCCTTTCTTGCATGACCCTTCTAAATGATCTTGTCTCTAACACTGAGGCTACTTTTGCTGCTGTTGCTGAAGCTACTACAACTTTCTTCCCCAGACAAGTCAAGAAGAAAAAAAAAGAAAGAGAAAGTCTCATTCTCAATTTTCCAGTTCTGTGGGTTAATGCACACAATAATGAGTATAATGACAGCATGCAAGATTACTTTTGAAACAACTCTTTGATGCCACTTTCTAGGGAAATTATGGGTTTCTTATCCAGAAGATGCCTGCTGTAGTTTTCACAGACACGAGTAGAATCAAACTAACCAGCACAGTGGTTGGAATCTGTTTGCTCTGAGAAAAGGCTGTTGGAAGTCTCTTCATCCAATAAAATGAAGCAGTTGCAAATTGGCCTGCAGGGCTTCTGGCATACCTCAACACCTACAGAATATACCTTGCTGCCAGGTGTGAGCTGCATAGAGAACTTTGAGTCCATCCCAGCATTCAAATTACCTAACTTTTCCAATCACCTGGCCAATGGTAAAATATGTCACATACTACATGTATGCAGTTATTTAGTAATTTAAATATTAATAAACCACCTTGCAACTCTAATGGAACTCCCACACTGATGAATAAAACTGAAAACTCAGATAACAAATTGGATTAAAAACAAAGCCATCTTCAAATCCCAAGATCAACCTCCATACAAATGTTTTTACCATTCACCTGAAACCAAGCAGAGACAAGGAAACTTTTAGCTCCCTAGGGACAGAATTCTACAGTTAGGGTGCTGCTACAGAAATAGCACTGGATCTTGTTTCCATTAATCTGACTTCTCTTGGTGGTTAGACATAACAACAAGACTTCAGAAGTAGTTATTCTTATTCTTATTCCTACCATCATCATCATCATCATCATCATCATCATCAATTTATATAACACTGTCACTGTATATGGTACATTATAAGTAAAAGAATGACAAAACAGTTCCCTGCCCTTAGGCTCATAATCTAATTAAGACATACCAGAAAAGGCAAAGGGGATGGCAGTATGGGAGGGAACTACATCCAGCAGATACCCCCTCTTCTTCTCCCCCTCTGAGGCCCAGTTGGGATGGAGAGAGTGCTTTTCATTTGCTTCTGGGCCTAGGGATGATGGAACATTGTGGACTGTCACCGGTGGACAAGTTTATATAGGAATAAGTGGTTTTTCAGATGTCCCAGCCCAAACCATTCAAGGCTTTAAGAGTAAGAACCAGCTTCCTAAATTAGGCCCAGGAATGAATGAGATGCTTGTGCAATTCATGCATGTTCAATGTAAAATGGTCTATCAAACATAAGGTTTTATAGGTTCAATAGGTTCAAGGCCATTTCTGCACAGCCGTGTCCATCTGTCACAGCAACAAGTGATTGTGGTTCCAGGAGCCATGTTTTCGCATGACATCATGGGCAACCCATCACTCTGCTGTTGCCAACTGCCCCTAATCCACCTGTATCACTCTCTATGTCAATAATGGAAAAAGTCTGTTATTGATCCCCTAAAACATGACCTTCCCATTACCTGGTGCTGTGCAGTTCTTCCATTGTGCCAGCTCCGGTCATCAATCCAGAAGCCCTGAAGCATGGATGCACAGATGCATCCAATGCTGCTCAATAGGAAAAAAGGCCTCAGAAAAAGGCAACCAATCGGGCACCATTCGCAGGGAAAGGGTGGAGAGAAGGCATCACTATGGACACCATAATGCAAAAGGAGCAGCAGTGTTAATGCTGCTACTCCTCCACTGTCAAAGGACATGTTTGGAAGGAAATGGTGGAAAACCACTCCTGTCCCAGGACTGGCAATGTTGGGATGTCCACAGATCATCCCAGCAATGAGGTGAGGTGCAGAAATGACTCAAGGCGAATGTTCCAATATATGCTGATGATGTCTGACAAAACTGCTTTGTTTTATCTTTTTCATGTGATGCAGGGTTTTTTAAATTCCATATGGCAACAGGCAGTAACTGTAGCAATTATATATTGCTACATATATTTGCAGAATAATTTAAGATAGTTAAAAGTCAGAACAAGTCATTAATTGTTTGGAAGCAAAATAAAACCTGTGAAGATTCAGGAGATTAATTCATCTAAATTAGGTGAGTATAGCATCACCATTTATCAAATTCTGACCTCCATACAAAGTCAAAACTAACTTTAATGTTAATGAGGATTTTTCCTGAATATTAAAGGAAAGATTAAACTTTGATCTCTGTTAAAAGATTATGCTTATTTTAGGAAGAAAATGAAGGTATTTAGATGATCCCCCTCATATGTTCATGAATATATGAGAAGGATGGATGTTGCATCCATTAACCACACACCCATGCAGGATGACTCACAAGCTGGCCATCTGTAGTGGCTGATGGCTTTCTTTTTAGTTAAAAGTGAGTCTGCTCCAGGTTTTAGTCTGATCTGAAAAAACAAGATGATAAACCCTATCTGCAAAATATGTCCAACACCTTAGATAGCTTCTTTAATATTCAGGCTAAACCCCAGAGTATACATCCTGGCACACTAACGTGGAAGCCACCAGCTAACACCACTGGCCATGACCCTTGAAGCTATGGATTTTATGTCCTTTGGAGAATGGAAACAGGCAGAAGAGAAAAAAACTACAGCATAGTATAATGGCTTCCTGCATGCCTAGAGAATGATGCACATGTATAGGACCTCCATGTATGGAGGCATTGGAGCAGAACCTGTGATGAATATGTGGGTGGCTGGTAGAGGGGGTTGGTCTACCAGGGCAAATGATTTTTTTTATTTTTTATTTTTTGCTGGGGGCATTGAGGACATAGGCCATTTCCGCACAACACTGTTATAGTGCTGTTATTCCACCTTCAACATTCTATGGAATCCTGAGGTTTGAAGTTTAGGGAGGGGCATTTCAAATTCTCAGCCAGAGAGCTCTTTGGCCTCAGTAAACTACAAATTCCAGAATTCTACAGGATGTCGAAAGGGAATGATAGCACAATAACAGTGTAATGGCCATAGTCTTGTTCCTCTTTGTATAAAATATAACATGTGGAAGGGGCAAGTAAAGCAAAATAGAACTAGAATAATTTCTAGACCCTATAGTACTGTAACTAGCTTCTCATTCCTGTCCTTTTTAAAGTTAAATTTTTGCCCAAAGAATACTAATGTTAAGGCCAACTTTTAACTACATTCTTATACTCTTGTTTCCAAAATACAGGCTGTAAAACAGCTAGAAATTTAACAAATAGGCACAAGGCTGATCTCTGTAATTTGGGAAAGGTAAGTGTGAGGTTATCTGTCTCCCCAAAATTCCTCTTTTCTTCCACTGTTTTGTATCTTATGTTTGCTTCTGACCATCATGTAAGTTCTAAGACAAATAGCTGTTGGCATTTCCTGTCCTCCCAAGATTTGACAAGTATAATAAAACTATCACTAGAAGAAGCCCTTTAAAGAATGCGGCTATTATTTCATATCACAACAACAGACTAGTGGACTTCAACAAGCAGCATGTGTCCACCTCTGCTCTTAATACCTGAAGCAAACAGTGACATCCAGACATGTAGCCAGAACTTTGGTGGCAAGGGTCCAAAAGAGGTGAGGAAACATCACAGAAAAGTCAGAAGGTAAATATTATAGGTATTACCTTACTATCTAAAAATATAGGTGGTCAGGAAGTCCTATACTAAACATTGTGCCAGTATTGAATATAAATGCTAGCAGAACAGCTGGCATATTTAGTTTTTGCTCAGACTGCGAGTGGAGGGCAAAAATGCACCACTTGAAAATGTATTAAAAACTATGTAAGAACATCATATGTTCCTGACTGTCCCTGCATACTAGTCAGGGCTGTGCTATTTTGTGGTGATGGGTCATTCTGTTCAATGAATCCTGGCTGTGATGTTGCAAAGTAAAAGTGGTCATGAATGTTTGGCCAGAAGTAACAAGGTCTGAAGTGGGGTGCTAAGACTTCCCCAGCAGAAAGCCTGTTTTATGTGGAGGATATGACTCTGTGTCAGAGACTGGGTCCTGATGTAAAAGAGTGGAGGAAAGAGGATGTTGCAGTTATATGTACTCAACATGGTATTAATAGAAAGGAAACATGGTAGGAGTTGTATAATTTATGCAGTTATGCACTGCAACATGTAATCTTCCTTCCTGCATTTATCTGTGTAGAATGCTCTCAATATTGGTGGACTTGGGTCTGAAGTCCCACAGTAAAAGACCTCTTAGGTTTTTAGTTAGGGAAGCACTAGGAATGTGTCCAAGTTCCTTGTGGAGTTTGGAAAACTTTTTTTTTTACTACATATACTTTTTTTTGTACTACAAACTCTACAAATTTTAGAATATCCTGAGACTTGGCTGGAGCATTCTAGGAACCGTAATTCAAAAATAAAATTCGCAATCTATATTCATTCTGAATGTTGTCTTAGACAAATTGTTCTTCTTGGTTTGCATGTGTGTCAATTGCCATTTCCCTATGATTACACTCCTCTGTGAGTTTGTGGGTTTCAAGAGTATACAACACAGCCTAAAGAGATATAGCCCCATGCCATGCTATGCCAACTGTGGTCTCCTTGTGTTGGTTGATACATTGTAGGAGGGGTTTATATACCAAAAGTGTTTTTTGTTTCGGTTTTCAGGACACTATTGCAACCACTTAATTAGTTTAAGTTGTGATAGTGCACCAGATAAAATCCATCTACGCAGAACTTATTGTATATGCCCCAGAGATGAGAGCGAGGATGATGAAAATGATGACCATGTTGTCTACTGTTACTGCTTCTGCAGTTTAGGTAGAGGTATTTAGAATTCTCAGCCAGAGAGCTCTTTGGCCTCACTAAACTACAAACCCAAGAATTCCACAGGAGGTTAAAAGTGGAATAATCGCACTATAACATGTAGTGTGGAAAGGCCCTATGATGTTGGAGACCAGGGTTCAAATCTCTGCTCAGCCATGGCAAGCCATAGGGTGAACTTGGGCAAGTGACACTCTCTTAGCCTCAGAGGAAGGCAAAAGCAAACCTCCTCTGAATAAATATTGCCAAGAAGCTCTCATGATACATTTGTCTTAGGGTTCCCATTCATCAGAAATGAATTAAAGGCACACAGCAACAATTACCCTTGCATTTTATTGTTCAGAAAGATGGTGGTGATGGTGGTGGTGGTGGTAGTGGTGGTGGTGGTGGTGATGATGATATTTATGTCCCACTTTCTTCTCAGTTTGGGACTAAAGGCCACTTACAACATTAAAACCAACATAGTTCTAAATTAACAGTGTACAGAAGTTAAACATAAGTAAGTCATCATACAGTTGAAACCAATTAAAGCAAATTGAAACAGCAGCAACAATAATAACAAATAAATAGATCCATGTCTTATTAATGAATTGTTCCATTCCTGCAGCTGAGAACAATTTGAATAGCTTGTTCTTGGAAGTCAAAGGGCCAGAATGTATAGAACATAGCCATTGCCTTTGCAAAACACAGTAGCTGACTTTCAGCTATGGTACTGATTTGAATTCGTGGGTTAAATCCAAACTGAGTCATACTTACAATAAATCCAGTGAAATCAGTGGGACACAGTAGTCAAATGAGTCCTATTTATTTTGATGGCTTTGCTCTTCAGTAGTTTTCAATGAGCATGGATCCAGCCCTATAACTACAGAGTTGTATCCAACTGATGTCCCTATGCTTATGAAAGGCCTTTGATCCAGTTGTAGCTTCAATTAGTGTAATGGGATGAAGGTAATTTCAAATAATTCTTTTCCTGCAACTGTCCACACCACCACTGACATTTTTCTCCCTAAGGATTGGCAGTCTTTCATAGAAGTTGTCGAATTGAGCACTTTAAAGGAAGGAGGGTCACTATTGTCTAGCCTTATTTCTCTGAAATACGCCTTCCCTCAAAAAGCCTTCCGTCAGTGAAGAGGAACAAGTCAAATACAGCCCATTGGATTCCAGAGAATTAACCGTCTAATGATCAGTGGCAAGGAAACTTATGAAACTATTTTCTGAATATTACTCTTTTTAATTTCAGATTTCTGCCAGTTTTTTTCTTAGGCATAGAAGCGTAAAGACGAAGTAAGATAAAATAGCTTGAGCTCTTGTGTGGATTGTATAAAGACATTGCTTCTGAATTGCAGTTTAGCAGGAAATTCAATGCTGTTATCTGTGGAATGAATTGGGATAACAGCTTTTTATTCCATTTCACATATTGATTAGTTTAACCAGTGCTATCATTCCTGATGACATCGGTACTACTTTTTGGGTTGTTAGCTTTGCATTTAACCTAATCATTATAGTCTGTAATTCCTGCCTTTTATTCGCTTCTGAGCTGACATCTCTCTCTCTCTGCATGTACTTATACTTATTTGCTTGCACACATAAGACAATATTTTAGCCAAATGTTGAAGTGGACTCTGGTTTGTGCTGATACTGTAATAAATCTGTCCATCGTTAAGAAAACAGAAAGCCCTTCATTTTTTCAACCATAGCAGTGGTAGGAAACCTTCAGCCCTCCACATATTCATATGATGTGTCATCATTGGTCATATTTGGACTGATGGAAACTAGAGTTCAAAAAGATCTGGTGGGTCATAGGCCCCCCATCTCTGAATTATAGTAGTTCCATAGCTGGAGATAACAACCAATAAGTGGGAACAAAAACTGCAACCAATAGATGGCTGTAACAAGGCAAACCTTTTCCCCTCACTTTCAGAATTGCCTTTGAACACAAACATGCCCAAGCAAACCAGGCTACTGGGGTCTTCTAACTTACATCTCAACCCTTTACAAGTGCTCAAGAATCACCTGAAGGAGGCAGGCCAAAGTAATCTGAGGGAATTAGCAACCCAGAGGAATACTTCTGGTTGTAAAAGAAACTTCCTTGATCTACGCAGAGACAGTGAAGTAGCAAGACTGGACTTAATCTATAGTGAAGGGGTCGAGTTGTTTCCTTCACATGACAGCTTTCAGTCTTCAGAATGACAGAAAACTCTTTTTAAAAAATCTGTGCATCCCTACCAGTATATATGAAGTCTGCACGTCCCTACCAATGTATATGAAAGAAGAAGAGGTGGCTTTGTCCCTTGGACAAGAGAGAAAGAATTATGCAGCTGATAGGGAAGGAACTGTATCATTTAGATTCATGTTGAGTAGAAAAGGTACTAGTAAACATACTGGGCACATTCACTTGTTAACAGGAATAGCTTGTAAGAGTTCTTTACTCTGACTTTAACACATATACTGGCATTGTAGTTCCTGACTTCTTAGCTATCTTGGATGTATATGTAGAAAGTAAATTTATGCCAAAGGTGGGACTAAGATATGGAATCAAAGGCTGTCTGAAAATCTACAAAAATAGTATAGAGTTAGTGGTATGGTAGGAGTGTACCATTTCTTTATCAGGTGTTTCAAAAGAAAACAGTGGTTGACTCTTGATCTATCTGGATGAAAGCCTGGTTGTTCTTCAGTCAGAAGATTTTCTGAGTCTGGCTGCTTCAAAACATGCCTCACATGAAGCTTACTAACTACATCCAGAAGGTGTATAGGTTGAGAATTCTTAGGATCAATTCATGAGCTTTTCTTAGAAATAGGAGGAATAATTTCCATTGACCAATCTTCAAGGAAATTTCCTGTTCCGTAAGTGAACATCAACAGGATAGCTAATGCTGAAATCAGCAAAATCCATGAAAAGATCAGAGGAGGGATCCCATTCATTCTAGGAGCCCTTCCCCCTTTTATTTTTTTTTAAACAATAATGCGATCTCTTCAGAAGTGACTGGGGTCAGCCTTGTAGGGTCAGTTGTGTTGGAGGAAGGCTCCTGCCATCCGACCCAGTGTCTGACAATTACCAATGTGTGTGCACATGGTGAGATAGAGGAATGAGCCTTCTTGCTAGATTTTTGTCAGCCTATGGAACTCCATACCACAGGAAGCTAAGCTTGCCACTCCCTGTTGTCCTTCCACCAATACACCAGTTGTGATTAGAGGGTTCCACATCAGAGACCTTAAGTTTTATTCCAGAATTTCAAGGAGCTATCCAAGGTGGCTCAACCTATTTGGTCGGTAGAGCCCAACACCCTTGGATCACTTTCTTAAAATCAGGAATAAAACCTAGAGTGACTTCACTGCATTTCTGACATGCAATCACTGAAGCAGCTAGAGACATTGTCAATCAGGTGCTGTTTCAATGACTGACTGACTGACTGACTGCTGAGAAAGGGCTTTTAATGGGTGGGTGCTGTACTTCTGGCTGATATGCTTTTACATAGCTTTTTAACTCATTGTGCCTTAATATTATAAAGTGTTTAGTTATGCTATTAATGCTATAACTGATCCTGTTTTTATTCATATCTGCTTTTAATCTACTTGTAAGCTGCTTTCTTTTGGCAGCATATACATGAAATAACTGAACAAATGGCAGTCACCACATAGAAAATTTCTGGAGACAGAGATATGAAAAGAACAGAACTCTACAACTTTTCTTAGATATATGTTTTCTAACAAGCTTTGGCTTAACTCTTTTCCTACTACAGTCTTCTTTTGGTATGTCTTTCCTCTGCTTTAACTGTTTTGCCTCCTGAAATCTCTGTCATTGTCTGGAAGTGTCAGTTGGCCTGGCTCAGAAGATCAATTCATTCTTTTGATTCTGAGCTGCTTCTGTTTTGCTACACCTTCCCCAAATACAAGTCTGTACTTTAAAAATATCTGCTGCATGTCCAAAGTCCAAAGTGTCTCTTTTATAACATCTTCAGCCCTCTGGGAATAAGTGCTACTGAGGTGGCTAAATGATTTTTTGTTTTGTTTTTTAGAGAGATTGAAAAAGGAACCTGAAAGGTTTCGATTTCTATTCAAAACTGCCATCTCCAGCTGCTTCCTCCCTCCTCTTCAGTGGAAAAAACTATACAAAGGCACTACATTCTTTCTTTGGTGGTGGGTGGGAGGCAAGCACTTAGGAGATCCTGCTTCAGAACAATTAAAAAAAAAAGAGATCGAACAGAGCAAGAAAGACACACATCCAACCACACGTTTCCCCTTCTCCGAGGCATTTCTCTATTCCAGTTCACTGCTTTATCAAACTGTTTTTCATTTTTAAAGAACTTGTTAAGAAAATATTGTGTATATAACATTGATTGTGCTCTGTGAAATTCAAACATAGCATCATCATTTATGACTTTGGTGTGCTAAACCATTTTAGGTAGCATACAGCTAGCAAAATTTCCTTTATTTGATAGAAACATGTGCCTTTTGGATCACTAAAATAAAACCACATGAATCACTGGTTATCAATCTGTTTCCAAACACAATTCAAATACTGCTTATACAAGTCCAGGTTATATGAAGGGCATTTTGTGCCCATGTGAGTCTGCCTGAGCAATAAAATATTCACTTCTGTCATTCTCAATACCCTCACATGCATGTTTAGTGTGAAGTGTGGGAAAAAGTCTTATCCGTAGCTGTTCTAAGACTCTGGAACTCCTGGTGAAATTAGATTGACTCCCTCCTGGCTGACCTTTTGTAAGTAGGTGAAGATATTTTATTGAATAGGCTTTTGGAAATTGATAGTTTTATTAGTGTGTTGTCTTTTGCTCTTAAATGTTTTAAATTCTATAGACAGCTTAATAGCATTTCAAACAAAACTCTTTTATGATTTAATATGTGTTTTTACTCCTATTTTTTTTTTCATCTCATCAATACTCTGAGTACCAGTATTGGGGAGAGGTGGGACATAAAGAAACCAATACAATGCAACACAAGAGAAATTTTTGCCTGTTTTTTTTTTAGTTTCATCCACCCAAAAAGAGACATGTTAAAAGAGATACACAAGCAAATGAAATGGCTATTATTTGTAATTTTTTTAAAAAAATCATATTTGCATATCATTTTTAAATGAATGTATTTTATATTGAATGAGATGACCTTCCCTTAAAAACTGTTGCTGTTGCTGTTATGGTTGTGGTTGTTTTCACTGTTAGTGCTACAAAAAGCAGAAATCTAGGACATTTGTTCCAGTCTTGAATAAAGAGATGTTGGGTTATTTCAATCTTTTTCATAAAGAGTCTTCTGCATTGTGTTTCCAGCTGACAGCAAACCTGACCTACAATGATGTGTTGATCTGGAACTATAACAGCAAACAGATTCCCCAAGGAGACGAGGAGGCACTTTTGTTTGATAGAGGAGAAAAAGCTCAGGCTGACACTGTCGGCATTTCACTTTGTTATTTCAGAATGCGATAAGCTCATTCATGGAAGGAGACACAAATCACTGGAACTTTTTCTTCTTTTTTGCTTCTCATATTAGCTTGAACATAGTTGGCCAGGGGAAAGAAAAAACAAATGTCAGAGGAGTAGAAAGATTTGTTGTGATGAACATAGCTGTAACAGAAAAGGATATTGTAATTGGGGTCCCTGGCATGGATCCTAAGTTTTCTTGCTTACAGATGAAAGAGTGAATGGGTGCCAATTAGAGCCAAATCAACGTTTATATTTCTACACATAGGTGAAACTAGTTGTTTATGTATACGGAGCTTGCCAAGAGATACTGCACAAATATATGTTATACGTTGCATTCTCTCTCTCTCTCTCTCTCCTTCTCTCTCTCTCTCTTAATCTCTCCAGGGATGATGGCTGTGGAGCACAGTCATAATCAACTCCAGTGAGAAAAAGAGTAGGGAGGGATAACAGGAAGTGGTAAAGAGTTTACCAGTATTTGCACTCCTCTAGCACAAGGCTCATGGAGCTGAGATCCAAGACATGTTGCTTCATGAGGCAAAACTCAAAACAGCATCTGCAGTTTAGCCAAATCAGGGTGCATAGTACTCAAAGACAGACAAGTTATGTTGACACGTAAGGCAGAAAATCACACAAGCACTCTCCCTGCCCCCACCCTAGCAGTAACAAAATAAGAATAATGAACTCAAAATATTGAATTCACTTTTATATGCCTTCATGGCACCCTCCAAATCACCTATCTGAGGTGACTCTCTCAGTCTGCCTGGTAGTATGACTGCTTCTGAGTCCAAAAGAATGCTTATTTAAAGCCCTTCAGAGTGATGAGGTTTGAGTGGTAATGCTTCCATGATGGAGTTGGTTTTCAGACCTAACATTTTAGTGTTGTTTCATTATGACATGGTGATTTTACTGGAGGGTGGATAGTAACAGGAGGGAGGATGGTAACAATGGAATAATGGAATCATAGAATCATGGCGTTGGAAGAGACCCCAGAGGCCATCCAGTCCAAACCCCTGCTATGCAGGAACATACATCAAAGCATTCCCAACAGATGGCCATCCAGCCTCTGCTTAAAAACCTCCAAAGAAGGACACCCCACCACACTCCAAGGCAGCGTATTCCACTGCCGGACAGCTCTGACCATCAGGAAGTTCTTCCTGAGGTTCAAGTGGAATCTCCTTTACTGCAGCTTGAATCCATTGCTTCTTGTCCTAGTCTCTGGAGTGGCAGAGAACAAGCCCACTCCCTCCTGAACATGGCATCCTTTCAAATATTTAAACATGGCTATCATGTCCCCTCTTAACCCTCTCTTCTGCAGACTAAACATACCCAGCTCCCTAAGGCGTTCTTCATATGGCATGGCTTCCAGACAATTCACCATTTTGGTCACCCTCCTCTGGACACGTTCCAGCTTGTCGACATCCTTCTTGAATTGAGGTGCCCAGAACTGGACACAGTATTCCAAATGAGGCCTAACCAATGCAGAATAGAGTGGTACCATTACCTCCCTCAATCTAGACACCATACTCCTATTGATGCAACCAAGAATCGCGTTGGCTTTCTTGGCTGCCATGTCACACTGCTGACTCATGTTCAGCTTGTGATCTACCAAGACTCCTAGATCCCTTTCACATGTACTGCTATCCAGCCACGTGTCCTCCATCCTATATTTGTGCCTTCCATTTTTTCTACGTAAGTGCAGGACCTTACATTTTTCTGTGTTGAAATTCATTTTGTTAGCTTTGGCACAGCTCTCCAATCTGTCAAGGTCATTTTGAAATTTGATCTTGTCCTCCGGTGTATTGGCAACCCCTCCTAATTTGGTATCATCTGCAAATTTGATCAGCATGCCCTCCACTCCTTCATCCAAGTCATTGACGAAGATGTTGAATAGCACTGGACCCAGAACAGAACCCTGTGATGGTCAGAGCTGTCCGGCAGTGGAATATGCTGCCTCGGAGTGTGGTTGAGTCTCCTCCTTTAGAGGTTTTTAAGCAGAGGCTGGATGGCCGTCTTTGGGAATGCTTTGATGGGTGTTCCTGGATAGCAGGGGGTTGGATTCGATGGCCCCTGGGGTCTCTTCCAACTCTATGATTCTATGATTCTATGATGGAAAAATATAAGAGAGCTTTCTATTTGTTCCTAATAAGTAGAACTCCTTACTCCAAGAGGATATGTTAAGTTTCACTGTATTTGCATTCCGCCAGCTATGGAAGTAATTTCTTTTTAAAATAAGGGTTTGATCAGAGCTTAGGTTTGAAAATTAACTTGATAATATTAAACATTAGAAACTGGAAAATTAATTCACCATCATATACAATAATAATTGAAATAGTTTAATAAGTTTAGTTATCATGAATTTTCTCATAAAGTGTTAGTGTTGGGCCAGACCTTGTCATTTAAAGTGAATGGCACTGAAGCCATCTATGTTGATCTTAGTGGAACACTTTTTGTTACCAATTGCTTCAAAGGAGGTTTTTGTTTTTTGTTTTTTTTCCCTTTCAGTGACCCCTTCCTCCAATCTAGATTTTTTTTTTCTTCACAGGGAGTATAAAGCCTGTAATTTGATTGCTGCCTGGGAATGATGGGAGCCCAACAGCTTGGTAACATTGTTCCCAGTCATCTTATAACCTCTTCAGTTCTGTTAGTCATTCATCTGCATTTATATCTTGATACTTCAGAATCTTGTATAGTTCTTCCATAGGTGTCCTTCCAAGGCCTAGTGTTCTTCTGATTTCTTGACTGCAGTCTCCATTCTAATTAATGCATGAGCCAAGGTATGGAAATTATTGAACTATTTCAATGTCTTCATAATCTGCTTTAAAGTTATATAAATCATCTATGGTCATTATTTGTGTTTTCTTAATGTTCAACTGTAAGCCTGCCTTTGCAGTTTTCTTTTCCTTGACTTGCTTCAGTAATTGTTCCAAGTGTTTGCTATTTTTTCCTTGTAGTATGATATTATCTGCATATCTTAAATTGTTCATGTTGCTTCCTCCAGTTTTCATGCCACCTTCCTTGGAGTTTAATCCTGCATTCCTATGCTATGTTCAGATACAAGTTAAGCAGATAGGATGATAAAATGCAGCCTTGAAGCCTTGCCTGACCCTCTTGCCAATTGGAAACTATTCTGTTTCTCCATATTCTGTCCTGCCGGTAGCCTCTTGTCCTGAGTACAGATTATGCATCAGGGAAATCAAATGATGTGGCACACCCTTTTCTTTGCTATAATCTATAAAGCACAAGCTGATTTTCTTTTGAAATTCTTTGTGCTGTCTATTATCCAGCATATGTTTGCAATATGATTCCTATTGTCTTTACCTGTCCTGAACCCAGATTGGACATCTGGCATTTCTTGCTCCATATATGGTGAAAACCTTTGTTGTAGAATTCTGAGCATCAGTTTCCTCGCATGGGAAATTAATGCAATTGTCCTGTGGTTACTGGAATCCCTGATGTCTTCTTTCTTGGGGAGTTGAATGGACCCATCTTTTATTTTCCAATTCCTCAATGGGGAATTGAGCTTTTCCAGTCTGTGGGCCCATCTTTTGTTTTCCATATTTGTTGACAGATCTTAGTACTGAAGTAAATTCTGTCTCTGTAGCTATATTGGTATGCCATCTATTCATGGTGATTTATTTCTCCCAAGTTCTCTGCATCTTCTACTTCACTTCAACTTCAAATGGTTCTTCCTTGAATGAATTTGTCATCCTTTCATCTCTTTTATATAGTTCTTCAGTGTATTGTTTCCATTTTTTTATTTGTACTTGGTCATGTAATATATTCCCCTGCTGGTTGTAGAGTATCCCCACTCTAATTTCCCTTGGTTTTCTTAGATCTTGTTGAAGAAGTCTCTTGTTTTCCCCCCGCCCCTTTTTTTTGTTCTTTTTCAATTTCTATTTCTCTGTGTTTATTATTACAGTAGTTCTCCTTTTACTCTGTACACAAGTCATTGACCAATTGCATTCATGATTCTGACTGTGTTAATTGTCAGAGGGAAGGTGGATGATGGGAGCTACACAAAAACCTCGGTAGCACTTCTCTCCAGCACTGAGCCCTGGCAAAACAGTTTACCAGAGTCAAGTGTTTGAAAAATCACCATATAACAGAGTTTACTCACAAAGCTTAGAAGCATCCCAGCAGAGTATAAACATTAGCAGCAAAGCCCTGAAGCCAGGAAAAATACTCCCACGCAATATCTTCCAACAGGAGGCCTTTACTCTTGAGTTACAATACATACAGTATATACAGGGCTCCAACGGAGTTTCAGCATTCAACAGCATGTGAAGATAGCCTCTGGCCGCTCCTTCAGACATTGAAAGGGTACGGTTGGCTAGAATACACCCCCTTATATACAGACATTTCTGATTTAACTCTAGCAAACCTTGCTAGATGTATGATGCAACCTTCCTGCCCTGGTTACACAACCCAATGACTCATGCAGGTATTACATGGGATTGCACCATCCACTGTCTTTCCCAGGTGCAAACCTTAATGTACATCATGTATATTTTATTTGGACTTAGATTCTGTCCAACCCTTCTTCACATTAATGTCACCTTTTACTTTGCTTCTCATCTGTTTTTAACTGCTTGAAGAGTTTCATCTGTGATCCATGGAGATTCTTCTTTCTTTCTGGCTACAGATAACATCTTTTTGTATTCCTCCCTCAAAATGTCCCTGCTTTCACTCCAGAGTTCTTCTGGCTCCCAGTCAGTTAAGCTTAACCATGCAGGTCTATTTTTTACATTATCTTTAAATTATATGGAGATATTCTTCAGGTTGTATTTTTGGCTTGATGGGTGGTTTAATGTTCTTCTTTAGTTTTATGTTCAGTTTTGAAATTGGGAGTTCATGGTCTGTGCCACAATCCGCTCCTGGTCTTGTTTCTGAAGAGACAATGGAACTTCTCCATCTTTTCATTCCAATTATGTAGTCTATTCAATTTCTTTAATTCATTTGATAGTTACTAAATGATGCCCATGTATACTGCCACCTCTTTAATGGCTGGAGGAATGTGTTTATTATAAGCAAACTGTTGTCCTCACATAATGCAATCAGTCATTGTGCTGCTTTGTTTCTTGATTTTAGGCAAAATTTCCATGCAGTTTTTGATTCTGCTCTGTTTTCTACTTTTGCATTGCAATTGCATATGATTAAGGAAAAAGGCTTGTTTGGATTTGTGATCAATTTCCTTCTAGACTTCAGCATAGACTCTTTCAATATCTTCCTCGTGGTCGTCGTCATCGTCCTCCTCCTCCTCCTCCTCCTCTTCTTCTTCTTCTTCTTCTTCAGTTGGAGCATAAACTTGGATTATCATTACACTGATGGGCTTTCCCTGAATTCTTACTGATATTATTCAGTCAAACTTTGCATTACATCCTTTGACCGTTTTGGCTACATGTCTCCTCAATATTAATGCCAACCCATTTCTTCTTATATTTTCATTTCCCAAATGAAAGCACTAAATAAAATACTGTGTCATTATCTGATTCAAAGTGTCCCATTCCCGTCCACCTTATCTCACTCACCCCAAGCATTTATGTTTATACATTCCATGCCTTGTTTTACTATATCTAGTTTCCTCTGAAGAGCTGGCATGGTGCAGTGGTTTGAGGGTTGGACGATTCCTTGCTTGGCTATGGAAACTCACTGGGTTACGTTGGATGCATCACACACTCTCAGCCCCAGAAAATTACCTTGATAGGTTCACCTTAGGGTCACCGTAACTCGGAAATGAATTGAAAGCACGCAACAAACAGGAACAACAAGCTCCCACTGATTAATGCTTCTCAGATTCCATTTTCCTATGTGTTGTGCAGCTTCAGACTTTTCTTTTACCTCTATGTCAACAGCTGAAAGTCCTTTCAGCTTGAGTCCAGTTGTGCCATTAGCTACAGTGCTACTTGTAGCTGTCTCTTGCTGTGCCCCAGTAGCTCACTGAGCACAGTTCAACCTAGGAATTTGATCTTCTGTCACTATCTCTTGTTTTGTTTTGGCTTGCCTCATCATAGGGTTTTCACAGTAAAAGATATTCAAAAGGAGTTTTACTGTTCCTCCTTTTGTGTAGTACTAAAAAGTGCTAGCTATAGCGTCATTGCCATTGTCTCTGTGAGAGTCTCCTCAAGTGTTACCTCACACTACTGCTGCTTCCCAGTAGCTGTTTGGCACATTTAGTGTGCCTTCTCAGAAAACACTGAGGAGTCCCTATCAGTAGCACTGCTGATTCAGCATAGCCTCTCACCTCACAGAAGTGCACACAATCTCACCACTGTGGCACTGTGGAAAAGTAGTGCCATTGATGGGGTGAATAATAATAACATAATAATAATAACATTCTGAAAAGGACCTGGGTGTTTGAGGACCTTGCTCTTTGGCTAAGCAGACAAACCACTCGCTACACCCCACACTGATTCCATTCCAAGACTCGTTTTTTCCCCTTCTTTTGCATTCTTTCTGCTCAAACCCAGCTTTTCTGTCATGTCCTGGGATCCAGAAAGTTCTTTCAGTCCACTCCCCCTTCTTCTTAACCTTTTTTGTCCTCCCAAAGAATTCACACAGATGAATCACTCTGAGAGCCTTTGCAGCTTAAGAACAGGGTTTAACAATTCTAAACAAAAATAAAGAAATTCTGTCTAACCACAGTTGTGTGATGCATTCCCTCCCACTCTAATATTTCTTCTCATGAGGGCAGGAAGCCTTCCTGTTTCACTGAATGTCACAGGGAAAGAGGGACTCAACCTAAAATATCATGTAATTCTTCACTAAGTTTTTTCTCCAAAGGAACACCAAATAATTTGAGCAGTTTTCTTCCCACTGCGAGAAAGTCTTTGAAAATCATGCTGTTTTGAGGGCTATTCACATTTCAATATTTATTCTGTGCAAAATTTACACATGGTTGTTTTGTACTAAAAATAACCTTTTCCTTTTGAGGAATCAGCATTTTCTATGTGGAACATAATATTTCAACACAGAAATATTAATTCTTGTGCAGAAAATGCAGTTTTGTGCATAGAAAAATGCTGTGAAGATGCTTGTCAGTCCAGAATTCTTCTCATGTTTTTCAATCATTTTTTTAAAAATATTTTCAAATATTCTTCCCATCTCTAACAAATTCCAATGACCCAGTTTAATAAAGCATATTTTAAAGCATGTTAATTGGGTAATCCAGTGAGTTAGAGAAATTCCTAGAAAAAAATGTAACGAATCAATATCTGAACATGTTAATATAGGTCTGCAAACTGCTCTATTTGCTACTGTAACTCTCGGGAAATTTTTCTGTCGTCTGGGATTCAGCAGCTGAGGAGATCCCAAGATCCCAAAAGCAGCATCAAGAGGCACAAACCAGTAGTAATCAAATCCCTCTGTAGCTCCCTATTGGGAGAGAGCTTACCTCTTTGCACTATTCTAGAAGAGCCCAGTGAGTGGTTTAATTCCAGGCCCTATTAATTTAATTTAATTTAGATATTCATTGCTAATTTGGCCTCTTAGTCGTCTTTATTTAAGTTACTTTTTGTCTGGTAACTATCTTTTAACGATAGATTACAGTTATATTTTTGCTCCATTTATCATTTATAAATTGTTTAGAGTGACTCCAGGGGGAAATGAAATGGCATATGATTTTTTAGTTTAATCAATCAGTGAACAAATGTTTGGAACTAGCACACATTTTTTACTTGTACTCATTTTGTGTGTGCAGTTTAACTAACAGAGAAGCAGTTACAAAAACAATAAGAGTGTTTTCTTATGATCCAAATATATGGTTGCTGCATTTGGTTTCATTTCTTCAAGCTTTCTGTGGTTGGTATTCTAGAAGACACCTCAATGGTCCTCTCCAGTTTCTATATTACATTTTGCTATTAAGTACTTTGGTTGTTCAACCATTAAATGCAATATCTAAAGTTACAGGGGGACTTAGGATAGGGCAACAAGAGTCTGAAGTCAAATGAGAGAGGCAGTGGACCCTAATTTGAAACAAATAGCCTGAGCTCAGTCAAGCAGAGATGAGGGATTTAGAAAGTGAACAAAAAAAGTGGAGCTGCTTTCCTTTCTATTGACATCACCTTGAAGCCTTCACAAACTGGCTTTTCAACCACACAGCAACAATGCAAATGCGAAGAAAAACTCATTCTGTAAAGTACACTTATCTTAGATAATCCCTTTAAAAATTGCAAAGCCTGTGTGAGACTGGTATTTATGTGTGCACTGGAGTAAATTGTAGATTCTGCCTCATTATTCATATTATCATGAGTTCTCACTCATTGCGTTTCAGTAACTCACTCAAACCAGTAGTGATGGCACCTTATGGAGGATTCAAAAAATCTTTAATCTGGCTGTATGTGATAAGTTAGTTTCTTCCAGAAGCATATGATTTGCCGTTATGAACATACTAGGGTATCTACTCAGAGTTACCGAGGATTTTATTTTCTCATAGGTAATACTTGTTAGAAAGATTTGAGCTCCTGTGTCTCTAATTCCGCAAACTGTCTTGTCCAGTACCTTTTCCCCACATTCCCCAATCCAATCTGTATTCAGAGTTATTAACATATAGGGGTTGGATTCCTGAGGGAATATACTGCCCTCTTCCTTACTGCTAGGCCTCATCTCCATAGCAACTGGCCTATTCAGGACAGACACAGTTGACTGAGGCCCAAGAGCTCTTTGGTTGAGAATTCTAAAATCCCCTCCCTAAACTGCAAACTCCAGGATTCCATAGAATCTTCTTAGGCAGCCAATCATACAAGGTCTTCATCTGACACAGCCAATCATATGAGGTCTTCACCTGACACAGACAAACAAACTTTGACTTTTAAATATTATATAGACTACAGGACTACATGAAACTTTGGCTTGCTCTAGAACACCAGTTACTTTATGGTTTTAGATTCTTTGCTGGTTAATAGAGTGAAAGGGCCTCCTCATATTCCAGTGTGTTTTCACATATTTTTAAAAGAAGAAATAAGGAAAATATCAGCATTGGGATCTCCTTCTGCTTGCATATTATTGCTGTCTTTCTATCATGTGTTTTAAGTTTGGCATGGATCCTCCGTCAATCCATTATTTGAGATGGAAGCCATGTTCTTCTCCTTTCCTCATTAGACAGTCTTGATCCAACTTCAGATCTCTTTACGGTTCATTGCTAATAATGATGCACTCCATTTAGCACAATAAAAGAATTCCTAATTCTTTGTAAATTGAGCTTTTGTTTTCTGGTAAATTAACATTGTACTTATGCAGATCATAGGAAGATAGTGTTAAAGTAGGTCTGTGTTGTCGGTTTGTATTTGATGAGCAAATTCTAATTTGGGCAGGCATGGGTACATTTTTAAAGAGATTGGGTGTGTGTGCGTGTGCGTGCGTGCTCAGTAATAAATATCTTGCAAGAGATAGATGGTGCACATCAAGTTGACTCCACAAATGTAAGGAAAATGTCCATTTTAGATGTAATCCCATATTGCAGGAGAACAAGAACAGCCATAATATGACCCCTTCCCTTACAATTTCAGGAACAGCAGAGGCCTTCACTGTAGTTCTCTCTGGCAGAAGAAAGATGGTCATTCAGAGGTCAGGCTGACATTCAAACCTTGTAACTTGCTCTGATTGGCTGTAGTTTATTTGATTGGCTATGTTATTTTATTTATTAAAATATTTCTGTCCCATCCATTTCTGTCCAGCAACCTCAGGACAGGATAGAGACAAGTTTATAGCAATTACAGAAATAACTTTAAAACAACTATAAAATAATATTTTTAAAAAATCAGAAAATATTAAATATTAAATATTAAAAATATATGAAACAAAATGGAAGATGAAAGCCACAATTCAACAGGCCAGAACTGAGCTGTAGACACTGAGCTGAATGAATTTGGGTAAACAACCAAGTTTTAACTTGACTTCAAAATGGGTCCAGCAACAACACAAGTTGTGTCTCTACCAGCAGGGTGCCACAGCAGAGAAGGCACTATTTCATATCTGCATAAAATGTTGACTTCCAATAATGAAATGCAGAAGACAGTTCCTCCTATGGGCTTTCCTTGCTTAACAGCCAATTATAATATAAGCAAAGAGTTTGAACTTGTAGAACTGGGATCATTACTATCATATTCAAGGCTTGTTAAGATTTTGGCTAACCACTGTGTTTTCATGGAGAATTTACACCTGCCTTTTGCATTTTATCCTCTGTTTACATTGTCAGATGCTGGTGATTGCTTGGAAATTTTTCATAAAAATCTTGTGTTCTACCACTGTACAAGGCCCAAGATGGAATCTGATAACCAAACTCGGATAACTTTAGAATGCACTAAGACAGTGGTTCTTAACCTGGGGTTCGTGAAGCTCTCCTGCTATATACCAACAGCAGCAATAGCAGCAACAGAGACATGGCAGTGGGGAGGGGGGTAGGTGGGCTGCAGATGTTGAAATCGCTCCCTTATTTGCAAAGGAGAGAACAGTTTGGGAACATGCACAGGCCTGCTGCTGTGTCCCTTAGCAACCACATCCCCCGCTGCCGCTTTCCTGAAGAAAGAGACACAGCAGCAGGTGTGTGTGTGTGCCCAAACCATGACTCTAGAGAGCAGGTTTGAATCCCCATGGAAACCCACTGGGTGACCTCAGGCAAGTCACATTCTCTCAGCCTCAGAGGAAAGCAAAGGCAACAAATCTTGCCAAGAAACCTCTCATGATAGGTTTGCCTTAGGGTCACCATAAGACAGTTTTCAAAGGGGAGAGACCTGATGGCTATGGAAGAATCTTCCCATGTCAGTGGCACTTTCTTGTTGTGTGCCTTTAAAGAACTGCTGACTTACGGCAATCCTAATCTATCAGGATCTATCAAAGGTGTGTTTGTTTGTTTGTTTGTTTTGGGGGGGCAAGATTTGTTCAGAGGAGGATTTGCCTTCTGTTACCGCTGTTTCTAGCTGGAGCTTGTGGGATATTAAGATATCATTTGATATCAATAATTTGGCCTTCTGTACCCATTCCTCTCCACGTGTTTGCGAGGCCCCCGGACAAGCACACACACAGGCACAGCCGACAATAGCCGAACCATTCAAACCCCGATCTAGGCAGGCCAGTCATTGCCGAATGCAGCTTCAGGAGACCTCAAGGCAAGTACCACATTATGTATGCACGCTACTTACAAAAAGATCCCCTGCCCCGCGCAGGCAGCTTGATGAGTGGACTATACAACTCTCAAGCACTCTGTGTTTGCATACTGGCTACTCTATTGACAATCTGGCTATAACTCAATCATCTAAAGTGACCTTTCGGAGGCTTTGTCTCCAGCCCCAAACTCATTGTTTTTCCCAAGTATGGACTAGCCTGCGGCCACAATTTCCCCTATAAGAACCCGTGACTTTGAGCGCTTCCTTGAATCGCTCTTGGTTTTCATCCCGCCTTGCTGTCGCTTTGTCCAGCGAGCCTTCCCCTCAGCCCCACGTGCTGAGAATCCACGCTCCCCAGCTTCTTTGCTTTAACCGGGTTTCAGAACAGGTATATTATTTCCCATACCAAACCTCCTCTAAAAATCCCTCTATCCCACTCCTACCTTTATTTCTATAGTTCCTTGAGTGAGTGTGTTGCATACACTTGTTTGATTGTGTTTCAATAAAACAATTATTATTATTTCAACATCTGCCTTATCATTGACTCGGCCTGACCCCGTAGACATAGGGTTCAAGATCTCACTACGTTACCCTGCCTCTCGCACTGCAAACTTGTGCTCTGTGCTAATTCCCTCCCCATTGTTGTGAGCACATTTAGGTGTCCCTCCCAGGACCCCCAGAAACCAGGGTAACACTTCCTCTGACCCATGATAGTGTCATCTTAAGCTCTCCATAACTCAGAAACATCTTGAAGGCACACAGCAAAAACAACAACAACCACCAAGCATAGATTCATTGAAATGAGACTTCAGTTAGCCATAACGAACTCCCATTGATTTCAAAACACCTATGGTAAATATGCAGAAGCCTATTGCTTAACCCCTCTGTGTGTAATATTTCTAACAGCTCTAGTCCAATTCAGTATCTGGCTAGTTGTATAAAGCAGGTTCCTTTCTGCAGTAAAGTGGCTACTTAATTAACTTGCACCCATTAATCAGTGGTATTAAAACCTCACTCTGTAGTTTAGAGCTCCAGAGGAAAGGGAGAAGTCTCATAGTAATAAATTTAACAATCCAGTGTAAGGAATTTATTGATCCTTTTTCTTATGTGAGCTCAATTTAAAAGAGGTGAACGGACATTAAGAAAACCACATCCTTCTCAAGGAAAGCTTATTGTTCTGACATGAGATTCATTTTGCAAGTTAAGGATGTGGACGTACATACATACATACAGATGTGCTCAAATGATGGCGTAAGAGGTGTACAAGGCAAAGTGATTCAGTCCAATTGACTCCAGCTAAGTGTGAATATTTTTCTCTGGATTGCACCTGTCAGTTTCTCAGAACTTTCCTTCCTCTGAAAATTTCACTTTAAAAAGTTCAGGCAAAGAAAGCTGCATTAAACTTGAGCTTAATACACTTCAGGTTACCAAGGCTAATCTGTACTCTTTGGACATGTATCTGATAAATCATTTATTGCCATTCCCCACCCCGTACATTCACCCACTACTTTCAGTTAGGACTATCGCTAAAAAAAGTACCTTAAATATCAAAATGGACAGTGGATTCCTCTGAGGCAGAAACAGAAGTTTGTGTCCATGGCCCCAAATACCAACATACTCCTTGCCTTCTCCAATCTATGAATTCCTATACCAATCTTCCTCAAGCTGGTGCAAACCAGATATTTTGGCCCTAACTCCTTCCCTGTAGCTTGACATACAGCATGCCAGATGCAGTGTATCCAGGTGAAAGAAAAGAGCTGAACATATTCCTGCTCACCCCCTCACCACTCTCTGTCAACATGTTGGAGGGGGACTGCACTGCTTAATAGCTAAAAGGCTTGAAGAGTATAATGAGCAAAGAGCAATCCTATCCCTTCCTGCTACCACTGACGGAACATGACCCCCAAAGCCTATCTCTTAAGCCAAGCAGCATTCCAACTGTAGGGTTTGCAAGGCACTGTAGATTGCAGCGCTGTGAAACGATGACTGTTGAGCTTTCTTGGCTGCAGTACACATTGAGACAAGCAACAGCAATATGACCACAATGGATGTCCCCAGTTGCATCTGAAACTGTTCACTTGAGGCACTGTCCGGTACAAGAAATAGGTTTTTGGGAATTTGTATCATCAGAACTATGATGATGGATCTCCATAGTTTTAGTTATAACTGAGCAGGATCCTAACCATGATTTTGCAGGGGGAAAAAGGTGTTTCTAGAAACAGGATTTTTTTTCATGAAACCCACTTGTTAAGGCAAAAAAGTGGGGCAGAATCCTGTTAACAGCTTATGTGCACGTAAGTGTGGCTTGTTGTTGTTGTTGTTGTTGTGTGCTTTCAAGTCATTTCTGACTTATGGCAACCCTAATGTGAACCTATCATGGGGTTTTCTGGAGCTGAGAATGTGTGACATGCCCAAGGTCAGCCAATGGGTTTCCATGGCCAAGTGGGGAATTGAACCCTGGTCTCTAGCGTCACAGCCCAACATTCAAATCACCACACTATGTAACTTATATGTGTGCATGTCCTTTTGGGACAGGCCACTGGGAGTTATTCTCTTGTCCTTTGCATCCTGACTAAAACCTTCTGTCATGCATCTGTGAAGATCCAAGAGGGGCAACAGCTGCTGCTGCTGCTGCTGCTGCTCCTTACTGGTGGGGAGAAAAAGGAGCAGGAAGCAATTAAGAGGAGCAAGAAGTGGCTGGTCTTTTGTCCCAGGGGAAGGAAAAGGATGGTGCATTCTATCTGAGAGCACACTCTCATCTCCTCACTCCAGGGGCTTGGACTGACTGAATCTTCCTCCTGTGAATTGCCTCTCCCCTTCTTCTGCTCTCCATGGCCCTTACTGCAATAGGGCGGCACCCCAGCATGTGGATGTGAGAGGAGCAAAATTGCGATTATGCTTCCACATGACGTTGTCATGGTCCTGCCCTTCTAGTATCCCAAGCCAGTGCAATCGTGGAGTATATCACTGACAGAAAAGCTCCGTCAATGGCCCCTGATGGTGCAAGGTTTCTGCCACACCCAGCCATGCAGAAAGGCCGGTGTGATCACGTGCTTCCTTCCCTGCTGCAGCATGGGAAGAAGGCAGACAGCCGGTTGTATTTGGAGGGGAGGATTGGGAACACACTCCTATCCCGGCAGAGGAACTGCTGCGATTGCAATGGGACAGCGTGGGAGAGTGTCGTCATGTGGAAATGGTCCATGATTAAGGTTCAGCTATCCTTCCAAGGTTTCACAGCTAACCAGATAAGGGAACATGGAATTGTGCAGGCGTAGCATCAACACTATGCCCACTTGATAGAAAATCTTGGTCACTGTTTCCAGAAATACTTATGGAGTTTTTTGTGCAAAATGTGTGTTTCTGCTTGAAAAAAAAACCCATAATTTTTGCCCAATAAGTAGAGTGGGAAACAATGCGCAATAATGTGGATTCTGTACAAAAGCTACAATATTTGCCCAACCCTCTCTCAGTTATTTCTTCCCAAAATACTTTCCCAAAACTTTTTTGGGTATTTTTGTATTTGGTTATTCCTTCTGCCCAAGTTTCCCAAGTGTTAGGAAATCTATTTTTTGGTTGGGAAATGAGTAATGGTAGATAGTCTTGCAATCCTTAATCATTTTGATCCAAGTTCATGGGGTCAGTGTTTAGCCCCAACACAGATGACCACTGGAGGTGTACAATTGATGCTGTGTAAGTTATCCATTAAATGTTCTGCTTTATTTTGAATTCATTATCCAAAAATCCACTAAATAAATTCAGGAAAGAAGCATGCTTTATGATAGAAGCATACTAGGTAAATACAGGTCCTTGAAGAGTTTTTACATCAGAGCTAAAATGAAGCATTAAGTGGAAGGTGTAAGATTCATCATGCTACTAGATGTGGATTATTACTGGAAATATAAGAGATTTATTGTCCAGACCACAACCTAGTTAGCTGAGAATATTCAGATTTATGCTTATATAGTCTCATCATCTTAAATCCAGGTATTTGGTTTAATGAGAAAGTGAATCTGGCTGAAAAAAGGAAGGGGTGAATTCATATACTATATTCATTAGGCACTTGCAGTTCCTTGGTCACAGATAAACTCTTGAAATATTCTCACGCTTGGCTTCTGTGAATTCCCCTGACCCAGCAACCCCAGAAGCATCAATATCTCTGCCTCATCTTACTGGATTTGCAGATGATGAGTCACTAATGTTATAAACAATGACCACAGTTATATAATAGGTAAGCAAGGCAAATCTCTCTGCCACAGATGGAAGAAGCAGATACACTTCAGTTACCAAAGAAGATGTGCTCCTGGCATTACTTCTGTGGAAGTAAATTTGATACCAAAGGCAGGAATAATATGGAAAGAATACGAACAGATTCCTACATCACAAAAAAGAAAAGCAGTTCAACATAAACATTGGTTAAAACATTTTATTCAAAACTAACAATATGTACATGTAAACTGAAACAAGCTCAGTCAAACCTTTCATAAATAAAAACATTAAAAAATGTTTTGAACCTTCTAGATACCACTTGAAGTCTCCTTCCAAAATGCATACTGAGATGACTTTTTCCTTCCACCAACTTTCACTTTTCTTAAGATTTCTACTTTGGCAGCCAAATTTACAAATTTATGTTGTTGTTTTTTTAACATACAGGAAGTAGATGATGAAGTAGGCTTATCTACTCTTCAGTTTTCTCTGTTTTGCTGTTCATGCATGCTCTGTAAGGGATTCTAGAAGCAGCTGCCATTGATGTTGTATATGCAGACACACACAAATGCAGTAGAATTGGCTAGAAATAGAATTCTACTCCTTCGCAGAACAAGCTTTGCTTCCCGCATTCTTTACTGCACACACATTGCTGCAACCCAACACCAGGAGTCTGTGTTACTCCATCCCTCCTTCACCCATCTAATCAGTACCAGTGCCAATAAAAACTTCCAGCTAGACAATGGATGAGGAAGACAAGACAGGGGCAGTATTGCCATACCATACACACACACACCGCCATAGTACAGTACAATTGGTGAGAAATATCCTTCAATTGTCAAGAGATATCATTTTAAGATATATAAATCCTATAGTTGTGGCTAAAAACCATGAGGAAAAGAAAGGACTCTGGCTGGAATCTTCGAGCTAAGACAAAGGACCTCAGCATGGCCAGGTCATAAATTCAGGAGGATCAGCTGGAAAGCTTAACCTGATGGGTTTTAGATCATCTTCTAAAGTAGCCAAATCTAGGGAACAATAGTGAGCAAAGCTGCTGAAAGGAGAACCCAAGATTAACATCCTGTTACCACTTCCCACAGAAACTGTCCCTTTGTTCCCTCACCTTTCCAGTCATTAAGAGGCCATTGTCATTACCCTTTTTTGTTGGCTCTGTCAGAAAGCAATTAACACATTCCCCTTCAGGGCAGAAAAAGGATATTTAAACCCTGGCTCCAAGCCCAATGATTTGTGGCACCTTGGACACACTTAGACATGTCACTCTGTCCATTTACTCCCCATTCTCATGTCCTGGGCTACTCTCAAACTTTTATGTTTGAGCCATCTAGCTTTGATCTCCCACTTCTGGAACAGTTATAATTACCCACTTCACCCCAAAACTGTCGCTTTCTAGCCTCTCTCTCCTTTACCTTTGCTAGCCCTACATGGTCCATGAAACAGCTTAATAGATTGTGTGTCTGTGTGTGAATTTCCTGCAATAAAGGCATTATTTGACTTTCAACTGGTCTCCTACAGTTACTGCTGGTATACAGAGGTGAAAAGGTCCTGTAGTTACCCCCCTCTCGCAGGCCTCCTTTGGCTATAATTCCCCCATTTTTTCAAGGATAGACTGGCACTGATGGAGGATCTCAAGGTCCCCCACCATTGGAGTAACAGCAGCCTGGGAATTGAAGAATCTGTTGAAAAGAAGCTTCACTGTCAGAAGCTTTGGCCATTTCCACACAGGGTATTTGAAACATTGCAGTCTGTCCTCCAGGGAGGATGCCTGCACCTGGGAGCGGACTGGGTCCAGACTATTTAACGTAGATCCGCACCTTAGCCCACTCCGGAACGACCCAAAGTGGTCGTCCAGTGTGTTTTTGAAAAACCTGTTTCTTTCGGTCTTTCAAAAGCACGGAGCGTGCCAGTGCGAGCCTGCTCCCTTGTGCAGATTTGCAGGCTCGCACCAATGCAAGCCTGCGATCTGCTGGGGGCGGGCTTTAAGCTGGCTAGCTTCAGCGGTTGGTCAAGACCCTTGACCAACCGGAAGCCACCATTTTTGACACCAGAGCAGTGCGGAGTGACGAGCACGCACTGCTCCAGAGCAGCCGGGACCGGACCAGGGAGCCATAAGACCTGGTAAGTAGCGGCATGGGGCGATTCCCTCGCCCCGTGCGGAAATGGCCTTTGTTAACTGAGGTACATCTTGTAATTGTCCTGTTTTGAAACACTTTTGTAGTTCACCTGCTAATTAAATATAAACCATTTCATGGCTATTTCTGGCAATGTGGTCTTAGTAAAATCTTTTCTAATCCTATTTCTCCCTTAGTAAAAGATTTTAACCCTAGTGAAATCAGAAATTGTCCCAGACTATGTGGCAGTTGTTTTAATATGGAACATTTCAGACAGGGATAGAAATAATGAGGCTAACAAAGCTGTCCCTGTGACCTCACACAGTCCCTGAAATCACTCCCATCACACACAAAAAGTACCAGAAAATAGAGAATTGCACCACCAGAATTTTCCAGGTGGCATAGTTCTTTGCTAAAATGTGGAAAGCATTCTGGATCTTGTTTGACCCCAAAGATAATAAGTCACTTTAGTTAAGTCAGTAACAGTTATAATTCTCTGCAGGACCTGATCAATTTACATCATAGTCAGACTAGGTTCAAGAATATGCTGAAGTAAAGTGAAGCTGTTGAAGATACAAAGTACAGCTTTATTGATTACAAATAGATGGCAAATGGATGCAGTGACAGAAATGAAAGCAAAGTTCCCTCATATCCTTTTGACTGAAAGCAAATGCAGTTGAATTATATATATGGCATTCAACATACACAGGATGTCTTATGCTCCTGGGTGATCAGTCAACTGAGACAAAAGAATGCCTCAACAGATGTTGGTTCTATACCCCAGGAGAGCTTGCTTTCTAGAAGCTTCAGCTAACTGAACAGATTCAGAGGAGATTCCCAACCCCTCTCTTTTTGATCACTAGAACTAGAAAAAAGGAAGACTATGATTCTCATGGAGGAAGATTTACTTTTTGGTAGAGAGGCTGGCACAACCACATATTAACTGCAAATATGTCTAAGGTCATTTCCACACTAGCCTGTTGTAGCGCTATTATTCCACTTTCAACATCATATGGAATCCTGGGGTTTTCAGTTTAGAGAGAGGCCTTTGAGGCCCCTCCCTAAACTGCAAACCTCAGGATACCATAGGATGTTGAAGGTGGAATAATAGCACTATAACAAGCTACTCTGGAAATGGCCTAAGTTATGCTTTCTGTCCCTGGCATAGCTTATCTCTGAGGGCAGGGTGACAAAAGGATATGGGAAATGAGGCAGAGAGGAAAAAGGCCTGCTCAGATAACACATATAGGCCTCTAAGCACCTCAAAGTACACATGCAGAGTTATGCATCTTAACAATGGTAAAGGACAAATCAGAAGCTCAACAGCTACACTGTTTAACACTCTTCTGAAAACATAACCCCCTGCAAGAGTCTATGGTATATAGGAAATATAACAGGTATGCTCCTAGACTTCTTGCAGCTCCCCAACATTCTACGAATAAACTGTATTGGAAAGATTCTCACTCAAATAAAATCCTATCTTGTTTGCACAAGACAATTTCCACTGATAGAGTAATTTGCAGCATGGAGAAAACCATTTTGTACCTGCTTGCCCTGTAGATATTAAAGATGAGGAACTTCTGAGGAAAAGAAGAAGTGGCAGCCCTAATTTGACACTAACATGGTTGGATATACAGGGATTGGAAGGCAGATATTTGAGACTTAAGTCATGGCTTGGGTGGACAAATATGTTAGTCTTTCATTTTTTTAAATCTTAAGTTCTTTCTATCCTAAAACATGAAGATTGCAAAATTTAGTAAGGTCTCATCAAAAGGAAACTGAAACGAATTTCTTTCCTGTCCCTAGTGAGGAGACATGGCAGTTGATTCATCTGGCAACCATGTTGCTGGCATGAACCTGGCACAAAAGTTAGAAAATGTGAGTTTTCTCACTTTTAGAAATATAAGTGTACATATTTAAAATAAAGTCTGGAACTTGTCATAACACTTGAACTTTAAGATGAAACAAATAATTAAAAAGCACAGTTAAACACTGGTTTCAGCTTTATAAAAAGAAAAGAAAGGAAAGGGAGGAGACAGTCAGCATCTGTTTTGAAGATTAAAACAAAGCTGATTCAGCAGATAAAGAAAACACTAGTTCGGAAAAAAAAAGGATGATTTTTTTTAAATCCACAGACCCTTCTCTCCTCACAAGTTGCTTCAATATAACTTTGCTATATCTATCCCTGAAGCAAGATCTTCTGCATGTATCAAGACTGATTTTGGACCCAATGGAGGCAAAAGAATGTTAAGACTGACATTAGCTGCCCCTCCATTCTGCAGCATGCTAACTCCCACTGTTGTACTGTATATTACAATAGCTGAAAAAAGAGGCTTCAGGGAACAGTGTCATAAAAGCTGATTGGAAGAAGATCATTACAGCTCACCAACACCTATTTTTAATGGTGGAAGTGTAGTAGATCACCAAAAAACGAAGGCAAATAGAGTAGGAAGCAGAATGAGTTTATTTTACTGCGCAGGGTCTCAGCGGGATGGTTTCCAAAATCTGAGACCCAGAGCTCAGAGTTAATTGTCCTTAAATACATTCTAACAAGCGAGCACAAGAATAACACAAGGCCTGGTTACAAATCACCAATTGACAAGTTACAAAGGTTACAAATACAAAGACCTTGGATTCTAGTCTTCAAAGTGATGGATGCTCCAGCCGAGGGAGTACCTAACTCCCTCAAATGTCTCACAGTCAGGCACATACCAAAGGCTCCTGATAAGATAGGAGTGCATCTGCTATTTTCTTCTATTTTCTAATAAAGCAATTGCAATTCTAAAGCCTTAACCCTTTCAGAAGAACTCCCAGACTGGACATCTGTGATAACAGAGCATCATATCTGTGAGTACAGAGACCACATTCTTGATAACATTTAGATTTTTTATCTATAGAAAGGTTCAGGCCATTTTTATTAGTGTTTGGAGAGTTATGTCAAAGAATATATGTGGCACTGCACAGAAATCCCAGTTCTGGGATTTCTAGGTGTACATACATCAGCCTTGCAGACTTTGTGCTCCTTCTGAGATTTTATTAAGTATTTTATTAAGTATTTTAGGGCAACTTTTAATGGTGCAAAGTCATTTCCAGTCATTATATTGAACTTTGGGTGAATATTATCCAAAGTAAAAGAGATTCAGTTTTGAAAAGAGTGGGAACATGTTACAAGTATGCCTGGAAGTCAAGTTTCCTCATCTTTATGAAAGCCAATCTTTTACTTTAGACTTATTCAACCCTATTTTTATACATGCATTTTTCAGAAGACATGACAGTCTTTCCCTGGAAGCTTATACTGTAGTTACAGTACTTCAGCCACCCACACATTACAAGCTAGATATTCAATTGTGTTATAAGGTTCCACTTCTACAAAGGTCTATTCTTCTGCTTCATTGTAATATCGAAGTGTCCCTGGATTCTTGAAACCTATGCCAGCAGAGTACAAGCTCTGGCAAGTTTTACCAGGATGAAAAAGATTCAAGTGGTAGTGGGCTGCATGTTTGCTGAGGACCAGCATGAGTAAGTACAAGAAAGCTCATCACTAGAATGTTGGCCATCAGCCATAGTAACTATGGACACAATAATTATGGCCAAGATCCAGAGCAACCATGAATGCAATAAGAAACATATCATACAGTTCTTCCATGGCAAAACTATGAAACATCTTCCTTCTCCCTTCCTGAAGGACTGACCATTCTCATATGGTTTTCCCTCACAAAGCCTGTAGAGTACAGTGAGTGGCTGAAAACAAACTGGCTATGTGAATATAACCAGACAACAAAGACATCATCTTCTGGGATCTCCAGATGATGTCCAGGAGGTCTCAGAAGATGCCTTCATCCTCCCATGTCTGGCTATATAGCTAAGGGAGGTGGTCTCAAGAAGAAGATGGGTTGTTAGGGTTTTGGTAGTTGCACGCCATAGGAAGACAGTTCTGCCCTCCACAACAACAGCAACAGAAAGAAATATGCAAGCATAAATGGGGCTTATGCCAACTGTTGGGATTTGCCTCAGGACTACCCATCCTGATGAAATCACAGATTTTCAAGGTAAATGTTGTGCAAGTTTTTTAGTCTACTAGGGTCTCAATAAGATTTTTGAGTGGTATGTTGTTTTAAAAGTCAGACTGGGTGATCATTTCATGTTTAATTTTCAAGACTAAACATAGAATAACTTCATCTGATGGATTGTTGCATTTCATCTTCCTTCTTCACCTAGAGATTGTCTTTCTTGGGATTTTGGTTGCAGTGATAACTTTATTTCAATATCCAGCAGTGTAACAACTTTATTTCAGCAATCAGCAGGACAAAATGCCCTTAGTTCTGACTCCCTAGAACTAAAGAAGGCTATATAAGAGCATACTGTGTGCTGAATATCAACCTCTGCACTGAACACAGTTGTTGTTTTGACATCTTTATTTTTTGGACTCACCAGTGCTTTCATTTGCAAATGTTGGCAACAGATGAGCTAAGCTCTTTGGACATAGTCTGTTAGAACACATATACCATATGTCAATTTCGAATGGAGGTAGTGTGTAAACACAAGATAAAACCATCTGCCCTGTGCTACAAATAAAGATATGGTTTAGCATGCAATGCAGACTGTCACTTTTCTATTACTTTTATAACATCCCTCAAAATAGCATGACACACAGAATGACAACTTTACTACCCAAGCATCTGTTTTGATTATATAGGTCAATTTTTTGCATGAGAAGGAAAGGGAAAGCTTTTTTGCACCAGAGCAAATGAAGTAGTTGTTGTGGACTATTTGGAACTGTGTGGGACTTAGGTATCAAGGATCTGTTTTCAAAACCCACCTCAGCTCTACCATCACTAATGTCTTTGGGTATGTCATTACTTCACATTTTTATTTCTTGGCATGACCTGTCTAGTAGGTTTTTGTGCCATTTGTAAGGGCCTTCTCAAAATGAAACAATTAGTATGGCTTATCAGCAATAACTCTTATCAAAGAAAATGTAATTAACTAAATTGGCTGCAACTGGGAAAACTCTGCCACTGCATTCCAATAGGAGGAGAAATAATATCTGCAGAACTCACATAGCATTAATAGTTTCCAGCACAAACTAGGAAGAAAATGTGTCCAAGTTTTCAAGGTGGAGATATAAATAGCTTGCTATACAGTTTAAGTCTTGTTTTCTTCTTAAAATGTCTTGAATGTTTTGAACCTTTTCACTTGTAATAGTTTTACAAACAATTCACTTTTCCAGAAGGCTGAGAACAATTGGAAGGTTATTCAGCCTCTTGTCTTACATTAGTTTCAAGCAAGGCTGTATAACCTTTCAGGCAGATTCTGACTCCTGAACTGGAATGGATTTATTCAGAATAACGCAGACAGGATCCAAATCACGCCACACCAGACCAGTTAAAATCCAGATTACATATGCCTTTTCTGAAGAATTTGGACAGATTCAGCAATTTGGACTTCCAACTGCACTAAAATTAAAAACAATAACACCACTACCACAGGGTGCATCCAACAACACCATACAAGGAAAACTGCAGGGCTGCTGTGGAAAAGAGGGAAGTTGGACTTGTTAATAGCTTTGTCTTCCAATCAGCACAGCAGTGGTGATCATGTATTGCATCTCTTCCTATTAGATCTATCAGCAGAAGGATACTTTGGTTGAGTTTGGTGTCAGTGAGTTGTATCCCCTTACATTCCTCATCTCCATTTTGGCCCCAAGTTAGGTTTTTAATTTGATTTCAATCCATGCTGAAAATATTGTGTTTCAGTGCAAAACATCTTTTTAAAAAAATGCTTATTCTGTCTATACATATTCTCTCACACCTGTCTACTGTGTTTTTTTCAGCTACTTACAGCCACATAAACAGCAAATCCTGATGCACAGAAGAAGGCAATCCATTGTAAGTCAGAAAAATCAGAACATACCTCAAATAGAGTATTTCATTCAAGTTTTATTTCTAAATGTGCACTCTTCAGTAAAGCACCTGAAGTTTGACTGTTAACATACTTTATTTTTGCTGCACTTACAGAGTAATATTTCAACTCTAGAATTAGAGGACATTCTTAGGGTCTTTCTTCACTACACTGTTATAGTGCTATTATTCCTCTTCCAACATCCTATGGAATCCTGGGGTTTGTAGTTTAGGGAGAGGCATTTAGAATTCTCAGCCAGAGAACTCTTTGGCCTCAGGAAACTACAAACCACAGAATTCCACAGGATGCTGAAAATGGAATAATAGCACTATAACAAAGTAGTATAGAAATGGCCTTATTGTTCTAACTAGGTAAATGAAAAGTTCTGTAGCACTTAAAAGCTCACATACTTTACTGACATTTTGCCTGACCCTAATAAAGGTGTTGCCCAATTCTGATTTTTGTTTTCACTCAAGAAACATACTGAATCATGAATTAATTAGGTCATTAATTAGTCATTAATTAGTTATCACTAATTAAGAGAGACCTGTCTTGAGACTCACATTAGGAGAAAAGTGGACTATAAAATGGATGGATGGATGAGAAACCCGACTGAGGAAGGAGTCATAGAAACTCAAAGTGAATCAAACAGAAAAGAGGAAAAAAGTATTAAAATGATACCAGACAGGTTGAGGAAGATGAAGACAGAATAATGACCGTTAGATTTGGCAGTGATTGTAGGAGGCAGTGTTATTAGTGAGGGAAGGTTAGACAGAGCACTGAGGATGGGAGCCACATTGTAAAAAGTCAAGAAATTTGTTTTAAAGAAACCAAGAAAGCAGTATGCTTAGAGTTTGGAGACAATGGCTAAACAGAAACTAAGTGATAGAGAGAGGTGTAATAATTAGAATTTTTCATTCCTAGGTCAAAAACCTTTTCCTAACCATCAGAAAACCATTCCAGGAAATAGAACAGACTGGCCAAAATTTTACACAGTTTTGTCACTCATTCAACATTCCAAAGTGTTAAGGAGAATTTGTTCTGTGAAGAAAATGATATGGGGGAGTTGATGCACAAAAAACAACATGCCCACATGTTTTCCCCACAGACAATTTCTTTTGCAATACTTTTGTTTACAATACTTTTGTTTACAATTGTTTACAAATACAAGGAAGAGACTGTGGAGAATACTAGTTTTCTCCCATTGCAGGAACAAAACTACTTTAATTATTCATCCTTGCATGTGAGGATAAAATGGTTGAGGAGTTACATCCCTAATGAGTAGAAGGTACAGGGTGGATATATTAAGGAGCAGGACTGTTAGTGAAAAAAGACATGGGACTGTGATGGGGAAAATGGTATCTGAGGGTTTTTTCCCACCATAGTGTAGTGGTTATCCTCACAGAACCCATCTTGCAAAACCAACACTTGGATCCTGCTGACTATATGCACTGTATGTGACAATAGTAACAACATGACATCAGCGATCAACCTATGGAATACCATAGCAGAAACGCCTCCTTGGCAGCCTACTTTCTGTGTCCCTTTCGTGTTAAGACCTTTTTTCCCTCAGGAGTTTTAGGAACTTTTAAAGGTTCTTTTAAAGTTTTTTTCCCCTAAAAATAAAAAAGAAGTCTTGAAAGACCACTATTTTCAATTTTCTCTTGTGGGGATTAATTTTTACTGGTTTTAACTGCATGTCTAGTGGTATGTTTATTTGTAGGTTTAATCTATATTATGGTAAAGTTTTTGAGTTTTTGAGACCAGAACAAGGAGCAATGGATTCAAGCTGCGGGAAAGGAGATTCCACCTGAACCTCAGGAAGAACTTCCTGACGGTCAGGGCTGTCCGGCAGTGGAATATGCTGCCTCGGAGTGTGGTGGAATCTCCTTCTTTGGAGGTTTTTAAGCAGAGGCTGGATGGCCATCTGTCGGGAGTGCTTTGAGGGTGTTCCTGCATGGCAGGGGGTTGGACTGGATGGCCCGTGTGGTCTCTTCCAACTCTACATTTCTGTGATTCTGTGATTCTGTGAGTCTGTCTGATTTGTGAAAGTTAGCGACATAATGCAAGACTACATTGAGGGCTGATTTTATACACTATTGGACTGAAAATAAAAAGAGTAGGTCTGTGTTAGCCAGCTATTTATTCAGAGGTAGTAAATGTGTCTTGATAAAATGCAATATTATGCAAGAATGCTATTTCTTCTTACTTTTGCAAATGAGTCATTTTCCCCACCTGCCTTTCTCACTTGTACTTAGGCAAAACTAGAGTCACTGGTCACATCTGCAGGACCTTCTGGTAAGAGGACATAGTTGTTATCTAAAGACTGTACTTCTCTCACTGGTCACATTTGGAAGCTTTTTTTGTCTGCTCTGTTGCCTTCCTAGTAAATAAAGCTCTCATTCTCTTGAAATTACTTCAGCATTGGGGCGTTCTCTGAGGACTCCTCTGGAATTAAACTAGGTGCTTGTTTTCTTCCAGGTTTTAATTAAAGTGCTGAACTATGGCATAACTTTTTGCAGTTCAGTTGCCTTCCCTGACTGCTAATTTAGATTGCTTGCGAAGTTAATGGAATCACTAATAGTTGAAGTGGGGCGAAGCATACGGTAAAGATTATTTGAACAAAGTGACAGGAGAACACATATTGCCTTCAGCATGAGAAAGGGCAACATGAGGATGTCAGTAGACAGAGAATGTGGAAGAATACGGGACACAGAACAAGGTGTGCTAGAGCATGCAAGTGAAAATCAATATTATCTGACATTGCATTTTATTTGCTCTAATGGAGGAAGGTTTATCCCAGATCTTATTAACTGTAAACAAACAATATTAGATGCACAAGGTATATCACAATTGCTGAGCACATTTTGGTGTTATTGTATTCACTGCTTCCTTCTGTTCATTTTTATTAGCTTAGTGCTGGGAATCTATTCTGAACTAAAATACAGCAAATATTTCTTAAGATACGTTGTCACTCACGTAGAGATCTATGGCAAATGGTTGCTTTAGTCAAGTGCTATATCGTGGAGATATAACTCTGAGTCAGAATGGTATAGTGGTTGGAGGGCTGGACTAGAACTCTGAGAGGCCAGCATTCAAATCCTGGCTCAGACATTGAAACTCATTGTGTGACCTTGACCAAGTCACACTCTTTCAACCTCAGAGGAGGGCAATGGCAAACCCCCTTCTGAACAAATCTTGCCAAGAAAACTCCATGATAGGATTGCCTTAGGATCCTTGTAAGTCAGAAATGATTGAAGGTATGCAACAAAAAAAATGTTGAGTGGACAAGGGCTGCAAAGTCCAGAGCTAGTCCTATGATCAGGTAGATTCAGGTTGCCAACTCAGAAAGCAGATTTTGACTGTCATGGAGAGGTCTAAAATTGTTAGCTCTTTAGTTTCTGATTTTTGTATTTTTACTGCCAGGAGTTGGGAAAGGCGCATACCTCCTACTGTCCTGATTTGGCAAAGGCAATCTCAATTAATTCTCTGCCGTCCCACTTTTTCAGTTCTTTTTGAAATGTCCCAGTTTCTCTTTCCTCTTTTGTCCTTGCCTTACTTCAGTTGCTACAGTCGAAATACAAAGTGCAGGCTGCACTCAGTTAACGCTGCAGGAGAGAGAAAGTAGGACATGGTAGAGTCTTGCTCTTCCCAGTAGGTTCAGGCAAAAGCAAATGGCTGCACCCTCTTCTATGTTGTCTGATCTTCCTCATTAATAGCTTTTGTCATCTTGACCACACTAGGATGTTACTTGGCCATATGTGTCCCAGTTTTTGTCTGTGAAATACTGGAGGGTATGAAGTTGATTGTGGAATTCTAGAAGATGTCAGAATAACTTTTGCTGACTTTGTATACTGTCATCTGGGCACATAAGCATATGGCAGGGGAGAGTGCCACTTCCTGCTTTAGGTAGCAAAATGCTTTGGAATGACCCTGGCAAAACCAGTCCTTCAGTCCCACATGTATAGTTCATACTGGTTTTCCTATGAAATAAAGGGAAAGTCTACATGAGAAGATTTCACCCCACACAGCTAAGAACCATAGAAGAGGTGGGTTCTTAATAACTCTGGGGAGCTTCACAAATAGAAAAGTTTCAGTCTTATTGGTGTTCTTCATGAATATTGTCAAGCTGATGAGGACAAATGTGGTACAGGGATGTCCATGAAGCTTTCCTACTCAAAACTCTCCTTCAGGAATATAATGCCTGAATAAGCCTACTGTTTTCTGAAGATATAAGAAAGCATTTGGGTGTAAGAATGTATGGAATAGATAAAGCAGCCCAAGACACTGATGCAAAGGCAAGATGTTGCTTTCCTCCTAGTCCATATAGATAAGCTGTCTGGACTGATAGTTGAATCTGACTTTGGCACTTGGTTTGGGAAAGTGTCTTCCATCCCAGCTGAAATGTCCAACTCATTGCAGAGGTCCAGGACAAATAGTATTGCACACACAGCGCTGTCCTCCAACAGAGGATGATAGTTGTAAGGTTCATGAGGAAACACTGCATCTGCTGTCTGAATCTGCCTTACTCTATCTAGTTAATGGTAGGGCTAGCCCAGAAAACAAAGGACGAAATAAAGAAAAGGGATCTGTGGCATATATGATAACCTTGTTACTTGTTCATAATTAGTATGAATTGCTCTTGCATCAAGAACTTCGTCCTTACTAAATATGAAATATATTGGGTTGAATCCAGACTAATTTAAATGCCATTATTTCAGTGGGTCTGTTCTATGTAAGATCAACTTATGGAAAAAGCTAATTCCTATGGTTGGTGCAAACTAGACTAGACTCATTGAATTAATGGCAATGTGGTAAACCACTTGTGTAAGCTTTGTTTATTCAATGGGTTCACACTAGTCAGAATTTTGTCATAAACAGAAGTGTGTTTCTCTTTTTCCACTTCTCACAATTTTTGTAAAACAGCAGCAACAGCAACAACATTTGTGTTTCCAAACAAATTATTTTCATGTATTCCCACAAAGGAAAAAAAATCCTATTATAAATAAACAAATAAATAAATGTTTCATCTTCACTTGCTAGAAAAAAAACAGCACCAAATGTGCTCTCAAACTGAAGAAGTAGTAAGAGCTGACAGTTTTGCAAAATTATAATACAGAGTATTATTATTGTCATAACCAGTCTGAAAACTGAAGTTATTGGGCAGGTTAATATGGGGTTATGATGACCATTCAGCAATAATGACCTGTTTTGCAGTTTTGTATATAATAATTAAAATGAGGTGACTACATAGCCATCATTATCCTGTGGTCTCAGTAAGGACCCTCAGCATTGCTTATTTTGCCCCACTAATTTGTGTGTCTGGCTGAACTAATATGCCAGGTTAAGAGGTGGCAGCACTAATTGTGAAGTACCAAGGATGCTGAAGAATCTCATGGAAAGGTTTCAGAATATATTAAACTTAATATTATGCTAAATAGTATAAACTTCTCTTCACATTACTAGATGTGGTACTGGAAATGACTGAATTTATTCTTCACCATCCTGATTGACCAAGTAGACATACAAAAGTAGGTGTGTTGTGTATGTGCTTTTTAAAACCAGTCCAGTGGTAGCAGCCTAATTAGATCACAATGAGTAATTCTGAGAAACTGTTCAGGATTGAGAGCTGTGGGATCTTATGATCCCATTATCTTTTCCTGAGCAAACAGCTGATTAATGCAGCTAACATTTTTGTAACAGACCCCATGGTTCTGCATGTAAAATGTTTATTCTTTGATGGAGCCCTTTCAGCCCTTTCAGCCCAAGTCACAGCACTTTGACTCCACTTTAACTGCCATGGTCACATCCTATGGAATCCTGGGATTTGCAGTTTAAGGAAGTCATTTAGAATTCTCAGCTAGAAAACTCTAGTATCTCACCATACCCTTGGAATCCATAGGATGCAGCCATGACAGTTAAAATGAAATCATAGTGTTATAACTGTGCAATGTGAAGAGGCTAGAAATTATTTATTGTTTTGAGTTTTGAAGGTTATGTGAGGGGCATAGAAATAGACAAATGGTTGTGTTATTGATGTTAAAATCTCTTTAAAAGAATGTGTGACTTTGTGAGAAGCGATTACTTAATGGATGCAAACAGCTGAAATATTTTTTTTCTTTTATGTTATTATTTGCTGTTGACTATTGTTTTGCTGATTGTTCATTCATTGTAAATTCCCTTAGGGAGTCTCAGGACAAAATTTTAGAATAAGAAATTCAGTTGTCTAGAAAATAATAACATTACTACCACTACCTCTACCAGGAGGTGGAAAATTATGTTTTGGCTACAGCCATGCTGACTGGGAAATTCTAGGAGTTGTAGACCTAAATATAGCATTCTGAGCCTTAACTACTGCTACTAAATTTTGTGTTATTATCTCCCTTCATGATGCTTGATGTATGAAAACTATGGCACTGCATTTTATAGAGTTTCTGATTGTGGGAATTATGTTTTTTTCCATCACAGAAGACTAATGTGCTGCAAGAAGCCAGCAACAGAAACCTATTTCTCATGGTCCAGTTGATTACAAATCACTAATAAATCTCCAGAGGAGAGCTCAGTGAAAGAAATGGAAGCAGCTTCTTTAGTCCCTAATAGTTATGTCCTTCCCATAAGGCATTTTGGCCAGTATATGATTCTTTTTCTCCTAGGCTCCAGTAGACATATTGTAGTAACTAAACCTTTAAGTCACGTAGGTCTGTGAAGGACTAGAAATGAAAAAAATATTCAAACATATTCAAAAATTAATTAAAAAACATGTATTGAAGTGTTGAGAAACCCTACTGTGAAGAATCCTAGATTGATGAGAATCTTTGCCTTTCAGGACTCATTCTGAGCAAACTTTGCGTGTGGTTCTTCCATGCAGAAAACAGTATTATTTTCTATGTAGGAGTCAATATTTCTGCATTGTAATATTAATTCCTGTGCAAATGACATTTTCCACACAGAAAATTCTGTAACTAGGGATTTATTCTGCCTAAAATTCACACATGGTTCTTTGCATAGAAAGCAGTTTCTTCTGCACATGGATTAATATTTCTATACAGAGATATTAATTTCTGGGAGAAAATGCTGTTTTCTGTACAAAAGAACCTTGTGTGAATTTTGTAAATTGTGTTTTTTGAAGCCTTTCTCACAGTGAGAAGAAAATTGCTGAAATTATTAATTGCTATGTTTCAGAAGACACTTGCTGAAGAATTACATTCCTATACAGGGCTGGCCCAAATTCGTGCTGCCTGGGGTAAAGCACCAGAGTGTGCCCCATCCTGCCAAGGGTGCATCCATACTGGATAACTATAGCAATTTGATTTCACTATGGCCATTTCCACACTACACTGTTATAGTGCTATTATTCCACTTTCAACATCCTATGGGATTGTGGAATTTGCAGTTTACATTGCAATTTGACCAAAAAGCCACAAAAATGCAGAACACACACACATCCAAAAGTAGTGAAACTCTCTGAATGTCACCTAGCCCACCAAATAGCAGTGAGCTCTTTGAAAGTACTTAAGATAAACGCAATCTCCCTGAGACCCAAAACCTTTGAGGTTTGGTCAAAATTTTTGCATCTGGTTTGGGGTTGGGCTATGGAGGACCACACTAGCAGAAAAAAACCCTGATTTATGGTCTTTCCACTGTCGCAGTAACACAAATCTTACTGCTGTGTTACTGAACTGCCTGTTGAATCTTGCTTGTTCCTTAATGGAAAAAAAAGGAACTTTAAGTGTGTATGTATTTATATATATAAAATGTCTCTGAGTACTTGTATACATGGAAATACATATATAGAAAAGGAGAAAGATAATTTCCACTGCCTGATACATGCTTCCTATCTTCTTGGTTTTGGCCAGATGGCCAATTTTTTTATTTTGCAATTGTGTTTTGCCTGCACTGGGAGGAGCATGTACGTGAAAGGAAGGGAAGAGAGGGCAGAGAACAAAATGGGAATGAAGGTTCCCTTTTAGAGTTACTTAATATTTCAGGCTCAACAGTATCTACTTACCAAGCAGTAAGTGCCATTGAACTCATTAGTAGTTACCTCTGAGTAGATATGTTTAGTATTGCATTGTTAACTTGCTTGTCAAAAAGAAAGTAATAATAGAAGGGAAGCCTTCTACATGTGACCACAGCCATCTCCCAAGCCATCTCCCATCTCAAGAGAAACGTACTCAATAAAGGTAAAATCTAGTTCTGTAATGGTTGTTATAAACCATAGACCTATTGATTAGTTCCAACTAGAGAAGATCTATTGAATTCATTCTTTGGAGTGAGTCAACACAAAGGTAAATCCCATTGAGTCCAGTGTCTGTTCTAGTTGGAACTAACCAAAGGATTCTGGCCAGTATCATTAATACTTAGTGTTTCTGAGAATATAAAGCAATTTTCCTGCACTAATTCAACTATCCTTATTTCACTCTAACCCTGAGTCAGGTTACTATGATTCCTCCAATTTTGCAGATCAGATGTTGCCATGATGCTGAGAATAGGTGCAATTGTTTAATTTGAGCAGGATCGCAAACTATACGGAACCCCAATTCCTGAGAAAATTATACTCTTTGAATCCCTTTAGGAAATTCAGCAAAGGAAATCCAATGATCTTGTTTCTTGCTTGCAAAAGAATTTCAAACCAATTGTTTTACAGAGGGAAATTCTACTGGTGCACTGGTCAAAAGGCTCACAACCCACCAAATGATTGTTGGATAGGACAAATCATTGGTACAATATACAAATTGGAGGAACTAAATTATGATGGCTGGGTGGGGGGACTTGTGGTGTCTAATAAGTCTAAAAAAGCGATAGAAAAGCTGAAGGAGTGTTGATGTGAGGGAGGAAGAAAAAGACCAGCAAGAAAGTATAGGGAAACAGAGGAGAGAAATAGTACTGGAGTGAGTGGGATAAAGCAATCTGTAATAGAAGCAATGCTGACACAGGATTTAATAAGTACCAAGTTGGAGCTAGAGAAAAAATGGTGCAAAAGAAAAATAGCTGGACATGGGGGAGGAAAAAAAATGAGCACACACTAGGATAAAGGTAAGACCAAATCAGAGTCTTTTCACTGGTTATTAATAGTGTAGGTGCTTCAGTTAACAATATTTAAAAATAAGAAAGACAAGGCTATTGATAAAAGCTGTAAAGTCCACCTATTATATTTATTTCTTTACCTCTGCATGCTATCCCACCTCTCCTCCAGTAAACAAATTATGCTGGATTGAATCTGCATCTGGTGGCAGAAGGTCATATGCATCTGCTTTCTGGTAACTGCTGGGAAATCGTATATTGTGCAGAAGGTGTATGATGTTCTCCCTGCATTAAAAATTAAAATACAAAATATCTTGACGAGCTCCGGTGCATCTTTTTTTCTTTCTGTGATCACATTTGTTCTTCACAGTTGTTCCTTCAGTTTTGAAATGTAAACAGAAAGTATTGGCAGCTTCCAGTGTTGCAATCCATGCTGAGTCCAACAGGTAACTGGCAAGGGAGTTCATGAGCCTGTCCAAGTCAGTATCTGAAAAGGCACTTAGGATTTGAATCTGTGTCAAGCAGCTTGCTACTTTCCTTTCACATTCCAGTGGGGATGGCAAAAAAATTCCTACTATTAAATTGCTTTATGAATTCATCCAATCTGTAGCATGCAAGACTCTGAACAAAAATAGGCATATACATTTTTGCTTTCTATCAAGACAGTTCTGTCAGATTCTTCTTTCAAATTGTACGTAAATAAATGGATATGACTAAAACATGTACTTGGTAAAAGGGGCAGAATACCTCTTTGGTCAACATGGGAAAAAATCAGCAATAGCATATGTGTTAGGAAAGGTACATACTAAAATATGCAGATATTTCCTTCAAGGAAGACCAAATAATTCTTTCCAAGTAAGGCAGAACGAACATGCAGGTGGGATTGAGTGAGATGCAATAAAAACAACAAGGAGATTTTTTACATCTCTACAATTAGATCAGTCTTCTTCTTCCTTCTCTATGTGCTATTTATATAAACAGCCAGTGGCTATTAATAAAATGCTTGGCATAAGTAGAGTCCCTGTGAGTAAGTGATCCAAACCCTGAATTTAAAAATATGCTTACCTGCACCTCTGTGTTGAATGTTACTACTGGGGAAGAAAAACATTTGATTGTTTCTATGAGAGAAACCAGGAGGTTGGTGATTGGCACCTTGTATCCGATCACAGCACGTAATAGTGTTGGAGCTAGAGACTATTTAAGCCTGATCAGTCCTTCACATGCCTCTTTGATCTTCACAGCATGACCCACTCTTCCACTCTCAGTGCAGTGTGAGACTTGTCTGGCCATTTCAGGGTCAGATAGGAATTTTTTTCCCCTTTTACCTGGGACTTCTTTTTTGCCTATCCCATACTATATCTGTTGGACTTCAACAATTGACTTTGGGCAATGTCCTTAAGTAGACATCCTTCTTTCGAGTAGCAGTAGAAGAATTCAAGACGTTGGTGATGACTTTTTGGTACCTTTTCGGTGTACAGTGTACACTGGAGCTCCCCTTTAGGGCCCCGGGTCCCAGGGGTTGAGAAGGAGTCTGCCCTTGATGAAAGCCTGGGATTCAGGCACTCACTTGTAGGGCCCTGCAGCTTAAGTGGGAGTCCCTGGGTTGCCTTCTAATTAAGCTGGACCAGAATGCAATCCATAATATTTGGTTCGCCCTCAGAGATGAGGTCTTTCACCCAAGGGAAGGCTGAGAAAGTTGCCACAGGGTTGACACCTATGCCTCAGCTGGACTCGCATCAGGTTGCTCCCTCATCTTTCTCCATTTCCAGGCCAACACAACTTAAATAGGCTAGGTCAAATAAAGTGGCCCTTATTTAACCCCATTTTCTATGTCTGATCTCATTATTTCATCATTGATCATCAGTGAGCTCCAATAAGTGCACCAAGTGGACCCATTCTTTGCTAATTTCATTCCTGAAGGAAGCAATTAATATTTTAGCAGTCTTCTTCCCAAAGAACTGCAATTTCAAAGACTATCTGTAGTTTTGGGCTTATTCTGCGCAAAATTCACACAATTTTTCTGCACAGAAAACAGAAGTTTCTCTGTAGAACTACTGGCCAGAATTATAGATGTATTACTTAGTTACATAACTACTTTAGTTGCATAGCTAAATCGCATTCCCAGGCCTGGATCTCCCCAATCTACTTCACTAGGCATCAGCCATGTGGAGAGAGGTAAGTGCAACCTGCTGGTGATTGGGATGTGGGCCAATAACGTTTCCTTTCCCTGTTCCTGCTTGCCAGTGAGGCTGTGACAAGGAAGTCAACAGAGATCCTGCTTCTGCTAATCTCAGCGACAAGCCCCAGTCTCCAGCAGAATGGATCACCTTATTTCCCCACAGCTGATGCCCAGTAAACTAGGTCACTGGGAGAGTTACAACCATGGTAATAGTGCCACGATTGTAACTACATATAGACGCTGAATACAAACCCACTGTGGATGCATAACTCTAGGTTACACATCTGTAACTCTGATCCTGAATTCCAACCATTGCTTTCTGTGTACAAAATTATATTTCTTGTACATAAAATGCAGTTTTTGGTGCCAACATCCCCCAAGTGCAAATTTTACACAATAGTTCTGAACTACAAAGATTCTCATCAGTCTAGAATTAGTCTCCCCTGGGTTTCCTGACACTTGATAAACTTTTTAAAAAACTATTTTTAAGCATTTTTACATATTCTTTCTATCCCTATTCCTGTATGATCTACCTACATGAATGTGAAGGGATCAGAAAATATTTTAGTGGAGATACTTTCCAGAGTCATCTCTTTCCATCCAGTAGTGAAGACACTAATATAATTGTCCGCTTGCAAGACTTATCTGTTCGGTCAGTGACAGGAAAAACACAGGAATTCATGAACACTGATGTTTCTCCATATTTCTGAGTGTGTGTCAAGTGTTGCATTGTCTGCAGTTTTTTCTTCTATGGATAAGTAACTAAACATGGGACACTTTTGATTAACTTTCCCATTCAGTGATAGAGGCCTTTAAAGTATTTAACTTTTGCTTTTATTAGTTTATATCTTATTAGCGCTTAGCATTTCCAGGGTATAAAACAAGGCACATTTTAAGTAAAGGCAATCATCTTTTTTAATTTATTATTTAAAAGCGAGGGGGCAGGAACCAATTCTTCATATATTGCTTCATCTCAGACTAATTTAAAGTAGTAATGAATTCAATGAAAGTCATGTTTTCTATAAAATTTTGATAATTAACTTTCAGCTCCAGCACTATTCTTTTTAAGACTGCTATGACTTATTTCTCACTGGTATTCTACAATAATCAGACTAGCACTGAAATTCCAATCATCACTGTAAGTTAAGGGACAATTTCAGATTATGATTAATCAAGGCCATTTGCTGTGACTAAACCAAATTGAAAATATAATTCCAAACTCTGTTGTGTTTATAATTAAATATAAAAACTCCAAGCTTTATACAAGTCAACTCTCAAGAGACAAGGTTTAAAAATCTATCTATAGGATGTTCTTTTTCCTGCCAGATGTGATTTTGTATCGATGTCTTAGAACTCAATAAAGGTGAGATTATGCAGGCATAGCCTATATCCCACTTATCAAATTCAATTGTGCAGCTCTCAGGATGTGTACTCATACCCCTCTCATACCTGTACAAAACATAGGCCCTTTCCACATGGGGTAAGTAGTATGGTGTGGTGTGACCTCTGACGGAGGTCGTCCGCACCTTGGGAGCGGACTGGGTCGGACTACTTGTTGCAGTTCTGCACCTCAGTCCGCTCCAGAGCGACCTGAAGTGGTCGCGCAGTGTGCTTTTTAAAAACCTGTTTTTACAGGTTTTTCAAAAGCACAGAGTGCGCCACTCCGTGCCACTCCGTTCCTGTGCTCCGGTGCAGATTTGCAGGCGTGCACCAGTGCGCGCCTGCAGATCTGCCGGGGCGGGCTTCCGGCTGGCGAGCTACTCTGGTTGGTGGAGAGCACCAGCCGGAAGCCGCTATTTTGGATGCCGGAGGACTGTGGAACAGCCAGTTCACGCTGCTCTGCATGGGGACGGACTTACCCGGCTGCTGGTAAGCTCCATTTCAGCGCGTTTTGCCCCATTTCCCCCTCCACATGCGGAAAGGGCCATAGACTAAAAATGCTCAACTGCATCAAAGAAGATGTTGATTATTTAAAGGATATTTCAACTGCACTGAAGAAGCGTCTTATTATTTAAAGGGCATTTCAGGACCACTTGGTCCTGTTTTAAGGCTGAAATAGCTTTCCCTCCTACCCCAACCCAAAAAATGGAGGTTACTTCCAGTACCTTCTGATTTAGAGAAGGGTAAATATGTCTCATCAACTTCTGGGAGATGAAAAAGGAGCAGGCACAAAGTGCCTGGGCTCTCAGCAACTGCCCACCACTGCTCTAGATATTTGGAAATTGCCAATATGCTTTATTATTCTACAATTAATTCCATGAAGAATAAGTTCAAGATATTTCAGGACACCTACAAATTGACTAAAATCAAAATAACTGAGTTGGAGTCAGGGTTGTGCTGAGCAGAAGCCTCTACATTAGATGCAGGCAGAAGGATGAGATGTGTCCCCAATTCAGCCACCTATACATCCCACAATCTTCTCTGGAAGGCTGGTGACAGCCTTTCTGCCCCTCCCCTGAACTGGGAGCCATGTAGCAGAAGTGTTTCATTAGAAGGGAAGAAACTGGCTATACTAGGCACCCCAACATTTTTCTCTATTTACCTTGACAAATGAAATTAACTTTTTCATTCAAGGAGGGGTAACCTTAGATTCACCTCATAACTCATGAACCAGATCAGTTTCAATGTCCTAGAACTCTTAATAAAGGTGGGATCAAAAAGTCACTATTCCCATATTCTGAGCTACTAAAAGCAACGCTTTTTACAGCTTAACAGAATTTTTTTAAAACCAGCACATCAAACACAAAGTCATATATTTCTTCTTTGCTTCCATAAGTCAGCATGTTAAATATTTACCCATGTCCATCCTTCCTTAAATATTATAAATTGGATGTTCTGCACCAGAATTTTAATACTGTTGAAATACTGAGCTCAGGTATGGTTGCTAGCTCTTTCAATGGACCCAGATACACAGAAATGTAATATTCTTGCTTGTCCACATGACAACTAATTTTCTGTGTATCTTTCTGCCTGGTGCAGAATTAGAGCTAACACCAACTGCAAGGTTCCAGTCCTAAACATGAATGGGCATTCTGCATAATGCAAAAGCTGATTTATTGAACTGTGAACAGTGATTAGTCCAAGCAAACTTGGTTGGAAAAACAAGAGTCCTAAGGGACTTTCAAGACTAACATGATCCTGAAAGTGCCATGGGACTCTTTTGCTGCAAACAGCCTAAACAGAGACTAAACCATTGGAAATTGATACATTTTAAATTGTCTGTAAAGTTTGCTATAGTGGATCTATCTGAAACGGTTTTGATCTGACAAGGGGGCTATTTAGGCCATTTCCATACTACTCCGTTATAGTGCTCTTATTTCACTTTCAACATCCTGTAAAATCCTGGAGTTTGCAGTTTAGGGAGGGACATTTAGAATTTTCAGCCAGAGAGCTCTTTGGCCTCAGCAAACTATAAACCCTAGAATTCCACAGGATTTTGAAAGTGGAATAACAGCACTATAGCAATGTAGTGTGGAAATGGCCTTACTAAATGCATATTAGTTTGCTGTGGAACTAAAGAAAGAGAGTTGACCTCGGGGCAAGGAGAATGAGAATGGGAAATTACCATTTTTGTTTATTGATATCTACATCTGCCACACAAATGGACATGATTTCCTTTCAGTTTATTATGTGTAAGATCAAACTACAAACCCTCAATTATGCAGGCATGTTTCTTCTTACGCCATCTCCTAGAGGACCTAGAGAAAGATGATTACTTGCTCACATACAGAGATGACACCCATGCAGAAACATGCTCAATCTGTGTCAAAGTTGCAGGCACTTCAAAATTAATTTCAAATTAATTAAAATCTTAATACAGTAACTGTAGCTCTGACACTTTGAAAGTCAATTCAAATGTCAGAATTGTGCCATTTAAAGATCACTTGCTTAATCTGCAGATGGCGGGGAAAGGCAGCATCCCTGTGCTGAAGCCGAAATGGCTTTGGTTTGACCTTACAGTGTAGATTGAAGTTAATCTTTACATCTTGTAGATTTAGGGTGTGCTGAAGCAAACATAGGTTATTGAAAGTAAAGGAATGTACACTGGAACAACCCAGACATCATTCCACACACAGATGGGATTTGAGCTGGTGGTGATTCACTTGGAGAAATTAAAATGTCAACCTGTTGTGCACCAACTGTAAAAAAGGAAAGTATGGGAAATAGTATTAAAATATTTAAAAAAAAATAAAATCCCAGTATTATACTATAATCTGTATATGAAACTGTTACGGATGAACAATTCTATCAGTTTCACTTTTTCCATTTGAATTTTGGTAAATTCTTAGTTTTTAAAAAACTGAAATCATGCAACATTTTAAAAATACATTGCATACATTTGAAAGAATAAAAAGAAATTGCTTCCCAATATCTGCCCCTCCAACATCTCCTAGACATAGCTTTCCTCCTCCCTTCCAGGATATGCCACATACAAAAACTAGAAAAGAGTTGATACTACACTTAGGAAGATAAATCTTCACTTACTTCATTCCCATATGAAAGAACAAAATTTTCAGCACTTTCCTCCCCATTCCATGGGAATCTGAGGGCTTCTGCACAATTTTCAAGAACTATTCTTCTTTGAGATTTTTTGAGGAAATCCATCTCAAGAAAAATACACACAGAAAACATGTAATTTGTGAAAAATATACTGATTTGTCCTCTTATTTTATTTTATTTTATTTTATTTATTTTTGCAGAAAACCTGTGCAGGAAAATGGAACAGTTTATTTTTTGACTGCAACATCCAGTAATTCTCACCACTGACCACTGACCATGTTGACTAAGGCTAATGGTAGTTGCAAGCCAACAATATCTGGGTGGCTGCCCTTTGAATAACTTTGATATAGAATCTTAACATATAATGTCTCAGGATCAGCTACAGAAGCAAATGTTCATTTTAACTGTGTGCTTGACAGCAGCAATATGCTTCACTCTTATGGAGAAACCTTCTCAACTTACTGAAATTTCACTCAGAGGAGGACTGTCTTCCCAAAGGAGAAACCTCCAGATCATTGAACTTTGTTGAAGGTTTCCTGTAAAGAGTTCTTCTCACATTAACAGGTCAGATTCATTTGTTTTCTTCAGCAACAACAGAACAAGCTGTTAACTTCACATCATGCAAACCTGTGAAATGTATTGAAGTGGAAGCTAGCAACAAATCAGTGCACACTTCATATCCACTTTTCAACTTGTAGCAAATCCTCTAGGAGGAGAAGATTGATGACAGAGCTAAGAAGAACTCTGGAAGATTCTGGTAGCCCCCTGTTGGTTCCTCTGACTTTTTCCTTCTTTTGTTTGCTGAGTCACTACTTTGTACTTTTATCATGTTTTTCCATCTCACTGCAGAACTTAGCCATGGCTCTTGTTGTAGAACATGGATTCTTCTTTTGTTGACTACTCTGGCTAACTCTCATTTGACAAACAATGAGTGTAGAGCAGATCCATTGACATTCAAGGTGTTAAAAGTGGTCATGAATAACAAGCCTAATTGATTTTAGTAGAGGTACTGTAAGTATGAGTGACTTTGAATCCAGGTAAAAATGTATGGTATAGAGCAAGTTTGGGAGGTCTGTGCTTCTTCCAATGTTGATGACTACAACTGTCATTATTACTGACTGGTACCCATGCTGATCTAGGCAGATAGCAACCAATAGCAATATTTTACAACTGAGTTGTGAAATATATATTGGGTTTAATTTAATATATATAAATATATTTATTGGGTTTTATTTAATTTTATGTTTTAAAACATTTTATGGCTTACCATTAATGGTATATATTTCAAAAGTTTAAAAATAACTAAAAGAACTAATCACCAACTATGAAATGGTCATAACATGATATACCAAGGCACTATATCTTCCTCTTTTCTTTCCTTTATCACTTTCATGTCAACATTGTATTTGCAAACTTTATAATAAAAATGATCTTGCAGAATTTAAATCCAATAGCAGTGCCTATTTATCATGAACAGTGGCATACTATAAAAACTATAGCTTTAAAATGATGATACAGCTCACTTTTGAATGTTAAAATATGACATTTGATGCTGACAGCAAAATGTGTAATTGAGCCAAATATACTAATCAAGAAAGGCATGTGGCTGGTACTGATAATGTGACACAAATGAGAAAACTCATTTTCTTTTCATATAAACAGTTGCTAACAAAATTGTTGCTGTTGTTGTGTGCCTTCAAGTTGTTTCGACTGATAGTGACCCTAAGGCAAACCTATCATGCGGTTTTCTTGGCAAGATTTGTTGAGAGAGGTTTGCCTTTGCCTTTTCCTGAGGCGGAGAGAGTGTGACTTACCCAAGGACTCCCGGTGGGTTTTCATGGGCCAAGCAGAGATTCAAACCCCAGTCTCCAGATTACTAGTCCAACACTCAAACCACTATACCTCATTGGTTCCTTAAATAGTATAGGTGCTTTCTTAAATAAATAAATAAATAAATGACTAAACATACCTGTATATGATACTTTAAAAATGTAAGTGAATTTTGAAAAGATGTTGAACGAAATAAAATCCATACAAATATATAATACTCTAAGCTGAGACGAGTCAGAGTATTGCCAATGGACTCAAGGGACAGCTTCTTAGGATACAGTCCTTATATCTGTTTCACAAGCAGCAATTCACCTCAATGGATTTACTTCCCAGTAGATGTAAAATTATGCTATAACAATTCAAGAAAAGACTGTGCATGAATGCACACACACATATAGTGCAGAGCATGACAACACTGAACCTATTAAATAACACAGAACAGTGACATAAATCTTCTTCATTTATTTCATTTTCACAGGCGAGAAGGAAGAATTTCTAAAGTTTTCTCTACATTGGATGAGATGATGAGAGTTTTCAAAGAATTTTTGGGCTTTTGTCAAGAATTTCGTTTGCATAAAACATCTCTGTTTTTCCCAAAACAGGGTATTTTCCACAAAAAGTTTTTTTTTATTTTTAATTTTATTTATTTATTTATTTTGTACACGTGAAGTTATAAATGAAGGAGAAGGACGAAACAAGAGAAGTGGTTTTTTTGATGGAATGGGTGAGAAATTGCATTTTCAAATATTCACTGAAAAGTTTCCTTCTCTCCCAAGCTCAAAATAGGGACAGGAAACAGGCATAAAATTGTGAATGGCATTTTCAGCTTCAGTCTGGTTTGGCTTTTAATGCAGGCACTTCACTGAAATTTAAATGGCACTTTAATGGCAATTTCAATTGCCATCCCAACTTAAGTGCAATTGAATTAGAATTTGTTTATCTTATTAACTTAATCCATTAACCGTTAATTTCTACTGACTCTCCTATATCTGCTTTTAAAGCATTTCCTATCCTCTGAGTCCATCAGGATAATATTTACACTCCAGCCAGTATTCACAGATCTCATCATAATCATTGGACCTAAATACATAAGAATGCAAGAATGAACATAATAGTTCAAATGACCTCAGTGAACACGTCAACAGTAAATAAGGCGCAATGTGCTCTCCTGTTCCCTTTCTATCCTTTAACATTTTCCCCATTTACTGTTCCATTATAAGAATATCATTCCACGACCTTGGACTTCAAAAGTCTAAAGCTTTTCAGATGTGTGTCATGTTGTTAGATATAAAACGATCAAGTGTTTGGCAAGTTAAAAGCAAGTGATATATCAAAGATGAAAGTCTCATGGGATCAGCAAACTATGACAAGAGATGATACAAAATGGTAAGAAAAATATAGCTATAGCGAACCCTATCACAAGCTTTTTAAAAATCTTTCCAAGGCATATAAACTATTCTAGACCTATTTCTTCAGTAAAATAATTCTTTACATTCTTTTCTCTTAGATATGATTTTCTGTTAAACGAATTTGTCCTCATTGTTTTCTTCTATGAATTCACCAAACATTTACAAGATATTTGGCATTTAAGAATGTTATTTCAGTCTCTGTTCAGACTTAGGTATTTCGGTGGACGAGTGCATGTATTTGATAGTTGACATAAGCAATAATATTTAGTGTCTGAGAGCAGTAGAAACCTAACATGGAATCAGGGATTGAAAAGTAGATGATAGACAAAAGTAAATAGTGGTCATGATCCCGTATTTGGATTGCAAGGTATAAATCTCACATGAGTTATACACTGATTGTGTTGCACGACTCTTTTGTTGAACAGCACGGAATAAGCTGATGTGCAGTCAAGTGTATAATCATTGTCCAAACAGATGTGCCAATGAATACAACTCAGTGCACCACTGAAGGAGATTACCACTAGTTTCAGCAGGAGCAGATGGAAATACATCGGCTGAGAATATGCAGCCACATATGCAACTGTACAATAAAGTGCAACTCTGTTTCCATGACCTTGAACTGAAAGAGGACATTACACACCAGAAAGAAAGTATTCATCCACTTCCATTGGGGAAATTACACATGCACCAATGGGATTCCAGCCTGTATTTGTTATTTCACAGTATTTCACAATCAACAGCCTTTTGAAGTTTCTCAACCCAGACCTACTAAAATGAAAACAAACTTTGTGTTGGTTTAAACATTCACGTTCTAACACAAGTTCAAATTTCATATTTGACTTTCATATTCTGCATATGTTGAATTTTGACAGAATTTTGTTTTAGCTTCAAAGTGCAAAGCCAAACCGAAGAAGTAGCAGGAAAAGATGTGCAACTCATTACATATAATTAGTGGTTTCAAGGGATAAAGGGAGTGAGTCTATCATAATTATGCTTTCCTGTGACACTTCAGAAGGGTTTGATGAATCAACCTCATTAGATTACCAACGCAGGACATGAAGGACAGAATCCTTCTAGTGACTTAAGCTGGTATGTAACTATATATATATATGTATATATTTTGACATTGTGCAAGGAGGTACCTGTGACAAACCTGATGGGAGGGGGTCTTGACAGCAGAGCCTCCTTGGCAACTGAGAGTGTTTAATTTAAGCTGATTGGCTGGTGAAATGGAACTTGGATAGCCCAGGGGAGGGGCTGCTGGAAAGAAGGAAATAACGGTTTTTTAACTGTCTGGTGGATGTTTGAAGAGGAGTGTGATTTGTGGTGTGTTGAGGGGAAGGCTGGAGATATGAAGAGCTCTGTGAGAGAGAGAACTGAGAAATTGGGTGTACAAAAGATAGCGAATGAATTGAAAGAGAGAGAGAGAAGAATGGTGTGCTGTTTATAAACATTTAGATACAAAGCACATTTAAAGCAACAGTGTTACAATAAATGTTTGAAGTTCTGTGTTCCTTAAAACAGTGTCACAGAGTCTTGTTTTGAATCCTGGAATATACACGCTACCAATAATATCATCTTGACCTTAGTGTCAACAGTACCACAGTCTTGGAAAATATAAATCACTGCTGATCCTTACCTCTGGGAGAAGGGCAGATTTAGGGAAGGCAGTAAAGGGGGAGAGTCCTGAAAGGAAGAAATAAAGTGGGGGGACAAGTGTGAGGAAGGGACTGCGTTCTCAGAGAGGGAGAACTGAGGCAGACCCGTTTGTGCTGGCCCTGCCTTGATTCAGAGATCTCCCTGGCTGTTCAGTTCTGATCACAAAGAGGTGTCAGGCTGGGCAGGCCTTGAGTGCGAGGCCTGGGTGCGCCTTTCTCACTCGACACTGATGGGCGGTGGTTTTTCCGTGTGCATTACAGTACCCAATGCCTCTTCCATAGCTACTTATTGGCTCCTGAGTAGCCCCAGTTACCCCTCTCCCCCCCAATCTGAACAGCCATTGTTTGGAAGGGCTTGAACCAGGAGACCTCACCTGTCCCACCACTCAACCAGCAGCCATTGCCTCCCAGACCTCATTTGTAAGTACTCTTGCTGATATTCCACCAGCATCAGATAGGGTATCAAATCGAAATCCTCACCATCTGTCCTACTTGGACACTTGATCCACTTTTGGCTCATCAGTCCCATTTAAAATGGCTTAAGCTACTAGTATAAAATAAGACTTTTTCATTGGTAATAACTTGATGCAGATGATATGTTATAGTAGGGAGAAAAGTTTTCACTACCTTCTGCCTTCTGTAGAGGCACCCAGTCCACAGTGAATAAATTTTTGAAGCCTCAAAATTTTTTTTCCGGTAGATGAAAAATTAGGACCCTGAATTGCATGGAGAACCTCCATGGATAGAGAATAAATGCTTTTTAGACTGTTACATTCCCCAAGTACAGGAAGATGATTGGAGTGTAGCACTACTTCTTCATGTTTGTGATTTTGATAATGCCTGAATAGAGGTAAATTGTACCAGCAACAGGTGAGACAGAACCAGCATGCTTCTCGTTGACATTACTGATATTTTAATAGGGTTGAAAGTGTTTACTGAAAGTATGTAACAAAGTATCATATTGTTGTTGTGTGCCTTCAAATCATTTCCAACTTATGGCAACCCTAAGGCAAATCTAGCACAGTATTTTCTTGGCAAGAGTTGTTCAGAGGCCTTGCCCCCCCCCTGAGGCTGACAGATTATGATTTTCCTAAGGTCACTCAATGGGTTTCCACATCTGGATGGGGATTCAAACCTTGTTCTCAGAGTCATAGTCCAGTACTCAAACCACTACACTATATTGACTTATTAAAACATGGGCAGAAATAGGAATAATAAATCATTAAAATGAGATCACCAATCTCATAGCAGCATCAAAAGAAACAAAACAAAAAACAAGAAACCCATGAAGAGCCAATATTTACAGGAAATAAGTTTAATTAAGCAACAATAAAATCAACAACCTAGTTAAAAGAATTGTTTTAAAGCACTTCTGGAACTCACACATTGCCACCAACTGTGTTTCAGATGATAATGGAATATGGAAGAGGGTTACAACAACATATCTTTAAGAAGAAGGAGATTTACAAGGAGGACAACATTCCTTTGAAGAGGATGGTGTCCAACTAGTTAGGGCTCCAATATTCTCATCCCAAATGTCAAATTTTGGATATAAATGTTCTCCTACATTCCCACATTCATGGCTACTGTCATTGAAGCTTTACAATTCGTGGTCAGTAAGCTCACCAAAATTGATATATAGGCCCTTTCCAGACGTGGGGGGGGGGGATAACAGAACACACTACTCACCAGATTTTAACTTCGTCTGGGTGAGTCCGTCGCGACGAGGAGGAGTGCGAGTTCGTTGCTCCGCACTCCTCCGGCGTCCTAAATGGTGGCTTCCGGTTGGTGGAGGCTCTCCACCAACCGGAGAAGCTCACCAGCCAGAAGCCCACCCCCGGCAGATCTGCAGGCATGCACTTGCACGCCCCTGCAAATCTGCTCCGGAGCCGGGCGACGGACCGGCACGGGGTTGCGCGCTCCGTGCTTTTTAAAAACCTCTAAAAAGAGATTTTTAAAAAACACGCTGCGCTACCAGTTCCGGTCGCTCCGGAGTGGACTGAGGTATGGAACTACAAAAAGTAGTCTGCCTCAGTCCACACTACAGTGCAGAAGACCTCCGTTGGAGGTCGCTCTGCACCGTTTTAATAGCCCGGTGCGGAAAAGGCCATAGAGTACTGTACTGATCACACAGTCATTACTTCTCTCAACAGTGAAAAGTTTCTGAGGTACAGATCTCATTGAAGCTTGGTTGCCTTTGGGAAGAAATTGGTGGAAGCTGATAGTATTTTGTAATATTTGAGATTATTTACAAACTAGCGTATATATCCAGTGTTGCCCAGAATTTTATTTTCTCATAGGTAATACTTGTTAGAAATCCCTTAGGAATTAGCTTACCTTAAGAATTAAATGCAGTTGAAATACACAGATTTGAGGTCCTGTGTCTCTAATTCCCCCAAACTGTCTTGTCCAGTACCTGTAACTGGTACTGTATTCAGTACCTGAATCTGTATTCAGAGTTGTTAACATACAGAGGTTTGGTTTCTGAGGGAATACACTGGCCATCTCGTTGCTGCTAAGACTCATCTTCATACCAACCAGCCTGAAGCCCAAGAGCTCGCTGGCTGAGTATTCTAAAGGCCCCTCCCTAAACTGCCAACCCCAGGATTCCATAGAATCTTCTTAGGCAGCCAATCATATGACGTCTTCTCACCTGACACAGCCAATCATATGAGGTCTTCTCTGCCTGACACAGAGAAACTCACAAACTTTGACTTTTATATATTAGGTGTAGAAGTTGAACATGGATAAAAGGAGAATTTAAATACCCTAACAGATAGTAAATTCACTGGGTCATGTAAAATTTCCTAAGAGATGCCATTCCCAGCTTTTTCTGAGATAGCAGGTTCTCTGTCCCTGTTGAATTTTATTTACCTCATTCAGAAAACTGAAATCATTCCCCCTTTATTCACCCACACCATACGCATACCTGCACCGAGATTAAATTTTGATTACCTAATGATGGGGAGAGCAATTATGGCCCGCATTCTGATTGGGGCCTTTGGCTACCTAATAAAGTTTGAACCCTGTTTGGGATTTCCTGTTAGAACATTCTAAAGTGGTTGTGTATTAAAAGCAGACACATCACTGGACCATCCCAAGGTTTTAATAATCCTTTTTTCTAGTCTAAGAATCTGACCAGCATTGTTAGGAAACCCACATCAAATAAATTACTTTGAAACTGGTAATGCAAACACATTTATTTCATCTTGAATGTCAGAAAAGTAGGTCTTACCATTACAGAAATATTGCCTTCTCTGTTACATCTTCATAGAAACTGTTTTTTCTCAACACATTTCAAGCAGCATTATTACCTTATTTTCAAGAGCTCTGGGATTTTAAATTACAGACATTACATTAATGCTGAGATTTTTGATGACATCTTGCAGAAACTGCAAGGCAAGATTCATCTGATATTTTCTTTCAATGTAGCAAATACCAGGAAGCAGAATTAAAGCGATTCTGCAGCCATAGCCTCTCTTTGTTTGTTTTGACTGCTTACATCCCAACCTTCTATAGAGTTTTGGTGACTGACAATCAAGCACACAATTTAAAATCCTACAATGCAAAAATGCAAAACAAGAACACAAATCCATAAAACTCTAAGAATATATTAAAATACCAAAATGAAGATAAAGTTGAAAGTCAAGTAACGAAATGGATCAAAATGTCTGAGAAAATAAGGTTTTTCCTAGTGTGTTTTTTTTTGGAAAAAATAAAGGCACTCATTGAGGCAACCTGTAACCTGATGTAAAGAAGTTTTCTTTGATCAGGTTAGCAATAAGAAAGTTGCCAATTTCTTTGGTGTTAGTTGATCGGCCACCTTCCATGGTTTTGAAATAGAAAGTTACAAGTTATTTCAGATAAAAGTTGCAACTTATTTAGGAGGTTGACATTTCCCTTCTTTTTTAATCACTGAAAATGCAAAGTAGACAACAGTCACTAGAGAGGTAGATGCTATTTCTCACGGGTCACTAGGAGTGACAAGAACAGTTTTTTAAAAGTGTTTCATGAGTGTCAGGAAAGCTTGGCAAGAAAAATCCTGAACTGATGGGGATTCTTGCAGATTGGGACTTAACATATACAAAATTTGCACATTTTTCACACACACACACACACACCACATTTGCTGCACAGGCAGCAGCATTTCCTCTGCAGAAAATGCTATTTTACTATTGAAATATTATTTGCTATGCAGAAAATGCTTCTTTATGTGAAAAAAAGGTGTGAATCTTGCACAGTACACCTCAATTGCAGCATTTTTTGCACAGGAAACAGCATTATCTGCACCAAAAATTATATTTCTGCTAGATTTTTTTTTTTGTCCAGAAAGTGTGGATTTTATGCAAAATATTTCCTGAAATACAAAAAGTGTCGGAAAACTGCGGAGTTTTCAAAAAGAGTCTCACAGCTGGAAGAGAACTGATTCAACTACTCATTGATTTCTTTGGCAATGAAATTAATGAAGAATTACACCACCCATGCACTGAATTTTCCACATTCCAGAATATCCATTTGCATGCTCAAAACCTTAACAGATGTAACCTAGAAGTCAAAAGCTGAGTGCTAAGTGCTGGTATGGTCTGTATTCTGAGTGGAGGGGGGATCCCTTCTGCTGAAATTGAAAGTGAAGCACTGTTCCTTGCCTGGATCACAAGCCGCTACTCCTGTCCTGCAAAATTTTGACCTGCAAAGTGCTTGGGAACCTACTTTGCAGCTGTAGGGACACAAAATGCAAAATATATACATATGTACATACATTTAAAACAAAACAAAACAAATCAGATCGTTTGTAGGGCATCACTTGTGTTCATAAGGATGTTTTCTTTAAGTAAGAACTTTCCAAATTTCAAGTCTTTCTCTCTCTCTCTCTCTTTCTCTCTCAATCTTTCTTTCTTTCAGAGAGTGATGGAAACACTCCCCCACTTCACCAGACTGGCTCCCTGGAGGACGATGAACACTCCTCTTCCTTCTGCAGCATATGCTGCACTAGCATAGAAAGTGCTTCCATCATGCTTCTAGCCTTTCCATGTGACAGGTAACTATAGGAGCGTTGTGCAATCAGGAGTCATTGATGGAGAAAATCAGTCATTGATTTACCCTGCAATTGTGCCAGCTGGCAAGAAGCATGGGACCACGACAACATCTTGCGGAAGCATCGTGGTGGTCCTGCTCCTCTTGCATCCTCATGCCAGGAACCATGTCCATGTGGAAAAGGCTTTACTTCCTTAAAGACAGTTGCATATGAAGGAAACAAAAGTGTAACAGAATTTGTCTTCCCATCCACTGCTAATCAGACCAAATTCTGTGAAATTGAGAGTGCATGGGGTTGAGAACTTTGTCAGGTTATTCTTAAAACATTTTTATAATTCCATAGTCTTATATCTAAATGTATATATTTCTTCATGAAGTTAACAGAGAAAATTTGAGATTTATACAGTTCTAGCTATGGAAAAAAGTAAAAATGAAAGTAGTAATTTAATCTAGCCATAGCTCAAGATCACCCCAAATTACTTTTTGACTGTCTTGGGAAAAGACAATGTCAGTCCGTAATTTGGATTTGGGATGGAGACTTAGATTTGACCTGGGAGAGGACTCAAACTGCCCCTTATTGGTTCAGGTTGAATATCATCAGAGTATGTGCTTGTATAAGTTAATCCAGGGCTAAAAACTGGTTTGTTCAAAGAAACAAGTTTCCAAGAACTCGCTTTCCCAACTATTTCCATTTGCCTTGTAAAGCATCTTATAACTTACAGCTAAAAACATTCTTTTCAACAGCAATTTGTATAGAAAGAAATTAGGTCTTCTTCTTCTCTAAGCCCACTGCCATATAACATTATAACTCAACTCTCTTTCAAAAAATAACAGACCCCCAGATTAACATGAGGATCCTCATCCACACCCGTCAAAGAGGTGCTGAGACATAGAAGAACATCATAGCCATATGTACCTGTCATCTGTTTCCCAGAAACCTGAACAACTTTATGGGCTTCCTGGAGTGGCAAGACTGTCAAACCAATGGGATGAAAAATTGACCATCCCAGGTTCACTCTCATTTAAAGAAACATTAGACAGGTCTTATCCAACTATTATATCAGTTCATTCAGCACTGGGTTGACTTTCTACCCTGTATCCAATTCTAGTACAAAGGGATGGTTGCTGGTAGCTGGGATCAGGATTTTGTTACAAATCACTTTCTCTTTTGGTTGGTTTAGGCTTGGTTGGCAAGTCCATTGGCAGGGTGCCTGTGCACCTATGATACCCAATTCGGGCAGGGGGGGTCTCTTAAGGGATTTTTGCATTGGAATGTTTTCATACTGAGTTAGAAGGCCCATTCTCAAATTATGGTGTATTATGGCGGCTTTTACCCATGTGGCTTTTATCCTACATCTGTCACTTCAGGTTCTCTCCAACAGCCAGACTGGCAGGGGAGAAGGTGTCATCAGGTTGCAGACAAGTTGTCCAGTGTCTAGATCCTTGCTTCATTCTAAACCAAGTCTCCTGTATTACCAGAGGTGGCCTTTTCATTCCATCCAGATTTATTGGTAGGGCTAAATATTAAGCTAGTGTGTATTCTTGTGTCTCACAGAGCCTTCTTTTATGCCTTGAGAATCCTAGCAAGAACTATTTTAGACTTAAGAGTTAATCACCATGTTAATGTTTTGATCTAATAACTCCATTGTATATCTGGCTATGGTGCTATGTTTTATTTTTAAATGTTCACACTTACAGCATAACCGTATGTAATAGAGCTTTCTCTCAGGTAAGTGCAAGTAAAACAAGGCGGACTTGCCAAAAATCTGTGGCAAGATTTTTGAAATGGAGAATATATTTATTGTGTATTTGTAGTATTAAAATATATTAAAATACATTTGGTTGCAGTCAAAGTTGGCCAAGGGGAATGAAACATTGCTATGTTAAAATCAGAGCTTGGTAAAATAGTTTTAGAAGCTTCAGCTCCCAGAAACCCACAGGACAGGTAGCACAACAAGTAATCGTGATGGCTGTGGGGATTCTAGATGTTGTAGTCAAAACACATAACCTTATCAAGCTCCTTAAAAGCTAAAGTTAATGCCTACTATCACACCAATGTCAAGCCAGGAGATGCTACAATATAAAAGTAGTGCATTTATCATGTTGCTCTAATTTAATGGTTTTTTGGATTTTAAAACAGCAGCAGCTCAGTGGCTAAATATGTTGGGCTTACAATAGAACATTAATCTGCTGACCTCATGTTGCTTTCCCATATTTGCTAAAGCCTCCTTCTTAATCAGAAGTGCAACTGCTTGCTGAGCAACTTTGTTGGTACTTCCCAAGTTCCCAGCAGACATCCATAATGGTAAAAAGGGATTATTAAATTTTGATTTGCATCGGATTACATTCATTTCCTAATCTGCCAAATGACATTTCTCCTAATTGAGGATAAATGAGTGAGTTTAATACCACTCAGAAACATGGAACATATTAAGATCTTTGGCACAAGTCAGAAAGCTAATTAGAATTCATTGTGTTCCAGAAAGCTGTTGGGGGCCTAAACCAAAGGGCTGCTGATAAAGGCTGAAATGGCAAACCATACAATGTTATTATTGAGTTATTTTCTTTAGCAAAAGAAGTTTTTAAATGGCAGCAACATTGCTAACATTATTAGCAAACATTTATGCAATGACCAGTTATTATAGACCTTCTGATAAATAAATTACAGGGTTTTGTGGAATGTCCAAATTATCATCCAGATCCTGCAATTCTTACACTTGATTTCTCCCCTTCAGGGAAATTTTCTGTAGACTTGAAAATGATTGAATCAAGTATAGGTATTCACACTGGCAATTAAAACTTGAAGAGGAAAAAAAAAGCTAAAATCTACATTGTAAGTACTGTTTATTCCCATAGCACACTGCTAGTTTTCCGTACAAGTCATGAACACTTGAGGCATTTTCCCTGTCCCTAATTCTGTTCTGTTGCAACTAAGGAATTTTGCAGGCCAAACTCTATGGCCATTTCTGCCCTACACTGTTATGGTGCTATTATTCCACTTTCAACATCCTGTGGAATTCTGGGATTTGTAGTTTACTGAGGCCAAAGAGCTCTCTGGCAGAGAATTCTAAATGCTGCTCCCTAAACTGCAAACCTCAGGGTTCCATAGGATGCTGAAGTGGAATAATAGCACTATAACAGTGTAATGCAGAAATGGCTCATGATCTGATGATTCACTTACTGCTAGAGTACTCATTATGGAGCTGTAGGATTCCAGTCCTGTGGCTTATGAGCACTGACATCCTCTCATTTATAAGAGTCTTGCACTGCCAGGAATACAAGCAAGTGGACTCCTCCTGGCATTTGCAGTTTTGCATCTGCCATGGTTTCTGGACTAGACCTTGAAAAGGGAGAATTCATTTGGAGTCCAAAAACTTTTTTGAGAACAAATGCTATGGTTGGGGGAAGAATTTGGTTTGCCACACCCACTTCTTTTAATTAGCAAAATAATGGTATAATGGAAACACAGTAAAATATTGAAATTGCACAACTGAAAAGAAACCCGCCACAGATAACTCTTCTTTAAAGGCCTACACAGTAATGAGTTCCTTTTTGCTTCCTGTGACATACTGGCACATTTGCACTGTCAGCCCTGTGAGGTAAAACAAGATTAAAATCTCAAAAATTGGGATTATGGGGGCTTGGATACAGTGGAGGAGGGTCTCACTGGGGCCTCTGGAGTTGCATTCAGCCTGTGGGTTGAAATATATCCACTCCTGCACTAATGCAATTGTGGAAAGGTTATATATTTTGTAACTGTTCTTAACAATATGGTGGCCGTTCACACTACGCAATTATAGCCCTATATTTGAGAGTATGTATTGTCAGAGCAAAACTATTCCTAAAATTTGTTCCATCTCATAACCCTGAGATAAATAATACATTTATCTAATTAGTACAGTGGTAAAATGAGCCTGTTACCTACTTAAGTACCAAGGTTGTATACAAGTATTTATTAATAAAAGGAAGCTGTAGGCATTACTTGACCAGGCAATCTATGGATTATTCATATTTCAAGTAAACAAATTTGGTTCATATTAGTAATTCAGCTAGTATGGAGTTCAATTATAATATATAGTTAGCAATTCAAATTAGATCTACATTTGTGCAGTGCACAATTAATTTCAACCTCAGAAGGTTGATGGATGTGCTGGGAATATTAAGGAAATACAATAGTTTATTTTTTTTACCTCTTTAAAATATATAAAACACTTAATGACTGTCCTTTTTTGTTTAAAATACTTTTATTTGAAGATTTTTCTGTTCCAAAAACCCCCCCTAGACTCTAGGCAACATTTCACAAAGTTATTCTGCTGTCAGTAGTCTAAAACCAGATGCAATCAGCAGGACTTATTAATTTGTAAGAGGTGGAGGAGATATGTGCTAACTGGCTGTGGGCCTTGCTATTTTTTAAAGTAATTACAGATGTGAAGGGTGATTTGTGCAGAGGAAATCAGAGAAAACATCTTCAAAAAACTTCATATTTCTAACTATGATGGAGGACGACATTTTCAGGGGCCTGCCCATCATAATTCACTCTATGGAATCCATGGAATCAAACTAGAAAGGTTTGTCTCTTCCCATGACAATTCCCCACCCTAGGTGGCTACAAATCCCCCAGTAGTGGTAAGAACTTATTCTTTTTCACAACTGTTTCCTTCCCTGGGCTCCCCTGAGCTTTCCGCCATTTCCGCTTTGGCCATTTCCACTACAGACACATCTATTTCTTCCTCTTTCCCTTCCATGTGGCTTTCCTATACATACTTTGTTCTGACTGTTCTGTACTAAACCCTGGGATTCCATAGGATGTTGAAAGTGGAATAATAGCACTATAACAGTCTAGTGCAGAAATGACTTTTTGCTACTGCAACTCCATTCAACCTCAGTGAACTCTCTTAACTATGTATGTCCTAGAGTGGCTACAACTACTTCTTTTTTTCTATATCCTGCCTCTCCTGGCACTTTCTGCTTTTAGGCCCAGGACAATGCCCAGGAAGAAGGGATAATCTCCACCCTTCTATGATCTATGGCCATTTCCTCACTACATTGTTATAGACACTGTTATTATTCCACTTTCAACATCCTGTGGAATTCTGGGGTTTGTAATTTCCTGAGACCAAAGAGGTCTCTGGCTGAGAATTCTAAATGCCCCTCCCTAAACTGCAAACCCCAGGATCCCATAGGATGTTGAAGGTGGAATAATTGCACTGTAACAGTATAGTGTGGAAATGGCCTGAGATATCCTTTTAAAATTACACACAGAGACCTGAAATTGCATAAAGACAACTAGAACATATTAAGTATTCCGCTAAATATGTAACTTTTCCCCAGTGACCCTCCAAACAATAATATGGAGAATTTTGAAATGGCTGCAGACACATTATTTCTTCCTCTTCCCCTTCCATGTGGCTTTCCTATATGTACTTCGTTCTAGCTGTTCTGTACTAAAGCTTGCCAGGATCAAGATAACTGCAGCCAATTGCTACAAGGGTTGCCAAATTGCCACTCCTTGCACCCCACACAGCATTCGCTACAGGGCACATGGTATATGGAGAGTTTCTCAGGCCCTATGCTGCTTTTAACACTTGGGAAAGGCTCGCTGCCAGCCCATAGGGAGTTTTCACCAGGCCCTAAGCCACTGATGCCAGGACTTCCACACCAAGAACTCTCATGTGTCATGACATCAGCACTCCACTTCCTGTCTCGCTCCAAATGGCACAGTAGGCACCAAGTGCATGTACCCACTGGCCCTCTTCCCAGTCCCAGCTTCTTGGTACACCAATACTGTGCACGCACAATACATATTCAAACACCTTCAAGCTGATCCAGTAAGCCTGGGTATCATTTTGAAATGGATGCCCTGGTTTTAAAATCACATTACAAAACCCAAATCTTCTCCTTCGCCATCACCATTCATCCTGAGATTAGTTTCTGCATCCAAATACTCAGTGAAGAATAGCAATTCCAGATACTTCAGTCAGTGCCTAGAGATCTGGCAAGTGTAACAGATAGCTCATTCAGAGGCGAGGATCTGGCGACTACTGTTTCGGTTCTGCTTTGAAGATTCTGAATCAAACCTTGAAATGACACTGCAATATTTTAGAGGAAAGAAGGTGTAGGAAAATTACAATTCTAGCATAAAGGTGCTTCTTATTCTTCCCTGATACTCTTTCTCATTCTCTCTCTCTCTCTCTGTATGTGTGTGTGCGTGTGTGTGTGTGTTTTCAAAATGTTTCAGAGCTGGCTTTGCTGGCAACATTACAGCCATTTCTGGACCTTACCCTTTTCTGATGTCATTCCAGCATCATCCCAGCAGCGCCTTTTCTGGGATGGGACTGTGTCCCTAATGCTCCCCTCTGCGTCTGGCCAGCTCCCTGCAGATGGGAACACGAGCGACACACACCTTCTAGGGAAGGAAGCACCTACATCGCACTTCTGCCCATTCCACATGGCTGTCAGTGATAGGAGCGTCACGTAATCATGGGCCATTAACAGATTTTTTCCATTAATGGAATATTCCATGATTGCAACGGGTGGGGATGCATTGGCAGCAGGACCACGATGATGGTATGCGAAAGCACAGCTCACAAACTGCCAGCAACACATCCACATCATGGGACAGAAACGTCACTCAGAAATGGCCTACTCCTCTGGTTTCACCACCATCATGTTTGTTTTCTAGACTGCTTCTGGGAAGGATACTGGCATCTTTATATAAAAACTTCAAAAGATAATAGTTTTCTGGGGATAATGTATTCTTAAGTGTACTTGAACATTTTTCCTATCCTTCCCTTCTATTCCAGTCCCTTCATTCCTCTTCCTCCTCCTTCTTTTCTTAGTCTGGAAATAAAATACATTATAATTTCATTTTTACATACATATATATATATAAATGTATCACAACATCATCTTTAGGATAAAGAATATATCCCCACAATATTGTTTGTATAAAAATAATCTTTTTATTCCCGTAAATACCCTCAAGGCACCAGATCCCATCTGATCTCGGAAGCTAAGCAGGATCAGCTCTGGTTAATACCTGCCAATGAGTACCAGGTGCTGTAGGCTATATTTCAAAGGAAAGAACTGGCAAAACCACCTCTGAATATTCCTTGCCTAAGGAAACCTATAGAATTTAAGAGGTCACCATAAATTGGCAAGCAACTTGAAATGCACACAAAACACAACACTGAAATTAATTACAAGGTTACACTCCTATGCACACTTACTTATGAACAAGCCTCAGTGAAATATGAGAACTTCATTTTGAGTAAATATGTTCGCAAAGTGTTGTGCTGAAAATCCTTAACAAACTTAATTCCTGCTTTTTTTCCCCCCTGGCAGATGTGGTTTTCTAATTTCTGTGACTGCAGTTCTCACTTTGATTTTGTTTTTTTCAAAGCGCATACCATTTTTAAAAAAATCTTAACTTGTCATTCAAAACAGTCTTTAATGCCATGATAAATATATTCCCATAAACATTCTTAGGCTTTGAATCACTGATATGCTGTGTTGCAGTTGACTAGTTTATTTAAAACTGGATTATTTATAAGGGCACTGAAAATCTGTACAAGAATTAAAAATAACATTCTTGATTACGTAAGACTTTTCTGCATATATATGAGCTGAATATGGGGAAGGCCAACCTGCAGGCAAAAATAAAATAAGAACCTCTCTTACTGACATTGCATTCTTAAAACTAGTTGTGCACAGAAAGTTTTTCTTATAGATATTATTCTTGTGATAACTGTAATAGATCCTAATCATACCAACGGCTTCAAATGAGTGAATAGTTTTCATATGAAAAATGCCCAAATCATGATAATTTTTTTCAAAAGTAGGGGGGGTTGAAGACTGGTGGGGGGCTTTAGGGGACACAGAGGTAAAGCCTGAAGTTTTTGATATAGTTCTACCTGTGAGCGTGAATATGAACTTAAGCAGTGTTGTAAAGCAGCTCATATTAATATGTGTTTGTATAAAAATCAGAATACAATTATTACAAATAAATATAAGACCAGGCTATCTTCTAGTGCAAGCCTTCCCGATATGCTTTTCTTCCAAAAATATAGCATCTCCTAGACATATTGTCATGAATTCTAAGCCTGACCACATGTCACTGTGTGTGTTGATTTTCCGTACCTTGCCTTGATCATTAATCAGAATGGAGAGTACTGTTACTGCCCTGGCTAGCCGGAGCTTTGGCGATATAAAAGATATCCTTTGAAATCAATAATTCGGCTTCACATACCCATTCCCTTCCACATGCTTGCGAGGGCCCCGGACAAGCACACATACAGGCTCGGCCGATAATCGCTGTAATATTCCTAGAGAATACAGGCAGGCCAGAAAACAGCCGACTCGCCGCTTTAGGAGACCTCAAGGCAAGTACTTCCATTAGGTATGCAAGCAACTCTAAAAAGATCCTCTGCCCCGTGCTGGCAGCTTGATGATCTGACGATACAACACTCAAGTACTCCGCGTTTGCATACCAGCTGCTCTACTGATAAATTCGGCTCTAACTCAATCATTCAAATTCTGACCTTTCAGAGGCTTTGTCTCCAACTCCAAATCTATTGTTTTCCCCTAAGTCCTACCTAGCCTGCGGTCACAATTCTCCTTATAAAAACCCCTGACTTTGAGCGCTTCCTTGGATTGCTCTTGGCTTCCATCCCGCCTTGCTATTGCTTTGTCCAGTGAGCCTTCCCCTCAGCTCCACGTGCTGAGATACATCAAACCCCAGCATCGCTCTCTATCTTCTTCCAGGCTTCAGGAACAGGTTTCGTATCACCCGAACCAACTATCCCTCTGAAAATCCCGCTATCTTACTCACACCTTTGTTTTCCTTAGTTATCTGCGTGTTTGTGTTGCTTACATTGTGTGCCTGTATTTAATAAAGATCATTCATTATTTTCCAACCGGTTTGTTTCTTGACTTGGCCTGATCCCGTAAACACTGGGTTGCAAGATCCTGCTAAGTTACCCTGCCTCTTGTTTAGCCAACTTGTGCTCTGAACTAATTTCCCCAACTTGTATAGTTTTGATAGTAATTTGGTGTCCCTCCCGGGACCCACAAACAACAGGGTAACAGTACAGTCAAAACATAAGAAGACTAGACCTTGGAAGGGCATCTGTGAAGAAACCACACAAGATCCTGAAGTGCCAAGATACATCATAGAATATTAAAGTTAGGATTGTCTATGCCATGGTATTTCCAATTTCTATGTATAGTTGTGACAGCTGGACAGTGAAGAAAAAGCTGATATGAAGAATATCAACTCCTTTGAAATGTGGTGCTGGAGGAGAGTTCTGTGGTTATTGTGGACTGCTGAAAAGACAAATTTAGTGGTTCCTGAGCAAATCAAACCTGAACTGTCCCTAGAAGCCAAGGTGATTAAACTGGGACAGTTGTACTTTGGGCATATCATGAGAAGCCATGGCTCATTAGAAAAGACAATAATGCTTGGTAAAGTAGAAGGCAATAGGAAAAGAGGAAGACTGTATTACAGATGGATAGACTCAAAGAAGGTATGGCCCTGAGTCCTCAAGTCCAGAGTAGGGATGTTGATGACAGGGTGACTTGGAAGTCTCTCATTTATAGTGTCACCATAAATGAAGGGGTGGAAGTATTCCTAAGATTATGTGTTTATGGCCATTTCCACACGGGGCAAGGGAATTGCCCCGTGCAGCTACTTACTGGACTTTTCGGCTCCCCGGTCCGGTCCACGCCACTCCGGAGCAGTGTGTGCTCGTTGATACGCACTGCTCCGGCGTCCCAAATGGCGGCTTCCAGTTGGTCAAGGGTCTTGACCAGCCGCTGAAGCTCGCCAGTCTAAAGCCCACCCCTGGCAGATCGCAGGCTCGCATTGGGGCGAGTCTGTGAATCTGCATAAGGGAGCAGGCTCGCAGTGGCGTGCTCTGTGCTTTTGAAAGACCTGTTTTTAGCAGTCTTTCAAAAGCACGCTGGACGACCACTTGGGGTCGTTCCAGAGCGGGCTCATGTGCGGATCTACGTTAAGTAGGTCTGACCCAGTCCTCTCCCAGGTGCAGACATCCTCCTTGGAGGATAGACTGCACCGTTTTAAAAACCCCATGCGGAAATGGCCTATATCTGCCTAGCCTAACCTCTCAGAGATATACACTTAGGGATCCTTCCATTCCTTATTCTTTCATTTCTATTAAAAGTGAACTTAAGTTATTTCATTGTTAACATAGCACCCTTACAGGGCTTTCTTACCTTTAATGGAGCACTTAACAATAGTTTGCTTCTTCAGCCATTGGTGTCTTTGCTCTTTAATCAGAATTGCTAGCTGCTGCATGAGCACACACACTCCATCAGATTTTGCCACTGATAATTCCTCTTTGTGCCTTTTTGTGAAGCCACCTCCGTTCTTTAACCTTAGGTCATTTGCAAAGTGCCATCTTCCATCTCAGAAGTACCTTTGGAAAAAGATGGCATTGTAGCCACGGTCATCCCCATTCCACAAGATATGGATGGTTTGGGAAGCACTGGCACTGTGATACCCATCATTCTGTTGGGGGATGATAGGAGTTTCAGCCCCACAGAGATGCAGCGGAAAAACCAGAAGGCAGCGAGCCAACAGCAGCAACCTTGTTCCCCAGTAAGGATACTCACACACGGAGGAGTTTCTTCCAAACAGGAGGCACTTTATCTTGTAGCAACGTTCCGATATGTACACAACATGGAACAGACGGACAAAGGCTTGCGCCAGACACCGGTTTGGTCAACAGACAAATACATACTGGGGATTGCTTTCTTATATACATATTTACAACCAATCAGGTAGAGGTTTGCACACCTCCCTCTACCATCTGCACACGACCCCAGTTTCTTATGCAACCCTGCAATCACCCACAGCTGGAGCATGATGCAACATCTTTTGCAGTGGGCTGATCATTTTCCCAGGGTTCCTTGCCTGGAATCCCTGACAATCCCCTCCAAAATGGTCAGGCCACTGTGTAGGACATTTTCACAATCCATACATGACATACAATACATGTTACATAATATATACATTCAAGGGTACAATTAATCTCCCACCTTACACTCTGGTGGCAAGGCCCAGTTTACCTGCCAACTTCTCATGGCCTACTACTGGACGTGCCTTTGTGAGCAGATCCACAGATGGACAATACTGCAAGCACAAAATCCCATCCTAGATCATTTGCCTCACATTCTGATACTATACCCCAATGTAGTCCTACACTGTAAGTCTTCTGTTTCAGTCACACGGGACAACAAAATACCCTCCTCCTGACCTTTTAGGGATGAGCATAACTTTGCTTCCTGACTCAGCAAGTTGGGTACTTCCTGACCCACTTTTACTGGAACCATTTCTGGAACTGGTGCTGGCCTCAGTGCGTGGCTCTTGCTTGACCCTAAACGCAGGTTCAGCACTAGATGGCGGCGTTGAGCTCTTTGGTGTGACGTCGAGTGAGACTTCTGGCTTCTCCTCCTCAGTACTTTCCTCCGTACTTTCTTCTTCATCATCAGCCGTCACCGCCCCTCCATCTCCAGAGCTTTCAAGTGGATCCGGGACACTGTCCTTTTCCTCATCAGACATCACCGCCCCTCCACTTTCAGAGTTTTCAGGTGTATCCGGGACACTGTCCTTTTCCTCATCAGACATCACTGCCCCTCCATTTTCAGGAATTTCGGGAACACTTTTCACACTTTCCCCCAGGGGAATCAAAACCTCTTGGTTACAGTGCAGTCTTTTCCCACTTTTCCCACTTTTACCCAGGTTACAGTGCAGTCTATCCCATCCTGAATGGATTTCAAAGTTTGCACTCCTGGAATACACTATTTTGCCAGCATTGTGTAGAAATCTATATTTGTTACCTTCATATCCCACAAAGCGTAACCGTCTAGATTTCTCCTCTCCAGACTTCCTGAAACATGGGGGAACATACACACTAGCAAACTGACCCCAAACACGTAGATGCTTCAGGTTTGGTGCTCTACCATACAATAGGTAATATGGAGTTTGCTTCACACTTGAGCTCCACATCCTGTTTATGTGGTAGTTTGCTGTCACTATTGCTTCTCCCCAAAGTCCTGCTGGGGCTTGGGCATCCTCCTTCATACAGTCCTTCATTTGTTTTAACAGCCCAATTCTTCTTTCTGCAAGACCATCCTCCCCGGGAGATGCGGGGTTGGTGGTTTTATGCCTTATGCCTTTCTTACACATCCAGGCTTGCAGGCTATTGGACAGGAATTCTCCCCCTCTGTCTGACACAAGACTGGCCACTTTATAAGGAAATTCCCTCTCAACAGCATTCACCCACTCTTGGAGCTTCTCAGCTGCTTGGCTTTTCTCTTTCAGCAGATAGACATAGGAGTACCTGGTGTATCTGTCTACAATTACCAGGACATACCTATTTTGCCCTTCAGTTGGCTTGAATGGCCCAGCCAAATCTGCATGTACAACCTCAAAAGGACACTGGGTGACACACTTGCTTTTCTTGGCAATGGGGTAAGCCTTTACCTTAACTTTTTTGCATACAGAGCAATCTAGAAATTTAGGGCAATTTCTGACTTGTAACTCAGGGCATACCTTTGCCAACTCCTGCAAACTTTTGTAGCTGACATGTCCCATCACTCTGTGGAGATAATGTACACACTTATCATGTAGAGGTTTGTTACACAATGGGTTAACGTTTGCCACTTTTCCTTTGGGCAACATGTGGTACAACCCCTGCTTTTTCACCCCTTTTGCACAAAACATACCATTCTCAGTTATTGTACATTTCTCCCCTTCAAACACCACTTTGTAACCCTCACTGGTCAGTTGGGAGATACTCAGAATACAATTCTGCAGGTTGGTAACACACAACACATTATTGAATGATTTACCAAAGCATGGCACATATGCAGTACCCATCTTCTGCACCTTGCTTGGTGCCCCATCTGCAAGGGAAATTGCTGTTATATTTGCATTTGTTATATCATTCAACAGCTTTATATTGTTTACCATGTGGTGAGTTGCACCACTGTCTAGCAATCACACACCACTCTCAGACTGTTCTTTTGCCACAGACACATGGCCTTCAGCCTGTGATGACACGCCCCTCCGCTTCTGGGCTGTCTTCTTCCCTCTGCTCGGCGCTGGCATTCTGCAGTCCTTCTGGAGATGGCCGACCCTCTTGCATCTGTAGCAGTGTCTGGCATAGCTGCACACTCCTTCTTCCTCCCGGTTAGATGCCTCCTCCTCCTGGTGGCTGGCTTTTCTCCCCTCCGACTGCAGTCTGGAATCGAACTGCTTACGTTGGACTTCCTCCAGGATCCTCCCGGCTACCAGGTCTACAGTCAGCTCTTCCTCACGCACACCCTGCAGGCTGTACATCAAAAAGTCCCACTCCTTAGTGAGGCTTCCCAGCAGAATAAAACTTCTCTGCGTTTCTGGAATTTTTACCCCCCTTTCGGCTGTCTCTTGGAAAAGCTGTTTCATCAGCATGAGGTGCTCTCTCACACAGCTTCCGGGACATAACTTTGTGTTATACAGTCTTTTCGTCCATAACATTTTGGACAAACAAGAGGAAGGTTGATGCACACGCTTCAAAGCCTGCCAGAGCTGATATGCTGTGTTTGCAGTAGCAGCATGAATCAACTGGGAAGGACCTAAAGTAAGCAAAATAACTGCTTTGGCTTTTTCGTCAGCACCCCTGAATGTTGCTATTTGGGCAGCAGTTGCTCCTTCTGGGGGCTGTCCCTCATTTTCCATAACGTTCCACAGGTTCTCCTTTGTCAAAGCAGCTCTCACATAAATTTGCCAGCTTTGATAATTAGTGTCGGTCAATTTTTCAAAATGCAGATAACCTCCCTCAGCCATGCTGCTGCCTTTGTAAGGAAAAAGTCAACAAACAAAGCAGCTGGCCGCAGTGACCTTGATGAGCTCTGGACTGAAGATTAACTGTCTCTCTGCCAAAACACAGACTCCCAAGGCACCGGAGAGCCAGGCAAACAGTCAAAAACAGTCCCAGTATCCAGGGAAAAAATAACTACAGGTGCGCTGTGGATGCTGTGCACTGTGGGTCTGGGCCCATAACCACTGTTGGGGGATGATAGGAGTTTCAGCCCCACAGAGATGCAGCGGAAAAACCAGAAGGCAGCGAGCCAACAGCAGCAGCCTTGTTCCCCAGTAAGGATACTCACACACGGAGGAGTTTCTTCCAAACAGGAGGCACTTTATCTTGTAGCAACGTTCCGATATGTACACAACATGGAACAGACGGACAAAGGCTTGCGCCAGACACCGGTTTGGTCAACAGACAAATACATACTGGGGATTGCTTTCTTATATACATATTTACAACCAATCAGGTAGAGGTTTGCACACCTCCCTCTACCATCTGCACACGACCCCAGTTTCTTATGCAACCCTGCAATCACCCACAGCTGGAGCATGATGCAACATCTTTTGCAGTGGGCTGATCATTTTCCCAGGGTTCCTTGCCTGGAATCCCTGACACATTCTTCCCACCAAACAGGTACAGATAACACAGCATTGTAGTCAGTGTTGTTCATTCCCTCTCACTGCACTACAAAGATATAGAGAACAAGTAAGCTCCAATGCCAATCATATCATTTTCCCTCAAAAAGCCACAGGAAATGTGGCTTTGCAGCTGCAGGCACCTGCATCCATCCCCTCTGCCCTATGAATGGCAACTTAACAAATTCTTCTGCCAGTCACACCACTTCTTCTGAAGAGTCATAGCAACTGCAGCTCTCTAGCCACTATTCATTCCCTATCCTCAAAAACATGGGAGAAAAGCATGTCATCTATTTTCCCAAGCAGTGAAAATGCAGCTTTTCTACTGTAAGAAACTCATTCCTCTTTTCCTACCTGTTCATTGCCGCTACTGTTTGTCTATGAGCCTTGCTGAAGCAGCTGCTCCGGTATTGATTCTGTGAGGGCTCTATGGCCATTTCCACATGCGGCGAGGGAATCACTTCCTGCCGCTACTCACCGGATCTTCTTTGGGTCTGGTCCGGTCCGGGGTGAGGAGGAGCAGTGTGTGATTGTAGATCTGCACTGCTCCGGCATCCAAAATGGCAACTTCCAGTTGATCGTGGGTCTCGACCAACTGCTGAAGCTCACCAGCCTAAAGCCCACCCTCCGCAGATCGCAGGCTCGCATTGGTGCGAGCCTGCAAATCTGCATTGGAGAGCAGGCATGCAATGGTGCGCGCCGGCATTTTGAAAAACCTGAAAAATCAGGTTTTTCAAAAACACACTGGAGGACCACTTGGGGTCGCTCCAGAGTGGACTGAGGTGCGGATCTACGGTAAGTAGTCCGGACTCAGTCCACTCCAAGGTGCAGATGTCCTCCGTGGAGGATGCACTGCACCGTTTTATTTATCCCGTGTGGAAATGGCCTGTGGTTCCTGTTTTCTTTTCAGTTTGTAAGCAAAACTACCTGATAGAGGTTGCTCTTATTGGGAGTCTCAAAGGGCATGGATATTGAGGCTGTTTCACACTACACAACTGCAGCACTATGATTTCACTTTAGATGTTATGGCTGCATCCTACAGGGCTTGAACTTTGGTGAGGCACCAGAGGAATGTAGTAGAGAATTCTAAGTACTCCTTCCTAAATTGTATATCCCAGGATTCCATATGATGCTGTAACCATGCCAGTTAGAGTGGAATCGTAATGCCATAATTGTGTTGTATGTATGGGCCCTTGGAGTGAGGAAAACTGTACAAAGCAGGGGAAAAAAGTTTCTGGGAGGAAAGGGAAGAAAACTTTAAGACTGATAAGAGAGACAAGGAAAGTAAATATATGTCTGTGTATGGCCCTTTCCACACGCGAGAAAGGAAACGCGCGAAAATGGAACTCACCGGCTTTCTTGAGCATCCGGGCGAGTCCGCAGGATGAGGTGCAGTGTGAGTTCATCGCTCTGCCCTGCTCCGGCATCCAAAATGGTGGCTTCCGGTTGGTGGAGACTCTCCACCAACCAGAGAAGCTCGCCAGCCTAAAGCCCGTCCCCAGCAGATCTGCAGGCACACACTTGTGTGCGCCTGCAAATCTGCAGCGGAGCACAGCAACGGAGCGACACGGAGTCGCGCGCTGTGCTTTTTAAAAACCTCTTAAAAGAGGTTTTTTAAAAGCACGCTGCGCAACCAGTTCCGGTTGCTCCGAACCGGACTGAGGTCCATCGGAGGTCACTCTGCACCATTTTAATAGCCTGGTGCGGAAATGGCCTACGTATGGAGGCAGGAAGATAGAGTCAAAGAGAAATATTTTGTGCATTATGAGGTGTGGGTACCTTCATTCTCTGTATATCCCCCAACCCATCATCTATCCCTGAATTATTTTACCCTGGAACAAAAAGCCTGCTCATTACTGCCCTACACAGATATGTTTGCTTGATTTTTTTTAACCTGTACATGTTTTTGGATTTAACACTTATCAGGAGCTACTATTCATATTGGATCTATCTTCAGATTTCAAACCACTAACCCAGTCTCCTCATCCCACTCCTTTCCTTTATGACTGTATGATACATTGTTCAATTACAGCTAAAACCCAATTAAAAACTAAAGATAAATTTAAAAATGTAGTATTGCAGCAGTGCTAGTTTCCTTCAGTACTCAAATTATGGCCAAATGATTAAATGCAATGGTGAATCTACTTGGCAGACCACTGTTGATATCTATTTATATGTTCTCTTAAAGTCTAATACATTTAAACAGATAATTAATCAGGTGGTTACACAATCAATGCATATTAATTTAATTGTCCAGTGATTTATCTGAGGATTTTTGTTACAATCCATTATCCAGCTGCATTACATTTTCCACCATCAATGTTCAAAATACCCAATGAAATTTAATTATCACACATTACTGGACCACTCATTTCTTAAGTACAAGTTTCAAACATGTGAGAAAGTATTTACTTGTATGCTAGAGAAGTACCTTCCAGAAATGCACTTTGAAAACTCTGGGATCTGTTTACCTTTATCAGCTCTCTTCTTGGCTTGGGATTCTTATGTTTTAGAATGTCTAAAGTATTTGAGAATGGACTGTTCCAACCCAGTTCCTATTGAGACATTACACTATGGACCTGTTCAACCAAACCCAGCCATAGAGATGATAGACACAGTGAAAAAGATTCTAAGTAAACAAATGAAAGTTTGCAGAAGGAAAGCTTTTGTCCCTCATCTCTCTTCTTCTTACTCTTACCAAGCACCAAAAGCTACCAATCTCTCTCTCTCTCTTCCTCTCTCCCTCCCTCCCCTCTGCCCGCTCTAGTTCCCCAAATCCATGCAGCCAAACGAGAGTTTGGAAATATTACTTTCTGAACAAAATTCGTTATGCAGGCAGACAGATTATGGAAGTTCTCATCCAAAGTCACTTTTCTGAGACATGACACATCCAAAGTTGGAATCGAGAACAAGTATGGGTCACCAGGCACTGAGATCATAGTGGTAGGACCTGTGCTCTTCCAGCAGCAGAGATACAAGAGATAGGCCACATGCATACTCTTTCTTGGTATCTATGCCAAGTTTCAGATATTTATTGGTTTTGGAGCTATGGCAGAAAAACAGACAGGCATTTTGTTATAATTATCTTTGAGAATTTTTCTTCATAGATATTTATTGCAGGCTGTTTGTACATAGTACACAGTGGGTTTTTTTTTAATACCTAGCAACATTAAATGCTTTCTAAAATCACAAAAGCTAGAACCAGAGAAACATTAGGGGAGTGGGGTGAATAAGAGGTAATGTTCCTTTCCCTTTTCTTGCAGTGTCCCAAAGCAATCCCAAAAGTCCATACCAAAGATTTGGGGGCCCTGCTTAATTAGACATACTGAACCAAGGTCAAGAGGTTGTCAAACATCTTTCAGAGGCATAGGTAATACCCCTCAACTCAGCTTCTATTATACTATTGAACAGAGTCCCTTGACCATTGGGAAAGGCATTAGAGGAAATCATTGGGGATATTAATATCACCTCTTTCAGTGCTGTTTTTCTGGCTACAACTGATAACGCCCCCCTCCCCCAAAAGAAAGCATCTTATGTCACTTTATTTGTTGGCATCATCTGGAATTGTCCCCTTTAGTTTTTGAAACGTTTGAGTCTTAAAGAAAAATAACTTTCACATATATCTATGTATATTTTTTGACCTACACCTCTTATCAGTCCTAGCCAACATTGCCAAGGGCAAAGGATTGTATGTATTACAATCCAAAAATCACAGCAGTGTCACCCCTTTTTTCTCACCACTAGGGATTGATTCACTCATCAGTGGTTGTGTATTTTAATGCTATGCAGAAGAAAAAATTCACTCCAGGAGAAATGAAGAATTTCAGATACAATGTGCCACCACTTCATACAAAGTTCCTTTAGGATGAACCTGTACTCACCAGAAATTTGATTGTATTATGCAAGAGGATTATTACCATAGGCTCTGTTGACTTAACGTAATCCTGAATACAATAAAAATAAAAAGCAGAAAACCTTATGTCACTGAGAACATGGGTACCTTCGTTAGTGCGTCATGGCATCTATAAGGGAGAAAATCTTTCCAAGGAAAAATGGAAGAGGAAATCTATTTCCTAAAGGATATTCACAGCCAGATTCTCTCTCCATCTCATTACCCTCCCAGGCTTGGCTGGTGAGGACATAGCAGAGAGCTTTCTCTCTGGTTTTATTCCTAGGCTTTGGAATTCCCTCCTACGAGAAATTCAATCTGCCCTCCCTCTAGTGTCTTTTTGCTGGCAAAGACCTTCTTGTTTAAAACAGAGTTCGCCTTGGCTGTCCAGGTGGAGTGATGTGCAATTGGATGTGCTGTTGTTCAGCATGCAATGTGTATTTTATATGTTTTAGTTATTTTATTTTTTAATGTTTTAACAGTGATATTTTAATTGAATGTATTATTTTTTTTAACTTTTGGATTTTGAATTAATGTTTTTACACATCTCTATATAAATCCTTATCCAAAGTGAGAGATCAATGAGACTACTAAAATGATAGACTCAGACTCAAAAGCGATCTTGAAGGCCATCTAGTCCTCCTCAAAAATTTAAAATGCGCAAAGCAGGAGCCAACTTCAGCATTCTTCTCAGAATGCTTATATACCACCATCTTCCAGGGCAGTTTGTTCTACTACCAACCCTTTTTCCACTGGAATTTTTTTCCTACTATTTACCCATCAACTGCTTCCATGAAATTTCTACTGGCTCAGGTCCTACAAAAGAACAACAATACAATATCTCCGTATTAAATGCACCCTGCTTTTTTAGCCATTCCTCAGAAAATCTAGTTTAAAACCAATCTGTTCACCTTCCTTTGAACACACTCCAGTTTATTTATACCTTTCTTAATACAGTATTACTTCTAATTGTGTAGCTGCTAATGAAAGTAGGACATGGCAATAAAGAATCGGGCTCTAAGCAGAAAGATCATTGACATTTTGTTTGTGCCAACTGTTAGGGGGAAAATGCTGAGGCAAAATTGACATTTTCACCAACAAGTTTACTACAGAAACTTTGGTGGAATGAATATTGCCATATTTAGCCACAGGAAAAAGATTCGTTTCTTTAGTGGAAAAAATACGTGACATAGCAGCACCAACATACTAGGGTTGCAAAAGTTAATGACAAAAATGATATCCAGGTAACCCTGTCAATTGTATTTTAAACAGAAGAAGCAGATGTCATTACCAAAATGTGTATTGTGCCTTTAATTCACCAGGATGATTCAAGAAGAGGATGAAGGTTTGCATCAAAAAAATTAAAGTGAATGAACCATATTTTATTATGAAAATTAATTGGTAAAAATAAATGTGAAAAAATGGATTACATCTCATTCACTCCATTGTTTTCTTTCCATTCATTTTGAATAGCTTAATGCAGGAAGCCATGTAAATGACATCTGACTCTCTGGACCATGAGAGAACAAAGTGCACCCGGGGGTCATATGCACCACCCTAAAGCTGTTTTGTTGCCCTCAGCTTTCTAGCCTCCCTGAATAGCCCCCTTTTGGCCAAAGGAGAGGTTGAAACTGCTTTCCCTGGAGCCTTCAGGAGAAACAACTTTCCTTTTAAGTATGTTGTGCCAAGTTTTTCACTTCTGGGTTTTGTTTGCTTTCATGGGCGGGGGGGGGGCATTTTTGGCAATCAGGTAATACAACCAGGTAACATGCAACACCTTGTGAAATTTTACATTTCGGGATTTTCTTTCTTTCTTTTTTCTTTCTTTCTGAATTTTTGGCAATCCACACAGAGGTCACACAACCAGATAACAAGCAACTTCCCACTGAAATTTTTCATTTCCAGCTTTTGCTCTTTCTTTCTTCATTTTTGGCAGATTGGAAAACTCTATTTAATTTTGTTAACAATGAAGTTGTGTCTGTGTTCCTTAGGTATTCTTAATGACAGTACCGAGGCCCAGAGACTCCCTGCCACGTCAGGCTAGCTCCGTCTCTGTAGTCTTTGTGGAAGAAGTGAAGACACTGGTTATTATTTGGCATCTAATCTGATATGCACATGGGTGTAGCGGGGGGGGCGGGGATGGCAGCTACATGAGGACTTTGTGCCACCAAATAAGAATTCTGTTCTCCCTAAATATTAATTCAGTCTCCAAATTTTAACTAGTCAGAAACATCTTGAAAGCACACCAGAACAACAACAAACAGAGTGACACACTGAAAATTGTTCATATCTACAACTGTTACATTTTATGTATTTGCATCCTCTAGGGCCATTTTTTCACTACACTGTTATAGTGCTATTATTCCACTTTCAAACATCCTGTGGAATCCTGGGATTTGCAGTTTAGGGAGGTGCATTTAGAATTCTCAGCCAGAGAGCTCTTTGGCCTCAGTAAACTATAAACCCCAGAATTCCATAGGATGCTGAAAGTGGAATGATAGCACTATAACAGTGTACTGCAGAAATGGCCTTGGTGTCTGCCTGCTTCTCTTCTCTGGGGTGCCTAAACTAAATACTCAGCTGAAGTTTTAAGTCACTGCAGTACCGGAAATTTGAGGACTGGAGGAAAGCTTCATGAGAAGGGCAGAATTCTTATGGGGAATAATGTCCTTATCCTCACCCCCCACAGCTACACCCCTGGATTTGCTTCTGGAAGCAAGTTTTGATCCAGGGATGTCCATTCTTATTGATGAGTTTTTATAGGATGTGTTTTATTTGGTGAGTTTTTATTTAGTGAAATAATGGTTGGAATCCTGCAGGTCACTAATATGTGTGTAAAAGTTTGCTCTGCCTGTGTAAAGCAACTGTTGAAGTGAGATGTAGCAGCTGGAGGGATGATAAAAAAAAAAAAAGCTATGCCTACCACCAGACAAAACCTCCTTACAGTTCCTAGGAATCAGCAGGACAGAGTTTTTTCTTTCCTTCTGAGATAGTTTTCATTCAGGCTGGTGAGCATTTTATGTCATCCATCCTAGAACAAGTCATCACAGCGAATAAGATTGTGGCCTTTATTTCAGCATTAATTTTTAAGTTGTAATTATCTTATTTCACCTCCACTTTCTTGTCAAATGCCTTGAGCACTATTTTTAACAGAAAGAGGGGATATGAAAAATTACTCTAACATTTTAATTGCTCATAAAATTGTGACCTTTGTTCTATCTAGTTGTAATTTAACTGATCCAATACATCAGTCTGGGTGGGGTTTATACCATTTGTATAGAAATTGTGTAAGTTGCACTAAGAACGTGTTGTGGTAAACCTCATAAATTAACCAATTAAGTAGAAAATATCAAAAATACAGGCAGCAGACTAGCGCCTTTGTTTCTGTGGAAATAAAGGAGGAGGGAATAAACGGAAAAGAAAAATGAATTAAGTAATAGTGAATGAAAACTTAAATAAACTGGAGCTCAAACAAATGAGGAAAATAAATGAAACTTTAATAATGAAAATGAATAGACAAATAAATTTATTTGTTTCTTCTTTCATACTCCTAGAAAAGGCTTGGTCTCACCCACAGTGTGAGAATCAATCTTATAATATACTTTGGGATTATGTCACTGTCCAGTTGATTAAAGAATCACCAACGGTCATAGGACAGGATCCAAATGAAAAGGACATACCATCCTTTCCCCAGAGGTTCTCATCCCAAATTAAGTCAATATCTCCCTATCATCTCCAGATGTAGTTGCTGAAACCATGTGTTACCCTAATTCCTAGGGGTCCCGGAAGGGACACCTAAATGCGCTCTCAATTTTATAAGTTGGGGAAATTAGCCAAGAGCACAGCCTAGCAATAAGAGAGGTAGGGTAATGTAGCGAGATCTTGAACCCTATGTTTATGGGGTCAGTCCGAGTCAAGGAGCACACAGAAGTTGAAATAATAAATGTTGTTTTATTAAAAGACAATCAAACAGTGTATGCAGCACACTCACGCAGATAACTAAGGAAATAAAGGTTGGAGTAGGATAGAGGGATTTTTAGAGGAGTTGTTGGTTTGGGTGATACTTCACCTGTCCTGAAGGTCGGTTAGAAGCAGAGAAGCTGGGGAGCGTGGATCTCAGCATGTGGGGCTGAGGGGAAGGCTCGCTGGACAAAGCGACAGCAAGGCGGGATGGAAGCCAAGAGCGATCCAAGGAAGCGCTCAAAGTCAGGGGTTTTTATAAGGAGAATTGTGACCGCAGACTAGTTCGGACTTGGGGAAAACAATGAGTTTGGGACTGGAGACAAAGCCTCCGAAAGGTCAGAATTTGAATGACTGAGTTATAGTCAAATTGTCAATAGGACAGCCAGTATGCAAACGCAGAGCACTTGAGTGTTGTATAGTCAGATCATCAAGCTGCCAGCGCGGGGCAGAGGATCGTTTGAAAGTTGCCTGCATACCTAATGGAGGTACTTGCCTTGAGGTCTCCTGAAGCTGTGAGTCGGCTATTTCTGGCCTGCCTGTATTGTGTTGGAATATTACGGAGATTATCGGCCGAGCCTGTGTGCATGCTTGTCCGGGGGCCTCGCAAGCACGTGGAGAGGAATGGGTATGTGAGGCCGAATTATTGATATCAAGAGATATCTTTATATCCCACAAGCTCGGGCTAGCCAGGGCAGTAACACATGATAATTACACAGCCCATTGCAACTGTGTATTATTGGATCTACATAATAGTACCATTTTTTCTTGCAGTATAAACTGTTTTAACCATACAACCAGAGGGAAGTTCATACTTTTTTTTCCATTGTGAATGATGTTGCATCCAATTGTCCTACCCACAGATTCAGGAGGAAGTTGACAGTCTGAAAAGACTTGACTGTGCAAAGAAAGTGGAATATTTTCTGTAGGGATCAGAGTTGGGACATGATTAGTTACAAATTAATGAATTCTTGCAACTAATTTTATTTTCTAATAAGGAAGGTAAAACTGCCTTTCATTATTACTTTGACTTAAAGAGGAACAGTGTTATTTTTGCTGCAGGAACTGTTAACTTTATCATTTCTTTTCCATTCATGGTGGTTTGGTGTCTCTAAATGGTGGTGGAAGAGTATCACATGGTTCAAGTGCTAGTTCATATTGTGCCTATTGTACAGTATGCCTTGTGGCTTGTATTCTGCCTTATATTCTGTTGTGGTTGTTGAGATGATAAGGAAGATGGGAGAAGAGGTTTTTAGGTACTGTATGCCAGTGGTTTGTCATATCTAGGTTTTCTTAAAGTAACAAATTAATATTCTAGTTCTGTTTTGCAATGGTGAACCAGGTGTTTTGTTAAAGAAAGTAACTATAGCACTAACTACTTTTGGGGCAGCTTGATCTATAACAATAGCTAAGTAACTTTCTACATTCTGTTGTGTTATTCTTTTACTCCTGGAGAATATTTTAATCAATATGAGAATAAGAACTTCAGAAGAATAATATATTCAGCAAAAATCAAGAATTCTACCAAACATATTTCCCATAGGTTCTAGGAAATGCAAAACTATAATTGCTTAAGAGAACATTCTTCTTAGCATTCTTCTTAAGAGAAACATTCTTTGACGAAACACTGAAAGATATGAAAATGTGTGTAAGGATGATAAAGACAGAGATATGTGTATATAGATAATCTTGCAGTGGAATGATATATTCAAATAAATGCATTCTGCTATACATGACACTATGTTAAAGATAATTTTTTTCTGTTTTCAGTATAGAGAACAAATACTTCATTTCGGTAGTTCTCTTGAGTTTCTGGTATTTCTAAAATACACTAGATAGCTAAACAAATACATGGGAATATTTGACAAACTGACTTAACTGTACAATTAATATAGCTTGCTATGTAGCTTAATGTATGAGGGGGCAAAGTGCAAACAGAGCATAATTCTTCATCTACTATTCCCCCATGGAAGGCAGCTTCCCAGCAGCAGATTGTGTTCCTGTAGCCATTTAGTGGCTGGGGGTGGATGCAGAATGCCCTGGTAGTGTCCATTTCTACTTCTGCAGCCCGGAGCAAACAGAATCTGTCACCTTCCCAGATTTTAAATTAATGTGCTGGAGCTCCAGGAGGGAGAATGGCTGCTTTTTTTTCTTGGCTGCATCTGGACATTCTCTGGACACAACCCTCCTACTCTGTCCATTAAATGAACCTTCCCACTTTTCCTCAGTCTGCTTTTTGAAACAGCCTTGAGAAAGGGAGAGGTGTTGCACAAGAAGGTACTAGGCACCTCCTTGTGCAACAAATGTAAGAGTACACAGTGTAATAGGATCCCAGCCATTGTAAGTTAAACTGTATAAAACTAACGAAAATTAAGAAAAATCTGTTGGTTTCATAGGTTGGATGAGAAAATATTTCCACAAAAATTGGCACAAGTTACAGCTATGTACTTTATCAACTAAGAAAGTTGCCATCAAATCCGGTGGATAATATCATCTGAAAATGTGGTTAAGTGGAAGATTTGGTCTTCTTCAGGAGAAAAAAAAGCATCTAAGAAATTTCATCCCAATATGAGTTGGTATGCATTTGTTGACTGTCACGCAGCTTAAATAGCTCATGTTGCTTCATTGCATTTGTGTTCTGCACACATGTACAGAAGTGTGTCTTTTGCAATTGTTAAAAAAT